>CM056576.1:50587875-52987875 GCA_029721435.1 Gymnothorax reevesii | reverse complement strand
ACACAGGTCTTGTAAAGAGTGACAGGTCTGGTCAAATGTATCCTTCTGCTTGCAATTTCTCCTACTACTCCACTCCCTCAATTTTCCTCCTTATATATTCTTTTGCAGACCCCTCCCACATTTAGGCTTCTTTTTTTTTAAATTCTCTGGGACTTTTCCCAGACATGCCCAAGACATGCCCAAACCTAGCTCAAGTCTGGGCTTAACATAAAGGTCAATACTGCCATCTAGTGGCTTCTATTCGCATTACAAATGAAAATAACAAAATACTAAGTGCATTGCAATCACATTTTTAAAACAAGGCAATCAGAGGTAGCAGACCTGGCCCCAGCCACGCAGCCACGGGCTGACAGACAGAGTGACAGACACACACACACACACACACACACACACACACACGGACATGATCATTGCTTAACTAGGGGAGGGGCCAGGTAATAACATACTGTACTTTTAATTTAAAGAAACTAATTACTATTGTACAAAATGACTCACCCCTCTGGCGAAAAAGCAATGCTTCAAATGCTTGTATTTTATATTTAAAAATGCAATATTATTAGTGCAGTAATGCAAAATAACAGTTGTTGTTGCAAAAACAACAACTGGAAGGATAGAAGAGTAGATATTTTGAACAGTTTGACTATTTTCTTTTTTCCTTCAGCACAGATAGTCATCATATCTAACAAAACATTTCTCTGATTTGAACTAAAATCTAATCAAATACTCAATGCCAAAATCAGCACAGCAGGCTGTACAAAATCCATACCGCTTTCCTTTGAAATTTTCTGTGAGAAACGGGAAATCATCTTTCCAGGAGGCCTGAAATTCATACGAGTATTTATTTCTTTAAAGCTTTCTTTAAGCATTTACTTGTCGCCCAACATGCAAGACACATTTGTTTCCTTCCTCTGCTGTTGTTGTATTTGGTGATTGCCAATTCCTTGCCAAGACAGAGGACGAAAGACTTCCGGAGAACGCGGCTCCATTAATTAAGCTGAAATATCACAACAAGTTGAACAAAAACACTATTTTCTACTCACTGGAAAGGAATCAAAAATAAATATTTCACATGCAGATAGGGGATGGACAAAGGAACCAGATGAGAACGTCCTCCTTCCACGGTGCAGTAGCCACTCCCTTTGCCTTACGATTTGCGTAGTTAGTCTGGCGTACGTTTCTCAAAAGCACGGATGCTAACTTACAGAGTTTGAACCACTGACAGTGAATGGATGAACTTAGCAACTATGCTTTTGGCAAATGCCCCTGGGGTCATTTTACCAGGCCATGCGGTAGTCTTGACAAGTTCAGCCCTTAGCAACAAAGAATGCGGTTCTCATCAGTCAACATAGTTCTTCCCCCAGTGAGTTTTCGACCATAGATCAGCAAAAAGAATAGAGAGCCTCATGCAAAGGAATATTACGAATTATTACGAAAGCAGAAACATGGAAATGGGATGGGAAATGCATTCTACATGGATAAATTTGATATTTTTTTCCCTGCAGAGCTTGCTGTGTAGAAATAACTCTTATTTTTGCTCTGCCCAAGAGTCACAAAACAATCGCAGTCTGTTGGTAATGCGGGATTCTCCATATATTGACAGTGAATGGACGAACCTAGCTTTTGGGAAATGCGCCCTCGGTCATTTCATCAAAATATTCACATGCAGGTCACGCTAGAGGCAGATGTAGAGTTTCACTGCAAATCAAAACGCCACTTTGGCATCTCCAATCCCACCCGAATCTGGAATCTGGATTGGGCATCCAAGAACTATGTACAAGGCTTGCTTGTATGCGACCCCTTGTTGCCAAATCAGGAGAGAGAGACAGGTCGCGGCCCTCCTCCGAAGCATGCGCCTGTCAGCCCCTGCAACTTTTTACACCCCTTGGTTGAAACTATCGCAAGTTCAGAACGAGAGCAGAGGATACCCGAGCATGAGCAAGCTAAGAATCTCACTGATGAGTGCCCGACTGGCCAACAGGTTCCCAATTTGCAACCCCACAGCGCTTTAGCCAATCATGCGCTGTTCTGAAAAAGCTGCCGACCACTGCTGGTTGGTACGACCGGGGATCGAACCTGCGCTGTGGTAGTCACTTCTGATTCGCAAATGCGGTGCCTTAACCAAGTGAGCTAAGCCGGCAGCCACACAAATCCACTTTCGACATTTTTGAAGCACTACAACAAGAAGATCAACTTTGATGAGCTGGTAGTCTTGGCAAGTTCAGCCCTTACTGACATGCTAAGTATGAATGGAGAATCCCAAGGTTTTGTTCCCACCCTAAATGTTCTGCCTATCAGTCTGTTCACACAAATTGACATTTTTGTCATAAAATGGGAGATATACAAGAGAATTCTGACCCCAGGCAGAAACCAGGAGAGGGCTTGAAAAAGAGTCTCTCAGGAAAAACCAGCAGGTTGGCGAGCTGTTGTTGCTATCAGATTCATGAAAACATCTTATGTAACTTGCATACTTTATGAAACAACTGGGTTTATGAGGCACTGGCTAACCTATTAACTAGCCAAGAATGGGTCAATTGAAATGCAATTAATAACCATTCTATATCATGTCGTGGGGCAGAGTCCTGCCTTCTTGCAGGATGCATTCTCGTTTTCATATTATCATATTATCGACATCGCAATAGGAGACTGCATAATCATTTAATGTGACACACAACTTATTTGATTCCTGACAAATATGAAGCATTTCTGAGAGTTCATTTTCATTATATTTGCATTCTCGTTTCATTTTTGTTTGCGATATCGAGGGGCACTTTTTGAAAATTTAAGAACTATTGGGAAATGTTAATTTTCAATTTGTTATCAAATATATGGACTTAAAAATGAAAAGGCAAAGTGAAGGATTATTCAGTTTCATATCAAAAAATAATCTGTGTGCTTCTTGAAAGAGTAAAAAGCATTTCTGAAAATGTATTGACATATTAATATTGTTAGCTATATGGGTCTGTCCAAGCAAAAGGGTAGGTTTTCATACCCCCAACTTCCACCCTCTGTTTTCTGAATGGGTGGGTCAGATGCATAATTTAAGGTGATAGGCATTGAGTACACATCCCAGAGAGATAACAGAGATAACTTTATGCCCCTCACATAAACCACTGATAAGTTGTCGCATTTGATATGTGTATTTAGTGGCAATCTTTCAGTTTATTTTTGTGACATTCTTGAGTACGTTGAAAGAGAAGGCTTATTAGCACCTTACAGGCATTCCTTTCATATTAACTTTATTTTCTACTTGAAAATAAGTGTTTGAAGATTTTATTCCATACAATGATTCAAATTTAGGTATAAGCAGAATAAAACTGATGTTGTTTTTTGGATGGTTCCGTATGTGATGCCATTCCGCCCATCAGCTACGCTATGTACATTCTTAACAAATATTATGAAATTAACACCTTGCAAGTAATTTTTCTGTTTTGAGTTTGTGACGGACAGGTGTGTGTTCCAGAATATTCTTGAAGATTCAAATTTAGAAGAAGGATTAAATTTAAACAATTTATTAAATAACTGAGCGAATGAACGTAGCAATTGCTATAATACGGGAATGGATAAACAATGAAATTACTAAATTAAAGATAGAAATACTATTCACTCGCCTAAACTGTCTGTCCTTGCGATGTTCCCACGACGACGTTGAAAATCCACTGGAATCTGATGTCTTCGGTGTGGTGATCCTGATCACCGCGAAGTCCGCATCCATGAATTATCTGAATAATTTGAAGTCCGATTCCACCCAGCAATGCCGGACTAGCTCCCAGGCACAGCAGACCGGAAATGATCCATAGTCCGACTGCATCCTGCAAAGCCGGTGTAGCTTCCAGGTACAGCAGACCGGAGAGGATCTTCTAGTCCATTGGATTCAAGTTTCTTTTATATAGGCCTAGTATTTCTGTATGATGTCATAGAAGAATCCTGTAAACGGCGCCATCTAGGCAAAGTGTTTGGATTTTATTTTTCGGGGTGTTTTGCCAAAAAATGTGCTGTAACTTGCTTATTATTGCATTTATAGTATTGGTATGAATTGAACATGTTCAGCATATCATGCTTGCTGAGCGTTGTCGGTTGGTCAAATTTGACGTTGAGCCGAAAGGTCAAGCTCAAATGGAATAAATGTGCTATAACTCTCATAATATAGCATTTAGAGCTTAGGCGTGTATGAGGCACCTACAGGGAATCAGGTATGCTGAACATTGTGAGTCAGTCACATTTGACCATGGGCCTCAAGGTCAAATGGCAAAAATGTGCTATCACTCTCTTAATTTAGCATTTAGAGCTTCGATATGTATGAGGCATCTGTTGGGAATCAGGTATGTCTAACATTTGGAGGCAGTCATATTTGACCTTGGGCCTCAAGGTCAAGGTCAAATGGCAAAAATGTGCTATAATTCTCTTAATTTAGCATTTAGAGCTTAGGTATGTATGGGGCACCTATAAAGAATCAGGTATACTGAACATTGTGAGTCAGTCACATTTGACCTTGGGCCTCAAGGTGAGGGCCAAATGGCAAAAATGTGCTAGAACCTGCTTAATATGACATTTAGAGCTTAGATATGTATGAGGCACCTGTAGGGAATCATGTAAGCCAAACATTCTCGGCATGTTGAATATGATATTAGGCGTCAAGATAGGGCTGGGCGATATGGACAAAATCTAATATCTCGATATCGGTGACCGAATACCTCGATATCGATATTTTGTCGATATCATTGGGACAAATGTTGGTGCTTTTGCAAAATATGTACACAATAATATTTTCCATAACCGTTTATAAGTAATGTTGACATAACAATGAAACAGGTGCAGGCAACAGCTTCAACAGTCTTGCAAGTGCAGAAAAATGCAACCCATTACTGTAATTCAGCTTTCAAAACCAGAAAAGCCAACACTTATTTCATATCACGATATTACGATAGTCAAAATCCGTGACAATATTTTACTTTGAATCACGATATCGATATAATATCAACATATCGCCCATCCCTACGTCAAGATCAAATGGAAAAAATATGTTACAATTTGCTGAATATGGCAATTAGTGCTTGGGGCACCTATTAAGTAGTCAGTCAAATTTGATGTTGGGCCACAAGGTCAAAATAATATGACAAAATTATTTGTTTAATATTGTTTTTAGAGCTCAGGTATGTATTGGGCACTAATAGCAAATCATGTATGCTGTATGTATTAGGCACTAAACCATATATAATTAAAATTTTAACGGGCATTGTATCGACATGGTCAACCTCTTTTCATGATCAATTGCAGCAATAAAAACTGGTCAAAATCCATTTTTGGATGTTTGTTCCTATTAGCATCATGGAATAGAAAGAATAATACTAATTAGACCCACTCGGTGGCAGTGTTGTGTAAAAAAAATCATTCTCTGAAAGCAGAACAAGAACCAGAAGTGAATTGAGTAGATAGCACACTTCACAATTTGACAGCAGATGACACTTAAAGTTCAGGTTAGAAAAAAATCTAACCAGGTTTCATGATGTAGACTTCTTAAAGATTATATTTTTGCTTAATGGCAGAAAAGTGACATAAATATGTCGCTGTCTGTCACTCATGAAAAAGTGTCCCCGATAATGGTAACTAAAATCCCTTTCTCACTGAGCTGCGCTGGCCCGCGGAAGTGTGCGGAAACAGTTCTCTTCTTTCACAGAGAAGAATTGATTTGAAGAACCGTGAATTGACTCGCAGTGGTATGGGACGATTGTGTTGCTTTCAGCAGAATTTGTGTTGGCTTCCTGTGAATCCGCAGACTGATGCTAGTTACTTTTCTCCTGTTGGGGCTGTAACTGCTGGCAACCTTCAGGGCCCTTGGCACTCTAGTTTTTTTAAAATAATTATTTCATTTATATTTTTTAAGGTATTCGCTATATGCAGTTTTCATAAATTCTTGGTCATTACTGACACCGGCGGTAGCCAGGATTGCCATTTGGCCAGTTTTCCGCCCAAATTTGAGAAATTTGGCCATATAGAATTCTGTTTGGCCTTGAAATAAAAGATGTTTTGGCCGAATAAATTTGGCCATATTATGGCCTTGTGAAATTTATTTTGCTGTGAAATCCACATTTTAGCCGTTTTCCCTCGAATTTGTGTTGCCGAGGCCGAACTGGTCTGTATTAAGTGGGCTGAGTCACAAAGGCGTTTGAAGAGATGAAACGAGCGAGATAAACTGGGACTGGTTAAGTCCCCCATAAAAACAGGCTTATTAAATAACACAGTGTGGACAGGCATGCTGATAGCGAGGTTTCTTTTTGCACTGTCAATGCAAGCAGCTCGTACTATTTTGGCACCGACTTGGAGAAGGCAGGTGAAGACAGGTGGCAGCAGTGAAGACACGTCCCTTTTAGACCTGGCTAGATCTCAATCATTTTCCTTTCTTGACGTCTTTGCCAGATCACATGAGCCAATATGTTATTTACAAGAGAACACAGATAACATTTCAAATGTTGAAACTGAGACATTTTACATTTTTATCCACAAAATTAGCTTATTTTAAGTTTTCTGGCTGCAACAGGTCTCAAAAAAGTTGGGACACAGGCAAAAGAGGGCAGAAAAAGCTATTAATATATAAGAGAATCAGCTGAAGGAACATTTAGCTAGTAATTAAGTTAACTGGCATCAGGTGTGTAACATGATTGGCTATAAAAGGGATGTCTTGGAGAGGCTGAGTCTCTCAGAAGTAAAGATGGCCAGAGGCTCTCCAACCTGTGAAGTCTGGTATAAAAAAAATTGTGGAATTTTTTAAAAACAATGTTCCTCAATGTCAAATTGCAAAGACTTTGGTCTCATCATCGACAGTGCATAACATTATCAAAAGATTCAGAGAAACTGGAAAAATCTCTGTGCATAAGGGACAAGCCCGAAGACCTTTACTGGATGCCCATGATCTTTGGGCCCTCAGACGCCACTGCCTCACACAAGGGCATGATTCTGTTATTGACATTACTACAGTCATATGAAAAAGTTTGGGCACCCCTGATCATTTTCAAGATTTTCCTTTATAAATCATTGGTTGTTCGGATCAGCAATTTCAGTTAAATATATCATATAGCAGACAAAGACAGTGATATTTGAGAAGTGAAATGAAGTTTATAGGACTTACAGAAAGTGTGCATTAATTACTTAAACAAAAGTAGGCATGTGAATAACTTTGGGCACCCCAACAGAAAAATTTTATCAATATTAAGTAAATCCTCCTTTTGCGGAAATAACAGCATCTAAACGCTTCCTATAGCTTCCAATGAGGGTCTGGATTCTGGTTGAAGGTATTTTTGACCATTCTTCTTTACAAAACATCTCCAGTTCAGTCAGGTTTGATGGTTTCCGAGCATGGGCAGCCCGCTTTAAATCACACCACAGATTTTCAATAATATTCAGGTCTGGGGACTCAGGTGGCCATTCCAGAACGTTGTACTTGTTCCTCTGCATGAATGCCTTAGTAGAATTTGAGCAGTGTTAAAGGGTCTTTGTCTTGTTGAAGTATCCAGCCCCGGCGCAACTTCAACTTTGTCACTGATTCTTGAACATTGTTCGCAAAAATCTGCTGATACTGACTGGAATCCATGCGACCTTCAACTTTAACAAGATTTCCAGTACCTGCACTGGCCACACAGCCCCACAGCATGATGGAACCACCACCAAATTTTACTGTGGGTAGCAAGTGTTTGTCTTGGAATTCTGTGTTCTTTTTCCGCCATGCATACCACCCCTTGTTATGTCCAAATGTGCTTTAGCATACCTGAAGCGACTCTGTTTGTGACATGCGCGCAGAAAAGGCTTCTGCCGCATTACTCTCCCATACAGCATCTCCTTGTGCAAAGTGCGCTGAATAGTTGAACGATGCACAGTGACACCATCTGCAGCCAGATCATGTTGTAGGTCTTTTGAGCTGGTCTGTGGGTTGAGTTTGACTGTTCTCACCATCCTTCGCCTCTGCTTATCTGAGATTTTTCTTGGCCTGCTACCCCGGGCCTTAACTAGAACTGTGCCTGTGGTCTTCCATTTCCTCACTACCTTCCTCACAGTGGAAACTGATAGCTGAAATCTCTGAGCTAGCTTTTTTTATCCTTCCCCTAAATCATGATGTTGAACAATCTTTGTTTTCAGATCATTTGACAGTTGTTTTGAGGCTCCCATGTTTCCACTCTCCAGGGAAGATGCAAAGAGGAGAACAACTTGCCACTGGCCACCTTAAATACCCTTTCTCATGATTGGCTTCACCTGTGTATGTAGGTCAAGGGTTAATGAGCTTACCAAACAAATTTTGTGTTCCAATAATTAGTGCTAAAGGTATTCAAATCAATAACACAACAAGGGTGCCCAAATTTATGCTCCTGCCTACTTTTGTTTAAGTAATTATTGCACACTTTCTGTAAACCCAATAAACTTCATTTATCTTCTTAAATATCACTGTGTTTGTCTGCTATATGATATATTTAACTGAAATTGCTGATCCGAACAACCAATGATTTATTAAGGAAAATTTTGAAAATGATCAGGGGTGCCCAAACTTTTTCATATGACTGTATATGGGCCCAGGAATACTTCAAGAAACTGCTGTCTGTAAACACAGTCTGCCTTGCCATCCACAGATACCACCTAAAGCTACCATGCAAAAAGGAAGCCAGTGATGAGCATGGTCCAGAAGCGCCGCTGTGTTCTGTGGGCCAAGGCTCATTCAAAATGAACTGTAGCAAAGTGGCAAAGTGTCCTGTGGTCAGATGAGAACAAATTTGATATTCTTGTTGGAAATCACAGGCGTCGTGTCCTCCGGGCTTAAGAGGAGAAAGCATGGCATGGGGATGCATGAGTGCATATGGTGTGGGAAGCTTGGATGTTTTAAAAAGCACCATGAATGCTGAAAGGTATATGAAGGTTTTAGAGCAACATATGCTCCCCTCCAGATGACATCTATTCCAGGGATGGCCTTGTGTATTTCAGCAGGACGATGCAAAACCACATACTGCAGCTATTACAACAGCACCGCTTCGTAGTAGAAGAGTCCGTGTGCTGAACTGTCCCGATCGTTCACCGATGGAGAACATTTGGCGCATAATTATAAGATTATAAGTCCATCAAAGGAGACCCAAAACTCTCCAGCAGCTGGAAGCCTGTATTAAACAAGACTGGGATCAAATTCCAATGGCTAAACTCAAGAGACTTGTCTCCTCAATGCCCTGACACCTCCTCTCTGTGTTTAAAAAGAAGAGGGGATGCTACACCATGGTAAACAGGCTCTGTCCCAACTTTTTTGAGACCTGTAGCAACCATCAAATTTGAAATGAGCTCATTTTGTGGATAAAATTGTAAAATTTCTCAGTTTCAACATGTTATCTCTGATCTGTTGTGAATAAAATACTGGCTGGTGTGATTTGAAAGTCATTGCATTTTGATTTTATTCACAATTTACACTACCAGACACCCCAGCTGGCTGGCCGGGTTCTGTGCCTCCATCGTCATTGTTTTGGACAATGAGGGCTTATTGTGCATGAGAAAGTTTGAGGGCCCTATTTTAACAATCTAAGCAAACAGTCTGAAGCGTGTGGCGGAACTGCATTTAGGGCATGTCCAAAACCAGTTTTGCTAGTTTAATCGTGGGCTGTCAGGGTACAGTGTAAGGCACAAGGTGAACAGGGGTTGTACTTAGTCTCTTAATTAATCATGAGCGTGTCCTCTCCCATGGTCTTTAAAAGTCAGATGCCCTGGCACTGTGGCGAATTGCTCTTATCAGGGATGCAAACGGCGCGCCTTTTGGCGGATGCCGCCTTTTTCACGGCTGTCTGGGGGACTCGCATGAATCGTGCAGATCCGATGAGTTTTTTTTTAGGGGGGGGGGGGGGGGTGTCCGTTGGAGTGCCTGATTATAATTATCAGGGCTCTCAAGCTCTCAACCTATTAGCCAATCAGATAATAGTATTTCTTGTTGCTAGGTGAAATAGCAGCGCCGTAATCACGTCTTCCACACACGCGCGCGAATGCTATTGTGTGAACGCGACAGAGAAGAGCTGGAAGTGGAAGCCTGAAATCAGGTAATCGCTTATACAACGCTTATAATACAATGGCTGTTTATTAAACTCGAGGAACTATGTAGGATACTTGCTTTATGGATAATTTTTTGCCTCAATTTAACTGCTTTGGACAGTTATGGTTAGATGAACTGACTTGTAACTTATTACGGGGAGAGAGGGGGATCTCTGCCCTCCATGTAGTGTATTTTGGCTGAAAACAAACCCTGCTCCGATCCGGTGTCAGAGGTGGTATCGCAGCATCTCTTGCTTGTGACAGACAAAACGATACAAATACAAAAAACAATGATTTCATTTAGCCTTTATTATACTGGGGAGTCCCACTGATATAAAAAAGTACAGGTATGGCTAAACATTATCTTGTTCAAAATCTAACAGTTATTCCAAGGGTAACCGCTAGCAAGTTGAAATAAAATTTTTAAGCTCATGTCAAATAGCGTTCGAGAATGCCGTCGCTGTCCAACTAACTCATATTCGTGACGCTGTTGTAAAATGCTTGATGGTGCAAAGTAAAAGGAAATATACGCGCAATATGCAGATATAAGATAGATACTTGTATATCGCAAAGTTTTACTACTTGAGCTATCACTTCCGACTACAAGAAGCAACGGATAACGCGATCAGCATTCATTCTGCAAATAGCCTACAACGCGCACAAAACTTCCGCGACCGATCCTGGTGTGCCATCTAGTGGTAGAATATTGTAACTGCGTGCCTAAGTTTGCAGCTCCACGTCCACTGGCGGACACATCTGCACAAAAGATGCACCTTTGTTCTTCGCGAACGCGCCAAATCCGGATAATCCGTAAATGATTAATTCAATTAATATTTTAATTTGAAACAAGTATCTAAGTTGCTAGTGTCAAAATAACGAAGTGAAAGTATACTTTTTATCTTTTAAATGAAGTAGAGTTAAAAGTAAAAGTCCCCGTTCAAAAAAGAAAATGCACAAATCCTCAAAAAAAAAAAAACAACTTAAGTGCTGTAACGAAGTACATGTACTTAAGTTACCATGCACCTTTGAAAACGAGAGTAACATGCACCCCCCCCCCCCCCCCACCCCCCGGAGAAAAAATCACGTGAGCCTGCATTCAAAACTTGGGAGCCCTGAATTATAATTTCATCAAAGGAAATTCTATATTAAAATGACTAAATAAACAAATGGCGTTACAGTTCATGCAACATAGGAAGTATAAGTATGAGAAGGAAACAGTAAATCAGAAAGCTGCGCACGTAAAGCCAATTGGCTGCGCACCATTATCTGCTGCTGGCTGCACTTCACTGCACTGCAAGGATTTCCATCAGTCCGAGATCCCACGGGGGTGTGGGCTTTGATAATCTCACTCCTTTTTGACCATACCTCTGTTTGCATCCCTGTCTCATACAAGTGCATTTGCCTCGTAGCAGTGAAACTGTATGCTGCTGATGAAAGGGTCTGTGAAGCGCAAGTAAGCCATTGCTCTAAGAAGGCTATGGAAACCTGAACATGGTGATCTCCAAAGTTGTAATAAAACATTTTTTTAAATATTGTTCAAAATGTTTTTTTATGCATATCCAGGTGTTAAAAATCATCATAATGAATTACATGGGCTGCATTTGAAATTTGCAATACAACTTGCAGATAAAACAAGCAAACAAATAAAGAATGAAACCAATTCAGGGTCACAGGTTAAAAAAATAACGCACTGGAGGGGAACGACCAGCAGAACTTAAAACGAGTGAGATAACAGCTAGTGATAAAGCGACAAAAATAATCTTAATTTGATTACGCTACCGTAACTCTTTCTGAGAAGACCTTGCTTCCACCTGGCTGACGATCGAACTGAAAAATATGGATCGACAGTGACAACAATGCCATGTGTTGCTTTTGCTGCTCGTAAAAGTGCCACTTTTTGTGGACACTTTGTTTGTCTGCGAAACTGTTGATAATAATGCAAACCTTTCAAATGAAATGTGGAGTTTTGTATTTGATAGTAGAAGCGGGACAGATGGGTTGCTGGCACTGTATTAACCCCTTTGTGCAGAAGCCAAATCTGTTTATTTATGTGTTACCTTATTTAAGGCTTAATAGTTCAATATTGTGGCTTCTCAGAGAGGAATGGAATGGCTCAACTGAGATTATTTCCATGATTTTGGTAGAGAAAAAGGGCTGCAAACATAAAAAATCTTCATGAAAATTCAGCATTGAACCTGTAAAAAAAAAAAAAAAAAACTGTGAATTGAAAATTGGCTGGGGGTCAAAACTATATTTCTGGGATCATAAACTCCTTGACCATAAGTATAGTTCATCTGAGTGTTACATTCTAAATTACCTACTCTCTAGCTGCCAAATAAGGCAGTTGTCCAGGTGGCTCCCCAAACTCTAAGATCCTTCAAAATGGGTCCTCTGTCAAATCATAAAATAATCATACATTTAACACAAATCAACTTTTGATTAGGGATGCACCAATCTGACATTAGTATCGGCAGCAGTCCCGATATTGAAGAAGATTCTAGATCGGGTATCGGTGACAATGTGCCTGATCCATAGGGGCCAATCTATTCAGTCTAATTCTATGCTGTGTGCTGTGAGTGATGTCATGCACTAGCAACACGCAGTGCGGAGGCCAGGCCAAAGAAAAGCCAGGTGCCTTGCACTGCCCAGTGTAGCCAAATCCGCTTGTTTTAAGCAACTTTGGGCTTAGTTTTTCGTGAAGTTGCTAATAAATATTGGTTGTTGGGTTGCGATTTTTTGGGCTTGTTTCTAAAGTGCAGCCGCGTGAGACTAGGCAGAGATGCCAAGTCTCACGCATTCGGCGAGAGTCTCTCGCCTCTTTGTGGCATTCACGTTCCCGTGCCGTAGTCAGCAATTGTTCTATTAACACGCACTGAAGAAATTCACTCGTGGAATTTAAGTCATTGTGCATTAAGTTAATCAGTTTCATGTGTGTTATGGTGGATTTCCCTACTAGTGAATCAGAAATTGATTATGACTCGGGAATTCTCACGGTTGTCTTTAATGAGAGATTGAAGGCAATGGAATTGCATAAAGTCGTATCAAATGGTCTTCATTTTCACAATTCAAATGATCGTGAAACACATGCATTGTTTCCAATCCCTGAGTAAAGAGAAGCACGAGTAGTCTGGAGTCATAATTGCTTTCCATGTTACTTTTGGCGAGGTCCATCTTTACATAAGAGAAACTGAAACTTCAATGCGCAAGGATTTTAATTCCACGTGAGAATCTCATTAATAAGCGTTTATTGAATAATTGTGGACTGCGGTGAATAAGCCAAAAAAATGCGCGAGACTTAACGCCAAATGCGTCAGACTTGGCATCTCTGCCAAAGCATGAAATCAAGTTTGTGTATGTTATATTCAAGCAGCTGATTTGGTGTCATTCAAGCGCATTGCTTCCCCCACCCCCTTACCCCTTAGACAAGGCACAGGGCACCCGAGCGTACACCTGCACCTTTCTTCCATCATTTCTGGCTGCCATCTCACGTTGGTAAATGGCTACTTTTTGATTTCGGCTTGTTCCATTAAAAAAAATCAATTTCAGGTTTCTTTGGTCAGATATACCAATACATAAATTATACTGAAGCAGCAGATCTCACGTTGTCACTTTGACAGATTTAAAGAACATCGTATAGCACCCCTCTGCTCCACCTGACAAAATTAACCTTTAAGGAGAAGGAGGTGTTTCTACGATTATGGTTAAGGTTTAGGCCAGTTCTAGGTTTGGCAATAAGGGGGGGAGTAAGTCGACAAAGACACTATTTAACTGTAGAAGAAGACAATAGACATTTATTAATAATAATATTCTGGAAATGTTTCCTTTCTTGGGATACTGAGTATATTCAATCAATATTTATATATATATATATCAAGAATATTAAATACCAAAAAAGAAATAAATACATACATCAATAAAAATATTGCTGCAAGGGGCAATTCCGGGGTTCAAGCCAAGAAAGACCATTAGTAGTTGAAAGCTTTAACAGCCTTATTAACAAGTGTTGCCAATAAACGTGGCCATGTCCCCCGCAAGGTGATGGAAATCAACCGGGGTCAGCGTATCACAAGTTACACATTGAAGCCAAAGATGAATAAAATCGGTCAAAGCGTTCTCGAGATTTCACGTTCACAACAAATGGGACGTGACAGATGGATGGACTGATGGAGCTGAATACTATGTCCCTTGGCCCTAATACACGTTGACCCCAAAGATGAATGGAATCAGTCTAACCATTCTAGAGATATCGCGTTCACAACAAACGGGATGGGACGGACGGACGGCCGAACGGATGGAGCTGAATACTATATCCCCCGCCCCTAATACACCTTGACACCAAAGATAAATGGAATCGGTCAAACCGATTTGAGATATCATGTTGACAAGGTATTTGTAAGTGGTCAAATGGCCGTAATGACCTTGAGGTCAAGTAAATTGAGTGGGCTGTGAGCACTCCGCTAATACACCTTGACACCAAAGATGACTGGACTTGGTCAAACCTTTCTTGAGATATCACATTCACAACAAACGGGACATGACGGACGAACGGCCAGGCGGACAGGTTGAGCTGAAAACTATGTCCCCCACCCCTAATACACCTTGACACCGAAGATGAATGGAATCGGTCCAACCGTTCTTAAGATATCATGTTGACAAGGAATTTGTAAGCGGTGGGGGACAAAAACCACTTTAAAAGTATGTTGCAGGTATTTATGTGGACCCATTTTGCCAGTGTAATGATTGGACCAACAACTTATGATGTGTAGTCTGATTTGTGTGATGTTAGGCTGTTTTGTGCATTTATGCCACCCCCTACTGGTCGATTTGATTGAAACTTTCAGGCTTTTTTTCAGGTTCTTATGTGGACATATCCTCTAAGTTTTGTAATGATGTGTCAGGTACTTATATGAATATATTTTGTGAGTTTTATGGCTATAGGACAAACAATTGCTGATTTATAGTCTGATTTGTGTTATACCACACTGCTTTGTTTTGCATTTATAGCGCCCCCTATCAATCAATTTGAATGAAATTTTCTGGGTATGTTTCCGGTCCTTATTTGAATATATCCTGTGACATTACATCAAAGTTGGATCTTTAATTTTGAGTGTGACTCCAAATCCAGACCTCCATGGGTTAATAAGTTTGATTTCCATTGATCATTTTTGTGTGATTTTGTTGTCAGCACATTTAACTAGTTACAGTCCGGATGGTTCTTTTCCTCTTTGGTCTGGAGGAGAAGACGTCCACAGTTTCCAAAAACAATTTGAAATGTGGACTCGTCGGACCACAGAACACTTTTCCACTTTGCATCAGTCCATCTTAGATGAGCTTGGGCCCAGCGAAGCCGGCGGCTTTTCTGGGTGCTGTTCATAAATGGCTTTTGCTTTGCATTGCAGAGTTTTAACTTGCACTTGCAGATGTAGCGACGAACTGTAGTTACTGACAGTGGTTTTCATAAGTGTTCCTGAGCCCATGTGGTGATGTCCTTTACACACTGATGTCAGTTTTTGATGCAGAACCGCCTGAGGGATCGAAGGTCACGGGCATTCAATGTTGGTTTTCGGCCTTGTCGCTTACGTGCAGTGATTTCTCCAGATTCTCTGAACCTTTTGACGATATTACGGACCGTAGATGATGAAATCCCTAAATTTCTTGCAATGGCCGGTTGAGGAATGTTGTTTTTAAACTGTTCGACAATCTGCTCAAGCATTTGTTCACTAAATGGTGATCCTCGCCCCATCCTTGTTTGTGAATGACTGAGCATTTCAGGGAAGCTGCTTTTATATCCAATCATGGCACCCACCTGTTCCCAATTAGCCCGTTGACCTGTGGGATGTTCCAAATAAGTGTTTGATGAGCATTCCTCAACTCTCTCAGTCTTTTTTGCCTCTTGTGCCAGCTTTTTTGAAACATGTTGCAGGCATCAAATTCCAAATGAGCTAATATTTACAAAAAATTACAAAGTTTACCTGTTCGAGCATTAAGTAACTTGTCTTTGCAGTGTATTCAATTGAATATTGGTTGAAAAGGATTTGCAAATCAAATAAAATCGTTTTTATTTACGATTTACACAACGTGCCAACTTCACTGGTTTTGGGTTTTGTAATTAAAGCTATAGGGGTTCCAAAGAAATATTTGAGTGTGCAACTTTTTTTTTGACCAAACAGTGTGTGTATGATTAAAAAGAGGCAGTCAGAATAATACATGTCTGTACAGTCATCTGCCTTTTTGACAATTTTAATTTGTAGAATTAGGTAAAAAAAATGTTTTTTCTTTCATCACAGTGCAATGTTATATTGTTCTGACTTTAAGCACTGAGGAAAATGGAGGGTTGCATCAACTAATTTAAGGTTATCTCTAGTTAATTAGTGAACATTTTATTCATTAACATAAACGGTACACTCTTTCTGATGGTAAAATTGGTGTAATTGGTCAAAAATGGAATTCCAAAAATTAAAACAGGAAAAACAGAATTTAGGAAAAAATAAAAAGGGCCCTAATTTCATTGGGCCCTAATTAACAAGGGAAGCCACTAGCGTTGCTCTATACGCCAGGTGTAAGAGAGAGCCCGTAGTCACTTTTCCCACTCACTTCATAGTTACAGATGGGGGCAAACAGAACTAAGCCAGGAGGGCAAGCATTGCAATCCTCATTTTTCTATGATGCACCTGAGCAAGGTGTTCTGACATGTATGTCCTGACAGCCAAAAGAAAAACTCACAAATTGCACATCAATATCGCAACTTGAAACTCTGCCCAATAAAAGCAAATAAGTGGCTGAGAACAGTTGTCAAGAAACCCCGAAAAACAGCTTCTTGTCATCCCTGATTCCCATGCATTCGCATGCAGACTGATGCATTTGGAAGTGTTGTGTTGGACGCAGTTTCAGGTAAATCCAGAGTCGCTCAAACAAAGCAGAACTTCCATGATCCACAAATAAAAAAATTACCAAATATACCATCCATTAAGAAGGTCAGTAGACCATACAAGGTTCTCCAATCTCCTTAAAGTGGAAAAAAAAGAAAATTCATTTTAAATGTTAATTATATTAAAAACAGACTTTTAACCGAGACTCAAGACCACACAATGCTACTATTATCTTGGATAGCCCTTGTATGAAATAATGGGCCTCATGCAAGAAGCAATATAAGGACAAATTTTCTCTTATTCTCGTTTGTATCCCCAATTTTTTCTTATTTTTTCTTACCCATTGATTTCTGGGATGCACCCAATGTTTTCTTATTTTTGCTCTTCTCTTAGGTAAGATGGAATTTTACGAGTGGTCGAGAGCCCTCTTACTGAGATAAGAGAAAACAGAAAACTGTTCTCTGTCCACAAATTGCTTGTCCAACGCATGGAAACACAAGTTTCAAAGCCTAAACACTAAAAATGCATCATTAAATCTAATTTCGATTGATTTGCACACGGCACGTCACTTGCCCTTCTATGGTGTTTAATGGGTATCATACATGCTCATTTAAAACAATTGACCACGTGCTTCCAATTTATGATCAAGTGGGATTGACCATTCAGCACACGTTGGTAAGAGCAGATTTGGACGGTAAGAGCGTTTGCTGCATCCGAGTTCATTTCTCTTATTTTTTTCTCTGGGCAAAAAATAAGACAAAATATAAGAGAAATGTAAGAGAATGTTGCTGCATGAGGCCCATTGATTGTGAAGTGGGAATAGACCTTTTGCGAGCACAGAACCTTTGTGGCTACTAGCCAGGCTCGTGGTTAGGTCTGTCAAGCCAGTGCGTCCGCCATCTCGACTTTAGACAGAATGGACTGGAATTCCCATTTTCTGGCCGTTTATATCTTCAAAATATGGCCATTTTTGACACTTGGACTTTTCCAAAGTTAAAGAAGTATCTACAGGACAATGGAGGGACCGTTTCTGGTCACGAAAAGGATGTTGTAGTGACACTGTGCGGGTCAGTTTCGGATCAAGGACTGCCAGTAGACCCTGACTATTCTGAGGGCACTTTCACACTAGGGAGGATTGTTCCGCACCGTGCCACCATACGATTGTCTCCCCTTCCCTCTCCCCCCGCTGGTCAGCTTTCACACTAGTAATATCATACCGTTCCCAAGTGCACTTGCAAATATGTCAAAATTCTGATATAGCGCGTTGCAGAATGCTCCTGGGTAGTTTTAAATGGGGAACGATTTTAAAGGAGGCGCCAATATATTCCAGGGGGTTTCATTATTCAGAAGGGGGTTTAGAATATTAATTTTGAATAATAATATCACAAATGCATATGCTGTGCTTGCTAGCAACCCAGTGTGTCATATGTAACATGGATTACCACGTATAGCAGCCCGTGAAACTAAACTAGAAATTTTCTTGACTGAATGCTTTTTGTTTTTAAACATCCAAATCTTTCTCCAAACATCAAGGTAAGCCAAAAATGTACTAATTACATTCAACACCGGTGGATGTTGAATACAGAATTCTTTCGCCTTTGCGTTTTTGGCCGATTATGCTGTCCACTGCGTCATACCACGAACATTTTTCTATCTCATGAATTTAGCGGCCAGACTTTCGCACGGCATGCTGCAATTTGAAATATCGCAGCTACATTTTCTTTAGTTTGTCTCACCATGGATCTATTATTCTGTGATAAACACTGAATGTAACTACTCACAAATTATTCCAAAAATCTCAGAGTTTTGCGTGTAGTATCCAGTTGTGATTGACTGTTTTCGTTTCGAGTAAGCATTGAATTTCTTTTGTTTGAATGGAGATATCTTTTCGCCACTACATTTCTTAGAACAAGAAAGGCCTAACACAAAACGGTAATCTTTCCTTTTTGTCAGTCCTGTCTGTTTCATGGTGCCAGTAGACTGAAAACGCGTCCAATGAAAGGGTGATCAATAATTCAACACATTAATGATTTTTTTAAAATACAATTTTAGGCTTGCTATGAATCAGCCATAAAAAATGTAGTGTCACCCAGTTCACTAATAACATGACACATGAATGGGTGATGATGACACATTAATCCATTTAATCCCACTGGTCACATTTGTAACCAATTTTTATTTATTTATTTATTTTTATTTCTAGAATCTCTAAAAATGTTATTATTGGCTTTGGGAAAAAATTGCTATTCTGAATTTAACCATCATGAAACCATAAATACTTACAGTTTATGTGTTTGGGGTCAGGGGAGTAAAATGAATGCACTTACATTGCAAAGAGTACTTTGGGATTGAATGGGTTAATGACACAGGAACTCAGTCAGTTTTATTTGAAATCTTATGTTTTATTCTATCCCGATAAAATATGAGTCAGAGAAAAAGCATTGAAAAGAAATATCAACAGTTGGGCATTTTCTCTAACTAAAGCTCAAGTGTGTGTCCGGAGCACAATTTCAATGAGCAAAATATCTGACTCTGTACACACAGAAAGCAGAAAATCTCTGTGTTCATTCCTGAGATATCATTGTTGTTTCTTACACTCATGGGGCTCTAAATTCGTTGACCAGGCACAGGAATGGGGGAGCACTGCGCCAACGGGGTGTATCCAGACGAATTTTGCAATTTCGTACCTGGCGCAGCGCAGGCAGAAGTACTCCTCTGTCACGCCTCTGTCCCTCCTGCCGCCGCAAGTGGCAAAGAGGGAGGAGAGAAGGCATGAGTGGGTTTAACACAGCCGAGTCAAATCTTCTCTAATCAAATGAGGTCCTCTCCTCGCCTTTAAAATGTTGAAATAAAGAAGCCTCTGCATTAATGTTGGATTTCACTTTGCTGTTTCAGGCATGTTTTCGGCACCGCTTATGTCTACACTACGAATATGAGTTAGCTGGCTAGCTAGGGCATTCGCAAATTTTTACTATTCGTGAACTTGAATGGAATTTCAAAACGAAATTATGTCAGATCATTCAAACTTATGAAGTTGGAATGAAATACGATGGTTGCTCATTTATTTCTTCTGTCTGCATCATTGGGAAGAGAAACGATGGTTAGTATGTTCCTATTGCACCCTGTTGCTGCTTTAAATTTTGGGATTAACCTGCATGGACAACAATGCAAGATACGTAGCACATTTATTTTCAATATATGATCTTAACTCAGAACGAGATCATAGCAATCAGGCTGTATTCCTCTCCCCCACAAAAACAAGAAAACCTCAGTGACAATAATAGTATTAAGCCACTTGCACACTGGACGCGAAACAAATTTTTAGCATGACAGATTACATTCAAAGTCAATGCAAAGATGCACGTGTGTATTCGCGTCTTTGTATTGACTTTGAATGTAATCATTCATGCGAAAAATTTGTTTCGCATCCGGTGTGACAGCAGCTGAAGGACACATACATAGCCTACACACGCACTCATGTGCCCACATGCACACACATCTCTTTCACTCTCTCTCTCCCTGTTGATATGGCACATGAAGTTCAGCCTCTGTCTCAAGTCCTGTAATGTCTCCTGCGTGAGGTCAAAGTGACATCCACGGCATACAGCTGTGCTGTGTAGCATGCAACATGCCGCACAGGGCTGTCAGGTCGAGTTTCCATTATGTGTGCCAACCGCCTTTGATCTGACATCAGGACAATCGATATAGATACTATAATTAATGTCCTTATTCAGATAGTTAATGTAACTATCTGAATAAGGACATTAATTATAGTATCTATATCGATGTGCAGATCGATATAGATTTGTGCAGAAGCCTTTGTGCAGAAGCCAAATTTGGCTATTTATGGGTTACCCACTTTAATGCTGTATAATTCAAGATTTAAGCTTCATAAAGAGGAAAAATGTGGCTCAATTCTGAAAAAACACTTACAGCATTTAGAATTACATCTTATTTCAGTAAATTTTTAGGATTATGGTAGAGAAAATGAGCTGCAAACATAAAAAATCTTCATGACAATTCACTATTGAAATTGCAAAAAAAATAATTTGAGGATTGAAAAACTGCTGGGGCTTAAAACTACACATTTCTGGGATCATAAACTGCTTGACCACAAGTACAATTCATCTTCAACATTACATTCTAGATTACCGACATGCTTTTAGCCAAATTATACAGCTATCCAAGTGTGTCCCCGAAGTCTCAAAATGAAGTCCTGTCAAATCATAAAAAAATCATGTATATAACACAAATAAAGTTTTAATGCATGAAATTTAATATGAACAAATGATTTTCTGGTTGAGTTTAGTATAAATTTATCAATCTCAGTGCAGTTGAATATCAATGGTCACCAATAACCTCTCCAAACACAAAACATGCCTTTTCTTCATAATAAAGTTTAGAGTTTTGGCCATTTTACTTCAAAGTCCCCCAAGCCAGCACAAACACGCATTAAATAAACTTCGTATTAAACGGTTAGAACATTCACCCTGTAATGGAAGCTACCAGTCCCCTCTTCTAAGCTCACAAACTCATTTCAACGCTTATAAGGAACAAGTGCAACTCACTAACTCAGTAATATCTGAATTCTGAAATATACCTTATTTTAACAGAACAGACACTCCACTTTCAGGGAACAATCCATTGCCTCCCTGGATTCAAAAGAAACGTGCAATGAACATACCAGGGGGTCCACCCAAATGCACGGGCAATTCGCGTTTTAACCAGGAAAAAAACCTCGACATTCGACTTTGTCGAGTATGTATACATTCCAAAACGAAACAAAAAAAAAAAAAAAGTAGCAGCCTGACCTTTTTCATGAATCCCTCCTCCAGAGACCGATCCAGTAGCAGGAACCCTCCGGTCCTGTTTCATTCAAAATAATTCCAATTGACCATATCCTTATCTCATTTAAATCCTGTAAATGTAACTGAACACTTCAAGGCCAGTTTTGCGAACGTGTTTTTTATAAATCGCGTCTATTTTAGCCGCGTAATGTGCACAACGTAGACAGGATACAACCGAGCCTGCTGATACGCATGGGTTTGTATGCTCTCTGTTTGTCTAATCAATGTGTTTCACTTACTCTAAAATGTTTAAACACTCGGGAATTGGATAAGAAACGAGCCAATCAATACATTGTTACCAGGGAAACTTCACGAGGGCATGAAGTGTAACTCACCAATTACGCAGAAGAGTCTGAGCATATGATTGAGTGATTGGCTATCAACGCCAGTACTCGTGTGGATATAAGGAAGCGCTGGATTTGTCAATGAATTAATCTGCGCGTAAATCCACGGTAGGGATCTACGAATTTTTTTGTATGTGACGACTGTAATTAACAGTAGAATGTGAGAGAATCAATACCATGTCGATTTTTTTTCCTCAGAAAACTGATTATTCTGAACCATTACTTGGAATACTGTTGGCTCACTGTGGCTTAACTGGTTGCTACAGAGGATAACGATTTTTTCGGAGTCAAGATATCGTTTTTTTAAACTTCTGGATCGATACTATGGGCAAGGATACTGACCAGTTTGCACATCAGGCTTAGCTGAGGAGTTTAATTCATGCAGCTCTTGAAAAACAGGGCGTGGAGTGAACTTCCCCCTATTCAGAACCGCGTTCGAGGTCTGCTTGATTGTGAACATTCAATAACTGATCCGGGGGTGCCATCTAGTGATCGACTACAGTAACAGCGTGCTTAAATTTGCAGGTCTATAGATGCGGGCGTCTACATCTGCAGAAAGGGGTTAAATAGTGCTTCCTGTAATTATTTATTGCATTGAAATGTGCCTAACATTCTGGAAACCTGCCAGTGAGGTTTCGGTGACGTGTGCGCACTGTGCGCCAGCAGCCAAATTACCACTGCACAGAAACTAAACCAGGTTGGAGCTGGCGAGCTCTCTGCGCACTTTCGCCAGAGCCTTTTGCCACGAAATTGTCACTGCATCACGATGAATATGTGACACTTCCCCCAACTACGCCACCACACCCATCCCAGCGCACGTCCGTCTACCAAATTGCCGAAGTGCTTGCGCACGGTGTTGCACCACATGAAATTAACGCTGCGTGGGCTGCACCGGACAAAATTACCACTGCATGGGCTGCATCATGCTACGCTACCCTGCGCTGCGCCAAGAAATCAGAGCCCCTGGACTTATAATATTTGACGGCTACAGTCCAGTATTTTAACCCCAAAAAAGTGATGCTTCCCGTGCATTCTCACTGTTTCCCGCTACATGTGTGGACCCACGCTATTGAATGTATGGCAGCGGCACCGAGGTTGTTAGGGATAACGCGCTTCTTGCAAATACACTATTGGCATGAGTCCAGATAGGCGGAGATGGAAAGACATCAATCATCAATAGGAGGCATGCCAACTGAAGAAAAAAAGGGGTCATGGTTTGTGAGGCGTGCGTGTTCTTTGGAACTTTCTTTGCAGCTCTCGTTCCAGGACGATATCCAGGAGGCATCGTTTTTTACCAAGCTAGACCTCCTAAATGCTTATAACTTAGTTTGCATCCGTGAGGGGGACGAGTGGAAAATGGCATTTAATATGTATGGCGGGTACTACGAATATTTGGTCATGCAGTTTGGATTAGTTAACACCCCCTCTGTGTTGGAGAGATTTGTCTTTGTCTACCTTTTTTTTGAAGATTATTTTTTGGGAATTTTTCCTTTATTTGACAGTTGAATGGCCCTTGAAATTTTGGCTCCAATGTTAAAGATAGGACTGAGAAATTTTAAAAAATCATTTCTCAAAAACTGTGTCATAAATTTTTTTCTAAATCGGGCAATCAACTTACCTTGGTACTGTCAATGTACAGTGCAAGGCCATTTTGATTGAATCGACGGAAGTGGGTCTACTGGGGGCGCTGTACTTCATGAATATGCAATATCCTCCTGTGGAGGCCAAATGGTTGCAGATAGAGATTAAGGGCTCTAATTTCCTGGCGCAGCGCAGGTGGCGTAGCGAGGCGCAGCCTGTGCAGTGGTAATTTCGTGAGGTGCGCAGCCTTCGGTAGACGAAAGTGCGCTGAGATGGGTGTGGCGGCGTAGTAGGGGGAGGTATCACATATTCATCAAGACGCAGTGACAATTTCGTAGGAAAAGTCTCTGCTGGAGTTGCGCAGAAAACTCGCCAGCTCCAACCTGGTTTAATTTCCGTGCAGTGGTAATTTGGCTGACCGGCGCAGAGTGCGCACAGGTCACCGAAGTCTCACAGGCAGGTTTACAGAATGTCAGGCACATTTCAATGCAATAAATAATAGAAGCACTATTTAATGTAACTATATGAATAAGGACATAAATTATAGTATCTACATGGATTGTCCTGATGTCAGATTAAAAGTTGGTTGGCACGCGTAATGGAAACTAGACCTGGCTTAATCAACGCAGCTGAATCTGTGATGCAAACTAAGGAATTCACATCTTTCTCAGCCAACCACAAAGTGGATATATATATAGCATGCTTGCGTTATGTGCTCAGTAAAGCCGCTTGCACACTGGACACGAAACGATTTTTTTCGCACGACTGATTACAGGCAAAGTCAATGCAAAGACGCGATAGTCGGACAAGGTTTTAATATAGCTCAGAGTCCGAAAGTCATAAAAGTTCTAATTTTTCCGAGTATTCCAGGAATTAGTAAACGTGCAAACTTGGCCATGTTTGTGTTCGACCTTCACAGAATGCAAATCGAAAGCTATCGACTTTTCTTGGTCTTTTTCGCCTATTCGTCTGTTTTCTTCCGTTGAAGATAGACAGCAGTCTATATTCGGTCTTTCTTTAGAAAATTAGTCAGATGGATCGAAGAGATTCACGCTTTATTTCCACAGCAGAGATAAAATAGTGCGTGAGCAAATCAATTCCATGACCATTGACAGTGTGAAGAAATTATCACATGCGCGATCAAGACTGTCCGACGCGAAATGCAAAATACTCCATGTCCACCAGCCAGCAAAAAGTAAAAGTAGGCTATAGATAAGAGAACAGATTTATAACGAAATAAACAATAAAAATATATCACCAACAAACGGGATATCCAACAAAGATGACCCACCAATAAATAAATCGCAGTGTTCATTGGATGTTCTGTTGTTAAAATGTTTCTTTTTATTCTATATTTTGTTATCAATCTGTTCTAATCGTCCTCTTTTTTTTTTTTTTTTTGGCTGTCAGACACGGAGACATTGCACATTGTCTCGCCCCAATGTCGACTGACTTTATTGAGCAGAGCTAAAACAGAAACATTGATTGAAATTCTCGGTACTCATCTTGAAGAACTGAGCCCTCTTATCAAAACATTCACGTTTAATATCTAAAAGAGTTGGTAGATTTGAAGAAATTAAAAACAATAATGGACTGTCGGACACGGAGATTTATTAAAACCCTGTCAGACTTTCGGACACAAGACGCAATCTGTCGAGCGAAAAATTCGTTTCGCGTCCAGTGTGCAAGCGGCTTAATATTAGGCTACTATTATTGTCACTCAGGTTTTATCGTCTTTAGTGGAGGAAAGGAATACAGCCTGATTGCTATGATCTCGTACTGAGTTAAGATCACATATTGAAAATAAATGTGTCATGTATCTTGCATTGTTGTCCATGCATGTTAATCCCAAAATTTAAAGCAGCAACAATTTGTAATAATAGGAACACGCTATACATTGTTTCTCTTGCCGGTGAGCAAGAGTTGACTCGGCTGTGTCGCCTTCTTTGGCAACTTGCGCTGGAAGGAGGGGCAGAGGCGGGACAGAGGAGTACTTGCGCCAGGCTACGCCGGGCACGAAATTGCCACATACGCATGGACACACCCCGTTGGCCCGGCGAACCCCCCAAGCGCCACGCCTGCGCCTGGTTTACGAAATTAGAGCCCTATGTTTGTATTACTGACATATAGGAAGTAATATATGACCTATATTTTGATTGTGTTAAAATTGACCTCAGATGACCTTGAAAGGTCAAACTTGAGGTCAAGCAGAATGTTACAATTTTTAAAGGTTTCAAGGCTTGAAAATATTGAGGATTGGGAACATTTGTGCATTGAACACATTGAAAATAATTTATGAACTTTAATTTGGTGGCCTTGAACTTGACCCTCAGCGACCTTTGAAGGTCAAACTTCACATAGTGAAATTTCAATGACTTCTATCACCAAAACTGTTCTAAATTGAGATTAGGTTTGTATTGCGGGCAAACAGGAAGTCATTTTTGAAGTTTCATTTAGTGATATTGTACTTGACCTTCAGTGACCTTGAATGCCCCAACTTCACAGTGAAATTTCAATAACTTATTACAGCAAAATGGTTACAGATGGTTTCGGTTGGTATTGGGGATGTTTAGGAAGTCATACATGAACTTTCATTCGGTGGCCTTGAACTTGACCTTCGCTGACCTTCGAAGGTCAAACTTCACATGGTGAAATTTCAATGACTTCTGCCACCCAAACTATTACAGATAGAGCTTAGGTTTGTATTGTGGCCAGTCATGTATGAAGTTTCATTGGGTGACCTTGAACTTGATCTTCAGCGACCTTGAATGGCCAAACTATACAGTGAAATTTCAGTGACTTATATCAATACAATCGTTACAAATTGAGTGTAGGTTTGTATTGGAGAAGTATAGGAAGTCATGCATGAACTTTAATTTGGTGACCTTCATATTGACCTACGAAGGTCTAACTTGACCTAGAGAAAATTCAATGACTTCTATCACTGAAAAGGTCACAGATGGAGCCTAGGTTTGTGTTACTGACATAGGAAGTCACATATGAACTTTCATTTGGTGACCTTCATATAGACCTTCATAGGTTAAATGTGACCTAGTGAAAATTCAATGACTTGTACCTCTAAAACAGTCACAGATGGAGCCTAAGTCTGTGTTACTGACTCTAGGAAGTCACATATGATCTTTCATTTGGTGACACAGGGCTGTACGTTAATTTTTTCTGCTCATAGCACTGGTAGCATAGCACTGACAGAGGTTCATGGTCTTGTAGCACAAGACAAAAACTTGTAGCACAGTAAAAGAAGGCGAGTGCAGATTATGATTTAAAGACATATAAAATATTAATAATCTCTTTGTAAATTGAAATACTTTCAAGGTCTTGGAATTCTTTAAATCCATACAATTTTAAGTAATTTTCGGAACTTGTCAAGCAGTCTTGACACAAACAACATACATTTCAAATGTAACACAGGCGCATTACTCACAGAAATATTAAGAACCTCCACCATTTTCAGAACTAATCTCCCTCATTGAAAAGGAGCCACGGAAAATCTTTTTTCCATTCCGGGTTGTACTTGTATACTTTCCCTTTTGCGTTTGCATTTACGTTACTTGTGTCTTTGGCATCATCAGTTTGAGCTTGTAATTTTATGTCAGATTCATCCTCGCGGGCCTGTTTGGAATAGGCTTTATTCAAAACTGTAATTTGTTTTTTCATGTTCTGTTATTGCTTTCATCAGCCTGAGCCAGCCCAGCTGAACACATTTTTAAAATGGCAGTGCTTCCACAAGGTTTTTTTCAGCAGTGGGGGCAAAGGTTTTTTTGGGTTTTTTTTTGTACCCTGTTTGGTGTGCCCGTGTGAATATCAATCAGAAATTTAAACAGTTTAAAAAAAACACTTGAGTGCAACATATTTAGAACATATTTATCAATACAATATATTTTCTATATATTTGTAGAAATACTTACTTATTTGTATATCATTACATTTTTATTGCATTTTATATCTTTAAACATATAACATATTTACTTACATATATTTACATATTCTCTAAAATATGTATCTTTAAGTGTTTTAAAAACATATTTGTACATAGGCTATATTTAATTATTTATCCTGGTTTCTGAAATAAGGATATGGTGTTTACGTGCACTAACGCAAAAATGGGATTCTCCAAACCCCGACCATACCTGGAATACTGAAATCCATGTAACCAAACGCACTCATAGAGAATACATTGCCAATGCTCTGTTAGTGTAACGTTAGCAGCATTGAGACTCTTCTTAGAGAGGACGTGTCATAGGAAAGTTAAAGCTCGCAAAAAATGTCAAATTTAATCAGCTGGTTTCATAACTTTCTTGTGGTATTTCAAAGACTATAAGATTCTGTTTGTCACACAACAGAATAGCATAATTTAATAGAATACAAATGTAACTTCCGTAAGCGCCTGAATGGAAACGTTAAAATTCACAGTCATCCTAGCATTGGGCTAACTCCATTAAATTACACATTTTCTTATCTTATATGATTAAGTTCAATCTATTTTAACATTATCTATGCATAATAATGTATACCTTTTTTCTTGTTCTTCAAGTCCAGTAACGTTAACGTAAGGTGATCTAACCTCATTCAAACATTCTATAAAATGATAAGAAAGTGCTGGCGCTGTTGTGGTTTCCATAAGAGCAGTATTCCATAAGCTTGAACTCGTAGACAGAGCGGGAGACCATTCGTTGAATGCAACTCGGAGTAAAAAAAAACAAAAGGAGAGAGAAATCCCATTCTGAAGTAGCGGCAGGCGGAAACTATGAATGGCGCTGAAAGCAGAGGTATTGTTGGAAATGGTGTTGGATAGGCTGGTGGAATCTTGTCTCTTAATCATATGACAGACTACAACTACCAAGTACATTGGCGAGGTGGCATTGTTTCATGTTTCGCTCTCTCGCACGCGCACAACGCCTCTGTCTCTCATCACACCAGTGCTACAACAGTTCGTTCATTCATCGCATGGACAAATTTTCATGTCACACTGTTCATCCCTGTGACATTCAACTTGACTGTCAGTGACCTTTGAGGGTCAACCTCCACAATGAAATTACAATGACTTGTATGGAGTTAAATTACTGCCAAAACCTTGTATACAAACCGAACATGTTTTACAAATGCACCACGATTCACAAACAAATACAATGTGATTTGCAAATATAAAAATGATTCACGTGCAAACAAAGTGTGGTTTGCAAATATAAAAACGATTTGCAAACAAATACAGTGTGATTTGCAAATATAAAAACGATTCACGTACAAACAAGGTGTGATTTGCAAATATAAAAACGATTTGCAAACAAATACAGAGTGGTTTGCAAATGCAAAACACCATTAACAAACGAATGTTTTCAGTTTTACAAATACAAAACGTACCGATTACAAGTATACGACGAGAACCATTTCCTACAAGTACAAATCACTTTTGGCAGTTTTCTACCGCTGACATGGCGTAAAAGATTTTCTCACAAATGTCCTCACTGTTATTGTCCCTGTTAAACAGCAGGTGGGGCTATGACTCAATATCCTAGATCTCTACACCGTGAAGTTGAACAGAATAGAGAACGACCGCCAGCGACAACCGTGGACATGAGGATGATGGCTGAGGCTAAATAAAACGCAGTGTCTTCGTGTTCGAAATAACTCCGTGTCCGACAATGGGATGGTGTCAATATAACTCCGTGTCCGACAGTGGATTATTGTTTTTAATCTCATGAAGTCTACTGAATCTTTTAGATAGCCTATTAAACGTGAATGTTTGATCAGATGGCTCAGTTCTTCAAGATGGGTACCCAATCAATGTTTCTGTTTAAGCTCTGCTCAATAAAGTGTTCTGATTGATAGTGATATATTTTTATTTTCCATTTCATTATAAATCTGGGCCCGTATTCACAAAGCATCTTATCTTAGCGCTAGGAGTAGGCTACTCCTCATTCGCGCTAAAACATTTTATGTAGGAGTAAAATCTGAAAAGTAATTCACAAAACCGCTGAGAGCAACTTTTAGCCATCCGAGACACCGAGGGTAACGCTGCAACGATCTGTTGGCTGATATTATCCCACGCATACCGCTTGGATTTGCTGTTCACCCCCGAGCCAATTTTCCCTCTGATTAGGTTACATGCTTTCGCTCCAGCACCAACTGGCCCAGCAGCAGTAACTGGTCTTGGCTCCAGCTGGGCTTTCGCGTCATTTTTGAACTTACATCCATGACAGTTTAGGGCAAACAAACTTGAACGGCTCAACATTTAAATGATCGCAACATATTCTCATTCTCATCGGGTAACAAGTAGCTATTGGGGCAAGTGACGCGTTTCATTAATAACTTGTTTAATGCTATTAATGTTTTTACAATTATCTCTTTCCTATGTACGTTTATTTGCCTAGAGCGTGATATGCGGGGACCGTGCATTGCAATTTTCAAAAGTGCTCAATATACTATTATCTTAAACCGAATCTAAAAAAACCAATGCTTTGTATGTTAACAATAACTTGCTTAAAAGTAACCGTGTTTTAAATTATTATTATTGTAGGGAAGAAAATGATTTTAATGTCAATGTTAAAGATAAGGTTAGGCTTAGAGTTAGGGCAGTGTTTAAAAAGGGGATTGTCGTACCTCTCTACTTTGAAATGCATTTGAAAACTGCCGAACCCGTAACAACTGCCATTATTTTTTTGGACAAACAAGTCCCTTGGACTATTTTCTCATTTTTTCCTCCATGGGTTGTATGTGGGATATTTTTTTCAATGGGTTGCCCTGCCACCAAACAACCAATCACCGTGCTCATTGTTCCAAGACTCGTGCATGAGAATTGACATCAGCCATAGCAACGGAGATTACTCCCGCCTATCTCAGAGCTACCCCTATTGAGTTACCAATTTTCTTCACTAAAAGTTGCTCTCAGCGGTTTTGTGAATTTTAAGATTGTTTTATCATAAATGTTTTAGCGCGACTTAGGAGTACTCCTAGCGCTAAAATAAGATGCTTTGTGAATACGGGCCCAGATTTATAACGAAATGGAAAATAAAAATATATCACTATCAATCAGAACACTTTATTGAGCAGAGCTTAAACAGAAACATTGATTGGGTACCCATCTTGAAGAACTGAGCCATCTGATCAAACATTCACGTTTAATAGGCTATCTAAAAGATTCAGTAGACTTCATGAGATTAAAAACAATAATCCACTGTCGGACACGTAGTTATATTGACACCATCCCACAGTCGGACACGGAATTATTTCGAACACGAAGACACTGCGTTTTTATTTAGCCTCAACAATCATCCTCATGTCCGCGGTTGTCGCTGGCGGCCGTTCTCTATTCTGTTCAACTTCACGGTGTAGAGATCTAGGATATTGAGTCATAGCCCCACCTGCTGTTTAACAGGGACAATAACAGTGAGGACATTTGTGAGAAAATCCTTTACGCCATGTCAGCGGTAGAAAACTGCCAAAAGTGATTTGTACTTGTAGGAAATGGTTCTCGTCGTATACTTGTAATCGGTACGTTTTGTATTTGTAAAACTGAAAACATTCGTTTGTTAATGGTGTTTTGTATTTGCAAACCACTCTGTATTTGTTTGCAAATCGTTTTTATATTTGCAAATCACACCTAGTTTGTGCGTGAATCGTTTTTATATTTGCAAATCACACTGTATTTGTTTGCAAATCGTTTTTATATTTGCAAACCACACTTTGTTTGCACGTGAATCATTTTTATATTTGCAAATCACATTGTATTTGTTTGTGAATCGTGGTGCATTTGTAAAACATGTTCGGTTTGTATACAAGGTTTTGGCAGTAATTTAACTCCATAGACTTGTACCACCAAAATGGTGACAGATTGTGCCAAGGTTTGTATAGAGACATTTAGCAAGTCATATATGAAGTCCATTTGCTGATCACAACTTGACATTCTGTGACCTTTAAAGTTCACAATTAACATATTGAGTACATATTGACATATTTTAATGACTTGTACCACCATAACTGCTTCAGAGCTTAGGATTGTATTACTTATAAATCTATGTGAACTTTTATTTAGTGACCTTGACATTGATTTTCATAGATTCAAATGTCACACTTCATATGAAATTTTCATAACTTGTATCATCACTGTTAGACTGCTTGGCAGTAAGGAGTTTGCTCATTTTTATAGGCGGGTTATCCGTACTTTTTGGCGCAGTAGGTCCCCCCATTATCGCGCTCACTAAGAAGAATACCTCTTCGTCGTTTGCTTGGTCTCTGGCAGCTGAGGCAGCTTTTCAGGAGTTAAAGAAACGATTTAGCTCAGAACCCATTCTCGTTTTGCCCGACCCCTCCCTCCCATTTGTTGTGGAGGTGGATGCGTCGGAAGTAGGGGTTGGTTCCATTTTGTCCCAGCGCCCCCTTCGGGACAATAAGTTGCACCCATGCGCCTACTTCTCTCGGTTGTTGTCAGTGACAGAACGGAATTACAACATTGGTGATCGGGAGTTGTTAGCCGTCAAGTTGGCGTGAGAAGAATGGCGCCGTTGGTTGGAGGGGGCTGCACAGCCGTTTGTGGTTTGGACAGATCATAAAAATCTCCAATACATCCATCAGACTAAACGATGTACCGTAATTCTTGGCAGGCGTGGTGGTCATTGTTTTTCAACTGCTTTAACTTTACATTAACCTATCGCCCTGGGTCTAAAATCATCAAGCCCGAGGCTTTGTCGTGGATACACGACCGCTCCGCTCGCGACCCTATCCCTGAGCAGGTTATTCCAGCAGCTCAGATTGTGGCTTCCATTCAGTGGGACGTTGAGTCTGTTGTGCTGGACGCGTTTAAAAATGATCCCGGTCCTGGTGGGGAGCCACTTAGCTGTTAATTTGTTTCTTCTCCAGTGGGGCCACTCTTTCCATCTGGCTGGTCACAGGGGGGTTCATCGGTCCAAGCAGCTCTTGGCCCGACGTTTTTGTTGGCCCACCATGATGGAGGACATCTGGGAGTTTGTAGCGGCGTGCTGTATTTGCAAGACTTCCCACCTCCCCCCCAGGTCTGCTGTGACCGTTGCCCATCCCAAAGCACCCGTGGAGCCATATCGCTCTTGATTTTGTTTCGGAGTTGCCTGTTTTGGAAGGCAACACAGTCATCCTGGTCATGGTTGACAGTTTTTCTAAGGCTGCCCACTTTATCGCACTGTCCAAGCTGCCTTCGGCATGAGAGACTGCCCATCTTGTTGTGGACTATGTTTTCTGGCTGCATGGCATCCCTCAAGATGTGGTTTCTGACTGGGGCCCTTCATTTTCGGCCAAATTCTGGTATGCATTTTGCAACCAGTTAGGGGCCACCGTGACCGTTTCCTCGGGTTTCCACCCAGAGACTGACGGGCAGACTGAGCAGTCCAACCAGTCTTTGGAGAATACTCATCGATGTTTGGCGTCTGACAACCTATCTTTGTTGATTTTTAGCATTGGCTGAACACTCCTGCAATTCACTGGGTAACTCCTCCACAGGTCTTTCCCCATTTGAGGCTCAGTTGGGTTATCAGCCTCCAGAAGTTCCTTCGGTTAATTACTTTGTTCAGCGTTGTCGGTCAGTTTGGGCAAGGGTCCGTTCCTCCTTGTTGCGCTCTGGACAAAAACAAAAGACCGCCGCAGATAGAAGGTGCCATTCAGTCCCATCTTATCGGGTTAGCCAAAGGGTCTGACTTTCCACCCGGGACCTACCCTTGAGAGTGGAGTCACGGAAATTGGCTCCCCGCTTTATTGGTCCTTTTAAGATTGTGTGAAGGATCATTCCGGTCACAGTTCGGTTGAAGCTCCCTAGATCCTTATGGATCCACCCCTCTTTTCATGTCTCCAGGCTCAAACCGGTTGGCACTTGCTTCCTGGCTCTGGTCGACAAACCCCAGCCGCGGATGATTGGAGGGGGGCTGGGTTACACTGTGCGTCGTATTTTAGCCGAGAGGAATGTGGGTCAAGGAGCTCAGTTTTTAGTAGATTGGGAGGGTTATGATCCTGAGGAGCAGTGCTGGGTCTCTTCTCGGGATATCCTGGATCCTACCCTTATTTCTGATTTCCATGCGCGGGGCTCTCTGGGAACCTCTGGGGCTGTCCCTTACAGAAGGGGGGTCCTGTCATGATTTGTGAGGTGTGCTTGTTGTTTGGACCTTTCTTTGCAGCTCTTGTCATCGGACGATATTGAATTCCTGGACTATTGAATTCTTTACCCAGCTGGTTGATTGAGCTGGGGCGGCGCTTCCTATCTAATTTCTATCTATTTTAGGATGTCCCGCACGCCTCTTTTGCTAGAGTGTCTGTTTCAGCTTTGCACTATAGCCGAAGATATCTGTAGTCAGGTTTTTTTCTTTTTCCACATCTTACAAAGCAAGCCATCAAACCTATTACGGCACATGAATTTAAAATTCTTTTCACTTGCCTTGACATGTCATTAAAAGGGAAACTGTGTTCTTAACCGCAAATGGATTTTTCATATTGTTGGAAAACATGTTAACCAAGAACATTGATTAAAATCGGGTCAATAATCTCATCCGTTTCAAGGTATGTTTCCGCCCACCGACCGCCACTGTTATTATACACTGATAGATTAACATGTCAAGAATGTTACTGTCCTCGAAAGAGATTTATTTAGCTTTGTTGTCATTTTTATAACAAGAAAACTTTTCTCTGGGCATGCTAAGTAGAGCGCTACAGAAATCAGTCACCATGCCCCGATTATAATTGCCTGTCTTTCATTAGATTGAGACAACTGTACCAATAATTTCCCCACAGCCTCAGATTTAATTCGCCCATGAATACCCAGCACACGCAGGCTCGGATGGCACTCGGTTTTCCATCACTTTCGGGTAGGTTTCTCAGTATCAGTGAAGACCAGTGCAGATGGGGCGTGGGTTGAAAATGGAAGTTCGTTATTCTGACAATAACAAGAAGGGGGGAGCATATTTAGGGTCATTCATGTTTTAGTTCCTAGTGATTTTATTGGACACTAGATGCAGTCCTTTTTATTTAACCTTTATTACCTCCACCAAGGAGGTTATGTTTTTGCCTAGGTTTGTTTGTTTGTCTGTTGGTTTCCAAAATAACTCAAAAAGTAATGGACAGATTTTGATGAAATTTTCAGGGATTGTACAGATTGGTATAAGGAAGAAATTTATTAGATTTTGGAAGTGATCCAGATCTCTGTCTGGATCCAGGAATTTTTTAAAGGATTCTTTAACATTGAGAGATAGGGCCATTTTCAATATTTATGCATACAACTTCACCAAAAATGGTCAGGGCACTTGGAAAAAAATACGGGACAAGTTTCGAACATGTCCTACAATATATCAAAGACTGATCCTGAAAATGGAATAATTCCGGATACTATGATACTATGATCAAGAATACAAAAGTAGGGGACCTTCGGAACTTTCATTATAGGAAGAGAACAAATGAAGCTACAAACATGCGATAAGCACCATTATGTAGCCAAGATATTGCAGAATTAGGAAGGTGTCACCGGATTTACTGTATCTTCAGAAGCCAGGGAACTAGATCCAGAAGAAAACCACCATTACAGAAAATTTGATTTTCTTGAATAACTACTGAACTAATATTGATTATCATTATGAATTCAGTTGCTGATGTTATGTTTTCTTGGTCAGGAAATCTGAAAAAATAGATGAAATAAATGTAGGACTAATATTTATGTGTAAATCACAACATGAGGGCAAATGTTGCATCATAAGAAAAAAAAACAAATGAAGCTAGAAACATGCAACAGACATCTTTAAACAGCCAAGACGCTGTGGAACTAATATTGATATAGCATTATGAATCAAATTGCCATGTTTTCATGGTCAAGGAATCTAAAAATGAAGATAAATTAAATGTAAGACTAATATCTATGATGGAAGTCGCAATATGGAGGGAAATGTTGTGCTTGGCGGAGGTCTGCGCTCTCCGGGTGCTTTTCTACTTTTACCAGGAATAAATCCCATTGAGATACAAGTCTCTTTTCCAAGGGAGTCCTGGCCAAGACAGCAGCATAAAAGTTTCACACAGAAAACAACAACAAACAATGACAAGGCATAAAATACATTAACCGGTTTTAGCAGTAAAGCATGTACTTGCGCTGGTTAAATAAACCTTAATTCTGGTTTTAAAAACATGTAAACTTATTCGATGAACCAGTTTAAGATAATTCTGTAGCCCGGACCAAGAGGAGGGAGCAAAAACAGAGAAAGCTTGATTTCCAAAAACAGAGCGAGTTCGAGGGATGGCAAATATGATGTGTCCATAAGAACGCAGATTTAAACTGCTTACATTTTTTGGAGTCAGCAAAGAACATAGATACAAAGACAGTTCATGCAGGATGGCCTTATACAGGAAGATGTACCAATGCTCCATTATTCTATTGTACAATGAAGACCAGTCAACTTTCTCATACAAGGTAAAATGATGCGTTCGGAAACCCAGATCAGAGATAAATTGCAGTGCAGCATGGTACACAGAGTCCATGAGTACACATCACCATAGTTGATTACAGGCAAAAATGCTGCTTGAATCAGTTTTTTCTTGCAACAAAAGAGAAACAGCTTTTGTTTCGATAAATCCTAATTTTACCATCATCTTTTTTGTTAGATGCTCAATATGATGATGAAAAGACAGTTTTTCATCTAAGAAGAAACCCAAGTATTTATATGTTGATACTCATTCAATCACCTCTTTATTCAGAGTTAAGATCTGATAACCGTCTTTAATTTCCCTTTTTGACCTTGTGAAGAACATAATTTTGGTCTTATTTGCATTAAGAACGAGCCTTCATCTACGTAAATTCTGCTGAACTACATTAAAAGCACCTTGTAGGTGAACTGCACTCCCTAAAGTTTTTTCTTTTTTTAATCCCTCCACCACTCCCCCCCCCCCCCCCCCCATTTTTGGGGGTCGACTGAATTCAATCAATTACAATACATTTCTCAAGGACCCCACACCCACCCTTTGACTCCCATCACAGCACCCTAAGCCCAGATATGCAGATGATACAGTGAAAGGACAATGACATAAATTAGAATGTAAACATACACAAAGATGAGTAAATTAAAATGAGAATTAACAACATACCTACACAATACCTACATTAATCATAATTATATATATGTATATACATATATATATACATATATACATATACACACACACACACACACATACATACAGCATATACATATATATATATATATACATACACATACGTACCAATACACACACACATACATAAATACATGCTTTAGCAAATATAGTCATACAACCATATCATATATTAATGTACTCATACAATTACTTATTTTCATTCCCATCCTTCTGCTACTCTCAGCACCCTCCATCTATCCTTATACACACTTAACCTACTGTTTTATTGTGCCATTACACATACAATTTTACTGTGATGTTTTACAGAGAGTTTGAATCTCTCTTTCCTCAAACCGTCCACAGATTTTGATTTAAAGATGAAAATTTTGCGAAGAAGTATTATAATATTGACTATTTTTCCGGAGTCATTTTTTAGACTGCCCAGAAGAGTGGAGGGCAAATCCAGTGTAAAATTACTTGAATATAAAGCCAGCCACCTCTGAACCCCTGTCCAAAATGGACCTACACAGGGGCAGTACCAAAATAAATGTTCCACTGACTCAACCTCTTCGCCACAAAATCTACACAAGTTGGACTCCTCAATTCCCCAAATATGAAGCATCTTTTGAATGGCCAAAAATGTATATATTAATTTAAACTGAAAAAATCTTATTGACGAATCTGTAGTTGTTTTGTAAATTAAATTGAAGACCTGGTTCCATGGAATTGGAAAATCTAGCATATATTCCCAAGAATCTAGAATATTGTGAGGATTGGCTCTCAGGTTTCTTGATTCAAGGTGAAACTTGTATATCATTCAATTTATGCTGGTTTTTTCAATCCACTGTAAGTTTTTCATAAATGGTCAACAGACAAGCTCCTTGTTACTTCCTTTAACAATTCTTCTTTTCCATTTTAGCGGTATGGCCGCAACCAGTTGATTGAACTTTTGTAGAGGGCAAACCTTGCCATAAATGTCAATTAACTCTTCATAAGACATTAATTTACCGTCATTATTTACGAGATCATTTATAAAAATAATGTCAGAATCAAACATATTTTTCCAAAAAATGTATTTCTTACCAATCAAGATGTTACGATAGAACAATATGATTTGTTGCAAAATTTCCTCTGTATTTTCTGGAGGACAGAATAGGAATTGCAGCCACTTTGTATGGCTTCCATTAAAAACGGGGAAAGATTAACAGCCAGTTCCTCATTGAATTGTGTAAATTGGGGGCATTTAATCTGTAGAAAGGGAAACAGTCCCTTTTTAAAAATCGGGTGTACATTGTCTAATAGTCTCCAGGAAAACTGGAGTAGTATATATAATTGTATCATCAGCATAGAAGTGGAACTTTGCATCAGTAACATTTTTACATAAATTATTAATATAAATAATAAATAAAATGGGACCCAATATAGAGCCTTGCGGGACACCATTCTTTATATTTTAAAGAGTGGAAGACAAACCATCAACTTGAACACACTGTGTTCTACCACTCAAACCATTGAACAGATTTTGGAGAAAACCCTATATAAGTGAGCCTCTGTAAGAGAATTACATGGTCAACAGTATCAAAAGCCTTAGATAAATCTAAGAAAAGTGCAACACAGTGTTCCTTGAGGTCAATGGCAGTTATGATATCATTAAGACCTTCATTGTAAAAGTGACTGTACTATGTTTTTTCCGAAACCCAGACTGCATATCATTTAGAATGCCATTTTTAAATAAAAAATCCTTTATTTGAGAGCTAATAAGCCCCTCCAGTACATTGTAAGTGATCTTTGAAAAAATATTGCCGGTCGGGAAAATCATGTAGCTAATATGTGCACTACACTAACACTATTAATTTTCATTTATGCAAGGATTAACAAATTTTAGTTTTGTTTAAGAAACAAACAAGCGAACAAGATGTTATCTGATTGATTGATTGCACAAACAAGGGGACACTTTGCACATCTATTTCTAACGACAGGTGCGTCGGACTAGGATGAACAGTTCAAAGGAAACAAAGGAGTCCCGCACACTGTCTAACTTGAAAATAACCAAGTTATTTGCAAGTTAGACAGTATGCGGGATTCCTTTGTTTCCTTTGAACTGTTATCTGTTGATACAAGCTGCTGTTAAGTGCATTCAAATATGTTTACACAAAGGTTTTTTTAAATTTATTCATTATTTTACAGTTTTGTTTTGTTTTTTTTAATTATTTGTAGACATATTTTTATTTCAAGTGCTGAGTGCATATCTAAGTGAGCAAAAGGAGACAGAGCACTTTTTTTTTTTTTTTAAACATTTTTCAAGTTTTTCTGTGTTCAAATAAATGATACACTGATGTTAACCAAGCCATTACTTCCATTTTTTTCGTCCGGCTGGTTTTTCGGTGTAATAATGCATGTATAATCTCAACCCAATCAAGCACAATCAAGTGATAAATGTGTTTTTTGTTTTGTTTTTTGACAACCTAGGCTACCACAAATATGTTTGCAAAAATGATGTCACATGAATGTAATGATATTCCTATGACTATGAAGACAAAAGAAAAACAAAACAGAAATTGAATTTCATAGAATTTAATTTAAAAAACAGATCAACAATAAACAAGCTTGTTCATTTTTGAACAAGAGTTTCTCAGGCCTTGGCTATAAGGAGGGAAAAAAATGCAACACTAACAGCTGGACTGAAAATGTTTTGGAAAGGATATAATTGCCTGGAGTCCACCGTAGATCGCCAAAAGATTAAGCTTCTGATCACAGTTTTCCTCATAAAGTTCCATTGTGTGGTTCCAGACAGATACGAGACAAAATATGAACACCGCTGCTGGGATCACCAGCACCTTAGTGGCGTTCTGAGGGTTAATAGGACCCCCCTGTAATTTATCATTAAAAAAAAAAAAACAAATCGGCATTATATATTTGCCATCGGCTCAAAAAGGTGTCACGGACGGACAGGCAGGCGGACAGACAGACAGAAGCGTTCATAGAGCTGCTTGGTCGCAGATAAAAATATTGAGGATTGAAAAATGGTTGGGAATTAAAACAACACATTTCTGGAATCATAAACTCCTTGACCACCAGTGCACTCTGAGTGTCATATTCAAAATGGTCTGTTTATGAGCCAAATAAGATGGGTCTCCTAGTGGCTCTCCAGGCTCCCAGACCCCTCAAAACTACACACTGTGAAATCAGAAAAGGAGTTTCAGGAGTTATCGACCTTCACCAAAGTGATGTCCATGCACAAGGTGGAGGTCAAAGGTCAAGTTCACAGAGGTCACGACCTTGTTTTCGCACCGTAACTCAAGTTTAATTCAATGAATGGCTATGAAATCTTAAAACAAGCTTATTGGTATAGAGGAGGGGTTCCCTATTGATTTTCAAGGTCATCTGTCAAATCCCAAGGTCACACCGGTCAAAAAAGTGTCGATTTTGCCCTGATTTCACAGTTTTCGCACCGTAACTCCACTTTAACTTGATGGATGGCTATTACATCTTAGAACAAGCTTGTTGGTACAGAGGAAGGGTCCCCTATTGATTTTCAAGGTCATTTGCCAATTTCAAGATCACACTTGTACAAGAAACCACCAGTCATGGACACTAGGCCACGTGACGGATGCTAGGCGAGGTCGCAGCTATTAGATCCTTCTGATCTACTTGCTAACAATTCCACTGTTGAATTTTCTTGTAGATTTTTAATGTTTTGGCCCTTTTTCCTGTTCCAAAATTATTTAAAAAAAATTGAAATACGATGAAATTCAAAATGCCACAAGTGTCTTGTTTCATTAAAGCTATTTCCCACCACTCTGTGAAGGTCCTATTGATAGAATAGTGTAACTGCTTACATAATTGGAGCAGCTCCATATCCACAGGCCTCTACATCTGCGTGAATGTGCTAATTGGCATGATAGTCGCTGAACTGCAAATCACAGGTGGGTCGTGACAGTGTGATCGTTGTTTCCTATAGTCATGGATTGAGCTCACACATCTATTTGCAAATTAGTGAGGCATTTCACATTATTTGGGGCCTGTCATAGTATAACAGGATTAGCTCATCTGGTTAACATAATCTGTTTCAAACACCTTATTTTTGCAACTTGGTACATCATCATTTGACCTAAATTGCCCCTGCCCTACCTTTTTGGTGTGTACAGTGTTTTGTGGCAGTAGTAGAGGGTGAATGGACATTTCAGAATTACTCTTTTTTATATTATTTGCTCTTGTCATAATGTGCCAATGTTCTTGAAACTTAGGTTATACTTAGAAGTGCATACTTCTTTTGACCACTGTCTCATTAAAAAAAATAGTGTTATTACTACCATGAAAGCATAGCATACAAAGTCATACGCATCCAGAGTCACATGTAACAATGGTCAAATTTAAGAGCGACAAGTTTGAGCTCTGGAATTCTGCAAATATAATCAAGTATCTTAAAACTTTCTTTGCAAAGCTAACTTTCACCAGGGTGAACTAGTGTTGGTTTTCCTCAGACAGACCTGTCCTCAAATAGAAGGAATACAGCACAATTTATCCTCTGTAAGGGATCCTGGCCTCATAGGGGGCCCTTGAAAACTGAATTTTTGATTTCCACCAATATAAATTTTCATATTTTGACAAGAGATTCTGAAAGCCTGCACCCAAATTACCCTGGATAGCAATTTTTAGCCCATACCTATGTTTTGTTGGCCTCCAAAATCCCTATAAATTAACGTTCGCTATTCGCTTGGGGCATGGCCCCCCAAAATCGGGGGGCCGTATCTTGGAAACCCCTTGAAGTAGCACCTTAAAATTTTGCATGTGTTCATTATGAATATAGATGTACTCCCAGAATAAATGTGAGCCAAATCTGAGTGGGTGACCATGGAAAATTCTTGTACTTTGTTGAGTTCATATGGAGTGACCCTTTTGCATATTGGCTAACTTTCAGGAAATTGCTCATAAAACAAATTTGCTTACAGCAATATTCACCAAACTAGGTCCGCATGTTTAGAACTGTGCCCAAAGCTTTCCTATGCAGTTTGATGCAATTCTATCACTAGGGGGCACCACACAGGTGAGAAGTTTGTCTCTGGTAAACGATTTTGTGGATTTGCACAAAATTCTGTGTGCGCCTAGGGTCATGTCTGAGCGGATTTCATGAAATTTGGGGATGATTGAATTAAGAAGGCATGGTTTATGACATAAAATTTGCATGTCAAAATTATTAAATGTCGAAATTTCAAAATATCATCAAAAATCACCTGTACTTCCCATGGAGCTAAAATTTCTTCAGTACATCCAGTGAATCACAAAACCTTTCCAGGCCGCAAAATATGGTCAATTCAGAAGTCCGTCACTCTGTATCTTTCATATGGGAATTTGCAAAATATTCCTATCTCCCCCAATCAATTCCTCTAAAACATTCTGTAGATGCAGGTGGCAAGAATTTCAAACAGTGTTCAGATCTGTCAAACGGTGTGTCTGCAGCAATATTTCATATTTTACTGTACATTGTACAGTATTTTTTATTTCATCAAATATTGACCGAAACTCCACCAAAATATTTGAGAGTACACTGGAGACAAGCATGGTGGTGTGTGAGTAGGCATGTGTCGATGTATGCCAATATGATACACCACGATACTCATCTCGCATGATAGAGCAACCATTAAGAACTCAAATTGCCTTTGTTAAGTTAAAAAAAAAAAACCCAAGCTATATTTTTATCCAACTGCAATTTTTGTCAGCTGAGGGATGTAAAACGAAGCAGGATTAATGGGTTAGCAACGTATGTTGCGGCTCTCTTTTAACCTGCCAATATATCTCTGTTTACTAGTTAAGTGTTTGCAAGAACAGCTCACCCAAATAAAGCTTGACTAATGTTGAACTTGCTTCATAGTTCTCCCCTCTGCTGGTGGAGGATAACTTTCCTATTTTTGAATACCGTGGGATAAAATGTTACCACAAAGTTGTTCAATACTTTGAATATGATGGTTTATCTCTGTGACAACTACTAATGTCTCAGACGTTTTTGCAATGGAAAGTAGAAAGTAGAATCTGCACACTGGGTACACTCCATATATTTACTGCTAGTCACGACCCAATGTAACAATCTTCCTCATCATAGAAAAATACAAACACAACCAATTTAAGACTTTTATGCAAGTAATTTTCTTATCGGTGACTTCAACTTTTACCAAAGTAACTTACTTTGGTAAAAGTTGAAGTCACCCATAAGAAAATTACTTTCATAAAAGTCTTAAGTACATATAATGTGAGCTACTGTAAGTACCAAAAGTATTTTGTGAAAAATATACTCAAGTATCAAAAGCAAGAACAAGTACAAAGTATTTTTCACAGAACGCATAAAAAGAAGAGGAACAGCCACTCTTTGTTCTCTCCTGGTGCCTTTAAATCAATTTTTAGGTGAAAGAAAAATATTCAGTATTCGGCTTGCTTGTGAATATTCAATAAATGTTTCTGGTGTGCCATCTAGTGATAGACTATTGTAACTGCGTGCATAAATGTGCAGCTCCATATCCGCGTTATCCTGTCGCTTTCCTCTCTCCTCCCACCGATCGCATTTGCGCAGGCGTGCTTGAGAGTTGCGAGGAAGTCAAATGGCTCACTCTGAACTAGAGCTGCCTTCATCTCCAGCTCCTGTGAAACTACGCTTAGTCCAGTTCCAAAGCGTTAAATACTTTTGCAATGACTTAACGACAAATTATCGATGAATATATTAGTCAACAACGAACTTTATCATCGAATTTTGTCGACAATGTCGATAAATCGTTGCACCCTTATCAGTTACCATTGAAAAATAGCATTGATACTGAAGATTCTCGAGCAGAGCCTCCGCCCTCTCGCGTTTATATGGCAAGCCGTTTTCACTTTAGTGACAGACTGAAGAAGGCGCGGTTAATCGGCATGCAGCTGTATTCCACTCGTCAAAGTGGCGAGTACCTGCCACAATTCGGCCGCAAGCCCCAAAATCTACATGCCATTGGCGCTTGGCGGGTGCCAATTTCGAGCCCTGTATACACATACTCAAACACGGGATAAGCTATCAGCAATTACATTGTCAGTACCCTTTACGTGCTTAATTTCCATGTCAAACTCCTGTAAAATCAAACTCCAATTCAACAATCTCCGTTTTAAGAGAGAGAATTACCAACCCAACTTACCTCAGACGCAAGCGCAGTAGGACTACAGGAGAGAGCAGGGGGGGCGGGGAGGAGTCGTGTCCTGTGTGCAATCCATTGGGGACCGTGGCGAAATTGCAGGCAGGTTGCAGGCAGACAGACACTTAAGCCCAATTATAAATGCTTGATTTAGCCATTACTTAAAGACTTTACGACTATATGTAATGTTGTTAGATTGCTGTGTCTTTGTTGTTGTTTTTTATATTGTGAAAGAATACTTATTAAAAAAAATAAAAAATTCTCCCCTCCCTGGCGCCCTCTCTGCTCGCGAGCGACCCTAGCATCCGCCTAATCCACCTAATGACAGGAGCGCCCCTGAATGGGGGAAAGGTGAGGGCTCATTGCTGGCCAGGGCATCCTATGGATATTGTGCCTTTGAAGGTGGTTATTGAGTATTCTTGCATGGTGAGCACAGGCTTTGTCGTCCTGAAAGACAAAACACCGCCCTTCATGTCATGCATATGGGACAACAGAGGATGTCTGTATTTTGTTCTCGATAGTACTGGCCAGTGACTCTTCCTTGCGCAATATGGAGTGGAGTTCAGTTTGGCATAGTCATCCAACCCCACACCATAACAGACCCACCACCAAATCTTTCAGGTGGCCTCAGGTTAACATTGGCATGGTGTTTGTTACAACGTCGCCAGATGAGACCACACCTATAAAGGAAGTCTAAAGTTTACTGGGACTCATCTGAGAACATTACACGTGACCATGGACGAGTTCCCCAGTATAATTCCTGCATTGTGTACACCGTTTGCATCTATTGGCAATGTGGCAGTTGGTCAATGGTGGCACTGTACAAGTATGTCTAGCATGGGGATGGGTATTGTGTATACGATTTCTTATCGTTTAACCTGTCACCCGGACACCAGGAGCCTGGTATAGGTTTGCAGCAATCTGATTTGCTGTTTCAGTGCAGTTTCTCAGAGCCTGGGTATGAATCAATCTATCCTGGGCTCTTCTTGTTGACTGTGGACGCCCTGAACAGCCTCGATCAACAATATGGGTTTTCTGATGGCTGCTCCATAATCTGCTAATCACAGACTGGGAAACATTGAAGAAATTGACAACCTCAGGCTGACTGCTGCCAGTTTCAAGCATACCAATTTCTCTTAGATGTTCAGCACGTTAGAGATGCCGCATTGTGGGAAAACAATCAAAGGATGTCTCAGATAAACAAAATCAACAATCATACTCAGAAGCTATCAGAATGAAAGAGATCTATAACAAGGGAGTAGATGACCATCTCTAAAATGTCAAATTCAAATATGCACCCCGTTTGGCATTTTCACATGCTGCATGTGTGCACCATTGGCTGCATTTTGGTGCTCTGTTTTAGAGCAGTTCATGTTCTTAATTGCAGTCGGTTATTGTATCCAAAACACAATTATTTTTTTTACCTTGAAATTTCAATTTATTTTATTAAAACCTCCACAAGGGTCAATGAATACATTTACATCGTCAGAACTTTTATAAAATAACAATAAAGTAACAGTAAAACAAGTTAGTTCACAATATGGGCCTATATGGCATGCGAAAGTAACTTCACCATGGTGTGCTCGACCGAGCCGGACCGGCCATACCCGCTACCGAGGAGGTGACTGTGCAGAGAGTCCACGATCCCATCCTCAGCTGCGGGGGCGGCCGGCGGGCCCAGGGAGCAACCCCATGGAGAAAAGGCTAATGCAACAGGTGATAGGCCAATATCAACAAGGGATTGGAGAAGAGTGCCCTTTATGCAGCCATCCCCAGAGATCCATTTGGCCAAAAGGACATAATTACGGGTTCTTGCTGGTGAATCCCACCCAAATATTCTATAAAACAATGAGCATTTAGATTTGTTACTCTCCACCACATTTTCAATACCTAAAGCCTCCAAGAGCCGGCTATGGTGACTCCTTTTTGGAAGTCCTATGATACGTTTACATATTACGGATACGAGAGGGAGACACACTTGGAAACTCAGAAAACCTCGAAACAGGAGGGAGATACAAAAGGGGAGTGAGACGCCAGATGCGGGGATCCAAAATAATTATTGAAATAAACACAGAATAAACCAGGGGGAAAAAGGGGCACTCCGGCCAACAAAAACACCGTGCCTCGCACTGAAAAAGGGAGAACTAAGAAATCCAAAAACTCCCAACGGACACCAGGGGGACAGACTCGGGAACAGACTTGGGGACAGATACCAGGGGGACAGACTCGGGGACAGATACCAGGGGGACAGACTCGGGGACTGATACTCGGGACGCTAGGAAATACTCACAAGACAAGACAGTTGGCACAGCTGGCAGATGGCTAACTCGGGTAGCACAGCTGGCCAGGAGAAGGGTCAGGGAGAACGTAAGGAGGGGGACAGACAGGACACAGGGCTCAGGGCAGGCAGGGCGGCTGGTGCTCAGGGCAGGCAGGGCGGCTGGTGCTCAGGGCAGGCAGGGCGGCTGGTGCTTAGGACAACTCGAGACGGTGGAGGCAGACTGGCACAAAGGGCACAGAAGACACTGGAGGAGACAGGGGGCACCAGGGGCTTGAAGGCTGCAGGAAGGGCAGGCTGGTCAGGGAAGGAGGCTGAACTGAGAACACAGAGAAAAACTGAGGGGACCAGAGGAGAAGTGCACAGGGCAGGGAGAGTGGGAGTGGGAATGCAAAGTCAGATCTGCTTGCGTGCAGAAACTGCTCAGATATATAGGGCAGGGGCACACACAGACACAGGTATTGAAACTTAATCTAATTAACAAGGGGTGGAACATGAGGGAAACCAATTACATGAAAACAGATAAACATTAACACACAGACAAGGATCACAAGACAATCCCAAAGATGGGATAAATAAACTGGATAAAAAGACTCCTAAGTGTACAGAAAAAGAGCCAGAACAGATTATAAGAATGCAGAGATTCTGCAGGAAACTCTAGCAAAGCCAGTGAACAGTAAAGCGAGGGGCGGAGACTAGAACAGAGCGACTGCTGAGAGATAATTAGTCAATTAGTAAGTGCAGCTATACAATCCCGGGTGCTTGTTAGTAGATTAGTATTATATACAAGGTTAGTTTGGTTAGTAATTTTAAAAAACAACAAACTTTTAGTAATGTTAGTATGTATAGAAAAGCAAGGGGAAACTAGCAAACGAGAACAGAAGGAAGGATGAAACCCAGAATCCATTAAATCACTCGAAGTAGTGTCACAATCAATTAACACAGAAACTGCTACAAACAATGACGCTACCGGGGAGAAAGCAAAGACAGTACATGGGTAAAACGTGGACTGGACTACACGGGAGAGGAATGAAATGTGAACACTAAGACATGGACTAAAAAACTGACATACCAAAATGATAAAAACCTAAAATTGACTAACCAGACACTCAGACCACGGAACACAACACTACAACCTGACAAAACCCTTTTTTCCACATGACCATCAACTGTAAGACCAGCGGTGAACTTAACTCCAAGGATATCCACTTGGTCTGCATTCTCAATGGCATCAGTGTCTAAAATCTACACAGGGTTCTGCACCAGTAGCTACACTGCCCTCCATAATTATTGGCACTCCTGCTTAAGATGTGTTCTTCAGCTTCTAATAAATTCTGTTTTTTTTTCTAAGTAATATAGGACCACAATGAAAAAATGAGGAAAATCCAACCTTTAATTCAAGTGCATTTATTCAGTCGGAAAAAAAGCCAACATTAAGAAATTATTCTTTTACATCAAATCACGTGTGCCGCAATTATTAGCGCCCCTGATGTTAATACTTAATACAGCACCAAATCTTCTCCTATAATGTTTCACAAGATGGGAGAATACAGAAAGAGGGATCTTCGACCATTCCTCTTTGCACAATCTCTCTAAATCATCCAGCGACCTGGGTCCTCTCCTCTGCACTCTCCTCTTCAGCTTACTGCACAGGTATTCAACGGGGTTGAGGTATGGGGACTGAGATGGCCATGGGAGGAGCTTGGTTCTGTGTCTGGTGAACCATTTCTGTGTATGTTTAGGGTCATTATCTCTCTCAAAGACCCAATAACGACCCATCTGCAGTTTGCGGGAAAAGGCCACCAGATTTCGATTTAAAACTTCCTGGTATTTCAAAGCGTTCATGATGCCATGCACCCTAACAAGGTTCCCAGGGCCTCTGGAAGAGAAACAGGCCCACAGCATCACCGATCCTCCCCCATACTTCACAGTGGGCATGAGGTGCTTTTCTGCATACTCATCTTTTGTTCCGCCAGACCCACTTAGAATGTTTGTTGCCAAAAAGTGTGCCATCTAGTGATAGACTATTGTAACTGCGTGCATAAATGTGCAGCTCCATATCCGCGTTATCCTGTCGCTTTCCTCTCTCCTCCCACCGATCGCATTTGCGCAGGCGTGCTTGAGAGTTGCGAGGAAGTCAAATGGCTCACTCTGAACTAGAGCTGCCTTCATCTCCAGCTCCTGTGAAACTACGCTTAGTCCAGTTCCAAAGCGTTAAATACTTTTGCAATGACTTAACGACAAATTATCGATGAATATATTAGTCAACAACGAACTTTATCATCGAATTTTGTCGACAATGTCGATAAATCGTTGCACCCTTATCAGTTACCATTGAAAAATAGCATTGATACTGAAGATTCTCGAGCAGAGCCTCCGCCCTCTCGCGTTTATATGGCAAGCCGTTTTCACTTTAGTGACAGACTGAAGAAGGCGCGGTTAATCGGCATGCAGCTGTATTCCACTCGTCAAAGTGGCGAGTACCTGCCACAATTCGGCCGCAAGCCCCAAAATCTACATGCCATTGGCGCTTGGCGGGTGCCAATTTCGAGCCCTGTATACACATACTCAAACACGGGATAAGCTATCAGCAATTACATTGTCAGTACCCTTTACGTGCTTAATTTCCATGTCAAACTCCTGTAAAATCAAACTCCAATTCAACAATCTCCGTTTTAAGAGAGAGAATTACCAACCCAACTTACCTCAGACGCAAGCGCAGTAGGACTACAGGAGAGAGCAGGGGGGGCGGGGAGGAGTCGTGTCCTGTGTGCAATCCATTGGGGACCGTGGCGAAATTGCAGGCAGGTTGCAGGCAGACAGACACTTAAGCCCGAATATAAATGCTTGATTTAGCCATTACTTAAAGACTTTACGACTATATGTAATGTTGTTAGATTGCTGTGTCTTTGTTGTTGTTTTTTATATTGTGAAAGAATACTTATTAAAAAAAATAAAAAATTCTCCCCTCCCTGGCGCCCTCTCTGCTCGCGAGCGACCCTAGCATCCGCCTAATCCACCTAATGACAGGAGCGCCCCTGAATGGGGGAAAGGTGAGGGCTCATTGCTGGCCAGGGCATCCTATGGATATTGTGCCTTTGAAGGTGGTTATTGAGTATTCTTGCATGGTGAGCACAGGCTTTGTCGTCCTGAAAGACAAAACACCGCCCTTCATGTCATGCATATGGGACAACAGAGGATGTCTGTATTTTGTTCTCGATAGTACTGGCCAGTGACTCTTCCTTGCGCAATATGGAGTGGAGTTCAGTTTGGCATAGTCATCCAACCCCACACCATAACAGACCCACCACCAAATCTTTCAGGTGGCCTCAGGTTAACATTGGCATGGTGTTTGTTACAACGTCGCCAGATGAGACCACACCTATAAAGGAAGTCTAAAGTTTACTGGGACTCATCTGAGAACATTACACGTGACCATGGACGAGTTCCCCAGTATAATTCCTGCATTGTGTACACCGTTTGCATCTATTGGCAATGTGGCAGTTGGTCAATGGTGGCACTGTACAAGTATGTCTAGCATGGGGATGGGTATTGTGTATACGATTTCTTATCGTTTAACCTGTCACCCGGACACCAGGAGCCTGGTATAGGTTTGCAGCAATCTGATTTGCTGTTTCAGTGCAGTTTCTCAGAGCCTGGGTATGAATCAATCTATCCTGGGCTCTTCTTGTTGACTGTGGACGCCCTGAACAGCCTCGATCAACAATATGGGTTTTCTGATGGCTGCTCCATAATCTGCTAATCACAGACTGGGAAACATTGAAGAAATTGACAACCTCAGGCTGACTGCTGCCAGTTTCAAGCATACCAATTTCTCTTAGATGTTCAGCACGTTAGAGATGCCGCATTGTGGGAAAACAATCAAAGGATGTCTCAGATAAACAAAATCAACAATCATACTCAGAAGCTATCAGAATGAAAGAGATCTATAACAAGGGAGTAGATGACCATCTCTAAAATGTCAAATTCAAATATGCACCCCGTTTGGCATTTTCACATGCTGCATGTGTGCACCATTGGCTGCATTTTGGTGCTCTGTTTTAGAGCAGTTCATGTTCTTAATTGCAGTCGGTTATTGTATCCAAAACACAATTATTTTTTTTACCTTGAAATTTCAATTTATTTTATTAAAACCTCCACAAGGGTCAATGAATACATTTACATCGTCAGAACTTTTATAAAATAACAATAAAGTAACAGTAAAACAAGTTAGTTCACAATATGGGCCTATATGGCATGCGAAAGTAACTTCACCATGGTGTGCTCGACCGAGCCGGACCGGCCATACCCGCTACCGAGGAGGTGACTGTGCAGAGAGTCCACGATCCCATCCTCAGCTGCGGGGGCGGCCGGCGGGCCCAGGGAGCAACCCCATGGAGAAAAGGCTAATGCAACAGGTGATAGGCCAATATCAACAAGGGATTGGAGAAGAGTGCCCTTTATGCAGCCATCCCCAGAGATCCATTTGGCCAAAAGGACATAATTACGGGTTCTTGCTGGTGAATCCCACCCAAATATTCTATAAAACAATGAGCATTTAGATTTGTTACTCTCCACCACATTTTCAATACCTAAAGCCTCCAAGAGCCGGCTATGGTGACTCCTTTTTGGAAGTCCTATGATACGTTTACATATTACGGATACGAGAGGGAGACACACTTGGAAACTCAGAAAACCTCGAAACAGGAGGGAGATACAAAAGGGGAGTGAGACGCCAGATGCGGGGATCCAAAATAATTATTGAAATAAACACAGAATAAACCAGGGGGAAAAAGGGGCACTCCGGCCAACAAAAACACCGTGCCTCGCACTGAAAAAGGGAGAACTAAGAAATCCAAAAACTCCCAACGGACACCAGGGGGACAGACTCGGGAACAGACTTGGGGACAGATACCAGGGGGACAGACTCGGGGACAGATACCAGGGGGACAGACTCGGGGACTGATACTCGGGACGCTAGGAAATACTCACAAGACAAGACAGTTGGCACAGCTGGCAGATGGCTAACTCGGGTAGCACAGCTGGCCAGGAGAAGGGTCAGGGAGAACGTAAGGAGGGGGACAGACAGGACACAGGGCTCAGGGCAGGCAGGGCGGCTGGTGCTCAGGGCAGGCAGGGCGGCTGGTGCTCAGGGCAGGCAGGGCGGCTGGTGCTTAGGACAACTCGAGACGGTGGAGGCAGACTGGCACAAAGGGCACAGAAGACACTGGAGGAGACAGGGGGCACCAGGGGCTTGAAGGCTGCAGGAAGGGCAGGCTGGTCAGGGAAGGAGGCTGAACTGAGAACACAGAGAAAAACTGAGGGGACCAGAGGAGAAGTGCACAGGGCAGGGAGAGTGGGAGTGGGAATGCAAAGTCAGATCTGCTTGCGTGCAGAAACTGCTCAGATATATAGGGCAGGGGCACACACAGACACAGGTATTGAAACTTAATCTAATTAACAAGGGGTGGAACATGAGGGAAACCAATTACATGAAAACAGATAAACATTAACACACAGACAAGGATCACAAGACAATCCCAAAGATGGGATAAATAAACTGGATAAAAAGACTCCTAAGTGTACAGAAAAAGAGCCAGAACAGATTATAAGAATGCAGAGATTCTGCAGGAAACTCTAGCAAAGCCAGTGAACAGTAAAGCGAGGGGCGGAGACTAGAACAGAGCGACTGCTGAGAGATAATTAGTCAATTAGTAAGTGCAGCTATACAATCCCGGGTGCTTGTTAGTAGATTAGTATTATATACAAGGTTAGTTTGGTTAGTAATTTTAAAAAACAACAAACTTTTAGTAATGTTAGTATGTATAGAAAAGCAAGGGGAAACTAGCAAACGAGAACAGAAGGAAGGATGAAACCCAGAATCCATTAAATCACTCGAAGTAGTGTCACAATCAATTAACACAGAAACTGCTACAAACAATGACGCTACCGGGGAGAAAGCAAAGACAGTACATGGGTAAAACGTGGACTGGACTACACGGGAGAGGAATGAAATGTGAACACTAAGACATGGACTAAAAAACTGACATACCAAAATGATAAAAACCTAAAATTGACTAACCAGACACTCAGACCACGGAACACAACACTACAACCTGACAAAACCCTTTTTTCCACATGACCATCAACTGTAAGACCAGCGGTGAACTTAACTCCAAGGATATCCACTTGGTCTGCATTCTCAATGGCATCAGTGTCTAAAATCTACACAGGGTTCTGCACCAGTAGCTACACTGCCCTCCATAATTATTGGCACTCCTGCTTAAGATGTGTTCTTCAGCTTCTAATAAATTCTGTTTTTTTTTCTAAGTAATATAGGACCACAATGAAAAAATGAGGAAAATCCAACCTTTAATTCAAGTGCATTTATTCAGTCGGAAAAAAAGCCAACATTAAGAAATTATTCTTTTACATCAAATCACGTGTGCCGCAATTATTAGCGCCCCTGATGTTAATACTTAATACAGCACCAAATCTTCTCCTATAATGTTTCACAAGATGGGAGAATACAGAAAGAGGGATCTTCGACCATTCCTCTTTGCACAATCTCTCTAAATCATCCAGCGACCTGGGTCCTCTCCTCTGCACTCTCCTCTTCAGCTTACTGCACAGGTATTCAACGGGGTTGAGGTATGGGGACTGAGATGGCCATGGGAGGAGCTTGGTTCTGTGTCTGGTGAACCATTTCTGTGTATGTTTAGGGTCATTATCTCTCTCAAAGACCCAATAATGACCCATCTGCAGTTTGCGGGAAAAGGCCACCAGATTTCGATTTAAAACTTCCTGGTATTTCAAAGCGTTCATGATGCCATGCACCCTAACAAGGTTCCCAGGGCCTCTGGAAGAGAAACAGGCCCACAGCATCACCGATCCTCCCCCATACTTCACAGTGGGCATGAGGTGCTTTTCTGCATACTCATCTTTTGTTCCGCCAGACCCACTTAGAATGTTTGTTGCCAAAAAGCTCTATCTTGGTCTCATCTGACCAAAGCACATGGTCCCAGTTGAAGTCCCAGTACCGCTTAGCGAACTCCAGACGTTTTCGTTTATGATTGTGAGTGAGAAAAGGTTTTTCCGCGCATGCCTCCCACACAGCTTGTTGGCATCTAGTTAGTGCCTGATGGTTGTTTTGGACACTTTGTGACCCAAAAATGCTACCATTTATTGCAGTTCTTTAACAGTGAGCTTTGGAGAACTTTTTATTTTTCTTACCATCCTCCTCACTGTGCGTGGTGGCAAAATAAACTTGCGTCCACATCCAGGCTTATTTACCACTGTTCCAGTTGTTTTAAACTTCTTAATGGTGGCAGTAGATATGGGCAGGTGCAGGCGAGTGGCTATTAACTTGTAGCCATTGCCTGACTTGAGAAGGTCGACGCACATCTGCCTTACTTGAATGGTGTGTTCCTTTGTCTTTCCCATGTTGAAGAGAGGATAAGAGAAATGGCCTCTGTGTCACGTCATATTTACACCCCAGGGAAAAAGGAAGTGATGAATTACTAATTAAATGTTCATAGATACTCTGATCAACTTTTTAAACGACTGTAGAAATGACAGAAATACTTAAATTACATTTATTTCCCAGGAACAATAATTGTGGAACAGGTGATTTTATGAAAATTATTATTTTTTTATTATTATTTTTATTATTATTTTTTTTCCCTTAAAATTCACTTGAGTTGAAGGTTACATTTTTCTACAATTTTCAGTGTGAGAATATTCTTCTGCAATAAAAATTTAATTTATTTTAAGTCTTTTAACACATCTTAACCAGGGGTGCCAATAATTATTGAGGGCGCTGTATACACAAACCTTCCTCGGAACTTTATAGGTTGTTGAGAAGATTGTCAAGAAACATAATAAAAAAGGTTACAGCAAACTACCCTGTCAAATACCCCTGGTTACATGAAAGTAGTTGCTGTGGTTACCTTTCCATTTCACAGTAGCTTTTAGATTAAGATACCATGCATACAAAAAAGCCAGTGGTACATAGGGATTCTAGGTGATATAAATATCCCATACTTGATTTTGAAGAGTGTAGTTTGAATGAATTACATTGACACTTTAAACCAATTTACTTGTACAAGTTAGTAATAATCATTACAGCCAATACTAATTTAGGGTTTAGCCAATTGTATTCCTTTGTTTTAAATAATATACTTCATTATTCTTAAGCCAATTCCTTTTTGGGAAACTGTCTAAGTTCATTTGTGTGCTTTATTAACTAATAACCATATGCGTAAGAAAGACAACAAATCAAGTGACATCTCAGGGTGCCACATTATGCAATACAGTTGTTCTCCCTATGGGTTTGCATTTTCACTGTACCAGAGTGAATTTCCTGAGGGAATCTATGAAAGGGCTTGCACCACCTACAGCAGTTTTTACACTTACCGTTTTATTATAGAATTGATGAACAATGATGTAAACTTAGGCTGTCCAATCCTACCCACAAAGGGCCGCTGTGGGTGCAGGTGTTTGTTTTAGCCCAGTGCCATGACATCTGATTCAACAAATTAACTAATCAGGAGGTTCAACCCAGACATAATAAGTTGAATCAGGTATAGTAGTGTTGGACTATTACAAAACAAAATGTATTGCATCCATTTTGCCAATTTATGGCATATTCATTGTTCCGCATTATAGCACAATATCTAAAAATAGGGTTAGGGTTAGGGTTAGGGCCTGTACATAAGGTGAACGTCATTCTCCAAACCAGGAAGTTGAGCAAGCAAACATAGGAGGCAATGTGCCGAATTAGAGTAAGTATGTTTTTAGGCGATTTTATCCATTTTTATTTCAGATCTAGCTTGTGTTGACAATGGGGATCTGGGGTGCGTGTCCAAAAAGCAAAGTTTTTTTAAACTACCCTAGCAACTTGCCTAGTTCGTCCATCCACTGTCAATGGCTCCAACTTTGTATGTTCGCACCTGTTCTTTCAAGAAACGCATTCCTGGCTCAGCAGAGCAGACTGAGTAACAGCAACAATAGCTCTGAAAAAATTAACTTCACCATCGACAGCTGACAGGGAAACCCAGATAAGGGGCAGCAGGGCAGTTGCTAGGAATTCTTGGCCCCCTGGAAGAATATCTGGGCCCCCCGACATTTCATTGCCTTTTTTTACAACAATGGCTGTTATTCATTTTTCTATTTCTCAGTGTTCTTGACAGTGCTAGATGCAATACACCCAATTTTTCCTTTTCTTTTTTTTTACGATTAACCACTCAACACTGAGTCAGGAGTATTATTATGCAAATTCTGAATTATTAGATGTGGCACGTATTCACAAAAGAGGCTACCTGAAACCATATTATTACACTGAGTCTGATCAGAAATAAATGTTCAATTAACCACTCAACAAATGGGTACTGGGTATTCTATTGTAAAACATTGAGCACTGATGTGCAACAAACAATAACTCAAAGCATACTGGCTAAAGATACAACACAAGGTGGAGCTGTTATAGTGAAATCACAAAGATAGCTATGCAACATAACTGTTTGAATTTCTTGCGAGTAGTATTGACAACACAATGAAATACTTTCTTGTAAAATAAATATCGAAAACTATAATTTTAAGTCTTCCATTATCTCAACTTGAGCTTAAGTCATTTTGTTCGTTCACGGCTTAAGGGCTTTGAAGTCCAACGGTCTGCTTAAATGACTTTCAATTGAAAGTCTGGCAAGGCTATTAAACCTCTCTTGGGTTGTTGTTGCTGTAGCCTACAGGTATGATCTGATTCACTATTCCCTTCACGATGCTTTGGGGAGATGGCCCAGGCTCTGTCAACAGGATGGATAGTGACTTAAGTAGACTTATGAATAAATCCAGCCAATTTTGCCATTTAGTTATATATTTCAAATGGCTGAGAGGCTGACCTATATGTAAGTAATTGCCATTGGTACAACAGTTCACTAATAAATCTTAACAGCCAACCAGTTTCTGCCACACTTACTTATTCACCATCAAAAACATCTTCAGACTGCTGGTGGTGAGGATCTACTGTTGGGTCAGGTTCAGATGAAGTGACCACAGCTGATTCTGATGTGGCAGTACATAAAGGTTTAATTATTCCATTTCATATTGTTTTTGTAAACATTTATTTAAACAAATTTAAACAAATTATATTGTATGGACCAACTAATGAAGAACTATACCTAGTCTTGGAATAAACCAAATTTAGATGGGCTTCTCTCTTAGTACCATAGCTCAAAGCACACAGTTTCACATTGATATTGCATGAGGAGGGAAAGCTCTGTAAAATTACCCCCCATGTAAACAAGACTTATGTCAACAGAATAAAGTAGCACTTTAGTTTTAGTGAACACTTTTGTAAGAAAATAAAATGTCAGCCTCGTCAAGCGATTGTTTCAATTACTCCTAAGGCTACCACATAGACTGCATGTATTTCGCTATCCAAACCTAGTCTGTACACTCACCAAAGCCAAGTATGCAGTTACCACTCATAATAAGAATGGAGGAACGAGTCCTGCTGCGACCGGATTTTTTGAGGTTTACTATGAGTGGCGACTGATGACCATGCCGATCTTTTCTGTAGATGATACTGTTAATTACTGAGTAAAGTCATTTTAGTCAAGCGATTATTTACTCAGCTAACCGCATGTTACATTAACGTCACGTTAGCAGCTGAACAGCCAGCCTGAGCAGCTAACATAGCAAGCTAGTTTAATACTCTCACCTTTCTTTGAAAAGAATTTTGTAATTTTCTGGGCCCCTGCTCTGCTGGTCTCCCTCTCTCTCTCTCTCTCTCTCTCTATATATATATATATATATATATATATATATATATGTATAAATATATATCCTTTTCTGGTGTCCAGATTCGTGTGTGTGGGCTGCACGTACTATTGACTGCCGTAGTTCGCGAACCTGGCCTGCAAAAACACACAGACAATTTTCCATGAGCAGCACAAAGCATGGACCGAACCATTTTTTAAGAAGGGGGTTGTTGAAATTTATTTCATCAATATTGCATGCCTTTGTGGCTTTGTGATTAACTCTTGTGCATTAGTATGAGTAGCAGTTAGGTCTATGCATAATAATTTAGTCATCGCGGTTACTGTGGGTATTGTGGGCCCTGGGGCGTAGCTAGAACCGGGAACTGGGGTGCCACAGACACGTCCCTTTATGACAATTAGGATAGTCCTGGCTATTTCTGAATTATTTTTCTTTATTGGCGCGTTGTCCAATTATCGTAATCGGCAACTGAAGACACGGTTTCTCATGCGATCTAACAGCGATTAAGTCAGGGGGCAAATTCCATAAAACTGAGAATTAGGGTGGACGTAACATCTGTTTTAAAGAATTATTAGTCCTGACCTGTTCGCAGTCATTTTCATGATTAACAAAATGTTCACTCCGAGAGCGCTCCGCACTGAACAGGTGCTGCTTGATTTAAATTAAGCAAACATGTCCAGATGAATGATTGTCGACTTACCAAATCAGGGAGAACAAGCAGCACCTGTTACCTGGACATAAGTCGCAGCCCAGGACGGGGAAGAAAGGAAGGAGTGTGACTAAATTTACCACTCCTCATTCGCCCATTAAGTTTGTGTAATCCGTTCATATTCATCAACATATGCCTCAGGAGGAGTAATTCTATTTTTAAACTACCTTTGAGCGCACATTTCCTCTTCGTTCCATGGAAAAAAAACAAATTACAAGCACTTTTGTGCATCTCGTTTTCAATGGTTCCTTATGGCAGATGCAAAATGCTTGCACGAAACCCGCATCACGTGAAGATTATTCACGTTTTGCTTGACGTCATCTGGGCGGGTCCCCATTACTAAACCAATAAAAGAGAGCAAAAACATTTACATGGCTCTTACAAAAACTTTACGCATGACTGTAGCCAGGAGCTGTGCTGTAATATTCCTTCTAATTCTGCCATGTCTGACATCTACCTGGTGACCAGCTGAACCAAGCGTAACAGAGATGGATATGGTGCCAACATTAGTATTCTGCCAGCTTAGAGCATTGCTAGAAGCAGGAACCCAAACAGACTGTGAAAAAACACCACACTAGGGTCCAACAAACAGTTTTGCGATGATAAATTTACTCTTTTTTTTTTGGGGGGGGGTTAAAAGTATACTTTCAATCTGCACATTCCAGGATGATGGAGGGTTGTATTTATTGTATTGTATTATTACCTCTACAAATTCTCTTATAATAAAAATCCAGAACTAGATGTGACCTTCTAGCTCCCTTGTCAAAATCGTGTTATAAATGCAACTGGGAAACAATTTGACCCGTGAACCCAAGCAGTCCGAAATATTGATTTAACTTGACAAAACTTGGTATGCAACATCATTCGCATGTGAACTGCTAAAGGATTGCATTTCAGCCCCAGACGTGGGTGTGGCAGGGTGGGCCAGTTGAAAAACTTAAGTCATTCATTTTACTCTTTTTTTAAGTTCAGTTTCAAAATCATTTGAACTAAATTAAATGATTACATTCTTGATAGAATTCAAATGTACACTCCGACAAATGGGTGCTATGAAAATGTGCATGAATAGTTTTTTTTCATTATATTGCCTGAATTTTGTGTCTCATTGTTTCCTCGTGTTATATTCATTATTCAGGTATTTCAGACCACTTTTCTCAGTGTCTTAGTGGACACTATATTGCAGGTAGGTTTCATTTCTTTGGAATTTGAATGGAGGTCACACTTAACATACTTGCGCTTTTTGTTTACAGCCACATGAAAATGTTGAAGGCGCAACAGATAAAAAGCTAAAGGTGAGTTTATCTCTATATTAAATGTCCTCTCTATCATTGTTTCACCAGCCATACAAATTTTGATGTACATCAGCTTTCACAGACTTCATCCCAAATTGTGGATGAAATCTATTATCTTATAGCTTCTCTATGTTCTGCATGCAGGGATTTGCCTCAAAAACTTCCCACTGAGTCTTTTCCCAATGAGTTGTATTCTTATGAGATCATGAGCCAAACAATAGAAATTCTTTAGCCATATTTCTTCCCTTGTTGTGGTTCTTTCGTGGTGAAGATTTATTGTCATAACATAACATAACATAACATGAATGGCAAGAACAGGCCTTTCAGCCCAACTAAGCTCGCCAGTTTCTTTATACTATTGTGAATATATTTCTTCAGATACTGAATGTCTCAATCGTATCTAGCTTTAAGTCAAGCCTGCTCTTGAAAACCCCCAAGGTCTCTGCCTCAACAATATGGTCAGGCAAGATATTCCACATTGAAATTACTCTTTGGGTGAAGAAATATTTTTGAATATCAGCGCTAAATTTACCTTTGGTCAACTTCCATTTGTGACCCCGAAGGAAGGAATCCTACATAATTCCCTTTGTTAATCCTTTTAACTTATTTAAAGACCTCAATCAAATCACCCCTGAGTCTCCTTTTCCTAAGACTAAAGAGATTATGGATCTTCAGCCTCTTCTCGTAGCTTTCATCTTTTATACCTGGAATAAGCTTAGTGGCTCTTCTCTGAACTTTCTCGAGAGCCTCTATATCTTTCTTCAAGTATGGTCCCCAGAACTGTACACAATACTCCAGATGTGGTCAAACGAACGTGCTGTGCAAAAGAAGCATTACCTGCTTAGATTTTTACTCAATACTTTTGGCAATGTATCCCAGCATCCGATTAGCTTTTTTAACTGCTACGGCACAATGGCTATAACTTGTGAGGGTTTGGTCAACAATCACTCCCAGATCTTTCTCTTGAGCCGCACATTCCAGTTTTAAACCTCCCATGAAGTAATCGCATCTAATGTTTTTATTACCTACATGTACAACTTTTTGTAGATTAAATTTCATTTGCCACATTTTTACCCAATTCTGGATTCTATCCAAATCATCCTGAATCACTTTAGTGGACCCTAAACTATTTGCCAAACCCCGCAATTTAGTATCATCTGCAAATTTAACCAATCTGCTCTCAATATTCCTATCAAGGTCATTAATGTAGATGAGGAACAGCAGGGGTCCCAACACCGATCCCTGGGGGACGCCACTCCCCACCATACCTAGCTCAGATGAGATACCACTGACCACCACTCTTTGTGTTCTGTCCTGTAACCTGTTTTGAATCCACTTCAGAATATCTCCTGTAACTCCAATGGAGCTCATTTTAAAAATTAGTCTCTTATGTGGTACTGTATGAAATGCTCTTTGAAAATCCAAGTATATGATGTCATAAGGCCTGCTCTGGTCATAAGTCCTGGTGGCCTCTTCAAAAAACTCCAGAAGGTTTGTTAGGCATGACCTTCCCTTCCGAAAACCATGTTGGCTATCCCTCAAGATACTGTTACGTTCAAGAAATAAGTCCAGCTCATCTTTTATGATAGATTCCAATATTTTGCAGGCAATGCAAGTTAAACTGACTGGCCTGTAGTTTCCTGGCTCGGTACGGTCCCCTTTCTTATATATTGATATTATATTGCCCTGTCTCCAATCAATTGGTATTTCTCCAGTTTCTAAAGACCGTCTGAAGATGGCGGATAGCGGCTTAAAGATGATTTCACCAACTTCCTTGAGCACTCTAGGATATAAGCCATCAGGACCCGCCGCCTTATCTGCCTTTAGTTTATTCAACTTGTCTAATACTTCGTTTTTCCCGAACCTCAATTTCCGCTAAATAATCTTGAGCATTTGACATGCCCTCAGGCCAAATAAAGACCCCCTCTGAGGTAAAATTCTCAACAAAGTAACTGTTTAAGGCATCCGCAATATGCTTGTTATCATATAGCAGCAATCCATTTTTATTCTTTATGCACTTAACCTCCTCTTTAACTTTCCTTTTTCTGTAACAGTGCTGAAAGAAGCACTTAGGGTTAGTTTTCCCCCCTCTGCAATTTGTCTTTCATACAGTCTTTTAGCTTTCCTCAGCTCTTTTTTGACCACAGCCCACATTTTACAGTACTCTGCCTTAGTGTTCTCATTGTTATCCTTTATGTACATCTTGTAAATATTCCTCTTTTCCCTCAAAATCCTACGAATACTTTTGGTCATCCACTGAGGATTCTGCTTTTTCAGCTTACTTTTGGACACCTTTGGAATGAATCTGCATTGTGATTCAAGTAAAACCCCCTTAAATCTTTCCCACATCTCATTTACGGACTCATAGTCCAGGAGAGTCTCCCATTTTATTTCACCTAGATACGAGCACATCCTGTCAAAGTTTGCTCGCCTAAAATTGAAAATTTTTGTTTTTGAATACACCTTTTTAACTTCCCATGAAACATCAAAATTAACAGCAGAGTGATTGCTTGTCCCAAGTGGCTCCAGTACCTCAACATTGCTAATTCTATGAGGGTCATTACAGAGCAGTAAGTCTAAAATTGCCTTCTCTCTGGTAGGTTTATAAACATACTGCACCAAGAAATGATCATTTATAACATCTAGAAATTCTTCCTCGCTCTCTACCCTTTCCTTTCACCATTTCCCAATTGATACCATAATAATAGTCCCACCACCTCTACAAGCTTGCGTAATCATCCTAAAAAGCATTTCATTGATTGAACTGTCCAAAGCTGGTGGTCGATTGCATACTCCTATGCTTAAACCGTCTCGTGTTTGCCAATGAGCCTGACCCAGATATCTTCACAGGACAAGGAATGTTCGATTTCGGGAATTTCCTGTACATTAATGTTTTCCTTCACATAGAGTGCTACACCCCCTCCTCGCCTATTATATCTATCCTTCCTAAAGAGCTTATAACCTTGTATGTTATACTCATCTCCATCCTCTTCACATAGCCATGTCTCTGTAATCCCAACTATGTCATAGCCCTCACCAATCATTACAGCCTCAAGTTCTGGAAATTTATTTTTTATGCTTCTTGCATTTTAATAAAAACATTTCAGGTTATTACTAATGCTCGAAATGTTTTTATTTAAATGCAATCTTCACTGTCCAAATCTTCCCTGTACCAGGGACCATCAAAGCCCTTCCTCATTCTAAAACCCGAAAACATAACTTACGAGCTAAGCGGCAAAATACAAGGTTTGTGGAAAGGTACTATAATAGGAGAGCTATTGCCTCTGAAGTGGACTTGTACTTCCCTATCATATTAGTCTGTTCACTAATAGAGGTAAGCTATATAATCGCATGGCCTTTCAAAATAAAACACTAGCTACTTACATTTTTAACTTGAAATGAGAATGTCTATCTAAAACCTACAACAAACAGCATAGCTTTCATTTTTTTGTTGAGATAGATGATGCAAAAAACCTTGTATGGGGCTAGCCCCTTGTAAGAAGTAGCTGGCTGGCTCGCTATCCGTTTCATATTGTGGGCCATTTTTTTGTGTGGTGTCATGAAAATCCAAGTGACCAAGTCTGTTTTCGAAACTGCACAGTACTTTTTTGCTCCTGGAAGTCAGGATCCTGGTTCCAGAGAGAGACGATGCCATCTGTTACATGTTGTAGGGCCAATTGTTTTTTTGCATGGTATCGCAAATGTCAAATTAAGCTAGTCTGTATTCAAAATTGTAAAGTGCACTTTCTCTGCTGGGAGTCGGAATGCTGGTTCCAGAGGGGGATGAAGCAAGATGAAATAAGTTGGGGCGAGCCCCTTGAAAGAATTGACTAGCTAGGTAGCTGGTTTGCTTGGTGACAAATTTTTGTGACAAATTTTATTTTTTGCTTGGTGTTGCCAAAATCAAAATAACCTATTTTAAATTGCACCATGTTAAAATTAAGTCAGAAGCCAAAGGAAAAATACTACTGCAAAAATATTTGTCGTGTATATTTGCTGTTGCAGTTACATTTTTTACCCCTCCGCCCTCAAGGCTGACGGGGTATTGCTATCCTTTGTGCAGTTGGGCGGGCGGGCGGTCGGGCGTCTCCAAAAACTTCGACATCGGGCTGAGGGGTATTCCGTGCATTGCACGCCTATTTTTGGTGTTGCAGTGGTAGGGGCCATAGGGAATAAAAATGGTGGTGCGCTGCAGGAAGATGTCGTCCATGAATACAACTCATCCACTTTTTTATCATTGGATAATTCAGCAAAAGTGTTGTGTGCCAAATTGCTTGAAGTTTTGTTCTGTTATTTAAACTAATGTAAAATATGGCAATAACTACTGTGTGCAAAGTATTCAGCCTATATGCATGGGCTGTTTTGTTTACAGATATCTGCAGATTTGAGTGTCTGTGGCTGATGGTACTAGTTTCTGGACGCATGCTTAAACAGACAAGCATACTCACAATCTTCCTTTTGGGGTTTTAACTGCAAAATACTGTTGTAGAAATAAAAAAATTAATGTAGGTTTCAGGTCTAATTTCACAGTTTGTATTTGAGTATTCACCAACAGCAGCCAACCGGGTTGACCACAGAAAACCACTGTCGTTCATGGCTGAGGATTCAGGGATGTCGCACTGGTCTGTAAATGGGCAGAAGAGCGGCAGGTTTTCAATCCAACCAAGCAGAAGCTCACCTGTTCCAACTAATCCAATCAACTGATTCCACTCTGCACAGTTCATTAGTTGTATCAGGAGTGCTTCTGCTCAGTTTGAAAGAAAACCTGCAGCCTCTTGGTTCTTTTACGGACCATTTTGACACCCCTGCTTTAAATTGTGCTGGAACATTTTGTACAATTGGATTTGTGCACAGGGGGAGGGGGGGGGGTTTAAAGGTATACTTTCAATCTGCACATTCCAGGATGATGTAGGGTTGTATTTTTATTACCTCTGCAAATTCTCTTTTTAATAAAAATCTAGTACAAGATGTGACCTTATAGTCCCCTTGTCAAAACCATGTTGTAAACTGAACTGGTAAACAATTTGACCTGTGAACTCAAGCAGTCCGAAGTATTGATTAAACATGACAAAACTTGGTATGCCACATCTTTCCCACATGAACTGCTATAGGATCGCATTTCGGCCCCAGAAGTGGGTGTGGCAGGGTGGGCATGTTGAAAACCTTAAAGGAGAATTCCGGTGTGAAATTGACTTGGGGTGTATTGAAACATGATAACGATTACTAACTTTTGTCGAATACCCCACCTCCGTACACACTCAACATTTCGAAATAGATTGCTTTTTAGCTGAAGCTCCCAACAGGCTTACAATGGTATTGAGTTGGGCATAGTGTTACCATGCAAAGAAATCGCTATTTTTTTCATCATTAACAAGACTCAAAGTAGCTCCACACTTCATCGATAGAATTCCGAGGGCCCTGAAATTTAAAACTAGGCACTGAGAAATTTGAAAATGCACAAATAGTTTATTAAAAAAGACTGTTCATGCAAACAGTACCTTGAAGTAGTTTCCAGTCGCCTCCATCTTGAAAGTCACGATAAGTCGATTGATGAGCACGAATGAATAGAAAGGATTGGGGAACAGATTGCAATCTATTCGTTCATGCTCGTCAATCGACTTATCGTGACTTTCATGATGGAAGCGACTGGAAACTACCTCAAGGTACTGTCTTTTTGAATAAACTACATGTGCATTTTCAAAGTTCTCAGTGCGTCGTTTTAAATGTCAGGGCCCTCGGAATTCTACCAATGAAGTGTGGAGCTATTTTGAGCCTTGTTAATGACGAAAAAATTGTAATTTTGTTGTGATTCTGCTCTGTTTGCCATGTTCATTTTGAATTCTGTCTTGTCATATTTGGATTATGATTTCTGCTCTGTCTGACCATGCTTTGGATTTTTGTATTGGGATTTAGATGCCTTGCCATGTTTTGTTTTTGCTTTGTCTGTTTATGTCTCGCCACTTTCCATCTTTGCAGTTTTACTCCGGTCCATGTTTTGTTTTACACCATGCATTGCACCTCGTCTTCCCCTGTCTGGTCTCATGTCTTGTGATCACTCAGCCCTAGTATTGCGTGCCACTCTTGACTAATGACCTCTCAGCATTCGCCCCATTCCAGTCTCCGCCTCTTATCTTTACTCAATCTACTTTGCTGCAGTTTCAGCGGAACCTCCGCGCTTGTTCTACTCTGTTCTCCCTCTTTTTCTGTGCACAGTAGAACTCCCTAACTCCCTGTCTGTCTGTAGGCTGTCTTCGTGATCCCTGTGCACGTTTTGGCTTTTGCCAATGTCTTGTAATTAGGAACTTCCTCATGTTCATTCCTTTGTAATTAGTCTGATCCTGTTCACCTGTTTCCCTTTGTAGCATATGACTTCCAATTTGCATATTTAAGCAGTCATTTCACAGCCAGCTCTTTTTCAGAACGTTTCCATCGGTTTACCTCTGCTGCGACTGTTTATGCCTTGTACGCTCTGTGATTCACTTCTGACTGGACCGTCCCTCATTACGATTTTGGCATAGTCTTGGATTTGTTTGCATCTGTGTATCGAACCTTCTTTGCCCGACCACAGGTTTTGTGTTTGCTGCCCTGATTACGACTTGGATTACGTCCCTGGGATTCTGATTTTTGGGTTGTGGACTTAGTACTGTAGCCTCCTGCTCTGCGGGGGTTCGCCCCCTTTTTCAATAAAACACAAGCTTTTTGGATTACTTGGTTCTCACGTCTGGTTCCTGAGCGTAACCTCACAGATTTCTTTGCATGGCAACGCTATGCCCAGTTCACTACCATTGTAAGCCTGTCGGGAGCTTCGGCTAAAAATCCATGTATTTCAAAATGTTGCATGCGTACGGAGGAGGGGTATTCAACAAAAGTTAGTACTCATTATCATGTTTCAATACACCCCAAGGCAATTTCACACCAGAATTCTTTTAAGTCATCCATTTATTTATGTCTTAAAAAAAAAGGTTGATAGAGAGCGGACACTAGGTATGTAAGCAGTATATAGCATCTTTAGGACAAACTAGTTTGGTATTTCATCTCAGCTTTGCATTCTTCTCCAAAATTGGCATGTAGGGTGGCAGACCAGCTCAGTTTCAAAATCATTTGAACCACTTTTATATTTTCCTGTGTTAAACCTAAATAAAATGATTACTGTCTTGGTGAAATTCAAATTTACACTCCGACAAATGAGTGCCATGAAAATATGCATGAATAGTTTTTTTTTTCATAATATTGTCTGAATTTTGTGTCTCATTGTTTCCTCACATCATATTCATTATTCAGGCATTTCAGTGTACTTTTCTTAGAATTACCCAACCCAAACACTATATTGCAGATAGATTTCATCCCTTCAGAATCTTGAATGGAGGTCAGACTTTTAACATACTTGCACTTTTTGTTTACAGCCACCTGGAAATGTTGATGGCGAAACAGATGCAAAGCTTAAGGTGAGTTTATCTCTATATCTATATCTCTATATTTATATATGTCCTCTCTGTCATTGTTTCACAAGCCATACAAACTTTGATGTACATCAGCTTTCACTGATTTCATCCCGAATTGTGGATGAAATCTATGTTATCTTATGGCCTCTATGTTCTGCATGGAGGGATTTGCCTCAAAAACTTCCCACTAAGTCTTTTCCCAATGAGTTGTATTCTTATGAGATCATTAGCCAAACAATAAAATTCTTTCGCCATATTTCTTCCCTTGCTTCTGGTTCTTCCGTGGTGAAAATATATTGTTATCACTGGACCAGGGACCATCAAAGCCCTTCCTTATTATAAAACCCGAAAAAATCACTTTCGAGCAAAGCGACAAAGGACTAGGTTTGTGGAAATGTGCTATAGTAGGAGAGATATTGCCTCCGAAGTGGGCTTGTACTTCCCTATCTCATTAGCCTGTTCACTAATAGAAGTAAGCTATGTCATCTCATAGCCTTTCAGAATAAAACACTAGCTACTTACATTTATAACTTGCAATGAGAATGCATTTATAACTTGCAACGAGAATGTCTATCTAAGACCTACAACAAACAGCAAAGCTTTCATTTTTTTTTCCGTACGTCCGTCCGTACGTCCCGAAACCTTGTCTGCGCGATATCTCAAGAAGTAAGCATCGGATTTTTTTCAAATTTGGTGATAACATGTATTAGGGTGATGCCCCGGCGCCAGTTGAATTTGGTGACCTTCGCGACATTTTCAAGGTCACACCGAGGTATGATAGATTCTGACACTGAAATGCTGTTCTGCGCGATATCTCAAGAAGGAAGCCTCGGATTCTTTTCAAATTTGGTGTCAACATGTATTAGGGTAATGTCCCGGCGCCAGTCGAATTTGGTGACCTTCGCGACATTTTCAAGGTCACACCGAGGTATGATAAATTCTGACACTGAAATGCTTGTCTGCGCAATATCTCAAGAAGGAAGCCTCGGATTCTTTTCAAATTTGGTGTCAACATGTATTAGGGTAATGTCCCGGCGCCAGTCGAATTTGGTGACCTTCGCGACATTTTCAAGGTCACACCGAGGTATGATAGATTCTGACTGAAATGATTGTCTGCACGATATCTCAAGAAGTAAGCATCAGATTTTTTTCAAATTTGGTGTCAACATGTATTAGGGTAATGTCCCGGCGCCAGTCGAATTTGGTGACCTTCGCGACATTTTCAAGGTCACACCGAGGTATGATAGATTCTGACACTGAAATGCTTGTCTGCGCGATATCTTAAGAAGGAAGCCTCAGATTCTTTTCAAATTCGGTGGCAACATGTATGATGGTGATGCCCCGGCGCCAGTTGAATTTGGTGACCTTTGCGACATTTTCAAGGTCACACCGAGGTATGATAGATTCTGACACTGAAATGCTTGTCTGCGCGATATCTCAAGAATTAAGCATCAGATTTTTTTCAAATTTGGTGTCAACATGTATTAGGGTAATGTCCCGGCGCCAGTCGAATTTGGTGACCTTCGCGACATTTTCAAGGTCACACCGAGGTATGATACATTCTGACACTGAAATGCTTGTCTGCGCGATATCTCAAAAAGGAAGCTTCGGATTCTTTTCAAATTTGGTGTCAACATGTATGATGGTGATGCCCCGGCGCCAGTCGATTTTGGTGACCATCGCACCATTCTCAAGGTCACACCGAGAGAATGTCGATTTTCACACTTTTGGCATGTTCATGCTAAATCAGACCATTCCTTTCAACTGACGGGGTTTGGAAGTACATAATTGACCCCCGCCGCGCGGAATGCGCGAAGCGGCGGGACATAGTATTTACGACCGTCCGTCCGTTTATATGTACGTCCGTACGTCCTGAATCCTCGTCAGCTAGATATCTCAAGAACGAATTGACAGATTTCCTTCAAATTTGATGTCAACATGTATTAGTCTGATACCCCGGCGACAGACGATTTCCGTGACCTTCGCGCCATTTTCAAGGTCACACCGAGAGATTGTGGATTTTCACACTGATAGCCTTGTCAGCGACATATCTCAAGAACGAATCGACGGATTTACTTCTAATCTTATGTCAACATGTATTAGGGTGATGCCCCGGCGCCAGTCCATTTCGGTCACCTTCGCGCCATTCTCAAGGTCACACCGAGAGATTGTGCATTTTCACACAGATAGCCTTGTCAGCAAGGTATCTAAAGAACGAATCGACGGATTTACTTCAAATTCCATGTTAACATATATTGGGGTGATACCCCGGCGCCAGTCGATTCCGGTGACCTTTGCGTCATTCTCAAGGTCACACCGAGAGATTGTGGATTTTCACACTGATAGCCTTGTCAGCGACATATCTCAAGAACGAATCGACGGATTTACTTCTAATCTTATGTCAACATGTATTAGGGTGATACCCCGGCGCCAGTCCATTTCGGTGACCTTCGCGCCATTCTCAAAGTCACACCGAGAAATTGTTCATTTTGACACGATTTCACATTTTGTGGCGGGGGACAAAGACACGTTAGTGTCAAATACTTGTTTTTGTTGAGATAGATAAAGCAAAAAACCTTGTATGGGCATAGCCCCTTGTACAACGTAAGAACTAGCTGGCTGACAAGCCATCTGTTCCATATTGTGGGCCCATTTTTCGTGTGATGTCACGAAAATTCAAGCAAGCAAGTCTGTTTTCAAAACTGCACAGTGCTTTTTCGCTCCCGGAAGTCAGGATCCTGGTTCCAGAGAGAGACAATGCAAGAATCCATGTGAGTTGGGGCCATCCCCATGAAATAATTAGCTAGCTAGATAAACTGCCATCTGTTACATGTTGTAGGGCCAATTATTTGCATGGTGTTGCGAAAATAAAAGTAAGCTAGTCTGTATTCAAAATTGTAAAGTGCACTTTCTCTGCTGGGTGTCAGGATGCTGGCTCCAGAGAGAGAGATAAAGCTGTGAGTTGGGGCAAGCCCCATGAAAGAATTGACTAGATAGGTAGCGGGTTTGCTGGGTAGCTAGCTAGCTAGCAATCTGTGGCATATTTGTGACAATTTAAATTTTTTGCTTGATATTGCAAAAATCAAAATAACCTACAGTGCCATGAAAAAGTATTTGCCCCCGTCGTGATTTCTTAATTTTTTGCGCATTTTTCACACTTAAATGTTTCATGTCTTCAAATAAATTTTGAGACGATGATTTCATTTATTAAGGGAAAAAAGCTATCCAAACCTTCCTTGCCCTTTATGAAAAAAGTAATTGCTCCCCTTGTTAAATCATAAATTAACTGTGATTAACCACATTTTTTGAGTCCAATTTCTCAAGCCTGATTACTACCAGAGCTGTTGAATCAGAAAATCACTTAAATAGACCCTGTTTGAAAAAGTGAAGTAGGCTAAAAGATCTCAAAAAGCAACATGTCATGCTGCTAACTAAATAAATTCAAGAACAGATGAGAAGCAAAGAAATTGACATCAATCAGTCTGGAAAAGGGTGGCAAAGCCATTTCTAAGGCTTTGGGACTCCGAAGAATCACAGTGAAAGCCAATATCCACAAATGGAGAAAACTTGGAACAGTGGTGAACCTTCCCAGGAGTGGCTGGCCTACCAGAATTACTCCAAAAGTGCATCGACGGCTCATCCAGGAGGTCACAAAAGAACCCAGAACAACATCAAAAGAACTGCAGGCCTCACTTGCCTCATTTAAAGTCAGTGTTCATGACTCAGCAATAAGAAAGAGACTAGGCAAAAATGGCATCCATGGGAGTGTTCCAAGGCGAAAACTACTGTAGACGAAAGAGAATACAAGGACTCGTCTCACATTTAGCAAAATATATCTCGATCCAAGACTTTTGGGAAAATATTCTGTCGACTGACAAGACAAAAGTTGAACTTTTTGGAAGGTGTGCATCCTGTTACATCAGGCGTAAAACTAACATAAGAAGAACATCATACCAAAAGTCAAACAGGGTGGTGGTAGTGTGATGGTTTGGGGCTGCTTTGCTGCTTCAGGACCTGGACGATTTGTCGTAATTGATGGAACTATGAATTCTGCTCTTTACTGGAAAAGCCTGAATGTCCAACCATCAGTTGGTGACCTCAAGCTCAAGCACATTTCAAGCATTCTCCAATGTGGCTGAATTAAAACATTCTGCAAATAAGAGTGGGCCACAATTCCTCCACAGCAATGTGAAAGACTCATTGCCAGTTACGGCAAACACTTGATTGCAGTTGTCGCAGAGGGTGGCACAACCAGTTTTTAGGTTCAGGGGGTAATTACTTTTTCACAACAGGCCAGGTAGGTTTGATTAGCTTTTGTGAGGGTGTGATTAGGAAGCAGTCATGAGAACCAGGAAATGCTGTAGATCCGATTTTATTTATTAGGGGGGTAAACCCCCACAGGGCAGAAGGCAACGGTACAAAGTCCACACTCCAAAATTCACAATCTAATTGGGGAAAAGTAGAGACAAAAACCAGGGCAGCAATCATAGTACTCGTGTTCAGACAAAAATGGGTTTGGTACACAGGCAGAGGTATATCAGAGAAGCCAAGCCAAAATCCAATGAGCGTAATCCAAACCGTAACCAGGGCAGCAATCATAGAACTCGTAGTCGGGCAGAAAAGGGTCAAAAAACACAGATGCAACAATAAATCCAAAATCACAAAGCCAAAAATCAAAAAGTCAGACGGTCCAGTCAGAAAGGTATCACTGAGAGAACAAGGCGAGAGAAACGTGGCACAAGTAAACTGAGAGAAACGATCTAACAAGACAGTGCTATGAAAAGACTCCTAATATGCACTCCAGGGGAATCACATGCTACACAGAACACAGGTGCTGGAAATGAGGCTAATTACAAAGGAGGGAACAAGAGGGAGAACCTAATCACATAAAATAGGCAAAAGTCAAAACGCGGACAGGGATCACGAGACAATCCTATAGACAAATACACGGCTCCAGTTAAGGAGTTCTAACGTGCATAGATAATGAGAGAAAGGATAGCGCGAAACAAGTGTGGAAGATCCACAGAAATGCAGCAGAGAAGATTAGGGAAAGACAAGAGGCGGAGACTAGAACAGGGTGAGTGCTGAGAGGTTGGTAATCAATTAGTAAGTGCAGCTATACAAACCCTCAGTGCTCGTTTGTAAGGTAGTATTATATACAATGTTAGTTTGTGTTAGTAACTCTAGCAAAATAACAAACTGTTAGTATGGGTTAGTAAAATAGAAAAGCGAGATGAAGGAAGTGCACGAAATTGGAAGGAAGGCTGAAATCCAGAAACCATTAAATCGCCTGAAGAGGGACACGCAATACCGGGGCTGTGAGCAATGACAAGACAAGAGACCAGACAGGGGGAGACAATGCAATGCAAGTGCAATGCATGGTAAAAAGCAAAACATGGACCCGAAAAAACTGTGGTAAAAAGTAAAACATGGAAAAACTAAACTAAGACGATACATAAATAAATCAAAGTAACCAAATCCCAATACACATTACAAAGAATAGTCAGACATTGCAAAAGTCCAAATATAAACATGGTAAACAGATCAAGGGCATGGCAAAGCAGACATGGACATGGCAAGACATGGCAGTGACACAACAGCTTTTTCCCCTTAATAAATTAAATCATCATTAAAAACTGCACTTTCTATTTATTCGGGTTGTCTTTGTCTAATATTCAAATTTATTTGCTTATCTGAAACATTTAAGTGTGACAAATATGCATAAATAATAAGAAATCAGGAAGGGGGCAAATACTTTTTCACAGCACTGAATTTTAACACGGTACAATTTAAAATAAAGTCAGAAGCCAAAGGACAAATGCTATTGCAAAAAATTTGTCATCTATATTTGCTGTTGCAGATACATTTTTTGGTATTGCAGTGGAAGGGGCCCCAGGGAATAAAAATGATGGTGCGCTGCGGGAAGGTATTTTAAATGCGTGTTGTCCATGAATACAACTCATCCACTTTTTTATCGTTGAATTTTATGCAGAAGTATTTTGTGCCAAATTGCTTTAAAATTCGTTCTGTTATTTCAACACATGTAAAATATGGCAATAACTGCTGTGTGCAAAGTATTCAGCCTACATGCACAAGCTGTTTTATTTACAGATATCTTCAGATTTGAGTGTCTGTGGCTGATGGTACTGGTTTCAGGACACATGCTCAAACAGACAAGCATACTCGCAATCTTCTTTTTGGGGTTTTGAATGCAAAATACTGTTGTAGAAATGAAATAATTAATGTAGGTGTCATCTGTAGGTCTAATTTCACAGTTTGTCTTTGAGTATTCAGCAACAGCAGCCAACTGAGTTGACCACAGAAAACCACTGTCATTCATGGCTGAATGATTAAAATCAGGGATGTCACACTGGTTTGTTAAAGGGCAGAAGAGCTGCAGATTTTCAATGCAACCAAGCCAAAGCTCACCAGTTACAACCAATCTAATCAACCGATCTCATTCTGCACAATTGATTAATTGTATCAGAAGTGCTTCTGCTCAGTTTGAAAGAAAACCTGCGGCCCTCGGACCACTTTGACACCCCTGCTTTAAATTGTGCTGGAACATTCTGTCCAATCAGATAGGTGCACAGAGAGCTGTGTGCATGGAATGGGGAGTGGAAAAGTCTGTCTGAATCAAAAGATAAATAAAATTGTGTTGCAGCAGTCCTTCAAAATGTGCAATATTAGATTCGATAGGCTTTGGGATTTTTGGGAGTCTTCAGAACTTTTCTTGACACCACTCTGGACAATGGGCTCTATATTCGTAGACCAGGCGCAGGCGCGGCGTAGGCACGGCGAATGAGGGATGCGCCACGCCAACGGGGTGTGTCCAGGCGTATGTTGCAATTTTGTGCCCGGCATAGCCTGGCGCAAATACTCCTCTGTCCCGCCTCTGGCCCTCCTTCCGGCGCAAGTAGCAAAGAAGGCGTGTTTGGGTATAACACAGCCGAGTCAAATCTTCACCAATCAAATGAGCTCCTCTCCTCACCTTTAATGTGTTGGAATATAAAAGCCTCTGTCCTATGTCTGCATGATGTGTTAATGTTGCATTTTACTTTGCTGTTCAGGCATGTTTTCTGCACCGCTTACGTCTATATTAAGCATTACGAATATGAGTTAGCTGGCTAGCTTGGGCATTTGCAAATTATTACCATTAGCGAACTTGAATGGAATTTCAAAACGAAACTATGTCAGAACATTCAAACTTATGAAGTTGGAATGAAATACCACTGTTGCTCATTTATTTCTTCTGCCTGCATCATTAGGAAGAGAAACGATGGATAGCGTCTTCCATTTATTACACCCTGTCGCAACTTAAAATGTTGGGATTAAAATGTATAGACAACAATGCAAGATACGTTACACATTTATTTTCATATGTGATCTTAACTCGAAATCAAAGTACGAAATCAAAGCAATCTGGCTGTATTCCTTTCCCCCAGTTAAAACGATAAAACTTTAGTGACAATAATAGTAGCCTAGTATGAAGCTGCTTGCACACTGAACACAAAATGATTTTTTCGCGTTGAACACAGTGTCTACGTGTCCGAAAGTCTGACAGGGTTTTAATATATCTCCGTGTCCGAGAGTCGGATGGTTTCAATATGACTCCGTGTCCGACAGTCGATTATTGTTTTTAATTTCTTCAAATCTACTGACTCTTTTAGATATTAAACATGAATGTTTAATGATGAGAAGGCTCAGTTCTTCAAGATGAGTAGCCAGAATTTCATTCAATGTCTCTGTCTGAGGTCTGCGCTATAAAGTGAGTCGACATTGTCGCGGGACAATGTACAATGCCTCTGTGTATGACAGCCAAAAAAAAAAGCTGCCGATTAGAACAGATTGATAACGAAATAAAGAATAAAAAGAAACATTTTAACAACAGAACATCCAATGAACACTGAGATGTATTTATTTGCGTGTCATCTTTTTTGGATGTTGTTTTTGTTGGTGATATATTTTTATTCTTTATTTGGTCATAAATCTGTTCTCATATCAATACTTTTTGTTGGCTGCCTGACATGGAGTATTTTGCATTTCGCGTCGGACAGTCTTGATCGTGCACGCAATAATTTATTCACACTGTCAATGGTCATTGCATTGATTTGCTCACGCACTATTTTATCTCTGCTGTGGAAATAAAGCGCGAATCTGTTCGATCCATATGACTTATTTTCAAAAGGAAGACCGAATAAAGACTGTTGTCTATCTTCAACGGAAGAAAACAGATGAATAAGCTAAAAAGACCAAGAAAAGTCGATAGCTATCAATTAGCATTTTGTGAAGGTCGAACACAAACACAAGTTTGCACGTCTAATAATTCCTGGAATACTTGAAAAATTAGAACTTTTATGACTTTCGAACACGGAGCTATATTAAAACCCCGTCCGACTATCACGTCTTTGCATTGACTTTGACTGTAATCAGTCTTGCGAAAAATTTGTTTCGCGTCCAGTGTGCAAGCGGCTTTAATGAGCATAGAACGCAAGCATTCTATATATACACACACACTATATATATACACACACTGCTCATAAAAAAAATAAAGGGAACACTTGGAGTTATATTGTGTTGTTTAAGTGTTCCCTTATTACATATAGGCAGTTTGTGGTTGGCTGAGAAAGATGTGAATCTGAGGTACAGTTCAGGAACCTCTCGCGAGAGACAGGAATCCAGAAAAAGTATGCCTTTAATGGGGTCCGAGTCAAAGCCGAAATACACAGGAATTGCCAAGCCACAATACGAAACCCAAAAACAGTATCGACTAGACAGGCAGGGGTCAGAACCAGTAAGACAGATGGGCAGAGGTACAAAAACGATAGGCAAAAAGTCGTAGTCGATGGGCAAAGCCAATGGTCATACACAGGGCATCCAAACAGAACTCGTGGTCATACAAAAATGGGTCAAAATCCAGAAAGACAAAAACAGTCCAAAAAGGGCTATGGCAAGAATCAAGGTCAGACTATCCAGTAGAAGCGAAACAATAATCCATGGCATACGAGGCGCTTTGCACAAAGAAATATTGAGCAACGTTCTGACAAGAGCTGTGAGTGAAAAGACTCCTAATATACACACAGGAAAGGTCACATTCTATACAGGGATCAGCTGTGGGGAATGAGGCTAATTACATCGGGAGAATCACATGAGGGAAACCCTGACCGCGAAAATTGGCGGGTGACAAAATACGAGCGGGAATCACACAAACAGCCTATGACATTTAAACAGCTCCGGTCCAGGAGTTCTACGTGCACAGATAACAAGCGCAGGAGAGTGATTAAGCACGTGCAAGAGATTCTCGCTGAAGCAAAGGAGAGGACAGCGACAGACAAGGGGCGGAGAATAGAACAGGGCGATTGCAGAGAGGTAATTAGTCTATAAGTAGCGGTGAAACTTTACAACTTAAACTAGAGTGCCCATTAGTAAGTTAGTAATCTTATATACAAATGCATGGATTAGTTGTGTTAGTAGACTATAAATCAAAATACAAATGTTAGTCTTTTTAGTAATCAGAACAGAAGGGCGAAGAAAGAAAACAAGATTCGAAGGAATATATTAAACACCGGAATACATTTAAATGTATTCAAGCGCAGCTAGCTTTGAGCAGCTTCATCTTAGGGCCAGATAAATTGCACAGCTGAGACTTCTTGCTTAGAACTGGTCTTTGCTCGAGTAAAAAAAAGTATTAATTGCATGAATAAAGAAAAACTACAGACCATGGTTTATTCTTTCTCATTGTGATTAAATGCTGATCAAAATCTTTTTGTTTTCAGGCGACAAGAAGATCTTGCAGGTTGCTGGAAGTAAGTTTTTCAGCACTTTTTAATTAATGCTTTTAGATTTAGATGTGCATATTTTTTACTGAAAAACCATGTCATTTATTATTTGATGCATCTGTTATCTGGACATTAAAGCTGCAATTGGTAACTTTGAAAAATAAAAGTGAAATATTTGCCGAACATTAATCTTAACTTAACTTTTATTTTTGCTAGGATGATAAATAGCTAAGGTGTTAAACCATGCCTGAGACAAAACCTGAGTTTATCCAAGGAGAAGACAGTTAGCTACGGGATCTGAAATGTTTTAAAACAGAAGCCGAGTTGGATGCATTTCTGCTGGACAGTTTTATTAGCCCTGCTTGACTTCCATTTGATTTAATATTCCAGAAGTGTAAGCAAACTCCTAAGATGGTTACAGTTACTGTTACACTCTTATGTTACTGTGATGTTGCAGTTGGGCCAAAGTTACCTTGTCTGCAATGTGAAGGCTACTAGTTATAATTATTTTTGTACAGCGTGGCTGAAAATGTATTTTTGTAAGTGCCCAGGTTGTATACTTGGCCTCTTCAGCAGCCATGCTTACAAGCCTGCACGGGCATGACCACCTTCTCTGTGGGGAGGGGCTTTAGAGGTTGTGGTTTATCCTATTCTCATGCTGGCAGGGGAGATTTTTATGAAAAGTTTATAACAACTTTATCAGGAAATCAAGAAAACCATGCAGAGGCAAATGATGAGTGAGTAGATTTTAACTAACGCAGGCTGACTGGATGTGATGATTTGGAATGTTTTAAAGGACCTGGGAGCTTCAATGATCAATCTTTTATCTTTTTATGCAACTTGTGGTCCCTTGCTCCTTCCATAGGATTTAAGAGGATCATTATCAGCCAGGTGTTGGCGGATCACCACTAGAATTAGCTTCTTTGGGAATTTCCGATTCACTGCTCATTGTCCCCTGCCGCGCGGAACGGGCGAAGCGGCGGGACATAGTATTCACGACCGTCCGTCCGTCCGTCCCGAATCCTTATCAGCAAGATATCTCAAGAACGAATTGACGGATTTTCTTCAAATTTGATGTCAACATGTATTAGTGTGATACCCCGGCGCCAGTCGATTTCGGTGACCTTCGCGCCATTCTCAAGGTCACACTGAGAGACTGTGGATTTTCCCACTGATAGCCTTGTCAGCGAGATATCTCAAGAAGTAATCAACAGATTTACTTCAAATTTTATTTAAACATGAATTACTGTGAAACCCCGCCGCCAGTCGATTTTGGTGACCTTCGCGCCGTTCTCAAGGTCACACCGAGAGATTTTGGATTTTCACACTGATAGCCTTGTCAGCGACATATCTCAAGAACGAATTGACGGATTTACTTAAAATCTTATGTCAACATTTACTAGTGTGACACCCCGGCGCCAGTCGATTTCGGTCACCTTCGCGCCATTCTCAAGGTCACACCGAGAGATTGTGCATTTTCACACAGATAGCCTTGTCAGCAAGGTATCTAAAGAACGAATCGACGGATTTACTTCAAATTCCATGTTAACATATATTGGGGTGATACCCCGGCGCCAGTCGATTCCGGTGACCTTTGCGTCATTCTCAAGGTCACACCGAGAGATTGTGGATTTTCACACTGATAGCCTTGTCAGCGACATATCTCAAGAACGAATCGACGGATTTACTTCTAATCTTATGTCAACATGTATTAGTGTGATACCCCAGCGCCAGTCGATTTTGGTGACCTTCGCGCCATTCTAAAAGTCACACCGAGAGATTGTGGATTTTCACACTGATAGCCTTGTCAGCGACATATCTCAAGAACGAATCGACGGATTTACTTAAAATCTTATGTCAACATTTACTAGTGTGACACCCCGGCGCCAGTCGATTTTGGTGACCTTCGCGCCATTCTCAAGGTCACACCGAGAGATTGTGGATTTTCACACTGATAGCATTGTCAGCGACATATATCAAGAACGAATCGACGGATTTACTTTAAATCTTATGTCAACATGTATTAGTGTGATACCCCAGCGCCAGTCGATTTTGGTGACCTTCGCGCCATTCTCAAGGTCACACCGAGAGATTGTGGATTTTCACACTGATAGCGTTATCAGCAAGATATCTCAAGAACGAATCGATGGATTGTCTTCAAATCTTATGTCAACATGTATTAGGGTGATACCCCGGCGCCAGTCGATTTCGGTGACCTTCGCGCTGTTCTCAAGGTCACACTGAGAGATTATGGATTTTCACACTGATAGCCTTGTCAGCGAAATATCTCAAGAACGAATCGACGGATTTACTTAAAATCTTATGTCAAAATGTATTAGTGTGATACCCCGGCGCCAGTCGATTTTGGTGACCTTCGCGCCATTCTCAAGGTTACACCGAGAGATTGTGGATTTTCACACTGATAGCGTTGTCAGCGAGATATCTCAAGAAGGAATCCACGGATTTTCTTCAAATCTTATGTCAACATGTATTAGGTTGATACCCCGGCGCCAGTCCATTTTGGTGACCTTCGCGCCATTCTCAAGGTCACACTGAAAAATTGTTCTTTTTGACACGATTTCACATTTTGTGTCGGGGGACAAAGACACGTTAGTGTCAAATACTTGTTTTATATTGCACTTGAGTGCTTCTTGGCCAAAAATTAGCTTATGGGGCTTATTCCTCACCAATGTAGGAATGGATTTGTAAATTTATCAGATTTTTAATGAATATGGATTTGAGCAAATACGGAAGTAACCCCTTCAATTTTTGCTGCCCATCAATCTGTGAAGGGTTTTATGGCCATTTCCAAACAATTTGAAGTTCATCCTTCTTCAGTAAGGAAGATTATTCACATGTGTAAGACAGTAAAGACAGTTGGCAACCTTCCCAGGAGTGGACTTCCCAGAAAATCAACCCCAAGGTCAGGCTATGAAATGCTCAGAGAAATTGCACAAAACCCAACTACATCTAGGACTCTACCGGCTTTAGTTGGCATGTTAAATGTTAAAGTATACGACAGTACACGTAGAAAAAGACTCAGCATGTACAGGTATGGCTTGTTTGGAAGGGTTGCCAGTAGAAAGCCTCTTCTCTCTAAAGATAACATGGCAGCATGGTTTAGTTTTGCAAAGTTGCATTTGAATAAACCACAAGCCCTCTGAAACAATCTCATTTCAGCCCTCAAAATTGGAAAAATCTGCTTAACCAGAAAACGGGTTGCGTGGAATTTACCTTGCATAACCCATAGTTCGGTTAAGCACTTTTTTTTGCGTAACCCATTGGTCGGGGGTTCTCAAACTTATTTCTCAAAGGTCCATATTTTACAAAAGTATTATCGTTTGAGGTCAGAGGTCCGGAACATAATAAAATTTACTTTTTTACTCACGTAACTTTTTTCCCCAACTCATTTTTCACATTTAAGCAACACACACACACACGCACACACACATGTTTAAGGAACATACAAAATAAATGTTTATTGGTCAAACTGGTGTGGTATGAGATCTTCAACGTATTAATTGTGGAAAATGCAGAACTGAACATGGAGACCTGAACATGGTCAGCACAACACTTTCTGGCCGCTAACTTTTTTTGTCACATTTATCATAAAAATCGGTCAAAATGCTTCCAAGCATAGTGGGAGAAATGGCATCGTTTGTCTGCAATCAATTGCTTGAAGCTTGGCACAAAAGGTGTGATTCCCAGCAGGAGACATTGATCCAAATGCAGAGGTGTATTGTAACAAAGTACTTTGTTAATAAAATAAACGCCCGCTTTTTGTTTGGGTGTAAAAGTGCGTATTTAAAGTGCTTATTTAAATGAGCATACATTTTAGGCTATTGATTAAGCATTGAACTCTGCATAAGTCAAACGGTGTTAATATTTCAATGACAATGCTTCGGCTTCCTGGAAGCAAGTACGCACAAATCTGCTGCTGAGCATTTCAGGTACGATGTACTGAGTAATAACGCCGCGGAATCTTAAACTGGCCCGTTATTCTGCCGAATAGTCTTACTAAACTAGTTAATCGTCTGATTGCTAATCAAGCAATGGGGAGGTTTGTGCCTCACCAAATCAACCTCCACCACATGTCACTGGTGGAAGTGCATGGAGAAGAACTTCAAGTGGATACGGATGAAGGAAGGTTACGTAAAATGGTCATTTTTATTTGCCTATGCTCGAAGTATCACTGTGATAGAAACTGGAAACAAGCTTAATATGGTCTCAAATATTTATTGTATTTTTTGGCATTTCAAGCAGTTGCGCAGAACAGAGGCATCATGGGCCGAGCCAGGGATTTTTGTGCATATGCTTAATATGCGCGCTTCACGATCGCACACAACCTAAACATTAATGCTGTGCCGACGTCTGCGGTCTCTGTACATATTCTAATGAGTGGAAGGGGTTCTGATTGCAACGTGAGTCCAATCAATGGCTCCCACAACACTGGGGAACCTGGTGACCCGGCTGATGTGGTGCAGCATAGCATCAAACAACTGTGTCAGACGATCAAAATCATCTGACACAAATTAAGGATCATTTTGTGTCAACAAATGAGCCTTGACACAGACGCCTGTGATATGTGTATGACATCACCAGCCAGTCACTGGAAAGACCCAGATGCCAGGACCGACAGCGCAGTTGTGACCTTGATGACCACCAGTATGTAATGCGTTTGTAATTGAACTAATTGGAGAACAGGCTGTTGCGTAATATCATATGATGATTTTGTTTGATAATTTATTATGGTTATGAGAAATGTAGTTTAGAAATAAGGATGGACAATCGAATATTGAATGTCTCAACCTTTACCATGTTAAATAAAATAAAATTAATGTTAAAATTCAGCCTATAACTGACTTATGTTGGCGCTTGACCTTAATACAGCCCTCAAAAGTGCTTGACAGAAAAAGCGGGTAAGCCAGGGGGAGAATACGCATGAGTGTTTTTTGCCTGAGAAACGCCCGGAAACGCCCCGATTTTGGCCATGCTCCGCCCCAAGTGCGTAACTGCCTTCGGGGCGCGTAATGCGCAGACTTAAGTTGAAGGGAGAATACGCTTAGGCTGAGAAGCGTGTAGCTACGCGCTTTTTTCGACTTACGCGCATAGGAGAATAGACCATTGTGCATAATCTTAATTGTCATGGTTTAGGCGTACGTGTGTTGGACCTTTCTTTGTTCTATTGTCCGGGATGATATTGAGCTTCTTTTCCATCGAATTCCTGACCCAGCTGGCTGATTGAGCTGGGGCGGAGTTTTCTGGATTCTATATCAGGGTTCTCACGGATCCTTAAAAAGTCTTAAAAGGCATTAAATTCACGAATCTAAAAACAAGGCCTTAATTGGCATTAAAATGTCTTAAATAAATCTTTCAAAAGTCTTAAAAATGTGAACTCGTGATGAATTAGTGAACACACTGAGAAAGCGCCACAAAGAAAAAATGGCAGAATTGGCAGAGGTGGAGGAGGAACTGAAAAAAGCAGTGCCATATCAGTGAACGATATCGGCTTTAAAATTAAATATCGGACATCGGCCATTCTGCTGATATCTGCCGATATACATACCCAAAACCAGTAAAGTTGGCACGTTGTGTAAATCGTAGATAAAAACAGAATACAAAGATTTGCAAATCCTTTTCAACTTACATTCAATTGAATACACTGCAAAGACAAGATGTTTAATGTTCAAACTGAGAAACTTTTTTTGTTGTTGAAAATAATCATTAACTTAGAATTTAAAGGCAGCAACACATTGCAAAAAAGTTGGCACAGGGGCCTTTTTATCAATGTGTTACATCGCCTTTCCTTTTAACGACACTCAGTAAATGTTTGGGAACTGAGGAGACCAATTTTGAAGTTTTTCAGGTGAAACTCTTTCCCATTCTTGCTTGATGTACAGCTTAAGTTGTTCAACAGTCCGGGGTCTCTGTTGTTGTATTTTATGCTTCATAATGCACCACACATTTTCAATTGGAGACAGGTCTGGACTACAGGCAGGCCAGTCTCGTACCCAGACTCTTTTACTACGGAGCCATGCTGTTATAACACGTGCAGAATGTGGCTTGGCATTGTCTTGCTGGAATAAGCAGGGGCGTCCATGAAAAATACGTTGCTTGGATGGCAACATATGTTGCTCCAAAACCTGTTTGCACCTTTCAGCATTAATGGAGCCTTCAAATATATGTAAGTTGCCCATGCCTTGGGCACTAATATACCCCCATACCATCACAGATGCTGGCTTTTGAACTTTGCACCTACAACAGTTCGGATGGTTCTTTCCCTCTTCGCTCCGGAGGACACTACGTCCACAGTTTCCAAAAACAATTTGAAATGTGGACTCGTCAGACCACAGAACACTTTTCCACTTTCCATCAGTCCATCTTAGATGAGCTCGGGCCCAGCAAAGCCGGTGGCGTTTCTAGGTGCTGTTGATAAATGGCTTTCACTTTGGATTGTAGAGTTTTAACTTGCACTTGCAGATGTAGCAACGAACTGTAGTTACTGACAGTGGTTTTCTGAACTGTTCCTGAGCCCGTGTGGCGATGTACTTTACACACTGATGTTGGTTTTTGATGCAGTACCGCCTGAGGGGTCAAAGGTCACGGGCATTGCTGTACAGTTGTACAATGCACTTCATACATGTTCCTTGTGAATAGAGGTAAAATTGGTTGTGGGTGTTGTCATAAGTCTGTTTTAAGTAGGACAGGCTGCAAGTATCTTATTTGTTTTGTTTAAAAGCAATTGTAATGAATAAATATGACATGTTTTAAATAACGTAAATTGAGGTATTTTTCTTATTTTGCACAAGGAGTGATTACTGATGTTACATCATTTTCAGCTTTGTCTTATGTCTGCATTTGCCAGCAGGCCGACTTGATGAAGAGTCTGCAGAATAATTCTGCCTGTTAATTCCCCTGCAGAAACTAGATGATCACTGCAATTAGATGTGGGGGAAAAAATATCGGTGTCAGTATTGGATATCGGCCAAATGAGTTCTAAAATATTGGCATATCGGATATCGGCCAAAAATCTAATATCGTCCATCCCTAGTATTAATGTTTTTCAAAAAAACGTTTTCATTTGATCAAAAGATCATATTTCACGTTCAAATAAACATTTGGGCAAAATTGTCCCGAATCCTATGATGAGGTGTTATTTTTCCATTTGTGTTTATTATGAAGTTGGTCTTATCAAATGGCATTAAAAAAGTCTTAAAAAGTCTTGAATTTAACTTGCCCTAAGCTGTGGGAACCCTGCTATATATATATATTTATATGGCCGGCGGTTCGTCACGCCGATCGCTAGAGTGTCTGATTGTTTCTAGCACTTCGGCTTGAGAAAATCTCTAGTGTGATTTCCTAGTGATTTGTTATATTCTATTTGTTGTTAGGAATGGCTCTTTTTGAAATTTTCTCTCTTCTCTTTTGTTTTTTCTCTCGTGTTGCTTCCATGTTGCGAACATTTATTTGTCCTTCGAAGCACGAGCTTTTACTGGAGGTGTGTACCTCTTTTGTGTTTGTCTCTTAGCTGAGCTGCTTTTTGTTTTCTCTCACTGGTCGCAGCACCTGGCATCCTGTCACCGCCCTTCACACTTACTTATTTCCCTTATGTCAAGTTAGTTTTTATAAATCAAAAATCTGCAAAGAAAGTGACGTGTATCTTTTTTGTGCCTACGCACCATTTGTAAATGAGTCCCCTGGTTTGTCAAAGTCTTCCTTATTTTACCTCATTGAAACTAAAAAGTCCTTAAAACCTATAATAAAGCAGTAGCTCATATAATTATCAACATATATCTGAAGTTCTATGTACACTGGATGATTCCAACAGTACATTATTCGAATTCCAAATTCAGATGGTGGAACTGGTGGGCGGCTATACTGCATCACAATTGTCTGGATTTGGGCTTGCTAAGTGCTCAAAATATTGCAATGTATATTTGATGTCCCAGTCAAACAGTTGAAAAAATTCTGACATTTTTAGTGGCTTTTAATGTCTTGCTTGCAGCCTATGATTTACGAGTGACGTCACAGCTCTGGGCCTGATTCGCAGTGCTGTTCAAGGACAATATTGGCGGTTGCTAAAAGCCCGTTTTACATCCTTGATTACTCTATTCCATCATCATTCCAGGTGGAAAAGAGAGAGTATTGCATGCCCTTTTGGATGATACCAAATTTTTATGAAGTTTCAAATCAATAGATATCTACTTTAAGGTTTTTAATGGCAGTAATTCAATGCAGGAGAGGTTGAAGAGTTAATGGCTTCCACTGACACCATATTACACTCTGGACTGACATACTATTGCTACATGGTTTTCAAATGATACATGTCTCCTGCTATGGTAATGTGGTCACTTTTCTCTGATATGTTGTGTCTTTGCATTTCAGCGGAAGTCTGAACCAGACCCTGAGCCCAAGCCTAAGAAGGCTGCCCTAAAGGTAATGTGACCAAACCCTTCTAGGCTTACATAAGAAATACGAGCCTGGCATAATCTGCATCAGCCAACACAGCCTGGCCTGCTCTTCATCTTTCCAGTCAGCAAAACACGGGCTCGAAAACTTGGGCATAGTCTTTATTCATTCCCTTGCATGTTCAGACATAAAACTGTCTTCATGCTGTGAGGAATTTAGGGTAGCAAAAATGTATTCAAGATTTATTTTAGGTCAGTGAAGTGCTTCAACATGTACTTAAGACTGTTGTCTTACTTTTGCATGGAGAAATGTCCGAAACGTTCTTATTCAGATCTACTTGTACTCAGAGACCAAAATGGTTCAGCTGGAAAGCAGAGACGATGCCAAGTCTTCAGAATCAGTATCACAAGCGATAGTAGTATGTAGTAGTTTTTTGTCATCGTTGTAGTAGTAGTATGTGCTATTATAGGAACAAGATAATATCAAATACAATATGAGTACATTTTACTGACATTGTACTGCTGATTGAACAATTGCAACCCCGTTTGAAAAAAGGTTGGGATGCTGTGTAAAATGCAAATAAAAACAGAATGGCTTGATTTGCAAATCACTTTAACCATATATTTAATCTAAAATGGTATAAAGTCAACATATTGGAATTTGAAACAGCAAAATTTTATTGTTTCTTGAAAAATAAATGTTCATTTTGAATTAGATTCCAGCAATACATTTAAAAAAGTTGGGACAGAGCAACAAAAGACTGGAAAAGTTTTATGATGCTTAAAAAAATAAAATAGATACATCTGGTGAAACATCTTCCTTCTAATTAGGTTAATTAGCGACAAGTGAGTAATATTATTGAGTATGTAGAGTCTTTCAGATGCAAAGATGGTGAAGGCTTCACCACACTGTGAAAGACTGCATGGGCAAATAGTTTTAAAAAATTTAAGAGTAACATTTCTCAATGTAATATTTCCAAGAATTTCATCCTCTGTGTTTCATAGCATCATTGAAGAATTTAGAGAATCCAGAAAAATCTCTTTCCACAAGGGATCAAGCCAAGAAGCAATACTGAATGGCCATGGTCTTCAGGCTTCAAACATCAGTTGTCTATAACCAGACAGGATTCTATCATGGAAATCACTGCATGGGTTTAGGAACAATTCTGTAAACCATTGCGAGTGAACACAGTTTGTCGCTGCATCCACAAGTAAAGTCAAATAAAGATAAAACCAAGAGTAAACAAGATCCAGAAAAGCTGCCACCTTCTGTGGGCCTGAGCTCATTTACAATGGACTCAGGCAAAGAGGAAAACTTTCCTGTGGTCTGCCAATCAAATGCTGGGTTAAAGGGGAGGGGGACCTTTCCACTTGCTATCAGTGCACAGTTTAAAAGCCAGCATCCATGACAGAATTGGGGAGCATTAGAGCACATGGCATGGGTAACCTGCGCACCTCCAAATACACCATTAATAATATATACAGGTTTTGAAGCTACACATACTACCATCCAAACATCTTTCTCAAGGATGGCCTTGCTTCTTAACCAAGCCAACGCCAGACACCTCATTCTGCTCATATTACAACAACGTGGCTCCATAGAGAATGTGTCTGGTTGCTAATCTGGTCTGCCAGCTGTCCAGACATGTCACCCACTGAAAATATTTGGTGAATTTTGAAACTAAAAGTATGAAACAGGTGGCTGCAAGTTGTTGACCAGCTATAATCCTACATCAAAGAAGACAAGGAAATCATTTTGTTTTCAAAACTACAGGAGTTGGTCTCCTCACTTCCCAAACACTTACAGTGTCGTTAAAAGAGGAGGTGATGCAACACAGTGGAAAACATGTCCTTGTTGCAAGTTTTAAGAGACCTGTTGCTGGTATCAAATTCAAAATGAGCCTATATGTTTCAGAAAACCAAGAGATTTCTCCGTTCCAACATTTGATATGTTGTTAACCTCCGCCGAGGAGGTATATGTTTTCGGTGCCGTTTGTTTGTTGGTTTGTTGGTTTGTTTGTGTACAAAATAACTCAAAAACTTATGGCCGGATTTTGATGAAATTTTCAGGGTTGGTGGGTATTAAGTCAAGTAAGAGGTGATTAAATTTTGGCATGTCTACGCCAAAGTACTGCTGAGATATACACCAAAGTTCAAGATTTCAAGTCTTTCCAATGGGCCGGAGTTCCAATCGCCGTGCTTTTGGGTTTGCTGCCCCCTGGCGGAGGTTCTGCGCTCTCTGAGTGCTTTTCTAGTTTCATTCTGTTTTTATTTACATTTCACACCGCATCCCTACTTTTTTGGAAAGTTGGTTATATTACTGCAAAATAAAAGCAATGGAATTCTTCAGCAAGATGTACACTTCAGAGGCTTAAGCACATGTAGATTAGGATAAAGAGCGTTATTATTCAGGGCAGAAAATGACATGCCCGAAATGAAATGACTGTATCTATGCAACAAATTGGTCGCTTTGAATAATCTTGGTATCATGATCAAGGTAACACCTTGGGGATTTTTGTCATGGTGCGAAAATCAGTGTATATGTCACTGAGTCAGAGTATTCATATTTTCAGGTACCAAACTGTAAAACTCATATAATTAGTTCTGAGTATTTGCTTCATGTGTCATAATTTTATATAATTATACATTATTATTTCATAGTGTGGTGAATACGCAGGTCACAACTTGTACATGAGAGCATTTTGGAGCTGGTTGATTGTGTATTTGATGAGTTTTGAAGGAGCGAGGGACCTGTTCCGTTCACTTTCATCATGTTCGCTGAGCAGCTTGCGTCTCTCCCCCCGAATCTCTGAATAACGGACACGGATAACTAAACGTAATACAAGTGTTGTCGGTTTTTTTTTTAATTTATTTAGATTTTGTAGAGATGCACTGAATTTTCGGCCACTGAAATTTTTCGGCCAAAAGACCGAAACATGATGTTGTGACGACGCAAGCAAAAACCGCGGCCAGCACGGGCCTGTACGGACTTTTATTCCGTTGATTTTGTTAAATATTTATGTGTTTAAATCAGGGGATGCGCACTTCCGTCAACACGTTATGGGACTAAAGCCCGCGAGTGCTTAATTGGAATTTCTGTTTGAAATCGTCCTGATGCATAGGATAGCAGCTGATGTTGTGTACGAAACAGTTGAACATTAAATAATGCACCACCTAAAAACGCAAAGCAGTGATATCCGTAAAAGGCATAGCGTATTCATCGAAAAAGGCAAAATATTCTGAAGGCATTTGTGTACCATCAGCATTCCATAATGTAACTACAACCCCTGGAAAAAAATATGGAATCACCACATACCGAGGATGTTCATTTACATTTTTTTCTTCATAACAAAGAAGCAAATAACACATGACAAAACTATTTTTGTTTCTTAGCTTAACATTCAGGCTTCATAAACATTTCACTTTGAAATTGAAGGCAAAACACGCAGCAAATGCACAAATCGCTGGAGATGGCAGAGTATTACAATTTTCGCTTTACGATGCGTCATCTCATCTGATACCTTTCCTAAGAACAAAATCCGTTGTCGGCACCCAGGAAGTTATTTTCCCTGCAGTTTTCAAATAATAGGGGCAGCATAATAACTTTCTCAAGGATCATTGGGGAACACTGTTGCTTCCACTGGTGGGCGGTGGACAGAGAACAAGGTGGGCGATAAACATGTCTTTATACAGCTTATTAGTCTTGATCTATTTTCCCTGGTAAAAGACACTTGAACTCCCCTCTCAGGTGTAGCTAATTGTCTTCATTTAGACGAGAAATAAAACGCACTAGTTGAACGCAAAAAAAGAGCGCATTTCAATCTTTTTCAATTTAACAATCATTATGCACAGGTTTGACGACTTGCTTAGGATGTGACAAAATTTAACTCCGAAAATCCACTGTGGGTTTATCGTGAAGAGTTGCCTATTAAGGCATATGAATTAAACATTTTATTATTCACTAGCCAAAACATTTCATTATGAGGGAAACTAAGATGTTGACTGAGAACAATGATTGAAATCAGGTCACTAATCTCATCCGTTTCAAGGGATGCCCCCCCTGCCCCCCAGTTTTGCGTCCACCGCCGGCCACTGGTTGCTTCTAATTTCGCTGCGAACAGGGACACAGGCAAAGAAACGCATTTCATTAATGCAGCATCTTTGGTGAACAAACGCAACCTTGTTTGTAAGGTAAGGCAGCGCACAGTATATTTATCAAGCTGCCTAAGACAACACACGTTTCAAAAACACAATTTGAATACCTGTTCAATGATGGCAAGTGATGCCAGTTTCCTAGGGATAATGCGGAAGCGAGTCGTCTTTCGCAGACAGGATTCTCTCTAGTCAGTGGGCTGCTGTGTTACGTAACAAATTTAATTTTACAATTTTTCAGCTGCCAGTAATTGGCCAGTCAGGTATAAGGCTGTAGGTTTAAGTAAAACATTTTATTTATTATTTTATTTTATATTGTGCTTTGTTGGAATGTCAGTGCTAAATAAATGTATTCATAACTTTGTAATTGATTTATTCTTGGAAGCATGAATATTAATTTATGCAATTGCAATCCCTTGACTCTAGTCAGGTAAGTACGCAGTCATAGCCATAAATGCAATCGTACTAAGAATTGGCGTAACGGTTTCTTTAGGTGTTTCTGTTTTCTGCCAAGCGTTTCTCATTTTCGGTTTCGGCCAAAAATTTTCATTTTGGTTCATCCCTCATTTTTTGCACTACCTCAGATAACCTGAAACTTGTTATCATAGTTGCAATTTCTTTTTGCACAGCTGTTTATTATTATTATTATTATTTAACCTGTGGTTCTTTTTATTGTTACATGTTGTAATAGAGGTTATTTTTGCATTTTCCTTAAAATAAAATAAAAATATTTCTATTAAATTTTGGGGTCTTTTTTTTATCCATGTGATATCAAAAATGGTATCGAGTATCAAATATTTTCCTGGGTATCGGTATCAAGTTGAAAATTTTAGTATCGAGACAACCCTAACACGGATATATTGGGCTAACAATAGCAAGCGCATATTTACCCTCAACAGTTTTTTATACCAAAATATCAAAGGTCAGAAAATTTTTTTGCTCATCTCTGTGGACTGTAAAGTGTATGCCTGCTGTTTATTGAGTGTGGTGTCAGTTTAAAATCACAAGGCTTATATCGTTGGATTGTGTGGACTTTCCTCTTTCTTTTGAGGTATAGTTTGAATGCATAGCACAAATTCAGTAGAAATGCTAGTGACTCAGCGCTGATAAGATTTTATCCTATGTTTTCCTCCATGCTTATTTACTGGCTTAGTGCTTGAATTGTGTTCGGTTGAGGCAAAAATGGTCAACATGAGCTTTCTGCCGAATTTCTTTGCAAAAAATGGATAAGCAGCATGACCATGTTGCAATTAGCAAACATGCTGTATTTATTAATTATTATTATCCTAGTTCCAGGGCGTTCAGGTTTAAGAGGTTAATGTTCAAAGAGCAACATTATTTAAGCAAAGGTTATTAGTAAACAGGTGCGTCATCCCCGCCCTATTATAGAGGTGGTGCATGCAGTGTTCTCAGAGTTACTTCTCAGTCAGTTGCTTGGTTTTGCTGAAATACTGCACTGATTGGACAAACCTGTGCTTGGAATTCAATCACTGGGACAAAAACAGGAAATCAGAGCGAATTTGTTGTGTTTCAATGCCAGCCCTCCTCAAGGGGAGTGTGTTTGCATTTGCTGGAAAAACAGCTAAAACATTCTCAAGCAATCTAATTTTTTAATGAGCAATTGTGTGTTTTCTTGACTGGTGGAGTTTCAGACAAATACTCTATGAGGAAGTCCTCTGTAGAACACACATGCCATGTTTGAGATATAGATTGAGATAAAGCTTAACGTCTAACTATGAGATATCAATCTAAAAATATGTCGCCATAGACACGGCTCGTATTGAACTCACAGCCTTCATCTCAGCATTATTAAGCTCTTCCAGTGAAAACAAAGAATTATTGTTGCACTGTAAATCATATCTACAAAGAAGGAAATGTCAGGAATTTAACAATGTGATTTGGCCAAAATGTCACTAGCTTCTGATACTTTGTACTGGTTACATGAAAGATGCTGTGACATGAATTAGCAGAGCATGTAAAATACTTTGGGCATAAAACATGGTTTCATAAATTACCCTTGTTTCAGGTGTAGATTTACATTCTGGGAATTTTTGCTCAATACGCAGTGGTTTGCCTGTGATAAAGCCCTCTCATTTGGGACTTGCAGAGAGCAGAAACACTTGTTGGATTATAGTCTTGAGGTACACAGGTATCATATTGTCAACAATTAAATACCAGAGCTGGCTTAACAACACGTGGGAATGAACTGAACGGATGGAGCAGTATTTGCACTCCGGATTAAGTTGTAATGTCATAATTTGCTTCAGAGAAATCGCTCTATTTCCTTTTCTGTCTCAGAACCTCAGTCCACTGCCACGGGTATTTTTCATTTCTGATTATTTAACTTGGAGTTTGTTTTTTTTTTTAATTAGAACAATTCTGCTGCCAGGAGATAGGGGAAATAATCTGTGGAATCAGCTGGGTGAACTCTTTGATGGAAAAAATGCTTGGTGCGACTTCTGCTTTTCGACCTGGACTTTCGATCGTTGCACCTTTGATGGTGATTAAATTTTGAACCCTCACTTTGCAGAAGGCTGCTGATTGCAAGGTAGCAAAGCCCAGGAAAGGAGAGACGGGGAAACAGGAGGACAAGCTAGGAGATGGCCCAGCGAAGAACGGTGAAACCAAGACAGAAGAGGTAGTGCAAGACACGCTAATGTTACTCCTGACACTAACAGCCTGGGCATCCTCTCCTGACTGCTGACCGTAGACCTTAGAAACCGCACAGCTTGTTATCTTCCAATGGCCCCGCACTCATGTAACGCCCTGTCTCTCTCACTCTCCCCCCATCAGATCTGTGTTTCTCGCTCATCTGTTAGTGTGTCAGCCTTGAGGAGTGCCCAGCCCAGCTCGCTGTCAGTCAAAGGGCACACAGTGACAGTGAGAGTAAAGGGTAGGCTACTTCAGCCCCCCCCAACCTCGACTCCCCCAGAGTGCTGTGCTTAGACCTGAGATGCTGTCCAGCGTCTTTATTGTGTGTGCTTGCAAATTTAAATGCAGAAAAGAGAAGCTAAGGTGAGGCAATGTCCCTTGAAGCTTAGTGTTTTAAGGGTGGCAAGGGCATGTGTGTGTTTTGGGGTGGATCTTTGTTTTGTGTGTGTGCTGTGAATTAAGAGGTATTCACATATGAAAAGCTGTAGTGCTTGAACTAATAAAAGTACTTAGACTGCACACTTAACATTATTTTTGGGGGAAAACTATTTTCCATGGCCACAAGGGATGGTTGATTGCTCTGAACTGAAGTGATATTGCCTGAAACGTTCCACTGTTTTAGTTTCTTTAACCACTGGTTACCTTGTGGAGAGTGATAAAGAAATGACATGAATGCCTGTGCTTCTGCTGATTATGGAGACTTAGTTCAGAAGAGCTGAACAGCCCTTAAAAAGCAGTTCTTTACTTTATTTTGATGTGGCTAATTTATATCCTGGCTCAGTCACATTAAGTCCACGGTGATACAGTGTAGGAAAAATGAAGAATGTAGGAAAAATGGAGGAAAATGTGGGGAAGTTTTTATTCTGAGGCTTTCAGTGAAGATCAGAACAGCTCCCACCCAGTCGTTCAGTGTGTGGATGCCTTTTTTTTTTTGCCCACTTCAGATTCATGCCACTTTGACACCCTTCACCTGCAGAGAGAACTACAGCAAATAATCTCTGATTTTTCTCAGTCCGGGGTGCCACAGAAGAGCCAGCCCTAACAGCTGGTCGTCTGCTAGCATTTGCTGGTAGTATTGGAGTCCTTCTGCCTTGAGAGTCTGAGGAGCTTTAGTGGACCTTTCAGATCTTACTTGTGGGCAGAATATCTAGAAATGCCTTAGGATTCCAGCGAATAATCAGCTGTTCTTCTCTCCCTCCCTTTGACAGGAAACTGAGGCACCCCCCGCCCACAGCCGAGGCAAAGGAATGAGTGGGACATCTCACTAATCTTCAGTTAGATTTAATGAACCTTTTGGACAATGGGAAAGAAGGATTTTTTTTTAATTGAGCATTTTGTATTTGTTCATTTTTTGATCTGTGGTAGTGATCTAAAAGTTGTACACTATTCATTCTTCAGTAGCCCCTGTTAATCAGTCTTCTTCATTACTTCAAAACCAGCAAAAGGTATGAGCAGTCTGTGTTAAAATGGCCAATAGCAGGGAGGATAATCAGTTTGGGTTTAGTGAAAATAACAGGGTCCCCAGAAATGCGATTCACTGTCCATGTCCTACACAGCCCTTCTCTATCAACTAAAACGGGTTTCCAAACTGAGGACTGTGACCCCACATGGGACTTGAAGATGATGAAGCATGAAAAAGTTGAAAATGTTCTTCGTTAATGTTGGCTAACATCACCCATGGAAAGGGAATGAGACATGGCTTTTGGGCATAGTTAGGAACAGGGTGTGCGTCGGTGGGGTGCTGGGATAATGTAAATTTTTGACCATATATTTGGAATCTCAACATAAATAAGTTTTGGAATCCCTATGCCAGAGTTGTGACCAAGTCATCATGTCCAAGTCAAATCAGGTCACTGGTCATTAGCTCAAACTCAAAGCAGACAAGCAAGAGCAATGAGGAGTGAAAGGGGGCAGGGGAACAAATTAGGCAATTAGAGTGGGGAAAGCTGAGAGAGTTAAAAGCTTAGATACATTTAGGATCAGCGAGGGGTCAATGTCAACATGAAATGCAGCTCATGGCTCTTAGCTTTCCCCACTCTGCTTGTTAATTAGTTAGCTCATTGTCTAATTTGTTCCCCTGCCCCTTTCACTCCTCATTGCTCTCCCTCGTCTGCTTTGAGTTTTAGCTAATGACCTGTGACTTGATTTGACTTGGATACGATGACTTGGTCACAACTCTGCCCTGTGCTAACCTTTTATCTTGGTCTTAAAATTTCAACCATTTAAATGTGACAGGATTTTGAAAGAAAAACCCTTGCACTGATTTTGTTTTATCTTTCGTGCAGAGCTTGTTTGAACTTGTATATTTTGAATGCATTTTTAAAAAATTCTTATCACTATGACTTTTAATCTTTGGAAATTTTATATAGCAGTAATGCGTGGTTCTTTGTACTATAGTTTCTGTGGTTGGAAATCGGTGCATATAGTTGTGATCATTCACCACCTGTTTGGGACTTACCTCTTGGAGCTATTTTAAGGAAACTAAATAAATTAAACGACATTTTCTTTTGTGCAGTGTGAATTCATGGTGAGTTTGTTTCAGTTTTGAGAATTTTTTGCACATGTCAAGGTATTAGTACTGCTTGTAACAGCAGTGACATTTCGCTGGTTTGACACGGGAACCATGTTAGAACAGTGGAGAAACACAATGGCCAATTTGAAAATATATATATTGGAGAAATTTGGGAATTAAATATTTTATTACCCAATATGGTTGTACCTCTGCTTTCGAGTGAATACCCTCTTAATCCCTATTACACTGTATTTTCCAAATTCAAAAATACCGGTTTCTTTGAGGTTTTTTATGCAAATTTGGCAGCTGATTGCAAATTCAGTACTTGCTTCTCATTAAGGTAGGCCTTAATATCATCCTTAACACAGTTCTTGAATTCTTCAACTAACACCATCTCTTTTAGTGAGTTGAAATCATCCTTGACCTCCATAGAAGTACACCAGCGCTCAAAGCAAACCTTCTTCTCGGTAGTAAATTCCACATAAGTCTGATTGTCAGATTTCTTCAGACCTCTGAATTTCTGTCGGTAAGCCTCTGGAATCGACTCATAAGCTGTCAAAATAACCTTTTTGACAACCTCATAATCAGAGGAATCATCTGCTGACAAAGCGGAATAGGCTTGTTGAGCTTTACCCTTGAGGACAGTTTGTAACATCAGGGGCCAGTGTTAATTTAGCCACTGACAACTCTTAGCTACCTTCTCAAAGCACTGAAAATACTTATCAACCTCCTTCTCCAAGAATGGAGGCACCAGCTTTACCTCCTGGCTAGCACAAAATTCGTTCTCCGCTTCCATTTTAATTTTTAGTTGCTCCATTTGGAGCCTTTCTTCTCTATCTAACTCCTGTAAATCAAAATCTCACTGCCTCTCTCTCTCTGCTCTTTCCTCTCTCTCTCCATCTCTTGCCAAATTTTCTAACTCAAACTGCCTTTTTTTCCCTCTTTCTGCCCTTTCAAATTCTCTTTGTTTTTCTTTTTCCTCCCTTTCTTTTTTCTCTTCTTTTGCAAATTTTTCTAACTCAAACTGCCTTTGTTTTTCTTTTTCCTCCCTTTCAATCTTTAGCATTTAAAATTTTAGTTCCATTTCTACATTTGGATTTTCCACTGGAAACTGTTCCAGATCATCTGGTGCAAACACATTTTCATCAATGCAATATTCAACAATCTCTCTAGCCAGTCTTGCTTTTCGCATAGTGGTTTTACCTCTGTCAGCTCTAACTGTCTGCATATTTCTAGCATTTCTGTCTTTTTAAAAGACTTCAAAACCTCTACGGTTGGTGATGCCAAGAAATCATCCATTGCTGTTGATCTGTCAATATATATCTAGGAAAAAAAAAAAAAACAATTTCACAATTTCAAATGTAAGATTTTCAATAAATGACTCACACAATGGTCTGTCCCGGACGAGCCCCCAATTTGTTATGGCCCCAATTTGTTATGACATCTAAGACAGCAAGGGATGACAGACAAAATTTTAAAACTTAATCAGATTTAATTCAACAAATTGACAACTAACCTACAATTTATACTACTGACCAAGATTGACATATACAAGAAAAAAAATATTTACAGTCCCTTGAGATGGGGTTGCTTGGTGATGTCCTGGGACAGGGAAATGCTCCAACACAGGCAAAAATCCACAAAAAAACTTCACAGGTCTTGAAAAGAGTGACTGGTTTGGTCAAATATATCCTTCTCCTTGCAATTTCTCCTTCTACTTTACTCTCTCAATTTTTCAATTCAGTTTTTTCAATTCTCTGGGACTTCCCCTCTCAGACATGCCCAATGCCCAAGACATGCCCAAACCAAGCTCCAGACTGTGAAAAAAAAAAAAAACAATACTGCCATCTAGTGGCTTTTTTCACATTACATAATAAACAACTAGACCATATTTCTTCTCTGATTTTTGATTGAATCGGTTTTGTCCGTTTTATGGGCCCTTGAAATTTTGGCCCCAAGCTTAAAAATAGGCCTGAGAAATGTAAAAAAATTATTTCTCAAAAACTGCGTGATAAATTTTTTTCTAAATCAGGCAATCAACTTACCTTGGTGCCTTCAATGTACAGTTAGAGCGCCATTTTGATTGAATCGATGGAAGTGGGCCTATTGGGTGCCCTGTACTTTATGAATATGTAAGATGGCTGGTGGAGGCTAAATGGTTGCAGATAGAGATTAAGTTTGTATTATCAACATATTGGAAGTCACATATGACCTATATTTTGGCAGCATTAAATTTGACCACAGATGACTTTGAAAGATCAGACCCAAGGTCAGGGAATATACGTACAATGTTAAAAGATATGACTTGAAATTTCAAAGAATTATTTCTCAAAAACTGTCTGATAACTTTTTTCTTAATCTGGCAATCAACTAACCTTGATATACTTTATGTACTGTGTGAGTGCCATCTTAATTGAACCGATGGAAATGGGTCTAGTGGCGGCGCTGTACTTTAACATTGGGTCTTATGGAGAATGGACCAAATTGCCTATGGAAGCTAAATGGTTGCAGATAGAGATTCAGTTTGAATTACAGACATATAGGAAGTTATACATGACGTATATTTTGGCTGTGTTAAAGTTGACCTCAGATGACCTTGAAAGGTCAAACTAGGTCAAGCAAAATGTTACAATTTTCATCGGCTTCTAGGCTTGAAAACATTGAAGATTAAGAACATATGTGCATTGAACAGTGATATGAAATCATGTTTGAACTTCCATTTGGTGGCCTTGATCTTGACCTTCAGCAACCTTCGAAGGTCAAACTTTACATAGTGAAATTTCAACGACTTCTATCACCAAAACTATTACAGATAGCGTAGGTTTGTATTGTGGGCATATAGGAAGTCATATATAAATTTTCATTGGGTGGCCTTGAACTTGACCTTCAATGACCAAACTATACAGTGAAATTTCAATACTTATATCAGCAAAATCGTTACAGATTGAATGTAGGTTTGTATTGGAGGCCTATAGGAAGTCATGTATGTACTTTAATTTGGTGACCTTCATATTGACCTTCGAAGGTCAAACTTGACTAAGAGAAAATTCAATCACTTCTGTCACTGAAAAGGTCACAGATGGAGCCTAGGTTTGTGTTACTGACATATGAAGTCACATATGAACTTTCATTTGGTTACATTCTGTCATGGTTTGGTGGATTTGAGAGCTTTCTTTGCTGCTCTTGTCCGGGACGACGTCGTTTTGCTCTCAATTGAATTCTTGGGCCAGCTGGCATTAATTGAGGGCGTCGCCCGGATTCTATATAAGTCCTAGTTCCACCTCAGTTCCCTTGCTAGAGTGTCAGTGTTACGTTTGCACTTTAGCTGGTAAGGTCTCTAGAAAGAGAGTTGTTAAGGATTTAGCTGCATATTCGAGGACAAGTTTTACAGAGCAAGGGAATCTTTGTTTTTCTTTTTCCTTTTCATTTTGTCCTTTCATGCTTGCTCTTCTTCCTTCCCTGGACGACATCTAGGTCTGTTGGAAGCACGAGTCTCACCTTCTTATTTTATTTGTGTCTTTCTCTCATCTGCTGTTTTCTCCTTTTATTCTGGCTGCTGCGTTTGGCATCTAAACCTCAACAGCCATCACAGTACACTCTAGCCAACATGGAGACCTCAGCGGTGGCTGAAATTAAAAGGGCTGTTGCAGGCAGCAAGATATGCTGGCTGGCTTCGCTAAAGGGCTTTCAGGCTTAGGTAATCAGCAGTCGGAGCTAGTTGAGAGACTCCGCCTTCAAGAGAACTCGCTTCAGAATCAGGAGAGCGTTCTGTTAAGCTTGAATGAGAGTGTTAGGTCTCTGTCTACACAAGTTTCACAAAAGGTTGCGGAAGCACCATCCATACAGTACAGTCGCCGTTAAGACCAAAGAAAAAGTTGTTAATCCGCCAGTACGAGAGAGTTAAACTCTCAGTAGGACTGGGAAATCTCGTCGTCAGCCGTGCAGTAGGACCGGCGTATTGACGCACATGAAGACGAAAGAAGACCTCCCGCCGCCTACCGCGCTTGGGGTAGCTGGGCGATTATAACTGAGCCACGAGAGCTGTTGGGAATGGTCGTTTTGACAGTAGTCCGTACATGTAGATAATGGCACAGCTTGTTGGCGATTTATTTCCAGATATGATTGCAAAAGTAACGTAAGCCTACATAAAATATAAATTTGCTTTGGCGGGGGTGATGTTGCCGGTAATCATTTCTGCAAACTTTTTTATATTCGACGATACAGTTTGCTCAACCTGTGCTACTATTTTAAACTTTAGTACGATATAATACGCAATTGGATTATTAAATATCATGCTATTTTTGATGAGGATTTTATTTGTCAGGTATCATTTCTGCAATATTTTATGTTCGGAGATAATGCATGCTTTTATGTACTATTAGGCCTATTTTACACTCAAGTGCCGAAATATATTATTTTACCTGTTGCAAACCTGAAATTTAGTATAGCCTATCCATTCCTACAGCACGTTGACCGGATCCGCAAATGGAATTTGTTTGAAGCGTCTGGTATCGATACAGAATTTGCTGGCGGAAAGTTATCTGTTCACGAATTTGCGCAAATTACTCACGCTTTTTGTGGATCAGTTAGTTTTCTTCAGTCCTTAGGAATAAAGCCTTGCACAGTCATTTTTCAGTGGCACGTCCTTTGACTGGTTCCGCAAATAATTTCCAGTTTCACAAACAGCGCCCTTTGTCAGGCCGAATTTATGATGTTCTTTGTTTATTGGCATTATTGCGTGCCCCTGACCACAACGAAACAGACACATGTATTTTCCACCAATTTTAGCCAGCATTACTCTATAGGGGATATCACAATAATTGGTCAAATTTATGGCTAACTGTTCCATATGTCGACATTGTGTCATCTGGAATCCATGTGTGCTGGCCTCATTTAACGATGATTAGTGCATCCATCGATATTCAACTGCTATCAGCGACTACGGATGATTCTTTCTACTCTTTCCAATTCAAGTAGGCCCAGTAAATGCCAAGTATACGTTAAAATTATCAGGATGAGAAAAAAAGTTCAGAATAACACAGGACATGAGTCATGATCAGCCCGTTGAGCCACAGAAAAACAGTTATGGTGGGAGGGAAAATGTTTTATTTCACACTGACTACAATAAACTTTCATGAAATTATTTCAGAAAAAATAAACAAGAATAAACAAGTTTGAAAACCTACAAAATGGCGTTTGCGGAACTAGTCAAAAGACAGTCACTCCAATGGGTGTTGATGAAAAAGTATCAATAGTTTGAAATTGGGATTTATTAGGTCAATTATACTATAATTTCCGATCATAACGTGATGAATCCCAGGAATACACGTGTTTAACGGCCATACACTGCCCTTATCACAAGCGTTGATTTGGTAGCCTACTGCTGCAACGGCAAGCAACAGTTATCCGGCATTTATTTCTCTATGAAGCTGAATATCTCGAAACGATAGTTAAGAGTTAAATCCACAATAATTTACCGTTCTAGCAGTGTCAAACTCAAGGCTGACAGCAAAGTCGTTTTCGCGCAAAAAAAAGTTTGATTTCTGCAAATTGCGGATTCGGTCAAATTTCGGAACCGGTCAACCCACTGTATATCGAAGATTACTCGCACCCCGTCTCAGTAAAATTCATTTAGGGAAAGAACTTGAATGTTTTTAGATTTATATACTGCTCGTTTTAAAATGCTAATTGGCAATTTTTAACCAATTTTTCAAAAATGTTTTGCATCGTCTGTATTTGTTATAATGACTTCTCATAACCATTCAGATAACCATTCAGATGTTCAAACATAATGTTCGCAAAGCTTGCAACTATAAAATAATTGCGTACAATATGAATTTAGTTTGACCATAACGACTCTTGAATGTACAAAAAAAAGCAAAATAAACTATTTGCGGAACCTTACACAGGATGTTTAGTAAGCTTATTCTATATCTATCAATAAGGAAACGGAATTTAAAAAAAGATCTGCACAATATCTTTTCTCTAAAGGACAATGTCTCTTAAAACTGAATGGCTCTTTCGTAAACTGAATTCACAGAATTAAAAGCGGATACACTTGGCACTGATTCAATACAGCTCGGTTCGTGTCATCTCTGTTTATCACTCATTGTCCCCCTAATATTCCCTTTAAGCTCATTGTAGCCTATTAAAGAATTAGTGACCTGGTCAGCGCATGGCAGAAATTTTCTATAAAATGCCCAACCATAAACTGACATCACATTCGCAACTATGGAACAACGATGGTCACGATACGACGCATTTCCCCAGAGTTTAGGACGAAGATTGACTCCTTGGCGAGAGACAACCTCACACCTCTGCAAGTCCGAAAACTCATAATTTCGGAGAATAACGTGAGCATTAGCTCACAGGCTATTAAGTTGTATATTGCCAATTTGTTTATTTATATTGCGGCTGGCTTTTCAAAACCAATAAATCAATTGCGGCAAACTTCGCTGAAGATCTACCCACAAACTCTCAGAATCACAGTTTCTGCAATAAAAAGACATATTTAAAATACCAAAAAAATTTCCTTCAAAAACACAATTTCTTATATTTCACTGTTGAATTTTTCATAATAGGCTATTTTTTTTTCTTGTTCATGCTAGGCTTTTTAAACAGAGGATCAGCCACGTGCTTTCCAGGGGTCGCATTAGCTCTCACTTGCACTTTCGCTGCAAGAGAAAATAAAAAGATGATAAAATACATAACGGCAAATACACGTAATTCTAACAGTCAAAATGCCCTCTATTCTATACCTTACACGCGGTACTACATTCAGTTCCGCGGAGGCACATGTGGTTATTACTGGCGGTAAATTGTCCTGTGATACGGCTCGTTGGTTAGATCGTGGTAAGAAATGGATAGGAAGGGCGAAATGTTCGAGATAACGGGGCGAGAACTAACGCCGTCTCTTTGGTTTTAACGGCGGCTGTACTGTACATCTTCCCCAAGAACCTAAGTTACAACTGCCCGAAAAATATAGTTTCATCGCCCAGTGTGAAATATTTTTTAAGGCTCGGCCGTCACAATTTGTTAATAAGGATTCTCGGGAAGCATTTATATTATCCCTGTTGGCTGGCACAGCACTCACTTGGGTCAGCCCACTAATCAGATCTAATTCACCGGTTGTAGATTCTGTGGTGGCTGTTGTTAGGGAGATGGTGTCCGTATTCGATCAAAATATTTGTGGTCAGGACGCAGCTACGTGTTTGATGCACCTTAAACGGGGAAAAAAAGTGCAGCTAAGTTCTCTATTGCTTTTCGCTCTCTGGCCACAGAGACAGGCTGGCCGGAGGCTCCGCTTATGACTGTATTCAGTCATGCCCTTACTGAGGAGATAAAGCACGCGTTTGCTACTTTAGAACCCTGTACGACTTTAGACTCTTTAGTTCGTACGGCTGTGCGAATTGACAACCCCATACACGAACAGAACAGGGAGAAGCTAAACAGATTGCCACTTGCTGACAATGGGGCTAAAGTTGCTAGTGGCAAGTGTCCGGCTCCTATTCCACCCACAAAAGATTCTACTCTGGTTGAGCCCATGCAAGTTGATGGTTCGTTTGACAGTAGGACTAATAAACCTACTCGAAGAAGAATAATGTGCTTTAATTGTAATAAGCCGGGTCATATCCGTCCACGTTGCTCTAAGCTTCAGGGAAACGGAAAACCCCTCTAGCTATTCAGGGGGCGCTAGAGGGGCAGACCCAATTTCCCTTCCAAACACTAATCCCTGCAGAACTGACTGTGGGGAGGAAGAGAGTTACCATTGAAACATTTGTGGACTCGGGCGCAGTGAATTGTTTCATGGATATTAAGTGGGCTAGGAAGCACTTCGTTCCCACTGTTACGCTTTCACAGTCATGCTCTGTCAGAACTTTGGAGGGTCGCCCGCTTGGAACGGGAGTTTCTGAACAGCTAAATATCTTCATTTCCTTTGGTGGCCACTCTGAGGAGGTCTGGTTTTTTATTATCAGTTCCCCTGCTTTTCCCATTGTTTTAGGGCATTCATGGTTACGGGAACATAAACCTTGCAACAGTTGGGGGGAACAGAACAATCCTATCGTCCGCTGGGGCACCTATTGCAACTCTCATTTTAGAGCAAAAGAAACTTGTTTTTCCAGACATCAAGTTATGGGGGAGGCTGATGCCTGGAGCGAGAGTGAGGTGGTTATCTCACCGTACCCTTCTAGACTAGAAAAAGGGGCAGAGGAGGGGATGGAATGGGATCCTCAATTTGACTGGCGACAGCCAGATGACGATTACCTTTTAGAGGATTTTAGTGATTCTGGATCAGTCACGGAGACATTATATTTGGAGCAGGGTGAGGAATTTGGGGCCACCCTGAACTTTAGCTTGCCTTCTAATGTTCTTAAGGACTATGCTATGCTATGATCTCGCTGAAGTGTTAAGTAAGCAACGAGCATCGATGTTACCTCCCCATTGTCCGTACAACTGCGAGATTAATCTCTATCCTGGTACAACTCCACCTAGAGATTTACTATACTTGCTGTCAGGACCTGAGCAAAAGGCCATGCGAGAATATATTCAGGAAGCTCTCACTAATGGTTTTATTCGACTGTCCACATCTCCTGCCGGAGCAGGTTTTTTTTTGTGGGGAAGAAGTATGTGGCAGTCTGAGACCCTGTATTGATTATAGGGGTTTGAATAACATCTCCATTTAAAACCGATACCCCCTTCCTTTAATGAATTCCGTGTTTGAATGTCTGCAGGAGGCATCATTTTTTACGAAATTAGATCCTCATAATGCTTATAATTTGGTTCGCATTCAGGAGGGGGACGAATGGAAGACGGCAATTAACACTCATGACGAGTACTATGAATATTTAGTCTTACCGTTCAGGCTGGTTAACGCCCCCTCGGTGTTTCAGGCACTTGTTAATGACGTCCTCCAAGAGATGTTGGAGAAATCCGTCTTCATTTATCTCGACGACATTTTGATTCTTTTCTTCAACACTCTCGGAGCATAAACAACACATGAGACGTGTGTTTGAGGCCCTCCTCAATGCCAAACTTTTTGTTCAAGCTGAGAAATGTGTTTTTCACGCCTAAACTGTCTCTTTCTTGGGCTTTATTGTTTCTAAGGGGTTGTTTGTATGGACCCAGACAAGGTGGCTGCAGTCAGGAATTGGCCTGAAACTCAAGAGTGTTAAGGAGGTTCAACGCTTCCTGGGCTTTGCTAATTTTTACAGGAGGTTTATCCGTAATTTTAGCCTGGTTGCTGTCCCAATTATTGCGCGCATTAAGGAGAATACCTCCTCAGCGTTTTTTTGGTTTCCAGCAGCTGATTCTGCCTGTCAGCAATTAAAGAAACGTTTTAGCTCAGAGCCTATTCTGGTTTTGCCCAATCCCTCCCTCCCATTTGTTGTGGAGGTAGATGCTTTGGAGGTGGGCGTGGGTGCTATTTTGTCCCAGCGCCCTCGTTGTGATAATAAGCTTCACCCATGAGCATTTTTCTCCCAGTCTTTGTCCGCCGCGGAACGCAATTACAGCATTGGTGACCAGGAGTTATTGGCGGTGAAGATGGCACTCGAGAAGTGGCGCAACTGGTTGGAGGGAGCTGAACACCCTTTTGTGGTGTGGACCGACCACAGAAACCAGCAGTATATTCAGCAAACCAAGCGACATAATTCCTGGCAGGCGCGGTGGTCATTATTCTTTAACCGTTTTGATTTTACACTGACCTATCGCTAAGGGTCTAAAAAAATCAAGCCTGACACCCCGTCACGGACTTACGATCGTTCTGATCCTACCCCAGAGCCAGTTATCCCGGCTACTCAGGTTGTGGCACCCATTCAGTGGGAGATTAAGGCAGTGGTTCAGGAGGCTTTAAAGATTGACCCTAGCCCTGGAGGGGGAGCCTCCTGGCTCTCTGTTTGTTCTGCCTGCAGGTAGGCCACAGGTCCTCCAGTGGGGACATTCTTCCCACTTGGCTGGGCACTCGGGGCCCCATCGGACCAAGCAGTTCCTAGCCCAACGTTTTTGGTGGCCTGGTATGATGAGAGACATCTGGGAATTTTTTGCGGGTTGTGGCACATGCTTCAGGAATAAGAATTCCCACCTCCCTCCCTCTGGTCTGCTGCGACCTTTGCCTGTTCCCAGGCGCCCTTGGACGCATATTGCGTTAGACTTCGTTACGGGGCTGCCTGTATCTGATGGCAACACGGTCATCTTAGTCGTGGTTGACCGTTTTTCTAAGGTGGCTCATTTTGTCGCGCTACCCAAGCTGCCTTCGGCTCAGGACACAGCCCTTCTTATGGTTAAAAATGTGTTCCAGTTGCAAGGCCTTCCACAGGATGTGGTCTCTGACCGAGGCCCTCAGTTTACGGCCAGATTCTGGCATGCATTTTGTAAGCAGTTGGGGGCCACACTGAGTCCATCCTCTGGGTTTCACCCGGAGACTAATGGGCAGACCTAACGTACTAATCAGTCTTTAGAAAACACTCTTTGATGTTTAGCAGTGGACAATCCCTCCTCATGGAGTCGAATTTTAGCTTGGGCCGAGTATTCCCATAACTCACTGAGTACTTCCTCCACAGGTCTTTCCCTGTTTGAGGCCCAGGTGGGTTACCAACCCCCATTATTTCCTGAGACTGAGAATGATTCCGAAGTTCCCTCGGTCAACTATTTTATTAGTCGCTGTCAGTCGGTTTGGACTAAAGTCCGTTCTTTCTTCTCTGTTGCGCTCAGGGCTCAAACAAAAATCCATCACTGATAGAAGGTGTTGTTTGGCTCCATCTTATCGGGTCTTATCGGGCAGAGAGTTTGACTGTCCACCTGGGACCTCCCCTTGAAGGCAGAATCCCGAAAACTGGCGCCCCGCTATATTGGCCCGTTCAAAATAGTGCAGAAGATCAATCCAGTCACAGTCTAGTTGAAACTTCCGAGATCTTTACCCATCCACCCGTCATTCCATGTCTCTCGGATTAAGCCGGTAAGCACTAGTGTCCTGGCACCTGCCGATACACCCCCGCCGCCGCCGCCGCGAATGGTTGAGGGGGGGGGGCGGTTTACACTGTGTGCCGCATTCTGGCCGAGAGGCGTGTTGGTCGTGGGGCCCAGTTTCTTGTTGACTGGGAGTGATATGGCCCCGAAGAGCGCTGCTGGGTCCCTTCTCGGGATATTCTGTATCCCACTCTCATCTCAGAATTTCATGCACAGGGTTCTCTAGGGATTTTAGGAGCTGTCCCTGGGGGGGGGGTGGGAGGGTGGGGTCCTGTCATGGTTTGGTGGATTTTAGAGCTTTCTTTGTTGCTCTTGTCCGGGAAGACATCGTTTTGCTCTCAATCGAATTCTTGGCATTAATTGGGGGCGTCGCCCGAATTCTATATAAGCCCTAGTTCTGCCTCAATTCCCTTGCTAGAATGTCAGTGTTACGTTTGCACTTTAGCCGGTAAGGTCTCTAGTAAGAGAGTTGCTAAGGATTTAGCTTCATATTTGAGGACAAGTTTTAGAGAGCAAGGGAATCTTTTTTTTCCCTTTTCATTTCATCCTTTCGAACTCGCTTTGCTTCCTTCCCCGGACGACATCGAGGTCTGTTGGAAGCGCGAGTCTCGTCTTCTTATTTTACTTGTGTCTCTATTTCCACATTGCCGATGATTTTTCCCCAGTGGGACCTAGGCATAACATAGCAGCAGGCGAGATGAACGACAACATGGAGGAGGAAGGGCTAAAGACTGAAATGATCCTGGAAGCCATACAGGACTTATAATCTGATCTTTCTGGCAAGCTGGATGAAATCTTAAGTGCAGTTGAAGAGTTGAGGAAGGATGTGAGGGAGTGCAAGGAACGTTTAACTAATACAGAAGTATGGATCACAAACACTGAGGATAAAGTTGTTAGCTTGAAGGCTAAATTTTGAGTGTTTGAGTAAAAGAAAACGGAGCTCAAAGACAAAGTCACGGATTTGGAGACGAGGTCGAGATGCTCAAACCTAAGGCTAGTCAATCTACCAGAGGGTGTGGAGGGGGATGACACATCTTCTTGAGAAATAGATCCCGGTGGCGCCGGAGCTCCCTGGTGCTAACGTTGTGCAGGAGAAGGCCCACCACGTAGGCCCGAGACGTGAACCCAATGCACCCCCATCCATCCATCCATCCATCTTCTTCCGTTTATCCGGGGCTGGGTTACAGGGGCAGCAGTCTAAGCAAGCATGCCCAGACTTCCCTCTCCCTGGACACTTCCTCCAGTTCTTCCGGGGGTATCCCGAGGCGTTCCCAGGCCAGCCAAGTGACATAGTCCCTCCAGCATGTCCTGGGTCTTCCCCGGGGCCTCCTCCCGGTGGGAAATGCCCGGAACACCTTCCCAGGAAGGCGTCCAGGGGGTATCCGATATCAATGCCTGAGCCACCTCAGCTGGCTCCTCTCGACGTGGAGGAGCAGCAGCTCTATGAGTTCCTCCCGGGTGACAGAGCTCTTCACCCTATCTCTAAGGGAGCGCCTCGCCACCCTGGGGAGGAAACCCATTTCAGCCACTTGTATCCGAGATCTCGTTCATTCGGTCATGACCCAAAGTTCATAACCATAGATGGGGTTAGGAACGTAGATTGACTGGTAAATCTTCTTCACCACAACAGATCAGTACAATGACTGCATTACTGCTGCTGCTGCGCCGATTCGTCTGTCAATCTCACGCTCCATCCTTCCCTCACTCGTGAACAAGACCCCAAGATACTTAAACTCTTCCACTAGAGGCAGGAGCTCTCCTCCAACCCGGAGGGGGCTAGCCACCTTTTTCCGGTCGAGAACCATAGTCAATGCACCCCCGAGAACAGTAATTATGAAGTTTCTGAATGACAGAGTCAAAGTAGCAGTGTTGAAAGCTGCGAGAGCCAAAAAAGAAACGTTCTACGTGTGCGTTTCTACCCTGATCTGGTGGCGGGAGTGCACAGAAGACAAAAGGAATTTGACTGTGAAACAGAAGCTCTGCACAATGGGAATCAGACATGGAATGCTCATCCCTGCTAAACTGTTGGTGACCAATAAGGACAAAACTTTGGCCTTTGGCATGCCAGCAGAAGCTGAGAATTTCATCAGGTCAGTTCAAGAGGACAGTTAGCTCAGATAAGTATGGACTGCTGCTAAATCTACAAAGTGGACGGTGTTCCAATCCTAAATCTGGGTCTTAGTTTTGGCTTTCAAGAAATAGGTTCTATATTTTGAGTTGAGCAATCTAATGAATAAGATATAACCATTGTAAGTAAGAAGAGATCGGGCAAATCAGCCAAATGGTCAGCATGTTATAACATTCTAAGGATGGATGGTCAACACTCTGTAATGTTCAGTACTGGAGTTCAAACAATTTAACATAAGTTTTTTTTTCATTTACCTGATCAATGTAGCACTAACACAATTATCTTTAACTATTACTACCTCCAATTATAGGTTTCCTTAGAGGAAGAGCTATATTTCAAAAGATCCACTTTATAGTGTTTAATCTGACCAAGGCGTCAATTTGATGTAAAATAGAGGAGTGTTGAGCCCTATCTCCTTTACTATTACCAATTTATTATCATTGTTAAAGTATGGATGTTAGTTGTTTCCAGTTTTGCTTGTTTTCAATAATGCAGACTGTCACTTGGGTCAAACTTTTAATAATTATGGTGAGTTCATTTACTTATTGATGCTCTCTAAATGGTTTCTCTGGGTTTCTACCCTTTGTTCAGTGGAGGGAGAGAACCATTTTTGAAGAAATGCAAAAGTTATGCTCAATGCTCCCCCAAGGTGTGGAATGGATTTCAAAGTTACTGGGGTAGGTAATTTTGGAGGGACGGGAGGAAAGGGAGCTCAGTTCTGGAGCTGGGGCTCACACAGTTCATTTATTAAGTACTTGCATGTGGGTGTAGTATTTTTTTTCCTGCAAATTATCAGACATTATCAGGTCTATAGTCTATTATGATTCCTGCATTACAGATTTAATTCACTTCATGGAATTGCAGAGGGTTGCAAAAATTCAACAAAGTGAAAAGTGAAGTAATGAAGTCATTAAAGGATCTTAATTGTTAAATTATCTTTCTACAAGACACTCATCTCTCATCAGACCAGGATATTAGAATTAAGAGAAGGTGGTACGGTAGGGTTTGGTCAGCATCTTTCAACTCTCAGGCAAGAGGGGTTATGATTCTCATACATAAATCTATCCTTATAAATGTTATTAAGGTCATTGCTGATAAAGCAGGTAGATATTTAATCATTCAAGCTACACCATTGACAGAGCACCTTAATCTGGTAAATATTTATGCACCTGATAACGACGATCCAACATTCTCTAGCAATTTATTCCTCAGCTTATCCTCTCTAAAAGGTCAATATATCATAGCCGGAGATTTTAATTGCACATTAGACTGTTACAAAGACAGGTCATCACACATAGAGAAGACCAGGGACGTTTAGTCAGGGTAGGCAGTGACTTCTTTTTTTTTTATCGCTAGATTTTGTCAACCTGTCTCCACGTACTATGCCTGACTGTCAATCAATCAATTTGACCTTTTTTTCTGGTCAATTACGCCTGTAATGATTAAGAGGTGATAGTGACAAAAAGAAAAAAAATTAACCTTACGCTTTGATTCAAAACTGCAAGAAAGTAAATCTTAATAATTAATAAGGAAAAAATCTCAACTCTCAAATCTCAAATCTTTTGTTTATCGGATTATGAAAGAAGACTGAAAATTAATTCCCTATTTTTGAAAAATGGCATTAAAAAGTATGTGTTTAAGGGGGGAAATATTATTGTAAACATATTGACCATACATTGGGTCTCATTCATGAAATGTGAGCGGAACAGATTTGTATGTAAACTGTTCGCAGACAGAAATTTTCGTGCATCTCCGCATTCATCAATATTTTAGTAGCTCCGTTAGCTAGTAACAAAATCTACACATGCTGCTGACCACGCGTACCCAGATAGCAAGCACCTCCGCTCTGGATCTGCCCCGGCTCCAGCTGATCCGGCTCAGAGCCGGGGCAGATCCGGAGCGGAGGTGCTTGCTATCTGGGTAGTGCTTGTGTAAATTTAAGAATGCACATAAATAATGCTTGTCACTATTGGAAATTACAATTTTAATTCATATTGCGCTCTGTTATGTACACAATACGCAGATGCCTTTGAAAGATGTGATATAGCCAAAACATGACAAACAGATAACACATTTAGTTAAATTAGTTGGCAATTGGCAGGTTTAAGATCCAGATTAGGTTCATGATTGCGAATTATCTATGCGAATCGACTCAATAGATTACACGTTCTTTCTACATGTTGAATGATGATAATAAAAAATAAAAGTGGAGGCATGTCGCTGTCTCCGTCAGGTATAATTCCTGACAGAGAGGTCTCGTCTGCACTTCACAATTCGTACCATTTCTCAGTTGGGGTTGTCTCAACAGAATCGGCACAGGCAATTCGAGAGCACAGAAATCTTGCAAATCAGAAATTGATGAAATGCCTGCGAGCCAAAACCATGGTCACTTTCTCTCTGTACACATGAGCAGCTATTTGATATGAATATAACTTTATGTTTTCAGGAGTCAATAACTGATTTCTTAAGGATGTCAGTTCAATTCTAGCAAATATCTTTTAGCTGTTAGTTTGACCAAAAAAGGCTCAGTTTGAAGGGTAAAACTAAGACAGGCCATAAATCTGTTTGGTTTTTGTACACTTTGATGAGAATTTCTTGACAGAATGTGACATGTATTAACAATTAATCCAAGTATTGTACCACCTTGTCTCTGGATGTCCCATATTCTTAATGTCCCTCATCTCAACTTTTAATCTTTGAGTTTCGGGACAATGAAAGAAGGATACTTTCATTCAAAAGGGTTTGATTTTCTTCATACTTGAAATGCGTTTGCATTGTCCTTATCTCTTAAAGTACTGGTGTAGACTATGATTGTCATTTCATCACAGAACAGTTTACATTAATATTCCCTTTCATTTTATTCAAAAATCCAATAATATTTTGACATAATTGGCTTTAAACATCTTGCTGCTAATTTAATTTTTAGAAAGTGGAGACTAATGCGCTCTTTCAATTTTTCCCTAACAGACTTCTCTTGAATTTTAAAGTGATCTAATTGCTACTATGTGGAATCTGTTTGGAAATTGAGTTTAGCAATCTGCGGCATTCTGAAAGAGACAAGGTGCATTCTTCTCCCTGCCTGCTAGTCTACTGGATGTGCAGCACCTATGACAGGGGTACATTATCTCCCTCACGCCTTTTGTCAAGTCTTGTTCACTGGAAAGCTCAGGATGCAGAGAGAGTTTGCATTAACCCACAAATACCATTCATGGGGATTCTATGGCATTGAACAGAAAGCACACATCCCTGAAAAATACAACTGCTGATGTTAGAAAGTGAAAGGTCAGCACAGGGAGGAGCCAATTCAACAGGTCAAAAGATTTAGGGTCTTCCTATTTGCTCTTTTCCTACACTCATGAGCCCAATGACTAATACATTTCAATTCAACCATCCTACCATAACGCAATCTTTTGCATGTGCTGCTCATCACTCTTAACTAAACTAATGCAGTTAAAGCCGAACAACCCATGCGTATTACTCACCAAAATACATCAATAATTGATTAAAAAGACAAAAAAAGGTGAACTTTTATTGGTTTTCCCACATTAAAAAACATGAAGCAAATAAAATGTTAGTTGTAATACATTTATCTCCCTTCTGGCAGAAGCAATATGTCAGTTACTCCAAAGAAAAGTTCTGAAAAAGAATGTTCTTATTGCCTTGATAATAGTTCATCGATTAAATATTTATGATTGACACTGCCAGTTAAGGTGAATTATTGCTTGTTTTATATTTACTTGTTTTATGTATTTGCTTGTACTTGTACTTGTATTTGCATGTTTTCTTTTCATAGAAAATGAAAAGAAAACCAGAAATATCTCAAAAATATAAGGATTGTTTCAAAATGTTCAGAGGGTAACTGACAGACCGGGTGTGTTTTGTAACACCGCTGATTTCATTCACTGCTTTGGAAGTAACGTTTTTTTTTTCAAATTAAAAGTTTAATGTTCTGGAACTCAGTGTGTTTACATAGATAATGCTGATTGCGATGTCCAGATTAGAATTGTTAAAGAGCTTTTAAATCACATATTTGTAATGTTACATTAAAAAGCTTTGTGTACCTGAATGATAGCAGGTTACACTGAGGAACCAGGGTCATGTTGGCACCAGATAACTAAGTCAGAGGTCTTTTCTGAGCAGACAGCCAGTGGATTTGGGCCTCATAACAGTACTAATACTGTTGAGGCAAGGGACAAAGCTGCCCCCTAGTGATTAATACTATTCACTGCTTGAATACCATGAAATTTGGACCGTGAAACCATTTTCTTGACAAGGCTTAGGACTTTGAATTTGCTACATTAATACAGAGTTAACATACAAACTATTAGCTTTATTTGAAGGGTATTTACACCAGGTGATCCTTATTGAGACCATACCATGTGTCATTACCAATAGACTGATGTCAGACCCACATATTGTGAAAGGAGTTTTACAACTTGAATAAACGCAACAAAACAGATCTTTTTCATATTGAAATTCTGAATGATCATTTTAAACATAGCATCAAGGTCTGTCAAAATTTATGATCAAGTGACTTTATACAAACTTTTCTAAAAAAATAAAATTAAAAAAAGCTTAATTTGGCACTGGCAATAATGGTCTTACAAAAGTATTTCAAAAGGAAATTAACCTGGTTCATAGCACTGATGCATATGCAGATCCTGGGTTCAGTTACACATTAATTTTTTGTGAATTTCTCTGTTGATTTCAATTATGGGTACTGTAACATGCCTTGTGGTGATCATAAAATGTTTTTCCCCTTCAGCGATGCATTTTGTACCTACAGTACATCTTCATTCATTCTAACTAAACAATTTCCAGCGAACAAAATGTTTGACTCCAGCGAATGATGAAGTAATGCTGTGGTGGTAAGCATCTCATTTAAATGACTTCAGCCATGATTATTTATTATAATAGCAACAAACACATAATACAAACACATCAGATGTCTGTGTGATATAAATTAGTTACATGGAATTGCGCAGCTGGTTTGGATGTGCCACGCTTACTTGAGCTTCACTGTTTGTTCTTTAATTCTCACAATACAGACTCATTTGAAAATGTTAACTCTGGAGGGAAGGCTTAAGTTGCCACCAGTATTTCCCTAAACTTCATTGGGGGGTTTTTGAGGAATGTTCTGCCTTATAAGAGAATAGTCTAATTGATTTACTCTTACTCATATTTTAGTTTTTTAAAGTTTAGTGTAATGATGAAGAAGTAATCAGCCATAAATTCCTGTTTCCTTGGGCTATAAATATGAGGTGATTCAGTGCTCATCATGAATGAATAAGAAGACCGTCTATATTCCTTGAAAACTAATACTTTCTTAGGGATCATATCCAATAAGATATTCACACAAATCAGGTTTATTGGTTTTAAATGAGATTTGTCAGCACCAAAATCAAAATTGGAACTTTTCTTTCAAAATGATTTATGACCCTGGTGCAAAAACGAATACATCCCAATGAATGTCCTAGGAGTAAAACCTTATGAAATTCTGATTAACAGGAATTCAGCAGCAGATGAATTCAGTGGATCATCACATGGGGGATAATTGACAATTAAGGGTGGTATTTCAGAGAGGAAAGTCCACTCCCAGTCAATGCTGACAAAAATGGCTCCGCATGGAAGAGAAATTTCGCAAGACTGAGGAAAGAAAATAATTTCTTTACACAGAGGTCAAGCTAACACAAAAATTAGTAGTGTGTTGCTAATAAGTTGTAATACAGTCACAAAAGTGATAAAATGTTCTTCTATATTGGGTTGCATGAGTGCTACAGGTGTCAGGGAGTTGCATTTAATTGAGGACATCATGACTTCACAGATATCCTGCACAATACTGGAAGAGAAGATGCTACCATCACTCTGTGCTCTTGGTCACCAGGTGATCTTTCAGCGTAACGAACAAAAACGTTCAGTAAGGCCACTGTTTCATTTCTGACAAAGAAAAGCGTGAAAGTGATTCAGTGGCCAAGCATGTCACCAGACCTAAACCCAATAGAGCACTTGCGGGGAGATCTGATAACAGAAGTTGAGCGTCACTCTCTGTCCAGCATTTAGGATCTAAAAGAGTTCATTCTCTGAAAATGGAGCAAGATTGATGTAGTCACCAACTTGTTCAGTCAATGTCTAGAGGACTTGGTGCTGTTTCTAAAAATCTAATTATTAGATTTCGCAGAATGGTGTAAGGCAGTGCTATTCGACATGTCCAGAAAGGGCCGTTGTGGATGCAGGCTTTCATTCCTGCCAAGCACTTACACACTTGATGCAATTAATCAAGCACTTTAGCAAAGGCTTTTGGGGTTGATTAGTGGTCTCAGGTGTGTAAGTGCTGGGTTGGAATGAAAGCCTGCACCCACTCAGGCTCTTTCTGGACATGCTGAATAGCAATGGTGAAGGGTATAACCATTTCTGCAATACTTCATTGAATAAAATGAACTTTTTAAATCAAAATATTAGGTCACCATGCTTTTATGTCAATATAAATGAGTGTTTAATGAAACTGTCATGTAAAAATGGAGCAACTTGTTCTCATATTCACTGAGAAATGGAGAAAAGTCTTAATTTTCAAAGGGGGTGTGCTAACTTATGCTGTATACTGTACATAAATCAGTTTTCCATGGTCATCTATTAACATGGTTAAGTCAAAATATTCAAGTCATGAAAAGTTGATGAGCTTCACAAATGAGGGAATGGTTTGTAGTAAATAGCTTTGAAATATCCATTTTGACTTCGGGCGTCATACCACGCCTCCAGACTCTGCCTGCATTCCATGCTCCACCAATTTCCCCATTGTTACCTCTATATAAAACTGAGCTTCGCACTCTTACGGTGCGAAGTCTCATAAGCCTGTTGTTAATCCCTAGTCTTGTGTAGAGACTTCGACCGTGTATTTGCGTATCTTTTCATTAGTAATACTAGAGCAGTAGTAACTTTACCAGCGCTCTAAAGTTAAGCATTAGAGCAGTGGTTCCTGTTTGTTTTTGCCTTTTTCTACCTTTGCTGTGAGACAGCAAAAGCAAAATAAAGCCAACTACATCTTTGCATCTGAATCTTGATCCACGTTTGCCATTTTTCAGTGCACTCTGTCCAGTGACAGAAAAAGCCATTACAGAAGACTTTGCCTCCTGTAGATTCGGCAAAGCTTCCTTTGCTGGAGGATGTAGGACACTTCACACCCAATCCTCCCGGCATCTTCAACGTGGTGGCAGAGTAACAGACTGGGGGCTGCTTTGGAGGACTTAGTCGTGGCTTACATGAGTTCACCATCTCCCACTCTCCACCACCCATCAACACTCCAGTCTCTCCTGCCAGCTCGCAGGTGTCCCCAGCCACTCCCTGGGGTGAGTCCCCACTGCGACTGCCAGACCGAAATGAGGATTTTTCGACCGCCTGAGAGGATTTCTTCTCTAATGCTCCCTCTACTTTACCTATCACTTCACTCTCTGTGATGCAGAGAAGATTGCTGCATTCATCACCCGGTTGTCTGGCAAGGTCCTTGAGTGGGCAATCGCCGTAAGGGCCAAGCTGCGTTCTTTGAGCCCATCAGCTCAAAGCTATGTTTGATCTCGCTGGGATGAAGGCTGGGGACTGCCCACTGAATCAGTGACCAAGCATGTCCACCATGCACAATGGGCTGCGTCCTGACCTGAAAGCGGAAATGGTGTGCAGAGACCATGCTACATCCCTGGCCTCCTACATCCGTTTGGACCAGCTGATGCAGGAGAGACACAGAATGATATGGAATCAGGTAGACACCAGATGCGGGGAGATGGGAATGAGGATTTTATTAAACAAAAAAACAAAACAGGCACGAGGGCCAATGAAAAACTTGGCCCAAAGGGTTGCAAAAGACAAACTAAAGTACGCTACACAGAGCGGGGAAACTAAATAGCAAAAATGGCAAGAACAAAAAAAACCACTGGAAACTCCAGGGAGATAAGCAAAAACAGAAATAATCAACGATACTAAGGCTATATACAAAAACGAGAACAAGGCTTGGGAACGTGAACTAGAGAACAAGGCTTGCACATGGAACGAGACTTGGAAACAAGAACTTGAACGTGGAGCGAGACTCGAGACACTGTCTGCCAGCCAACTTCCACCGCATCCAGATAAAGGGTAAGTAATCAAGGACACATGAGGGGCAACACCTGGAGAAGCAGAAACAAGAGGCATAGCAAGATCATGACATGGACAGAGATTGGTTGACAAGACTTGCTCATTAAGAGAATGAGAGTGCTCAGCTTAAGTACCAATTAAGTATGCAGTTTGGAAGCAAGCATGAATCTTAAGAACAGAAAAGCACAGCAAGACTTGAAATAGCAAAGCAGGAATCATGACAATAAACTCCCTGTCTAAATTAGTAGTATTAGTAATGTGCCTATCTAAGAATTACACCACCCAGTGAGTGTTAGTAAATGTTAGTAACTTAAAAACAGTTAATTGCCAATTAAGCTTAGAAAGGCCCGAATCCAGCACAGCACAGAAGGAAGGGGAAATACCAAAGCCAACCATAGCTCAGAAATGTGCAACAACGAAGGCACGGGGCGGAACGCAGACAAGCGGTGGAGTGGCTTGGCAGACCTGGTGAAAACAAAAACATGGAAAAGTAAAAACATGGACAAGGAACATGAAATATGAAATGTAAAATCCTGAGACAAGGAACTGTTAAAACTATGACTATGAACATGAACATGAACATGGACTATGATACTGAACTATGGAACATGAAACTGTTAAAGCCATAAATGCTGTCCTGGCCAAAGGCCAGGACCCCAGAACACAACACAGAAGCCAGTCCAGAGACCCCATCCAGCTGCCCAAGCCAGAGGCAGAGCCCATGGAGGTTGGGTTCTCCAGATCTACAGACTGTCGCGATTGGAGAAAATTTGGTCTTTGTGCCTACTGTGGGGTGAACCAGCCTGCACCTGTCAAGGTAACCGTGTAACTATTCACCATCACTGGTCAGAGATTCAATGTCCCAGTGCGAGTGGCGTAGAATGACCTGCACCTCTGTACTTGCCTGTAATCCATCTATATCAAGTACTGGTCACTCCCAACGGTCACTCTCTGGTATAGTCTGGCCTCAGTCGTATAGGCCAGCATTTAGCCCTTACATCACTAATGAACTGGATATATAAATATTCATATTTTTGCTGTTGGCTGATTGGGTGACCTTTTGGCGAGAACCACCTATTGCGCGGCACCATTTGTAGAATGACTGCTGACCGGGTCATCCGTTGCATCTAGTCGTCAGAAGTGGTAGCTAAGTAGGCAAGCAATTAAATGTTGGGATATACAAGTATCTATCTTATATCTGCATATTGCGTGTATATTTCCTTTTACTTTGCTACATCAGGCATTTTAGAACACAACTTGCGGCTGTACTCAGCATTACGAATATGAGTTAGCTGGCCAGGGCTGCACTCAGCATTACGAATATGAGTTAGCTGGCCAGCTACGGCATTCGTGAATGTTATTTGACATGAGCTTAAAAATTAGAATGTGGCTTGCTCACCTTTACTCTTGGAGTGGTTGTTAGGTTTTGAACAGGATTATGTTTGGCCATATCTGCATTTTGTTTATTTCTGTGGGATTCCCCAGTATAATAAAGACTAAATTAAATACTCAAATTACGTAATGTATTTCATTGTAATTGGCATTAGCTATAGCTTGAAGGTGAAGGGCATCAGCTTGGTTAAGCCTTTGAAGCTGGTATGTAATATGACAGTTGCTAATTTTTTCCTTGCCTGTCCACTTTATTTGGAAAAGAGAAGATGAATAGCTTCTTCCTACTATTGCAACCAATTGCTGCACAACATTTTGGCATTTTTAACTTGGATGGCCAACGCTTATTTTGCCGCTTTTCTCTGCCTGTTATCCCCCGCTGCGCGATTAGCTCAAAGCGGGGGATATAGCATTGTGCTCCGTCCGTCCGTACGTACATATATAGCTCCCTCCATAATTATTGGCACCCCTGGTTAAGATGTGTTCTTTAGCTTCTAATAAATTCAGGTTTTTCTAAATAAAATAAGACCACAAAGAAAAAAAGAGGAAAATCCAACCTTAAATTGAAGTGCATTTATTCAGAGGGAAAAAATCCCACATTAAGAAATAATTCTTTTACATCAAATCATGTGTGCCACAATTATTAGCAACCCTGATTTTAATACTTTGTACAACCCCCTTCTGCCAACAAAACAGCACCTAATCTTCCCCTATAATGTTCCACAAGATGGGAGAATACAGAAAGAGGGATCTTCGACTATTCCTCTTTGCACAATCTCTCTAAATCATCCAGCGACCTGGGTCCTCTCCTCTGCGCTTTCCTCTTCAGCTCACTCCGCAGGTTTTCAATGGGGTTGAGGTCTGGGGACTGAGATGGCCATGGGAGGAGTTTGATTCTGTCTGGTGAACCATTTCTGAGTAGATTTGGCCACATGTTTAGGGTCATTATCTTTCTGAAAGACTTTTCGGGCTTTTCAGCTTTTGGGCAGAGGCTGATTTTGATTTAAAATGTCCTGGTATTTCAAAGCGTTCATGATGCCATGCACCCTAACAAGGTTCCGAGGGCCTCAGGAAGAGAAACAGGCCCACAGCATCACCGATCCTCCCCCATACTTCACAGTGGGTATGAGGTGTTTTTCTGCATACTCATCTTTTATGTTCCGCCAGACCCATTGAGAGTGTTTGTTGCCAAAAAGCTCTATCTTGGTCTCATCTGACCAAAGCACACGGTCCCAGTTGAAGTCCCAGTACCGCTTAGCGAACTCCAGACATTTGCGTTTATGATTGTTAGTGAGAAAGGGTTTTTTATGTGCATGCCTCCCAAACAGCTTGTTGGCATGTAGATAGCGCCTGATGGTTGTTTTGGAGACTTTGTGACCCCAAGATGCCACCATTTGTTGCAATTCTTTAACAGTGAGATTTGGAGAACTTTTTATTTCTCTTACCATCCTCCTCACTGTGCGTGGCAGCAAAATAACCTTGCGTCCTCGTCCAGGCTTGTTTACCACTGTTCCAGTTGTTTTAAACTTCTTAATGACAGTATTAATGACAGACACCTCTGACAGTAGATATGGGCAGGTGCAGGCGAGTGGCTATTTTCTTGTAGCCATTGCCTGACATGTGAAGGTCGACACACATCTGCCATGTTGAAGAGTGGATAAGAGAAATGGCCCCTGAGTCACGTTATATTTATGCCCCCGGGAAACAGGAAGTAATGATTTTCTAATTAAATGTTCCTAGATACTCTAATCAACTTTGTAAACTACTGTAGAAATGACAGAAATACTTCAATCACATTTAATTCCTAGGAATTGTCAGGAGTGCCAATAATTGTGGAACAGGTGATTTTATGAAAAATTATTATTTCTTAGTCAGGGATTTTTTTTTCCCCCTTAAAATTCACTTAAGTTGAAGGTTACATTTTTCTACTATTTTGAGTGTGAGAGTGTTATTTTAAGGCTTTGAACACATCATAACCAGGGGTGCCAATAATTATGGAGGGCGCTGTAAATGTGGATATTTTAAGAACCGTTGATTCTGGGGGAAAGGTACCATGCAGTTTTGGTGACCTTCACCTTCATTTTAAGATCACAACGCTTAAATTCGAGTATCTTGCTCCGTCTGTACGAACACATAAATTTGAATATCTTAAGAACTACTGACTCGATTCTTCTCGTATTTGGTACCTAGGTTTCTCCCCAGTGGGGGAAAGGTACCATGCTGATTTGGTGACCATGAACTTCATTTCAAGGTCACAAATCATTAATTTGAATATCTTAAGAACCATTGACTCGATTCTTCTCGTATTTGGTACCTAGGTTCATCCCAGTGGGGGAAGGGTACCATGCTGTTTTGGTGACCTTCACCCTTATTTCAAGGTCGCAAAGCATAAATGCCAATATCTTCAGAATTGTTGACTGGATTCTTTTCATGTTGGATACCTGTGACGACCCCCAAAATTCTGATGTTTCCTGGAGGTGATGGAGCTGACAGCTAGTCAAAATAAATATCGCTGTGTCGATACCTCATCAACTTTTCAATTGGAAAATTAAACATTGCATATTCTAATTGCAGAAATAACAATGAAAAAGATCTGCAAAAGTCATAATAAAGCATATTAAATGTTGTTGACCTAATGTGTTGACTTCCTGAGCTCGGTATTTTTTTCCCCACTGCGCGATTGGCGCGAAGTGGGGGATATAGCATTGGGCTTCGTCCGTCCGCAAGGACAAATAAAATTGAGGCGGAGGGTATTGCCATGTCAGTGGCAGACACGTTTAATGTCTGATATCAATCCAGTACAAGATCAATGCGATCATATTCCTTTTCTCCCTTTTAAAATGATTAAACATTGATGGCAATAACAGTATCACTGAACATATAAACACAAGCATTATTTCAGTTTGAAAGTTTAATTCGTAGTTTGCCGCAGTCCATACTCTATTTGTATTGCCAGATGTTTCGTGACCGCTGCTGAGAGAGACACAGGTCTCAAACAAAGTAAATTTTCTCCTGATCTGTTGGTCTTAAAAATGCCATTGCAACACCAGAATGTTTAGAAGATATGCAGCCTGTGAAATATAAGTCCAGTATTTAATTCTGTGACAATGGGACAAAATAATCAGAAACAAGGCGACATGGTCTACAACATCCCCCGCCAATCGTGCACTTCTCATTTTCGAACTCAATTAAGGCCTTTATGGTCTGAAGCTACACACCAAATTTGATTACTGTATCTGTAGTAGTTTCTGAGTAAAGCTGTCCCCTTTATCTCGGACGGACGGACGGACGCACACACGGACGGACGCACACACGGACGGACGGACGGACAGACGGAGGTCAAACCTATATCCCCCTCCCACTTCGTGTTGGCGGGGGATAATAATCTGTGCTCACGTTCACTTCTCCCCATTGGAATCAATTCATTCAGGACCGACCGCAAGTCTATCTAAAGGGGCGGGGCACCCTTGCAAATGTGAGCCAATCACAGATCTCACATGGATTTTGTGCAAATATTTGAAAGTCAAACGCAGGCCTACTGACTGAGACCAGACATATCAGTGAGTTACTGTTGGGAGCGACCAGCACTTGATACGTATGGATTCCAGGCAACCTCTGTACAGATGCCCTGATTGACTCTGGTGCAGCGGGGAACTTCACCTCCTCCCAACTGGCGCGACGACTCAAGATCCCGGTCCACTGGCTCAGCATTCTCAATAGCAGAGCATGCCACACAACGGACGCGATTGCACCGGCGCCCGTAAATGCCCGTCAAGTCGTCCTCACAGGCGCGATTTAACAGGCCCGTCAGTCACTTCACGGGCACGCCACTATTTAATCCAAGTGTTAGCCTATTTGATCTACCCCAGCAGACCATAACGATGACGACAATGTCATGATCAAAACTAGCAATTACAACATTCTCTCAGATCAAGGCAATCAGTGCCAGCTGTGAGGAAAGGTATTCAGTTTGGCATATCCGACCCATCATCATAGCAGTAACTAGCAATCTCGGACCTCGGTAAAAAATTGAGAGAGAGAATAAATTCAACATCTTTATCATTCAAGGTTTTGTTCTAGGTATCTAAAGTGTAACCCGAGTGAACATGCGATGTTACATTTCCCCAAAAATTTATTTCTGTTTGCACATTATTATTCTTTTCCTCTTATCTATGCATGTATTGTTTTGGGCAGCTTTCTTTAATTCAGTAGAATTTTACTTTAATCCTGTTATGTATCTTTGACATTTTGGAGACGTAACTTTCAAGACATAAGATGAAATAAGTGCCCTTCAGTGATTTTGTAAAACATAGTAAAATACTGAACAGAGGCAAAGATATTTCTTTGTAGAGGTCAAAGATTTTGTTCATTATTGCTTCGGTGATTACTTTGGGGTTTATACATTTTTAACTTCTCGTGTATGGCACTTTTGTGAAGCATGCTAATTTACCTATTGTAAGTCCAGGCTAATAGAGCATTAGGTGGTTTCTCATGCGGTTCGCCGTTTCTTCCATCGCTAATTTAAGGGTTTGCTTGTAGAAACGTGACATAGGAAGTTGCTGGACTGACGTTAATGTGTTGCACATAGGTACGTGAGCTCCCAGTTTCAAAATTACCCCCACCATCTAAGGTAAAAGGAGATTATGTTTTCAGTCCCGTTAACAAGAAAATGTTATGGCATGCTGTATACTCAGTTAGTATTAAGCTCTGCTGTGTATAACTGTCAATGTAGAAACGTGACATGCAAAGTTGCTTGACTGATATTAATGCATTACACGCAGAATAAAAATCTTTTGGCCGGCAAGAGAGGAGTGGTCTTCGCCGTATTACACGCAACGCAACGCTGAACTATAAGACCGGTTATGTTAGTAAATCAAATCTTGTATCTCTTATAAAGAATGACATTACTTTTCAAATGTACTATGTTATTAATGTGTTTTTGGTATGTACAAAGTTTTATTACCATAAAAAAGAAATTCAGAGGTCTCTCATCTCAATATATCAGAAAATAATGGTTTTAATGGAGTCCTCTCTTAACATTATGGTTATTTTAAACTTACTACATTTTGGGACTGTATGAGGATGGATGGATATTGGCTTGGAAGCAGTAGTTAAAGCAAATCTGCCTTTTTAAGCTTGGTACTTGGACTGGTAACCATGGTAACTGATACAGTTGTGAGGCTACCTAAATTAAAACAATGTATGGACAATAGGCCATACGCTTTCCAACATACTAAAGGCAGTCTACAAGCCAAGGACTGGACAGGGCACTAGGGCAGGTGAAGAATGGATTAGGTGGCTTAGTGGTAGCAGATACCAGTGTTTCCCACATATAGACCATTGTGTAGAGGGCCACCATAGAATCAACTTGGACCGCCACAAATTGATTCCGCCCCAATGGGATTTTCTGTATCGCATTCTCACATCGCATTCGCATTCCCGCTCAAGAAAAGGAAAGGCCCCCCCCTGCACCCGGTGAACAAAATAGAAAGCATCAACCCCACATCCCGGTTCTACAGTAACCAACAACAACCCCCCCCCAACAAAATAAAAAGCATGTACCACCCCTACAGCAACCATCACCATCAAAGTAATCCCTGCTGGAGAATAAGCAGGAGATAGTGCCCATGCAGTTTTCTCCTGGCATGCACTGCAATGGCTGTGGCAGCCCTGGATGGGAAACCTCTGGGCAGCGGAAACATCCTCTAATCAGTCAGACCCAATCTCCCTCTGTATGCAGGACAGCCACCAGGAGGAGCTCCCACTCCTAATTCTGCTGTATTCCAGCCACTCAGTGATTCTCAGCCCCCCATGTCTACACAGATAAAACCATATCATTTCCTAGCACAACAGACACCTAACCTTCCGGTCTCCATATTGTCAGCGGCACTGTAGCCCGCCCCCTTTGCCTCCATGACTGTCGAGAGCCCTGACCAGGAGACAAGACCGGAGATCCTCAGGGAGTACTGGCAGCTCCGAGAGATGTTCAGCAAGACCAGAGCTACCCAGCTCCCCCCCTCATTGCCTGTGGTATGTGCCATAGAGCTCCTGTTCGGTGCTTCACCACCCAGGAGCCATGTATACCCCCTCTTGGTGGCTGAGACCCAGTCAATGGAGCAGTATGTCTAAAAAGCACTCCAGCAGGGCTTCATCCATCCCTCTACCTCCCCAGCCTCAGCGAGCTTCTTCTTTGTCCAGGTGGCCTCCGCCCTAATATAGATGACAGGGGATTGAAAGAGCTCACGGTGAGGTACCGGTACCCACTTGCTCTGGTCCCCAGTGCTGTGGAGCAGCTGCAAGGTGCCAAAATCTTCACCAAGCTAGACCTCCGCAGTGCCTAAAATCTAATCCATATCTGGAAGAGAGATTAGTAGAAGATGACCTTCAGCACCACCTCTGGCACTACGAGTACTTTGTGATGCCGTATGGCCTCGATAACACCCCATCAGTGTTTCAGTCCTTCATAAAAGATGTGCTGAGAGAGATGGTGGGGAGACTAGTCTTTGCCTATCTTGACGACATCCTAATCTTCTCCTGTACTTATGTAGAGAATTTTGAGTGTGTAAAGAAGATACTTGCATGCCTCCTGGCTCACCAGCTCTTCGCTTAAGCCGAGAAGTGCATCTTCCACCAGTCCACCATCATCTCCCTGGGACATGTAATTGGACCAGAGCCGGTGGCGATTGGGAGCAAGACGGTAGAGGCAGTAGCTGCACGGCCAGTCCCACGGACCCTGAAGGAGCTCAGGTGCCTCCTGGGGTTTGCCAACTTATATTTCCGTTTCAGCAAGGACTTCAGCACGATTGCCCAACCTCTAACCAGCCAATTCAAAGGGAAACCCAAGGCGTTGATGTGAAACCCTGAAGCACAAAGCACCTTCAATGCTCTGAAGAGGCTGTTCATCACAGCTCCTAACCTGAAACTACCAGACCCAGAAAAGCCCTTTGTCATGGAAGTGGGTCCCTCCAATGCTGGAGTGGGGGCTATTCTATCACAGCAACACAGGTTACCTGAAACGCTTTTCCCTTGTGCTTTTTTCTCCCGCAGATGCACTCCTGCAGAAGCGAATTATGATGTGGGTAACTAGGAGCAGTTGACGGTGAAGTTGGCGCTCGAAGAGTGGAGGCACTGGCAAGAGGGGGCTCGCCATTCATTTACAGTGTTAACCGACGACTGTAACCTTCAATATCTACAAACCCCAATTCTAATGAAGTTGGGACATTGTGTAAAATGTGAATAAAAACAAAATACAATGATTTGCAAATCCTTTTCAACCTATATTCAACTGAGTACACTACCAAGACAAGATATTTAATGTTCAAATGGATAAACTTGATTTTTTTTTTGGGAATGATTCTTTTTTTTTGTTAATATATTTTATTGGTTTTGATGGAATGATTCTTTTTTTTTGTTAATATATTTTATTGGTTTTTAACAATTGTTATCCCCCAGGGGTGAAAAATACAGAGCATATGTGTATCACTGCAATTTACAAATTCATCTCCAAAATGTTGAAGTGCATTGCTCATCAGATACATTGAGACAGTGAGTTCACCATTCCCATCCCCTCCCTCCCACCCATAGGTTTACAGGACATAAAGCACGCTTGGGGAGTAAGAAAACAAAAAGAGAGAAAAGAGTGTTATGGCCCCAATTTGTTATACAATTTACAACACAACAGCAACAGCAAGGGATGACAGACACAATTTAAAACTTAAACACATTTAATTTTTAACAAAGACAATAATGACTAAACTAATCTACAGACCAAGATTGATTGGAAAAAAAAAACAGAAATATTTACAGTCCTTTTTGTGGGTTTCCTGGTGATGTGCTGGGTGAGGAAAATGCTCTAACACAGGCAAAATTCCACTAGAAGCTTCACAGGTCTTTAACAGAATGACAGGTCTGGTCACATGTATCCTTCTCCTTGCAATTTCTCCTACTACTACTGTCTCAATTCTTTTCCTTATATACTCTTTTGCAGACCCCACCCACATTTAGACCTCTTTTTTTAATTTTCGGGGACTTGCCCCAGACATGTCTGAAACATGTCCAAACATAACCCCAGTCTGAGCTTAACAAAAAAAAGGTGAAAAGGTGAATTCACATTACAAGAGAAAAACAAAAGCTTACAAAACAACAAAAAAAAAACAAAAGCTAACTAATATATATATATATATATATATATATATATATATATATATATATATATATATATATAAAAATATAAAAAAGAGGGGAGTGTTCACTGCTGCGATTGGTTGTGTGTGAATTCCACCCTATTCTTTGACAAGGGGCTCCTGTAAGGAGTCGTAAAAGTCGAGAAAGGGCCTCCATATTTTTAAAAAAGATTGAGAGGATCCCTTGAGTGTGTTTTTGATTTTTTTCTAGCTTTAAGAAATACATAACATCATAGACCCAGAGAGAAAAGGATGGAGAGCTTGTTGTTTCCATCTGAAAAGGATCAAACGTCTCGCAAGGAGTGTGGTCAATGTTATAATGACATAGGCTTCAGCTGAGAAGACAGCTCCAGATTCCCTTGGTGTTAGACCAAAGAGGGCACAGATCGGATCAGGATCCAACTAGGTTCCAAACATCTCACTAAAAGCTTTAAAAATACTTATCCAAAAGTTGGAGAGGTTTGGATACCGCCAGAACATGTGCGTTAGTTCTGCTGGCTGGCCACTACATCGGGGGCATAGAGGATTAGCATTCATATAGATCTTTGCCAACCTGGCCTAAGTAAAGTCAGCTCTATGCTCCACTTTCAGTTGGATTAAACCGTGCTTAGCAGATGTAGATGATGTGTGCATCAGATTTAAGATTGAGTCCCATTGATTATCCCCCGCCACACGATTAGCACGAAGCAAGGGATATAGTTTGGGCTATATCCTCAACGCAAGTCCTCCTGAGTGCTTCGATCCTTGGAGCTGGGTCCTATGTCATACTGTCATACTATTTAACCATAAATGACAAAAAAATTACAAAAAAATCTGTTTCTTTATATTCATATATCATAATTCAATCATGTCTTCTTCATGTAAAACAAAATATGCCTTGTGCTTACGTAAGCTAGTACCAACCAATTTCAACCAATAATATCACAACATCCACCCGTCAATCAATCTTAAACTTTTAGCGGTACAGAGCTAAGATTCATTCGTTAGCTAGCTAGCATGGTACATTGGTGCGTCTTTGAGTGTTCGCCACCTTAAACTTTGTTTCATTTCCCCAAAATACCATGGCTACGGACCTGCTGGCTAGAATTTATTCACTTTGAGGAAAGTGGTGTCTGTGACAACTCCAGATTATGTGCAAGGCATTTTACACTGGACTGCTTCACCAACTGCATGGAGCATAGGATGGGCTTCACCTCTCTCTCCCTGATGGATACTGCTGTCCCGTCGATGTACACGCACTTTTCAATGGTCAAATCAAATTCCACCCAAGGTTATGTCCCGCCTGTCTATGCTGTTTCGCTCGGAAATTCGTCACAATACGGAAGTTAGATACTCTCGAAATGCCGTTTTAGCTCGACTTTAAAGGGGAAAAAGTTAGAGGGAATATCATCTGCCTTAGAGTTTAGAAGAAGAAGTTTGCTCTTTTGCAACTTGTTTGCTTCAAGAGGCGTTTTAAACTCTAGGTCCTCCCGCTGTATACCTTTAAAGTCCTTACAGAGTCACAATGCAATTGCTAAGGGCTCATTGGCCACTGCAAACAAGAGAAGGGACTGAGGACATCCCAGTCTTGTCCCCCATCTGAGGGGGAAGTAAGCAGACTGAGTATTATTAGAGATGACAGATGCCAGGGGGAAGAGTAAAGCAATCTGATCCAGGATATGAACCTCCTTAAAGCCAAACTTTTGAAGAGTGAAAAATAAATTTCCCCACTCGACCCGGTCAAAGGCCTTTTCAGCATCAAGTGAAATTACTACTTTAGGGCATGTTGACCAAGCCGAGTGGACAACATTGAACTGCTTTATCAAATTTGAGTAAGAGTGCCAGCCCTGAACGAATCCCTTTTGATCGTGCGAAAATATGTCGGGGATCACACTCCATAGGCGCTTAGCCAACACTATGGATATTTTAACGTCCACATTTAATAGAGAAATGCGTTGATATGATGTACAGCCCTAATCCAAAATAGTTGGGACAAAGTGTACATTGTGAATAAAATCAAAACACAATGACTTTCAAATCACACCAGCCAGTATTTTATTCACAGTAGAACAGAGATAACATAGCAAATGTTGAAACTGAGAAATTTTACAATTTTAACCATAAAATGAGCTCATTTCAAATTTGATGGTTGCTACAGGTCTCGAAAAAGTTGGGACAGGGCCTATTTATCATGGTGTAGCATCTCCTCTTCTTTTTAACACAGAGTGGAGGCTTCTGGGCATTGAGGAGGCAAGTTTCTTGAGTTTAGCCATTGGAATTTGATCCCACTCTTGTTTAAAACAGGCTTCCAGCTGCTGGAGAGTTTTGGGTCTCCTTTGACAGACTTTTCGTTTAATTATGTGCCAAATATTCTCAATTGGTGAAAGATCAGGACTGCAGGCAGGCCAGTTCAGCACACGGACTCTTCTACTACTACAAAGCCATGCTGTTGTAATAACTGCAGTATGTGGTTTTGCATTGTCCTGCTGAAATACACAAGACCTTCCCTGGAATAGATGTCATCTGGAGGGGAGCATATGTTGCTCTAAAACCTTTATATACCTTTTAGCATTCATGGTGCATTTCAAAACATGCAAGTGTCCCACACCATATGCACTAATGTATCTCCATACCATCAGAGATGCTGGCTTTTGAACTGAACGCTGATTACAGGAGGGATGGTCTTTCTCCTCTTTAGCCTGAAGGACACAACGCCCATGATTTCCATAAAGAATGTCAAATTGGGACTCGTCTGATCACAGGACACTTTGCCACTTTGCTATAGTCCATTTTAAATGAGCTTTGGCCTACAGACCACAGCAACGTTTCTGAATCATGTTCAACAATGGCTTCCTTTTTGCATGATATTGTTTTAGGTGGCATCTGTGGATGGCACGGCAGACAGTGTTTACAGACAGTGGTTTCTTGAAGTATTCCTGGGCCCATTGTAATGTCAATGACAGAGTTATGCGGGTGAGTGATGCAGTGGCGTCTTAGGGCCCAAAGATCACAGGCATCCAGTAAAGGTCTTCGGCCTTGTCCCTCACACACAGAGATTTTTCCAGTTTCTCTGAATCTTTTGATGATGTTTTGCATTGTTGATGATGAGACCTTCAAAGCCTTTGCAATTTTACGTTGAGGAGCATTGTTTTTAAGAGCCATTCTGTGAGAAAATGGCACTTTTTAAAGAAGTTGAGGAGTTGACCCCCCTGGAATTGAATGAAACTTGGCAGATAGGTAGATATGATAGTCGAACAGAAAAAGCCAGATTTTCAGGTCCGTATCTCAAGAAGTCTGCCGGTGGGGCCACCTGGAAGTCACAAAAATGGCTTTTGACACCATATTCTACATCAATTATTATGACATAAGGGTACACAGCACCAGATGTGTTATGCTTTTATCATGACCTGAGACTTGAGTCTGAATAGAAATTAGCACCACATCAGCGCCAATGTAAGAAGAGGTCAGAGGAACACCACATGCAGGATCCAGAAGTGTTTATTAAAACACAAAACACTAAGGGAGAAACGGCAGACACGCCAGAAATAAAACACCGTGCACAAGCACTGAACAATGGGAGAACTGAGGTACACTGCCAAAGGCAGGGGGGAACAGAAGTACACTCTCCAAGAGAGGATAAACTAAGAAAACAAAAAATGAACCTAACTATACTGACGGTCACACTGGGAGACTTATACACAGGGCAGACAAGACTAAAGCGCAGCAAACAGAAAGACTCAGGAACCATACACGGGAGACACTCAGAATGCACGCGGAGCTGAGACTTCACCATGTAGTACAATACGGAGGATCCGTCTGACAACCACTTGAAAAACAGGAACATTTATAATCACCAGAGGAGGCGGGGACTCGGAATGCAATCATGCACTGTAACAGTAACACATGGGATTAATAAACAATTACACGAGGACCGGGTTTACAATAATGGCTCAAGACGAGACACGGAGACCATCAATCAAACTAGACAGTTTAGATTAAGGCAATCTAAACGTGACGAGGAAAAAGCACCACAAGAAAAGCGAAAGGAAAAGCACAGTTTTAAATGTAGTTAATCAGGGAGCTCAGATTGAATGCAGAGAAGCCAGAAACACATACGTTCGCTAAATGAGTTAATCAGGGCCGGCGCTAGCCATTTTGGTGCCCTAAGCATAAATGCTTTGTGGTGCCCCCCCTCCCCCTGCCACATACCCACCCACCCAACCCCACCCCTGACAGAAATGAACAATATCTGAGTATTTGTCAGTTTTGCTTTATTTTACAAATTAAGTTGTTAATATTAATGGTTCAAAAACAGGGATAGAGATAAATAATAACAATAATAATAAAGAGATAAATAATAATTAAGTCTTTATAAAACAGTAACAATGTCACCAAATACTCAAATAAATAAAAATAAATAATCTAAATTAAAAAAAATAAATAAATGCCACGACTATTAACAAACAAACATCTGCTTTTAACTGTAAACACAGTTCTGAGAAAGGAACTTTAAATACAAATTTTAAAATGCAAGCACCAGTTGTTAGAGGCCCTACAGAGGCACACGTCTGAATTTCCGGGCTGCGAAATCAGCTATCAGGTCATCATATGACAGATTCTGAGCAATTTCCCCATTGATGCTGATGACAGCCAGACCACTTAAACGCTCCTGGCCCATTGATGAGCGCAGGTATGTTTTAATGAGCTTAAGTTTGGAGAAGCTTCACTCAGCAGAGGAAAATGTGACAGGTCCATGATTACGGTTAATCCGATTTCTTTCGTTCTTTATCTGCGAATGTGTACAAATGGAAAAACGGATGTAGCTAACTTGAGACGCTTTATGGAAACAAAACTGATTCGCTATCAGCCTATACTCTCCGCAGCTAGCGAGCTCGTATTACGCAATCGCCACTCGCATTTCTAGAGGTACAGCGGTCATCTCTTCTGGGCTCATGACATCCTTCATCTGATCGCACAGTTTCACGAATGCTCCCCGAGACATCCTGAAATTCTCTCTCCAATTTGCATCTGAAAATTCATTGAGCACCACTCTCTCCTACCACTCCGTACTCCTAACGCACATCCAGCAAGCACGGGTTTTTGGTAGGAGTGGAGAAGGACAATGCTGAGACCAATAGTTTTACGTCATGTACTTGGAAAGAAATCGAACTATTGACTGAACCACGTAAACCAGGTTTTTCTGATTATCGCATTACTGAAGTACATGTAAACGCGTCAAATCAGATTATTTCCATTACCCCATTATTCCCAGTTATTGGATTATTGTGATCATGTAAACGTAGCTGTTACAAAATAAATAATTGTTAATTAAAACATCGTCTTACCTGCAAGTGACGCACGAGCATCATCTCGCAGTTTTTTTTTTCTTTTCCACCCCCGACTCTTGATGCCTTTTCGATGACATGTCCAGATCTCCGGAATAAACTTCCGCCAAATTTGCGATTGAAGCATAATGGAGCAAACTACTTGGGAATGGGGTGGGGGCACCAAAGGTAGACCGATGAGAGGGCCGCACAGGAGATTAATCTTTTTTCGCGTAAATAAGCCTACGTTATTTTTGTATTACTTATATTTATTAACATGCTTTACAAACTTTTATTTTAAATATTAATAAATACTGTAATATTGTTTTTTTTTTTTATGGGCTTGATTTTTTTGGTGCCCCCCAGGCAGTTGGTGCCCTACGCGCAGTGCGTGATAAGCGTATACCGAGCGCCGTGTCTGGAGTTAATCAAGGTTAATACTACGTGACAAAATATTTACAATCACCCTTAATAAGTGCTGGTTAGTACGTGTTAGTAATATCCTATCAGAGAACGCATTCACTCAGTTTTGCGAGACCCGGAATTAAGCACAGCTGGAAGCAATGAATGAAATACCAAAACCAAACCGAAAGTAGAAATGCGATTGGACAATGAGACACAGGCACGCTGAAGGCAGTCACGCGACACCATTGGAGAACAGATTGGGAGCGATTGTCAGACGGCTGAGCAGAGAGCTGGAAATAAACAAGACGAAAGTAAATCACAAGCACAAATACGCACGGGACAACACACGAAAGGGCAGAATCATAACAGCCAAGCTGGGTAACGATGCAATTGAGCCAGAATTACCTGTATTTGACAAATCACGGTTAAAAGTGAAAATGGGAATGGGAATAAAATAATATCCCAGACATATATCAATCAAGAATGCTTTATTATGTGTCTACTCAACGAAGTATCATTATCAGTATTCCCTTGGTATCTTGCTGGGTTAGAGCAATGGATGGCCGGAAAGATGTTCAAAATTTATTTTGGTAGACGTTTGCGGTATATTTTCTCAGCAACCCAGATATGTTCCATGATGATAAATGCTGTCTGTTGTGCTTTTGGATCTCAGTTTTCAGGAATATCAAGAATTTCCTTGTTGTATCTACACTTACAAACTACACGGAGCCAAAGTTGGAGGAAAACTCAAAATGGACCATTTCATAGCAGATTGTGCCTATGTTTAGCGGCATTATTTTATTTACCCAGCAAGATTGAGATCTGAAATTCTCTGGTTACATAGTTTCTTTGGTGTACATTACAGCATTAGTAAAATCTCAATGGTTTTCAGTGTAGACCATTTTAAACATCAAAAGTCAGAAAAAATAGCCTCCAGGGGGCACTGTAGGCTGGATGCAAGTACTGGCCATCCCTAGCGAAGTACCAAAGACATTTTTTTTAATTGTGATATACGCAGCTATTTTTCTCAGAAAGTGAAGAGCTTGGTTTGGTACTATGCTGGGTTGATAGCTTTCTGACCAAAGGTGGTGCTCTAAAGAGCTAATGTTCTGCCAATCTAACATTCCATATTCCCAGACATATACCAAAGTTCTATCTTTTGAAATATACAAAGCACATACGCAGTTATACATAAAATTTTACTTATGCAGTAATTCACCCCAAAGGTACTATGTATCCAGAGAATTTCAGACCTCTATCTTGCTGGGTAAACAAAATAATGCCACCAAAACACAGGCACGATCTGCTATGAAATAGACCATTTTGAGTCACCTTTTGAAGGTGTGGATACTACCAAAGAAATGCTTGGCATTCCAGAAAATAGAGCTCCAAGAGGACAACAAACTGCATTTAGCCTCACAGTACAAATTTGGGTTACAGTGAAAATATAGAGCAAACATGCAGCAAGATGTGAACCATCATGAATTTCAACCATCTTTCTGGTCATCCATTGCAGAAACCTAAAGTTTTTAGTCTCAAGTGGTACTTGTAAAGATCCGGAGTCAGGCTTTGAGCATATTTTGAGTCGATGTCTAGCATTTGTTGGGAGGTCTGAACTCGTGCCTGGATCCATCGGCAACCACACGGAGATTAGCAGGGAAGCGTAGGCTGAACTGGTATGCCGCTGTTCCCAGCCTGATCTTGACCGGAGCAAAGACGGCTCTCTTCCTAGCCACTTCAGCACTGTAGTCGGCGTACATGTGAATCTCCGAGCCTCTGTAGGACAGGGGGCTTTTTTCCCGTGCCAGCTGCATGATTTGTTGCTTCATCTGGACCCGGTGGATGCAGGCTATGAAGGGTTGGGCGTGCCGTCTTGTCCTCTCTGGATGGCCAGACTGTGTGCTCTCTCCATGGTCAGAGGATGGGAGAAGGCGTCGGGACCGAGGACCTCTCCTAGGCAGGATTCAATGAAAGAGGTCGGTTGGCTGGCTTCAGCTCCCTCTGGTATGCCTGTTATATGAATATTGCACCTCCTGGACCTGTTCTCGAGGTCATCCACTTTTAATTTCAGCTGCTCGTTTTCCTTCATAAGTTTTCCGACTGCTGATTCCAGTGTAGTTAGCCTCCCATGGAAATTGTTCATTGAAGTTTTAATAGCCTGGATTGTCTGGTCCTGTTTGGCGATGGGGACATGGTTGGCTGAAATTTGTGCAGCCAGGCTTGTAATAATTCACTCCTCTCCTCCATGCCAGTGAGTAGGATCTGGAAATCAGTCAGAGATGCAGCCGGCAGGTTTTCGTTGTCACTGTGTGCGGGGTCATTGCAAGCTAGAAGCTCAGAAGCTAAGTCGCCATCTTGTCTGCTCTCGCTCCCGATTTCAGCTTTTTTACATTAAGTTTTAGTTGTCTTGCCCATGTTTAACGGAATATCAAGGACACAAACTCAGAAGACAGCTTTAGAAACGGGTTCACTATACTCCAAGTAGGCAAATAATGCAGCGGATATCAAATAAATGTCGAATGGTGGCAGAGCTCTTCCGACCTGCTGCCTACTCCATTAATCACCAAACTGGAAGTCCGAATTAACTCATTTTGAATTTGATGCCTGCAACATGTACCAAAAAAGCTGAGACAGGGGCATGTTTACCACTGTGTTACTTTACCTTTCCTTTTAACTACACTCACTAAGCATTTGGGAACTGAGGACACTAATTGGAGAAGCTTGGTGGGTGGATTTCATTCCCATTCTCGCTTGATGTACAACTTCAGTTACTCAACAGTATGGGGTCTCCGTTGTCGGATTTTGCGCTTCTCAACACGCCACAAATTTTCAATGGTACATAAGTGTGGACTGCGGGCAGGCCAGTATATTACCCACACTCTTTTACTACGAAGCCACATTGTTGTAACACATGCAGCATGTGGCTTGGCATTGTCTTGCTGAAATAAGCAGGGACATTGCTGAAAAAGACATCGTTTGGATGGCATCATATGTTGCTCTAAAACCTGTATGTACCTTTCAGCATTAATGATGCCTTCACAAATGTGCAAGTTACCCATGCCATGGGCACTAACACATCCCTATACCATCACAGGTGCTGGCTTTTGAACTTTGCACTGATAATAATCTGGATGGACCTTTTTCTCTTTAGCCTGGACGACACAACGTCCATGATTTCCAAAGACAATTTGAAATGTGGACTTGTCAGACAACAGCACACTTTTCCACTTTGCGTCAGTCCATCTCAGATGAGCTTGGGCCCAGAGAAGCCGTGGCGTTTTTGGGTGTTGCTGATATATGGCTTTCGCTTTGCATGGTAGAATTTTAACTTCCACTTGTAGATGTAGCGACCAACTGTGTTTAAATTCGCTCCCCATCAAATCTGATGAAGTTTGAGAGGTGCTGCAAAGAGCAATGGGTGAATCTGCCCAAAGACGGGTGTGCCATGCTTGTGGCATCATATTCAAAAACACTTGAGGCTATAATTGAGCCAAAGGAGCATCAACAAAGTATTGAGCAAAGGCTGTGAATACTTAAGTACACGTCATTTCATAGTAATTTATTTGTAACTAGAAGAGCACTCAGGGAGTGCAGAACCTCCGCCGCCAGGGGGCAGCAAAGCCAAAAGCACGGCAATTGGAACTCTGGCCCATTGGAAAGACTTGAAATCTTGAACTTTGTATATCTCAGCAGTACTTTGGCCTAGATATTCCAAAATGTGATCACCTCTTCCTTGACTTAATGCCCACCTACCCTGAAATTTTCATAAAAATCCGGCCATTAGTTTTTGAGTTATCTTGTACACAAACAAACAAACCAACAAACAAACGGCACCGAAAACATAAACCTCCTCGGCGGAGGTTAATAAATTTGCAAAAATCTCCAAATAACGTTTTTCATGTTGTCATTATGCGGTATTGTGTGTGGAATTTCATGGGAAAAATTAATTTTATCCTTTTTGGAATAAGGCTGTAACCTAACAAAATGTGGAAAAAGTGAAGCACTGTGAATACAGGGATGATTCCAATTTTTGAAATCCGGATCCATGTTATCCGTGTCACAATTTAACGACACTCACACATTATTTGGCTAACCATATGAGGCAACTTTTGTGAAAATATCTTAGGTGTGTTTTCATAGGAACCTGGTTGTTTTTCATGATGAACTATACATTTTGCATCAATTTTGGTCAAGACAGATGCATTTTTCAATGGAAAATTGTCTGAAACTTCTTTAGTTTTTCACATACAGTGGCGCTTGAAAGTTTGTGAACCCATTTCTGCATAAATATGACCTAAAATTTGCAGTCCTAAAAGTAGATAAAGAAACCCCAGTTAAACTAATGAGACCAAAATATTTTACTTGGTCATTTATTTATTGAGGAAAATGATCCAATATTACATATCTGTGAGTAGCAAAACTATGTGAGTCTCTAGGATTAGTGATTAATTTGAATGTGAAATTAGAGTCAGGTGTTTTCAATCAATGGGATGACAATTAGTGTTGTGTTCCGGGGTTCTGGCCTTTGGCCAGAACAGTATTGCTTATGATTTTTAAAGTTCATGTTCAAGTTTCATAGTTCATGCCATGGTTTTAACAGTTTCATGTTTCATAGTTCAGTTTCATGTTCCATAGTCATGTTCATAGTCATAGTATTTCATTATCCATGTTCCATGTCCATGTTTTTACTTTTCCATGTTTTTGTTTTTGCCAGGTCTGCCATGCCACTCCACCGCTTGTCTGCGTTCCGCCCCGTGCCTTCGTTGTTGCACATTTCAGAGCTCTGGGTTGGCTTGGTATTTCCCTCTTCCTTCTGTGCTGTGCTGATTCGGGGCTCTCTAAGCTTAATTGGCAATTAACTGTTTTTAAGTTACTAACATTTACTAACACTCACTGGGTGGTGTAATTCTTAGATAGGCACATTACTAATATTACTAATTTAGACAGGGAGTTTATTGTCATGATTCCTGCTTTGCTATTTCAAGATCTTGCTGTGCTTTTCTGTTCTTAACATTCATGCTTGCTTCCAAACTGCATACTTAATTGGTACTTAAGCTGAGCACGCTCATTCTCTTAATGAGCAGGTCATGTCATCCAATCTCTGTCCATGTCTTGATCTTGCCATGCCTCTTGTTTCTCTCTCTCCAGGTGTTACCCCTCATGTCATGATTTCCAAGCCTTTATCTGGTTGCGGTGGAAGTTGGCTGGCAGACAGTGTCTCAAGTTTGTTTCTAGTTGCGTCTCGTTTAGCCAAGTTCTTGTCAAGTTCCCTAGTATTTGTCCTAGCCTCTCGTCTTGTTTTGTGTATATATATTTAGTCTTGTTATTTATTTTTCTTGATCCTCTCGCCTGGAGTTTCCAGTGCCTTTTGTTTTTTGCCTTTTGCATTTATTGTTTTATAGCTCTGTGTAGCTTACCTCAGTTTGTTTTTTGCAACCCTTTGGGCCAAGTTTTTTGTTGGCCCTCGTGCCTGTTTTGTTTTGTTTATTAATAAATCCTCATTCCCTTCTCCCCGCATCTGGTGTCTTACTGATCCCATATCAGTTAGGTGTGAGTGGGCACCCGGTTTTATTTAAAGGACAGGGAATTATCAAAGTTTGATCTTCACAAGGCATGTTTGTTGAAGTACGAAGCACGAACAAAGGAGATTTCTGAGGACCTCAGAAAAAGCGTTGTTGATGCTCATCAGGCTGGAAAAGGTTACAAAACCATCTCTAAAGAGTTAGAGAGAAAGACAAAAGAGAAAGAGAAAACTCAAAAGAGAAAACACTACATACCAGCATAAGAACCTTATCCCATCTGTGAAACATGGTGGTGGTGGTGGTAGTATCATGGTTTGGGCCTGTTTTGCTGCATCTGGGCCAGGACGGCTTGCCATCATTGATGGAACAATGAATTTTGAATTATACCAGCAAATTCTAAAGGAAAATGTCAGGACATCTGTCCATGAACTGAATCTCAAGAGAAGGTGGGTCATGCAACAAGACAATGACCCTAAGCACACAAGTCGTTCTACAAAAGAATGGTTCAAGAAGAATAAAGTAAATGTTTTCGAATGGCTAAGTAAAAGTCCTGACCTTAATCCAATTGAAATGTTGAGGAAAGACCAGAAGCGAGCAGTTCATGTGAGGAAACCCACCAACATCCCAGAGTTGAAGCTGTTCTTTACGGAGGAATGGGCTAAAATTCCTCCAGCCAACGTGCAGGATGACATTATACCTGTTTGGTTCAAAGTTTTGACACAAGGTGGAGCTTTGTCACATAAAATTCACCATTTTTGCCATATCTTTGGAACTATTAGTCCAATTGACATGAAAATATGTGCAACTGCAAGGTCATGACCTCACGTGTCACATGATGACATCATACCTGTATGGTTCAATATTTTGCCACCAGGTGGCGCTTTGTGATGAAAAATTACCATTTTGGCCATATCTTCAGAACCATTCGTCCGATTGACCTGAAATTAAGTTCAAATGAAAGTCTATTCAAGATCTATTCAAGGATTGGGGAATTGGAGGATTGGGGGCGTTCGGGTATATACCCCCAGCCGTCGCCTCCGACGGCATAAGCCTAGTTTTCCAAGTTTATATTTTGGTCTTTGACTCCCCTAGAGTACTCCTGATCGCACAAAGTAAAAAAAAAGGGTACTTATTTCGCTCATACTGCCCCAATAAACCCCATTTGTAGTTTATTGTAGTCTCTGCCTGAAACGCCTCATTGGGGTGGTTCTTCCGCTATGGCCCCCACTACCCGTGTGCCCACTTTCTTCTGACTGGCCAGCTCTGTGGAGGGCGGGAAGAGGGAGTTGGGCCGGAAGAGGCTGAAGAACACAGTTTTCCGAGTCTGCCATGGAGTCTGCTTCCCTAGACTGAAACGAGAGACACGGCCGCCATCTGATAGATAGCGGAATTTGCCCGCCGCTTAGTTAACGTTCTACTTGAATATAGATCTAATGAAATGAACTTGTTCTAATAAATGCAGCGGCGAAAGTGGAGGAAGCAGTGCAAGAATCCGGCGGTGCAAGCTCAACTTTGCTATTGGCTACAGTTTGCTACTGGTGAGTACAGCGGTTCTTCTACTTGCTAGGATGCAGGGAAAGCTAGAATCCACAACATACAGACACAAAAGTAGAATGGGTCGACATACCCAAGTGTAGACTGGAGACCGTAGGAATCCGGTGGGTCTGAGTTTAGAGGGAAACATAGCCAGGGAGGAGCAGCTAAAAGTGGACCAACAGCTTATGGACTGCTATTTACCAATTGTACTGTACTTATTCAATCTCTGCCTTTTTATTAGCCACAACAATTTTTAAAGGGGGATTAAATTACAGCACCCTCAATAATTATTGGCACCCCTGTTTAAGATGTGTTCTTTAGCTTCTAATGAATTCAGTTTTTTTCTAAATAATATAGGACCACAATGAAAAAAAGAGGATAATCCAGCCTTAAATTCAAGTGCATTTATTGAGTGGGGAAAAAAATCCCACATTAAGAAATAATTCTTTTATATCAATTCATGTGTGCCACAATTATTAGCACCTCTGATGTTAATACTTTGTACAACCCCTTTTGCCAACAAAACTGCACCTAATCTTCTCCTATGATGTTTCACAAGATGGGAAAATACAGAAAGAGGGATCTTCGACCATTCCTCTTTGCACAATCTCTCTAAATCATCCAGCGACCTGGGCCCTCTCCTCTGCACTCTCCTCTTCAGCTCACTCCACAGGTTTTCAATGGGGTTGAGGTCTGGGGACTGAGATGGCCATGGGAGGACTTTGATTCAGTGTCTGGTGAACCATTTCTGTTTAGATTTGGCCACATGTTTAGGGTCATTATCTTGCTGAAAGCTTGACCCAGTGATGACCCATCTTCAGCTTTCGGGCAGAGGCCAACAGATTTTAATTTAAAACGTCCTGGTATTTCAAAGTGTTCATGATACCATGTTCATAGGGGTCTCTGGAAGAGAAACAGGCCCACAGCATCACGGATCCTCCCCCATACATCACAGTGGGCATGAGGTGCTTTTCTTCACACTCATCTTTTATGTTCTGCTATGTCCACTTAGAGTGTTTGTTGCCAAAAAGCTCTATCTTGGTCTCATCTGACCAAAGCACACGGTCCCAGTTGAAGTCCCAGTACTGCTCAGCGAACTCCAGATGTTTGCGTTTATGATTGTGAGTGAGAAAAGGTTTTTTCCATGCATGCCTCCCAAACAGCTTGTTGGCATGTAGATACCGCCTGATGGTTGTTTTCGAGACTTTGTGACCCCAAGATGCTGCCATTTGTTGCAGTTCTTTAACAGTGAGCTTTGGAGAAGTTTTTATTTCTCTTATCATACTCCTTACTGTGTGTGGTGGTAAAATAACCTTGCGTCCTCGTCCAGGCTTGTTTACCACTGTTCCAGTTATTTTAAACTTCCTAATGATTCCTCTGACAGTAGATATGGGCAAGTGCAGGTGAGTGGCTATTTTCTTGTACCCATTGCCTGACTTGTGAAGGTCGACACACATCTGCCTTACTTGAATGGTGTGTTCCTTTGTATTTCCCATGTTGAAGAGTGGATAAGGGAAATTGACTCTGTGTCATGTCATATTTATAGCCCAGGGAAACAGGAAGTGATGAAATACTAATTAAATGTTCATAGATACTCTGATCAACTTTGTGAACTACCGCAGAAATGACGAAATACTTCAATTATATTTATTTCCTAGGAATTGTTAGGGATGCCAATAATTGTGGAACAGGTGATTTTATGAAAAATAATTATTTCTTAGAGATTTTTTTCCCCCTTTATACAATTTTCAGTGTGAGAGTATGCTTCTGCAATAAAAATTGAATTTATTTTAAGGCTTTTAACACATCTTAACCAGGGATGCCAATAATTATGGAGGGCGTTGTATGTCAAGGTAGTACAGACAAATAATTTGTAAACCGATAGAGCTTCTGTGTATCGCATTGCTTTCATGGTAGCACCAGAGAGCTTGCTCAGACATTTGTGAAGTACCCAGCTGATCCCGGTCATGGAAGTTAAAACCCTGCATAATTTATAAACAGAATTTGAAAGCGTTTGCTGCTCAAGCCTTTTTAAGAGATTTGTGTGAATGTGACTGGGAAATTTTTTTTTTAAAATTCCTGATGTGGATAATGCTTGCTCTTGCTTCCAGTCACTCTTTTTACAAGTGTCTGACAAACATGCTCCTTTCCGCAAGTACAGAATAAAATATTTTCTGATGATATTGCTGAACTGCTTCATTAGAGAAATTCGGCCTTGGCTTTGGCTAGGAGATCTCAGCGTAAAGTAGACTGGGTCAATTTTAGATGCCTCAGAAATAAATGCACAAATTTAATTTGAAAGGCCAAATCAGATTTTTATTTTAAATACAACAGTTAATTTAAATAATCCAGCAAAGTTTTGGAAAACCATTAAGTCCATCTCTGCCCACAACTGCTCTTCTTCTCTTCCCGATTGTGTTACAGTGGATAATGCAACTGTAACTGATAAAGTAACTATGCTAAATTGTTTAAACAAATATTTTATTTCATCTGGTCTTTTATTCCAGAATGGGAACATTTTAAATAATGCTATACCTCCTGATCCTTCTACCAGTCTGACACATAACTTTAATCTTACACCTTTTACAGAGCAGGAGGTATTAGATGCTATTAGTCAGAAAAATTCCTTAAAATCAGCTGGCCCTGAAGGCCTAAATCCAAATTTCGTGAAAATTGCTGTTGCAGTCATAGCTAGGCCAGTGACATATATTTTTAATTTATCCTTAGAGACATGCAACATTCCCAAAATTTGGAAAACAGCATTTGTTTTACCGCCTTTAAAAGGTGGTGATCCTACACAATTAAACAACTATAGACCAATCTCCAAACTTTCTGTCCTAGCTAAAGTACTTGAAAGTTTTGTCTGTAAACTGCTAAAAGCGTTTTTATCTGAAAATATGATTTTAAATGAATTCCAGTTTGGCTTCAGGAAAAAACACAGTACAATCACCGCTGTCTTAAAGGTTTTAAATGATATAACTCAAGCCTTGGATAAGAAACTGCACTGCAGAGCTTTATTTTTAGACTTGTCCAAAGCTTTTGATATGGTGGACTATACGGTATTGAAGGACAGACTGATCAATATTGGTCTATCGTCACAAGTCAGTTGGTTCGAAAATTATCTGTCTGACAGAAGCCAATGTGTAAAAATGGATAATTACAGATCTGATTTTATGGCCACATGCAATGTAGTTCCTCAGGGGTCTATTCTCGGCCCCATTCTTTTTTCTATTTATGTTAATGAATTGAGCAAGAGAGTGTCAAATGCACACCTTCATTTCTATGCTGATGATACTGTTTTATATACTTGAGCAGCCTCCATAGATAAAGCTGTAGACGACCTTCAAACTGCTTTTAATATCATTCAGGATGATTTGAGCAACTTGAAACTAGTTCTGAATGCTGACAAGGCCAAGCTAATGGTTTTTATGAGAGTCAAAATGCAGGTATTGAAGCAAAACATTGTTACTCAGCAAAATAATCCAACAGAGCAGGTAAGCACTTATATGTACTTGGAATTTATTTTGGATGGTACATTGTCCTTTACAAGTCATGTTGAAAAGCTTGTTCAAAAATTGAAAATTAAATAGAATTTCTTTTATAGAAACAAAGCATGTTTTTCACTGCATGCCAGAAAACAGTTTGTAATGGCTACATTTCTTTCTATTATTGATTATGGAGATATAATTTATATGCATGCAAATAAGTCCTGCTTGCACATGTTGGACAGTGTTTACCATGCAGCTCTGAGGTTCATGACGGACTCTAATTATTAGACACATCACTGTACCCTGTACCAGAAAGCTGGACTGTCCCCCTTGTTAGCCCGCCGACAATTTCATTGGTGGACAATGATCTATAAAGCTGTAATGGGTCACCTTCCATCTTATTTTTGTTACATGCTTGAGTGGACCACCACAAATGCTTATGCACTGAGATCACATGAAATTATTTTATTTAATGCTCCTAAAATGCGTACTGCTTTTGGTGAAAAGGCTTTTAGCTATGCTGCTCCTTTAGCTTGGAAGAGGCTACAAGATAAAATCCAGCTTAAAACTCTGGTTTCTTTGGAAAGGTTTAAATTTCTTATTGCGGACACATTGGATATTGTATGCACTTGTTTTTCATCCTAAATTGTCCGTATCTTTGTCTGTCTGATACACTTTTAATCCTTGTTTTTACACTTTTTAAGCCATTTTGAAGCCAGGACTCCCTTGCAAAAGAGATGTAAATCTCAATGGGACCATTTCCTGGTAAAATAAAGGTAAATAAAAAGAAAAATAAAATAAAAATGGATAAGTGAAGCGATCACTAACTGTTGTGGCTACAATCGGGCAATGTCATGATGAAACTGCCACATTGATGCTAACCGAAGTAACACAAGCATACCGATCAGAATTACTTCATATAAGTTAACCAGGAGCATTTTTAATTAGCATGGCACGCAAACCGAGTAACCGAGCCGTCATAATCATAGAGACAAACCCTTGCGATACAGGTTTTACAGACAGCAAGTTCTGTTACTGTGAACAGTTGTACCAAGCATCCAAATTACAAACAAGTATTAAAAGTTAGCTTCAAATGAGGTTAATGTTCACACACCTTCTGTAGTATTTCCCCCGATGTCACTCTTGCATGTTTAGGACACAAACATTAGCAACAGTAACTTGGCTACGTTAGCTGCTGTGCAGAATGTGCAGAATCAACTGGCTATCACGTCAGGTTAGCTTATGCTGTAAAAGCAACTTACAGCTTCTGTGTCTGTGAGTCACGGATAGTCATGACCGATACAGGCTTTATCTTCACATATTTTACCAAGCCTGCGTTTGAGGCCATTTGTTTGTGCCAAATATCGTTAGCGGTCCTGCAGCCACCCGTAATACGTTACTTTCACTTACATTATTTGCCGTTAAATGGTTACTTACAGCTTGTGGCTCCGAGCGCTTATACAGTACTACTATGTATTTAAAGAAGGATCAGCATGTTAGGTCCCCTTTAAGAAGCTGGGAGCTTCAGTGAGCCTCACTTTAGGATACTATCCACAATCCAACGGGCCAGCAGAGAGGACCATCCAAGATCTGGGGAGGTTCCTCCAAGCTTTCTACCACTGAAGACAGCTGGATTGAGCTAAGTTCCTGCCCTAGCGGAGTACGCCCAGACCTACCGGAAGAGCGCCTCCACTGGGTTATCGCCATTCCAGAGTGTGCTTGGTTGGCAGCCTCCCCTGTGCCCATGGGACCCCAGCCAGATCGAAGTCCAGTCGGTGAATGCCTAGTTCCATGAGGCGGAGAAGGTGTGGAGAGCGACCAACATCCAGATCAGAAGAGTTGTCCGCCGCCAGAAGAACCAAGCTGACCGGAAACTTCGGGACGCCCCCAACTACCAATGAGGGGTTTGAGTCTGGCTCTCCACCAGGGTCCTACGCCTCCACTTGCCCTGTTGAAAGCTGAGCCCATTGGCCCATTCTGTGTCCTCTGGAAGGTCAATCCTACTGCATCTTCTCTTCAGCTGCCGGTTAATTCTCATTTTAACAATACGTTCTATGTCTCTCTCCTTCGATTAGTGATTGCGTGGCTGCTGGCAGAGATGACCCCCATGAAGACCCACTACCTGCCCTGGAGGTTGACGGAGACTTGCCTACCGGGTGCGCAGTCTGCTGGACTCCAGATGTCGCTTGAGTGGACTGCAGTACCTGGCGGCACTGCAGTCCACTCAAGCGACGTATGGAGTCCAAGAGGGCTACGGTCCGGAGGACAGGGGCTGGGTGGAGCGTCAAGACATCCTGGAACCCCAGATCTTGACCAAATTCCACCTGGCACGCCCGGACCAACCTGCTCCTCGCCCCAGGGGTCACCCCGCTGAACACTGACTACATAGACTGGGAGTTGTGCCTCAGGAGGGGAGTGCTGTCATGCCACGGCTCGAGCGTGTCTAATACGTCTACTAAGACCTGGCTTGCATTCTACGCTTCACCTGATCAGCCACATCTGTTCCTCATTGTCATTTCCTCATTGTTACCTCTATATAACCCTGAGCTTCACGCTCATTCAGTGCAAAGTCTTGTAAGCTTGTTCTTAAACCTCATTCTTATGTAGACTCTTCTACTGTGTAATTGTGAGTCTTTATATAAGAATACTAGCACTGTTGTAACTTAACCAGCACTCTATATTTAAGCATTGGAACAGTGGTTCCTGTTTTTTTTTTTTTTGCATGTTGCCTTTTTCTACCATTGCTGTGAGACAGCAAAGGCATAATAAAGCCAACTACATCTTTGCATCTGAATCCAGTTCCATGTTTGCCATTTTTCAGTGCACTCTGTCCAGCCATTACAAAGGGGAATAATTGGGTGCTTTGCTGCAAAACTGAACCAACCCACAAATTCATGAAAAGTTAGTTCAGTCTTCTGTATTGTAACATAAAGTACCATGTCAATCAAACAACATGGGTCTCTATGGCTCTTATTAGCTAAAAACACCAACCCATAGAGCCCTACGCAGGCAGATATAATAATGCCAAAGAGAACTACCAGCTCCTGTCAAAATGTTTAAATGCTGAAGCGAACCAACCATTCCATTCTACATTGAGACACAGCTTTCTTGCTTCATAGACCTTCCATCAATGTATCTGGCACATAATCCTTATATTAAATCTGCAATCTTTTTGCAGTTCATGACTTGTATCAAAGAGATAATTCTGACTGACTGTTATGATGGCATTGATGGTCTCTCTATGTAAGTTGGACTGCTAAATAGTACTGTTCAGTGCTTATATATCTCAGCAATGGACTAAACTGGAAATGATATTTTGACCATAGTGGTCAACCTTCCTGACCTGCAGTCCCTATGTGCCTATTTTCAATGCATGCTCTGTAAAGAGGATGGCTCAAGTAGTGAAGGAAACTCAAAGAATCATAGTAGGAAAATGCAGATATTAATTATATTTTGGAGTCAGAAAGTCTCCAAAACTACAACGTTTGGAAGGATTAACAAATAAAACCTTTTACCATCAAATACAATTTCAAGTGCCAACAGCCTGCAAATGGTATTGGAATTTCCAATAACTGGTTCTCCAGTCAGACGAGATTTTAGCGTTAAACAGCCTTAGTGAGTTTGGTGTAAAAACAGAGATAGTCATTCCTCAAAGAACTCTATCTCAACTATAAAGTATGTTGGTGCTGAGGCAGTTTTCCTTCAAAGGACCTAGATAACTTGTTAAAATGAATAGTACCATGGATTCCATTCAGTACCAACAGATATTAAATGAAAACCTATCTGCCTCTGCCAGAAGGCTTAAACTGGGCCATGGCTAGATCTTCTAACAGGACAATGATCCAAAGTATGCATCACACTCAACACAAAAATGGTTCACTAACCATCAAATCAAGGTTTTGCCATTGCCTTCCCCGTCCTCGGACAAAATGAAAAAAGCCTTCAGGATGAGCTGAAAATGTGTACCTGGGAATCTGAATGCTCTGAGAGAGCTTTGACTGAATGATCCTTGATCCTCAGATCCCTTTCCATATCTTCTCCAAGCTCAGTATACCCTACAAGAGATGAATAAGAGCTTTCATCTCAACAAAGAGAGGCTGTAGAAAGTATTAATTGAAGGGGATTCAATAATTTTGGTTTACTTGCTTTTGAGAAAATTGTTTGTACCATGATAATTTTTTCTTTCAATTATTGTTTTTTAAAAAAGCTTTTTTTATGATTTTAGTTTATGAAGAGGAAAAATAAAGTAATATAAATAATAATGTAAATAAATAAAATAAAGTTAATCATTTATGACCACTTCTTTTCATTAGGGTTAGGTATCAGTTCAATTATGCCAGACAGCTGAACCCTTTAGGACCCAGTGAAAAAACTTCATACAGACTCAGGGTGTATTTAAGGAGCTGGTGAGATGCTGAAACAAATATCCTTGTCTATTGTGTGTAAGATGCAGTTTGCATCAGGATGCCAGAAATTGAATTAAGGGGCAACAGTGAAGCGTTCTTTAAAGTTATTCCAACTCTTACTCCCCTGGAAGCCACACAATCAAAAAAAGATAGATCAGGGGTCATCAAATCAGTCTTTGAGGTCTGAAAATGGCTGGTTTTCCTTTCTCCTTTTACCTGGCAGTCAGGTGGAAAGACTTTCTGGCCAATCAAGAGCACTACTTCTTCAGTTAAGCAGTTAATTATCACCGTGAGAGGAAAACCAGGGCTTGACTTGAGGTCCTGATTTGGTGATTTCTATGATAGATCATTGTAACCTTGTAAATATGATTTTTTTTTCCTCAGGGGTCCTCTGCATTTAATCAACATGCCTAAAGTAAGTGCAAATTTAAGGAAAGGAGAGCAAAGAATTGCAAGTAGGGGACCGTGTAAGGTGTAGTGCTTAAGGCACAGGATAAGAACCATGTTTCAACCAGAAAAATTAAGAAAATATTCATCAGTAGAGACCAAAAAAGCAGTCCACCTAAGACTCAGGTGCCCTGACAATACAAACCTGTATCACTGTGAATGTCAGAGAATGCACTATTTCTTCGTGATTTTTTGGGCATACTTAGGATGACATCTGCCTTAATGGAAGCACTAGGGAGCAGTTGGTCCAATTTTGGTGAAGTACAAAGCATAATGGAGTAACTAATGCAAAAGACCTCTGATTGGAGTGGCACGATATTGCCTGGTGTTCTAACTCAACTGTAAGGCTCACCTATAAATCCGACTACCATCCACTAGCAGAAAGAATGGATTAAGACATGACAATTTCAATTGATGTGCCAGAGGCAAAATGAACCCTGCCACATGTATATTCTGAGAATAAGAAGCACTATTCAGATGTCGGAATGTCTGAACACTCACAGGCTTAATAAAAAAAAAAAAAATCTGCAGCCCACTGGCTATGCATATTTAAGAAGACAAAAAAACAACATTTAGAAACATAAATGTGAGAAATGTAGGTTCATAATATGTAATTAAAAAATCTGTTCACCAGGTAGTAGTTAAGACTGAACCTGACTCAAAAGGGGTATAGTGTAAAACTATTTCCCCCCTCAAATTCTAAGTCACATCTAAGCAAGAACATGATTTTAAAAAATGTGAAATTTCAGGCCTCCAAGGCAAAGGCATAAAACATTGAATGCTCTCCAAGTGCAAAAACTGAACAGAAATAGGGCTTGAAGATTTAGGTCAGGGTGAGATAGAAGAGTTCAGTGGGTCAGTCTCTACCACTGCAGCTTTTCTTTTTAAACAAAACGAACTCTTAAGGATTTAAAATTAACCATATTATTTGGTCAGATTGCAGTTGTTTCCCAGATGATTCGAATCCACCCCTACAAATACTTGGAAAATATATGGCGTATTGTTCAACAATCTATACTCCTAACTCAAATACCATCGATAGTCGAGTGAGCAACTTGAAATCACCATGTCATGTTTCATTAACAATTACTCTGACAGCCGACAGGGCGTTATAAGCAGGCAATCGATTAATACAATTTGGAACTAATGCGGGCCAGCATTATCCTATCCAATGCTTTCAATAAGAGAAATGTACTAAGTGAGTCATACGCGCACAGGCAATATAGCAGCCAGTTCGCAGACCACATATAATACATGGATCCATATAGCCCTTCCTGTTATTGCTGTTTGAGTAGGATTTTCGCAAATCACGAGGTTTAATTCATTACATTCCCATTTTCCCGACCCTTCCCCCATTTTACGATAGCTTATATTTCGGCAATAAATGGAGGGCTTCTGGAAATATGCGATCACCTAGCACCCCCGCCGAATAGCTTACAATGAACTACCATTTTCACAAACAGTCCTGAATAAACTTACAGCCGCACCTCCACCTTAAAAAAGGGAAAAAATAGGGTTGCGTACAGATAAATATTTCGTCTGCAATATGGCAGCTACTACAGCGAGCATACACTGATAGCTATTAACGGCCTGTTGGAAAATGGTCACACTGGACTCGAGTTCAAATCGTAGTCAGCACAAAAATTACAAAAATCCAGACAACAACGTAAGTGTCTAACGCAGAGAAAATATGCCAGAACGTGGTATTTATTAAAACAACTATTTATTTGCACCATGCTTCCTTTTTCAATAGTGTTTCCGTTCACAGCAACTACCCTCAACGTCCCTGTACGTGCCTGAAAGAACCGACGTGATATTCCTACGCAAAGGGCTTTTGCTGTGCGTGTGCGTGTGGGGGGGCGGCAATGACAGACCAAACAAAACTAAATTACATCCTTGGCCATAAAACCTAAAGGAAAGTACGAATTATATTAATAGTTTAGAAATGTTGTGTTTTATTTTCAAACTGCTTAGTCAGTACGCCTGAATCCTATCGGCTTCGCAGGGACTATACACTGACGCGCGGAGGAAAAAAACACGGCCGGGTCTGCTTTCAACCCTGCCTGTGTGTTGGCTGAATGGAGGAGGAGAGGCTCTTCCTGGTGAATAAACAGTGACAGCTATAAGGCACACACTAATGCCCATTTCAGAGCACAGGCACTCATATTATCCAATACAGTAAACACAAAAATGGCTTCTGACAGTAAACACGTCGCTCAAGTGAAATCTGGTGAGTATAGAGGGTTGGAAATATATCGTCGAAAGATATTTTATTCCTTCATTTGGCCACGACGTCCGCCTTCAGTGTAATGAAGCTCTTGTATTTTTCGCCTCGCAGAGCTGTACTTCCTAATAGCCCGATTTTTGGAAGCTGGACCTTGCCACAACGCAGCAGAGGTGGGTAAATTGGTTTCATAGAATTGTTTTAAACATCCCTGGAAAAGATTCTGGTGTAATGTTGTGGTTTTGATCGGCTTTTCAGACCCTGATTAAGGAAGCCGAGGAGAAAGAGGTGAGCAGCACAAGGCTTGCTTTCCCTGCATCTCGCAGCTCTGTACTTTCTAATGTTAATTTAAGAGAGATAGCTGATTTAATTTTTAAAATGGTCAGCTGAATTAAGTTTATACTTAAACAGTTAATGGATAACCTTGTGATTTGATTATAGCTACTGCCCAAAAGAACAGACTGGACGGGAAAAGAACACCCCGGGACTTACGAAAATTTGGTAAGGGATCTCTATAACCGAGAAAAAAACTTTTTTGTGAGCAAAATAAAAATTGAATTTCCCGCAATTTTTAAATCAGAAAAAACTCCACATTTTAATAACGTAAAAACTAGACACAGTCCGAGTTATTGGGGCATGGGGCGTGCGTGAAGAGTGCACTTTGACACTGGCGTGTGAGTTTGGTGACAGGCATGTCTAAAAGATTAAAATAGTTTGGAAAAATGTATTGGAAATAAAGATACGTCATGAATGTTGTGCTGTAGGAGCAGTCAGGGACCGGAGGAGGGACTATTGCGCCGGAGCACTCTAACTGAGCAGTCGAGATGGTGGCGCTCTTCGCAATGTAATACAGTCAAAGCCACGTTGTAAAATACACTACGTGATGAGTGACTAGTTAAAATAAAGCATTAGGATTAGACAAACGTGAAAGGAGAATGCACACTGTTGGAGCGGGAACTTTTTCATTGGAAAATGGTCCATTTAGTTTTTTTGGGACTACGTACGTCGAAATATTTTTTTTTCTGGAGTGTAAACACACTCAAGACTTGTAATCCAGCGTGGATATTTTCTATTTGTGAAGGTAATGTCTCATTAGATTGCCATTATATTGACTTTGCTATATATTTTATGCATTCAATTAACAATAAATTAACACGTCTTGGTCGTGGATTTAAGAGACGATTTATGCAACGCACTCATTCTATGTTTCTGTTTGCTAATTTGTAAACGCTTCGTTGGTAGCCTATGATTTGAGATAATGCATTTTATACCGTTTTTATCAGTAAAAGTTTGCTTCAAAAGAAGTCGGTACCATTTGGGGCTGGTATGCAGCGTAAGTAGAGAAATGTCATTTAAAAATAAATTCGTTTTTGCATTTCAAACACACTTGTTCTTTTCGTGGTTTTTCTGAAAATACATTGAATATCGATTGATGTATCCACATCTAGGATATTCCCTTTTTATTTGGCGGAGGGGACGGGGGTTTCCATTTTGTCAGTTCCGCTTGTTTTATTGAATCAAGACGAATCCTGCTTGAATGCTTGCAGAATGTAACGTTTGCCTGCGGAGTGTAAATAAATCTCAGTTGTAATTGTTAATCAATGTTAATTGTCTGTGGTCCAGTTAGAGAAAAAATTTGATAATGCTGTTTGCTGTTATGCAATAACAAATTGTAATTATTATTATTATTGTTATTATTATTATTAATAATAATGAAATAATAAAATAATAATAATAAAATAATAATAATAACAGTAGCTATTATTATTATTGCCATTATTATTATTATTCTTATTCTGATAATAAAAGTGGTTTTCTGCGTCGGCTAATCAAGCTGTGCTTAATTTTCGTGACATCGATTGGGAAGACGCTCGCTCCTGTAATGGAACCTTGAGCTTTACGACGTTCGATAGACTGCGCTTCGCGGCTTAATCATTGTTCTGTGTACGAATCTACATGACAATCGGGTGCTTTCAGCTGGAAGACGACGATGTGGGCGCGTACCTCATCAGCTATGGTGCGATGATCATTTTTGCTTACCAATAAGATTATTATAAATGCAACTAAAGCAACATTAATTATCACAGATGCGCAGGATGGCACTGCTTAATTCGCCGATTAAAGGCGTTGTGAGAATGGAAATCACGTTGAGGACTGAATGCAAATGTGTGCTTTTCTGTTATTGAGCAAATGCTCAGGTGAAATTCATGGATTTTAGATTTTTTTCCCCCATAATTATGACAGTTTTGTGGACATTTATGTTGGGAGTTGTGATGCACACCAACCAAAAATAAATACATTGGAAAATAAATAAAGGATCCCCTAAAGTGTATGATGGTTACCAAGAGGAGAATTGGCAGTTTTATGAAATGGAAACGAAAATGCTTTTGAGTGAATTGTATCACTAATATTATTGAATCATACAGTTAAGGAATCATTTGTCTGTTTAGTTCTCCCTGTGGGGAAACTATCTTTGAGATGAAAGTGAGTTATTTTCTGTCCACTCACTGCCATGCACTTGGGTAATTTTATTTTTCTAAGATAGCTTGGCATTTATACGATATCTATTAGAGTTGGGTGTCAATTATTTGATCTATATACCTGTTATACAGTAATGTTAATTCTTAAGTAGCAAAAATGAATCATACTGCTCAATATGTCAATCATAAGAAATAAAAAACACCATGAAGAAACTTTCTTTTACAGGTAAACTAGTAAAACTTCATTTTAGAACAGCCAATGCTTTTATATGCTGTTGTAATATTCTAAGCAGCCCTATCTCTAGCAGGAAGGTGTGCTCTGTGTCACAGAGCGATTATGGATTTTGAAAATTTGCTTCTGTACTATGATTTAAGTAACAAAGTTTTAAATAGTTTCAATTCCTAGCTGTTACATGTGTACAAAGGCCAAGTAATAAATTGTACATGGTGAACGTGTGTGTATTTTTACCCACGTGTCACGCAGCTGTCTAAAGAAATGCATTCATGAATGGGTGCAGGCATGTAGATCCCCAGTGTGTGCACATTTTCACAACATCTGTTTCAAACTTTCACTGCAAGTTCTGTAAAGATGAAAATGAACATAAGTAAGGCTCTTTTTCTGTCTTCCAGGATTGAAATCATATGTTTACTTTAAAGGGCCCCCTTCTTGTCACTAGCTATTTTAATACTGCATACAATTTCACATATGTCCTTTGTGACATCATAATTCATAATGGGGAAGTTTCATCTTAAATAATTCAGGAATTGATTAAGTGGTTGGCTGAGGTTGATCAGTCCTTCTTCTCTCTGGGCAGTTACTTCATCATATGATGTCAAAAACAGGTTTTGAAATGGCTTGTAATGGCTAATTGGCGATGCACCTGATGACATGATTGGGGACCTCGAAAATGTCAAGTTTTGATTGTCTGCCTTGTTTCCTCTTTATTTCTTAATCCCCAGTATTAAGATTATTAAGACTGGACTGGGCACCTGACCAGGGAGAAAATTATATGGTTTTGTTGCCGCACGTTATTTTGTTTTGTACATGATATTATTGCAATACAACTGGTGCAAGATCATTTCTGAGTGTATGAACTTCTTGCAAATGATAATATTTTCTTTGTAATTTATCTTTTTGTTATCTCTCATTTATGCTGATTGCTCCTCCTGCTTATTATATATCAAGCTTCAAATCTAGTTTGTTTTTACCTCTGGCATGCGTTTACAGAGTCAGCCGATTGATGCCCCTTGTCTTTTCCACATTGCACCAGGTGAAGCTGTACAGGCACATTGGGCCGGATCACCTGCTGCGGATATGCCAGTGCATCGGGCCGCTCCTGGAGAAGGAGATGCCGGCCAGCGTTCCTGGAGTGCAGTCCCTACTCGGTGCTGGCAGGCAGTCTCTGCTCCGAACGCAAAAGAGTAAGACTGATTTTGTCTGCAACGCCACTGAGGCACACTGAAGTACTCCTAATCTGAGAAGGGCTTGTGCTGATATTAACCTTGAAGTTTTGGAAACATCCTTCATGGGTGTATATTGTTTCCTGTATAATTTTGGAGTGCTTTATGTTCATTTTTGTTTTGGAGTATTTAGTGTTTAATTACTTTACTAATGTTAATTTGTTTTTTAGCATCTTCTAGGGTTGATGCAGGGTTGGATTCTTTGTAGATTGTTTGCAGTTTGCGGGTTGTTTTCAGTTGTGGTTTCAAAAGTAAGTCATTTCAAGAAGTATGGTGGGCAGCTTGTTATTATCTAGAAAAAATCAAATTTATCATTCTGCCTTTATCTGTTGTGATCAAGTGAAAATAAGCTGGGTACTGACACTTTAGTTTTGGTTTTTTTGGAATCATTGAACATTGTTGCACGGAATACTTATGCTTGTCTTTGGCTGGGGTAATTTGAACAACCCTGGCCATGTGATGTACCCTGCTGTTCTCTTGTATTCTCTCTCTTCTTTTGCGCTGACAGGTTGCAAACATGTAGTGTGGAAAGGATCTGCTTTAGCCGCCTTGCACTGTGGGAGACCCCCAGAGCCACCTATAATCTATGGGAGTCCCCCGAATATTGGTAGGTCTTGCATTTTTTTCCTTAATGTTTGCAGTTCTGAAGACTGCTTTAGAAGCTTCACTGTGTCCTGCTTGTGTGCATATACTGTGTCCAACTGCCTGTTTGACAGTTGACTACTTTTTGTAGCTTTCATGTAGAGGCACAGCTATTTCATATAGAGTTGGTACAAAAGCACTGTTGGTGTAGGCAGGGCTTTTACAGAAGCACAGTTATTTGGTACATAGCTGGTACAGAAAAACAGCTGTGTCGTGAAAAGCTAATCGGGGCTTTCTGCTAATTTCTGTAGGTTTTCTTGTATGCTAGTTCATGGATTGTCACATTCCTACTGCTAATTCATACTGCTGAATCACCTTTATAACTGTAATGTATTTTGTTGCATTTTGCTCTGAAATAGTTATGGTTCTCGCTGAGGCGAATTTTTGAGTTATGGTCTCAAAGAAAGCATTTTTTGCCATTTTAATGTAAAGAAAAATACTACTGGGACATTTCACTGGCATATTTAGCAAAGTGGTTTGTTCTCATTTATCCTTATTATTTTGTGGAATTTAGTTTTGAACCACATGGAGAGACCATGGGATAATCAGTTTTTACAAATGCCAAAAACTGGTCTGCTAGACCATATCATATTAATATGTTGGTCCATAGGGACTTGGGATTAGTATGGGAGTGGCATTTGGGCTATTTGGATCTCTCATCCAGCTGTGCTTTGTGTTTGCAGTGGAGACAACCCACTGTCGGCGGCTTAACGGGACGTATCGGCTCGGGCAGCTGGTTCCCACGGCTGTGTACCAGCACATGAAGATGCATAAGCGTATCTTGGGGCATCTGTCCTCTGTGTACTGTGTCACCTTTGATCGCACTGGCCGCAGGATCTTCACGGTAAGATGCCTCTTTTTTTCATGTAGGGGTTGACTCTCCGCTTAGATTTTGGCTGTTTGTCTTTGATTAAAAGTTGCCATTCTGCCATAAGAATTGATCGGGCACTTAATGTATGGTTTTACCTTTGGGTTGCCTTAATTGACCTGCTCAACATGACTGTTAACTTGATCCAATTTAATTCTTCAACAGTTTACCAACGGTCATGGAAATGGGCTGCTAAGTTGTATTTTTTCACAGGGGACATTTATCTCTCTGTATTGAGATTTTCACTTCATCTTCATGGTCGAAACTAAAATTTCGCTCATTGTGTTTTTTTACCTTTCTTTAAGAATATCTGTGGACTTCTGCTTGTATGGTTCAATGTGTGTTGGGCTTTCTGTGTGTGGTGTTGCATTGTTTCATGGAACTGAATTTTAATGTTCCTGCTTCTATCCATTAACTATGTGCAATTGATGTGGTTTTTACATTTTATCACAAGTTTTGGAGTTGGGCCATTTGGTGTTTTTTGTTTCCTGAGATCGGTATTCGCTTGGTCAGCTAAAACGGTTGATCACAGGAAGTAATTTGCTCATTTGGTTTCACTGGTTGCCAATTTTGGGGAAGAAAACCAGCAGACCCTGCTGCTCTCCAGGGCTGTGATGGGTTCTAGCTTCTACTGTTTTCAGGAGTTCAATATTTGCTGTATGTAGTTTTTGTTGCATGTACTTGCTGCTTATGCTAAACCTTGAAAGGTACCGCGTGTAAAGTTCTTGTTTTTTGGTTGCGTTGGTGACATCTCCATTTGTAGGTGGTAACTGCTGTGGACTAGCTTGCTGAAAATCCTGTATAGCCGTTTGATGATCAGCGGTGTTCTCAGTACTGTCATGCAATGCAATAGCCATGAAAAAAATCACTCTTATCATCACTGTATAATAAAATGGGGAACTCCCAGGAGCGCTTTGATGACTGTGGTTATATTGCATTCAATTATCTGTGCCATTTCCATTCTATGTCTCTTAAAATGGCTAAGGATTACTTGCAAGTGCCCGCTAGGTAGTTGCTAGTCTATTATGTGAACAACTTGACAAGAATATCACAGCCAGTTTTCCAAAACATGGAAATATTCTTTCCTAGGGTGAGAAAACTAGTGACTGGGCCTCGCTTGGAAAATCTCAAGGGACATCATTGAAAAGAAGTTATTTAGCTCTCACTTTCATCCAAAGCAACTGATAGCGCGTACATGTCAAAGGTCTTTGAAACAGCTGCAGAACGTGCAGTTTCGATGAGTGAAAATCCTGAAAATCCTGCATATACTAGATGGGGAATAATAAACCAAGACGGAGCTAAAGAGTTGTTACAATAGACAGGCTCTCCCCAGACTAATGAGTGACTGGCTTAATCAGAAGTGAGCCCTGGACATGGACAAATGAAAAAATTATGAATACGGTATTCGTGGCAGAACATTCCATTTCGGATGCGACTGACGCTTTTGGCAATCAAAAGCCGTGGAGTTCAAGAACACCGACTTAACATTTTACATAACATTCCAAAAATCCTACTTTTCGAATGGTTTCATGGAAACAGACTCTTGGCATCTTGCAACAGCTGCAGTGTGGTATTACTTTGAATTGTTATACTGGGACCCTTGAAACAGGAAGTTTAATATTTTCTTTTGGAAGAGTACTTAATTTTTGTAATGCAAGCCATGTAAACCGAGGCAGAATTCTGATTCAGTCTTCATTTCAGAAAAAACCCACTTCATGTACATTTTCAACAATTGGTGGACATGTAGTCAGAGTGGCCCATTTTCTGTTTTATTCTGGGTTTTTTTGTTTTTTAAACAGTGCTACTGACATTGCAGTGTTTCCCACAGACCAGGAAGCAATGTGTGGTGGCAGACCAGGGGGGAGATGATGTTCATTTTGTTGAGCGGGGAGGAGGGGAAGAGATATGCTTCTCATTTTGTTGAGCGGGGGTGGGGGGGGGGATTGGAGGGGATGGAAGGAAGGAAGATATTCTGTTCATTTTTTTTTTTTACAATGTTATTGCGCAAATTCAGCCTCTTCCAGTACTTTTTGGTTTCTGTGTCTTTTTTACATGCGCATACATTATCAACAGGCGATTGCGCATTTCCTGAGAATTTACGGGAATCAATATGTGGTGGTCTACCTTTGCTCTGTGGCGGCCCGCCACACAGTGGTCTATTTGTAGAAAACCCTGAATTTAAAAGTTAAGTCGCGAGTAATTCCATTGGTGTTTTTAATACCTGTGTTGTTGACTGTTGGGGAGGCCAATTTCTTAGAGATGGTTCAACTTTTTTTTTGGTGCCATATATTTAGTAATTCTTTTGCGTCAATGTATAAGTAAAATGTATTTTGCATCTGCTGTGTCGAGCATAAGTAATCTGTTATTATGTCATTGTCAGTGAGCTGATGCAAACTAGAGAATAGTAAATTATTTTTTTTTTGTTTTTCCGAAGATCAAATGACAAAGAGGTTAGCACTTTGTGAGCAGATGAGTGATGCCGCAGTCAGCAATAAGCCTAAGGGCGAAACTGCCGGTTTATGCGTTAATTTTATGTCACAAAGATGCAAGTAGTATGTCTTAATGTACAACAATGTAAAATTATTTTTCACTCTCCTTTCAAAATATTTTTCTCAATTTTCATTCTGTATCCTAGAAGTCCATTGCTTGCAGTTATCAGTAGTGGTTGTGACATCAGAATTTGGATTTCAATCAGCATTCCAATCACATATATATATTTTTTTCTCCCATGCAGGCACATGGGGGTGTACAATAACACCGCAATACTCATCTGGCAGAATAGAGCTACCGTGAAGGGCTCAAATTAGCTTTGCTCAAAAAAAAAACCCAAGCTATATTTCTATCAAACTGAAATTTTGATCGGCTGAGGTGTGCACAACAAAGCAAGATTAATGGATTAGTGTGGTAGGTTGAGTCTAAAGCCAGGGTTTTCAACGAATGTGGCTCTCTTTTAACCTGCCGTTATATATCTAATTACAAGTTTAGTGTTTGTTTGGGACCTCTACCCCAAAGAAAGCTTGACTAAATGTTGAACTTGCTTCATTATTCACCTCTCTGCTAGTGGAGGATATCTTTCTATTTTTGAACACTGCAGGATAGGAGGTTGCTGTGAAGTTGTCCATTACTTTGAATATGATGGTGCATCTCTGCGATAACTACTTATCACAAAGCTGTGAACTGTAGGTATAGTAACAGTTCATGTGAAATATGCGTGTGTCGAACACTCATCCTAGATTACCTGTGAACTGTTGGCAAATTGTGGTAAAGGGATTATCTACATTAAGCATTTGAGTAATGTCTATTGATTCATTATCACTGTTTGCATTAGTTTCAATTCCTTGATCAGTGAATCTTTTATTTCATTGTTCTCATGTATTAGGAAAATTGCTGAATAAGATTATGAACAGAAGGCATCTCATTGAGAAACATTACATCAGCATTTTTACCCAGCTAAGTGGCCTCTACTTCAGGACACATTTTGGAAGCATCGTGGTAGTATCATTTATTAATTAGTTCAATAAGACTGTTTGCTCATTTCACTGTTATTTTGACAATATCTGTTCTGTTATTTTGCCATTTTATGGTGCGAGTATGATTTGACAAATTTGCACTAAATTTTACCCTTGGAAGGGATGCAGGATTACTGTGGTAGGTTGTAAATTAGTGTTTGGAAAATTTTAATTAGCCAAGATTGCTGTCATGTTCCTCTTAATTTTAAATTTAACTTCGGTATTATTGCTTAAAACAAGTGATAATGAACTTAGGTGGTACTAAGTTGTAGTAAGGTGTTTTGTTTTTGTGGATAACACTTTTATATTATCATGATAATGTCGTAAACCGTGATAAAATCTCAAACAATTATCGTAATTGAAAAATTTAGAATCAGCACATGCACTTCCTCTGATTGGGTCAAATACCAACTACATGGAACTCAGTCCTGCAACCCTGCAGCTAACAGTCCAGGTCCCAAGACACTTCTTGTCTAGTCCACATCACGAGGCTATGTTTGCATCCTTAGTGATGTTCCATACAGACCAAACTGTATACTTGTCCCTGAATGCAGAAACTGTTTCTTTCAGTGCGATGGTGTTCTATTTTTAACTGCATGCTTAAACAGAATTTGTCAAAAATTTCCCTAATTAACAGCAAATCGTTGAGATGAATAACAACTGAATGAAATTTCAGAAAAAAATTTTCTATGGCATTTTTTTTTGGGGGGGATTTTATTGGCGCGCTGAATCAGAACCTGGAAATGAGACGCATGCGAAGGGTAAACAAAAAAAATCCAGCGCGGCATCCAACTTCCACTCAACAGTAAAAATAAATGAATATAAGAGCCCTATGAAAGAACCATCATAGTAACATACGGATTATATCAACAAGTAATCTGGTTAGACCCAGTTTGAGTGCATGAATTCACGACAACCATTGCTAGAGAGATTTTTGGCAATTTGACACCAAATTAAATATAGGGCACTGGCGGCCCCAGAAGCTCCCGCTGTTAACAGAAAGAAAATGTGAAAATTTTTGTTGACGGACACGCATGGACGGACGCACGCACAGATGGAGCCCAATACCACAGCTCCCGTGCCACTCGGGTGGCAGGAGCTAATTAGAAGCCTGTAACCCAAAATGTTGATAAAGCAAATTGTCGAAGTTTTTGGCGATATTTTTAGACCAGTGACCTTGAAAAAATTGGCCGTCACCTTTAGGCACATCATTTATAAGACTTTATGAAATGCATGTCCAATAAAAATTAGGAGCCTGTCACTGAAATTGTTAATGAGATAAAGCAAAATGTTGAAATTTTTGGTGATATTTTTAGACCAGTGACTTTGAAAAAATAGGTCAGGATCACGTTTAGGCATGTCATTTGTAGGGCTTTGAGATACATGTCCAGTAAAAATTGGGAGCCTGTAACTGAAAAAGTTGATGAGATAAAGCAAATTGTCGAAGTTTTTGGTGATATTTTTGGGCCAGTGACCTTGAAAAAATAGGCCAAGGTCACCTTAAGGCACGTCATTAGTGGTGGGACAATGATTGACGGTGATCAACAGTCTGATTTAGCTTAACAACCAAGTGCTTGATAACAGAAATCAATAATTGCCATAATTGGTTGTTCAAACCAGCACACCTTTTTTTTTTTTTTTTTTTTTTTTTTGGTAAACAACTGGGGGTTTGCAGTAATCTCGTCGCGGAACTTGCTTGCTTTGACGTAGTAACGCTGCTTGCTTCGCAATCCCCCCAATCAAAACGGCAGCATCAAGGCTAGGGGTATCACAAAACTATCTGCAGTCACGCGCCACGCCGTGCAGTGAAGGAATTCCCAGTACAATGGCGGTGAACAACGAAAAAGTTAAACTTGTGTCATTCACCTTGGAGGGAGATCCTGTTGCGGAATGTGGAATTATTTTGGATTTAGAAAAAGTTAAAATGGCCCACCATCAAAAGCCACACTTAACATGAGCAGTGCGGTTAGCAAGCTGGATGATGAGGCGTATGCATAAAGATACATATTTATTGCCCATCCATGAATTATTTTGTTGAATATGATCTCTTATGTTGACATGGACCACTTGTGAACTGAGTAAAAGCCGGATCTGAATAAAACTGCTTCATGAAAACACTTCAATCGGAATAATCTGGTCCGATCTGGCTCATTTGGATTGAAATTTCATTCTGATTGATAGGGCTGGTTTATGCCGTTTTGTTATTCAGATCAGTATGCATATAAACACTTGATCTAATAGTTTCTGATTGTTGCGTTTATAAATAGGAGGCCAACGACTACATGGCTACATCAGTATTTATTTTCTGCAATCTGCGTAGGACTGCATTTAAATAATTATTATATGAAAGCGGCAATTATTTACAATGGAACAAACTGCCGCACCTGACAAACTATCGCACATCAATCTCGAGAGCCTTTGTTGGAACAATTACTGAACACTCGTTTCGATAGTCCATCTTGACAATGGGAAATCAATCTTACAGAACTTACATTTTAAACTTGCACAAACTCTGACTAGCAAACTAGCGTGTGCTATGCTGAAAAGGTTGTATATTATGAAATTAGTCTACTGCTCATCCTGCTGGCACTTGTTAATATGTACAGCACTCGATTATACTGCACTGTTCCAGTCGTAGCATTTGTCAAAGTCAGAAAAAGCAAGCCAAGGGAATTAGTCAGAATAACACTCTGCCCCCCCCCCCTTTGCATTGTGAGGGGATGTTGTAGAAATAGCGTTTTTCCCAAAAATTTATTTTGCCTTTGAGTTTGTCTGACAAATATAAATGTGCTCTGGAAGTGTAACCTTACATGATCAAATGAATGTAGGTATCAATTTTGACTGGAATTGTATTGGTAAATGATACCATGGAATGCACTATACAGTACTGGTAACTGTATGTAATGAAATATTAATTCAAAAACTGCCGATCACAGGTTTTTGCGAAGTAATATAATGTCACTAGGGCTGGGCGATACGGAAAAAATCTAACATCTTGAGATCTGTGACCGAATACCTCAATGTCGATATTTTGCCGATAGTATTGGGACAGATGTTTGTGCTTTCACAAAATATTTGCTCAATGATATTTTTGATAACTATTAATTAGTAATGTTGACATAACGACAAAGCAGGTACAGGCAACAGCAACAATAGTCTGGTAAGAGCAGAAAAATGCAACCCTTTTCTGTAATGCAGCTTTTAAAACCAGGAAAGCCAACACTAATCTAAAATCTGTGACGATATTTTACTTTGCATCACAATATCGATATAATCTATAAGATATTTGAGGTCGATGTCTGTCTGTCTGTCTGTCTGTCTGTCTGTCTGTCTGTCTGTCTGTGTGTATGTACACGTTTTTCGACTACATTTCTCAACGATTATCACCAAATTTGGTGTGAATATCCACTTGGACATTAGTAAGGACTTGAGGTTGCCTGATTTAAAAAAAAAAAAAAAAAAAATGCACGCAAAAAAAATGGCAATTTCACTCTGGGTAGCGGGTAATAAACTTGTATAACCTGATGATGCGCGTAGCAATATCCGGTTGCACCGCTAGGAGCCGCAGTGTCCTTATGAACGTGCGTTGAGGTAACCTGCGAGCTGGCTATCTTGTTTGCGATGGGGCCGAGGGAGTGATAAGACAGCCTGCACGAAAGCTAGGCTTTTGAGGGGGCACCGCGGACTTGACATCGCCCGATTTTTGAAAAACGGTTGGCTTGTAACTCTACAACTAAATAAGATTAAAATCAAGTATGATATGTCATATTGAAGGTATTAACTTGTTCTTTAATATTATTAAGTGAAAATGTATTTTCTGAGAAATTTTCATAGAAGAAACAAGCAAAAACTACTCCGTCACGGAATTACACAAAATTGACGTGGTTTTTTTAAATGTTTTGTTTATCTATCCAGAAAGTGATGTTCCTATCATAGTTAAGTTATGAAACTTCAATATGTTCATATTTAAGGTGTTTTTTGTTAATGCTGTAAGTTATAGAAACAAATATTGACTTAAACCCTGCTTTATGGGCAAGAAATTTCAAGAAGTCAATGTCACGGAATTACAAGAGGCAAATTGTCACGGAATGACAACAATAGTATTAATTAGTTTCAATGTATTTATTTCAATATATTATACATGTATACATAATTATTTAGATTTTAACAGTTTAGCAAAATATTTCAATGAGTTTTCCACTTATAATGACCAATCATAATACATACTTCAAAATTTTTTTTTAATCTCCGTGTCAACATTGGCTTGGCGGCCCCCTACACAAGACTCCGTGGCGCGGTGGGTAGAGCACTGGACTCTCAACCTAAAACGTTGTGAGTTTAAATATTGGATGAGTTTATCATACTTGCGCTTAGGGAGTGATAAGAGAGCTTGCACGAAAGCCAGGCTTTTGAGAGGGCACCGCGGACTTCATGTCGCCCGATTTTTGAAAAATGGTCATGCGCGCAAAAAAAATGGCAATTTCACTCCGGGTAGGGTGTAAACTTGTATAACCTGATGCGCGTAGCAATATCCGGTTGCACCGCTAGGAGCCACAGTGTCCTTACGAATGTGCGTTGAGGTAGCCTGCGAGCAGGCTATTGTTTGCGATGGGGCTGAGGGAGTGATAAGAGAGCCTGCACAAAACCCAGGCTTTTGAGAAGACATCGCGTTCGTCCACGTATGCAGCATTCTGATTAGTCGAACTTGACAGCTCCCAAATTTAAATTTGACAGGGCAGGGCAGGCGATACACCTGAAAATTCAGCGGCAATTATTGACAAAAATTAGTCCTGGCTGATTCTAGATGGTTTCCCTTGATTAACACTTTTTCCAATTCAAGAATAATCAAGAGACAATTGAAGACACGGCTTCTCTCCCTCATGCGATCTAAAAGCGACAAAATAATGGGCTACAAAGCGGGTAGCAGCTAGTATCGATATATTGCCCAGCCCTAAATGTCACTCACATAATAACTAAGTAATTTTTACAAATACAACAAAATAATAATTTTAGTCAAGTTACCAACTAATCAGACCCAGGTCGCTGCAACTAATCAAACCAATTGTGATCAATTATCGGTTGATCAAATCAACCATCAAGCTCCAAATCTGAACCAATTCCCAACACTAGTTATACCCCCCGCAACGAAGTTTAGGGGGGTATACTGGATTTGCTTTGTCCGTCCGTGTGTGCGTGCGAGCGTGTGTCTGTGTGTGTGTGTGCGTGCGTCTGTGCGTCTGGACCTAGATCTCATAACCTACTTATCGGATTTTGAAAATGTTTTTCTCTTGCTGGAAGGTCTATTGACTGTGGTACTGCCCGACTACTTGTTGTTGCGGGGGGTATCCTGTAAGCCATGCTTACTGACTAAATCTAGTTGGCGCTCTTCATTTCAACCTGAATAATGTTCTTGTAGGAACTCCTCTTGATGTGCTTGAAGCAAAGGATGCTGGTTACTGAAGGCTCCCACTTCATTTTGACAAACCAGGCCTATTTCTTTGCTGACGACTTGTCCGAAGGAAACTCAAACAGTCCACTGTATTTCTGTCAGCTGAACATCGCAATACACTGTTGTGGCATTGTTAAGATTATTGAATATTCAGAAGGCAAAACCTGCTACTTAATTGCTTCTATGGTCATTAATGGCTTTGTTGTTCTCAGTATAACGTCATCAGAATACGTTCAAATGTACACTGCCAGGTCCTGATTTTGAATACAAAATCCTCAATAAAAACACTATTGGCAGAGCCTGTGCGCTTAATTTTTTAAGTGGTAGCACAGGTGCTAGCAAGCAAAAAAATTCAGTAGCACAAAACTAAAAACTGTAGCACACAGAGGAGTAAAGTAAACACCATCATTGGGTAGAATTACAAACACAGACCACATTTGTAAAATAACAGTAACTATGTAACCCATTTCATTTTAAAAGCAACTGTAAGCCCCCAACCGTAGACTGTATAAAAAGATGGACGAAGCAGCCGTGACATCACCCACTGGTTTCAGAATACCATTTCGGAAGCCTCGATTTTGGCTGTTAAAACGGCACCATTTTGTCATTTGGAAACCATATGTGATTTCTATTGGACGAGAGCATGAATTAAGGATCCAGGGAGGAGCGAGGGGTGGATCTACACGTTGATCTAAGATAATAAGATACACTTTATTGAACCCCGTGGTGTAATTTGTCCTCTGCATTTGACCCATCCTATAGTTTGGAGCAGTGGATGTGACTATATCTGACGAGGACCAGAGGATAGCCATGCCCCATAAAGCAAAGCTGGCTTTATACTTTATTCTAGTCTATTTGGGACCATAATTAACAAAAATGAACATCATGACATTTCAAAGGAGACTTGACACTTGCGATAGCTACTATAAAATAATGTGGAAAATCATTATTGAAATAATAAATCAGGTGCGAAAGTAGGGTCATTTTCTCAGACTTCTAGCATTGAACATTGAAGTCGCCATCTGCTGGCGATTAAATAGAATGCAATTTTCGGAGATTTCCGCATGGGCTTCACTTTTCAGACCCGGGCGCTGCATCCATCTTTTTAGCTCCGCTGTGACTACAGCCACAGTCAGCGGAGCTTTTCTAATGCCGAGTCGTCCGGCGCCCGTCTGCCCGTCTGTCTGTCTGTCCGTCCGGCGTCAACTTTTCACTTCAAATCTGAATATCTCAAAAACTGTCTGATAATTTTTTTTCCTTATTTGGTGTGAGCCTTCCTTATGATATTCAGAATATTTACTGTGAAAATGAGAACATTCTATGTCCCGGTTTTTAAGAAATTCAGCATTTTGGACTTAGAAAATCAGTGTTTGTGCTCATTTTTTCAGTCTTTTATTGATATCTCAAAAACTGATAACTTTTTGTCTAATTTGTTGCAAGCCTTCCTTATGATGGTCTGATGATCCCTTGCAAAAATTAGAAAATTCTATGTCTCGGTTTTTGAGAAATTCAGTATATTTGACTTTGAACATCAGTGTTTGTGCTCATTTTTTCAGTCTTTCATTCATATCTCAAAAACTGTCTGATAACTTTTTTGCTCTGCTGTGACCATAGTCAGCAGTCAGCGGAGCTTTTCTCATGCCGAGTCGTCCAGCGTCCGTCTGTGTCCGTCCAGCGTCAACTTTTTACTTCAAATTTAAATATCTCAAAACAGTCTGATAACTTTTGTTCTAATTTGGTGTGAGCCTTCTCTATGATATTCTGCATACTATCTGTGAAAATTAGAAAATTTTACATCCCGGTTTTTGAGAAATTCAGCATTTTGGACTTAGAAAATCAGTGTTTGTGTTCATTTTTTCAGTCTTTCATTAATATCTCAAAAACTGTCCAATAACTTTTTGTCTAATTTGTTGTGAGCCTTTCTTATTATGTTCTGAATACGCCCTGCAAAAATGAGAAAATTCTATGTCCCAATTTTTGAGAAATTCAGCATTACATACTTAGAAAATCAGTGTTTCTGCTCATTTTTTCATTAATATGTCATTTGTGTTAATATGATTGGGGGAGGGGGGGGGGGGTGGTGGTTCTGCATCCACGCATGCATACACAGTAAAATAAGGCCGCATCGCGATAAGGCAGAATAGCAGCCGGCATCTGTTGGTTAAATGTTCCTGCGCCATCTATCACCTGTTGCTTCGCCTACATTATTTCTTTGTATCTGGAAGAATGTAATTATCCAGATATACAATAACTTGTCGTCGTCGTGGGAAGGACATGTGGAGGTAAGATAATTATTCATTTAAACTAAACAATGTAATAGTGTCTTCTATCAACTGCTTGCCCACATATTCTGTTTCATTAAGGTAGGCTACATGCAATTCGTTTAATTTCTTATCAAGGCTACCGATGTGTTTGCGCGTGGCTTTCTGCTATGTTTGACAATTGCCCGTGGTTTTTCTCTAGTGTACAAGTAATGGATGTGAAAAAGCAGTCAAAAAAATATCAGGGTACTTTATTCAAAGAAGCCGGGCTACTTCACCATCTGCACATAATTAGATCTCGTAATTATGAGATAAGGTGGATAAATTTTTTTTTTATCCTGTGAATGCAACCCGCATCTGCACATAATACTGTTCTCCTCTCCCCAAACATAAACACAACCACAAAGCATTTGGGAAATTGAAGTCAAAACAGATAAATACATTTTCTATTCTTAGATTAATATTCGTTTAACCCTTAGGGACGGTTGTGCGCATTTTACCCGCTCTTCATTCTTCTTTTTATTTTTTTGTTAATTTTGGCTGCGTTCATGCATGTAGCATGAATTTTGGCAAGATTGCGTATTTTTATTTGATCTTGTCATTTCCAGCTCAGCTTTTACAGGCTCAAGGCTCAAATATACGGTATTCAAGCAAGTGTTACACTCAGACTGTTAAAAGCAAAAAATGTGCCATTGAAACCCAGAAACCCATTCAAACTGCAATGTTTGATCTGACTTCCATGAAAGCATAATACATGCATTTTATTATATCTTAGTGTCAATCAGTGCATTTACAAGACTGTTGACTTTGTCACTTTGTTATTGTACTTCAGCTGCTTTGTTTATTTAAAAAGCATAGATAAACGCTGACTTGCCCCCCCGCCCCAACCCCCATCACCGCACGGTCCCTCCCCCCCAGTCACCACCTTGACTAACTGATTTTCTGCAGGAAACCCTGATTACTACTGTGAATATTTTGTCTATCAATAAAACTATCAAGATTTCTTACTTCTATATTCTAACCCCATTACATTGACTTGCCCTCCTCCAGGATTCTAATCTTAGTATATCTAAAATGTTATTTCAAGTAATAGAATCTGAGGAGAGGGTAAGGTTGATGTTTTTAAGTTTGAAAATGCATGATGAATTGACTGATGATAGTAATGTTGGCTGCTGTTAACTTTATCTAGGTCAGAATTCATGTAATAAAAAGCGTTATTTTCGCCTATTTTTCATTTTTTATTTTTTATTTAAATTTTTTTTGTTTTTATTTATTTATTATTGTTTTTCGTAAATTTGGCATCTCCAATCCCACCCGAATCTGGAATGTCCAATTGGTGAACTATGCACAAAACTTGCTCGTATGCAACCCCTTGCTGCTAACTCAGGATAGTGAGGACAGTTCACGGCTCTCCTCCGAAGCACGTGCCTGTCAGCCACTGATTCTTAGACACTCATTGGTTGAATCCTCATAAGTTCAGAACGAGGGCGGAGGATACCCAGACATGAACAAACCCAGAGTCTTCCTGACGAGCGCCCGTCTGGCCAACAGGAGGCGCTGGAGCAACGAACAAAGCTATTATTGTATCCCCAAATCCGGCAGTCCCTTCCTAATTTGAAACCCTGTAGCGCGATGGCCAATTGTGCACTACTCTGAAAAAGCTGCCGATCCCTGCCGGTGGGTACGCCGGGGCTCGAACCCGCGACGTGATAGTCACACTTTTTTATTATATGTAGATATTTCCATGAGTTTTGAGTTACGTTATTGTAATAATGGGTAAGAAAAAGGGATAATTCTAATGAGATTTTTTGGTGAGTTTCAACTGACATTAGATCTGCTAAAAGGGGGTGTCTGTCACTGTCTCTCATTCTTTATCAACTCTTCGTAAGAGACGAAAAAAGTCAAAATATGATCTTTCAACATGTATTGCTCATTCTAACTCAAAATTGGAAGAACTTTGGGCAAGTTGACGAAAGTGGGCTGTAATGGTAGGAAAACAGGGCATATTTTATTAAAAGGGCAGCCCCACCCCTGCAAGTGCGAGGCAGTTGGAGGCCTGTTGCTGACGGCCCTGCCTGCTACTCTTTTCAGTTCACCTTCTATTCCATTTGAATATGAGAAGCCTGGCCAATTCTAGATGTGATTTCATTTTGGGACAGATTTGGATCGAATTCCTGATCCAGGAATTTATTAAAAGAATTCCTTACCATCGTGGCATTTGAAAATTGGAATTAATAAAAGCCATGAGTCTGAAAGTCCACTAGATGGTAGTAAATTTCCAAATGCCTTGGCGGAGGTATTGGCTCTCTGAGTGCTCTCATTTGTCACATTTTAAGTGTTTCAGAGCATCTAAAAAATTTTAATATAAGAGAAAGTCAACTTTTGGAAGCAAATAATGTTGCTTTAAAATAATCATTTATAGCCCCACTTGGTAGGAATCCCAGTTTCGTGCGCTCTAGCGGCCACTAAAGGCCACTAGGGCTAATAGAAGCGTAGCACAACTGTCGTAAAGCACACAGAGCGCAGCTGCCGGCTGACGTCCCCCTTGAGAACATGCATTTTTTTTACACCCTGGGACTTGTGGAGCGCTCAATATAAAGAGGAGCAATGTCGACCGAAAAGGTACGGTAATATTACCGGAATTTGGCACAAATATGACTTTCCAAGCATTTTTCGCCTGTTATTAGCATAATGTTTGCATGTGGAGCATGTTAGAATATAAAGAAAATGTTGGCTTGATGTCTGCAGATCACATCCAACTTGCATCACTGCATTCACAATCGAGTGGGTGATTTATTACTTGCTGGTAGACGTGTTTCTCAGGGTTGAAACTTTGGGCAACCTGTGGAAAGACAATTACAAAGGCAACTATTTGGTGTAACATTTATTTATTTGTTCGTTGTTTGATTGTAAACCTGCGACCAAAGAATTGGCATGTCATCAGGGGGATTGGACACTGCCACATCATGCTCCGTCTCATCCATACTGATCTCCTGGAGGTGTTATATGTCGTGCATTTTGGATGAGGCACCAACAGGACTGTGAGTTAAAGCAAATAAGTGAATTTGGTTAGTTTAGAGTACTCCTAGCAATATGCTTTCTTTACTCAACACATATCATAATACATATATGTACCTTTATACATTTTTTTTTTATACTTCAAATACAAACAATTAATAAAAACTTAATAAAAACCGTAAATGAAGGTGAGGAATATATTCCTCATCAGAACTGTCCCCTTCTTCTCCTGAGCCTCTCTGACCAGGATCATTGATGTCAATGCAGCACATGAGCAGACATATACACAACAGATTGGAATGACACACCACTAAAAAATAAGAGACAATGTACTCAACTAGTTTCTGAATTCCTAATAAAGTACAGTTCAAAAGGATGAAAGGAACAGCAATTTCAAGTGAAAGAATAAATTTCTTCTTGCCACACAGACTTTTCGGGGTCCCCCTTCAGTGTGTTTCTGCCAAACAATTCAAGGCACTCGCAGGTGCGCTTAGTTATGAATCAACCCAGAATCACGCAGCTGTGTCAATCACCATGGTGATTGACACAGCTGGGTTGATTCGAAATGAAGCGTACCTGCGAGTGCCTTGAATACTTTGCCAATTGCACACCAGTAAAACAAAATAAGAAAATGACTCACAAACAGTCACTTACATTGTATTTCTCAAATCATTGATCTCCTCCTCATCTGGAGAGTCATGCTGCTCCTCAGCATATTTAGCTAAAAAAATGTGTCTTTGTCACAGATGCTATTAAAAATAAACTTTCTTAGACATTTTCTCCGCTCCTCAGTCAGCGGCTGCACACCCTGAATGGCAAAGTCTTCTCTCCTAATTCAGAAAACAATAAAATAATCACATCTGACCATGCAATGAAGTGTACTTTTTTAGATGTGACAGCTTTACAGTATGAAAACATACCTTTCACGGTCTGATGCGTCTGTCACGCTGGACAAGGAGGGGTGGGAGTTCTGCATGTGCCTTGCCTGGAGTTGATGCAACTCGTCTATGTAAAAAGCTGGAATCAATCAAGTTATTAGTTATGATTGTGTTTATACAGAAGTCTTCAACAGCGGTGGATTAAAACTGTTGCTGTACAACAAAGTATGCGCAAGCACTGCTCCCAAGAGCAATGTTAGTAGACGTAGTAGCTATTGTAACTTCAAAACTGGACAAGATCAATTTAATGACGGTACAACGCCAGCCTACAAAGCTGAAATGGCCTGTCTTTGCTTTCAAACAATAGTTGCTATTGTAGGGCCCACAGAACTACATTTCCCATGCATTCAACAGGAAACTGAAAAATCCTATACAGCACCACCCGCTTTCTTTTCATTTCCCAATAGAATGAGCCCAAAAGCAATAAAACAGGCAACAGAACTTTTGCACTCTTCCAACTGAGGAGGTCACGCTCTCTCTTGGCGCATCTTCTCCCAAGGGAAGCTACACTCACTCTTGGGCCATCTCGCCCCCAGGGAAGGCCAGACTCTTTTCAAGCGAAAAGACGGGTCTTGTATTGGAATTCACGCATCCTGCGCAATTTCATTTGTCCTATCTGCAGAGTGCTCTCATCTCTGCGAATCTCAATTTAAGTTCAGGACTGCGAATCTCATTAAACTAGCTTATGCCCGGTGCTACTGCTAGTTGAACACAGAACAACTCCGAAAAAGAACTTTTCCGAATCAGCAAGGACATTCCTCACGGCGACCGACACAGCAGAGCAGCACACAACCCCAAATGGACACAGGACTTCGGATCCACGCACCCCGCAGGACATCCATGCAAGAACTGCCTTATTCAATGGACCTGGAGAGGAATCCCAAGCTATGAACTTCAGTAAGACTAACTGAACATTCCACGCAGTAATGCAGTTTAGCGGTTTCAACTTAAACTGTAACGCATTTAAGTTGTCCATTACTGATGTAATTGTATAATCGCATTGTGGCCAAGTTAAATAGCCATTGATTGTTTGCCTTTACATGCATAATCTTTTTCCTGGCTAACTTTCTAATGCTGCAATTAACTAACACGCATGCCGTAGTATGGATGATAACTCCGTTAGTAATACAAATTGCGAATGAGCTGAAGCAAACTCTTCTCGCAATTCGTTGAAGCCGTGCATCGCCCGCCAATAGCTACATTTAGAAATTCTAAGCAGCCCCCGCGCTGAAAGACTTTTTCCCAAGACAAAGCAACTTGTGCCCACGAGCACTTACGCGCATCTGCCACGCGCGCGGACACGCGCCTTCCCACTCCCAGCGCGCGCGCCAGCACACACATGCACAAGAGCACGTGGACACACACCATTGTTACTCTCTCTAGTTCGTATATATTCCTTCCATATATTAGCCCATGTATGTTCTGTGTTTGTTTAATTAATTAATTTATTAAACTTGTCTGTTTTGGTGCTGTAACACGGAGTCTGAGTCAAAATGGCCTATGTAGAACTCCAAAATTCCTTCAGATTATTAATTAAATCTTTGATATAATTATTGTTTTCTTCAATCATTAACATTGGTTATTTTAATTATTAATTAAAATTCCATATTTTTTTATTTTAGTATTCTTATGAGACTGGTTACTAAATTTGGTTTAGCAGGTTTCCTGCTGAATTAAATTATCTTGCGGGAAGGATTATTAGGACGAAACGTCTGAATAATCCATCCTCGCTATTATACGTATCGTAAAGGCAGATTCCCCGACGCATTTTGGTGCCTCGTTGGAGGAACTTCAATAAAAATATTAAAGTTTTAATAAATTATTATTAACCAATTTTATTAGTTATTAATTACATGTGATAGCCATTTAAATGCCCTTTTTAAGCTGCTGCACCTACCCTAGTAAGTCAAAAACTTTTCTCACCGTGAAGCATAAAGTTCGCTATAAAAAACACTCTGAAAAGGGGCTAACTCTGCCGGTGTAATGCTAATGCTACCTCGGCTAACCTCGTTTACATTATTTGAATGGGTTTACAGTCAGTTACGATAATCCAAATAGTGACTGTGACTACACACGATAACACAGGACAACAAAAACAATGTGATAAATACAATGCATGAACATGAGCAAATAACTCACCTCTCAATCAGCAACATTGCCAGCTCGGCATCCGCCTTGCTGCCCTCTTGCCATGAGCTCTCTCCACTGTGAAAAAGCTGGTCGAATATTAACTCTGGTTTTGTGCCATGCACGGTCACTCTCTTTTTTTTAAATCCTGGCTTCCACAGACACCGTCCTTTTTCGTTTCTTTGCCTCAGCCATGTTTCGAGACACGATAGCGGGCTAGCCTAGCTGCCTTCTCCTTATGCTCCTTATCCGAATGCTTGTGTGTGCCATAAAGCAGAACGTACGTCTTGCGAGAGTGCGGTACCCGCAGTAGAAAGTTACAGAGTCCCAGATGCAGGCCACCAGGTCCCTCTGTGGTCATGGGAGAGATGCCCTTCACACTGTAATAATCCAGCCCACCAATAGATAAACTTTGAAACTGATATTTTTCGGTGAAATTTCTTCATAGTACTGCTTTAATTCGCAGCCCCAAGGCAGGGCAGCTTTCAGTACTTGCGTGAATTTGTCCGCCACCGCACTTTGTTTTGCCTTTAACTTTCTTGCCATCTTCCACTTACTCCTAATAATTTAGTCAAAGTTATTATAGTCCTGGGGAGCTCTTTTGGCATTATAACTGGTCACTTCCAAGGTCAAGGTCATGACAACTGGCCATGCCCCTCAAAATGCTTGTTAATATGATGGCTTCAAAAGTATTTATGATAGATTCCAAGTTACAGTTTTCTATCTTGCTAACTGTAGAACAGGGCTCAGCTTCTATTAAATTATGGGCAAATTCCATGCAAGGTCAAGGTCACGACGAGGTCATAACATCTGGCCACACCCCCTGTGTGTGCCTGTTAACACTAATTTCAGAAGTATTTACGATAGAAACCTGTAACTTGGTGTATACAGTGCTGTGAAAAAGTATTTGCCCCCTTCCTGATTTCTTTTTTTTTTTTTTGCATATTTGTCACGGTAAAATGTTTCAGACCATCTTACAAATTTTAATATTAGACAAAGATAACCTGAGTAATTACAAAATGTAGTTTTTAAATGATGATTTCATTTAGAAAAAGGCTTTGTAACCCTTTCCGGACTGATGGATATCAGTGATTTTGTTTCTCATCTGTTCTTGAATTTTTTTAGTTCGCGACGTGTTGCTTTTTGAGATCTTTTTTGCCTGCTTCACTTTGTCAGGCAGGTTCTATATAAGTGATTTCTTAATTCAACAGGTCTGGCAGTAACCAGGCGTGGGTGTGGCTAGTGAAATTGAACCAAAAAAATGTGGTTAATCACAGTTAATTCATGATTTAACAAAGGAGGCCTATTACTTTTTCACATTGGGCCGGTTAGGTTTGGATAGCTTTTTTCCCTAAAATGAAATCATAATTTTAAAAACTGCATTTGTATTTACTGTAAACTGTATTTACTCGTATTATCTTTGTCTAATATTGCAATTTGTTTGATCTGAAATGTTAAAGTGTGACAAATATGCAAAAAAATTAGAAATCAGGAACGGGGAAAATACTTTTTCACAGCACTATATGTCACCAGGTGCATTACATGTCATTTCAAAATCTTCCCCATCTTGACATCGCATGGAGAAGTAATCAACCAGAGGCAAGAAGAACTGATCAACTTCAGCCAAGCAGTCAATCAGATTTCATTATTCTCGGTGGTCATTCCCCCCAGTGATGTCGGAGGATATTTTGAACTGGCTCATAATGGCTAATTAGCTGTGCACCTGGCATTAGAGGGGAGAGAGGAGCAAGCCTGTTATGAGCCAAGTGGCCCATTGGGCCGGTGCTTAACCCCGGTTTCCATGGTATGAAGCGACTAGGAGTATTAATACTCCCCCTGGATGGGATGCCAGTCCATCGCAGGTAGTTCCCCAGATCTTAGTCAAGTTTCCCTGACTATTTGCCGGCACCCATTTATTCACCTGGATAGAGTGAGGCGTGGAGTGTGGGAGTGAATTGTTTTGCCCAAGAACACTCTGCGAAGGTCGTTGCTGAGACTTGAACTCAGAACCTTACGATCGCAACTAAGTCAAGCCTACTTAACCACTGCGCTATCGTGTCTCCATGGCATTAGAGGGGACCTTTAGGTAATTCATCCAATAAACTTTGACTGACGAACTGGTGATATTATCTCTGCATGATTCATTTCTTTTTCCCAATGACAGCGCTGTCGCTTGCGGCGGTGACTGCGTGGCCTTTGGCCACACCATGCCTTACCTGCTCCGTTTGTCTTATCACCTGTTATTAATGTTCTTTTTGACAACCCTGGTGATAAAAAGATTTCTGACCTTTGACCTGTATTTTTTTAAACTTTGACCCACTTTCTCTGAAATGGGTCGGCTCATATTCTGAACCATGGCTGTCTAATGTATCAAGTTTGAAATGATTGCTGCCATATTCAGACGCTAAGTTGCTAACACAAAAACAAAGAAATGAACAAACCCACTGAATTGAAATAATGCTGTGTCTGGATCCTCAGGGGCGAGGTAATAATGTGCCCATAAAATAACAGTTACCTCCAGATCATTGACTTGAGGCCAGGTATTTGTTAGCCTGCTGTCCAATTACTTTTTGATGCTTTAAGATGGTATTGTGCCCATGCACGTTCAGATTGGCGCAAGTGCATTTGCTATTTAAACAGCATGAACACTGGATAAGACTGATTGCAATGGACAGTCTGAAAATAACAAAGATGTTTGTGTTGTGCTAGGTGCCCCTTTGCAATAGATGCAAGATAGAGAGCCGTTTTGTTTTTTTTTAAATATATGAAAACATCCCAGAAAGCCAACTGTTTTAAAGGTTTACTGTATTTTTTAGGGCTCTGATGACTGCCTGGTGAAGATCTGGGCCACAGATGATGGGCGGCTGCTGGCCACCCTTCGTGGCCACGCAGCAGAGATCTCCGACATGGCCGTCAATTACGAGAACACTATGATTGCTGCTGGCAGCTGTGACAAGATGATCCGTGTCTGGTGTTTGCAGACCTGTGCTCCGCTGGCTGTGTTGGAGGGGCATGGGGCCTCCATTACTTCCCTTCAGGTAGGAGCCCTTTCACCCCACAGTTAGGTCCTCAGTCACCCCGTAGGTGGGCACCTGATGTCCTCTTTCTAACCCCTGTTAGATTGAGCCTGAATTGCAGAGCTGCCAACTTGTAAGAATTTTCCGTAATTGTTGTTAGGAAAATCATGGGGAATCACACTTTTGTAATCAACCATCCCAAAATTATGGATTTGGCCATGTCGTAGTCAGTATTTTGCCATAAACCATATCCGCCTGGCGCTGCCCGCAAGTGTTTTTTTTAATTTTTTTAGTTTTTTTTAAACGAAGTAGGCTTGCCATTGCAGATATTTCTACCGATCAGATTGCTCGTGATGTCACCCGCCTGCCTGCTACGTCATATATTTGGAATTTAACTGAGACAAATCAGAGAGTCTTTAACTCCTTTGTGCAGAAGCCAAATCTAGCTGTTTGGGGGCTTAGCTTATTTAAGGCTTTATAATTCAAGATTGCAGCTTCACATACCCGAAAGGAGTGGCTGAATTGAGTCTAGACACTTGAAGCATTTACACTCCCATCGTAGTTCAGTTTATTTTCATGATTTTGGTCGAGAAGAAGGGCTGCAAACACAAAAAATCTTCTTAAATTCTACACTGAAATGGGAAAAAAAAAAAAAATCTGAGATTATTTATAAAACTGCTGGGGCTTAAATCTATACATTTCTGGGATCATAAACTCCTTAAAGCGACAGTTGGTAAGTTTTAGATAAGTAACTTTTTGTCATTTTTGGCAAAACTGTCACTGTGTACAGACAGTACTACATAAAACTAGTACTCTGTAATTAAAAAAAGGCTCATTTAAACCCACCTAATGCTCCTACTGCAATTTAAAATAATCGTTCGGACCGACTAGAAAGAACCAATTAGAGCCAGGATGGTGTCTGACAGCCGTGAAACAGTGCACATGCACGCGCTGCAGACAGCCCCTCCCCCTTCCTCCTCAGTTCACGCCAGTGCTCATCAAGTTCAAATCTCCGAGAGAGGGTTCAGGAGTTTAGAACCATCAGCGAGGAAAAAAATACCGATACCTCAGTTACCAGAAACGGCACACATGGCTAAGACTAGTAAAAAAGGAAGCCAGAAGAAAAAAAAAGTGCAAGAGAAAGAATTTAACAAAACCCAGAATAAAACCAGAGTGAACATTGGAGTGGATTTTTAGAAGTGGAAGGAACTCTGTGATCTGGAAGGATTAAAAACTGATGCGGAATTGGCAACTTTTCTCCTTGACAGGTAAACCCCTGCTTTATTTGTTGGTTCATTTTTGCTTTGCAAATAAGCGAGTAGGCGTCGCTGACATGATCACCAAACTAACCCCAGCCCTAACCAGCATCAATTCATTTTCGCTCTGCAAATAAGCGAGTGAACGTCGCTTACAAGCACAGTCGCTGTTCAAATAGCCAGAGTTCAGCACATGGACTCTTCTACTACAAAGCCAAGCTGTTGTAAAAGCTGCAGTATATGGTTTTGCATGATATACACTGAAATACAATACCTGCTGAAATACACAAGGCTTTTCTCGGAGTAGATGTCGTCTGGAGGGGAGCATATGTTGCTCTAAAACCACTATATACCTTTCAGCATTCATGGTGCATTTTAAAACAGGAAAGTATCCCACACGATATGCATGAATGCATCTCCATGCCATCAGAGATGCTGGCTTTTGAACTGAACACTGATAACAGGAGGGGTGGTCTTTCTCCTCTTTAGCCCGGAGGACACAACGCCCATGATTTCCAAAAAGAATGTCAAATCTGTACTCGTCTGACCACAGGACACTTTGCCACTTTGCTACAGTCCATTTCAAATGAGCCTTGGCCCACAGAATATGGAGGCGCTTCTGGATCATGCTCAACAATGGCTTCCTTTTTAGCTCGCCGGGACAGGTAACGTCCGGAGAGCCATTGTCGTACCCCCGGCGTCCGCAACTGCATCCGTTCGCGTGCAGAAAAACTTTAACCTTGCCCCGGCGAGCTTTGTTGTCTTTCTGACAACTCTTGTTGTATGATAGAGTTTTAGGTGGCATCTGTGGATGGCACGGCAGACTGTGTTTACAGACAGTGGTTTCTGTAATTATTTACTGGGCCCATTCAGTAATGTCAATGACAGAATCATGCAGGTGAGTGATGCAGTGGCGTCTGAGGGCCCAAAGATCACGGGCATCCGGTAAAGGTCTTCGGTATTGTCCCTTGCGCACAGAGATTTTTCCAGTTTCTCTGAATCTTTTGATGATGTTATGCTCTGTCGATCATGTGACTTTCAAACCCTTTACAATTTGATCTTGAGGAACATTGTTTTTAAAATATTCTACAATTTTTTTACGCAAGCCATCCCAGGTTGGAGGGCCTCTGGCCATCTTTACTTCTGAGAGACTCCGCCTCTCTAAGACTTCCCTTTTATAGCCAATCATGTTACACACCCGATGCCAGCCAACTTAATTACTTGCTCAATGATTCTCTTCTCTATTAATTGCTTTACCAGCCCTTTTTTGCCTGTGTCCCAATTTTTTTGAGACCTGTAGCAGCCAGAAAGTTTGAAATGAGTTCATTTTGTGTATAGAAATGTAAAATGTCTGTTTCAACATTTGAAATATTATCTGTGTTCTATTGTAAATAACATATTGGCTCAGGTGACCTGAAAGTCATTGCATTTTGATTTTATTCTCAATTTACACTTTGTCCCAACAATCTTGAAATTAGGGTCGTATGTGGATGCTAACTTTGCTGCCATAATTGGTCTGCCCCAGTTCTCCACATTTTCTAGTGCCTCCATAATCTGTGTGTTTGTGTCTATGCTCATGTTCGATATGTTTGTGAATGTGTGCTTGCCTATTCTGCTCCTGTATGTGATTGGCTTCTGTTCCTTCCATTGTGCGTGTGTGTGTGCGTGTGTGTGTGCGTGTGTGTGTGTGTGCGTGTGTGTGTGTGCGCGCGTGTGCGCGCGTGTGCGTGCGTGTGCATGTGTGCGCGCGCTTGTGTGTGTGTGCGCGCGCTTGTGTGTAGGTGCGCGTGTGCGTGTGTCTGTGTGTGCGTGTGTAGATGTCTGTGTATGCATATTTGTGGTGGCTATCTTATGTGATGTGACTGCTCCAGTTCTCCTGTGTGTGCATGTTCGCATCTTCCTGCGCGTGTTTGTAAACATGCGTGTGTTATGTATGGTAACTGTGCTCTTGTTTTTGATCCGCTCCAGTTTTCCCCACTGTGCAGTGGCTCCAGGAGATACCTGTCCTCCACAGGGGCTGACGGCTCCATTTGCTTCTGGCAGTGGGACGCCAAGACGCTCAAATTCAGGTCAGCTCCTACCCCTCTCTATTCTGTTACGGACCATGGTGATGAGCGCTGCTCATGCCCAGAAGTCTTCATGGATATTTCTGTTTCTAAAAATTTTTCTCCTCCTTGCTTTGCAAGTCTTGCTGTTTTAGGATGGTGTGGGCTTTCTTTTTTGAAGCTTTTATGCTGTTTATGATGGAGATGATGATTAGCTTTTTTGGTGACCACTGTGTTTGAATATGTGGTAATTAAAAGGAAAATATTAACAAACTAGTCAAAGAAATTCTTTGGACATATTTCGTGTCGCAAGTACAAGAATTGGCTCTTATATTTTATTGCAGTGCTGCACACTAATGATTCATGAATTTTTGTGCAGCTGGCATTTAAAGAGGGATTACTGTATTTTGTTGAATTTAGACATAAGATTTCTTTTTATAATGCTGATTTTAGGCAAATCTTCAGTCAGGACATGGCCTACCGTTGACCTTACATTTGTAACCTTTGTGTAAGGGTTCAGTGGGCAATGGAAGGAATTGTACTCTGGATGAAGAATCCACTCTAATGCAGTATGCCGCGCACCATAGCAAAGGGCATTTGATCTGAAACGCCTTGTTTCTCTTGGTGGATCGTATTTTCAGTTGTTATACATCTCAGATTGTTTTTACTCGCATGTACCACTGTGAGGAAGATGTGTAACATGTACGACCAGACAAAAGTTTATGCACACCCCAATATTTTTTGTAATTGTTAAAACATTTCATATTTTGTTCTTGTGTTATAGTCTCATATTGGTTGTATAACAGAAATGCGGGAAAATGAATCCCAATGTATAAACCATGCATATAAGAAAACAAATTAAGAAAAACCAGGATAAGTCATTGTCAGTATTTAAGCAGATCAGTAACAATGGTCTAATCCACTGCTTCTCAAACCTCTCGGGGAGTACTGCCTTTACTGCATGTTTAAGATCTCCCTCTGCTCCAGCACAGGTGTAATGATCTAATCATTATCTAGCAGTTTCCGGGGGTTGATGGTGAGCTTTCAATCACCTGTGCTGGATTTCTTGCGAATTTTTCTTGTAAATTAATTATTTTTAGTAAATTAGTATTGGGTTCCAGTGATTTCTTTGTTGTAAACATACATGTAAGACTTGACAAGATCTTAGGGTGTGCAAAAACTTTTAACTGGTAATGTATAAACCAGAAAGTCCAAATTCCTTGGCACAGATACCAAGTTGTTTTGAAATTGCCATGAAATGACTAATGAGACTAGAAAGATCTCGTGTGTTTCATTCCAGAGATCTAGAGGGCCAAACCTGGCTCCATTAGCAAAACTAAATTTTTAGCTCACCTGACGACGAAGTAAGATGAGCTTATGTCGTGACCTGTTTGTCCGTCGTTCGTCGTCGTTCGTCGTCCGTAAACATCTTCTCCTCCGAAACCACTGGGCCTATGAAGCTGAAACTTGACAGGTACCTTCCTACCGATGAGGACACCAAAGTTTCTTCAAGGCGTTCCGATTCTATTTCAAACATGGCCGCCATGGTGTCGATATTTAAAATCACATAATTGGCCATCTGAAAGCTATTTATGCACATATTCAGCTGAAATTTGCTATGTAGGTAGTAAGTAGCAAGATACATCACATGTAATACGAGTTTTTCCGTATTTTGAATTTTGACCTTGCTTTCACCTTCAACTTTGTATGACCCCTCTAAGTTACACTGAAACCTTTAAAACTCTTCTTCTCCAAAACTCCTTGCCCAATGAAGCTGAAACTTGACAAGCATCTTCCCACCCATTATGACACTAAATTTGTTCGAGGCGCTCTGATTCCATTTTAAATATGGCCGCCATATTGAAAATCACATAACTGGCCATCTGAAAGCTATTTATGCATATATTCAGCTGAAATTTGTTATGTTGGTAGTATGTAGGAAGATAAATCACATGCCTATAAAAGGTTTTTCCGTATTTCGAATTTTGACCTTTGACCTTCAGCTTTAAACTTGCCCGAATAACGTAATTTTGTTGTAACCACAGCTGATTCAAGTGAGCTACAGGGCCTGTGGCCCTATTTTTTAAGAGTCATTTTGGGGAGGCTACTAATTAGTCAATATTGAAGTTATGGTACTGATTTTTGATAATCAGGGACATGTTACACCAAAGAACTGGTCGTAAAATTTAAATTAAAATGCTAAAATTATTTAAAAATTTTTTGTATCTATTTTTTATAGTTCAAAGGTTATGACTAATTGAAATTGGCATATTGTATCTTAATGCTTGAATACAAAATTAGGGGCCAAGCCTCCTTACAAGGTTTCAATATCTCAAAAACCTGTGAAGATATTATCTTCTAAAATTGTGCGCATAATATACTGTGAACAAGTGCATTACATTCTGTGAATTTTATGCAAATCTGAGGTTGTCCGTCGAGAGGCTTCCAGTGAATTCAGGGGTTATTACCCTTCCCATAGGTCATAGTTCTGAACGTTTGCTGAAACTCCAAGGCTCCTGATAAGCTGGGAACAAAAGATACTACTTGTATCTTAAAAAAAAGGCTACTTGTGCGTTTGTAAAGGATATGTAATTTGCAGATTGGACCGCAAACTAGCCTGCAAATGCAAAAGCATTTGATAATGAACTACAAATTTGATGCAATCGCTTGAATTGATATACCCCATTGGCTAATCTCGGAGTGACCCAGCTCATAAAATTAATTCTAATACAAGTGATGCTGGGAAGTGTCCGAACTCCATCATAAATTTTTACAGGTATTTCACCCTCCGCACCAAAAGCTAAGTGGCAGTAATGTGTTCACCTCAGTATTTCATCGGCCTACACAATTGAAAAAATAAAACAAGAAATATAATCCAGAGTCAGTGTTGCATTTTTTAAAATTTGGATTATTGCCTTCTTGACAGGAAAAGGTCTATTTTGTTAAATATAGCTAATAAGGAATCACCTGGTCGTGACCATTTCTTGATCATTAGAGGTTACATATTGGTCTTGATTATTCGGTGTACGGAAACAAATTGTTTGATTTGGTTATTTGGTGAATGAAAACAGGAAGTCAGTGACCATATTAGAGGAGGACACAGCACCTCAGCAAAGTTATTTCGTCCCATGAATAACAAAAGGTTGCAAGTGACATTCCTGATGAAACCTGCTTTTCTGCACCACACCTTTTATTATTCATGGAACATTTTCAGCTGAAAGTAGAATTCTTGAAGTGTATAAAATGCATAGTACAGTATTATAGATTTTAATTTGGTTATGATCCGGTGCAATGCATTTTTAAACCGGAAAGTCTCCAAATTGGCGTCAGTACCAGGGGGCAGACATTTTTACTTGGGGAATCTCAGGCTGGGTTCGGAACGCACACTTGTCCACTCACTCACTCTCCATATTGTTTTCAATGTAGAACATTGCCCTGTATAGTGGGTGATTGTGGATTTCAGATGCATTATCCAATCAAACACCAGTGCCACGGTGCTTGTGCTTTAGTTATTCGTGACGTCAGTTGTTCTTTAACCTTTCGTCCTGGCCATGGAGTAGGTCAAAAGGCCTTCAGTAAGCTCTCCCTTTAAGACTTGGCTGCCTGACAGCTGTTTTTATTTAAGCCGGCCTGATTAACAATCAAACAATTTATCGACTCAGTGACCAAGACCAAAACGTGACCTGTAATTAATATTTTTACTTTTATTATGTAATATGTGATATTTTACTGTGTTATTTACGTGCAGAAGACGCCTCATAATTTTCTGGTGCAATGCATAACAATGCTATCAAAAGTAAATTAGACTGTCGTCGATTTTTACCAAATAGTCTGAAGGATTGTGGCTAATCGGGGGATGTAAACTGCGAGAGGTTAAGGTTATTGAGCATTTTTAAAGATGAGGTTTCCGAAGATCAAATTCAAAATCAGAAGATTCCCCAAGTAAAAGTGTCTGCCCCCTGGTATTGTGGTACTGAAGCCAATTTGAAGACTTGCTGGTTTAAAAATACGTCGCACTGGATCATTCCCAAATTAAAATTGATAAAACTATGCGTTTTAGACACTTCACGTATTCTACTTTCCACTGAAATGAACTTTGCCGAGGTGCTGTCTCCTCCTTTAAAGCACTAAAATGAGAGGATACTGCAAGCCTTTTTGGCATGACCATATTTGAATTGACCCCGCAGTAACGGTTTGCAAAAGTTGATCCAGTTAAGTTATATTGATTTTACGGACAGTATCATTCTTGAATCCTGAAGAGTACATATTTTTTGCATCATAAATACTAACACCACGCTCCATGTGACCAGATTTTTTTCAGATTTGACCGACAAAATTAATCCCTTCCGAACGCATTGACTGGCATGAGAAAAATCCTGGTTGAAACATTAAACTCTTCTGTCTGGGACCATGTGATGGCGATGACTGACCTGTTTATTCCTGTTAATTTCCTATGTCTATTGTGTATAATAACGGCAATAAACTGGAAAAAGAAAACATTTAAAAATCTGTACATTTTTAGGTGTTTTGCTGCACTATTCACTCCTTTGGGACCAAAGCTTTGAAGACTATTAAAGACTGTGTTAAACATTTCAGGAAAAGTTTGCAACTGCTCTGATGTATGTTTAAATGGGAAAAAAAAAAATCAAAAACTGATTATTTTGCCAGAGCGTAATTGAAATGGGACTGTGCTCTCAAAACAGACCTCACTCTTTTGTGTTTGATTTGGACAGATTAACCCGTTTTAAAATAATTACATAAAATATTAAATTATGCATCTGCATATTTTTGTGTCTGTGTGTTTGTGTTAGCAGTCAGAGACCAAGCAAGTTTACAGAGCGGCCGAGACCTGGAGTCCAGATGATCTGTTCCTCCTTCAGCGCTGGTAGTTCCCTGCGCCTGCCGCTTTGTATTCATCTTAATGTACTTCTCGGTCAAGTGGAGGCCCCACTGCCATGGATTGTATACAGAGATAAGATGGATAAGATATACTTCTACTATATTGAATTTGTAATTCGTCCTATAGTTAGTTATAGCAGTGGGCAGCCACACAGAGCAGCGCCCGGGGACCAACTCCAGCTCTAAAGTCAGTTCCTTGGTCAGGGGCACCAGTTGGAGTATTTTTGTGGGTGTAGGAAATCGTAGCACCCGGTGGAAACCCATGCGAACACAGAGAGCACATGTAAACTCTGCAGGATCGAACCCACAACCTTCTTGCAGTGAGGCAACAGTACTAACCACCGTGCCACCCCTATCTTCCCTTGACCAGAAGTTTTGACTTCAGTGTGGACATCTAACTATTTTTAATTTATGGTGTTCGGAGCCTATAGTGTGCTTTACATCTCACCCATACTAGCTACTTTGTAGGCAGCTGCAGTGCACTGCCCAAGGACAATCTTCAATTCTCAAATCATTTCCTTGGTCAAAGGCGATGGCTGGACTTCTCCAATTGATTACCTGTTTACGGCTTTTTTGGTTGAGGTCTGGCCCTTATTTACAAATATTTAATTTCTATCATTTATGCAACACACTGGTTTTGTGGGTAGTGTCATGTTTAGGCACCCCGGAGTGCATCTGAGGTTGCAGGGTCAATTCCTTGTGAGGGCATTGCAATTATTCCATTCAGTCGGATACCAGAGGTGAACTGCTTGAATAAATGTCCTGCTTTATATGAACCAGTTTTTTTGTCAAGAATGTAAATACATTTGAATTTGATTGCTTTCTTAATTCCTAAAAATGTTTTATTATTAATGGAAATCATTTTTTAAAAGACCTTCGTTTTGTCACCTTTTTAGTTGGTAGAGCCAGTAGTTCGATATCTGCGATGACCCTAGTCTTCAGAACTGAATGCAACATTGAAAGCCCAGACTTAAGCAGTGTTTGTCTCTGAAGTATCAACACTCCACGCTGTTGTGTGATTGAAAGCTTGTGACTTTGGAAGCATTGGTTTTTGTGTTTTGTGTCCAGGGGGGATGTTCCTGGCGACAGGCAGTACAGACCACATGATTAGGGTTTATTACTTTGGGTCTGGGCACCCTGAGAAGATATCAGAATTGGAGTCTCACACAGTAAGTGGATTAGCATAATTTTGAATGCTTTTTACATGAGCACAAAATGATTACCAGTTCATTACAGGTTTTGTTTTGTATTTATCCATATCTTGTACAATTCTCTCTTGCTTTCCTTCTCTCAGTCTCTCTCCTTTTTTTTTTTACAGGATAAAGTGGATAGTATACAGTTCTCCAACTGTGGTGAAAGGTGCGTTATTTTGTAATTTTCTTGCACTTATATTATTGGAGCACCGAACAGTGCCAGGACCCGGAAATCAAGAAACTGATTGTTTTTCTAGGGATTATTAGGGCTGGGAACAGGTCCTAGCACTGAAGGTGCAAGGAACCTATGGTGTTTGAAGGGATTATTGTTGTTGTTGTTGTTATTATTACTATTATTATTATTATTATTATTATTATTAGTATGCATTTTTGCTGGACTTGCCATGGTCAAACATTCACAAATGTTGACATAGATCAGTAGTTCTCAAATTCGGTCCTGGCGCCACCCTGTGTATGCTGGTTTTTGTTCTATCCGCAATTGCAATCTTAGGATTTTAACGAGCTGTTGATTTGTTTTGATTAGGTGCATTTATGCAAATATCCACATTGAGATATATTGTAAATATTGGCAGAGGGAAACAATTTAACCAGACATTTAATCAACATAAATAATCAAAAGGTTCCTCATTGGTGAAACTCTTGACATATGATGGCAAAACCCGACAATTTACTTGGCAAACAGTGGAGTCACGGGTGTTGTGTTTTCTGTTGATTTTACTTGGTTCAGGCAGGTTACTTGGGAAAAACTCAAAACACCTGCGTTCAGAAACCTAATTTGGAGCTTATTGATTTTCTCAGTCTAATTTGATCTGGTTAAAAATGCTTTCACGTGAAAATCCGAGCAATATTGAAAATTGAGCACAATATGTTCAAGGGTTTTTATTCTTCATGGTACAATTGACATGTCCATCCAAATCTGACTTATGATGGTAAATGACTACTCTCAACATGAAATGCTGCTAATTAAGACAAAGTAACAGCTCTTTAAAATATTAGAATTGCAGTTGTGGCTGGAACAAAAACCAGCGTACACAGGGGGCGCCAGGACCGAATTTGAGAACCACTGGCATAGATCAAGGTCAAGATCAAATGGCAATAATGTGCTATAACTCTCTTAATATAGCATTTAGAGCTTAGGTATGTATGAGGCACCTATAGGGAATCAGGTATGCAGAACATTGTGAGTCAGTCACATTTGAGCTTGGGCCTCAAGGTCAAGGCCAAATGGCAAAAAAATGCTATGACTTGCTTAATATGACATTTAGAGCTTAGATATGTATGAGGCACCTTAAAGGAATTGTGTATGCCAAACATTCTCGGTTGTTTGAATTTCACCTAGAGCCTCAAGGTGAAGGTCAAATGGCAAAAAAGTGTTACAACAGCTTAATGTGGCATTTAGAGCTTGGGTATCTGTGAGGCTCCTATAGGGAATCATGTAAGCCAGAGATTCTTGGAAAGTTAAATATGACACTGAGCGTCAAGATCAAATGGAGAAAATTGCTATAACTTGCTGAAAATGGCAGTTGGAGCTCAGGTATGTTTGGGGCATCTATAGGAAACCATGTATGCTGAACATTCTTAGGCAGTCAGTCAAATTTGATGTTGGGCCTCAAGGTCAAGGTTATATGAAAAAAATGGACAATATTTCTTGTCCCCCGCCGCGCGAATGCACGAAGCGGCGGGACATAGTGTTCACGTACGTACGTCCCGAATCCTTGTCAGCAAGATATCTCAAGAACAAATTGACGGATTTCCTTCAGATTTCATGTCAACATGTATTGGGGTGGTGCCCCGGTGCCAGTCGATTTTGGTGACCTTTGCATCACTCTCAAGGTTACACCGAGACACTATTCATTTTGACACGATTTGCCATTTCCTGGCGGGGGACTAAGTCACATTAGTGGCAAATACTTGTTTAATATTGTTTGTAGAGCTTAGGTATGTATTGGGCAGCAGTAGAAAATCATGTATGCTGGTTGTTTTCAACATATTGGATTTGACCATGGGAAACAAGGTCAAGGTAATGACAGAACAGCCTAAAAGTCCTTTAATGTTGGCTTTAGATCTTCGGCATGTATTGGATACTAATGACAAATCATGTATGCTGATCAAACACACCATATTGGATTTGACTTTGATCTTCAAGGTCAAGGTCATGTGAAAAAATCAATCTATTCATTTCCTTGTTTAATAATGTCTCGAGTAATTAGTATGTATTAGGCACTAAACTATGTGTAATTTAAATTTTTTCAGGCATTGTGACCCCACGGTTGACCTTTTTTCACTGTCAACTGCGGCAAAAAAATGTGGTCAAAAGTAATTTTTGGATGTTTGTACCTATTGGCATCATGGAATAGAAAGAATATACTAATTAGACCCACTCAGTGGCAGTGTTGTGTAAAAAAAAAAAAAGAAAAAATTATTGTCTGAATGCAGAGCAAGAACCAGAAGTGAATTGAGAAGTTCACAAATTGACAGCAGACGACAGTGAAAATTCAGGTTAGAAAAAAATCTAATCGGATTTCATGACCTAGACTTCTTAATGGTTATATTTTTACCAACTGGCAGAAATGTTGCTGTCTGTTACTCATGAAATAGTGTGACTGCTGGGTCGAGTTGCCCGATAATGGTAACAGAAACCCCTTTCTCACTGTTCAGTTCTCTTTCGCAAGAGAAGAAATGATTCAAAGAACCGTGAATTAATTCGCAGTGGTAGGGGACCATTTGCCATCATCACCGAAATTTGCGAAAAAATTAAATAGGTTGACCTTCGAAGGGCTAACTTGACCTAGAGAAAATTCAATGACTTCTATCACTGAAAAGGTCACAGATGGAGCCTAGGTTTGTGTTACTGACATAGGAAGTCACATATGAACTTCCATTTGGTGACATTTAGCTTGACTGTTGATGACATTTGAAGGTCTAACTTGACATAATGCAATTACAATGCATTGTCTTGCCAAAACAGTCACAGATGGAATCTAGGTTTGCATCACAGACATGTAGGAAGTCATATATGAACTTTCATTTGGTGACCTTCATATTGACCTTCAAAGGTGAAAAGTGGCCTTGTGAAGATTCAGTGGCTTCTGTCACTAAAACGGTCACAGATGGAGCCCAAGTTTGTGTTACTAACATCTAGGAAGTGGCATATAAACTTTCATTTGGTGACATTCAACTTGACTGTCAGTGACCTTTTGAGGGTCAAACTCCACAGTGAAAATACATGACTTGTACTGCCAAAATGATTGTGCTACACAGATTGTGCTAAGGTTTGTATAGAGACATTTAGAAAGTCATATATGAAGTCCATTTGCTGACCAGAACTTGACATTCTGTGACCTTCAAAGTTCACAATTGACAGATTGAATACATATTCAGGGATTGCACTAGCCACTCGCCACGTTCGCCAATGCGAACAAAATACCATTGTGGCTAAGAAATTTTGCGGTGAATAAGCCACGCCAGCGAAGGCCAAAATAAAAAAAAAATAAATATGCGAGAGAATCCTATGTTACGATGATCTTCTAAATTTTGTCGGAAATGAAACGTATAAAACATCCCTGCTGTTATCTAACATAGCTAATCATCCTGAAATCTTTGCACTGCACCGTGGACTACTCCTCTAACATTCCGGTTTACAATGAGCAGCGCGCTAAGCCAATCGGACAGCTGGGAGCCAAAATTATTCTCTTTGCGGGAACATAGCGAACTGAGACCAACGGCAACAATATATACATTTATCGTATTGTGAAGCCATAGCTATATTGTGCCATAGCCATAGCCATATTGTGTCGCAGCTGCTCAGCTAAATTAAGATCGTGTACAGCGAGCACCTCATGATTTCTTTTGGGGAAATCCTCCCTCATCAAATAAGCCTTAAGCTTCAGAGCAGCCATAAGACAGAAACGGGAAACGGCTCTTCAGCCCAAATTGTTCAAGGATTTAACGTGGCTGGAGCAATTCAAGAATGTCGACGGTCCACGGAAGCTCTGCTACGTTTGGTGTGATGAAGTTTGCCTGAACAGTATATTTGCCAAGCCATTCAGAAAAGTGACAATATTGCGAAGCACTAGCGTGTTAACGACAAGTAAGTTACTTGTTCTGTAACGAAACATGCTCATGTAATGTCATGACAGTAATCCACGAGCCTGCAAGTAGGCTTAGTCAGTTCGCTGGAGTTTGACAGTGCATTACGTGACTAGAACGGTGTGCACTTATTTGGGTAATTCATTCATTATAGTAACCGATAATATTTTGCAAATGAATGTCCGCGTGCCATTGTTTGGAAAATAACAGCTGATGGGTGCTGTATGGAGTTTGGATGATGGAGCCTGACTAAACAAATATTAAAAACAAAATAAATTTTGATTCAGACCTCCCTTTTCCGCTGCCGAATCGTTAACCCTGCTTTTTTTTGCTGTTCTTTCATCTTTTCACGGCTGAAAAATTTTCTGGCTGAAAAAATTTTGTAATAAACAAGGAAACTGTGCTGACAAGAATATGCATTTCTGCCAATGTCCTGCCCCAGTTAAAAAATCTTGCTAATGATAAGTGGTTATATATAGTTGGCTTCATTCTCATTTTCAGATTAGGCTTATGCCGTCGGTGGCGACGGCTGGGGGTTTATCCCCGAACGCCCCCAATCCTCCAGTTCCCCAATCTTTGAATAGACCTTGAATAGGCTTTCATTTGAACTTAATTTCAGGTCAATCGGTCAAATGGTTCTGAAAATGGTTCTGAGTAATTTTCCATCACAAAGCGCCACCTTGTGGCCAAATATTGAATCATACAGGTATGATGTCATCAGGTGACACGTTGTGAGGTCATGACCTTGCAGTTGCACATAGTTTCATGTCAATTGGAGAAATAGTTCCAAAGATATAGCAAAAATGGTGAATTTTATGTGACAAAGCTCCATCTTGTGTCAAAATTTTGTACCAAACAGGTATAATGTCATCGTGGCACACATCCTCAGGTCATGACCTTTCATTTGCACTTGATTTATGTCAGTCGGACAAATATTTCCAGAGATATGATAAAAACAGTGATTTTTTTTTTCCCGTTTTTGGCCCCTAGTGGCCAATCTAGAAATTGTAAATTGTCCAAAATCGAATCAGTTCTTAGTCTTTATGATACTCACTTATATGCAAAACTTGGAATTTCTAATTGAAATATTTCTGCTGTTATAGCGTTAACACGTAAATCAGTTTTTGGCCCCTGCTGGCCTATCTAGATATCGTAAATTGTCCAAAATCGAATCAGTTCTTCCTAATTATGATACTTATGAGCAAAACTTGAAATTTGTAATTGAAATATTACTGAAGTTATCGCGGAACAGTGATTTTTCTTTTTCAGTTTTTGGCCCCTGGTGGCCAATCTAGAAATAGTAAATTGTCCAAAATCGAATCAGTTCTTCCTCTTTATGATACTTACTTATATGCAAAAGTTGGAATTTCTAAAATAAAAAGAAACCTTGCTTTTAAATTTGCAGACAGTTGTCATGTTGAACTTCATAAAATTTAGTGCTCAAGTTTGCTTTCAATCACTTGGAGAGTAATTGTAACAGATATTTAAACCAGCGATGCCCAAAGTCTTGCCACCCCACTGTAAGGCGGCAGGTCTTGATGGCTTATATCCTAGAGTGCTCAGCGAAGTTAGTGAGATCATCTTTAAGTCGCTCTCAGCTATCTTTAGACAGTCTTTAGAAACTCGCGAAATGCCAAATGATTGGAAGCAGGGCAATATAATACCAATATATAGGAAATGGGACCATACTGAGCTAGGAAATTACTGGCCAGGCAGTTTGACTTGCATTGCATGCACAATACTGGAATGTATAATAAAAGACGAGCTGGAATTATTTCTTGAATGTAATAATATCTTGAGGGATTGCCAAAATGGTTTCAGTGAGGGAAGGTCATGCCTCACACCTGGAATTTTTTGAAGAGGCCATCAAGACTTATGATCAGATCAGGGCGGATGACATCATATATTTGGATTTTCAGAAAGCATTTGATACAGTACCATGAGACTAATTTTTAAAATGAGCTCCATTGGAGTTACAGGAGGTATTCTGAAGTGGATTCTAAACTGGTTGCAGGACAGAACACAAAGAGCCGTTTCTCAGGGATCGGTGTTCGGTCATCTACTTTAATGACCCTGATTGGAATATTGAGAGCAAATTAGTTATATTTGCAGATGATACTAAATTGGGCGGTTTTGCTAATAGCTTAGAGTCCGCCAATGTGATTCAGGATGATTTAGATAGAATCCAGAATTGGACATGAATGTGGAATATGAAATTTAATGTGGAAAAATGTAAAGTTGTACATGTAGGTAATAAAAATATTAAGCAGGATTACTTCATGGGAGGTTTAAAACTGGAATGAACTCCACATGAAAAAGATCTGGGAGTCACAGGTTCTAGCCATTGTGCCGTAGCAGTTAAAAAAGCTGGGATACATTGCCAAAACTATTGAGTGCAAATCCGAGGTGGTGATGCTTTTTTTGTACCACACATATGTCAGACCACATCTGGAGTATTGTGTATAGTTCTGGGAACCATACTTAAGAAAGAATTAGAGGCTCTAGAAAAAGTTTAGCGAAGAGCCACTAAGCTAATTCCAGGGATAAAAGATGAAAGCTATGGAAAGAGGCTAAAGATCCTGAATCTCTTTATTTTTAGGAAAAGGAGACTTAGGGGGGGATCTGATTGAGGTCTTTAAATATGTTAAAGGGATAAACAAGAAGAATTAAGTTGGACTCCTTCGGCAAAGTTTTTGGTGTGGAATAGCTTGACTGATCATATTGTTGAGGCAGAAACCTTGGGAATTTTCAAAGGCAGGCTGGACTTAAAGGTGAATACCATTGAGTCATTGATTTTTACTACTATTCACAATAGTAAAAACAGACTGGCGACGCTAGTTGGGTAGAATGGCTTGTTCTTGCCATTCATGTTATGTTATGTATGTTATGTTGGTTTGTAGTTGTTTCAAATGCATGTAAGAACATGCATTTAGCAAGAAGCATTTAGCAAGCTAAAACTGTATCATGCAAAGACAAGGCCATATTTTGAAGCATATTTCTGAAAAGCAAGACCAAACCACATGCTACATCTATCACAACATGGCTTCGCAGTAAAAGAGTCTGAGCACTGAATTGGCCTACCTGCAGTCCAGACCATTCATTAATGGAAAACATTTGGTGCATTATGGGGAAAAAAAATAAAATCTGGCAAAGAAGGCCCAGGAATGTTGAGGAGCTAAAATCCTACATCTGACAAGAGTTGGACAACTTTTCTCTCCCAAAACTTCAGCCGTTGGTTTCCTCACTTACCAGATGTTTACAGAATGTTGTTGAAAGAAGAGGCAATACTTAACAGAGGTAAACATGGCCCTAGCCCAACAATTTTTTGAGATGTGTTGCTTCCATCAAATTCAAAATGAGCCAGTCTTTTTCATGAAATGGTAAAATGTCTCACTTTCAACATCTGATATGTTCCATTGAGAAAAAATGTCAGTTTGAGATTTGCAAATCATTGCATCCTGTTTTTATTTACATTTTGCACAGCATCCCAACTTTTTGGAATTGGGGTTGTATCTTTCAATACATTCTAACCAAAAAATTGTGGCCCCCTTTAGGACCCCTTTTAGATGAAAGTGATGGTGTATAATCATCACTGCTCACTACTGTAGTTGCAATTATCATTTGAAATTCTTTCTTCAGCTTGAAAAGGTTCAATAAAGAAAATTGTCATCACAAATTAGCTGCCAACATTGATTCGATTAGGCTTCAAGTAGTAGTGAAAATTGGCAGGCCCTTTTTTGCTGTTCACTTGGAGCAGTCCGCGATCATGACATTTGTCTTGTTGTCGGAGGACATGTTATATGTAAAACGATAACAACTGAAGCCTCACTGTTCCTCCATCCAATCAAGTTCTACTTAAATGGCCAGGGTGCATGTTTAGTTTGCTATTGTATCTCCCTGACGACGATAGTTGGGAGATACTATGGTTTAGTTCCGGGGCTGCCGCGGCAGCGATTTTCTGGTCCGGCGTCTGGAAGTCACAATTATTACAGGAATTTCTCCAAATTTCACACGGGCCAAGATATTGATTGGACAATGCTCAAGACCGAGGTTCGCAAATTTCGCATGTCCAGTATGGCTGCCGGCGGCCATTTTTCCTGAAATTTGGGGATCGGGGAGATATGCGACTCGACCCTGTGGCGAACGAGTCATCTATTTTTCCCTGAGGTGCTTTTGCAAATGTTTCTTTGACAGTGTAATGGTCCCTTCAGCTAATGGACCACTAAGGGTAGCGCCTTGTTTCACTTGCTCTTGTGCCAGTATTTGCTCATATTGTTCATGTTTGGTGCTTTTTTCTCTGAACAAAGGTTCGTCAGTGGCAGTCGTGATGGGACTGCACGTATCTGGCAGCTACAGCAGCAGGAATGGAAGAGCATTCTTCTGGACATGGCAACTAAGCTGCCTGGGTAAGGGAACCCGTCAGAACCACTACTGGGCATACCAGAAAAAGTGTTTTAGCGGAGGCTTAATTATGTTTGTTTATTTTTCCCATAAAACTGTTCACAATGGACGGCCTCCTCCCAATGTCGGGGGCCACTGTCACTTCACTACAGGAGGAAGGTACTGTGGTGAAAGTCATATAGTCCAGCCTTTTGTTGCAATCATTTATGGGGGTCATTCCATAACAAGTAGATCAAATGGTCTGAACCTGACCTACTCAAAAAAAAATCTGGCAAAAATATATGTTGTAGTACATAACCTAAAATTCTTGCATGCTAAAATCTGGACATCTAGGTCAATTAACCACTGAGTTAAAGGGTTAAGGGTTTAAAGTTACACATTTTGTGGTTAAAAATGCTAAAGTACAATATTCTACAGTCATTAGGTATAGTCCTAGGGCTGTCCAAAATCCTGACAAATTATACATCGTGAATTTTTTCCGGATTTGGGATGGCTCTAGTTAATTACAGGTAAATTATACCCTTGTCCAAAAATGATGCCAGATTTGAAATATACATAAAATAATTATGCAAGAATCACCATTCAGGAGAGTATTACATTTTTAGGAAAGATTCAAAACTGACCCCTGAAAGCTCCTGAAATTTCAATGAGTACGGGAACTTGTAACGTTGCTGTACACTGCGAGGGCTATATCTCCAGGGTTAATTAACCGAGAGGTCAAGATTTTGGCATGCATGAATTTTATGTCATGTACTACAATATATATTTTTGCCAGACTTTTTTGAGGGTGTCAAGTTCAGTCCACTGGTCCAGTTGAGATGGAATGACCCCTGGATTTATCCAGTTGGTGCAGATCCTCAGCCAGGGTATAAAACCCACCAGTAAAATTTAAGTTACTTGTATCAGTTGGACCACCATGGACAACAGCATGACAGAACTTTTCTAACAGTTGAGCTTTCCTCCTTTATTCCACGTCTGAACATTGAGACTGTACACTAAAAATAACTAATGTCTGATATTTTTCAAAATTCTGGAATCACCAGATAATATTCATTTTTTTAGGTTGCCGCCTGTAGGCCAGTAACCTACTGTTGTCACTTTGCGTCTGGCGGCGACGGTGGAGGGGTTGTCCGTTTAAAGCCGTATCTCAAAAACGGTCTAATGAATTTTTTTTTTTTTTTTAATTTGGGGATGTGATCAAATCGATCCTCGTGTTAATGCCCGAGCTAAAATTTTTCTGATTGAATCATTCGTTTAGACTTTGCGGCCATTTTTATGTCGAAACTGGCCATTTTTGGCACTTGGGTGCAATTTTCTCAAAAACTGTCTGATGAATTTTTTTTTTTTTAATCGCAGCAATGGAGTCAGTATTATGACCTGCTTCAAAGGAGGTGTAAACGGTGTTTTAATTGAATCGCTCCTTCATAGCGCTACCTAGGCAACTTGTCTGGACTTCATTTTTCGGGGTGTTTTGTGCTATAACTCTCTTTATATGGCATTTAGAGCTTAGGTGCCTCATACATACCTATAGGTAATCAGGTATGCTGAACATTGTGAGTCAGTCACATTTGACCTTGGGCCTCTGGGTCAAGTTCAAATGGCAAAAATGTACTATAACTGTCTTAATATAGCATTTAGAGCTTAGATATGTATGAGGCACTTCGAGGGAATCAGGTATGCCGAACATTGTGAGTCAGTCATATTTGACCTTGGGCCTCCAGGTCAAGGCCTAATGGCAATAATGTACTATAACTCTCTTAATATAGAATTTAGAGCTTAGGTATGTATGAGACACCTATAGGGAATCAGGTATGCTGAACATTGTGGGTCAGTCACATTTGACCTTGGGACTCAAGGTCAAGGCCAAATGGCCAAAATGTGCTATAACTTGCTTAATATGACATTTAGAGCTTAGATATGTATGAGGCACCTAAAGGGAATCATGTATGCCAAACATTCTCGGTTGTTTGAATTTCACCTTGAGCCTCAGGGTGAAGATTAAATGGCAAAAATGTGTTATAACAGCTTAATGTGGCACCTATGGGGAATCATATGAGCCAAACATTCTCTGCAAGTTGAATATGTCATTGGGTGTCAAGATAAAGGGGCAAAAATTGCTATAACTTGCTGAATATGGCAATTGGAGCTCAGGTATGTTTGGGGCATCTATAGGAAACCATGTATGCTGAACATTCTTAGGCAGTCAGTCAAATTTGATGTTGGGCCTCAAGGTTATATGAGAAAAATGGCCCATATTTGTTTCATATTGTTTGTAGAGCTTGGGTATGTATTGGGCTCTAATACCAAATCATGTATGCTGGTAGTTTTTTCGACGTTGGATTTGACCATGGGAAACAAGGTCACGGTAATGACGAAACAGCCTAAAAGTCCTTTAATGTTGGCTTCAGATTTTCGGTATGTATGGGATACTAATGACAAATCATGTATGCTGATCAAACGCGCCATATTGGATTTGACTTTGGTCTTCAAGGTCATGTGACAAAATCAATCTGTTTCTTTCCTCATTTAATAATGTCTTTAGAAATTAGTATGTATTAGGCACTAACCTATATATAATTTAAATTTTTTCAAGCATTGTAACCGCATGGTCGACCTTTTTCACTATCAATTGCGGCAATAAAAACCGGTCAAAACCCATTTTTGGATGTTTGCTCCTATTAGCATCATGGAATAGAAAGAATAATACTAATTAGACCCACTTGGTGGCAGTGTTGTGTAAAAAAAAATAAATAAAAAATCACTGTCTGAAAGCAGAGCAAGAACCAGAAGTGAATTTAGAAGAGGGCGCACTTCACAAATTGACTGCAGATGACAGTGAAAATTCAGATTAGAAAAACATCTAACTGGATTTCATGATCTACTCTTCTTAAATATTATATTTTTGCTAAATGGCAGAAATGTTGCTGTCTGTCACTCATTAAAAAGTGTGACTGCTCGGTCTAGTTGCCCGATACTGGTGAATAAAACTCCTCTCTCACTGAGCTGCGTTGGCCCACGGAAGTGTGCAGATTGAACAGTTCTATTCTTTCACAGAGAAGAATTGATTTGAAGAACCGTGAATTGATTCGCAGTGGTACGGGACCATTCGCCAGCACCGCCGAAATTCGCGAAAAAATTAAACGGGTTTAATTTTTTCTCGGATGTTCGAACTGGAGCTTTTTAACGCCGATATCGTGTCGACAATGTGTTGCTTTAGCAAGAATTTGTGTTGGCTTGCTGTTGAATCCATGGGCTGATGATAGTTACTTTTCTCCTGTTGGAAATTTCAATATACAGGTGCTGGTCAACGAATTAGAATAATTTGAAATAGTGCAATCGTTAAATTTTTTCAATGCATTTTTTGTGCAGAAAGCAAATCGGGTGTTCACCGCGCCTGTCCTACTTGTTAGAGTAATCACAGAACTTGCTACCTGTAAAAAATTTTCTCAGCTGAGCTTTCCAAAAGGCCCGTTTTGGCCATTTAAATCTGACACTGTTGTTTTATTGAATTAGAATAATTGAGAAACCGTTTCACTGAATTAGAATAATTTTTATTATAATTAGAATGATCACTTTCTCAGTATTTTGTGGCTGCCCCCTTGGCTTGTATGACTGCCTGAAGTCTCTGCGGCATCGATTTGACCAGCTTGTCACAAGTTTCCGCACTCACAGCTTCCCAGGGAGTGGCGATGTTCTGCTTCAGTTGGTCCAGCATAGTCGGCATTCTGTCGCAAATTTTCCGCTTGACGATGGCCCAAAGGTTTTCAATGACATTGAGGTGAGGCGAGTTGGCTGGTCATGCCAAAACTTCAAGCTGTTTTTCAGTGAGCCAATCTTTGGTCGACTTTGCCGCATGAGCTGGTGCAAGATCCTGTTGAAATATGAGGTCTTCTTCGCCGAACTGTCCCTCAACAGTCGGAATCAGGAATGTTTCCAGAACATCTTGGTATACGGCAGCATTGACAGTCTTCTTGAGGAAGCAGAGTTTCCCTACACCCCAAGCAGACATGCATCCCCAGACCATAACGCTCTGGAGAAACTTGACGGCTCTTTTTACGCACTCTAGGTTGTAGGTTTCGCCACCACAACGCCAGACACGAGGACCTTGGTCACCGAAGGCGATGCAAAAGCGTGATTTGTCACTGAAGACCACTTTCTGCCAGTCTTCAGCAGTCCACTCGCCGTGTTCTTTGGCCCACTTCAGCCGTTTCTCCATTTGTTTCTTGTTCAGCATTGTTTTTACTGCTGGAACGCGAGATTTGAGGCCGAGTTCGCGCAGATGACGGTAAGTGGTTGATCTCGAGACGTTAGCGCCGGTCTGCTCGTTCCACAAGTCGCTGAGCTCAGAAATGGACTTGAACTGGTTGCTGACTGCGATCTTTCTCAGCTGCTTGTTGTCACGAGCAGAAGTTTTTTGGACGCCGGGACAGTTGGTGCGCTTGCTGCAGTCTTTCTTGGGAGCTTTGCAGATGGAAGACTGGCTGATACTGAGCTGCTCAGCAATTTTAGTTTGGGTCAAGCCTTGTTAGCGAAGGGCTTGAATTTGAGTCACTATTCCCGTTGAGAGGTCGCGCTGCTTACCCATGATTGATTTTACAAAATTCTACTCAACCCTGACTTTATGCTGCACAGTGAACACTCACAGAAAACAAAAATTCGAGCACTTATTCTAATTCAATGAAATGACTTATGAATTATTCTAATTCAATGAAACAACAGTGTCACAGTTAAATGGCCTAAATGGGCCTTTTGGAAAGCTCAGCTGCGCAATTTTTTACAGGTAGCGAGTTCTGTGATTACTCTAACAGGTGGGACAGGCGCGGTAAACACCTGATTTGCTTTCTGCACAAAAAATGCATCAAGAAGATTTAACGATTGCGCCATTTCAAATTATTCTAATTCGTTGACCAGCACCGGTATTATGATGGAGAAAAAACATAATATATTTTGAGAGGTATTTCGAGACCATTGATGTCCATCCCTGCCTAAGTTGATGTACTCATGCTAATTCCCACTTGAAAATCATTTAGTCATATTGCGCATCATGAGTCAAAATGGTTGATTTGTGGTGAATATGATTATTATATCATTTCACTGTGCACCATTTGGAGAGCCATTTGGGAAGCCACTTGGAGAGCGGTCTTATTTGGCTCCTGGACAGTTAGAAATTTTGAATCTCTTTCTTTGATGTTATACATTTGTGGTCAAGGGGTTTGTGATCCTGGAAGTGTTTTGTTTTACCTGTCATTTTTCGATTCTCAGTATTATTTATTTATTTATTTAATTATTTATTTTTGAGAACAAATTCAGTGTGGAATTTTCATCAAGATTTTTGTGTTCATGGCCTTTAATTTGTACGAAAATGATGAAAATCAATGTATCAAGCTGGTATTCATAAAGTATCTTGTCTCATCGTAATTTTTTTCCCCACTCTTGAATCTTGAATTTTAAGGCTTTGAATTGGGGAACACATAAATTGCCTGATTTTGCTTTTTTGGGGTTTTGAATTCAGCTGGACTGGAATATGAATGAACATGAATAGAATAGGAATGAAAGTGATTAAAATTAGAGGGAGGGGAAAAATGAATTGATTTATGTGCCGTGATTTGCAGTTTGCGTGGGTTGTGGCTTTTAGAATTAGTTGTGTGTTTTTATGATTTTTTTTTTTTTTGAGTTCTAGTTCTTTTTGTCAGCAGACTTCAAAGAATGAGTGGCCCCCTTAAAGACCTTGATCAGTTTTTCTGTAAGTGCTTTTTTGTCAGTTTCAGCTGAAGTATATTCCGCTAGGTTTCCGAATATGGTGATTTTTAGCATGGAATTAGTTGCATAACCAGATAAGATTGTAGTTTGCCTCATGCAGTCGAGGTCTACATTTAAACCAAAATGTTTGCTGAAATCATGTTTACAGGTCTGAATTGACCAGATATCATTATATAATGCAAATTTGGTAAAATGATTAAGAATTTGTCTTTTCTTGATTAGCAAAATATAATGGCATTTTGAAGCAGGAAGCACAAAGGTTTTTGAAATGGGTAATGGCACGATGGTAAGATGGAAAATGAAAAAAGAACTCCTAACACCCAAAAAGACGACAGCAGAAAAAAAGAACTGAGGTCACCAGTCAACAGACAGATTTTCAATTGAATAAATGCTAATAAGCACAGGCTTATTTTTACCCTGTATGGGAGTGCGCACTGGTGAGACCACTCTGGTGCTACTATGGCGAATGGTCATCATGTTAATTAATTTTTTAAAATCAGGGGACTCTCCAGGCTGCAGGTATTTGAAATGGTGTATTCTCAGGTATTATTTTGGGAATGAGGGCTGCTGCCATAACTGTATTATGGAATTAGAAAACTTATAGGGCACTATTTTAATGATCTGAGCGCACTGTATAAAGCGCATGAAACAAGTGAATTTAGGGCTTGTTCAAATCCATTTTTGCAAGTTTAACAGTGAGTTATCTGGGTGATATGTGTGATGGTTCCAAGGGGGTTGTACTTAATCTCTTAATTATTCATTGGTGTGTTTGGGCTGAACATGAAATAAGCAATCTCCCATTCCTTTTAACAGCCAGGCTTGCTTTTACCTTAACGAATTGCAGTTATTCGGGTGGATTTTCCAAATTGGGGGGGATAACAGGTAAATGGTCTGCTCAAGGCGAAGTCAAAGCGTGGGGGCAAACGACTGCTAAAAGTATTCAAACCTGATTACTATAATCTCTAAAAATGTAATTGAAATCGATAAGCTATTGTCGTGGTGTGGCGTCTGTCGTCCTGAACATTTTTAATCTTTTTTTTTTTTTTTGGCCTGATGAAAGTTTGTGTAAATTTGCCATAACATACTATGAGACCATATCTCCAGACATTTTTTTTCAGATTTTTGATTGAATTATTTTTGTACGTTTAATGGGCCCTTGAAATTTTGACCCCAATGTTAATGATAGGACTGAGAAATTTAAAGAATTATTTCTCAAAAGCCATGTGATAAATTTATTTCTTAATCAGGCAATCAACTTCCCTTGGTACGGTCAATGTACAGTGCGAGCGCTATTTTGATTGAATCGATGGAAGTGGGTCTTGTGGAGGTGCTGTACTTTATGAATATGCAAGCTGGCCTGTGGAGGCCAAATGGTTGCAGATAATGATTGTTTGAATTATCAACATATAGGAAGTCATATATCTGACCTATATATTGGTTGTGTTAAAGTTGACCTCAGATGACTTGGAAAGGTCAAACTTGAGGTCATAGCAAAATGTTACAATTTTCAAAGGCTTCTAGGCTTGAAAATATTGAAGATCGGTAACATATGTGTATTAAACACTTTTATGAAGTCATATATGAAATTTATTTTGGTGCCCTTGAACTTCTTCAAACTTATCTCCAAAACCGCTTCTGAACTGAGCATTGTATCACAGGATGCCTTATAAATGTGTGTGAACTTTTATTCAGTGACCTTGACATTGACCTTCAATGATTCGGATGTCAAACTTCACAGAGAATTTTCATTACATGAATCATTAAGATTGCTTGTGGGTAAGGCACAGGACCCTTGGTCCTATTTTTATATTCCTCCGGATGGCATTAATTTAATGAAAATGCAGTATCCTAATGCAGACCCTAATCTCAAAAGTTCTTGTGCATTAGAAATATGTAATTATATGGCATAAAGTCATTATGTTTAGGAGGGTTATTTTTGCTTGAATTTCTGCATTTACATGCAGAGATTTAGTTGCCCAGGTGCTGAGATGAAGAGTGGAAACTAGGTTTTGCTTCTGCTTTGTTGGTAGTTAACCAACATTTGGTTAGGTGTGCCTTGCATGCTGTCAAGGTTAGTATGAGCTCCAGGCAAACTGTTCTGTGATGCAAGCAGTAAGCTTTTCTTTGACTCCTCAAATTATGTTCTTGGTCCCCTCTCTTTAAAGGCAGGTCAGAAGAGGCCTTTGTGGATTTTTAAAAAAAACTATTTGTACATGTTTCCAGCAGGAATAATCCTCCGCCACTAGAAGACAAGGTGACAAAACTGAAAGTCACCATGATAGCGTGGGATCGCCATGATAACACGGTGATCACGGCGGCGAACAACATGACGCTGAAGGTGTGGAATTCGTATACAGGGAACCTTGTCCATGTGCTGATGGTGAGAGAACATAGGAGATTTCTAATATATATCTCATATTAGGGGTGTAACGGTACACATAAATCACAATTCAGTACGTACCCTAGTTTTGAAGTCATGGCTCTATACGTTTTCAGTGCAGCAAGGGAACAAGAAAAGCTAAACTTCAAATTGCTTTATAGTTAGTATAAAGTCATAAAGGCACATTCTTAAATAAAAATGATTACAAAAAGTGTTACTATTGCTGTACCTTGCAAACAAAACTTATATAAATAAAAATGCAGCAAGTGGAAAATTATGCACATCAGCAGCTTTCAGCTTTATATTGATACCGTGGAACAGTCCTGGGCCAGCTTGAATTTGTCATGTATGCGCTTGGGCGACACTCTTTCCCACTTCAAAGAGTGTCTGTATTTTCTCTGACTGAAATGCTTAATAGTTAGCTTTACATTACTTTTTATACTGCTTTGCATAGCCTCAAAACATGCAGGAACATGTGTGATGTGATCTGTAGTCGAGGGAGTATGAGGCAGAGGTGTCTGGCCTCTGCCGAAGAATCGACGCCGAAGAATCGTGTAGCAAAATACAACAGTTTTTTTTTTTTTTTTTTTCCTTCCTGATCTCTGATATATTATCATTCATATAAATGCTGAACGCTAATGTATTTTCAAAAAAAGTATTTCTATTGCAGTTTATAAGCTAGGCTAAACCAAGTTTTGATGATAATTTTTCCAACTCTGGAATAACCTTGGCAAGTAATGTTACCCTCACAAAGTCTGCCGCACTCAGTGTTTTCAGTGACGAGCAATGATTGTCCCAGCTCAGGAAAGGCACACAGCTAAATCACCAGTGTTACTGGTTTTTATTTATTTATTTATTTATTTTTATAATTTATATATTTAATTTTTATATTATGTATAACTTTTGTTATGACTAAGCTCAAGTAAATGATTAAGACGATATCTTGTCTGAAAGATAAGCAAATAGATTTTACTTTATTGCCATTAAATTGGCTGAGAACATTACACAATCATTTACATCCGCAGTTTCAGGAAAATTTCAATAGAGTGTTAACAAAGTGTCCTATTCAGGGAAGTTCAGCTGAGCATTTGGGAAACACACCGCTGAATGATAGTGGTGGATTCACAAGCTTTGGCTTTTGCATTAGTGTTCGCCTCGGCATAATGATGATGAAGGTGATACATTTTTTTTGCTCGCTGGTGGTTTAGCTGCAATTCTGTTGCTCAGGATACTTTGACAACTCGTGGCTTTCTGTCACCTGGGGGGAGACTTGGATTTGAGAATTTTTCACAAAGAAGTTTAGTTTCGCCTCATGTCATGTTTAAAGCTGGACTATTTCTGTTTATACACGGACTGAACCAAATGTCCCGCACAGAACGGTTCAGTATGAATATGTGTACAGTTACACTCCTATCTCATATGTATCTTTTTTAATTTATATATATATATATATATATATGAAAAAATTATCAAATCTAAGTATGCATGTTAAATGTAGCTCACTTGGAAAAGCCTCGGATGGAGCGCTTTGGCATTTGCTGGGGCTCTGTGAGGAGGCTCATGTTGTGAAATGTGATTTACTCTGTAAGGCCAGCTAATTGCACCCACTGTATTGTTTGCAGGGACATGAAGATGAGGTGTTTGTGCTGGAGCCTCATCCATTTGACCCCAGAGTGCTGTTCTCTGCTGGACACGATGGGAATGCTATCGTGTGGGATCTGGCCCGTGGTGTCAAAATCCGCTCCTACTTTAACATGGTAACCAGCAACAATACGGACCTCATTTGCTAATCTGGCTATTTTTTTTCTCTAATATTTCTGTCCCATCTGCTCACAGTTTACTCTTCCATCTTGCATTCCCTATTTCCCCTGCTTTTCGTCCATATGGCAATATCTAAACATAATAAACAATGAAAAATAGGTAAAAGTAAAAGTTATTACATGAATTCTGACCTAGATACAGTTAACAGCAGCCTTCATGACTATCAGAAGTCATTTCATCATGCACTTTCAAAGTTAAAAACATCATCCCTACCCTCATCTAGGATTCTATTGCTTGAAATAACATTTTAGATATGAGTACAACATACATCAAAGATTAGAATCCTGGAGGAGGGCAAGTCAATGTATCGAGGCTAGAATACAGTAGTAAGAAATCTTGATAGTTTTATTGATATATTCACAGTAGTAATGATGACCTAAGAATATACTTATTAAAGTGAAATACTGGCTTGTTGGGATGAAAAAATGTATAGAACATACCATTCTTTGATGCCTTTATTTTTATAACTGACATTTCTTTGAATAAATAAGAAATGATATTTATCTTCATTCAAATCTATTACTGTTCTCTTCTACTATAACTTTATTTTTTTGGTCATTTTCTCTTCAGTTTGTGATGTAAATCACAAAAAAGCTAAATTATAGGCTTCCCAAAAACGTGTTCTTTAAAAGACCAGGCTGCTGGATAGCTCACTCGGATAAGGCACTGCGTTGCAGTGCAGAATTGACTATTACGTTGCGGGTTTGAGCCCCGGTTGTACCAGCTGGCAGTGGTCGGCAGCTTTTTCAGCGTAGCGCACAATTGGCCATCGCACTACAGGGTTTCAAATTGGGAAGGGACTGCCGGGTAAGGGAAATAAATAAACAGCTTTGTTCGTTGCTCACGCGCCTCCTGTTGGCCAGACGGGCGCTCGTCAGGAAGATTCTAAGTCTGTTCATGTCCGGGTATCCTCTGCCCTCGTTCTGAACTTGCAGAGATTCAACCAATGAGTGTATAAGAAGCAGTGGCTGGCGGGCACGTGCTTCGGAGGAGAGGCGTGAATTGTCTTCACTATCCCGAGTTGGCAGCAAGGGGTTGCATACGAGCAAGCTTTGTACATAGTTCACCAATTGGGCAGTCCGGATTTGGGTGGGATTGGAGATGCCAAAAAAAAAAAACAGACAAACCAGCACTACAGTTTTTTTCATGAGCTGTAGCCATCCACCACCAAGAATAACCTTTCACCCTGACACCAAGCATTACATTTTACTCTGACACCAGGCATTACGTCTGAGAGCACAATGATAATATTTCTATGTCGAAAATCATGGTTAAAGGATTAATGATATTTGAGTTCTCAATCTCACAAGAAAACTGAAGACAGAATCATATACACACAAACATTTTCACATATACAAGCCCTGTTGCGCTGTTATGCAGGGAAAATTTTAACCATGAATAGATAATATTCCAACATATATACAGATGAGAAACCAAAAGTGGGCTGATAGGAAGGCAGGACACGCCGTTAAGCTGTAGCTAGTAGGGATGCCACCCAAAAAGAAGATGAAGGCGAATAGCGGGCAGACATCAATGATGTCCTTCGTAAAGAAAGGTAAGTTCAGCACAATAAACTGAACTAATGAGGCAATTCTACTCAGAGATCAGCCCATATATCCATATTGAGCAGTAGTAGCCTACTACCGCATTCCCGGGGACAGCTCTTGGCACTACGCTATCGTCAAATGCATTAAATTACCAGTGTTTTCGACATAAGTTTTTAAGGCATTGAATCGAAGAAAACCTGCGTTGAAACATTGGTAAATTGTATAGAGATTGTCGCATTCTGGCTGCAAGTGTGCTAATGCGTTCATCTCATCTAATCCGTAACCATGCATTAATTCCCTCATTTGCAAAGACTACACAGTATGACTACTGGTAAAATAGTTTTTCTGCCAACATTCTGTTCAGTTCATCCAAAAGTTATCATGCATTCTCCTTAAATGAGGACATGAAACGTGAACTGTCTTTCGAATATTCTGAATTGTGTAGCTTGCGAGAAGGCACTTATTTAGCTTGGCTTAGGCCTTAACTGACATTGTTTGCACCGATGTTCATAATTTGATATGCTCAGTATGTTTCGCATTTTAATGTTTTCTTTTTACTTCTGAAAATATTTTAAATAAGTGAAGTGCCATCTTAAAATAAATTACATTGCTGTGAAAATGCTGAAATGAGAGCTGTAATTTTTTATTAATATCACGTGTATCGAATTTGATGTTAGCAGTAGTATTGGAGATCTTTTTTCCATAAAAGTTTCTTCATCATTATAGGGTTCTGTAGGTGCCATGCGTCCTCTGTTGTTGGTGCCATGCTTCCTCTCAATTCCAATAAAGTCCAGCACCTCACGAAAGTCAGCAAGCACTCTTTAACTTCTGACCAATTCGCATATTCAGATTTTTGATGATATTTATTTTATAAATGCCAATGAAATGGTGATTCCATAATTTTTCATCAACATAGTGACTTCGTATTTGTTATGGTTGAAAATGGCTAATTATTCAGTGCCAAAAGAAAACCCTCAAAGATTTAAATGACTTGAAATATTGAAAAAAATACAAATATCTTATATTTAAGTATAAAGATGTTAATTATTTTGTACAGTCTCTAATACTCAAGACTGGAGAAGACCGGTAAATGATGTGAGTTTAGGAATAAATTGTAATAATGTAGAAAAATGCTTCAAAGAACTAATTGCTGTGGTGTTGGAGTTGATTTATAACTTGCTCATAGTTTTTAATGTACTTGTGCTTGTGGTGCTAGTTAGTATTGTGCAGGAAATGCTGCCATGCATGTAGGGGTATTCAACCTTAAATGGCAAAAATCTAAAACTTTCCACTGAAAAATAGATGAATATAGAGCACCATTGGGGATTTTCTCGGGGGAGATTCCCCTGGACCCCCCTGGAGGTGGACTGACAGTGCCACACATGCAACTCGTCTGGCTACTTTCTTCATTTAACCTGCTGCTTCCATTTCTTGGGAACACTGGTAGAATGGAAGTGAATGGGAGGTGACTGTTCCTTGTGTTAATTTTGCATATGTGTGACTGTGCCCTCGCTCTTATTTTCTCCTCTTCACTCTTTCACTTTTGAATTATGTTTTGGATATTCTGCAACTGTGCCATTTCCGAATCAGCAAATAGGAAATAGCACTTAACCAGAAACAGAGAGGCACTTCTATAATGTGGTGACATGTAGTTTCATTGTGACATATGATTGTAGTATGAGGGTACGTACTAGGCATGGGTGATGAAACGCTGATGATTATTATCACAGACAAAACTTCTTTCATAACCATATAAAGGCATTTGATACAAAACTTGAAGTTTAAACGGCCCATAGAAAGCTGTACATTGTCCAGCTGTCAGTGTGAATTGGAGAAGTTCAGTTGTGCAAACAGACTCCCTCCGTGACTCATAAAAAGCATATCATATGGTTGGTTGCACTGTGCATGCATTTTGACATGCATCAGAATGGAGACAGCTTGGCTGCAGGTGAGGGCTGGGGAAGAAATTACTGACTGAAACAGCATAAGTTCTCCAAAGCTGCAGTTTTTGGATTTTTGGGGGCAGTTGACATAATTTTTTTTAGAAAACGAAAAAAAAATATTGTTGCATTTTGGCCTTTACTCACACGAAAGCTATATTTTTGGGCACTGAAGCTGCAAACTTTTGAAAATGTGCATTAGAGTGGAATGTTTTAATAACGCTACCCTTCCCGTCACCACTGGAGGCAGATTACGAAATTCTTTTGAAAAGTGTGCAGACACAGTCCCAGAATGAGCATGGCTATTATGTTTTGAACCTGCATTCGAAGAACCTGCATGGGTACTGCTATGCCTTTATGATATCCTTGCATTTTTTTTTAAATTAACAAAAAAAAACATAAGACAAGAAAATTGGATCTGTGATTAACTTTTTAGGTCTCCTGAGCCGAAGGCGTGACCTATTGCGATCCCCTTTTGTCCGTCATCGTGCGTCGTCCGTCATCCATAAACTTTTCCTTGTGAACAAAATAACTTAAGTATTTATGAACCAATTTTGATGAGACTTTGTATGCAGGCTTATATCCATAAGATCTTGGACAAGTTCGAAAACCAGATTGATTCGATCATATTTGATGGAGTTATTGCCCTTTGTTGTATTATTATCATAAGCAACCTTGTGAACACAATAATTTCAGTAAATATCGGTCAATTTTAATGAAACTTTGCATGCTGGCTTATATCTATAAGATCTCAAAGAAGTTCGAAGATTCAATCAAATTTGATGGAGTTATTGCCCTTTGTTATATTATCATCATAAGCCACATTGTGAACACAACAACTTAAGTAAGGGTCATTTAAGGATGTGTCACGTTTAGGTTTTGGAGGACACTGGAGTATACCTGGAGAAAACCAACAACCTGTGGTTGGTACTTGGCAACTGCCTGTACAGTTTGAGGGGAAAATGCCCCGCGGGATGCGGTTTTACCTCAGAAGTAGAAAAGTAACTTGACATATGTTAATGAAGGTATTATTCCTTCCTTTCACTGAAGCGTTTTTTGTTTAAACGCCAAAGTTTTTATGAGCATATTCACAGTCTGCACCGACCAAACCTATGTATTGTCAACTCTGCCTATTGTCTTGCATTTACTTTTTTATACCTAGATATGCTGGAAACCAGTTATCTTTATTGATGGAAGTGTCTAAAAATTGTGAATTTCATGACTCCCAGGCTCCATGTTTGCCCCTGGGGGAGGGGGTCAAGTTTACTATAGTTTATACAGGAAAATGATACTTTTAATTTTGACTGGAAATCATTCACACTTGATTGACATTACAACAATGAGATGATATAATGATATTTTTGACAGTTTCCCTTACCCAGGGGCAGGGCCCAAGGGTCAAAATGGCTTGAGAAATCTTCTTTGCTTAAAGAAAATAGCCACAAGTTATATACATACAATTTAGAATACTCTATTGCTTATGATACTGGTTTCCATTAATCTGATCCCTGGGGTCAAAATTAGGGCCACGCCTAATGGCCAAGGTTTAACATTGGATATACTATACTCAGGTAACCATAAAGGCCCATGGGCCTCTTGTTTGTAATAAATTCTATGATGTTCCAGTAATATTACATCACTTTTTTTCCTCTGAATATTTCATTTTCATAAGCAGTAGTTTTATCGTCATTATCATTTTTATTGTTGTTGGGGAGTATGCCTCTAAGATTTGTAAAATAGCGAGGATGGATAATTAGTGGGCAAGCTGGAAGCTTCCACACACGTTTTTCCCACTCTTTATTTCTTTATTTCTTTCTTACTTTCTTTATTCTCCGATTTCTGTGCTGACTCACTACTCCCACATACTTTAACCTAGAAACTTTATTCAAAATTTAAGAAATTAAGCTTGTTCCGAATCTTGTTGCTTGTTGTCCCCCGCCGCGCCGAACGCGCAAAGCGGCGGGACATAGTATTCACGACCGTCTGTACGTCCCGAATCCTTGTCAGCGAGATATCTCAAGAACAAATTGACGGATTTCCTTCAAATTTCATGTCAACATGTATTAGGGTGATACCCCGGCGCCAGTCGATTTTGGTGACCTTCGCGTCACTCTCAAGGTCACACCGAGAGATTGCTCATTTTGACACGATTTCACATCTTGTGGCAGGGGACAAAGACATGTTGGTGGCAAATACTTGTATTTATCTTCTTTGTATCTTTGATACTTTTTGAGTTATTAATTTTTACTTCAATATTTTTGTCCCATATGAAACAATGAAACAGATTTTTCAAAATGTTGCTATTTTCAGCCATTTTTTACTCTGTCATACTTTTAGCGAGAAATGCCATTCAAACAGGAAAATATTAAGCTAAGCCTGGATAATTTCTGTATCATTCAACTTTTTACCCCTCAGCCCCGAATAATTTGGGCTGTGGGGCATTGTCATCACGCGTGCCGTCCGTCCGTCCATCTGTTCGTCCACAATTGTATTCCGCGCTTTAAGTTGAAAACGCCACTGCTGATCAACGCCATTTTTGGTGTGGGTGTTGCGAGTGGGTAGCTACAGAAGCCCCTATTTATTTTCGTTCTGCTCCAATATCTAATATGGCTGCCAAGGCTGCCATCTTGAATTTAGATTCTGCGCATTAAGTCCAAAATGCCATTGCCGATTAACGCTATTTTTGGGGTTTGTGTTGGTGGTGGGTAGCTACAGAAGCCTATCGATTTTCGTTGCGCTCCGATATCTAATATGACTGCCATGGCTGCCATCTTGAATTTGCATCCACAGCTGATGGGTAATGCCCGCTTTGCGGGGCTATTTTTTGTAACTTCTATAATTTTATAATTTTTAAATTATTATTTTAAATTTAATTCTGGGAACTTGGAGTGTGGTGACATCATGGCTAGAGTGGCAAACAGCTGAAAAACCATCAAGAAGTCTTCTATTAAACTTGCCATTACCCCTATAGTTTTCACTCCATGTAAATATTTTTTATGTCCAAATTATAGCAAAAGTTGTGCTGGTCTCGAAAATGTAACTATAGAAGCAATTAGCCAAAGGGTTTTGGGTGTATGAGCCAAAAAGTGACGGGACCGCTCACCGAAACTCCCATTAACTCCAATGTTAAATGAGACCAGAAAATTCAGGTTGCGAAGACTCGACGCACAGTTTTCTTACTTGCTCGTGTTCCCATATTTTTGGCAGTACTAACACAATTTTGACATATTTTACTTAGCAGATGCTCCTCTTTCATAAGGCGCCTCCATTTCGTCAACATTGGACTTACCATCTTTGAGTTAGAAGTCGCAATATGTAATAAACACCTTTGCTAAAATCTACATTGGACTAAATGATTCAGCCATTAACTCAAATGTCTTGGATATGGCTCATTTGTGGTCATTGTTCGGAGACAAAGATAGATACGACTGTAAAAGAATAATTTTGCGTTACTCAGTGAAATAATTTCTGGTATCATAGTTTGTACATTCGCTGAAATTAGCTCCAGGACAGCACATTGAGCGCCGGAAAGATGCGTCCAATTTCAATTAGAAATTCCAAGTTTTGCATATAAGTAAGTATCATAAAGAGGAAGAACTGATTCGATTTTGGACAATTTACAATTTAGATTGGCCACCAGGGGCCAAAAACTGAAAAAAAATCACTGTTTTGATCATATCTCTGGAAATATTTGTCCGTTTGCCCTCAAATCAAGTGCAAATGAAAGGTCATGACCTGAGGATGTGTCCCACGATGACATTATACCTGTTTGGTTCAAAATTTTGACGCAAAGTGGAGGTTTGTCACATAAAATTCACCATTTTTGCCATATCTTTGGAACTATTTCTCCAATTGACATGAAACTATGTGCAACTGCAAGGTCATGACCTCACAACATGTCACATGATGACATTATACCTGTATGGTTCAATATTTTGCCACCAGGCGGCGCTTTCTGGTGGAAAATTACCATTTTGGCCATATCTTCAGAACCATTTGTCCGATTGACCTGAAATTCAGTTCAAATGAAAGATGATGACCTGAGGGGCTTTATATTGTATTGGGTCTATTCAAGGATTGGGGAATTGGAGGATTGTGGGCGTTCGGGGATATACCCCAAGCTGTCGCCTCTGACGGCATAAGCCTAGTTAAAACATAAGCAGATGTTTGAGTTGGATACATTTTTTTTTAGATATATGCCGCACGCCATTTTCGTCTTTTTTCTGCATTTGCAGGAAAACCCAGTGTGTACAGCGTGTAAAAAATGTGTTTTTATGATTTTTGTAGATAGGCTACTTAAGACATGAGCAGAGAAACAGATTCTAGGCTTTAGATGTAAGATTTTAGGTCGGCGCAAGCACAGAACCTTGAGGTAGCATATTTTGATAGGTAGCAAAAATTGACCTAACACTTGACCTACTGGTCGACGCACTTTGTCACAGCATTTTGCATGTTTCACGCTTTCTCCATGTATGGAGGACTTTCATGTGTAAAGTGTTTGGACCCAGTACCTAACGAGCTGTTTCTTGCGAGATTCGGGCCGTATTAATATTACAATGAACACAGTGCATTTCATCTTGTTTGAACCTCACCCATTCAAAATTTTGAAGAAAAACTCATTGCGAAAATAATGAGCTCTTTTTGCCGCCTGTTCGTCCGAATCACCGTTGCAGTCATCGTCATGATTATCGGTTTCAGTAACTTTTGTTACCGACTCGTTTCTTTTTTATGTTAACAGTATCAACGAAGAAAAAAAAAATCTTCTATTTTTCTTTGTTTCATTTTCCGTCTAACTCTTCTGTATAGGTACAATAGTAACTCTCAGTACCGCGAAATGGAGTGATTGACAGCTATTATTAACCATTCTAGAATCATTACTGAGGTTTAGGACGTCAAGCTCCTCTTTGATTGGTCAGAGTGGTCACTCAGTGCAAGTGAACACACTGTATGTGCTCCATTCTTATACCGTTGCGCCCGGCTGCGGTATGTCCAGTAGATGCATGCACTGCTCCCACACATACGCCAATCTCTATTCAAGCTGCCTTAGCGGTTTGCATGCCTACTGACTACTAAGTGTACAGGAAAAGAGGCGTTTCATTTGGGGGGAAGAGTGGTCGCACAGGTGGGACTATTTTCATTTAAAGGTCGCACATTGTTAATTTTGGTCGCAATTTCGAGCCCTGCCATTGAGCAATTGAAGATCGCCTGATCAAGTCAGTCCCATTTTCTTGTACCCAGCCAGTGCTTATGATGTACGTGTGCACCTTTTACCTATGGAAGAGATGGCACCATGACGCACTGTGGGAAGATGATGAACTGGTGGAGAAAGTGTGATGCTGTGGAATGTTTTCTACTGGGAAGCCCTAGGCTCAGGTGTTCAAGAGGATGTTAGTTTGACAGATCTATTTTGGCAGCATGAGGGAGATCTACACAATATAATGCATTTAATGTTGTAGCTGATCTGTCTATTGTGCTTCTTTGGATATTACTGCAAATTTGGAATTAGAGAAGGCACATATGCTTGAAGTTCAACATTAGACTGTAATCAAGGTTGCTGTAAGATTTGCCCCAATTTGCTTTGCCGGTATTTCTTGCTAATCAGGCATATTTAATTGCTTCCTTGCACAAGTGAAAAAAGCCTTTGGTGTGTAGTATTGATTGTAGGTTTTTTTTTTTTTCTTTTTGGAGTTTTATGGGCCTTTGTCAACATGAAAACCTGAGTGACTCTGAAATTTAATATGGTCATAATGTGACTGAAAATAAGGGAAAAATGTATGTACAACAAGCCTGATACACCCTAAAATCAACTCTTTCGAATTAAGAGCACTGGTAAACTGCAGTGGTTACCCAGGGTTTGGTAGGTCACTACAAGAGGCCCACTTTGAAGACTTCTTTGTATTACAAAGAGTTCTTGGCTTATTGACGAAAAGTCCCCCCAACACTTGTAGTACTGATCAGAAATACGTGGGCAAGTCAGTGACTATGGCCTTGTGGAGGCTTAAATGGAAATACAGAGGATATACAGCAAGATTCATGTCTCTAACAAGCTGTATAAACTGGTTGGACAAATTTCAGGGTCTGTTGGCTACTGAAGTATCCAAAGACCATGCAAATCTCTGGGGGGGAAAAACCCAGAAGGACTTTTGTTTGACAAACTGTTTTCCTGAACTCATTTTAGCTATTTCTCACCAAGATGTTGTCCTGTCATCCTGTTTTTTTGTGGTCTTATGATTGTATTGTGTATGCTCATCACAGATTGAAGGACAGGGCCACGGGGCGGTGTTTGACTGCAAATGTTCCCCGGACGGACAGCACTTTGCTTGCACGGATTCCCATGGGCACCTCCTCATCTTTGGCTTTGGATCCAGCAGCAAGTATGATAAGGTGGGAGCCTGTGTTTTTAATTTGCCAATGTACTTCTGCCATTCTTGTGCCCAACTAGTATGATGACTGTTTTGAGTCGATTTTGTTATTTGCTGTCAGAGCTGTTGATGGTCACTCCAGGGACCACCCTAACCCGAACATTAGCCAATCCTGGGCCAAATAGAAAAATAGCCGAACACATCTCATCTGCCAGACCTGGCCACCTCACGGGTTTTTTCCGCAGCTTTGGTTTTTTGTGATTATTGCAACTGCTTCTGTCCTTCAGCTAATCTCAAATTTGATGGCTGCTACTGGTCTCAAAAAAGTCGGGACATGGTGTGTGGTAAAAGTTTACCATGGTGTAGCATCCCCTCTTCTTTTTAACACAGAATGGAGGCATCTGGGCATTGCAGGGTGCAGGGTTCTCCACTATTGTTAATAACCCCCCGCTCAACAAAACAAACCCGCTTGCAAAAGAACGCCATCTACCACCCGGTCATTGAAAATTTTATTGGAGAACACTGCATTGAGGAGACAAGTTTCTTGAGTTCAGCCATTGGAATTTGATCCCACTCTTGTTTAATACAGGCTTCCAGCTGCTGGAGAGTTTTAGGTCTCCTTTAAAGAACTTTTCGTTTAGTTATGCACCAAATGTTCTCAATTGGTGAAAGATCAGGACTGCAGGCAGGCCAGGTCAGCACAAGGACTTCACTACTACAAAGCCATGCTGTTGTAATAGCTGTGGTTTTGCATTTTCCTGCTGAAATACACAAGGCCTTCCCTGGAATAGATGTAGTCTGGAGGGGAGCAGTTGTTGCTCTAAAACCTTTTATATGGGTCAGGTTTTCAATTGGCGTACCTTTGGCCTTTTTCCAGCCTTTCCACCTTCTCAGTGCTACAGAATAAAAATATTCCACCAATCTGGCCTATCTTAGTCTGATTCAATGCAGGAAAGTTGGGGCTTTCAGAAAAGAGTATGTTTGTGGGAATCCCATGGGTATTCCCTGAGATATGGGCCTTCAAATGTTAAAAATGCCTCAAAAACATGTTTTTGGGACATTTTTTAAAAATATTTGGGTGTGTGTCATTACCACAGTGGCACTTTTAGTACACCCTAAACTTATTTCTCATGTGCCCTGGGGTGTTGGCTCCAAGATTCATTTGGTTGAACTGTTGGTTGAGTCTTCTTTCTGCAGTGCCATGGCTTGAATCAGAAATAAGTACGTGTTGTTACATCAGACACTTATCTTATCCCACCATGCACTGTCCAACTAATGCAGGGAGATTATACAGTGCCCTCAATAATTATTGGCACCCCTGGTTAAGATGTGTTCAGTTTTTCAGTTTACAGTTTTTTTTTTTTTTTTTCCTAAATAATATGGGATCACAATGAAAAAAAGAGGAAAATCCAACCTTAAATTCAAGTGCATTTATTCAGTGGGAAAAAAATCCCACATTAAGAAATAATTCTTTTACATCAAATCATGTGGGCCACAATTATTAGCGACCCTGATGTTAATACTTTGTACAACCAAACCCTTCTGCCAACAAAACAGCACCTAGTCTTCTCCTATAATGTTTCACAAGATGGGAGAATACAGAAAGAGGTATCTTCGACCATTCCTCTTTGCACAATCTCTCTAAATCATCCAGCGACCTGGGTCCTCTCCTCTGCACTGTCCTCTTCAGCTCACTCCACAGTTCCAATCTACCATTTCTGTCAAGATTTGGCCACATGTTTAGGGTCATTATCTTGCTGAACGACCCAGTGACGACCCATCTTCAGCGTTCTGGCAGAGGCCAACAGATTTTGATTTAAAATTTCCTGGTATTTCAAAGCGCTCATGATGCCATGCACCCTAACAAGGTTCCCAGGGCCTCTGGAAGAGAAACAGCCCCACAGCATCACCAGTCCTCCCCCATACTTCACAGTGGGCATGAGATGCTTTTCTGCATACTCATCCGCCAGACCCACTTGAGTGTTTGTTTTGCAAAAAGCTCTATCTTGGTCTTATCTGACCAAAGCACACGGTCCCAGTTGAAGTCCCAGTACCGCTTGGTGAACTCCAGATGTTTGCGTTTATGATTATGAGAGAGAAAAGGCATTTTTCCGCGCATGCCTCCCAAACAGCTTTTTGGCATGCTAGATGGCAACTGATGGTTATTTTTGAGACTTTGTGACCCCAAGATGCTACCATTTGTTGCAATTCTTTAACATTGAGCTTTGGAGAACTTTTTATTTCTCTTACCATACTCCTCACTGTGCGTGGTGGCAAAATAACCTTGCGTCCTCATCCAGGCTTGTTTACCACTGTTCCAATTGTTTTAAACTTCCTAATGATTCCTCTGACCGTAGATATGGGCAGGTGCAGGCGAGTGGCTATTTTCTTGCAGCCATTGCCTGACTTGTGAAGGTCGACACACATCTGCCTTACTTCAATGGTGTGTTCCTTTGTCTTTCCCATGTTGAAGAGTGGATAAGGGAAATGGCCTCTGTGTCACATCATATTTATACCCCAGGGAAACAGGAAGAAAGGAATCACTAATTAAATTTTCCTAGATACTCTGATCAACTTTGTAAGCTACTGTAGAAATGACAGAAATACTTCAATTACATTTATTTCCTAGGAATTGTTAGGGGTGCCAATAATTGTGAAACAGGTGATTTTATGAAAAATAATTATTTCTTAGTCCGGGATTTGTTTCCCCTTCAAATTCAGTTAGGTTGAGGTTGAAGGTTACATTTTTCTCCTATTTTCAGTGTGAGAGTATGCTTGTGCAATAAAAATTGAATTTATTTTAAGGCTTTTAACACATCTTAACCAGGGGGCCAATAAGTATGTAGGGTGCTGTAACTGTTACAGGCCAGTCAGTTTAACTTGCATTGCGTGCAAAATATTGGAATCTATCATTAAAGATGAGCTGGACTTATTTCTTGAACGTAACTGTATCTTGAGGGATAGCCAACATGGTTTTCATAAGGGAAAGTCATGCCTGACAAACCCTCTGGAGTTTTTTGAAGAGGCCACCAAGACTTATGACTTATGACCAGAGCAGGGCTTATGACATCATTTACTTGGATTTTCAGAAAGTATTTGATACAGTACCGCATAAGAGACTAATTTTTAAAATGAGCTCCATTGGAGCTACAGGAGGTATTCTGGAGTGGATTCAAAACACAGAGTGGTGGTCAGTGGTATCTCATCTGACCTAGGTATGGTGGGGAGTGGCGTCCCCCAGGGATCGGTGTTGGGGCCCCTGCTGTTCCTCATCTACATTAATGACCTTGATAGTAATATTGAGAGCAGATTGGTCAAATTTGCAGATGATACTATATTGGGGGGTTTGGCAAATAGTTAAGGATCCACTAAAGTGATTCAGGATGATTTGGGTAGAATCCAGAATTGGGCAGAAATGTGGCGAATGAAATTTAATCTAGCAAAATGTAAAGTTGTACATGTTGGTAATAAAAACATTAGACGGGATTACTTCATGGGAGGTTTAAAACTGGAATGTGCTGCACATGAGAGATCTGGGAGTGATTGTTGACCAAACCCTCACAGGCTCTAGCCATTGTGCCGTAGCAGTTAAAAAAGCCAATCGGATGCTGGGATACATTGCCAAAAGTATTGATGCTTCTTTTGTACAACACATTCGTCAGACCACATCTGGAGTATTGTGTACAGTTATGGGGACCATACTTTAAGAAAAATATAGAGGCTCTAGAGAAAGTTCATAGAAGAGCCACTAAGCTTATTCCTGGTATAAAAGATGAAAGCTTTGAGAAGAGGCTGAAGATCCTTAATTTCTTCAGTCTTAGGAAAAGGAGACTAAGGGGTGATTTGATTGAGGTCTTTAAATATGTTAAAGAGATTAACAGAGTGAATCATGTACGATTCCTTTGACCAAGTGTGTAGAACTCGGGGTCACATATGGAAGTTGACCAAAGGTAAATTTAGCACTGATATTTGGAAATATTTCTTCACCCAAAGAGTAATTTCAATGTGGAATAGCTTACCTGACCATATTGTTGAGGGAGGGACCTTGGGGGTTTTCAAGAGCAGGCTTGACTTAAAGCTAGATACCATTGAGTCATGGAGTATCTGAAGGGATGTGATCACAATAGTATAAAGAAACTGGCGAGCGTAGTTGGGCTGAAAGGCCTGTTCTTGCCATTCATGTTATGTTATGTTTATGTTTATGTTTATGTTTGTTTATGTTTATGTTATGTTATGTTATCTTATGTTATGACACTTTTGTTAGCTCTATCAAGGCACGAAACTTTGAGACGCCCTAAATCAGCCAGCGGTAGTGGTCTCGATCCCTTGTGCATTTGCAGTCCTCAGAGGCACCTTGTTTATGTTTTAGATGAGTTGTATACCTCCTGTAGTCGATCACAGAGGCATAGGTTATAAAAGTGTCTGATGTTACATCGTATCGATTTTATTTAGATTTCTGCTCATTTGACTGTACATGTTCAATATATGTCACTGGTGTTGTTTTTCGGGTAAAGATCCACATTATTAAACATCCTGAGCTATATAGGCATCATATCCTATCCCCTGGGGCTGTATTTTAGTTAAAATTATGAAAGTGTCTGATGTCACGTAATCAGTTTTTACCCCTCAGCCCTCAAGGCTGACGGGGCATTGCTATCCTTCGTGCGGGCGGGCGGGCGTCTCCAAAAATGAGCCTTGGCCCACAGAACACGGGGGCGCTTCTGGATCATGCTCAACAATAGCTTCCTTTATGCATGATGGAGTTTTAGGTGACGTGTGTATAGCATGGCGGACTGTGTTTGCAGGCAGTGGTTTCCCGAAGTATTCCTGGGCCCATTTTGTAATGTCAATGACAGAATCATGCCGGTGTGATGCAGTGGTGTCTGAGGGCCTGAAGATCACGGGCATCCAGTAAAGGTCGAACGGCATTTTCCCTTACGAGATTTTTCAAGTTTCTCTGAATCTTTTGATTGATGATAAGACCTTCAAAGCCTTTGCAATTAGACGTTGAGGAACATTGTTTTTAAAGTATTCCACAATTTTTTTACGCAAGCCTTCACAGGTTGGAGAGCCTCTGGCCATCTTTACTTTTGAGAGACTCAGCCTCTCTTAGACATCCCTTTTGTAGCCAATCATGTTCTACATCTGATGCCAGTTAACTTAATTACTTGCTAAATGTTCTTTCAGCTGATTCTCTTCCAAATTAATTGCATTTTCAGCCCTTTTTTGACTGTGTCCCCACTTTTTTGAGACCTGTTGCAGCCAGAAAATTAGAAATAATTTTGTGGATATATAATGTCTCAGTTTCAATATTTGAAATGTTATCTTTGTTCTAATGTAAATAACATTGGCCCATGTGATCTGAAAGTCATTGCATTTTGATTTTATTCACAATTTACATTTTGACCCAATTATTTCGGAATTAGGGTTGTATGAAGGCAACACTATTCTAGTGATAAGCAAACACTTTCTTCTGAATTCTTAAAATTGCGGTCGGAATACTATCCTTCCACTTTGTGTGGAGCTAAAGCTGCAGATTTTTTAGTCTAGTTGCACATTGTAGATTTTACACTTGGATTACATACTGCTGATTTTTTTTTTAGTAGTCTAAAGCTGAGATTTATTTGTGTCTTTAGATTGCAGATCAAATGTTCTTCCACACGGACTACAGGCCGTTGATCCGCGACGCCAACAACTACGTCCTAGATGAGCAGACCCAGCAGGCCCCTCACCTCATGCCCCCCCCTTTCCTGGTGGATGTGGATGGGAACCCGCACCCATCCCGCTTCCAGAGGCTGGTCCCAGGGCGGGAGAACTGCAGGGAGGAGCAGCTTATCCCCCAGATGGGGGTTACGTCCTCAGGTGAGGATTGCATCCACCAACATTGCATTAGGTGGAATGTCTCTGGAGGCTGAGACTGTAACAAGCCAGATTTACAGTTGTCAGGTAAAAAGGAAATCTTTTGTCTTTTGGATTTTCCTTTTTTATTGTGTGTGAGAGCTTTCGGCCATTCTGTCTTGTGCTGCCATTGCAGACATCTTTGGGAATGCCTCACAGCTGAACTGATCAGTGGATCAGTGGATTGATTGGCATTAATTCTGAGGTCTGGTTGGTAATCACATCAGATGGTGAGACATTTCGGTCATTGAATTTATGTATTTATTGTTTTCATTCATTCATTAAAATGAATGCTTTTTCAATGCTTGTGCGCGTACATTTCGGCATCAGACGTGTCTACCAACCGGCAAACTGAAAGAAAACAACCCAATCAGTTTTTTCGTGGCCTGCCTTTTTCATAAAATGTGGCATTCAGCATGCCATTCACATTTGGCTCCCCTTCCTATGTCACATGCAAGTTTTTAAGAAATGTTCCGCCCCTCATCTTTATATTTCCTTACACCGCTCATTTTTTATGCCTTCATAAAAATCATGACTGCTTTATCAAGTTAACTTAAGTCAGCACAATGCAGGACTGGCAACAATATTTTTAGCTTACCGGCCCTTTGGGCTGATAAGCTATTGTCGTGATTTGGGGTCCGTCATCTGTTTTCTGGAACATTTTTTAATCTTTTTTTTTTGGCCGGATGAATTTTCTTGTAAATTTGCCAGAATATACAACTAGACCATATCTCCAGATCTTTTTTTTTTTTTTTTTTTTTTTCCCCCCCCCCTTCGGATTTTTGATTGAATTCTATTTGTCTGTTCTGTGGGCTCTCAAAATTTTGGCCCGGATGTGAAAGATAGACTTTAATATATATACTACCGCTCAAAAGTTTGGGATCACTTGCAAATTTCTTTGTTTTCCAAAGAAAAATACATTTTCATGCATTTCACTAACATTTTTTTCTATTTCACACACATTTTTATCCATTTCACAAACGATTAAAATTAATCAGATGATTTTCAAAGAATGATCTACATTTTTGCATAGAGGCCTATTATCAGCAACTGTCAGTCCTCTGCATCAATCTCCTGGCATGGCTGCTAATCCAAGTTAAGCATTTTATAAGGCTAATTGATTATTAGAAAACCCTCCTGCAAATGTGTTGCACAGCTGAAAACCGTTGAACTAATAAGGGAGCGCAAAAGGGAGCTAGGCATTCTTCGGTTGGTTTAGTACCTGAAGCATCAGCAGTTGTTTGTTTGTTCACAGGCTCAAAATGGCCAGAAAGAAAGAACTTCCTTCCTTTAGGGACCCGTCAGTCTATTGTGCTTAGAAAAGAAGGCTATTAAATGCGAGAAATTGAAAACTTTAAATCTCTTGCCATGCTGTCAACTACTCCCTTTAGAGAGCAGTACAAACCGGCACTAACAAGGACAGAAAAAAGGAGTAGGAGGCCCCGATGCACAACTGTGCATGAGGTCAAATATCTGAGAGTGTGTAGTTTAAGACAAAAACGTCAGACGATCAGCTTTCCTTTGTACCCTCAATGTACAGTGCAAGCACCATTTTGATTGAATTGACGTAAGTGGGTCTTGTGGGGTCGCTGTACTTTAACATTGGTTCGTATGGAGAATAGGCGAAATGGCTTGTGGAAGCTAAATGGTTGTAGATAGAGATTTTATTTTTTTGACATATAGGAAGTCATATATAACCTTTATATTGGCTATGTTAAAGTTGACGTCAGACGACCTTGAAAGTCGGGCTGGGTGATAAATTTATTATGATAGTTTTTAGCGCAATAAAAGTAACTTCCGCCATAGGGCAGGCAGACAAACTAGCTTTTTATCTTCTCTATGACACATACCCAGTGTTCTCCACATTGGTTTCGAATGACTGTGTGGTAGGTTGGGTGAAGATTTGAGTTTTAGAAGACTGTAAATGTGATTTCCTGGCCCCTGAGAGCCAAATATGCCTACATATTAATCATGAAATTTTTTCACACTTTTGGATCATCTTAAACTGAAATCGCCTATGTTGGTCCTCTGACCCACGTCTGGCACCTAAACCATGGCATGGAGAGTATGATTGAGCCTGATAAGTAAAGCAGTCGATGCAGAACGAACCAAAAATGTCCAATTCGGTTAAATTTACCTCAGTCATCATCAGAAAATTGCCACCCTGCACAGGCATTCGCAACAGTGACATGTCATCGGAGGTAAGGCAAATCCTCACCGTTAAACAAATGATGACTCCCTATTACTTTGCTTGAGTAGGAATCAGAGGATTGATTAACTAATTTACTCAGACTAAACGGCAGAATGACTAGACAATTTCAGTTTCCAGGACATTATTGCTCAGTGCATCAAACTTTAAATGCTCACAAGATCACAAATTTGTTCATATTTTCTTACAGGAAGCTAATGCAATGGCATTTACAAATATTAAAACCTTATAATGTGTTCAATGCTTCGTCCACATGTTTGCTAAAATCTTTTCCCCCTTAAATGCGTACCTTTTAATGCTATTTTCAGTCTTCATTTATAATCCGGGAAACAAAAGGTCAAAATGATTCACTGAATTACTGAGAGTTGAAATTTTTTTCTAATTATTCAGATTTCCATCCTTGCACTCTCGAATCAAAGTGTAAACATAAATGAATCTTTTTGTCATTTTTGCCTCTTAATGATTACTGGCTACATAGGCTAGGTCTTAATTGTTCGGTAAAAAAGCGACCATAAATTGATTGTCACTCAGGCAAAGTATGAGGAAACTAATTCCGGCGGTAAAAAGGTGAAGTCTCTGCCTCCCCTGACCGCACGTCTCTGATTCGCAGCACTAGGTAATATAAAACATTTCATCATGTTGAGACGGATTTTGCAATGCCATGATGTAGCTGGCTCGGTAACTGGCCAGCAAACTAGCCACAATCAGATACCTAATGTCATTCGCTTAGCCGAAATGAGTGAACTTAGCTTGTCCTTGAAATTGATTAGAGGAAAACACCGATACAATGAACGTTAGATTAATAACTCGATTATGTCTAATAGTTGCATTGCGTAATATGATTTGTTTCAAAGTCTTGCTAGGGTATTGCCTGACTCATGGCCAACTGACGTTAGACTGCATACTGGATCCAGTGTTCTTTTTTTTTTTTTTTTTTTTTGGCATCTCCAATCCCACCCGAGTCTGGAATGTCCAATTAGTGAACTATGTACAAAACTTGCTCGTATGCGACCCCTTGCTGCCAACTCAGGATAGTGAAGACAGCTCACGGCTCTCCTCCGAAGCACATGTCCGTCAGCCACTGATTCTTATACACTCATTGGTCTAATCCTCGTAAGTTCCGAACGAGGGCGGAGGATACCTGGACGTGAACAAACCCAGAGTCTTCCTGACGAGCGCCTGTCAGGCCAACAGGAGGCGCTGGAGCAACGAACAAAGCTGTTATTCTTTACCCAAATCCGGCAGTCCCTTCCCAATTTGAAACCCTGTAGCGCGATCGCCAATTGTGCGCTACTTGGAAAAAGCTGCCGACCCCTGCCGGTGGGTACGCCGGGGCTCGAACCCGCGACGTGATAGACTCTTCTGCATTGCAGCGCAGTGCCTTAACCGAGATCCAGTGTTATTTTTAGCTCAGTCACAGTGATCGCAACAAACGTATGAAAACTACTTACCTGCTTGACATGCGCAGTGCGATTCCCCTATTTTGTCTGGTTTGATCTCAATGTGCCGTTTATGGGGTGGTCAGCTTTTCTACACCGATTGCCTGCACTTCGCTGTGATTCTTGTATCTCCACCCGCTCCGTTGAAAATTTTGTTTTCATGGATATATCCTTGAGTAAAATAGTGAAGGCCTCTCTGGACAACTTTGCCTGGCAAGTTAGACGCATTCAGTAATGTCCGAACCGCAATTTTTTTGGAGTATGAGCGGGAGAGTGGTGCTCAGTGTGGAACTTGGCTGCGTTGCATGGGGTCGATAACAACAGTAACTAAGGGGGGCAAAGCTGGTTGGTGCAAGTCAGAAAGGTCCATTGTTGTCTCATGCTGGCTGGCCAGACTGCGGAGCTATGACAAAGTTAAGAGATGCCGAAGAGTGACTAGTTTGGCTTATTTGGAGTATTTCTTCATTTTTTTTTGTTTTTTTTTTTGACCGGGCACAAACATTATGAACGGCCAGCACTGGGGCAATGAGTCACAATGAACTGGCGGCCCGCCCAGTCATTAATGACAGTGGAGAACCCTGATACCTGATGTGGTGTTGAACGAATCATCAAAGGCCATTTGAAATGCTTCCGGGAATAGAATTGTGTTTTGAAGTTTGCTAATTAACAGCGAGGTTGGACAGCTTCCTTCACCTTGGCATAATTACCATACCTTAAATCTATGCGCGTTTACTTTGCCCAACTAACAAGCCATTTATTTACCCTACTGACTAATCAAAACCAATATGTAGCCTATAATGATTAAGAAGTGATAATGGGAATTAGACAGACCTAGCCAGGCTACTGTGTTAGATTGAAAGAATGCTGATAATCTGGGCCCGTATTCACGAAGCATCTTATTTTACTGCTAGGATTACTCCTAAGTCGCGCCAAAACATTTTATGTAGGGGTAAAATCTTAAAAGTTATTCACAAAGCCGCTGAGAGCAACTTTTAGTTTAGAAAACTGGTAACTCCTAGAATAGGAGGTGGGTGTAATCTCTTTTGCTATGGCTGACGTCAATTCTCATGCACGAGTCTTGGGACAATGAGGACGGTGATTGGTTGTTTGGTGGCAGGGCAGCCCATTGAAAAAAATATCCCACGTACAATTCACGGAGAAAAAATGAGAAAATAGTCCAAGCGGCTGGTTCGTCACATTAAGTAATTGCAGTTGCTACGGGTACGGGTACGGCAGTTTTCCAATGTATTTCAAAGTCAAGAGTTACAGCAGTCCCAATTTTAAACACTGCCCTAACCCTAATCCTAACCTGAACTTTAACGCTGACCTTTAAATGCACTCCTCTCCACACAACATGTACTAATCTACATTCCCATCTTCTCGAAAATGCTAGTACAGCAATCAAAAGTGTCGTTGTTTTAGAGTCTGCGTAAAATAATAACACGTAGAGTATTTTTGAAAATGCACAGTCCCCGCATATCATGCTGTAGGCAAATAAACGTGCATTGGAAAGAGATAATTGTAAAAAATAGAGTTATAAATAAAACACGTCATTTTCCCCAATAATTAGCAACTTAGCAACTTATTACCATGATTGTACCATGATTGTACCATGATCATGATTATAAAATCATGAGCAGGAGCGCACGAGCAAGCCCAGGCTGAGAGTGAGTTCGTGGCCGAAAAAAACCCTGCAACATCTACAATCATATGCAGATATTAGGCGTGAGTGTCTCGCCTCTTAGTGGCATCACGTTCCTGTGTCTTAGTCAGCAATTATTCTATCAACGCGCAGTGAAGAAATTCACTCGCAGAATTTAAGTCATTGTGCATTACGTACAATTCAAACGATCATGTCCACCTTCATGCAAGTGAAACTGAAACTTCAATACACAAGGATTTTAATTCCGCGTGAGAATCTCATTAATAAGCGTTCACTGAACTATTGCGGACTACGGTGAATAAGCGCAAAAAAAACAAAATGCGCGTGACTTAGGCCGAGTGCGTGAGACTTTGTCATCTCGGCATATGACGATACTTTGATTTCAGGTACGGCGACTTTGAACAGAATAAGGCGTGTTATATAAAACTTTCAAAGTTAAAATCTCCACATCTTTCGGCAACACTACCAATCTGTATCAACACTTGGGACAGCAGATAGAGAAGCATAAGGAATGCATGTGATGAAAGCCAAGCAAAGTAAAGCCAAAGAGACACTGAAATCCGCTAATGCCCAATGGTTCTACTGCTTTTGTACTTTGCAGAAATGCCTTTATTTTTTATGGGGACTGTACAAGCTTTTTGTATTAAGTAGTACTTAATAGGTTTACAAAAATGCCTGCAGAAAGGCATCTAAGTTTACAATAGTGCCACTGCATTTGTACTTTGCAGAAAATAGACTGATTTTCAAAAAAGGAAAAACCTTTTTTGGAAAATGTTATTGTGAAAACGGTGCTATATACTTGTTTTATATTTTTATGCACCTTAATGTTTGCATTTTTTGAGTTGAGAAAAATACCCTGCAAAATCATCATTCTCTGGACTCACCAGGATAACAAAGCAAGTAGGCTCAAGATAACATTAAAAAAAAAATCATATCACGATCTCAATCGCAAATCGCAATTTGGTCCACTATAATCGCAATCGCACATTTTTACCAAATCATGCAGCACTAAAATCCCGCAGTTAGGACCTACTTTTAGTGCCAAGATGCTTTCTGAATATGGGCCCTGATTAAATGGGGGAAAAACGCATTCTTTGAATTCCACCCATCATCGTTGAATTTTTTACATATTAGAATTAATTTATTTTTGAAAAATCTTATATAAGATGGCCCTGGTTTTTAAGTACTAAAACACAAAGTGGAAAACCTTATGTGAAGCATATGAAACGTGAGAGGGATGGAGGAATTAATTTGCTTTGTACAAAATGGTCTAATGCACCAAAAACCTGGCATTTGTGTTCAGGCAAATCTTTTCCGCAGATTTGTATTATTTTTTACTTGATAATTGAAAAATATGAATTAAAAATAAAGGAATTCATAGCTCTTGATTTTGGTTACTTTGGAGCTTCTAAGTGGCCCACAGAGATGGTGGAATATATTTTGTTTCTGCGTATCAAACCTGTCATATAAATTATTGCATTTGCATGAAGTGGCTGTATGTAAAAATAGAATCTACCGAGAGCATTCATGCAAATCTGCCATGGTTCATGGTCATTTCAATTTCTGAATGAGACAAAAATGTTAATGAAATAAATTGGGTTGTTTACTGATTTAAATTGTGAATTAATTATTAATAATAATACATTTTATTTAAAGCGCCTTAAAAGTCACCGAAGGACCTTGTACAATTATACCACTAATAAAACTGCCATAAAAGAAACATATCGGGATAATGTAGACTTTCTGCACTAAACAAAGCACAATAGCAGAGGTGTATGAAATGAATGAGCAGAGGTATGAGAAGATCACACTGAACTGGTTGAAGTAGTATAGGAAAGAAATCATAACAAACAAGGCGAGAAGATGATATTGAGGGGACAGTTATGAGTGGGAGAAAAAACCCATAGTAAAAAGATGCCTTTTCAGCAAAGATTTGAAAGTGTAAAGTGAAGTGCATTGATGTAGGGCAGGTGGGAGGTTTTTCCAGAGTTTAGGGCCAGCCACGCTAAACGCCCTGTCACCCATGGAACAAAGATGGGCGTAGGGGTTAGATAGGAGGTGAGTATCATTGGAGCGTAAGATGCAGGTCTGTTGATATGGGGTTAGGAGATTTGAGAGAAGCAGGTGCTCGATTATGTTGGGCGTTGAAAACAAGCAGAATGATTTTGAATTGAATACGGTAATGTACAGGGAGCCAGTGTCATTGATGGAGGATGCGAGTGATGTGTTTTCAGGGCCTGGTAAGAGTGAGAACTCTTTGGAAATTGAGCAAGTCAACTGTTTGATTGGAAATTAAGCAAAGTAAATGGGAGCGGGGTGAGAGCAATTGCCAGCTAGAGCATGAGGATTCTGTAGACCTTAACGTTGCTCTCTTCAGCACATCGCTGGTCAATGCTGAAGTTAGTGAAGTTGTGTTCTGGAAGCATTTCCTATAGCCTCTGATTTTTGGTGGTCGTTTGTTCAATGCTCACCTTCACATCAACCTTAGAAGGTCAAATGTGACCAAGTGAAAATCAATGACTTAGATCACTAAACTAGTCACAGATGGAGTCTGGTTGTTACAGACATCTAGGAAGTCACGTATGAATTTTCATTTAGTGACATTCAAATTGGCCGTCATCTTCCAAGGTCTAGACATCGGGAAATTAAATTACTTGTATCACCAAAATGGTCACAGAGCCAAGGGTTGTATTAGATACATTTAGACGGTCATATAGGAAGTCCATTTGGTGACCCCAACTTGAAATTCTGTGTCCTTTAAAGTTCACAATTGACAATGAATTTTCAATGACTTGTATCACCAAAACTGCTTCTAAGCTTAGGATTGTATTACATACATCAGAGATGCTTACAGTGTTTTCCACGGCGACTTGTAAGCAAGACAGGTTTGAAATTTTGCGCAAAGTGTTACAAAAATTGGTGACATGTTTAAAATCATAAGCGACAGGTGACAAAATAATGATTTTAAATAGGTCATCAACACTTGACTGGCTCGCAAATTTTTTAAATCAAAACATACTAAAACTGTTGTAGCATACAGAAATACATACAGCGGAGTTTCAGTCATGTTAGGTAAGGCTGAAGTGAAGAAAGCTCAAAAGAAATCAAGAAAACAAATGGCTAAAATGTGCGTGCTTTATCTCAGGGCTCCAGTTCACATTAGCGGACGTGTGGCCGACAAGATAGCCGGGCATGTCGGGCACTGGAATGCTACTATGCCGGTACTCCAAGCCGCATCGGGGTTCTTGATGAGAGAAGAGAGCCTGTTTATAGCGATGCTTCGTGGTGAGCCATTCTGGGCGCTACCGCAGTAAAATAGCTAGCTTGACCTATGCACTTATACGGTGTACATGTACTTTTAGAATTATATTGATCTAACCATTCGTCAGATTTGACCCATAGAGCACCGTGATCCAGAGTTCTGTGAGTCCAATCTGAGCACGCATACAAAATATGCCATCTCGCTGTTCTGCGCAGCGTTTCTTTGCTCATATCTTAAGTATCTTCAAATGTCATAAAAACAGATTTCTTTTTTTAGTGAATGTTTCAAGCTGTAAGCATAAATATATTTGCATGTATACGCTGGGTTCCCGAAAATGCTGAAATTGAATGATAATGGCGTATATGGGCATATATCTTAAAACAAGCTTATCCAACTCATTATAAATTCAGCATATGTTATAAAAAGATTACAAATAACAAAGTTACTACTGTAAACTGATTCATATTACAATATTTAGTCAAAAATGAAGACTTAACGATAGCTGTGAATTACGGTAACATTTTTTGACAATGGAGCACAAATTGTCAGAACACTGCTGTTCTGTCAAATTTTGCCACCTGTCAAAATATGCTACCTTGCAGTTCTGCGCTTGCTCAAACCTAAAATCTCTGGTTATTTCTCCGCTCATATCTCAAGTATCTTCAAAAATCATAAAAATAGATTTTTTTTTTTAACAGTGCGCCTTTCGACCTAGAAGCGTAAATATATTTGCATATCCACGCAGGGTTTACCTTTAAATGCAGAAATTCGATGATAATGGCGTATATGGGCATATCTTCAAACAAACTTATCCAACTCATAATAACATCTGCTTATATTATAATTAGCCAACAAGTAACAAAGTTACTACTGTAAACTGATTCATATTGCAATATTAAGGGCAAAACTAAGACTTTACGATCGCTTTGCATTACGGTAGCACAAACAAAAGTATTTGAAGAGGGAAAGGGTGGATTTTTCGAAATTCTGGCTCAGTCGATATGCCTGGCTAGAATACGAGGAGGGAGCTGGTAAGTGTGTTTTTTTTTTTTCTTTCTTCTTCTTTCCCTCTCTCTTCTTCCAATTATCAAGATTCATAAAAAGGTCAATATCATCGTGCCTGTTGAGCTGATAAAGGCCAATGAATACGCGAAGATAAACACCTCCTTGCCCCGTGAAAAAAGCACGACGAGACAGGTAATCAAATTAGGCATTATTAAAAAAGTTAGGAATAAACTAGTGAGGGAGAGAGGCGGAATTGTCTGAAAAGCAGGCACTGATGGCGTTGCAGCTTCATATTCAGGCAGATATTTAAAATATACTTATCCAAACTTGGCCAGATATTAGCTGAATATTTTCAAGTGAGCATCAACCCTTTCACATTAATTTGAATGATCGGACCACGGGAATTAAGCATGAGCTGCCCAACCCTCCAACGAAAAAATAATAAATGTAGCCTATCCCAACACTTACGCACGTTAGGGGTTACAGCACGGTTGACCAAAGGTCTGCGAGACTGAAAGTGTCTACTTTAAACAAAAATAAAGTTTTTAGATATGACATTTATCATTTCCATTTTCAAATTCAAATGGATATGAGATAATATTTCAATACTTTGCCGCATACATTACCTCACCCCATTATCTTAGTTAGCTGCTGGAAGCAAAAATTTCATGAAAGTTTTGCCTATCTTTTTATGCAGATCTTCGGTCTCGTGGACCTTCGGTCAACTGGGCTGACCCCGCACTAGGCCATGCACGAAGATTTTAAATTGAATAATTGAACAAATGATAAAAGTTTACATGGGCGGGGTTTCATATTTTTAAGCACACACATTGCCCAGAAAAAAAAAGAAAAAGACTAATATTTTTAATAGTAATAAACTCTCACGTTATGACTTCGGGAGAAATTATGAACTTTTCTCAAGTTATTTAAAAAAAAATTTTTTTTTAATAACCTTCAATGTATATATTTGTATTGATCTTGATTCTTGATGTTTCAAAAATTCTACTAGGAGGAAGGAACTACTTAAAGTCTATCTGATCATTTATTGAAGAATCTATTTGTTATTTTCAAGGTGTGAATCACACATTCACATAAAATTTGATCACTCAGAAAGCAATTCATTGCATCACATTCTAATGAGGAAAAATGCATGAATTTGCAAAATAATTTCCTCAAATCTTGATTCTTAATCCAACATATTATGTTTAAAAATAGGCCTAGATTGCGTCAGAGAGCATCTAGAAACCTTAGAGCCTCCAGGCCTTTAAGCGGGCCCTGGACTCCGGCCACAAGGACTTTGTGCTGCGCGCTCATGATGTCAACTTTTCATCAGCTTGCATGTTTCAATTTTCAATTGTGGAAAACCTTGGATGCCAACACTCCCGATTTCTCCGGGAGGCTCCCGGAAAATAAGGCCGCCTCCTGACCTTACAGGCGCCTCTGAAATCCTCCCAATTTTCTCAAGCATTTATCATCCTGCGTTTACGTTATATGTATACTATGCGCGCCAGTGGCTGCTCGCGAACTGGAAACTGGGGAGGCTCAAAACAGTCCCTTAAAATTAAAGATAGATCACAACCTGTTGTCAATCATTAATTTAAATTACCATTACAGAAATATATGAAAACTCTCAACATTATCAGGGGTGGCCAGTTTTCATTTGACGCATACTTCCCGCGCTTTTCTTTACTCAGCAGTTGGTAGCAATGCATTTGTTTCGTGATCGTTTAAATTAAATTAGATCATTCGACATGTGATAATTTATTCATTGATCATTTATGCAATTACATTGCTTCCAACCCCTCCATGCACAAGGACTTCAGTTGCGCGCGGGAATCTCTTACATAGCCTACGCGTTGATTGAATAATTGCTGACTACAGCAGAGGAACGTAAATATGCATCTTAAACTCGCACCGAATGCGTTGTAAATGAAAACTGACCACCCCTGATAATGTTGAGAGTTTTCGGAGTTTCTGTAATGGTAATTCAAATGAATGATTGAAAACAGGTTGAGACCAATCATTAATTTTAAGGGATTGCTTTGAGCCTCCCTAGTCGCCATTTCACAAGCCCCCACTGATGAACACACAATGTGGAGTGGTACAGTGCGTGCATGCAGTCAATGCTCTTCGCGATCGCCCAGTTATGTATTAAAAGTAATTATCGCATATTTGGTCACTTAATCACCTCAAATCTCATCACACTTATGAATGTAATTGAAGGCCAGCGTTGGATCAGCCCCAGAGTTCAGTCTTGCGAATGTTTGATTTGCCAAGTGGTGAAAGCCAATTAATTCAAGGCCAAGCAGATACAAGGTGGCTTCAAAAGAGGGCATCCAAAAGACTCCGAAGAGCAGGACACCTCTTTTAGGCTGTGTGGACTCTGTTTTAGCAGAATATACAGAGGCTGTGGACACAGTGGATGGGAAGACTATGTTGCCGACTTCTGCGAGGCCTATGCGAAACTTGGCATCTCGATCACACCCAAATTCCACATCAGAGACCATTTGCGTGAGTTCTGTAAGTGCCATGGTTGTGGATTGGCTAGATATTCTGAGCAAGCTTTCGTAGCAGGTTACGCTGACTTCTCAACATTCTGGGAGAGGCATCAGATAAAGGATAGCAGCAACAAACTATTTGGTTTGCGCTTAAAGCAAGCTGTCAAAGAGTACAATAGCGCTCATGTCGAAGCATTACATTTAGCAAGATAGAACATTTTTGCCACGTGAGGGTTAAAGAAAGGAGATGGACTACTATTACTATTTTTCACATTCTTTTGATCGACAATCCTGCAGAGGAGACTGTCTGAAATAAATCACGAAAGTGCAGAAGTTTCTTAACCCTTTAACGTCAATTTGAAAATTTCTAGTTGGGTGCTGATGAAAAAGTGGATTTTCTCCAAAAATCCCCAACAGATTTTTTTTTAATTTTTGCATTTTCTTTATCTGCTCATTTAGACCTACAAAATGACATGGGTCTTGTTTCAGTATCTTTTTTTCAGACTTTCAAGCACTTTAAACCCAGTGTGGAATTGTACTGTAACTTACTTTTAAATGTGTTAGGACCCGATTCTAAATCCTAATCTTTCTCAAATCTAAATGAACTCGGTGGAACACAGCAGAATCTACATAGTCATACCAGCACTCACGATCACCTCAGGCTCCAGTTTACGTTGGCTTGTATGACTGCAGGGAGTGCTGGAACCTTGAGCAGAATGCAATTAGCAACAATAATATTAACAAAACATGGTACTGTTCCCGAGGTTCAATCAGTTGGTCGACAAATTGAAAATGCTGCACATAAAGCTTGAATCACAAATCATATTCATGGGAGAAAGTACTTGGGTAATTTGTCATGTTGACTCCAAAAATCTTAATATCTTCCAAATGTGTGTCAATTCTGAATGGCAATGTTTGGCATACGCTTGACATAGCGAGCTCCAAACGAGAATGTATGCTGTAAACAGAGTTAAAGGCAGTCCAACGAAATATTTGTATGTGACTTCTTTTGGCCAGGCAGTTTACATTCATAACATTTGTGGGAAGGAATAAATTAAAATGGGGTCAGGCAAGATATCTGTGCCTCTTGTCCGCTCCTGTGTTAAATCAGCTGTTCCAGTGGTTAATCTGGGACAACAAAGCCCTATTTTTTTTTTTAGCCCTATTTTTCTAACGCTATGCCCAGATAATGTAGTGAAGGTATTTAATGTAGTGGAGAATTGCTTATTGAAAAAAAATATCTGGGATGTAGTTCACAATAAAACAAGTAGATCAGAAGGATCTTATAGCTGCGACCTCGCCTAGCATCCATCACTTGGCCTAGTGTCCATGACTGGTGGTTTCTTGTACAAGTGTGATCTTGAAATTGGCAAATGACCTTGAAAATCAATAGGGGACTCTTCCTCTGTACCAAGAAGCTTGTTCTAAGATGTAATAGCCATCCATCAAGTTGAAGTGGAGTTACGGTGCGAAAACTCGGGGCAAAATCGACACTTTTTTTGACCGGTGTGACCTTGGGATTCGAGAGATGACCTTGAAAATCAATAGGGAACCCCTCCTTTATACCAAGAAGCTTGTTGTAAGATTTCATAGCCATTCATTGAATTAAACTTGAGTTACGGTGCGAAAACCGTCAAATCGGGCAAAATTGACACTTTTTTTTGCCGTTGTGACCTTGGGATTTGACGGATGACCTTGAAAAACAATAGGGAACACCTCCTATATGCCTTGAAGCTATTTCCAAAATTTCATAGCGATCCATGAATTCTAACTGGAGTTACAGCGCGAAAACCCGCAAACAAGGTCATGACCTCTGTGAACTTGACCTTTGACCTCGACCTTGCACATGGACATCACTTTGGTGAAGGTCAATAACTCCTGAAAATTTCATGATGATATGACGACAGGAACATGGTCAAGAAGGTGGCACAGACAGACAGAAGCGTTCATAGAGCTGCTTGGTCGCAGCTAAAAATAAAAAAAAACCTGATTGAAAGTCTGTCATGCATTTATTGCTGCCCCTGTCTTAGTATCCAGAAAACACATGCTCAGTCCCAGTGCTGAGTGTCTGCTTTTGGCAGAACTATCTTCCGTGTAATGTTTTAATTATGCTATACTTTAGCCAATGATCTTGTCATACTTACAATTTACGCAAAAACCTGTCCTGTATCAAGTAACTTATATTTGCATGTCAGTTATCGCCGATATGCTTTGACATTGCCTGGACTTGGTGTACAGAGCTTCATGTGAAATGGGGGGTGAATTTTTTTTTTTTTTTTTTTCTTGTACCATTGCAAAGGTATGATATGTTCTACTCTCTGTCTGATTAGCTAATTCACGTTGCCTTTGTTGGCTGGGTTGGTTTGGTTTAAGGGTGAAGAGTGTGATTGGTTAGCGAAAGAGCATCAGCGTAAGCCAATCAGGGTTAGAGTAGAGCAGGTCATGCCTTCCCCATTTAGGAAAATTCTAATTTGATGTATGCCCCCCCCCGCGTGACTGATGGAAGCAGCACAGCCACTGGCCACTATCAGAGCCAAGTTATAAAATGTCCTATTAGCACAGATTTATCAGCCAAAACGATTCATCATTCGACCTCCTGTTGGGATGCCAGGGCTGCTCTGTCCCTGTATAAATGAGTGACCAGGCTTAGAAGTGTTTATTTTAGATTCAGTAAAGTCCTCTCTGGCATTTTGATTAAATCTCTGTTTTTGACTGATCGGCTCAGTTATTCATCCAGGTTGCAGAATTCCTTCCTGAAATCAGCCAACTGAGCTCAGTGATGAATGAAATGCATGGTTGAACTTCCTATCTGTGTTCCTGTTTCTCAGGGTTAAACCAGGTGCTGAGCCAGCCTGTGGGGGACTCTTCGAGCCCACTCGACAGCATGATCCAGCGCTTGCAGCAGGAGCAAGACCAGAGGCTGTCTGCTGACCCAGCAATCGCATCTGGAACTAGGGCTGGAAGAGGTACTGCGCTGCACAGGGTGCTTCTCATCAGAGGAAGTGGGGTGTGAGCCAGCTCATTACATATTTGAACCTTTTCTGAGGAAACATTGAATTTAACATGGGTAATGCCTGACAATTATATTAGAATTGACTGATCTTAAACTCCGCCCTCATTGATGGTTTAACCAGATTGGCCACCTCATCAGAAAAGTACACTAACACATCTCCAGGCTTCCCCCTATTGGCACATTTCATCTGACGTCTCTAATTAATACTTTTGCCATTGTGGTTTATCAGGCATGAGAGCAAAAAATAAATGACTATTTGATCCAGTTCTGATTCAAGATGACAATAATTAACTGCAATAAAGTCGCTTTATCGCTGCAATTATAATTCAGTCATAAGCTCTTAACAGCAACTTTTTTCGCCAGTTGTGTATGGGATTATGCAATAATCATGCAATGGTTTGTAAGTAGAATTATACAACCATTTGGCTATCTACTCATTAGACATGGTCTGGCCATACACTTGGTTTTGACCCATCTTGTTTCATTATTTATCATTTGCATAAACTTAGTGCCATAAGCAGCCATTCTGAATAGAACAAAGTGCGTCACAGGAGTATTACCCACCCAAATCTCATTTTAATCCATGGATATAAAGGAGGAAGAAGGCTGGCAAAGAAAAGGAAATTAACTTGGCTTGAATGAACGTGATTTGCCGCATGAAAATATCAATAATATTAATTGTAGTCCCCGGACAAATTCGGGCGCCTACTATGGATTCACACGTCGTCTCCCCCGCCACAGTGTGCACGTCCGTAGACACTTCCTTTGGGCTCTCACTGTTTTTTGTTTTTTTTTTGAGTCAAGGGTCAGTGACTACTGCGACTTGTTTTTCGGGGGTCAACCGTCTGAACTCAGGGGTCATAAATATTTTTCACAACTTTTCAGGGGTCAGATATGGACGCACTTATCCCTCTCACTTCATAAAGATTTCCTGACTTCTATCACAGTTTGCTTTGCCTTTGCATTTGCTTTGCTTTTTCAATTAACCTTAGTACAGCTTCAAGATCTATTCAAGAGTAAGAATGTGACTGACCATTTTGTTTCACACTGTTGCGGCGAAAATGGAGTTATTGAAGCTAGACTTGGGTTTAGCATTGGTTTGCTTAAAGATTTAAATAACTCCAGCAACTAACAATTTCCAATGTTGAGTTTAAATTGTCATTTTGTTGAATTTTGGCACTTACTTCTCCTGTCCCACACTGATGAATCTTTGGATTACCGGGTGATCAGGTAAGTATTAAGGTTACTCAGTAGGCTCACAGGATGGTTTCCAATAACACTAAACAATAAAGAGAGCCGAAACCCTCATTTCAAGTCCATATAGCAGAGATGCATAATTAGATAATGAAAAAAAATTATCTACACAGCCATTCAGAAAATATGATACTCCGTCATTGATGGTTGTATATTCTAGGGGTGGGGGAAATCATCAATTCTACAATGCATCGCAATGCTTCCTTGAATGATTCATAATCATAGTCTATAATCGATGATCAACGCAGTTTTCAATGGACTGCCTCTCCAGGAGTTTGGGAGTTTGGAGTTACACATTATTATGGCACCCAAAGACATGCCTCTCTGGAGCATTCAAGTGCTATGATTGGCCAATCAACCTAGCGCCAGGATTAGCCAGCCTTCCAGCTTGAGGATTGGAATCCTACCGCTTGAATTGCTGGCCAATCCTACCGTTTGAATGCCCTAGAGGGGCGTGTCTTGGAACAAGTGGGCCGTATTAACTATTCGGATCGTGCAAAAGAGGTGCGGGTGTGAGAGAGAAAAGGGGTACAAGCACCACCTGCTTTTTCAAAAGCTGCTGTTTTGGAACACTTTGCATTTCCTGAAATCGATGGTAAAACAACAGCGCTAGACAAGAAATGCAATTTGAAAGATGTATAACACAAAGATCAAGTACGTGAGCAACACAACAAATATGAGAAATGATCTTGCCTGTGGCCACTCCGAGCTTACTTTAGCAGGGAAAAAACCATGGCTGTATCCAACTAGAAAACTCTTGAACAGACACACGCTTCAAAGCTGGCACCCAACTCTGACAGGGCCAAAAAGACTACTAAAGCTTTCACAGTTTTATTACTAAAGATCTGTGTCCTTAAGCTGCTTACGCACCGGACACAAAGCAAATTTTTTGCAGGATAGATTACATTCAAAGTCGACGCAAAGACACGAAATACACAAGTTTCACGTCTTTGCATTGACTTTGAATGTAATCTGCCGTGCGAAAAATTTGTTTTGCGTCTGGTGTGCAAGCAGCTTTACTCTCTCGTGGAGAGCGAAAGCTTTTGCTTTCTCCTTCATACTCTGGAACCGCGGAACAACGTCCCATGCAGGCGATACTTCACAAACACGGCCATCCCAATGCTTTACCGCAGCACCAAAGCTCGGGTAATGAAGTCATTGAGAAATGCGAGTGGAAGAGGAGCTGTTGCCATGTTTACTGAATGTTAGAAATGTGCATTACATAATACAGCCGCTAAATAATTATTTTCTCAATGTAAATCGGTTTTATTTTGATGTATGTAAAATGCTGGACTTATTTCTTGAACGTAACAGTATCTTGAGGGATAGCCAACATGGTTTTAGGAAGGGAAGGTCATGCCTAAGAAACCTTCTGGAATTTTTTGAAGCGGCCACCAGGACTTGCGACCAGAGCAGGGCTTATGACGTGATATACTTGGATTTTCAGAAAGCATTTGATACAGTACCACATAAGAGACTAATTTTTAAAATGAGCTCCATTGGAGTTACAGGAGGTATTCTGAAGTGGATTCAAAACTGGTTACAGGACAGAACACAAAGAGTGGTGGTCAGTGGTATCTCATCTGAGCTGGGTATGGTGGGGAGTGGCGTTCCCCAGGATCGGTGTTGGAACCCCTGCTGTTCCTCATTTACATTAATGACCTTGATAGTAATATTGAGAGCAGATTGGTTAAATTTACCGATGATACTAAATTGGGGGTTTGGCAAATAGTCTAGGGTCCAGTAAAGTGATTCAGAACGATTTGGATAGAATCCAGAATTGGGCAGAAATGTGGCAAATGAAATTTAATCTAGCAAAATGTAAAGTTGTACATGTAGGTAATAAAAATATTAGATGGAATTACTTCATGGGAGGTTTAAAACTGGAATGTGCTGCACAAGAGAAAGATCTGGGAGTGATTGTTAACCAAACCCTCACAGGTTCTAGCCATTGTGCCGTAGCAGTTAAAAAAGCTAATCGGATGCTAGGATACATTGCCAAAAGTATTGAGTAAAAATCTAAGGAGGTGACCTTAGACCACACCTGGAGTATTGTGTGCAGTTCTGGGGACCATACTTTAAGAAAGATATAGAGGCTCTAGAGAAAGTTCAGAGAAGAGCCACCAAGCTCATTCCAGGTATAAAAGATGAATGCTATGAGAAGAGGCTGAAGATCCTTAATCTCTTTAGTCTTAGGAAAAGGAGACTCAGGGGTGATTTGATTGAGGTCTTTAAATATGTTAAAGGGATTAACAAAGTGAATCATGTAGGATTCCTTCTACCAAGTGTTGCGAGTAGAACTCGGGGTCACAAATGGAAGTTGACCAAAGGTAACTGATATTTGGAAATATTTCTTCACCCAAAGAGCAATTTCAATGTGAAATAGCTTACCTGACCATATTGTTGAGGCAGAGACCTTGGTTTTCAAGAGCAGGCTTGACCTAAAGCTAGATACCATTGAGTCATTTAGTATCTGAAGGGATATATTCACAATAGTATAAAGAAACCGGCGAGCTTAGTTGGGCTGAAAGGCCTGTTCTTGCGATTTATGTTATGTTATGTAATGCACAATGAAAGAGGCTTATTTTTGTGAACTATTTTTGAACACTATGTTCAGTCTTATCTGGTGGATTGGAAGATAAATATTTTAATTATTTGAAAAGGGGCAGCTGTTCATGTGTAGTTATTTGTTACAACAATGTATAAATAAAAGGGTTTTGATTTTACATGATTGTTCTTATTATACCCCCTGCAACAAAGTTTATGATACCCCCTGCAACGAAGTTTTTATACCCCCCACAACGAAGTTTAGGGGAGTATACTGGATTTGCTTTGTCCGTCAGTGTGTGCGTGCGTGCGTGTGTCTGTGTGTGTGTGCGTGCGTCTGTGCGTCCGGACCTAGATCTCATAACCTACTCATCCGATTTTTAAAATTTTTTTTCTTCCTGGAAGGTCTATTGACTGTGGTACTGCCGGACTAATTGTTGTTGCAAGGGGTATCCTGTAAGCCATGCTTACTGACTAAATCTAGTTTGTTTTGATGGGGAAAAATAAATGTGAAATTGAGATGCATTGAGAATCGTTTAAAATTCGAATTGCGACCCTCCCAATCTTATCACCTTGTTGGCACCAATTCCACTCTAGATAAATCTTACAGCTTTACACTTACAATTGACAACTCTGCAGTTTCTCCTTCCTCCCAAGTCAAGAGTCTGGGTGTTATCCTCGACAGCACCCTATCCTATGAATCACACGTCAGTAGCATTACTAGGTCTGCATACTTTCATCTGCGAAACATTAATCGTCTCCGTCCGTCGCTCACTCCCACCAGCACTGCCATCCTCGTCAATGCACTCGTCACCTCCCGTTTAGATTATTGTAACTCCCTCCTCTCCGGTCTCCCTCAAAGGGTCACTCAGAAACTTCAACTTGTCCAGAATGCAGCTGCCCGGACAATCACTAGAACCGCCGCTACTGACCATATCACACCCGTTCTGCAACAACTTCACTGGCTCCCCATCAAATTCCGTATTGATTTTAAGACTCTCCTCCTCACCCTCAAAGCTCTCCACAACTTGGCACCTTCTTATATCTCTGATCTCCTTTGCATCTGCACACCCTCCCGTACTCTTCGCTCCTCCTCGTCCATGCTTCTCATCGCACCTCCCGCCCGTTTAGTTACCTTGGGGTCCAGAGCCTTCTCCCGTACAGCTCCTCGTCTTTGGAACTCTCTCCCGCAAGTCATCCCTGATTCCGATTCTCTGTCCTTATTCAAATTGCGGCTCAAAACCCTCCTTTCTTGACTTGCCTACTCTGTTGAATTGGTAGTATATTATAGATCATAGTTTTGTTTATTTATCATTTTGGTTGTTTTTATTTATGTCATCACCCCCGTCCGTCCGTCTGTCTCTTGTCTGTTAGCAATTTCTTGTCCGGGGCATAACTCCTGAGCCGCTTGAGCTACATTCGTGATACTTCACATACACGTGCACCATCACTAGGCGCCGTGTCGCGCACCATGATTTCGTTCACCCGGTCAAGGTCACTGGCAAAGGTCAAAGGTCACATGGGGCCCAGATGGGGCTAGTCCGGAGCATAACTTCTCAACCGCTTCAGATACATCCATGACATTTCACACACACGTGTACCATCACTGAGCGGAGTGTCGCGTACCATGTTTACGGCCCTCCCTCCAAGGTCAAGGTCACGGACAAAGGTCAAAGCTCACATGGGGCTGTTGTCTGTTGGATATTGGTATCATGTTGTCCGTCCACTTCCTGATCCATGTTCATGACGGGCGTATTATGCACCGTTGGCGGTGCTCTTCTTGTCTATGCTGTTATTGTAATTTTATCATTGTTTTTTTCTTTCGTGTTTTCCTTTTTAATTACTGTTTGTTCTCAATAATGTGTCATGTTCGGTGTCCTTGAGTGTTTTGAAAGGCGCCTTTTAAATAAAAGGTATTATTATTATTATCGAATCTAATCGGGAGATGACTGAAGATTCCCACCTCTGGTATATTCCATTCAGTATGAATAGATCATATTCTGAATTTATCCATTCAAAGAAAGTAGAATTAAAATGCAGGTCTCGGGGTTTTTAGGGCCTGTGTCCACAGGAAGCTAGAAGCGTCTAATTTCTATACAAATTCTGTGAAATTCAGCGTCAGCAGTACTCAGTGTTCTCGATGCAAAAAATGCACTTAACTTTCAGCTATTTTTTCCTCTCTGTTCACGGCGCTTTTTGGAATAGCACTGAACTCGTCAGTGTCACCTCTTCCTTACCGACAGATCAAAATTAGGAAGAGAGAGGGCCTCACAGTATCAACAGCTATGCTGTTTCAAGTCAATTAGCAACAATTAGGTTTGCCAAATATTCTCTGTTTTGGGACCTCTAGGTTTGCTGACAAGTTAGTTGGTCAGTATGTATTTTTTCTATAAAATGAAGTTTACAGCCCAACAGCTGTAGCGAGGTACATTGTTATTGCCTATGCTACCATTTATTTTAACTGGAGTAGCTAACTAGCCTCCGTTGCAGATGTCTTATGTGGTTCGCTTCCCTTCCAAGCTCCTACTGCATATGCAAATATAATTAGCTAGCTCTAGAAATTACAGAGCTTCTCTCTTAGAAAACAAAAATTGGACATCGTTGTATGAGTGAAGCGAACCACATCAGACATCTGCAGTGGAGGCCAAGTTACCTTTAGTTGTGCTTCCCAAAGGATGGTTGCGAGCAACGTACATCATGAGTCGAACCATATGCGATTGGCTCAGTTGCCAACTATATGCAATTTCTTTCCATTGTATTACCACACTTTTCTTGAGCAACGTAACACTATAGAGACTTGACATTTGCAAAGACTGATTGCGGAAGTGCCAAGATGATGATTCTTCTAACTTGGCAACTATAAGTGCTGGAGGGTAGCGCCTGCTAAAAATGAGGTTATGGGCTCTTCCAGCTTAAAAAAAAAAAAAACTCTGACCACGTGCAGGCTTTTATGCTACCAACTGGCGATTTCAGAAGCTGGAGAAGCTGAGACAAGTATGAAAACAAAGTTTATAAATTACTAAAACACTTTAATTAGACCCCACTAGACTTCATACAGACCAGTGACAAGAGTGGACGTTGTGGAAGTTTGTGATTGGCTGAAGTATCAAACATAACCATGTGCCGGTCATACCGCATTATCAGGACATCAGGATTGAAAGACGCTGCACAGGATGCCTATACTGCGTAAATTATCTTTCATTCGAGTCCGTTGAATCGGGATATACATCGACGGCCCTATTTAGCCATATGTTTTTCCCTGTCATCGACTTGTCAAACAACCTTATGCATCATTTCCTAATCTCCATGCATTAGACACTGGAAATAGTCAGAAAACTTGTAAAAAAAATGTTTTACAAAGCATGTAAAAAACATTTACAAAAATGGTTACTTATTCAAGACGAGGACTCAAACTGTAAATATTTATGCGTTGCACTGACTCTTGCAATTTTATATTGTGCGTGAAATCTTGATTTGGTGCGTATTTGACCCGAGACCTCGGGTCATCGAGAGCTCTGACTTCTGAAGAAAATCTCTGTAATTAAGTTTTTTCTTTTACTGCTGATTCGACTATTCCAAAACGGGCTGTTTAATTCACTGTTTAATTGGACTGTTTAATTCACAATCCCGGTTGGAAATAACTAATAAATTGGCATACGGAACCAATGGTAATGATGAGACATGTGAAGCACTTAATTAAAAGTTCACTTACAATGGAAAAACAGTTGTGCCCACGGGAGAGGTCAACATCACACACAGAAAGAAGGAAAATAGGCAAATAACAGCCGGCCAGGAAGCCGCCCCCCACCAGGCCATCCAGAAGAGCCGTTTCTTGCTACAGGATGTCAAAACACCTCATCCTGATAGAATAAGATCAATGGTGGCCATTCGCCGGTACCCAGTTGATTTGCATAGATACTATAGTGTATAGTGGCAATCATGGCATTTGTTCGGAAACATGAAAGACAAATTGGGGGAACACGCTGAGAACCCAAAATCTAACACTTCCTTGTGGATGCTCTGCAGGCTGTAATTTTTCACCGATTACTTTCATATTTTGTATGGACATGTGTTATACCTCACTTATGACACCTATTAATTTTGGTTGCCATGGCGACAGTATTGGCCGAATAATACGCAAATTTGTGGCAAAACATCGAGATTTGCTTGTGGACGCAGTACAGGATGCAATTTTTCACTGATTTACTTTCATATTTGGTATGGACATGTGTTATACTTCACTTATGACACCTATCGATTTTGGTTGCCATGGCTACTGTATTGGCCGAATAGATGCAAATTAGTGGCAAAACATGGACATTCCTTGCGAATGCAGTACAGGCAGCAATTTTTGACCGATTACTTTCATATTTGGTCTGGACGTGTTACATTTCACTTATGACATCTATCGTTTTTGGTGGCCATTGTGACAGTATGGGCCGAAATAATTCACAAATTTGTACTGAAACATACACGCTTCCTTGTGGAGGCTGTACAGGCTGTAATTTTTGACCAATGACCTTAATATCTAGTATGGACATGTTTTGATACTTCACTTATGACACACACTGATTTTCGTTCTCATGGCAACAGTATTGGCCAAATAATACGCTAATTTGTGGCAAGTCCGTAACTCCAACGAGAGCAAATGGCCAGCAAACGCAGAATCAGTGCTGTACTAACCGGTCTTTTTGAGGCTTTGCCAAGTGTTGAATACTTCCTAGTCAATCCATTTCCTTTCGTGTCTGTCTTTCCATGCTTTCCCAGTTTTGAAAGGGTGATCGGGTAAAAGCATCTCAGGAAGTTAAAAATAACCAACATTTCCTTCCCATGACATTGCCTAATCATGCAGCACTCCTCTCTTATAAATATTTTGTGCAGATAACCTGAAAGAAATCTGGATTTGTTTAGATTGTGGCGCTGGCCCTTTGTAATGCGAACGCTAGACTTACCAGTGGCCCACAGAAAAGATTTTTTGCGACCAAACTGCGCATACGTAGCTATTGACATAGCCCTTTTAAATAGAACTTTTAGGGCTACTGTATTTGGAATCCATTGGTGATAAGGTGAAACTTTGGAGTTTTGTTTTGTTCTTGGATGAGTTCATTTTGATGTCATTTTTGCCATTCTGACCATCTGGGTCTATCATTTTTCCTATCTGGATGCAGGGTCTGTCAGCTCTCCCATGGAAGTTCATTCCCCGCCTAATGTGGGATTGCGTCGGAGTGGGCAGATTGAGGGGGTGCGCCAGATGCACAGCAACGCTCCTCGCAGTGAGATTGCCACCGTGCGGGATCTGGTAGCATGGAGTCGCCGCGTACTGGTGCCTGAGTTGCCTCCAGGCATTGCCAGGTATTCTGCTGCTCCACCTCTTAAATCAACCTTGTATATCTGCTATAAGATCCATTGCTTTGGTACGCAATGAAAAATGTTTTTTTTTTTTTTTAAATAAATTGACTCTTGGATTACTTACTTCCCCCATTATACTCATATGCACTATATTTTACGGTGTTAATATGGTGCTGTGCACGTCAATTTCGACTGTGACTGTGACCTTTTGTAGTCAACGATGCCTTAAGTCTGAAGCCCAAAGATGACATCAGACACTGGGCTTCCTTCCTGGTGATGCTCTGTCGAGACTTTACTGCAACTGTCATCAGTTTCTGCTTGCTCAAGGGCAGGGGTGGGCAATCACGGTCCTGGAGGGCCGGTGTGTATGCAGGTTTTTATTCCTATCATTTACCCTGACTAATTGAGTTAATTGATTGCATGCACAAATATTGATTTTCGCAATGATTCGATCAAAGGAAAAAGTTTTATGAAGGGAGACAAGACTAGTCTTTGTAGTTTTATGATAATTTAAAGAAATGCGCATGAAACGTCAGATTTCATAAATGGTTTGGCTAATTGAGACAATCAACTAATTAAAGACCAGACGTTGGTGTGAAAACCAGGGACAGATACGGCCCTCGCTGCCCACCTCTGCTCTAGGGTCATTTTACCTTCAGTTTTGCCTTCAGATAGGGAAGGGCATGCTCAACTAGATTCAGGTTAGGTGATTGACTTGAGCTTAGAGAGTAATTCTGTTCCTTTTTGCCTTGTAAAGGTCATGGGTTGTTGGAGTATACTACCGGTCCATGTACACTGTGAATGACCACCCAATGGGTTTTGAAGCAATTTGCTGAATCTGAGTAGATGGTATGGCCTTTTACAATACAGAATTCTTCGGACTGCTTTTTTTCAGCAGTCACATCAAAAAATACTAGAGAACCAATTCTATCGGCAGCCATTCTCGGCAGTGCCATTACACTTCCTCCGCCATGCTTTGCCGGTAAGATTGTATGCTCAGGATCATGAGCATTTTTCCCTTTTTCAAACAACTCTTATCAGCGTCTTTCTTCACTTTCTACAGGCTTCGTTTAGGCATAGACCTATAGAGAAGCTAATTTAGTGTTACAAATATACCAATTTAGGCCTGTTTATGATGTGTATAAAATTGTAGTGATGGTTGGTAGGCCTATTTTTAACCTAAGCTGTTGTACAAATTGCGATTTATTCTCACAGCTGTCCCTGGCATGTCTGCCTCTCATATCTTCCCGACGACGATAGTTGGGAGATACTATGGTTAATTTCGGGGCCACCGCCACAGAGATTATCTGTTCCAGGTTCTGCAGGCTTTAAAGTTTATAGAATTTTTCTTTAAATTTGCATGGTCAGAGATGGTTATTTGGCAATGCTCAAGATCAATTCTCGGCAATTTTGTAAAAAAAAAAAATTTTTCCAGATTTTTTGTTTTCTGCTCATTTCGAGCCACATTTACAGATATACATAGATGCATGTTAATGTCTTAGCAAAAGTAAAAGCAGTAACATTGCAGCTGTAAGAATTTACAAGTGATCTCTCATGGGGATTGGGGAGACACATGACTCGGCCCTTGTAGCGACCGAGTTATCTTGTCCCACCCTGTTGAACTATTCAGCGCACCTTAATTTCGGGAATTCAGAGTGTTTGCCCAGTAATGATTTTAGAATAAAACTAAATGGCCACCTACAAAATGTATGTAAATTTGGTGGCACTTCACGCATTAAATTGACTTGATGGCAGTCCACCGAGATTAACCCATGTATACATTTTTGAAGTAAACATCCGTCATATGTGGCCTATTAGCTTACCGAGAGAAGCTATCGCACGTTCCGTTACATCAATGTTTGTAAACCATTGTCTATATGGTGGTAGATGGCTTTTCAGTCATTGTTGGTCCTAGAGAATTGCAAAATAAGCACTGGTGATGAGTATCCGCGTTCAATCACAATGCAAAATAGAGGCATCAAGCTGCGTTTTTTTCCTACCTGGAACTGCATGGCACAATGTCACACGATTTTGACCTCTTGCAAAAGTCTAAAAATAGATTGACTGGACGGTGCTATTCTGGGAGGGAAGGGGGTGGAGGCGGACACAAGGTAACTTTGTAGAAGTGTACTTGTATGCTTAAACAGGTTGGCTATGGGCTTGAATTTAGATTGTTAATATTTGCTAACAGCTGAGACTGATGGTGGATCAGTGGGAGGATCCGTGACATCGCAGATATCTGATACCTTAATGACGTCAGTATTGGCACCCAATACCGATGCTGGATCGGGTCGGTCCCATCTCTAGTTGTGCCTTTATTTTGAGGATTTTTCAGTTTTGTTTACCTGCTTCGTTTGCCCTGACTTTTGTATGGACCGTTGTTTCACAGTCGTTCTTGGATGTATTGGGGAATCAAGGGGCAGTCATGTCTTCACTTTGAAGATGCTGGATATGATGACAGATTTTTCCCTTTGAAATGCAAGTTACATCATGTCTAGGCCTGTCGCGATAATCAATAAATCATTTAATCTAACGATAACAAAAAATGAGGTTGATAAGTTTTCTGGGGTCGATAATTTTCATTTATCAAAGACACTGGATGTCAGGAGAGTTCACTCCAGTGCATTGATCTTGACTGATTACTCGCTGTTCCTTACTCCTCCGTAGAGTGAACCGTCTTGTCAATCACTCACTCTTTGTCTCAGGGTTGTGATTTCTCTGCTAATTCGCGGAATTCCGCTTTTTTATCTTCAAAATAAAAAAAAAAAAACCTCTGATATTTCAGTCTTGAAAATCCGCTTTCATATGTACAGGATTCCGACTTTTAGTATTTCCGTAACTGAATTGATCTTATGCATGATGCAGTCTACAGAACTTCCGTTTTCAAATTAGCCAGGTAAGGCACACCTGTCAAATGTCATGCTGTGTGGGCAGGGGCTGCGGCGGCAAGTTTCAACACTGCGGAAAAGAAACAACTTAGATATTGCGGATATTCGAGACGACAGATAGCATGTAGTATAGTTATAATAATTAATTGTCCGTATACCTGTATATGTCCGTATAGCCTAAGTTTCAGCGGCATGAGTGGTTGACTGCTGAACACTGCTGCGTCCATTTATGTAACTCGTCGAGACAAATGCTGTTCAGCGCTGGTAAGTTGCGTGGTTGGTTCAGTGTGTATCAGTATCCCCCGGGATAGCTCTTTGAGGCACCTTCGCCAGCTCCCATTAATGGTAGTATGGCCTGTCAAACCATAACATTGAATTACGTAAGCTTACCAACAAACCTGATGGACCTTCATTTTCCTACCTCACTTTCGCACACTTTAATATGAAGCATTATCACCCTACATTTTCACTTCGGTGAATGCTGAATTAATTGTTTACTGTGGCCAGCATACGCACGGGCTATCAGTGCTAACGCAGCTGGGCGTCTAGCTCCAAAGCTAAATCATGGTTATTTCATCAGCTGCCCAGCTAATCCATGACCTTTAGCAATATTAGCGAACGATACCACTAACTTTCCTATCGCATCGTAAAGGTAGAAGTTAGTGGTATCGTTCGCTTATATTAAAGGTGCTTCAGCCCTTCCTCGTAGTTTCACTTTTGTTTTTTCATGTAATTGGAGTGTGTGTGTTTTTTACTTAAGTGCAATTTTGTTTACAGATTTTTATACTTTATTTATTGTTTCAGTTGTGTGTTTTTTGTTTTGTTTACAGACTTTTATACTTCATAGTTTCAGTGGTGTGCTTTGTATTTAAGAGCAATTTTTTGTTTACAGACTTTTATACTTTATAAGCTTCAGTGTGTTAAGGTTTTTATTTAAGTTGATTTTTTGAGAGTCCATTTCATTCATTGTTATTGGTTGTTTTGTTTATTTATTTTGGATATTTGCAATGTCTTTTTATATCACAATTCAATTTTAATTTAAAAATAAATGTTCATTGATCTTTAAAAAGGGTGAATTTGCATTTTTACAGAATATCATAATATTTGAAAAATGTTACCGAAACCGCAATATTATCGTTTATCGCAATAAATTTTGGGAGAATTTATCGTCCGGCAAAATTTGTTATCCTGACAGGCCTAATTATGTCCCAACATGTTTTAAGATTTTACACTTTATTTAAAAGGGTCATTAGGCATCCAGTGCAAAGCTAGATATGACTAGAACATTTAGAAATGGTGTTGAGAGTCTTGAAATGATAACAATAGCCATCCATTTACTTAGCCACCTATAAATTAATCATTTATCATACTATTACTTTACTGGAGCATAGGGATATGGCAAAATATTAATATTACCAACGCGTGTTCAAGATATTTATGCACCACCTCGCCCTGCTGTTTCCAGTAAGCAGGAGCAATGGCGGGCTGCCAGAGGTGAGAGGGAGATCACCACCTACAGGTCAGAGAAGAGGCGGCGGACCATGCCAAGTCACATTCACCGAGAGGCCAAGGTAATTTTGCCCAATGTTGTTTTGCTTACGCTCATATACACATACACACACAATTTGATACACACTCAATTTAAACCTCCATGGATCAGACTTGTTTCTATTGGACATCCCACAGATGCTCAATCGCAGTGAAATCTAGGGAATTTCGGGGCCAAGTCAACACCTTGATCTTGTATTCCTGAAACCATTCCTGAACCATTTTTGCAGTGCGTCAGGGCACATTATCCTGCTGAAAGGGGTGAAGGGATGTACTTGGTCTGCAACAGTGTTTAGGCTGGTGGTGCTTGTCAAAGTAGCATCCGCATTAATGGGAGGACCCAAGGTTTCTTGGCAGAATGTAACCCAAACAATCACACTGCTTCCTCTGGCTTGCCGTCTTCCCATTGTGCATCCCAGTGCCATCTTCCCCCGGGTTAATGACGCACTCACACCTAGCCATTCACTCGATGTAAAAGATTCATCAGACCAAGCCGTTTTCTTCCGTAGCTCTGTGGTCCAGTTGTGATGCTCATATGCCCATTTTAGGCGCCATCAGTGTTGGACAAAGCTCAGCAAAGGCACCCTGACCAGTTTGCGGCCACACAGCCTCATACGCAAAAAAATGCAAGGCCCTGTGTGTTCCTACACCCTTCTCTCAGCACCAGCATTAAGTAATTCAGCAATTTGAGCTATAGTAGCTCTTCTGTTCTTTGGACCACACGGGCCAGCCTTTGCTCCCCATGCACGGCACTGTGAACCTTAGCTGCCATGAACTTGTCGCTGGTTCACCGTTTTTCCTTTCTTCGGCCACTTTTGGTATATACTCACCACTGCAGGCTGAGAACACCCCAGAAGAGCTGTAGTTTTAGGCATATTCTGACCCAGTCATTTAACCATCATGTTAGCATGTTAGGTCCATGCCAAAGTTGCTCACATCGTTATGCTTGCCCATTTTTAGCTTACCGGCTCTATGGGCCGATAAGCTATTGTCTTGGTGTGGCATCCGTCGTCCGGAACATATTTTATCTTTTTTTTTGGCCTGATTAATTTTTGTGTAAATTTGTCTTAACATATTACTAGACCATATCTCTAGACTTTTTTTTTTCAGATTTTTGATTTAATTATTTTTTTCTGTTTTATGGGCCCTTGAATTTTTGGCTCCAGTGTTAAAGATAGGACTGAGATATTTTAAAAAATTATTTTTCAAAAATGGCATGATAAATTGTTTTCTAAAACAGACAATCAACTTACCTTGGTACCATCAATGTACAGTGCTAGCGCCATTTTGATTGAATCGACATCCTTGCTGCTGTTGTGCCGTAACCTTAAGACTCGCTTGTTTGGCAATCAACTCGCCTCGATATACTTTATGTACAATGTGACTGCCATTGTAATTGAAGCGACGGAAGTGGGTCTCGAGGGGGTGCTGTACTTAAACACTGGGTCTTATGGAGAATTGGCAAAATCGCTTGTGGATGCTAAATGGTCGCAGATAAAGATTAAGTTTGTATTATTGACATATAGAAAGTCATATGACCTATATATTGGATGTGACCTCAGAAGACCTTGAAAGGTGAAACCTGAGCACAAGCAAAATTTTACAATTTTCAAAGGCTTCTAAGCTTGAAAATATTGAAGATTGGGAATATATGTGTATTAAACCTTCATAGGGAGTCATATATGAACTTTCATTGGGTGGCCTAGAACTTGACCTTCGGTGACCTTTGAATGTCAAACTTCACATAGTGAAATTTGAATGACTTCTATCACCAAAACTACTGCAGATAGAGCTCAGGTTTGTTTCTTTTTTGGCAAATATTTAATTGAATTTGAAATGGACATAAACTACAAAAAAAAACAAAGAAAACACATACATGACAACAACAAGAGAATGAGCAGCCCATATATCATTAGATGGAAGAGAGAAAAAAAGGGGGGGAGAAACATTACAAACATACACAATACAGCTCTACATAACACACAATATGGAGATTTTCTAAAGCTCAGATGTGTCACATAGATCAGGGAATACAGCACTGAGGCACAACAATAGGATACTCAGAAGGGAGCATTAGACATTCACAGGGGTACCGGAGGGACACCAGGCAACAGTGCAGTGCCCCCTACATATGAGGTCTACTATACAATGTGGGAGATGGTTTGAAAATGGGCAAAAACAGATAGAGCTGTCATGCACAACAAAAAGAGGAAAAAAAAGCCACCCCCCTACGACAACCAAGAAACAACGAAAAAAGAACCAAATCCCCCCAAAACAATAAATCAAATAAACAAAGTCTCAAACCTAATAAAACAGAAAAACACCTACGGGGTATTACAATGGGATGTGACGCCAAAGGAGGTCATCACTACAGGGAGGAAAGAAATGTGATTGATAAGTAAAAAAATAGAAAAAAGCTTCCCCCATGAACCCCCGCTCCTGACCCGAATAAGCAAGTGAGCGGCCCAGTCCACTTAAGGTGAATTTACGGAACACCTAAAAATTACAACCGTAAAATGAAAAAGGCAAGCAAAGATGGAAAAAGAATCACAGGACGCAATGCCTCTGTCAACCACTTAACCTGATAATAACATTAACCCTTGGCTTGAAGCTGTTTCATTGTAACCAAGCAGCGTATTAGAAAAGAAGCCATCAACATGAGAGTACTGACGTTCAGATTCAGACAAAGGAGGCGTTCAAACATCCCCAAAATGCCACAGAAACCTAGAATAATCACAAATAACTCAGAAGCATTCATGAGATAAAATTACCAAAAGTCAACGAGGGAGAAAAAAAACTAAATTAAAGCTGCGGGCAAGTTTCAAGTCAATCGGGCTGTGTGTGACTGATTTAAAACAAGTTGATGTTTTGTGGCGAAGGAGCGAATGTCGCTGCCACAGGCAGCCTGCAACATGAAAGGACACGTGTGTCTCTGTGGAGATTCATTCAATTTGATCGTCACGTGGCCACAAAGTGTAGTTGATCAGGTCAGGAGTTTGGGGTTGGTGTTTGTCAATGTAAAATATGACATTTCCTGTTTTCACAGGGGGGCGCCATGTGGGAGATTGCCTATGAGCATGTGGATGTATTTAGGTTGGGGCTCTTGTTATGTACAGAAGTTTTGAAGCAGCAAGGTTGAAGTATGTGGGAGAAAGAGCTTCTGGAATATGTATGGCGAATCATCAAAAATGGCAGCGCCATAGCGGCCACGCCCATCGGCGGAGAGAAAAGCTTTTGATAACTTTTGATCACAAAGGTCTTGCGACAATGTTCACCAAACTTGAGGTTGATTGGATAAAATCTGTAGGAGGAGTTCGTTAAAATACATGATGTGGAATCGCAGCCATAATCGAAAATAAAAATCAAAATGGTCGACTTCCTGTTTGATGTAGACAAAGTAAGGCGGGATATTAATATCTGGGAGATTCAGGGCAGAGCAATCATCATGTCCATGAAATTGGAAGCTGTCAGGATAAAGTATGTGGGCGTGAGAGGTGTTGGAAAATGGATGGCGAAGTCATGAAAAGTCGCCAAAGTTTGTCACACCCTAGCAGTCATGCTGTTTGACCTACAGACATTCTTTACACAGCTTTTTGATCAGCATGGTCTATAGATGATCTGTACCAAATAGGAAGTCGTTTGGGCAAAATCCATAGGAGGAGTTTGTTAAAATCCGAGGTAAGAAATCGCCGTATATTCGCGTCTTTGCATTTACTTTGAATGTGTTGAGGATTTTATTTCAATATTTCTCATCATATTCATCAGTAACCAGATTAATTTGTTTCGTGTCCAGTGTGAAAGCGGCTTATTAGGCGTTAACAGTATAATCAGATGTAGGTTACCCATTGAAATGTTGCAAGCTTGGTTGATGTTTTGATCATTTCTATGACTGTTGGGCCTGCATGCTTTTGTTGCGCTGCAAGCACATTTGCTTTTATTTTCGGTAGCCTTCTCAACAGTGCGCATGTGGATCGCCCAAGACAATGGCCAGCCAGGCCAGGTAGTGAGTGGTGTAAACGGGGTCGAAACGAAACAAATATCATTCACGCTCAAAACAAGATGTACACACACAGTTGAACAAATCGGATATGGGCTTCAAAATCCGATCCATATCCGATCTGGGCAACAAGACCTGCAGTGTAAATCCAGCCTTTAAGTCTGCCTGTCCCTTAATTTCTGTAATCTCTCTTTTTAATATGGTTTCATGCCTACTGGCCAGGGCTCTTTGAGGCTTTGATAACTCAGTTCGGATTTAGCCGCTGCAGGGGCGTGGTTTACGGGGGGGACATGGGGGACATGTCCTGCACTTTTTGAATAGGCAGCACTGGACCCCCCACTTTTTACGGACCTAAAATTACTGTCTCAAAAAACCCCTGCACACACTAAGACGATGAGGAAAGTGACCAATCGTTTTCAACTTTCCCTCTCTTCTTCTCGCCAAGTCCCGCCTTTCATTCAATCAGCCAATCTATTACTTGGCTTGATTAGCTGTCTGAGGATTGAATAACTAATTTGCAAGACTTAGCGACGGAAATGGCGTGAATGTGCCAATTTCATCCACGAAATTATTGCTTTGTGCATCGAACTTAAAATGCTCATAAGACAGGAAGCTAGCACAGTGCCATAAACAAGTATTAAAAGCTTTCTTATGCGGCTTTCAATGTGTGGTCAATATGTTTGCGATAATGTTTTCCCCCTTAAAGGCTAGGTAGGCAGCTTTCTTTTGACCGTTTTAGGCAAAAATTTACATAATAACCTTGGGGATAATGTAAAGGAGGTGATGTGAAAAAAGATCAGACCTCTACGTCTCCCCTAGGCTCTGTTTTCAGCCTGCAAAGAATCTACCCGTGACGGTAGATTTTGACCAATCACAGAGCAGCTTATAGAGCTTTGAGAGAGCCAAACAGCGATTGGCTGTTCTTCTACAGCTGATGCGGAAACCACTCTGCAGCAATGGCGGACGACAGGACAGGAAAAGTTGCCATTCCACGTTTGGAAACACCCGCGTTCAGTGCAAATCAACCCAAGAAGAGGAAAACGGATTCGGCAAAAAGGGAGTCTGAAAGAGTTTGGCAATAAACGCAATAAAACGCGTGTCAATATCGGCGTTGCATTTCGAAGATGGAGAGAAGTTCGGGATAGCATTGTTCGACTCGGAGCTCGCTGTACTTCTGTTGGACAGGTAAACGGCTAAATTCTTTTTCCTCTAAACACAGTTGATGTGATGGGGGTTAGGTTGTGTGTGCGATTTACCATGAATATAGCCAGCTGACGGCGGCCACAGATAAGGCATTGTCAGCGCGTGCATCAGATGCGTGTCTGGTCGGAGGAGCTTGGGTCAGAACCATAGATATATATTTAGAACACTAGATTGCTGATGTCGTCATTGTGGGATTTTAAAGAGAGTTTGCTGTATTCCTCCGCACTTTTGTAAGTAGAAAAATCAATGCAGGCATGTCTTAGTTACAAAATGGACAATTTAATAGTGGGTCTGTTCCCCAAGTACAGATGAACAAGAACCAACAACTGAGGGAAAATGTGAACACTTATAGCTGAAAGTTCAAAGGATGCAAAGGAACAAATGGTAATTTGCCTATAGTGATAGGGGGTGGGGGGAGAGACAAACAAGGTGAGGGGATATTGGGATGTGGGCTGAGGTGTGATGAGGTGAACAACAGGGCTGAGGGGTGATGAGGTTAACACACAAAGGAAATGATCAAGGAATTGTATACAAGAAGCATTTGGGCCAGACAAGGTTGTGTATTGGCCCTCCACAATGTGCAAAACTTCAGAGGGCCCATCTGCTATTGGCACCCATGTTTTCCAACATTCCCTACTTTTTTTTTTTTTTTAATTAGAGGGGCGTACCAACAAGGATATAACAGAAATAAACTTTAACATCAAAATGTATGGAGAATATAAGTGGTAAAAAAAAAGAACAGACTAAACAACAAAAAATTTCAAGAGGTTATTTCTGAGCCATACCACAGCTTTCTTTGCTATCAATGTCTACTCCAACCGCTTTTTCCTGATTATGACACCAGAAACACTGAATTAGATTCCTAGGAAAATTATATTCGCCACGAGTTTCAAGTTTCTAAGTGTTTAGTTTTCAGCAGAATATCCATATTGTCTCAGAATTGTGGCCTCTGCCTGGGCCAAGCTCACCTTTGCTCTTGCTTTGAGCCTTGCACAAAATCACTCTCTATGAGAGAGTCCTTTCTCTGAGTATAGATACCTGCACACGCATCTGATGAAATACACAGCTGGGTATCATCCCACAGGGTCAGTGTGCTGATCTCACTGGCATTAGTGTTTGACTGTACACTATACACACACTGTATTAGTGTATGAGTGATCCCCATCTAAACAGTGAAGTTGGTGCGAAACAGGATACAGGGAGTGACTTACATCACATATTATTAAATGTAAATCCTGTGAGCTGACTCAGGATACACCACTGAAACCTACTTCCCTGCACACCCCACTCCATCTCCTCTTATGGGTGAACGCAGATTGCAAAGGAGGTCATTTCACACAGACAATTTTAACAACTTAAACTTTTTAAAATTTGCTATACTGGCTGCGCCAAACGGTGTGATTTGTCCAAACCTTAAAAATAATCAAATATAGAACATCATATAAATCATGTAGAACAATGTACTTTGAGAAAGAGAAAAAAAAAAAAAAAAATAGTGTGGGAGCAAGTAACATACAACGAAATGATATGAGACTCACTGACATAAATCAGTTTTCAACGGTTCAAACTGTTCACGGTACTGGACAATGTAATTTGTCCATACCTTAAAAATATTTCATAATACTGAATTTGAAACATCAAAGGTGTTCAGATTTAGCAAAATGCATCAAAAATAGAATGAGACCTGACCTAAAAGCATACATTCATCTGTTTTTTTTTTTTTTTTTTTAAAGTCCAAAAATGGTGCCTTCTCTGGGAATAGGGAGCAGTAGAATATTTTCAACAAGCTTTTTTTTTATGTTCTAAATGGTATTCTTTTACAGCATTTTTTTTTTTCAAATGTATATATTATACATATATATACTGTATATATATATATATATATATATATATTACATACATATCCACAATTATACAAATACAATTGTATGCTAAGAAGGTAGGGTTTCCCACCACTGCACCTGTCAAGCTGCTTGATTTTCCTATTTCCTCAGAGGCTGAATTTCTGCGTTCTTATTTTTTATTGTCATGAGTATAAAAATTAAGATGCATCATTGTTCGACAAATGACATATATTAGTTAACGCTTCAAGACCCGTCTCCCCATGATAAACTGCCCCTTACAGAAAACTGCATTATTACATTGTGACAATGTGTCCATTCAGTCATTTTTTATTTATTTATTTTTTAATCCTTTATGGTGCACGCACTTATAGTTCACCCGAGACATTGCCTGTGTTTTATGTGGCTGATGCTTCACCATGTTCCCCTATGTCCAAACTGCAGCCAGCGATATTGTCTTTGCTTGACACCATGTACAGGCTATGAAATTCACAGGAACCTCCCTCTCGATGCTGATGTCCAACCAGAGCCTGCTGCAGGGCATCGGGTCAAAGCCTTCATTTCCATTTATTCTGTGGGGGAGAAACAGACCAAGTGCGAGTGTATATTCTTATGCAGTTTAATTACCTTTTCACATTGGCATTGGTATCAAGTTCATACTGATCCCCATGATACTACAAATACGGTTTTGGTCTGCCCTACTACTTGTATCGCCAATTTCAAATTTGTTTCCCCAAGTTTGTCCATGACTTCTCAAATGTCTTAGAATGTGATTGCCCTCTGATCGGAGTGCTGCAGAATTCTGGAAATGAATTATGCGTTATTGTCACTTCTTAGTCATTTTGGAAATCCCCATTGCGAGAGCACCTGTTCCCACAAGACATGAGCTGCAGTAATAGGTTCCCCATAACCTTGACAGCAGACAGTAGATCTGTAAATGTGGGGGAGCCCTCAGTCTGAGCCTGTTCTGTCTGAGGCTGCTGAACACCCAACTGTTTCGGTCCTTTTCCTTCCTTCCCCCCTCCCTTTGACCAGCACTGTCGCTTGGAATGGCCAACACGCTGGCAATTCGCACACACACGGGGACTGCTACACTCCTTCTGAATGTGGCCTCGCTTCCCACAGTTAAAACATCTGACCTGGTCCCTATTAAATGACAACACAGCAATCTTTTTCTTTGACTTGTTATGGGACTCACAGATTTGAGACTCATTCCATGCCATTAAACAGTCTTGGATATCTCTCCCTATGTGCTGTCTGGTTGGCTGTGCACCCAATTCCCGATTAAACTGTAATAATAAATGTTGGCAAGTAGGAGAGACGTGATCTTTGTATTTATTGATGACCAAACTCCAGAAAATCGGATCATCACCGGTCAGCTCTGCTCTGGCCCCTCCACCTCTGTTCCGATTGTAGACACCAACAAATGTTCTAAGGAAGTCGATCGGATGCTGGCCCTCCTTAGGTACAAACTCAAGGATTTTGATCATGTCTGCAACCACACGATAACCAACAGCCTGGCACATTAATCTTAACCTTGTCTCGTGATTGGGAAAAACAACAGGACTTCCGTGACCATGCACAAATTCCAACGGAATCGAAACTGATGGAGGAAGCACCGATTGTAATAATTTACAACAGTCTTTATCTGTTAGGGAGTGCATTCGCTGTAGCACTTGCACCTTGTCAACAACTGCGGTCGGGTCACTGACTCCATCCCATGCAGGTAGTTGTTGCTGCAGTGTACTCAATTCTGACAGAGTTAGATCATGACGCATGTCTTGGTCCTCATATTCATACGTGATCGCGCTATTCACAGGATTATGTGTCCCAAGTGTACGTACTCTGTGAGTGATTATTGGAGCAATTTTAGCACTTATCGTCTTGACTGATTTAGTACCTTTTGGAGGTCTTGCATTTCTTGCAACCGTTTTTTGGCAATTAGAGTGAAGCGAGTCAGCAATAGATGTGTTACATTCTGAATGCAATTCCAGTTGCTCATCATATCTTGCATGATCACAATCTTGCTCAGCCACATCTAACAAGGGAGCTGCAGCTGCTTCTCCAAGTTCCCAATCATCATCATCATCTGAACTTAATTCTGACTCGCTGTGCCCCACCGCAGTTCCCAAACCAAGAGCTGTAATTCGCCGTTTCATTGCCTCATTTGTAAGCTTTTGCTGTGACATTTTTTCCTTCATTAATCTTAACTTTTGAACAATGGCCCGATCCTTGTTTTCCCCGAACACATTCCATAACTCTCTATATGCTATTTGCGCATCCCGTAGTTGTTCCTGAGTTTTGGCCAGTTCTGCAGATGTGACATTCAATTTCTTCTGCAACTCACTAATTTCCTTTCGAAATTCTAAATGAGATGGCATGTACCATGCGTTCAGCAAGAGAGGCCTCCAACTCCCCAGAATTTCTCTCCAGTTTGCTTTCCAAACTTTTAATGTTACTTCGCAATTCGGGAATCTTTATGACTTTATCCTTCAGTAACTTATTTGTTTGGACCATAGCCTCCGACTCCCTGGAATTTATCTCCAGTTTGCTTTCCAAAGTCTTAATGTTACTTCGCAATTCAGGAATCTCTACGACTTTATCCTTCAGTAACTTATTTGTTTGGACCATAGCCTCCAACTCCCCAGAATTTCTCTCCAGTTTGCTTTCCAAACTTTTAATGTTACTTCGCAATTCGGGAATCTTTATGACTTTATCCTTCAGTAACTTAATTGTTTGGACCATAGCCATCACACAATTAGCCTTTCGCCTTTTCTTGTTTTTCTCAGTTTCATTGCGATTTTCACATGCAGTTTTAAGATATTCAACAACATCCACTTCCAGTGGTACATTATAAAAATTCTCCTTGCAATGCTTGGCCAAATATCCTGCGGCCCACAATTTCCAATCTTTCTCAGCCATTCTTAAACTCCTCATACAATGGACAAACTTACTTTTGGTACTTGAAAATTGTCCAAGGTCTGTGTAACTTTATACAAGCCCCTGCTTAGAACACTGCACACATGCACAGTCAATTCTAGCCACTTGTATTTTAAAACATTACACAATTTTCGTAACTATTCCTCTACAATATTACATGCATAAATATTTCATACTCACAAATGTACGTGGTTCGTCCGTGCCCTCAAGTCCGTTTCTCCTCAGTCAGGTTCGGTGAATGGATTCCAAATGTATTCCTCTTGCCGTATTCCTCTTTTGATTGCGGTGTTAACATAAAAAAGTAAAGTCTGCTTACCCTGTAGTCCAGTATCAAAAAAAATCCCACCGTAATCAACTCCCCAGTTTTTTTTTTTTTTTTTTTTTTGAAAAACGGAACAAGAACGACGGATTTGGGCTGGCTCGCCAATAATGTGGGATTTTAAAGAGAGTTTGCTGTATTCCTCCGCACTTTTGTAAGTAGAAAAATCAATGCAGGCACGTCTTAGTTACAAAATGGATAATTTAATAGAGTAGAGGAACTAGTGGCTCTGTTCCCCAAGTACAGATGAACAAGAACCAACAACTGAGGGAAAATGTGAACACTTACAGCTGAAAGTTCAAAGGATGCAAAGGAACAAATGGTAATTTGCCTATAGTGGTAGGGGGTGGGGGGAGAGACAAACAAGGTGAGGGGATATTGGGATGTGGGCTGAGGTGTGATTAGGTGAACAACAGGGCTGAGGGGTGATGAGGTTAACACACAAAGGAAATGATCAAGGAATTGTATACAAGAAGCATTGGGGCCAGACAAGGTTGTGTATTGGCCCTCCACAATGTGCAAAACTTCAAAGGGCCCATCTGCTATTGGCACCCATGTTTTCCAACAGTCATATTTACATTATCCAAAGTGAAGCACCCGGCCGCCATAATGATACACCCAATGATACACTTCATAAAAATGAATGGTTTCCTATGAGGCCAATTTCAAATAAGTCGACACAAGCGAGAAAATGCTGAGATGTGCGACTGCCATTTGTAGCAATATTTATTTGAAGAGCTGTAATAAAACGTTTCATGTGAAAGTTAAAGTATAAACGCAAAGTTGTCACTTCTAATAGAAAAAAATTGCGTTTCGTGCTAGCTTGCTAATTAGCCGTCCCATTGACTTGAACAGACCGCTGACTAAAAGCGAATGCGAGTGATCGATAACGGTCACCAGCGAGCTACCTTGGCATCGCGGGGACTGCATTGACTTAGTGGTAAATAAAATTTAAAAGGTGGCCAGCAAGCTAGCTTGCTACTTGTACTTGACATTCAACGACAATACTTCTTATCCGCATAATATTTAAAACAGTGGACAAGTTGCTTTGTCTGTTTTATGCAGAGCTCCAAAAGACAAGGAGGGGAGAAAGGCTTCACTTGCGCTGCCTTTTATCAACGTTAGCCATATGATTCAATATAAACAATTTGGTTGATGTCAAATAGTCAACCAGTGTACAATGAAGTGAGGAAACCAGAGTGTAATTTGATAACGTATACGGACATTCAAACGACGTTTCCTATAACGGCGATAACTACCAAGCAATTATCTTATCAGAGGTAAAAGCCTGGGTCGCGTTAAATTCACTTCTCTGCAGCGCTTTAACGTTGACATCGAGTCACATTTCGATCTTCCCTTTAGTAAGTGCGCCGCTTTCCATCCTCCGAAAAGCACATATTTAGGGAGACAAAATGTTGCTCAGCACAGCGATACCAAAATAACACAGACTCGCATGCAAGTGTTTTTGAAAATGTAATTTTAAAGTAGGCGAAAATGAATGGGAGTCTTATTTTACTTCCGGGTGTATAGGCTCGGAGAACAGATGCTTCACTTGAGCATACCCTATCCGCAATCTAGTGTTCTATATATATCTATGGTCAGAGCTGATGGGATGAGAACCGTGTGGACTCAATTCAAACCTTTTTTCTAGGTTTCTGCCTACCTAGCCTTTAAGTAGGTACTTTTTAATGCCATCCAAAAAAAATAGGGAAAACCGATGAGCAAAAAGTTAAAATGAGACACAGAATTACCGAGGGAGATGAGGTTTTTTCTAGGTCTCAAATCTAACCGTAAACGTAAATGAATCCTTTTGTCACTATCAATTCTTAATCATTACTACATTAATCTGCTACATATAGCCTAGGCTAGGTATTAATTGTTAGGTATTTAAAAAAAAAAAAAAAGTTAAAATTGATTGATTGTCAATCAGGCATAGTACATGGAAACAGGTTGACAAAATCTAGTGATAAAAAGAAGTCACTGTCTCCCCTGACTGCACATCTCTGTTCAGATCTGACCTGGGACTGCGCTAACAGGATTTGATATTTTCGAGGTAACTTAAGGTTTAATCTGGTTTTCAGAACCACTGAAGTGGTTCATTTCTTACTGGCATAAATCAGCATGTTGACCTATGCCAGTGGTTCACAAACTCTGTCCAACCACAACTGCAATCGTAGGATTTTAACTATCTGTTTATATGTCTTAATTAGCTGAATTCCATGTTACAAGCAGTTATTTGCCATCTTAACCCTCATTTTGATGGACACATCCATTCTACCATGAAGAATAAAAACCCTTGAACATATTGTGCTTATTTTTTATTTTATGAGAATTTTCATGTGAAAACCTTATTAAACAGATCAAATTAGAATGACAAAATCGTATGCTCCAAATTAGGATGCTGACAGTGGTGTTTTGAGTTCTTTCAAAATAATTTGCCTGGAATTGATAAATGTGACACAAAACTGGTGCCACTCTTGTTTGCCAATAAATAACACTGGTCAACAACATTTTTGTTGCATTGATATCAACACTTGGTATTATCTAATTGAAGTGTGTTGATTTCAGATCTGAAGTTATTTTTTTCAAAATGTTTGTTTTTTTTTTTTTTGGTTTTTTTTTTGCAATCAAGATATTTCAAAATCTCAATTTCATCTTCAGCTGATCAGTTGTGCAGGCTAAGATCAGTTGATTAAATCTGTGGTTCCAGGTGTGCTTCTGCTGTGCAAAGGTAAAGAGGAGATATTCAAAATCAGGTTTCGGCAGGCTAGTTCAATAAATGAATGATTGAATACTTAACGGCACATCAGCTTTCAAGGGCTATTCACTGCCAGAAAAGTTAAAATGGAAAATATTCAGGCTAGTCCATACAAAACTCAAAATTGCCTTGGGCAGGGGTGTCAAACTGGTCCATGAAAGGGCAGAGGAGCTGCAGATTTTCATTCCAAGAAGCAAACTTGATACAACTAATCAACTGGGCTGCCTGAGATCAATTGATTAAAATATCTGTATCAGGTTTGCTTCAGCTTGATTCGATCAAAAAACAGCAGCCCCTTGGCCCTTTTACGGACCAGTTTGACACCTGTGGTCTAGATAATTAATGTGACTGCAAATGGCTAAAATCCAAAACATAAAATTGCATGAAAACTAGAGCATGTAGAACCACACTGTTTCCAGATATGAAATCAGCAGATCAAAAAATAGTAAAAAATAAATAAATAAATAAAAACCAGGATAAAAAATCTTTTGCAACTGAGATTTTTAAAAAATTTGTTGTGCTGTATAATTGGTAATTGGTGTTTGCAACCATGTGTCAACAGCTTATCCGAAGAGAAACCTATTGTTCGTTGATTAACTTATTGTTATCCCCGTCACAAAGTGGATCGGGGCATACTGGAATGGAGCTTGTCCGTCCATGTGTCCGCCTGTCCGTTCGGGTTCAATGGGGACAAGTTTTCTCGGAAACTATTGCACATACATGAATGAAACTTTGTATGTGGCCAGTACGGATGACCCTACTGAATGAGTTTGATAATTGATTCTGAGAAATTTATTTTTACTGAGTTATGGCCCTTGACTCTGTTCGTGGACTTGGTGTATAGGATTTGCATTGGGGACGAGTTTTCTTTGCAACTATTCCTTCATTTTATTATCTCCTTGCATGTGTTTCAGTGGACAATGTCATTGCTCTATGTGGCGGGAGATATTGGTGACAGTGTTGCCTTAAATGTTTGGTTAAATTGTTTCCCTTAGCAGTTATTATCCCCCGCCAACACGAAGTGGGAGGGGGATATAGGTTTGACCTCCGTCCGTCCGTCCGTCTGTGCGTCCGTGCGTCCGTCCGTCCGTCCGAGATAAAGGGGACAGCTTTACTCAGAAACTACTACAGATACAGCAACCAAATTTGGTGTGTAGCTTCAGACCATAAAGGCCTTGATTGAGTTTGAAAATGAGAAGCGCACGATTGGCGGGGGATGTTGTAGACCATGTCGACTTGTTTTTGCTAGTTTATACTATATTTCAACTTGCATATGGAATTTTTATTCTTCATGGCATGTATAGAGTTGTCAAATGTGGCTGAAGAGGATGAAGAACTGCTGTAGACATAAATGCACCTAATTACCACAAATCAACAGCTTTTTAAAAACTTAAGATTGCAGTTATGGTTGGAATAAAAAACCAGCAAACACAGTGGGGCGCCAGGACTGAGTTTGAGAACCTCTGATTGCTGCACCAAAGCTTTAATGTGTGATTCCCAAACAAGATAGGTAGGGGAGAAGTTTTGACAACTCTGAAAACAAATTAAAACCAACATTTTTTTTTTAAGCTTCTCAAGAGGGCATACACAGTGCTAGGGGGAGGCTTTAGCCCTCTTATGATTGGGTGCTTTCAACGTAATCACACCCACACAACCTCTAACAGCTTCTTGTTAGCTGAACACAGCAAGCTTGCACTTTGGCTAGAGACAGTATCATTAGCTGCCTTATACACTGCCCGGCCAAAAAAAAAAGTCGTACACTGAAATATTTAGTTGGAACCCCTGTAGCTTTGATTACAGTGCATATTCTTCTTGTCATTGTTTTAACATCTATATGCAATGCCAGAACATTTATTTTGGATCAGAAATGCCATAATTTTTGGCCGAGATCTTGTCTTCTCAACATAATGGTTGAACCACTGTAGTCTTTCTTGAGCACATCCCAATAACTTTTAATGTGTTTAAGGTCAGGATTTTGTGGTGGCAGATTTGTTTGTGAAAATGATTCCTCATAGTTGTATTTGTCATTCATGGTTTTCTTTGCTAAATACAGGCCAATAATCTGCCCGTTCTGAAATATTGTAACATCTTTTTCACCATCGGGATGTGTCTTCCAACATGATTTTTTAAGAAATGAGTAGCGACGCGCTTCATCAGTCTGGGTAAAATGATTATTGCCAGCTGAAACATATTAATAACCACAATAATGATACAATTATAGAATTTGTTCGTTAATTTCCAAATGGTGACTTTTTTTTGGCCGGGCAGTGTATATAGCCATCTAGCTAGCTAGCATTAGTTAAGAAAAATCTTTGAAAATGATCATAATTAAGTGATGTCATGTGGTTTTTGCCCTAACTTCACTAGCAAGCTTCAACAGTGATTACTCTGGCGTTTAATGTCTTCCTGGGGGGTTTGGAGGTGAAGCATGTGACTGGTATGCAGAACCTGAGGGAGTGGAGTTTTGAAAAAATTCCAATTTCTGCATAATGTGCCTTTAAAAGCCGCTGGACTCAAGTTCGAAGGTAAATACGTATTTTGATATTCGTATTGCATTTATGGCAGCTGTCAGAGTACTGTTATTGTAAATTCTTAGAATATTGGGTGCTGAGATTCGTTTTTTATTTTGTTCGGCAGGGGGCATGGCAGTAATGTTGTGCACTCAAGCGCGTGTCTTCCAGTACTTCCAAATTTCTCCTTTTTTTTTTTTTTTTGACCGGGTGGCACAGCTTTCTGAAGTTAAGAGAGAGAAGCCACAAATTATTTCACTAAATTGTTAGAGGGAAGAAAAAAAAAATAAAACAAGTGCTGCCAGGCACAACAAACCCCGCCCCTCGCACATACTTTGACCTACTTTTCCGAAATTCAACAGGCATCTATTCTGGGTCAGTGGCAATCCCAAAACCGAATTTGTGGTGAATCTGGCCATTAGTTTTGTTGCTAAAGTGTAAACAAACAGACAAACACAGAAACCAATGCACAGACAAATGGACAAACACAAACAAACCAAACCAAAAACAATACCCCTTGCCCTCACCCTTCGGTTGGGGTGGGGTAATAAAAAGTTGACACACTAGTCAAACCTATGGCTGGAGAGCGCGGTGGTTTAATTATCTCTGGTTTCCAGTATAATAACTAAATTTCAGCAATGGGTGAAAAATTACTTGACAATAAGTAGTCACCCATATAACCCCCCACTCACCTCATTTCCAGGGTGGTTTTATTGGGCTCTTCCACCTTTTGGAGTACACCCATATTTTGATCAATTTCATTACTTTCTGATGTATTCTGCTTTAAATGTATAATATTTAACGATCAAAAAACATGATCATTTTGTTCTACTTCAGAACTAAAGCACTTTTGAGAAATTAAAGTCTACCTGCCTCTGCAATAAACTGATTCCTGTAAATCTTAAAGTTGTATCTTTGGGTGATGCCAGATACATCGTTGGTATGTAGTTGTACCTCCTGGTTTCTTGGTGATTCTCCACATCAAAATGCTCTTTAAAGTTTAATAGAAAAACCTTCTGTAACTATGTCCCTACCATATTTTGATTTGGCATCTCCAGTTTTACACAGATGGTATTCGAAGACTTTTTACCCAGCAATTTTGTGCCACAGCTGTTATATGCCTGGGATCATCAGTTTGTCATGGCTCAGCCACATACTCAGTTTTAGTGTCGCATGCGAAGCATAGCGGCACATAGGAATCACTTTGTCCGGCGGCTGTCTGTCCGTCTGTCTGTCTGTCCGGTGGTCACATTTTCAGTTGGTAGTCACACGCAGGAGACACGTGTTCACCTGAACACTTTAGTTGAATCCCTGTTCACACCCTCAGTAATGGGACCCTTATTTGGCACATTGTATAGATGCTAGTGTCTTTGGGGGGATATTTCAGGAAGCAGGGTTACAGACTTTGCTGCATTGCTGACTAGAGATGCACCGATCCAGTTTTTTCCCCATCCAATCCGATACCGATACCTGGGCTGTGCATATCGGCCGATATTTGATACCGATCCGGTACTACTGTTGAATGAATGAACCATATACCTTGCCATGTGAGCGAGGGCATCAGACTTGACATAAACATTTAGCCTAGTTAAAAAAAGGTGACAAATTAACAGATATAAATGTACTTTATATTATTTATTAACAAATAACAAAGTGTACATTAGCAGCAAAAAGAAATAAAACTTCCATGTAAAGTGCACTGCAAACAAATATTTAAAAATGTAATATAAAATATAGCAGCTGCCTGAAACCCAAGCAATGGCTTAATTAACTTGTTCAAAAATACAAAATAAACAGAAGTAACGTGAACATTTTGCGCAAAAAGAAATTCAAAATCTAATCTAATATAAAATTGGCTTAAATAACTTGTTCAAAAACACAAAATAAACAGAAGCAACACTTCCATGTAAACATTTACTGCAAACAGATATTCAAAATCTAATCTAATATAAAATATAGTAGCTGAACACGACAGGCAGAATTGGTTTAATTGACTTGTTCAAAATTACAAAATAAACAGAAGCAGCCTAACACTTCCAATACATTTAGAAAATCAAAAGACCTAACTAACTTAAATAAAATGTGAGCATTTTTTGCTCACCTGACCTGCTTCGTCATTAACGACAGAGAGGGGCTGCGAATTGCTTGCTTTCGCGCTGCCTGTGTTCCGCGCCGAAAAACTTCGTGCTGGAAAACCTCGGGGTATATCGGTACGCACAATGTCCCGTGCCCAAAAGCTTTGCGTGCCAAAAAGCATTGTTTGCCCAGACGTCTCATAATGGGACGAGGCTTTTCGGCACTGAACACCGGCTTAGCTCGGAGCTCCGCAAGCTTTTTAGCATGGTACTTTTGGAGATGCTTATTTAAGTTTGTGGTATTGAATTTACCAACTTTATCACCACCCCTCGCAACTGTCGCGTTGCAGATATTGCATGTTGCAGTCGAACTTGTTGGCGTATCAACTTTTAAATGTTTCCAAATAGCAGACTTGGCTTGCTCCGGCGCTTGCTCCATGTTGCCCTGTGTTTGCTCATCACTAGCTGCTGTGCGTGCTCTGCGTGATGACGTAACCGGCGTTGCAAACATAGCATTGAAGTGACTAGATGGCTGTAACTGTATTACTGGGTATGATATTAATAAAAAAAGAAATGACTAGATCGGAATGCTAATTAGTCAATATCTGAGCCGATATCAGATCCGCATATCGGATCGGTGCATCTCTATAGCTGACCTCACATAAACTACATTTTTCTCTGTTCACACACCAGTTTTATGATGGCTGTAGGTTTTGGTCAGTGATGTAATAATTCTACTTCGTGAAAGATGAGTTTGTGCTCTAGGTTGTTTGTGCATGTTTTCTGCACACCTTGGTCTGATTGTCTCTTTGTGCTGACTGGCCCCTGCTTTGCATCCCCCCTTTCCGCCCCAGCACCATGTCCCTGAGTCAGCAGGGGAGGAGCCAAGGCGTGCCCAGGGTAACCAGCACAGCTACCACACCAGGGCAGCCGTGGAGGAGACGACACGGCAGAACGAGGTCGCCGAAGATGACAACAGCTCATCAGAGGTATCCCTGTTAGTGCCCACAGTACCCTGATATTGGACCTATCGGAGTTAGGCCCTGGCCCACCAATAGAATTATATGGTGTCATACAGCCTATCACAGCGGGATCTGGACTCATAAAAAGAACACTATGCTATGATGCACCCAGTCAGTGGTGCCTGGGTCCACTAGCGGAACAGTATCCTGTAAGACAACCAATTGCAGATTATCCTCACCCCGCCTATGGAATAATATCATGATATTCAGTTGTCATGATATTCAGCCAGTTCAGTTGTCTGCATAGACTGTATAAAAATATGGATGAAGCAACCGTGACGTCACCCATTGGTTTCAGCATACCATTTAGGAAGCCTTGATTTTGGAAATTTGAATCGTGCCATTTTGTCATTTTGAAACCGGATGTGCTTCCCATTGGACGAGAATGTGAATTGAATATCCAGGGAGGAGTGAGGGGTGGATCTACAGGCGTATCTGACCGTATCAGACGAGGACCAGAGAATAGCCACACCCCCAAAGCATATTCTGGCTTTATCCTTTAGTCTATTTGGGACCATAATTTACAAAATTTACAGTGTTTTAAAGCGGACATGAAACACTAGAAGCAGTTAACATATTTTACAAGTTGGGTTCCCACCATAAAAATTAATTACAGTTTCAACACTGTCAGTGAACCTGGATTAAAATAAAAAGCAATCCAAATTACATTTTTCAAAGCAGTGTGGCGCCATCTTGTGGCGCATAGAATATGACGTCACGAGGTTGGTTGGCTTGGAACTCCTTTATTAGCTTGCATTGGAGAAACATATGACAGCACTGACTCGATGGAGAATAAGGAACCTCAAACTAAAGAACGATGCAAGGGGGGTCACTTTTGCATCGCCCCTGGATGCAGCAACGAATTTTATACGGCAAAAAATCAAGGAAAGATTGTCCACTTTCATGCTTTGCCTCTTCTGAGGCAAGTGGTTCTTCGTTGTTGGCTAGCTGCACTGAAACGAGAGAATCCTCCAGTTAGCCGTGAAGCTAGGGTTTGTAGTGAGCATTTTGTTGAAGAGGACTATGTGGAGGAGAGGTTTTTTTGAGTCCAGCAACCTGGTGGTTCGATGATCCAACAAACTCAAGTCCGAAGCTGCTCCCTCTGTGTTCGACTTTTCCTCTTATGAGGTCGGGTGTACAGACCGTCTGACCCAGTCAACTAAAAAAAAAGTAGCTGTGCTCCGTAATGAAAGGACGCAACGGCTCGCCCATCTGGCCGAGCAGAGAGAGGCACGACCTGCAAGGTTGAGATGACCAGAAAATAAAATCAGCACTATCTTCGAGAATATAAACGTCTTTATAACATCAGGGCCGTGGTACTGTTTTCCAGTCAAAGCTCAGCAATCTAGTCATCAATAACCTAGCAACAAAATAATCTCATCACATCCGTATCCGTTCACCACGATATGTGCACCCCTCTACGACCATAAACAAGTTCAACAGCTCAGCTTTCTTACCTTGGCAGCACAGAGACTCTAATATTCTGCGGCATCTCTGTAGAAATCAAACATTTTCTTCACCTTACAGTCTCCGTCCATTTTCATTTGGGCTTTTCCCCCTCAAGTAGGAAGTGATAATCCACTCATAGCTGGAACTCGTATTGGAGCTCTGTTCAAATAATGTGGTTAAATTAAAGGGAAAAAAAAAGTTACAGCTACCGTATTTCACCAATTCATTGCCCGGGCGTTTAATATGCAAAATCGACTTGGACCTCGGGCGTTTAAAAGAACCAGGCGGCTATTCGCTGCAGGCCTTTACTTATTTTTGCACCAGGTCATTATCGTAATGACAGCTACTGACCAACATATTTTCAGTCGGTCGATTTAAGATTACGGTACACCCTTTTGTTCTAACGTTAGCTAGCGCTCTTATTTTGACCGAAATACCCATCAGCTTGAATAAGGAGCACTACACCTCACATATCTTTCATTACTGTTTACAGTTTGCTGTCAATAATGCAAGCTGTGCATGATTCATACAAACTATAGTGATAACTGTTAAAGTCTAGCAGTGATGTTGCACAAAGAAAAATAAAATTCAGCATCTTAAGTGCAAAAGCTTTTCACAATATCCACAACACCTGCATTTGTAAAAACTTTTATTATTCCAAAATATTTGTATAAAACTGTATGGATTCACTGTGGTCCATGAGGAAGGAAAGCAGTCAGGGCTTGTCCTGGGAACATTCCTGTGAAAAGAAAACATTGTATTAATATGAGTCCATCCTTTCTCTGAAACTAACTGGCAAGTTGCAACTCAAAATAGTGCCCATCTCAGCCTGCTACAGCTAGCTAACAAATTGACGATATCATAAGCATGCTAACTAGCCGGACTAGTCAAAGTCAACTTTATATACTTTATGCACTTGCTTCCAAACTGAATAAGTGCTTTTATCAGCCTAACAGCGACTTGTGTGAGTGACTAAGCGAAAGTAGACTTTTTCATCCATACCGAAGTTACAAACGTCAGTCTGCCTCGTTTTAACCTACATGCTAAGCAGCTATCGTTAGGTAAGGTTAAAATACCTGCTGTTGATGGGCCGCTCCAGAGTGTCCGCACGGTCTTCACGGAGGGAGAGCATGGGAATTTCCAATACCTCCCTCTCACAGCAGAGCATCTGTTGGGTGCGAGACAGGGTTATGCACTGCATATCCCCGAGCAAGCGATCCACGTTCACCTCCCGACAGCAGATGGACTCGCTTGCGGTAGGCATTTCAGTGCAGTGACCACACAGACACCAGGTTGTGTTACCCACCCTCTCCACACCAGAAGGAACCGACGGCTGCTCCTCAGATTAAATATTGTTCATCCTTTCTCTCCTCCTCACTGACTCGAAGGCATAAGCCATTGGGTTTCTTTGGATCCCCTCAAAATATCGCTCAGCCTCGTCTTCTGACATGTTTAAGTCGGTGAAACGTACGCCTGTGACTATCTCGAATCTCCAACCAACCAACCACGTGACGTCACCAGAGGTGCGACAGCAATATGGCGGCGAGCCAGAACGAAAGCTTACATCAGTACCAAACGTAAATCTATTTTATTTTAATGTGTAATCGTTTTTTTGTCAAATTTTTTCTCAAATAAGTTCCAACACACTTAAGTCTGTACAAAACTCGCAAAAACTGGGCTGTTTTATGTCCGCTTTAAGCCTCTTGACAAGATGGCAAAATGTAAAATTAAGTCTTTGGCACGTTGAAATGCCATTTCAGGTGAAAAAAGCTGAAATCAAGATTTTTGTTACGAGGGCAAAATGCAATAACATCTTTCTGGATCTGTTCACAAAATCTTTCAAAAGGTGGCAAGGCAAAAGCCTCCCTACATCAGTTGATAAACATCGCCATTAGATGGCTGATGAGGCAAGAACTTGATGAAAATGAGTCGAAGCACACCTTTAGAATGTTGTGAGAATTCATGCCTGTCTGTGCTCTTGCTACATGATAGCATTGTTGTTATTCCATAACTTGGAAGATTGACCAAAAGTTTGGATGTATCTGTCCAGTGCCTGACTGTCCACATTTTGCCAGCCACGGTGTAAACTTAAGAATCGAGATGATTCAAATTGAGTCCATTCGGGTAACATGTGCATGGTCAAAGCCAATCAGTGACTGAAACAACTCACCAAGGGGATGTCAAAGGGGTTGAGTGACCAAATCCACAATCACAAGTCGCCTGTCAGCTGCAAAAGTGGCATGTTAAACCCCCACTCGAGCCCATTTTCACTGAAGACACCTCCATAGTATTGTTTAAAAGCAAGGGTTACACCAAACTAGAGGCAATAAATCTAAAGTGAAATCATTAGTTTTGTGTCCAGCTTGATCATCAGAAACATCATTCTGATTTTTTTGTCTTTGCTGCTTAGGAAGTTGACAGTGATGTAGGGTGAAAATGGGCTCATATGCAGGGTTCTGCCCAGGATGCCAGGAGTGCCGGTCGGCAAATTTCTGCCTGGCCGGTCCCATTTTGTTGAGCCGGAGGAGGGGGGCAGTTGGATCCTGAGATGCGTTTTTTTTTTTTTTTGTTCAGCAGGGGGCATGGCAGTAATATTGCGCACTCAAGCGCACTTCTTCCAGTACTTCCCAATTTATCCTTTTTTTTTTTCTTTCTTTTTTTGACCAGGTGGCACAGCTTTCTGAAGTGACAGAGAGAAGCCACAAATAATTTTACGGAATTGTTAGGATAAAAAAAATAATAAAACAAGTGGTGCCAGGCGCAACAAAATCCGTCCCTTGCTCATACTTTGACCTACTTTTCTGAAATTCAATAGGCATCTATTCTGGGACAGTGGCAATCCCTAAACTGAATTTGGGGTGAATCTGGCCATTAGTTTTGTTGCCAAAGTGTTAACAAACAAACAAACACAGAAACCAATGCACAAACAAATGCACAAACACACAAACTAACCAAACCAAAATCAAAACCAAAAACCCTTCGGGTGGGGCGGGGTAATAAAAAGTTGACGCACTAGTCAAACCTATGGCTGGAGAGCGCGGTGGTTTAATTCTCTCGGGTTTCCAGTACAATATACTTACTATAGATCTCGGGTACAAAGTAAACATGCGAAGACCTCGATCATGATCATTATGCGGGCTACTATGACTTGCTTTAACATAAATTGAGATAATTGTGCTCAAAAGCCTTGAGGAAAATAAATAATTTCTTCATTGGAGTTACGCAGAGGAAAATGGTTTATATTTTTTTAATCTCATTGAATACACAATCATTATCAAAGTCATAATATGCTTTGGTTATTAAGACATTGCCGAGTGTACTCTTTCTTGGGTTGGGAAAAACGCTGCCGTTATTTAGGTCAGACTGGATGACATGAAACTTAATCATTTTGTTCATTCTATACTCAGCCAAAATAAAAACTTCACACTCATTTGGAGGTCGATAAGTTGAACATACAGGAAACGAGGTTTTAAATGATGATTTTATTTAATTCTGAACTCATTAAAGATGTTGTATCATAAGAATAATGTCCATAATGTAACCAGTTCCACCAGAAATGCTACAGAAATGTCCAAGGGTAAAAATGGTAAGTTACAACTTGAATAAGAGCAGTGCGCAGGTGATTACTTATGGTTTGGGCAGTCACACAACCTCTATACAATTCATTCCTAGTGGACGTTGCAGTGACAAGTCGATTATGCAAATGGCGCAAGACAATTTGTCGGTCTTCTGCTTTTGACGTCACACGTGGGCTACCAGAACGAGGTCGGTCAGCTGTGGTGCCAGCTTGTTGGAGACGTGTCCAAAGATCATGGATAGTCCGTCGACTGCATCCCATAACCCTTGCAACGTCAGTGACGGACATTTCCGTATTTAGCATGCCAATGGCATGTTCACACTGAATGTTTGACACCCATGGCATTGGAAATCAACGAAAAATTAACTGAAAAACTTATTTTTCCAAGATGTCACTCTAACGTGCTAACGTGAGCTCAGTCGCACATCTCTCATATGGTCACGTGACTAGGAACACGAGAAAACATGGTTTTAGCTTAAAGTACGCTCGCACGAGCCATGTACCTGTGCCCGTCGGAGTTGATGTGTGTCATGATGTCTTAGACAACGCATTTACCCCTTGTGATAGTAAAAACTTGTTTATTAAAAGTTTCAAGAAAATATTTTCAAATTTATGAGTGTGAGGTTTCTTTTATGATTCTGTTTAATTATGAAACATCGCGCTTAAAGAATACCATTCATGTATATTGAAGTGTGCGATATATAGCCAACACTGATACGATATCATTTAACATATCTGTGCACGTACTTTTTCAGATAAGCTGTTTATTATGCATAATTTCACAGAACTGGTAGCCTGTTCAATTCATAAGGTTAAAGACATTCATTCGTCTCAAACAAATATCAACAGTTACGTTGGCGATATACCTTTTTGAAGTCAAGGAGCTTCGAAACGGACCATTTAAATTTAAAATGGGCATTTAATTTCATTTTTCCAATTAAATGCGTTCGCGAATGGGTTGGGAGGACATGTCATGCGATATGCCTCAGGGCAGTGAACACTATTGGCGCCTCCTTTTGAAATCCTTCTGGGAAATAAAAAGCAGATAAAGAGGTTGGCCACGGAATTCTTTCAATGCTGACAATATTTGATTAGACACTTGGACTAGTTTTAAGACAAGTTTATGAGTCCGCCTTAATTTTTACTTGTGTGCACTAGCGGACTACTGCGAATATCAAACCCTGTTATTATCTTGGAAGTGCAACACTGAATCTCACCTTTAAAATCGGTCAATTGGGCCCTGATTTTTCCGTTGGGCCATCTCTCCGCTAGCCATCTGCACTTCAGCTACTCTCGTGCCAAGGCATAATAAATGTACAATAGGCGGATTGCTATGATGACCACCCCAGACGATTTCCGCTAATTGGCTATGTTAGGGAGCGGGTCGAAAATGAAAGTTTGCAATTGTGACAGTAACATAAGAGGTGGGGAGGGGACATATTTAAGGTCATTTATGTTTTGTTTCTTGCGGTTTTATTGGACACTGGATACATTCGTTTTTACTGATCTTTGAAATAATAGTGCCGTGCAGAAAAAGCACTTTCTTGGCTGAGTGGTGGTTGGTGCAGAGTGCTGCTCGGCGCTGACCAGCATCAGCAGAACCCAGCAAATGGGTTTGTTACATCCCATCTTTCAGATTTCAGGTGAAGTCTTACTGCGGATTTAGACTGAGCTTGATTCTTTGATTTACCTCATATCTTATAAACTGGACAATAAGACATGGCACAGATACCCCCCAAACCTTTGGGCAATCTTCCCAGTGACAGAATAATGACAATGCTACCACCTAGCGGCAGCAGGGACGTGCATGCACAAATGCAACTTTCTAAGGGTATGTTCCTACTCTATTTCATTAAATTCTCACCTCGTTGGCCATCTTATGATGATGTTTGATGGCTGACTTAGTGATTTTTCACTTCCCACATTTTGAAAGACCAGATCTTGTGAAGAGAACTTAAATGATGACATTGGATTTTGGCTCGGAGACAAAAATTTTGATTTTAGATTTCTCAGCCTGAAATGACATAATGTCTGTCCAAGGCCTAATTTTGCTTTTATAACACTTAGTCCTTATAAACATGCATAATTTGTATCTTTGCCATAAACTTAAAGCTGTTGTGATATATTTTTGTTAAAACAAGTGTTAAATAGCTCCACATTCGGACAGAGATCATTGATTTAGAGTGTCTGGTCCGTGACACAGGTCTCTCAGTCACTTTCCTCTGCACTAGAGTATATGAAAATCCTGGAGTCACCCACGGTCTCAGGCCAGTTGGGTGAGAAAGCCCTATGAAGAGGCAGTCCTCTCTGCTTGGGAACATGCAGAGGGATGATTCCATGTTCTTGACAATGGCTAAGCAGATGAAGCTACCGATCCCAGTGCTATGAGAGACGGCATACACAATTCGCCCATTACCTGGTGATGTACATGCTAGGCATTATGGGATTGAAGTGGGGCCTTACTATCTCGCTTTGCACTGGAACAGATATTTTGTAGCTGATGATGTGATTAAAATTTGATTGAATCTGTGAGAACGCATTGTTTTGTCTTACCGAGTATGCATTTATGCACCGTATCGCACGGATTTAAATGATCCAGTGGGATTGCACATTGCTACTTTCATGTAACTTGCTAATCAAACTACAGTACCAGTAAATGTTTGGACATACCCACATTTTTTTTTTACCCCTCAGCCCGACAAAGGCTCAAGGGGTATTGCCGTCCCTTCGGCGGGCGCCAATTTTGTCCGGGCTTTTTCTCTGTAACCACTTTGGTTAGGATGTTCATATTGCATGTGTGGACTCCTGATGGGGGCTAGGTGTGCCTTTTCAAGGTTTCGTCCCAGTTTGACCTTTGACCTTGCATCAGTGACCTTCGGGGCTGAGGGCTATTGCCCGCTTCAGCGAGGCCCATTTTCTTAACAGACACATTAAATCGGCACCATTTATTTTGCAAAAAAAAGATTAATTTGTAAATCCATCAAACTAACCAGCATTTGCTGTCATATTTGCAGAGCATACTCACATTTTCCTTTACTAGAGCAGTTACATGGCTTTAATGAGTTTGCTGCTGAGCGGCCGTCTAGTTTACAAAGATGTGCTGCAATTGTAGTTTGCTTTTCATCAACTTTTTTTTCCCAATAAGTCCCAAAACAGCCTGTCTTTAATTTTGCTGTTGGAAAATGGAAAGAGCTCTTTTGTCTGCTTTGCAAAATGTGGCTTCTTTGAATTTGAAAATTTTGGTACAGTCATCAAATGAGTAAAATATTCTCTTTTAACTTCTGTTTACCTCTTAGCAGATTAGTTAGTTGAATTTCTAGTGTTGTGACATTAGCAAAGTGTGTTTTGACTGGTACTATATGTAGTGCAATAAAATAATTTGCAAATCAGTCAAAGCCTTATAACGCCACACTTTTCATGTAGCTCTGTTGCCATCTAGCTGTTCATTGCAGACGTGGAGTTATGGGCAAGTTAGTTGGTGCAATACACTTCAACTGAGCCAGAAACACAAAACTAACATCGCTTGCTTAACAATTCCTGAAATTGAGCTTTTATAAGGCTTTGCGTGAATCATCAATAATTTTGATGCGCTAGCTAGCTAGCACTCATCTCATACGCTACACTTTGATCTTATAGGGGTCTATTCTCCCATTAGCGCGTAAGTCCTTTTTTACGCGATTCGAGTTAAGCGCTTTTGAGTTAGGCGTATTCTCCCCTACGCGCTTCGATCACGCCCACAGCGCTTAACTTCAGAATGTAGGCGGCCTTATGAAAGAGGTGTGACTAATGCAAAAGAGAGGCAGACTCTGTACCAAGCTCATTGATTTTGGCTATCAGGAAAACATGGAACAAGGATTTTCTGATTACCCAGGAATATGCAATTGTGGTCCATGGAAAACGCAAACCAGACTTTAAATTTGAATATCGTTGGCCTGCTGATGAAACCTCATATCTCCAAACTGATAAGAAATGAAAACTCGTATGTCCACTATTCTTACATGCAAAATTAAACATTTTTTATTTTGAACTATATTTATCCATTTATATTATTATTATTATTTAATTTTATATTTATTTTTTATTTTCCCGTGAAGTTTGTCATTTTGAAGATACAAGGTTTTATATGACGCTGTAATAGTAGGCCTATGTATGTCTGTACCAATTATAAGAAGTAATTCAGACATCTTTTTTTTCCTTTTTCTTCTTTTTTTTTTAAAAAATCCCCCGCCGCACGATTAGTGCGAAGCGGGGGATATAGCATCTGGCTCCATCCGTACGGACACATAAAATTGAGGCGGCGGGGGATATTGCCATGTTAGTGGCAAAACACTTGTTATTTCTTACTCTAGCCACCATGGCATTAAAGCTATGCAAACAAACAAATTGCCGCGATAATGTAATAATAAATAAAGAATTTGGCGCTTCTCAACCAGCGCAATCAGATCTTTGAAAATGTGCCCCTCCTACAGCAGCCTGTTTGTTCCGTGGAAGACTGGGAAGAAGACAAAGGGAACATTCTAGTCACAGAAAAAAACGACAACCAAAGACAGTTTATATGATCTCATTTAGAAATTGCGCACTTGAAATCTCAAACTACTCCGATGTCAACTAAAGGACATGGAAATGCTTTAACAAGGATTCTTACCCCGCACGCGGTCATCTCCCCGCCTCAGCAATGACTGAATTCCATATCCATTGCCTATCATATCCTATTTGATTTGAGCGACACATTCACTTGAACTTGTGCCTAATACTTTATTATGATCAATTATCCCATTTATCGATAATTATTCTTCCCATGTCGGCTATTCTTTATAGGCAAAAAATTGATTAACAAATGGGTTGTGCTTTGGTATTGGCCTGGGTAGGGCTCAATCTAGAGTTGCCCATTTAATAATATCTTTATTCACACATTAAAATACACAGTATTATCAATGGTAAAAAAAATTACAAAGACACAAGTTAGTTAATACAGATATCCTCAATTAGAAAATCAATCTCCTCACTTGTGAGAATATCACAATTTTTCAGATTATCAAGAGCATATTTGAGCTGCTGGGTGGCTCACACGGTTAAGGCACTGCTCTGCAGTGCAGAGGTGATCACCACGTCGCGAGTTCGAGCCCCAGTGTACCCACCGGCAGGGGTCGGCAGCTTTTTCAGAGTAGCGCACAATTGGCTATCGCGCTACAGGGTTTCAAATTGGTAAGGGACTGCCGGATTTGGGTATTAAATATATCAGCTTTGTTTGTTGCTCCAGCGCCTCCTGTTGGCCAGACGGGCGCTCGTCAGTAAGACTCCGGGTTGGTTCATGTCCGGGTATCCTCTGCCCTAGTTCTGAACTTGCGAAGATTCAACCAATGAGTGTATAAGAATCAGTGGCAGACAGGCACGTGCTTCGGAGGAGAGCCGTGAACTGTCTCACTATCCTGAGTTGGCAGCAAGGGGTCGCATACGAGCAAGCTTTGTACATAGTTCCCCAATTGGGCATTCCAGATTCGGGTGGGATTGGAGATGCCAAATTTCAAAAAAAAAAAAAAAAAAAAAGAACATATTTCTTAATAGAACATGAAGACAATGATGGCGACGTCGAGCCAAAGCCGAAAACCAAATTTCACAGATGTTGGCGTTGTACGACAAGCGAGCACTGAAGGCTGATTCGATGAATTAAGCTGTGAATTGTTCTGGATGTGGCTTCGGTGGGCAAATGTAGGCACAGTATCCCCGATTTAAAGCATAAATGGAGAGATCTGGGGGCGCTGTAAAAGCCAGATTCTCTGCACACTGGAGAAGTGTACACACAACAGGTGGTGGGCTACCATCATCCCCTGTGCATTTCACTGCACAGGGGGAGGGGATGGCATCCACTCTTTCTGCAGTGGAAATGCATGGAGAAGAACTTGGAGCATCAAGGAACTGCGTCAGACACCTTGACACAGACGCCTGTGATGTGTGTATGACATCACCAGCCACTCTCTGGAACGACCCAGATGCCAGGAGCGACAGCGCAGTTCTGACGTTGATGACCACGGGTATGTTTTGTGGATAATTGCTGCGGCTGGATAGCTGTTCATCCAGAAGTTGGCAAAGATCGATCATTGCCTCATGCACGGTCCAGACGAAAGCGCTGGATGCACTCAATGTTTGTTAGTCCCAGATTGTCCAAACGAAGCCGATTATATGCGTGTTCGTCTTCGAGCTCAGTGCGCTCCTCTTACTATTTCCCAATCACGCAAGAGTGCAAGCAAATGCAGGACTGGCATTTTGGTTTAAGATTTTGAGGGCATGGTAGAATGATGGTCTTATGTATACTCGTATTAATTAATTGTTTTGCGCTTGTAATTGAACTGATTGGAGAAGAGGCTGATGCGTAATATCATGTGATGATTTTGTTTGATAAATTATTATGGCTTTGAGAAATGTAGTTTAGAAATTAGGATGAAAAATCGAATATTTAATGTCTCAACCTCTACCATGTTAAATAAAATAAAATTAATCTTAAAATTCGGCCTATAACCGACATCAAACGCAATATTCCATTTCGCCTTATGTTGGCGCTTGACATTAATACAGCCCTCAAAAGCGCTTATCAGAAAAAGCGCGTAAGCCAGGGGGAGAATACGCGTAAGTGTTATTTGCCTGAGAAACGCCCGGAAACGCCCCGATTTTGGCCTTGCTCTGCCCCAAGCGCATAACTGCCTTCAGGGCGCGTAATGCACAGACTTAAGTTGAGGGGAGAATACGCATAGGCCGAAAAGCACATAGCTACGCGCTTTTTTCGACATACGCGCATGGGAGAATAGACCCCATAATGCCTAACGCGTAGCTCATCGTTATAGGCTAAATAAACAGCCAAAGTGCCAAAAAACGTTAGAGGGACAGATAGTCAAGAAAGAATAAACGGGAGATGGCCATGAGCCGTGGATGTATCAGTTCCACTTTCAAGAGGTGGAGAAAACTAAAGGAATTGCAATGGTCTAAAAAGCGATGCGCAGCTAGCCTTGCTGCTACTGGACAGGTATGGTATGTTTTACCCTGTAGTAGTTGTGCAGTTTTTCTTTGGTAGTCCTATTGCTGGTTTTTAATCCTGCAAATGATAGTTTGTACATGTTCAGTCATCGTTTGTGTCCGACCATTGCTTGATTTGTTATGTAATGGGTGCTCTCACACTCGGGACATGGGCACTTGAGCCCAAAGTCCAGTTCATTTGCCAAGTGTGAACACAAGCGAGCTGAGACACGGTTGGAAGAGGTGCACTCAGGCACGGTTCATCCGTACTCGTACCAAATGTGAAAGTAACCTTACTTGAGCATGGGAGATTACCGACATGTGTTACAGCTCTCTTGTTGTTCTAAAAAACGCAGTGGCGAAAGGATCTCTCCATTCAAACAAAGAAATTCAATGCTTGCTTGAAATTTAGCAAATACAAAAATCCGGAGATTAATGAAATAATTTGCGAGTAGGTGCATTCGCATGGTTCTCACAAAACAGTAGAATAGTGCCGTGACAAACTAAAGAAAATGCAGCTCCGATATTTTAAAGTGCAGGACGCAGTGCACAAGTCTGGCTGCTCAAGTTATGAGATAGATAAATGTTTGTGGCATACGGCAGTGGACAGCATAATCGGTCAAAAATGCAAGGGCGAAAGAATTTCATTTTCAACCTCCACCAATAGCAATAGGAAGCATATTTTTCTATTTCGGCTAACCTTCATGTTTGAGTACCCAGAGAAAGATTTGGGTGAGTAAAAACATCAAGCATTCAGTCAAGAAAATTTTGAGTTTAATTTCTCTTGCTGCTATACGTGGTAATCCATGTTACTGATGACACAGCAAGTTGCTATTGCATGCGCAATATATGCATTCACAAAAATAATATTCAATATTAATATTCTAAACTCCCCTCTTGATTATAAAAGTACAACCCCAATTCCGAAATAGCAGGGACGAAGTGTAAATTGTGAATAAAATCAAAATGCAATGACTTTCAGATCACATGAGCCAATATGTTATTTGCAATCGAACATGCACTGCCCGGCCAAAGAAAAGGTCACCGTTTGGAAGTTAATGAACAAATTCTAAAATTGGATCATTATTGCGGTTATTAATATGTTTCAGATGGCAATAATCATTTTAACCCTGACTGATGAAGTGCGTCGCTATTCATTTCTTACAAAATCATGTCGGAAAACACATTCCCTGATGGTGGAAAAGATGTTACAGTATTCCAGAACAGGCAAGTTATTGGCATTTATTTAGCAAAGAAACCCATGAATGACAAAACCAAGCAGGAGGAATCATTTTCACAAACAAATTTTCCTCCACAAAGTCCTGACCTTGAACATAATAAAAGTTATTGGGATGTACTCAAGACCACCGAGTGGTTCAACCATTATGTCGAGAAGACAAGATCTTGGACAAAATTCATGGCATTTCTGATCGAAAAGAAATGTTCTGGCATTGCATATAGTTGTCAAAACAATGACAAGACGAATATGCACTGTAATCAAAGCTACAGGGGTTCCAACTAAATATTTGAGTGTGCGACTTTTTTTTTGGCCAGGCAGTGTAGATAACATTTCAATGTTGAAACTGAGACATTTAACATTTTTTTTTCACAAAATGAGCTTATCTCAAATTTTCTGGCTGCAACAGTTCTCAAAAAAGTTGGGACACAGCCAAAAAAGGCTGTGCAAAAGCAATTTATGTAGAATCCGCTGAAAGAACATTTAGCAAGTAATTAAGTTAACTAGCATCAGGTGTGTAACATGATTGGCTATAAAAGGGATGTCATAGAGAGGCTGAGTCTCTCAGCAGTAAAGATGGCCAGAGGCTCTCCAACCTGTGAAGGCTTGCTTAAAAAAAATGAATACTTTAAAAACAATGGTCCTGAATGTCAAATTGCAAAGGCTTTGAAGGTCTCGTCATCGACAGTGCATAACATCATCAAAGGATTCAGAGAAACTGGAATAATCTCTGTGCCTAAGGCCGAAGACCTTTACTGGATGCCCATGATCTGCGGGCCTTCAGACGCCACTGCATCACTCACCAGCATGATTCTGTCATTGACATTACTCATTAGCCTAGGAATATTTCAAGAAACCACTGTCTGTAAACACAGTCCGCCTAGTCATCCACGGATGCCATCTAAAACTCTATCATGCAAAAAGGAAGCCATTGTTGAGCATGATCCAGAAGCATCGCCGTACTCTGTGGGCCAAGGCTCATTTAAATGGACTGTTGCAAAGTGTCCTGTGGTCAGACAAGTCCATATTTGCCATTCTTGTTGGAAATCATGGGCGTCGTGTCCTCCGGGCAAAAGAGGAGAAAGACCACCCCTCCAGATATCAGCATTCAGTTCAAAAGCCAGCATCTCTGATGGTATGGGGATGCATTAGTGCATATGGTGTGGGACACTTGCATGTTTTAAAAAGCACCATGAATGCTGCAAGGTATTTAAAGGTTTTAGAGCAACATATGCTCCCCTATAGATGACATCTATTCCAGGGAAGGCCTTGTGTATTTCCGCAGGACAATGCAAAACCACGTACTGCAGCTATTACAACAGCATGGCTTCATAGTAGAAGAGTCCATGTGCTGAATAACCGATTGAGAACATTTGGCGCATATTTAAACGAAAAGTCCATCAAGGGAGACCCAAAACTCTCCAGCAGCTGGAAGCCTGTATTAAGCAAGAGTGGTTTCCTCAATACCCAGATGCCTCCACTCTGTGTTAAAAAGAAGAGGGGATGCTACACCATGGTAAACAGTCCCCTGTCCCAACTTTTTTGAGACCTGTAGCAGCCATCAAATTTTAAATGAGCTCATTTTGTAAATATTAAAATTTCTCAGTTTCAACATTTGCTATGCTATCTCTGTTCTATTGTGAATAAAATACTGGCTGGTGTGAATTGAAAGTCATAGTGTTTTGATTTTATTCACAATTTACACTTTGTCCCAACTATTTTGGAATTGGGGTTGTATATTGGCGCCTTCTTCTAAAGTCATTCCCCATTTAAAACCACCTGCAACGCACAATATCGGAATTTTGACATAGTCTATGCAAGTGTACTCGGGTACGGTTGTATATTACTAGTGTGAACGCTGACCGGCAGGGGGAGAGGGGAGGGGGACCAGTTGTACTGTGGCACGATACGGAACAATCGTATCAAGTGTGAAAGAGCCCTGAGCTCTCCATTTCAGCCTCTGTCGGAAACCGATGTGTGTTCATAAGCGGCTTGGGGATAGGGGGCAGGGACTGCTTACTTTGGCGAAGGACAGGGAGCAAGATAAAATGACAAAACCAGTTACAGTAGCTTTAAGGTGGTGCGTTTTTATTGCTGGTCAGTACATTGTGTAAATGGTAGATATTTTGATACCATTTTTTCCTTTATAGGGTGAAGCAGAGGTGCGACCTCAGAATGGAGAGACATCCGATGAGGAGAAGGAGGAGAAGGAACCATGGCCCGACGACAATAGCAGCTCAAGGTGGGCCTGTCTGCATTGCTGTTATCTTGCAAGCCTGTGCTGCTTTCCCCGCCCAATGCTAAACCACTTGATTTATCTAATTGTGGCCTTGATTGAACACCCGTTATATCACTTATATGGCTTCATTGTTGCTCAGTGGGGTTTAGAACATAATTTGTCATCTGAATCAGTCCTTCATAAGGTCACGTCACATGGTTCAACGGACAGCAGCAAATGGTAACATGTAACATGGTAACACTTTTTGGACTTTGTTTGATTCATGTGTTGCATCATTTTTGCATCCATTTTCCTCAGGACTGTTAGTGTATGCAACATTCTGACTGCTGCCAACATTACAGTACAGATCACATCAAAACGGAATTTTATCGCGGTAGGGTCAAGTGAAGGTAACGGTGACTTCAGAGCAACATGAGGGTAGAAACGCAGTAGGTTGTCTGAGAGAGCATGGCGCAGGTATACATAGCATTTATAGAAATAGTACCCAGTCACAAAACCCTTCCAGGATACACATCACAGGTGGTCCAGCAGCATGCATCGCATTTCATTTTAAACTTAAACTTGAGGTTATATTTTTTGCAGATCCGTACTAAATGCAAAAAAGGGGAATGCCGTCGAAGTTTTGACATGGGTTATTGGGGTTCCATTTCTTGTTATCCAGACTCGCTTCAGCTTGGCAGATAAACGAACAGTATGAAAGGCAATATTTTGACAAAGGCTTTCTGTGCGAGACAGAATAACGATATTTTATTATGTAGAGCGCCGTGGTGTCCAAACCCATTTTTACTTTCCTTTGGATAAGTGCGCCTGAATTTATAAGTAAGGAATGTTGCAACTTAAGTTTCTGGGAGATAGAAAATAAATGAAGATTTGTTTTTTTATCTGTTTAATTTCCTCATTTCATTTTTCATACAGACACGCTCAAAGTTACAAAGGCAACGATGTAAGACCTTGCATATTCTGTTGAGGTTAGCCAGTCACCTTTCAGTTTTAGGTGCATAGTGTCTGTACAGAAAGCAACACAAATCAGCCACGGTCTCTGCTGGACTTTCAGCGATACCTGTTCTCAGCTTCCTCACTCCCTCACACTGATGTACCTGAAAATATACTACAATAAATTTTCTGTTAGCTTCTCTTGATTAATCCGTTATGTTAAAATATTCTGCATCAAGTGATTCGAACTGAACAGTGGGTAGCGTAAGTGTGAGCACTGCTCAAGTGCAAGAGGAAAGGCTGAATGCTTGTAGTTGTGACTAGCGGTTAGATCAAAGAATACTTCCCACCGGCAAAGATGTGTGGTCATGGGGAGTCGGGCAGTTAAGGATACCTCACATGGTCAGGAACGATATTTTCTTTCCTGGCGCCGCCTCGCGATCACTGTCGGTAGTTAAAAGGCTTACAGCATTAATCTTGTGAAACAACGAGTTAGTCGGGGAGTAGAGTAGCGATACAAAGACTGCAAGACAGTGTTATGTTAGGGAGTGATCTCGCGATGTTTTGATGTGAGCTTTATGGTAAACTGCTGGCTTTTGTTGGTGCTTGTTGGACTATTGTAACTTGACCATTAGAAAACACTGGGAACTCCTGTGATTGCTTTATGTTATACAAGTCCACTACCTGGCCAAAAACATTTGCCATTTGGATTCCAATAAGCTCTTGAGAGCCAATGATTGAATTACTATTGCAGTGATACTTACTGCAAGTACTTCTCAACTGACTACTGTTATTTTTGCCCTGACTGAAGCAGAGTGTAGCTTCTAATTTCTTTAACAGCCATGGTGGAAGACGTATCCCATGGTTGTGAAAAAAAAATGTTATTGATTTCACAGAGGGGCCATTATTGGCTGGATTCTTTCAATTTGAAGGCGCACTCCTCATATACAAGAAATGTCCATTTTTTCGTGTACCAGAAGGTGCCAATATAAAACTGTAATTTCTTTTTGTCCTTGAATTGTATAGTTCTGTTATGCATGAATTGACTGTACTTATGATCCTAGAATTGTACAGCTCTGGTGTGCATGAATTAATAATACTTAATAAGAATAAACTGTGAATTTTCATTTAATTGTCATGGGATGGATTCAACTGTTCCTTTCGTTTTTGCTCAGGATCAGGGTTAGGGTTATATGAAACATTTCTTTGTAGATTTGAATTTGGCTGTTCTGGTATATGAGAAATGGAGAAATACGAGGAGTGCATCTTAAAGTTGACATGACCCAAGCGAAGAAAACAACTTAAACCACAAAATCACTGGAATTGGATTAAGAACTGTCCAACACATTGTTAAAATCTGGAAGGATAGTAAACTGTCAACTTTGCAGAAGAAATGGGTCAAAAAAAATATCATGTATGATCATGATTTAAGGTCACTGAAATGCTTGCTGATGTCTCTTCGTAAAAAAAATTACAGTTTAGCTCATGCCTATGGCTAGTTGTGAAATAAGAGCATTTCTACACGCACAAAGCAACAAGAATTTGCAGGATTGGGATTAAACAGCTGCATCGCCTCTAGAAAGCCACATTTTAGTGATGCATATTTGCGAAAAATGAGCCCGAAGGCAGGACTATGGAATCAATGGAAAAGTCAGGTTGTGTAATGAGTCCAGATTTACCCTATTCCAGAATGATTGGCGCATCAGGTTAAGAAAGGAGGCTCATGAAGCTATGCACCAGTCATGCAAAGTGCACTCTGGAGATGCTTTGGAGGCTGTGTTGTGATCTGGCATTGCTTCAATTGGTCAGGTTTTAGCTCAGCAGCGTTTTATAGCAATAAAACGTAGTCCACACAATGCCTGAATGTACTGAATGACTAGGTTATCTGAGCAGTGGATTTTGTAATCATTGAGGGTACTAGCGTACTAGCGTATTCCAGGCAATGCCAAGAGTCATCGGGCACGGATTGTGAAACAGTGGTTCAGCAGGCATCAGGAATTGTTTTCACACGTGAATTGAACACCACAGATTTCTGACCTTAACCAGTGGAAAGCCTTTGGTATGTACTGGAGAAGGCTTTACGTAGTGGTTTGACTCCTCTGTCTTCAGTGCAAAAATTAATTTGACTCTGGTTGGAAATAAATGGCGTAACATGTCGAAACAATGCCACAACCAATGTGCATCATGATCTAAGCTAAAGGTGGTCCGACAAAATATTAGTGGGCGTGACTTTCCTTTTGGCCAGGCAGTAAGTGACATGATTAGGGTAGGTTACTGTGTTTTCATTGGTTACTAAGTGGCTTTGGAAAGACTTGCCACAGTCTTGGTTTGGGAGGACTGATCCAAAGGTTTAAAAAAAATTTGCTTATTAACATTTTGAGTTGTGAAGGTTACCTTAAATTGTGGGATTTCCACTCTGAGCAGTGAAGAGTCTCCTGAACAAGTTCCGTTTAATCAGAATTCTGTGCAGCCAACAGTTCTGTTGTCTTGGTGAATGATAACTTTCCCTGTCAGTATTTGCATAATACTGTAAATCTCAACAAGCCCATGTCTGTGATGGTACAAGTTACTTAGTAGGGTTTGGCTGCCTTTTCAGCGATTATTCCAGCGATTATTCAGATTGGACTGCTGACGCTGGGATCAACCTGGAGCCACCAAAGAAGACTGTTCGACACAAAAAGAAAGCGACCAGCAGTTCTGAGGAGGACGGGGAGAAGAAGAAGGACAAGGAGAGCAAAAAGGACAGGAAGAAGGAGAAACAGGACAAAGATGGTGCACTACCAAAGAAGAAGCAGCCAAAGGAGAGAAGGATGAAAGTAAGTCTGAGTCTGAGCAGACCAGCTGTGTTCAGTACACTTTGGGGGGTCTCGGTGCTCTCCAGCATCCAATTCTTGTTTTCTGGACTCAGTTTGTGGGCGAATTCTGATTCCTCAAGCTACACGTATTGACTTATTTAGGACCAATAGATTATGATAAAAAAAGGAAAAGGTATATGGAAGTTTTCAATGGTCAACACTGAGCGTACAGAGTAACTTCTCAACCAACAGCATTCTATGGACTACATCTTGTGACCCAGTGAATTTTAACTGCATCACTGCACGTTTGTATTTTTATAAACATAATATGCATGTTCATCATTAGATGCTGAGTTATGTGCGGTGACCTTTTGTTGAACTGCTGCTCTGCTTGTTTCCAGTCTAATGGTACTGCTGAATATCACAGGGACTTCTTGTAAGATTGCTTGTTTTAACATACTGCAACATTTAATTGTATCTCCTCGACGTCGATTTGCGGGAGATACTATGGTTAACTCCGGGGCTGCTGCCGCTGCAGAGATTGTCTGTTCCAGGCTCTGGAGGCTTCAAAGTTTATAGGATTTTTCTCAAATTTGCATAGTCAAAGATGTTTATTTGGCAATGCTCAAGATCAATTCTCGGCAATTTCCGACATCCAATATGGCCATTGCCGGCCATTTTGTCAGAAATTTTTTTTGCAGATTTTGTTTTCTGCTCAATTTGAGCCACATGTACATCTATAGACATGTACAGTGAGGCATATTAATGCCATAGCAAGAGTAAAAACGGTAACATTGCAGCTGTAAATATCTGCAAGTGATGTCTCATGGGCATCGGGGAGATGCACGCCTCGGGTCTCCTGTGGCGACCGAATTATCTAGTTGAATCTTATCATTTATTATTTGCTAGAGAACACGGTACTGTAAGAGGCACAAACTAAGTGAAAATCAAAGTTTTGTCAACATTTCCTAACTCCCCGACTCAGTCTCTGTTCAAGTTGACTGTCTCCCCACCCGCCATTACTGACAGCACTGAGTCCACCCAGCAAACTTATTCAGATCAGACTGAAACAAATAGTGTGGGGTCTTGGGCGTTCTCCGGGAAGAAAGAGGGGAAATCGTGCTTACGCAGGTATACACTTTACCTGCAGGCATTTATTTAGTGATGGGTGAGGAAAAGTCATCTGTACGGAGCACGGTTAGTCTACGTTACCATACCCCTTTTAGACCTGCGGGGAAGTCCGTTCTGCATTTTGTAGAGGTTTTAAAGAACTTGTGATAAATTTTGAAATTCTATGTATAGCAGCAGATTCATCCCTCTCTCTGCATCTTCCTTCTTTTTCCTTGTTTCTTGTCTCCTTTTCTGTCCCTTTCTTTCCCTTCTGTGCCTTTTTGCCCCGTTTCCCTCTCCACTCTCTCTCCCATACCTTTCTGCTACCCAATCACTTTCCTCTTCTCCTCATACCCCCTCATTCCTGTCCTCTTCCCCTCCTCCCTCCCTCTCTCCTGCCCTCTCCCTGCTGCCCTCACCTTGATTGCCCCCTGTGTGACTCTCAGAGGTTGCCAGTGACAGCGCTGCAGGAGCAGGGTCTGACTCTGGAGGAGTGGCTGCCTTCAGCCTGGATTACGGACACAGTACCCCGGAGGTGTCCCTTCATTCCACAGATGGGTGATGAGGTGAAACACACACATATGAGCCCGACTCATACACATGCACACGCTGAAAACAGACACAAATGGAGGACGTGCGCGAAGCATAAACACTGTTGCACATTCACACACGCGCTCACATCACGCATATCACTTAGGCGCACTTAACACGCACACACCCACAATGATGCGTGCTCGCATTTCCAAGGTATTGCATTGATTTTGAATGTGAGGAATTCATTTGCAAAAACTGATATCTTTGTTTTCTTAAATTTTCATAAATCATGTGCTTTGCCCCACAGCCCTTTATGGGCTGATGGGGTATTGTTATACCATATGGCGTCTGGGCAAGTGGACGGGTGGTGGCTCCATAAATTGTCTGGGCTATATCTCCAAAGGTTTTGGCCCCAGGAGCTACAAATTTGGCATGCAGGTTCTTTGTGATGGATAGGTGCAGAAACTAGGAGACTTAAGTGGACTTGACCTTTGACCTTGGCACAGTGACTATGAACTTAAAAATTTTGTCTGGGCTATATTTCAAAAAAGATTGGCCTCAGCAGCTTCAAATATCATATGCAAGTTCCTTGTGAGGGTTAGGTGTGCAGTCAGAGTCATTTGTGGATTTGACCTTTGACTTTGGCACAGTGACTTTGAACTTGAAAATATTGTCTAGGCCATATTCCCAGAAGTTCTGACCACTGCAGCTTAACATTTGGCATGCAGATTCCATCTGAGGGGTACGTGTGCAACATAAGGGTCATTTTTAGTCTATTTGAATTTTGACTTTGGTACAGTGACCAGTGCCTCGCCATAGGTGTATGCTACCATTTATTAAGATTAGAGAAGGGCGTAGGGTTCTCTCAGTGCTCAGCGGTGGTTTGTTTTATTAGCTTACCGGCCATATGGGGCAATAAGCTATTGTCATGGTTTGGCGTCCGTTGTCTTGAACATTTTGTATCTTTTTTTGGCCTCATGAATTTTCCTAGTAATTTGCCTTGACATACTTCTAGATTGTATCTTAAGACACTTTTTTTCGGATTTTTGATTGAATTATTTTTGTCCGATTTATGGGCCCTTGAAATTTTGGCCCCAATATTAAAAGATAAGACCAAGATATAGAAATGTAAAAAAATAATTTCTCAAAAACTGCCCAATAATTTTTTAGCTCGCCGGGACGAATAACGTCCGGAAAGCTATTGTCGTACCCCCGGCGTCCGCGTCCGTCCGTGGCAGAAAAACTTTAACCTTGCCCCGGCGAGCTTTGTTGTCTTTCTGACAACTCTTGTTTCCAAATCAGGCAATCAACTTACCCTGGTACCCTCAATGTACAGTGCCGGCGCCATTTTGATTGAATCGACGGATGTGGGTCTATTGGGGGCGCTGTGTACCTTAACAGTGGGTCTCATGGAGAATATGCAGAATGGCCTGTGGAGGCCAAATGGTTGCAGATGTATTTATTTTTTATATATTTATCTTTATTAGGCCAGGAAGGTCCCATTGAGATACAAGATCTCTTCTTCCACGGAGTAGTGGTCAAGACAGCAGCATAGATAGTTTATATAAAAATAAAAAAGAAGGCAAAACAAAGGAACTTAAGTTTAAGAAGAATTTTCCACAACATAATCATGGACATGTAATCATAAACGTTTAGCTATGACTAACATGACTTCTGAGCTAAAATTTCACCGAAATTCGCTTTCTGTGCGCACATCTTCAGCCGAACAGAGCCGTGTCCACATTGCATCAAGTGACTTGGCTAATGCGCTCTGATTTGCCGAACAACCTTATCAAGCAGTGGTGGTTAACTTTTTCTGCTCTAAAATGTCAACTTCCAATGCTTTCAAAATTGGCAATAAAGGCTGCTGTGATGAATCTTACTTAGGGTTCGTAATCTGCTACATGTTTGGTATAACTTAGGTAGCTGGTTCATTTTTTTTGAAGAATGGTGTTTTTCGGTTTTTGCAAATGAACTCTGTGTCTACTATCCATGCCTCTGTCTCTCCCTCCTGTGTTAGGCCCACCCAGTTCTTTCATCTCTCATATTTTTTGCTCTTTCTCTGCCTTTCTCTGTCTGCACTGTGACCCTTCTGTGTAGATTTAGATATCTGCAGTAAAACTTCTCTTTTCATGTGAGTCAAATGAGGTGTAATCTGATGCATAGTAGGACTGTTGTAATTCCAGAAGTGCTGGTGTAAAAAGTTAAGGATGTACTGTATACAATGCAACTTATGAACTCTGCGTTGGTGGGAAACATATCTAACAGAGAGATACAAACATCCCTGACCCTTTGGGATAAAGGCTAATTACTCCAGTGTATGCTGGGGTATTGATTGTTGTGTAGAGTGATTGATTAAGCTTCCCTGGCGGCCAAAGAATTTGGCATCTCCCAGTAACTGCTTTTTAGCTGCGACCAAGCAGCTCTATGAACGCTTCTGTCTGTCCGTCTGTCTGTCTGTCCGTCCGTCTGTGACACCTTTTTCACCATGTTCCTGTCGTCGTTTCGTCATGAAATTTTTAGGAGTTATTGACCTTCTGCAAAGTGATGTCCTTGCCCAAGGTCGAGGTCAAAGGTCAAGTTCACAGAGGTCACGACCTTGTTTGCGGGTTTTCGCGCTGTAACTCCAGTTAGAATTCATGGATCGCTATGAAATTTTGGAAATAGCTTCTAGGAGTAAAAGAGGTGTTCCTTATTGTTTTTCAAGGTCATCCGTCAAATCCCAAGGTCACACAGGTAAAAAAGTGTCAATTTTGCCCGATTTGACGGTTTTCGCACCGTAACTCAAGTTTAATTCAATGAATGGCTATGAAATCTTACAGCAAGCTTCTTGGTATAGAGGAGGGGTTCCCTATCGATGTTCAAGGTCATCTGTCAAATCCCAAGGTCACACCGGTCAAAAAAGTATCGATTTTGCCCCGATTTCACAGTTTTCGCACTGTAACTCGAGTTTAACTTGATGGATGGCTGTTAAATCTTACAACAAGTTTCTTGGTACAGAGGAAGGGTTCCCTATTGATTTTCAAGGTCATTTGCCAATTTCGAGGTCACACTTGTACAAGAAACCACCAGTCATGGACACTAGGCCACGTGACGGATGCTAGGCCAGGTGGCAGCTATTAGATCCCTCTGATCTACTTGTTAGTACAGTGCTACTGTGTGTTCTGGGTAAGTTGGTTTCCTTTGACTATTGCGGGCAGAAATGGCAGTGAGTTTGTGGCTTTTATCTCTTTAGGTTTACTACTTCCGTCAGGGCCACGAGGCCTATGTGGAAATGGCCAAGAAAAACAAGATCTTCAGCATAAATCCAAAAAAGCAGCCCTGGCACAAAATGGAGCTGAGGGTAAGGAGTGTCTTGGCATGTCTTCTTTAAAAATTGTCAATTATGACCGCTGTCTGAATATCATGGCAGGTGTTTGGAGGGAGCCGATTGTCACCCTTGGCTATCGATGACCGTAGTCTTGAAAATGAACAGATGAATAGATCCAGGTGAGCGATTCAGGCTCTCTAGAGCACGGGTGTCAAACTGGTCCGTAAAGGGACTGAGGGGCTGCAGGGTTTCATTCCAGTTGAGCAGAGGCGCACCTGATGCAACTAATTTCATCAACTGATCTCAGCCCACACAGTTTATTACTTGTATCAGGTGTGCTTCTGCTCGGTTGGAATGTAAACCAACAGCCTTTCAGCCCTTTTATGGACCAGTTTGACACCCCTGCTCTGGAGCCTCGAGTTACGGTAGCAGTTTCTCTGGATCTAAACAAACTTTTCAGATGGTGGTAGCTGGTCTACAGTTTCTCTGTAGTTTTTAGTTGATCCACTGGAACAGCCTTGGGAAGGATTGAAAATGTATATTTCAGGTTAAACACTGATCTTGTCTATTATGTAAGTAAAGCCTTCAAAATGTACATACAGTATTTTTTTATTCATAAAACTGTCTGCAAATGGCGTTAAGAAAATCCAACAAATACTAGCCCTCAGAGACTGATTAATCCTTCAACGGAGGTGAACGAGTGGAGGGTTGGTGAGGTGTCCTGGAGAGTAGCTGTATAGCAACTAGCGCTTGAGCTAGTCCACGATCAGCTGTGAAAACCGTAACAACAACACCACCACATATTTTACGGTGTATGAATAACACTGAGTGAAGAAGCCAATGTTTTCTGTACATCTAGCTGCTGTGATAATGTGATATGTTCAGATGTAGACGTTGACTAAACATGTACTAGCCAAATGATAATGAAGGCATCATGCTAGCTAGCCTGGGTGTAGCTTGCCAGTTTCCACCCCGCCTGTCAAAATGTTTATTTTATCGGGATTCTCCCGTCACCTTGACGTTGTAAACATATCCGCTTGACTGTCCCATGCTTTGATAGTACGGTACTAGCCCAACAACATCTAGGTCTAGCGGTGGCGGCAGTTTTTTCCCTGCGGGTGCGAACGTTCATGCGAGCATACATAATCATTGTTGACATGCTGAATAAACGAAATCTCAAATGCCAGGCTTAATCTGGTGTTGATCAAACTTCATAGCTGATTCATGGGAATGCCATGATCTGTCTGGGGGTAGATATACAGAGAGAGAGAGAGGTGTCCGTTGTCGCCATTTCTGACAGGTGCTTGTGTGGGCGGTGTCATCCATGGTCATCCCATGGAAACTGCGATGTGACATAAGCGTACAAAAAATTTGCCCTTCTGACACGGACAAATTGAACCACTGGCATAAAATTTGTTTATTTTTGACAGGGAAAGAATGGACCCTGCGCCCTGCTTAGGATTAATTCTTACACCCTGCATAAACACAATAATTCTTCATTGCAAGCTGCTTTATAGTGCAGGCTCAATGACAGTCGTACTCTGACAGGCTCTTCTCCACCCTACGTGACGTAGGCATTGCATTATGGGAGCGTTGTAAACCGCTGTTAAAAGTACCTACTTTGTTGTATTATATTCCGTTTTCTGATAACCAACAACATAAAAATATGATGTATAATCATTCAGATATTTATTTCACACAAGAAAATGGTACAAAATCTTTGGAAAATTAACTTGACATATGCACTTTAAATTGAACTGAAAAAAGACACTGGAAAACCTGCTCCGGGAAAACGGAACCGGCATCTCCCTCACTGTTTGGAATATGTGTCACATTTTTCCAGCTGACGGAGTACGGCAATCAGGTCCGTCAGAACCCCGATTCTATTTTTTGGAAATGCGCACTTAAGATCTCTGCTTCCCTATGCCTTATAATCCCGGACGACTGCACCGACAGCAAGACTGTAAAATCAAATATCTCAAAATATTCCCCGCCCCCAGTCTTCATTTGTTTTGTTTTTTTTCGTGTCAGTGATTATTCTTCTTTATTTTGCATTCTTGAAAACTTGTATTTGAGCTTTGGGATGTTTTTTTAATTTAGCCTGAAGTTGGATTATTGTTTTGAACATGTTGTTGCGCCTTTTCTTTGAATGTTTGCGGCTTATTGGCAGATTATTGGGATGGATACTGCCTTATTACTGCGTTCTACAATGGAAATCTTCAAAACATTGGACAATCACCGAATTTTCCTTACACTAATTACAACACTGAATGCCATTTATGTATAGAGGATCGCACATTCACATCAATAGTGCATGTGAATTATAAACTATTTTCTCTTTCTCTCTTGAGTGCTCAATATTACAATATCAATTAAAAACTGTTAGGCTATAACTATTATGAAATCAATGTCATGCACATCATTCATTCAGAATATTATCTGATACACTGCTATATTTCTCTTGAAATAACTGAACACTTTATGATCCGGTCTGTATTCGAAGGACACAGTTACATAAATTATCCGGTACAATCTCGCATATCTCTCTGCTGTACAGTACCACAATTTAACTGTGCACACTGCTTACTCTAAATCAAATGTAATTTAACAAAAGAAACACAAATAATTCTGAACAAATTTAGTCAGGAATCAACCACATCGTTCCTGAGCGGTGAAACTTTGGCGTTTAAATAGAACAAAGGTCTTCATAACGCAAAACTACTTATTTAGCTGCCTAACAGGCACTGAAGCTCATAGTCATATACAACCCCATTTCCAAAATAGTGGGGACGAAGTGTACATTGTGAATAAAATCAAAATGCAATGACTTTCAGATCATATGAGCCAAATGTTGAAATGGAGACATTTTACATTTTTATTCGCAAAATCAGCTTATTTCAAATTTTCTGGCTGCAACAGGTCTCAAAAAAGTTGGGACACAGGCAAAAAAAAAAGGGCTAAAAAAGCAATTAATATATAAGAGAATCAGCTAAAATAACATTTAGCAAGTGATTTAGTTAACTGGCATCAGGTATGTAACATGACTGGCAACAGAAGGGATGTCTTGGTGAAGCTGATTCTCGCAGAAGTAAAGATAGCCAGAGGCTTGCCAACCTGTAAAGGCTTGCATAAAAAAATTGTGGAATACTTTAAAAACCATGTTCCTCAGCGTCAAATTGCAAAGGCTTTCAAGGGCTCATCATTGACAGTGCATAACATCATCAAAAGATTCAGAGGACCTGGAAAAATCTCTGGGTGTAAGGGACAAGGCCGAAGACCTTCACTGGATGCCTGTGATCTTCGGGCCCTCATGATTCTATCATTAACATGACTAAATGGGCCCAGGAATAATTCTAGAAACCACTGTCTGTAAACACAGTCCACCGTGCCATCCACAGATGCCACCTAAAACTCTATCACGCAAAAAGGAAGCCATTGTTAAGCATGACCCAGAAGCGCAGCTGTGTTCTGTGGACCAAGGCTCATTTAGAATGGACTATAGCGAAGTGTCCTGTGGTCAGACGAGTCCAAATTTGACATTCATGTTGGAAATCGCAGGTGTCGTGTCCTCCGGGCAAAAGAGGAGAAAGACCATCCCTCCACTTATGAGCGTTCAGTTCAAAAGCCAGCATCTCTGATGGTATGGGGATGCATTAGTGCATATGGTGTAGGACACTTGCATGTTTTAAAAAGCGCCATGAATGCTGAAGGGTATATAAAGGTTTTAGAGCAACATATGCTCCCCTCCAGACGATACGTATTCCAGGGAAGGCCTTGTGTAGTCTAGCAGGACAATGCAAAATCAAGTACTGCAGCTATTACAACAGCATGGCTTCGTAGAAGAAGAGTCCATGTGCTGAACTGGCCTGCCTGCAGTCCTGATCTTTCACCAATTGAGAACATTTGGTGCATAATTAAACGAAAAGTCCATCAAAGGAGACCCAAAACTCTCCAGCTGCTGGAAGCCTATATTAAACAAGAGTGGGATCAAATTCCAATGGCTAAACTCAAGAAACTTGTCTCCTCAATGCCCAGACACCTCCACTCTGTGTTAAAAAGAAGAGGGGATGCTACACCATTGTAAAGAGGACCCAGTCCCAACTTTTTTGAGACCTGTAGCAGCCATCAAATTTGAAATGAGCTCATTTTGTGGATGAAATTATAAAATTTCTCAGTTTCAACATTTGCTATGTTATTTCTTTTCTATTGTGAATAAAATACTGGCTGGCATGATTTGAAATTCATTGCGTTTTGATTAATTAACAGTTTTAACTTTGTCCCAACTATTTTGGATTTTGGGTTGTAATTGCAGAACTGAAACAACAGTAAATTGTAAAAACACTTACTACGTTTCATTTACGTGCACTGGTAATCCACTGGGAAAACTCAAACAAATAGCTTTACTCTCTGCTAACTTGTCCCCAGCTTACTGTATGCGGCTCATGATCTCTCCATCACTGATTAACTCCCTAATTAAGCCGCACAATCAGCGCATGCAAAGGGGGCGGGGATCGCATGACCAAGTCTGCTCTCTCCACAGTCCCTGAAACACATTATTTTCGTTGCGCTGCAACAGACCTGTCCATTCCTCTGCTCAGCTCACATGCTCTGGCGCCGGTCAGCTGAGCCCGCCAGAGCACAATGGATGTGGCGCTGCACAGCTGTAGCGTGTGTGTTCTATAAAATCGGCAAGAAAAAATAACCATCGTCGATTGTCCTCTCAATCGGCGATACACGATCGGATCGCTGATCGGCACAAGCCAACTTAGAGTGCCTCATTGTCTTACCTTTCAGCTTTAAGTGCCTGTGCTTTGTGCATTTATGTTCATGTAACTAATGTACAGATAGAACTGTTTAGCTAAATAGGCCTGAAACAGAAACTCAGTTTCGTTTGTCATGAATTATTAGTGATTAATGGATTATTGATTGATAACGTGTTCAACTATTAGTGAAGTAAAATACACAAAATTTGCAACCATAGTGGAGACTGCTAGCCACAGGACTATAAACGTTTTCCCCCATGATGTGCTGACCTTTCTTTATTTTAAGTATGAACTGCATCGTTCAGTTGGCCAAAAGTAATGGTTTTGCTTTTTTCCTGCGGGGTTTTTTTAAAAATGATTTATCTGCGTAGTAATCATTTGCTTTACTGGCATTTATTGCTCATTGGATTTCACATTGAGAGTTAACAGTGTCACATCAAAAATGCAACACTTGAAGTCAACGGTATGTGTTCATTTTTGAATGAAATTGTTCGGGAGTAAAACGCTTCTGGCCATGAAACTGCTGAACAGCCAATTGATCAAATACTTTTCATCATTTTAAATTAATTGTCTTTACTGGCGTTTAATAGCTTGGTAAACTGGCATTGATCACTCATTGGATAGTTAACAGCAACAGATTTTTACTGGCCGTATATGCCATTCTACAAAATAGTGGATAAAAATCACAATTTTTTGAATGTAGCCGTGCCATATGATTTATACAAATGTCATCTATAAGGCTTGTTCTGATTGGTTACTACAAGAATTGAAACATAAAACAAATGTTTTTGATTTGTCAGAACATAACTTGGGGATTGCCATATGGCACTCATAGGAATACGAAGGAATGATGGGAAAGTGCTTAAGGGTTAAATTTGGGGTCAGATTTTTGTTAATGTATGAATGAGGGAAAAAGTGGAGCAGCACCCACATTTTTTCATGACCTGTCTAGCTGCTTTTTGACCAACGGTGCAGATATTAATTGAGGGCAATGTGTACCTGGACAAGACAAATCTTTCAGTGGAATATTCAATAGGAGGCGAGTTCATTTGTTTCAAGCTAAATGCAGATATGCTTTCAGAACTCAGAAAAATGGATTTGAACACGTGCAAGTGAACATTGATTGAAGGGGAATGGATGTCTAATGGTCATATGAAATCAACCAAGAATTTTTTTTTAATTTCAGGAGAGGGAGGGAACTTTGCTGAGGAAATATGCAAGTTTTGCATTAATATGTTTTCCTAAAATATGTATTCTAAGAAGTTTTCAAATGGCTTGTCAGACTTGACTTTAGGGAAAGTGAATTTTGACTTCATCTGGTCTTAAATTGCGCATTTTTAACTAGTGTCTGAAGAGATGTTAGGAGTACATTTTGTAGGCTCATTGTGCAAGTGTGGACATGGTGTATAGGAGATCAGTGTAATTAGGTTCTTGGTCTTGACCAGTGCTTGTGCTGTGCTTGCGCTGTGAGCAGCAAGAGACGAGGACTGCTGGGGCTGGAGGCTCGCTCAGGAGCCGAGGGAGGAGGAGGAACCTCTGACGTTTGTCTGTCTGTCTGTACAGGAGCAGGAGCTGATGAAGATTGTGGGAATCAAATACGAGGTGGGCCTGCCAACGCTGTGCTGTCTGAAGCTGGCCTTCCTGGACCCTGATACCGGCAAGCTCACTGGGGGCTCGTTCTCAATGAAGTGAGTCGCGATCCCTCTGCTGGACTTGATAGACTCTAGTCCTTTAAAGCACACGCTCCTGTAATATCTGTCTGTGGATTGGAGGGGCAGGTCTGTTAACCCAGTACTGTGCATGAAGAGTAAATGTCTGCGGAAGCATTTTATCTTCCATTTGAGAAATAGGGCTGGGTGGAGTTACCACGTCAGAGCCAAGGTAATGCTTTTTAAGGTGTATAAATTTCAGCAGCCTGCTGGGTGAAAATTTACTGGGAGAACTGAAATGGTTTTACTAATATGTGATTTCTACTCACAGGAAGGGCTGTTTTATTGTGTTCTTAATGTGTAAGGTGTCATGTCAGCTAAAGTACACCACCGGCCAAAAGTTTGGAACCACTTGTCATTTATGTTGTTCTTGCTACCTTATTCAGTAGAAATGCTTGCAAAATAGTACAATAAACAAACACCACATTTACAACCCCAATTCTGAAATCATTGGGACGAAGTGTACATTGTGAATTAAATCAAAATGCAATGACTTTCAGATCACATGAGCCAATATGTTATATACAATAGCACATGGATAACATTTCAAATGTTGAAACTGAGACATTTTACATTTTTATGCCGCTCAATGAACTCATTTCAAATTTTCTGGCTGCAACTGGTCTCAAAAAAGTTGCAGGACACAGGGGAAAAAAGGCCTGAAAGCAATTAATATATAAGAGAATCAGCTGAAAGAACATTTAGCAAGTAATTACATTAACTGGCATCAGGTGGGCAACATGATTGGCTGTAAATTGGATGTCTTGGAGAGACTGAGTCTGGCAGTAGTAAAGATGGCCAGAGGATCTCCAACCGGTAAAAGCTTGTGTGAAAAAATTGTGGAATACTTTAAAAAACAATGTTCCTCAGCTTCAAATTGCAAAGGTTTTGTCTCAAACCTGACTGATTCATCCTTGAATGTCATGACAATGGAGCAAAATATTTCACCATGTCATTCAGTGAAGAAACATAAAACACATAAAGACTCACTGGAGAGAGACAGAGAAAACCGGAGAGGGGCGCTATGTATGAGAAGCGAGGCAATGCGCTCTGCCCGGTAGTGTCGCTCAAAAAATACCTAAAGAAAATTCCGCCTAGGAGGGTAATAGTGGCGACGGACAGCTTATGATATACTGCTGTTCCCCTGGGAGTAAACCAGCTGTCACAGATGCTACCCAGGATGCGCAAGGATGCAGGGACACACAAGTCTTACACCAACCACAGCCTGAGAGCCACTGCCATACAGAAAGTGTCTGAAACGGGACTCGAGGCAAGGGTGTTCATGGCAATGAGTGGGCATCGATGAGATGTTTTATATAAACAGACACAAACTACGATGTCAATTTTGATTCATAGATGATGTGTCGTAGAACATGAAATCCATATCTAAACAAAAACCTGTTTCACAGGTTTGAAAGCTCACTAAAAAGTTACTGGAGACCATCAATGCACAGCCGGAAACAATGGAGCAATGTGCTGTCTGATCGAGCTGTTAACTCTTCAGAAACATGTATCATGCCTCCAAAGCGTCTGTCAACAGACTCTTATTTCAGTGCTTGCAAAATCAGTGGAAACATTCAGATAAATGTAAATAATACAAAGTAGCGATAATATGCAGACACAGACTTGCAAACTTGTGTGTAGGAAATTTTTATGTATTGCCTGGCAACAGCCTTGTCTCCCTTCCAGTTGCGGAACTATTTGAGGTGGCAAAGCCAAATAAATGATTAAACAAACAAATCATAATCTGTTGTAGATTATTCCTGTTAACTAATAAAATGCGCTTGTAGAACTTCTGTATAAAACCAATATCGCACTCGAGGTCATGCTGTTGTGCTGAATATCAGCACTGGTGTGATTATCTGCGGCACTCTGCCTGCGGCCTCGTGCCTACAACCGAATCACACCAGTGCTGATATTCAGCACAACAGCACTCCCTCGCGTGTGATATTGCTTAATGATATTGGCAGCATACCAGGCAGAAACATGCTCAAGAAGGCTGAAATGGTCTGATAAATGAGTGATTTCTGTATGCAGCAGAGGCAGTTCTACGACCGCTTTAATGTTTAAAGGCCAGTTCAGACCAAAGTTTCGCAACGAGACAAGTTGACATGTGACTGCTTTGTCTTCAACTGTCTGAAAACCTTTCGTGTCTTCCGCTGCTAGTTGTTCCCCATCCCCCCGCGGAACGGGGGACATAAAAATGCTGTTCGTCCGTCCGTCCGGGAACAGTGTACTCGCAATAACTTTTGACAGCTTTGATGGAGGGTCACCAAATTTAAACCACACATGCCTCTCATGAAGGCCTTGCTCAAGTTTAATGATGATTGACCTCGACCTAGTTTTCAAGGTCACTGAGCAAAAACGTGAAGAACGCTGTACTCGCAATAACTTTTCGCAGCTTTGATGGAGGATCACCAAATTCACACCACATATGCCTCTCATGAAGGCCTTGCTCTAGTTCAATGATGAGTGACCTTCACCTAGTTCTCAAGGTCACTGAGCAAAAAGATGTGAGGAACACTGTACTCGCAATAACTTTTGACAGCTTTGATGGAGGTTCACCAAATTCATATGACATTCTTATTGGCTTGTTAGGTTGATCTCAGCCATGGGCACAAAACTATGCCTTGGCGATGCGTCCATCATCTACAAGTCATGAAAATTGTAATCTACCTCATAACCCATGGTTATATTTAGCTCATATCACAATCATCCATCCCTCATCTATCTCTCTGTTCAACCAATGACCAATGAGCAACAGTGTCATTGTACTTCACATTATTAGTGGTACAGTGTGCCACATTATTTTCAGCCATCAAAACAGTTTTTGCCACATGTTTCTGGTCACAGCTGCGACGGGGGACACAAGGCCTTCAGGCCAGCAGGCCATTTTTTTTTTTTTTGGTCATTTGTGGCTGGATACTTTTTAGCATCTTCAATCATGAGAGACAATAGCAGCAGTGAGTACATTCAAGGCTTGTATCGTTCGCTTCGGTCAGACTACACAATACTACCCTTTGTTTCAGTTCCAGGTATTTTACTTGTCGTAGTTTGGATAGTTCAACTACAAACTTCTCAAACTTACCAGCGAAACGTCCCTCAAAACTTTTCACTGCAACTTGAAGTTTCTTGCTTCCCATGAAACTGCTCAAAGTTTTCAGTGGTCTGGCTGGGCCGTCTTGAAACTATGCGTATTTGTCACGCGATTAATACCATCTCCTGCCATGCCGTCAGATTGTTTGCATTTTTATCCATGCATGTATTTGTATGTACGTTCTACTCATCAAGCTAGCCTGAATGCAGTAGGTAGTGTCATGATTTTACTGACTTAATGCATGACGAGATACGGAACTTGTGATTTAAGGTAATTAAGATTGAAAAAAGCGAATGTCATGCATGGGTTGGTGTGACAGGCCACGCCAGGTTGCATGCGTATTAATTAGCATTGCATTTCCTGGAAATCAGATTCACTGTGCTATTTCTCTGACAGCCAAGTATTGGCTTGGTTTTTGCCATTGCTGAGTGTGCGCGGCAGTGGCCCAAACTAAGAATAGTTTGGCATTGCCCTAACTTCGAGAAGTTTGTCGGCAGTGTGATCGCCGCACTTGAAACTTTGGAAAGTGATCAAGAAGTAAACTTTTGCGTAGTCTGACCGGGGCTAGAGAATGCTGAGTTGAGTTATTCACTCTCCTCCATCCAAAACATAACCATTTTGTCCATCTCATAGTTTTTAGCTGATTCAAAGAGATGTCTGTGCTGTGAGCTAATCGGCCATTGAAACGGGTGAAGCACCTTTACCCTAGCCAAGATCAGGTGTATAAGATTCAGGAGGGTAAAAATTGAATCTGCAATGATGAGTTGTCCTGAGGTTTTGAAAATTACATTATAATGTCCAAGTTGCAAAATCTAATCCTTCACTTAAATTATTTTAATTTAATTTAATGAAATTATTTTTATTTTAATGAAAACTGTGCCCTGTAAGTTGATTGTGATGTACATCTGTGTCCTTTGGGGCACATTTTTAATTGGTAGTCTTATAAATGAATAAAGCAATGAAAATATAATTCTTCATGTATTATTTTTATCCCCCGCCAACACGAAGTGGGAGGGGGATATAGGTTTGACCCCCGTCCGTCCGTCCGTCCGTGTGTGCGTCCGTCCGTCCGTCCGAGATAAAGGGGACAGCTTTACTCAGAAACTACTACAGATACAGTAACCAAATTTGGTGTGTAGCTTCAGACCATAAAGGCCTTGATTGAGTTCGAAAATGAGAAGCGCACGATTGGCGGGGGATGTTGTAGACCATGTCGACTTGTTATTCATTATCTTTTATCATGAATACATATTTCCTTAACTAGGACTTATTCAATCCATCCATCCATCTATTTTCTTCTGCTTATCCGGAGCAGATATCCGACAAGATATCTTCCGGAATTTCTGTGCATGTTAAAAATAGCCAGTAAGGCCTCATATGCAAACAATATGCAGATATATATCCTACTAATATTGATAAAAATGTTCTGTCTTTGGACAGGACATTGAACCTATCATCATCATCATCTCAGAAAGTTAAAAAAAAATTTATTTATACATTTCTGAACTCGTATATAGATGTATATTTAAATCACAATGATACAAAAGGGCATTTAAATCAGAAAGAAGTGATTATTAACATAGTTAAGTTACTAAGAACTCATAGTGGCATCAAAATAAAAGAATGGAAAAAGCATGATGGTTCACGGCCAGTTTATACGTTAGCTCAGTATAAAACTTTTCATTACAAAAATGTACACCTGATCTTGCCTAAAGTGTTAATGTTCTGAAACCAGCCTCTTGGGCCAACTCGGGATAATTTTCACTGCTGCAACTTTTCTCTGCAACTGTCAAAAACAGTTTTATCTTATTGTGAATTTTTGGTGTAAACTGGCCCGCCGATCACGTTTGCAGTTAGAATGTTCTCATCCGACCTTGACATCTGCCAGTGGAAAACTATGGCTGTTCTCGAACACTGACATTTTTGGAGGGCAGGAGGTTGGGGGGTTGGAGCACATGATGGGACAATGGGATGGCAGCGAAGTCTACACAGTTACAACAATGGTGTAGTATTTGTTCACCCCCTCTTCACACTCTTGCAGGTACCATGATATGCCCGATGTGATAGACTTTCTGGTTGTTCGGCAGCAGTTTGATGACGCTCACGACAGGCAATGGAGAATAGGTGAGTTGCATGAATGTCACTTCCGAAACCCTGCCGTCAAGACCACCAGTGCCGGCAATACGTTGAAGAATTTAAGAAAGAGAGGAATATTTGACATAGCAAATGCATGTATCATTTATGAACTAGAGGTGGTAATGCCTCTGCAGCTTGAGTGCAATTCACTTTCACTCCACTGATGCCCTGTCATTCACTTTTATGCCCCCCAAGGGGGACAGCTGTGCATATACATTTGAAGACCACAAAGGAAAAATGATCAGAGTTCAAATTTAGCATTTTCGTAAATTTTATATTATATATTATTATGATATTGATAATATGATACAATATAATATTATAATATTTTATATATACTCAGCGCCCTTAAAAACGGACAGGTGAGGTATGTACTGTATTTTCGGCAAATTGAAAAATCGATCCATTTTTATTGCTTTTATTATTTTTATTGCTCCAGATGTGTACAGTGACACTTGACAGGTTCTTTTTGTTGTGGTCAATGGCCTACATAAAGCAAACAAAAAAAAAAATGAAAAATTCTTCTGCATCAAGAAAATGGCACAGAAGAGAGAAAAAGAGCCATGACATGTTACGGGCAGGTCTCACCCGCCGAGACACAAGGGCGTTACTGTGTCTCAAACTTTGGGGGGGGACAAGATTTTAAGGGTCTTTTTTTTTTAACTCACAAGCAGACAATGTTCAACGCTGCGCAGTCTGTTAAGATAAAGGCTGAAATGCTCCAAAAACTTGCATCTTCAAAAGATTTCTAATCAAGGTTTTGGTTACAATATTACTTAACATTTTGTCTAGAAAAGGAGCACTGTCTAGGTGAGGAGAGTCCAATCTTATCAACAAAGGGCCGCTGTGTGTGTAGGTTTTCATTTTAGCCCAGCGCTCCATCATCTGAATCATCTAATTAACTAATCGGGGTTCAATAAAAACCTTGATTACTAAAATCAGGTGCAGCACTTTTAAGTGCTTTTTCCATCGGATGCGAAACAAATTTTTCGCACCACAGATTACATTCAAAGTCAATGCAAAGACGCAAATACACGGTCATGCGAAAAATTTGTTTCACATCTGGTGGAAACCAGGGGGGAATTCCACAAAGCTGGCTAGCTGAGTAAGCCTGGCTTTTGCACAAAGTAAAACCCAAAAAGCTATATTTATTTCAGTCCATGTTCCAGATTTGAATAGTTTCTCGGTTTTACTTTGTGCAAAAGCCAGGCTTACTCAGTTAGCAAGCTTTGTGGAATACCGCCCAGCTGAGTAATACTACACCTGATGTTAGTAATCAAGGGCTCAACACTAACTTTTTTTTAATTACTCATTCTGGAAAGTAAAATCAGATTTTTAACTTGCCAAAAGAAAAATTTACATGCAAAGAAAAAAAAAAAATAATAAAATAAAATAAAATAATAATAATAATAATTTAAAAAAACATTTCTCAATGACTGGAAACCTTTTCATCCTTTCTATAGCAGGAGCAAACATTCTATAATGTTTTAAGATCTGGTCTCTTCAGCATTCAAAAATCTTTTCTTTTACGGTTTTGTGAAACTATGACTTGTATTCCAGGTCATAATATTTTTCAAAGTGATTTCACTGTTGTGTCAATAAATACAAACATGTATATTTTTACACACTAAAATTAATTATGAATTTTCACACTTTTTTCCTACTCAAATCCTCATTTGTAACTTCACAGTCACCAATAAGCACAAGGAAATGTACCAGTGTATAAGAAACCCTTGAAAAATGATATCGCAAAAAAAATGTTACTTTAGTTTGTACCCTTTTAAATTCTAATTAAGAAACTCACTTATTTACCCTTTAAATGTTTTAGTCTCACAAATTTCACTTGGGTTCTCTTAAAATTCACCCAACAGGGAAATTTGAAAATACAAATAGACGTGAATAACCGGAAACATCAGAACCTCATTGGTTTAGCTCAAATTTCACCAATGAAATGAATTTAAGTAAAATTACTTTAAGAAACAATCACTATCAGTGAAATGAAAGCGTTGGCGTTAAACTAATGTTAAACCTTGGAAATGTTCAGACAATAATCAAGCACTTGGCTTTGCATTGGGGACCAAACGTTAGTGCACATAAATCCTTGATTTCGTTCTGATGCAGTGACACTACCTCACGAATCCGTGAAACAGGAGAAGCCAATCGGAAGCGTTGAGTGGAGAAACCAGTGCAGCAGGTGGAACAGTCGCCCCCGCGGTTCAGCAAGTTCGTCCTCATTAGGCATTAGCAACGGTGGCGAATTGACAAGGCTCTATCTTGGTGAAAGCTACGGCTAGTATTTTAGCGGAGTCTCTCACAATACTATCTTAAACGTCCACGTCTTCAAAGCTCACACGTTTTCAGACTTTATGAAAACAACAAACGCAGTATATTTACCCGGCAACTCTTCACTTCAAGATCGCCTTTAAACAAAAGTTTCGGCTCTTCAGTTCTCTCACGCCACACTCTTTATTTTTTCTAAATGCACAACCACCAACTGAAGGCTCCTTCTTGGTTAAAGGTGCAATCCTGCCAGGCTCAGTTTAGGTTGTTCTTGTTTTGAATTTCCCAACGAGTTGAGCACCGCCTCCGTCCAATCAGGAGTCTCCCCGAAAACATTCAGTGGCCGAACCGGGTCACATTATCAGTAGCGTGTTCAACAGCGTGAGTAGTAGCTAGGCACGCACGCGTGTACACGCGGGTGGCTCCTGAACGGAAACTTAGATCCAAGATGGTGGCTGATAAACTACAGACATTCATAGTGAGTGACTTAGCTTCATCTAATCCAAGCCTGCATCAGTTTCGAGACAATTTCGAAGAAGAAATCACTGTTTGCTCGAAAAATATTACAATAAACGGTTTAAACTTGAATCCTTACCATTCACGCATCTTGACAGCGCGCTTGGGAGAAGGTAAATGGTGAAAGTCTTCGATTTATCTACAGTTGTCAGCTGCAGTGGCACAAGATTTCCTTCCTGCGCCACCATCTTTGATCGAGTGTACTCGCTTGGCGTAACTGCTCAAAAGTGGTCACGCGTGTTCTCGCGAGTACCCGCGAACGAAATTCCGCTCAGAACCAAGCACTCGCGAGTACTCACGCTGTTGAACACGCGTCAGTTGTCGGAGTGGGCACTTCGTCCTCGCTGAAAACACTGTAGCTGTCAAAAAGAAAGCGAACAAAACCGCGACAAATGAAACGAAAGTATCCTGCAACCTGAAAATGTTCGCTAACATTCATTGTATAATTTCTGTATATACAATTTTCGTCCCGGGAAGTTTAAGGAACATGGTTTACTGGATGTTTCAGGCCGGACGATCATGATAGTCCGCTATTTGTCAGCACTCACCGATTTGATCTTAAAGGGATATTTCAACATTTTGGCAAATTGGCCTATGGACACAATCCCTACAGTTATAGGGGTAGGTGCATTACCTTTAATTATCCATGCCTTTTGTTTTGACATTCGGGTGGAGAGACGCGAGCTGCTCAGCGAACATGAGAGTGAACGTTACAGGTCCGCAACTAATCAAATACACAACAGCTCCAAAACGCTCTCGTCAATAAAGTGTGACCACAGAGTTACATACTAATATTAAGTAGATGTTTGATTTGTTTCATTTTTGGGGGGGGACGAACACCACCCTTTTGAATGTTGAGGGGGGACATGTCCCCCCCCCATCCCCGCCACTAATAACGCCTATGCCGAGACGTGGTGCGCCATTTCACCTTTCAACAATCAGTCAGCTGTCTATCTGAGAATGGAACACAGGCACTGTCACTAACTGACCCTGCTTAGGGCAGCCACGAGTAATGATGGCAGCTCAAGAGTGTCACATCTGGTTACAGCCTGTACATGACTGTTTCCGGACAGCAACCAAAACTGATCATGAGATGAGGGGTCCAATACGATTGAGCCTGAGCGCAAGTACCGTTTAATGCCGTCTACGTAAGCAAAACATGCATGCACATGGCTCCCGCAGAAAACCCATTTTTTGCCCATCAGCAGGAGTTGGAACTCTTCACTTTTGACTGTGAGCACCTGCCTCTGTGTCATTTTTTGGCATTTTATTTCCCCGTTTCTGTCTGAGAATGGAAAACGGGGACTGTCGCTGACCGACCACGGTAAGGGTAGTTATGTGTAAATGGGCAAAAACAGTTTTTTCCGTCGGGCCCATGTGCACGCATGTGTTGCTCACATTGACGGCGTCAAACAGTACTTGCGCTCACCCTCAGTCGTCTCGGAGCCCTCATCTCATGATCAGGTTTGATTGTTGTCCGGAATCTGTCACATACAGGCTGTAACCAGATGTGGCACTCTTGAGCTGCCATAGTCACTCGTGACTGCCCTAAGTGGGGTTGGTTAGTGATAATCCCTGTGTTCCGATCTCTGATGGACAGCCGACTGATTGTTGAACGGTGACAGTGCAAATGACGCATCACCTCTCGGCGGCTGAGATCTGCCTGTAACATGCCAAAGGCTCATTTTCTCCCTCCGGTTTCACAAGCCGTTGCGTTTTCTTGATGCAGTAGCATTTTTTGTTTTGTTTTTTTTTTTTTTTTGTTGGCTTTATGCAGGCTATTGACCACAGCTAAAAGAACAAGTCAAGTGTCACTGTACACATCACGAACAGCTCAATGTTTGTTATTACTGAAGTGCTTGGCGCGTGCACGTGGCGTGCGTCAGGATTACAATACCAGGCGCTTTTCTTTATTTCCTTTCGTGCCTCACTGGAAAAGCAATAAAAATCAATCAATTCTTCAATTTGCCGCAAATACAGTACATACCTCACCTGTGCGCTTTTAATGGCGCTGAGTATATTTGATAATTTTTGCATATTTTTTCAGTGCTTTGTTGTTAAGATCGTTTTGAATTTTTAATTAATCATTTCTCCACAACGTGAAAATGTGACTGATCATTTTTTTAATGTGGTCTTCATTTGTTGACAAGCTGAAGAATTTGGAATCGGCAAAGAGAACTTCGGGAGCCAAAGAACTGTCTACTGACAATATAGGGTAACAGAACAAGATTTTACGCAAATATGGCAGCTTATGTTTATTTATTATAGCATTGGCATTGAACACTAACATAACCACAAGAATAATAGTTAAAGGAATGTCAGAAATAATTCTCACATCCCATATACCAGGGGTGGCCACCCCTGGTCCTGGAGAGCCGTAGTGTCTGCTTGTTTTTGGTGTTACTCAGCACTTGATTGATGAATTGAAGCAGTTGATTACGCACTTCACTTATCTCACCTGGTGTCTTAGGTTTAAATTGGGTGGAGAAAACCAAATTCAGCACACCCTCTGGCTCTAAAGGACCAGCCTTATCCACCCCTGCTCTATAAACTTTTATCTGTTTTCAGTACTTCTACTTTGTCTCCATTACAGCTATGCTAAGTATCCACCCACATTGACAAAGCTTGGTTAACACGTAAATTGCTGTCGCAGCCCGCAAGTCTGCTTAATTGGCTCTAGGAGTCTTGTGGGTTGTTCCTGCTAATTGCTTGATTGGCTCATTATTACCCAATTAAACCTGAGACACCAGGTGACATCAGTTAACTGAGTAATCAACTACTTTAATCCATCAATTGAGTGCTGAGTAAACACCAAAAATCAGCAGACACTGCGGCTCTCCAGGACCAGGGTTGGCCTCCCCTGCCATATACAGTGGTTGCTAAATGTTTGAAAAGTGAAGTATGTGTGTAATCGAGTAAAATATTGTTGGTGACATGATGAAGGCTGCATTGCACATAATATACATTGGACAGTGTAATTTATTAAAGCTTATCTGAGATAAGTTTGCAAGGTTTCAAACTTTTCAGGCTTACTTGGCATGTGAATAACAAAAACTGAGCAAGCATTCTGGTGTTAGTTAAATCTGCATGCTAGCCTCAGACAGACCTAAGGCTGGTTTGCCCTTGGCATCCAGAAGAAACCACATAATTTTGTGAGACAGGGATTACCCCTGTAACATTACAGCCTACACTGCAATCTTGAATGAATCACTTCGGCAGGGATATACACACTGTCAGATTGTATCAAAATGTAGCACTCATCTCACACAATACCTATAACACTTCATTGAGAACAGTTTTGTTGCATGTGCACAATTCCGTATTCGTTGTCGTCAAAAATATCTCGGTGGTATTACAGTATTTGTTAATGGGCTTGCTTTAGTTTTGAGTTGGCAATATGCCTCAATTTTAAGTCAGCATTTTGAATCTCAAGGCTACAGTGGATTCATGTATTTGAAAATGACTGCATTATCATTTCATCTTGGATATTTCACAGTTACTCCTCTCATTGTGCTACTGCTGAGTGGGAAGTGTGAAACAGAAAGAGCTGTATGTAGCATAGAGCTCTGCGTCCTATCTGCACCAAAACTGAGTGCTGAATTGGCAGTGCCAGGCTGGTAGTGCTCATGTGTTTACTGTCTGTGTTTAAAATGTGTTAGTAAGCACCAGATGAGCAATCTGCATGCATAATGATCTCAACTGATACTTTCTCCCCACCAATATTTTACCATTGATCTGTTTCTGTTAAGATGATTAGGTGTGAGGTAATAAAGATATATGTTTTGTCTTTATCCCAATGTAACAATCCCTACTGACAAGTGAAAGCAATGGAGCTCTAGAACATATTTTTTATTTGTGGGGACGGGGAATTTTATTCTAATAAGCAGTAGAGGCTTTGTGTGGGTTGACGTGGGAAAAAATGGGTTTGAAACCAGAGAGAAAATGGCATGCAAGTTGAAATTAACTAGTCGTAGAGGGTCTTCAGATTTTTAGCCAATGCCAGAGGACAGCCTGACTGAAAATGTTTTTGGCAATGTTGCAATAATGAGTCATCTAGCCAACATTTTCCTGCTGATTTCCTCCACAGGCGACCGTTTCAGGTCAGTCATTGATGACGCCTGGTGGTTTGGCACCATTGAAAGCCAGGAGCCATTCCAGTCTCAGTATCCTGACAGCCTCTTCCAGTGCTATAATGTCTGGTGTGTTAAACAAGTTCCTGCCTTTTACTTCTTTAAAAGTCCTTGACTCCTGGTCACCACCTGTTATGGATGGCCATTACTCGGTATCAGTACATTGCAGGATTATGTTTTAGTTGTTGCAAATTCAAAATGTCTCAGGTTTTGTGGTCGAATTATTGCTGTGATCATTATTGTAAAAAGTTAGAATCACAACATTTAGAAAACTGATTTTCTTCTCATACTTTTACTTGCATAGTATTTATGCATTTTGGTGACAAGGCTTGTACTGTAAGAACCTTAAAAGTGCTTTGTCTGTGTATATATTATGAATTAATGCTACACAATGTAATTTGTGATGGATTGTGGCTGAGATGAAAGATATGGTGTGTCATTTTCCAGGTTATTTCTGGTATTGTTTGGGCTGTGTGAACAATGTGAAGTTGCATGTGCTGGTACTGATTTTGTAATGGGCGAAAGTGACCCCAGGTGTCGCGTTCCCCCAGGTTATGTCATGTAGTTGTCAAGCCCCTCTTTCTCTCTCTCTCTCTCCTTGTCCTCTCCGCCTAGTTGGGATAATGGAGACACCGAGAAAATGAGCCCCTGGGACATGGAAGTTATTCCCAGTGATGGTGAGTGAATCTCTTTTTCTTTGTCTGGCCCACTTTTTTCCTCTACCTCTCCTCCCTTTCTGTGACTTTACCTCTCACTCCCCCCTTCCCTCTAATGACAAACTGAAATTGTACTGGCGAGCTGTAGTGTAGTTTCTGGTGACATAGCGACAGAGGGAGTAAATCTATGCTCATCATGATATCATCATGGGATGAATGAGTCAATGCTGCGTTTTTGCTACAATGAGACAACGAGCATGCGGGGATGACCACGACAGTGAAATGCAGGGCGTTCCTCTTTCAGAACGGTCATCTCCCGTATATTACATATTTATATGCTTGTGTATTTATATATTTTTAACATTGTATGGGTCATATATTTTTATTTTATTAATGGCCTGTTCACCAGACAGAAATATAGTTGTGGCTAAAATTAAAAACCAGAACAGGCTCTGAGGACTCCCTGTTGCAGGTGACTCATGCAGTGCAGGCACTGTATGATTGAACTTGTGTGATTGCTTCTGGATAAAATGAAATTACTTGTTACATGCTCTCAAAGATAATATTTGAACATATTTTTATCTTTTTTTTTTGGCCTGATGAATTTTCGCGTAAATTTGCCTGAACATACTACTAAACCATATCACCAGGCGGTTTATCGGATTTTGGATTGAATCGTTTTTATCTGTTTTATGGGCCCTTGACATTTTGGCCCAATATTAAAGATAGGACTGAGAAATTAAAAAAAAATAATTTCTCAAAAACTGCAAGATGAACTTTTTTTAATCAGGCAATCAACTTTGCTGTACTCTAACCCAATCCAACAGTAAATATGAAAGATGGCCTGTGGAGGCCAAATAGTTGCAGATAGAGATTAAGTTTGTATTATTGACATATAGGAAGTCATATATGACTTGTATTTTGGCCATGTTAACCCAAGAGCACTTAGTCTCATTATATATATTGTATATTATATTTAGTTTTTATTCTGTAACAATGACAATAAATTCATCTGAATCTGATATAGATTACTTCTGTTCCCTGGAAAATCCAGGTAATTTCCTTATTTTCCTCATTGGCATTTGGAGTCCTCTTTTAGCCGATATAAATTGAAAATCAAGTATTACAAGTTATACTTATAATATCCCCGAACGGCGTTTCGGGGATATTATATTTTTGGTCCGACCGCTGCCGCGCCGCCCTACGTGTTAATGCGATAACTTCAGTAATATTTCAATTAGAAATTTCAAGTTTTGCATATAAGTAAGTATCATAAAGAGGAAGAACTGATTCAATTTTGGACAATTCAAAATTTCTAGATTGGCCACCAGGGGCCAGAAACCGAAAAATCACTGTTTTTATCACATCTCTGGAAATATTTGTTCGATTGACCTCAAATCAAGTGCAAATGAAAGGTCATGACCTGAGGATGTGTCCCACGATGACATTATACCCGTTTGGTTCAAAATTTTGACACAAGGTGGAGCTTTGTCACGTAAAATTCACCATTTTTGCCATGTCTTTGGAACCATTTGTCCAATTGACATGAAACTATGTGCACCTGCAAGCTAATGACATCACAACGTGTCACATGATGACATCATACCTGTATGGTTCAATATTTTGCCACCAGGTGGAACTTTGTGATGGAAAATTACCATTTTGGCCATATCTTCAGATCCATTTGTCCGATTGACTTGAAATTAAGTTCAAATGAAAGGTCATGACCTGAGGAGCTTTATATTTTATTGGGTCTTTTCAAGGTTTGGGGAATTGGAGGATTGGGGGCGTTCGGGGATATACCCCAAGCATTCACCTCCGACGGCATAAGCCTAGTTTTAAAGCTTATTACCTCTAGTTTCTCATTCAAAATTCTCAGTTTTTCATTCACAATCTTGCTCTTCTCTTCTCTCGGGAAGTGCAGTGACAAAAGAAAAAAATTAATTCGTGGCCACATGATATAACTTGTTCCCACAGGATATAACTTGTTCCCATGAATTAGTTATTTCATTCCTTCGAATAAGTTATATCATTGCCCCAAGTTATTAACTCGTTCCCACGAATTAGTCATGTCATGGCCATAAAATTTAAGTCGTTCCCATAATTTAGCTATTCCATGGCCTCTAGATATAAGTCGTTCCCTAGACTTGCCACAAATAATCTCTGGGCGCGGACCTGCGCTGCCTGGTGAAGGGATTTACAATAACCAAGCAAGCAAACATAAGTCAGACACAAATATGATTTACTTTTCTGGGGTATACTTCCAGTTTTTTCTATATTACCATTCCTCCAAATGCAGCACGCTCCCTACGGCTAGTAACTCGAATCTGTGGCGCGTTTCTCAAAAGCGTGCATAGTTCGTCCATTCCTAGTCAATGGACCCAACTATGTAAGTTACCATCTGTGATTTAGGGAAAAGTACCCCAGGTTGATTCATGCCTCCAGACTAAAGTTGCAGCGGCTACGGTTTTGCAACAGTGAACTAAGTGATCAGTAACATTACCCTACCTATTGCAATGTATTGTGAAAACAATGTACACGTGAAAACCGTGGCTAATGTCCTGATCCTCATTCAGTGGTTGTTTTCAATAAGTTAGACTGGCCCGTGGCAATGTCAGCATTCTTGTTCTGAAAATTGCTTCAGTCAGGCAGGCCAAGGAATGGGGTGGGTGGCACAGACGCAGGTCTGCGCTCGGAGATTATTGGGGACAACTGCCATCTGCTTCGGAGAGACGAAGGGTGTGTGGATTTATATTTTGTGGACACGAGGTGGCTAATTCATTGGAACAAGTTTTTTTTTTTTTTTTTTAACTTTTATTCACTAGTAAGTGCATACAAACAAATATGTTACCAGACAAATAAATGGGTACCGAGTTGTGGTGTTGATTTACAGAGTAATATACATACAATAATATTAGACAAAGACAGAGGATATGAGTTTATATACCTTTGTGAGTAGTTTTTTCTCTGACTGTGTTATTTTATTGATGCGATATAATAGTGGTGGATGTTCTAGGTGGAAGTTTGTGGTATTTATTTTTGTTTTTATTGATTCTTTGAGTTGGATGTATTGAAGGAATTGTTTCTTGTGGATATCGTATATTTCAGACAGCTGTTGGAATGTTAGTGAAGTGTGGTTGTAAAAGATGTGGTGGAGGTGTGTGACTCCTTTTTCTTTCCATTTAGTTCCTATTAGGGGGGATTTGTTAGCAGTGAAGTCTGGATTGTTCCATATGGGTGTTTGAGTCGTGGGTGAGAATAATGTGTTTCTTATTTTATTGATCTTCCACCAAGCTGTCAGAGTTGCTGCGATTGTGGGGTTTTTGAAACAGTTGTGTTTTTTGATTGTAGTACAGATAAATGGAAGGTCTTTGTCTTGGCAGTCTGTCTGTTCTATGTCTAACCAGGGGTGATGGTGATGGGAACGAGTTACTACCTTGTGGCAACGAAATAACTAATTCGTGGGAACAAGTTACTCATTTGTGGCAACAAAATTACTAATTCGTGGGAACATGGTGGGAACGAGTTACTACCTTGTGGCAATGAAATAACTAATTCGTGGGAACAAGTTACTCATTTGTGGCAACAACGTTACTAATTTGTGGGAACAAGTAACTAACTTGTGGGAACGAAATAACTGACTCGTGGGAACGAGATATTTTATGGCCACAAATTATTATTTTCTCTTGTCATTGCACTTCCTGGGCTCCGTACTTCTCCGAGTGTGCAACAAGAAATCCAAAATAGCAACCCCTATGTTTTATCTTGAATTTTGATCACTAGGGAATCCCTCTTGCCGATTTGAGCCATTTTAAACTAATGACGTAGTCCAATGTGCAACCCTAGGCAATCATGTGACGCGGGCGGTTTGAGGCGGTCTAGGGAACAGACGTTTCAGGCGGTACCGGTCAGTCCAAGTGCTATTGGGTTAAAGTTGACCCAACTTTGGGAGCAAATATCTTGGAAAAACCAAAAAAGTGCCCGACTAAATACCTGAGAGTTTTTCTCACCTCCCATGTCTCAAAACGAAACGGTTAAGATGAATTCGGCACTGGTCTGATTTAAAATTTTAAATAATCCTTAATTTATAAAAAAAAAAAATTTTCCCGTTGTACACAGATTTCTTGTCATTGCACGTATAACAAACATGATCACCAGGTGGTACTTGAACATTTAAAAAATTTGGGTATCCCAGTCTCAAATACAGCTGTAACTTCTTTGGCACATGATAGCTTCTCAATAATAAAACCCCCAATTTGTGCTAATTTAAAACATCCGGCCATGCGATTCCAATTTACGATCAAGTAGGATTCAACATTCTGCACACACGGGTAAGAGCAGATTTGGACGGTAAGAGCATTTGGTACATCCGGAGTTAAATTTTCTTATTTTTTCTCATCGCAAAAAAATCAGAGAAAACATAAGAATAATTTAAGCGAATGTTGCTGCATGAGGCCCATTGTTTTTTTTAAAGGAGGAACCCATTTTAAAGTGCAAATTCTTTGAATTTCCGCAAATAAGAACTGATCTGGTAAACGAAAAAAAAGGAAGATGTTCAAGGTCTTCAGAACGTATAAAAATGTAAGTAAAAGTGCTCTTCAGAGGGGTGAAAATGCAAAAAGACTGTCAGACCAGTCAACAGGAGGTGACCTCGAGGCACTCATAAAGAATATAAATCCTTTATTATAACAGGGATAACACCAACGCGTTTCAACTCAAAGTCTTCATCATGGTGTGGCAAGCAAAAGGTACATGTGACTCTTATAGGCTGGTGAGTAATCATAATAATTGAAAGGGTAGTTAAATCGCAAGTAATCAAATCATTAAGTCAAATTGTTAAGCGCACTTCAGGTGAATCAATTAGAGATTGGAACACTTCACTTGTCATTGACAATGCAACAAAGAATTGTTCAGAGCATAAATATGCAATACGATGATAAATGCTTTAAAGATGAAAACTAAAAAATATACATGTAACATTTTTAGAAAGTTGATAATCATGTCAAAATTGAAAAGTAGTCCAATCAAGGGTTGGTAATCAAGATGATTAACCCACATGAGATGGACCCTGAAAGATGGGTACACTTTACATGCCATTAAAGATTACAACTTGAAAACATTACATAGACATAAACAGGAGTAAATAATTTAACAATGACAAGTACCAAAGGCATTCTCACACATTCAAAATGCTATTTTTAAAGCTAAGGTTGACCAACCTCAACCAAGTTCTCAAAAAAATGCATGAGAACAAAACATGGAGACTTGGTCACCTCAATGAAGTGAACCATCTAAAAATTGGAAAACACTGCAGAAAAAAGTGCATATTTGTAAGATGTATAAAAGTGTTGGGAAGGGGAGGTGAGAGGAAAAAAAATTATATGGAAGGGAGACATTTCGAGGAACAGAGAAAAATCAATATCTTTATTGAGTCCGGGAGGACAGATGGCCCTGAGAGTGCTTATCCAAAAGGTCTCTCGTTTTCTCATTTTTAGATGGTTCACTTCATTGGGGTGAGTAAGTCTCCATGTTTCTGTTCTCATGCATTTTTAACACACCTTATTTTTCAGTTCTGTATATTTTTTATGGTGCCTATGATGAAGCTGTTATCAAAATGTTTGCAACTCCAAGCGGAGGAAATGGCTGTTGCAAGGAAGTGAAAATTTCCTCAGCTGAATGTTGTTCTCTTAAAAATTACTTGCAAAGAGGAATTAAACAAAAAGGGCTGCCGACATTAGCCCTCAAACCCTGGAGGAAGCTGAATACCACCAGACGCAGCAAGGGAAGTTCCATTGTAATATTTTTGACAAATTGGAGGCAGTAGCAGAATTGGTCATATGCAAATGTCTTTGCATGCAGTGTAGTGCAGTGCACTTTGAGGCTGAGCTCAGATGCGTCATTTAACGTAGTTTGGTCTGTATGAATCAGCTGCAGTTTGCTTCCATGGCAAGTATGAATCCAGCTCCACATCATCTTTGCTCGGCATTATTTGAGTCACTGTTTTTGGCTGTATGCCCATTTCCTTTTCTCTTCCTATCTTGTCCCCTCTATTTTTAACACTAGTACCCCTGCAGGACCTGTTCGGTTCAGCAAACTGTTTATTGAGGTGGGCGCATTACCCTGACCATCCAAGTCTAGCTTACCCACTCTCTGTCCCCCTTGCAGCACTGTTTCCAGATGAGCTTGGCCTGAGCGTCCCCTTGAATGAAGAGGAGCATCAGGAGCTTTTGTATGTGCCCTTGGAGGGCGAGTGGGGTTCCCGGGACCGAAACGCTGAATGCGAGCGCATCATTGCTGGGATTGACCAGCTCATCACTCTTGGTGCGTGACCTCGCCAAAACGTCAACTGAGCGTAACTGTTTTATCCGCTGTCATTCCAATTCCAGCCCTGTAAACTGTGATGCCACAAAAACGGAATCATATCATTTTAATGCTTCAGGTAACTGTCCCTCCTGGTGATTGAAGGTTCCAGTTTACTAACTCAGAATTTTAGAACAAATCCCAAAGAAGAAAAAAATACTCTTCATTGGGTCAGTTTTGTTTGCAATTGTTGGTTTTGTGCCCTATAGACATTGCCGCTCCATTTGCTTTTCCTGTGGACCTCCAAGCGTATCCAACATACTGCACTGTAGTGGCCTACCTCACTGACCTCAGCACGATAAGAGAGAGACTCAACAACCGCTTTTACAGGTGAGATCCTCTTCTCTTAGAGGTGCAACTACAGTAGGGCTGGGCGATATGGATTAAAAGTCTTATCTCAATTTTTTTTTTTTTTTTGCTGAATGGCAGATTTTTTTTTTTTTTTTTTTTTTTTTTTGCTGTGAACCGGGTTTACAGTTTTAAGACCATGGCTTCCAGTACATATCCGCAGTTGTATCAATTTTGGACTTTGTTATCCACCTTATTCCTGTTCTAACGATGCGCGCTGCCATGATAGCCCAGCCAGTATCCTACTTCCGGTCATTGCTCGCTGTAGTGCAGAGGGATCAGCAGACAGAATGCGTTCAGGCTCCATTTGTTCCATTGTTAGTTGTACCAATAACTCTAAAAACATAAAAGTTTTTTTTTTTTTTTTTTTATGGAAACAGTGCTTTATTTACAAGGTGATTAAGAAAGATTGCCCTTGCCCAGCACCTTACGGTATGCCAGCGACTAGGCGATTGGAGTGACTAGCTGCACTAAGACTGAAATATCACCCAAGAGAATCGAGCTACATATGCTCACACCATTTCGCGAACGAAGTGTATATTTTGCCGTGAACCGTATTTACATTTCAATGGCTATTTCGCCATGCCTTCCGGTACACCTGTGCCGTCATATTGTTTTCGGACTTGCTCATAGTAGTCAATGGATAATAGTGAATAGTTAGAACTTTGCCATTTAGGCACCTAGCTCGCATATACATACATTAAATATAGCTAGCTAAGTTGGCATAAAGGCTCTCTTGCTAGCCATCTAATGTTATATTTTATGCATTTAAATTTAGTCAAATGCGTATAGCCATTATTACGCAAATTAATTTGGCTGGAGTTGCACCGCGAGCATCTAGCTCGCTGGCTGGCATTAAAATGTGCCGAATAAAAAGGTTGCCAGCTAAAGCCACTTTCACGCCGGACGCGTTAACATGACAGGTTACATTCAAAATTAATGCAGAGACGCAAATACACAAATTTCATTGACTTTGAATGTAATCTGTCGTGCAAAAAAATCGTTTCGTGTCCGGTATGAAGGCATCTTAAGATTGACCTAGAAACCAACAAACTAGCTTGCACGCTCGGCTAGCAAGCTAGTTCACCTGCTCAGCTGTCCATTTGCGGTGCATATAAATCAATAAAAAACAGTGAAACGCAATTATTTCGCATTTGCTGTGTAGCTAGGTCAGTTATGCCTATGCGTTGACGAGGCTGATTAGTTGTTCGCTAGCTACCAAATTTTTACGCTAACATTGGCCAAAGATACTCCATTGATTTCTGTTTTTAAGTCCAAAAATAATGCAACTGCGCAGGTGTATCGGAGTTCTTGGCCAAATAGCGGTATAAATGTAAAAACGGTTTAAGACAAAATATACACTGCTTTTCGTAGAAAAGCTACTGACGGACGATCATCCTGATCTCACTGTATTTGGTCTGTACATTATACAGTCCCCTGATTCGTTAATTCAGAGATTTGTACAAGAAGTATCCTTTTTTCTAAATCTGACAAAAAGCAGTGTCGTCAGCCAGTGGTCAGTTTAGTTTTCTTGTGAAGCAACCAGCGTTTGCCATGTATTTCGTGGCCAGGTACGGTCACACACGGGATGCATATTGAAACCCACACATTTAGCAGTTACACAGGCTACATTGAGCGGTAGAGGGGCTTCCCAGTTTACCAGTAGCGTTAGTGAATTGAAAGGTGCAGTCGTAATCCTGGCTTCAATAAAAACCTTAGCTTTAGCCGACTATATTCTTGTGGCAATTATTTAGCTTGTCAGCTACAGCAGTTGTGAAGGATTGGACTGAGATCTTTATTTCATTCCGTGAATTGCTGATTTACAGCATGCAAAGTGAAGCTTGGGGACTGTACTTTCGTGCTCTGAATGATGATTGTTGCCTACTGCTAATGTGATATCATTCCATAGTGGAGTGGGTGACGGCTTTTTACCCTTTTGTAAAACAAAGAAACTGCTCGCCAGACTATTTGCTGAATCAAAAGCATTTTGATATGCAGCTTGCTAGCTAATCACTTCCTGCATATGAATTGCAATTCGCCATCTTCCATGCTTTCTTTTTTTTTTACTTTGGCTCTAGGAGCGTGTGTAGCCACCCGAATAGATATCACGTCTTCATCAAGCTAAAGAATGTTTTTGTCGAATAAAAAAAAAAAAGGTTAGCTAGCTTTTACATTTGAATATACAGTGTATGTATGTGTATTTAGCAACACATCCCACTATCCCACAGAGGCTAGCCACAGGCGATTACTCAGTTCAGTGAAAACGGATGTAAGCAACAACTCGATAGGAAGTAGGAGACCGGCGAGTCCGTTGAACCACTATGAATCATGGGAGATTAAACGTTCAGGGAATAAGGTGGATGTGTGTGCAGGACTTGGAAAAGGGGTCACTTGGGATGTTTTTCCATTCTGAGATTAACGGGGTATCTCAGTGAAATCCCAGTGATACTGATATCCCAGCATTACTGTTCTGTCAATTTACAACACTGTGCACAACTTCACCCAATTTTTTTCTCAATGAAAAACTGGGATCACTCTTTGATTTTGTTGGAAAATCTCAATTTTCATAAAATGACCCAAGTGACCCCTTTTCCTAGTCCTGCACAGATATTGGTAGGCTTGTTACTCTCATTTCTAGGTGGACTTTGTTATTTAGCTAACTAGCTCCATTTAGTTATGGTGAGGTACTGAATGAATATTTGTGAATATAGTTTGTTTGCAAACGAGCCACTGGTAGTCGACTACTGTTTTCTGTGGATTTAAAATCCGCAAAAGTTCATTCAAACACGAATGAGTGGCAAAGTCACTGTGTAAGCTTTAAAGCTGCAGTCCATAACTTTGAGGAGAGAGAGGACTTCGCACAAAAATTTGAAAAAAAGCAACTTTCAGATACCTCCCCCTCCCTCTCCACTGCACTCCTCAGACCCTCCCCAAGAAAGCTACCGTGCACGCAAAGGCATGCGAATCCATGCAACTGCGGAGAGATTTTGCACGTTCACATTATGAAAGCGGCCAAGTTGCCGAGGCGAGACGTTACTGTTGCAAACTTTCAACACTTCTGGCCAACACACGGCGCGTTGTTAGACCTGAAAATTCCGGGACTAATATCACTCCTTTTATTGAAAACAAGTGTTTGCCACCAACATGGCAATATCCCCCGCCGCCTCAATTTTATGTGTCTGTACAGACGGAGCCCAATGCTATATCCCCCGCTTCGCGCTAATCGCGCGGCGAGGGATGATAATTAGTCCTGGCAGATTCTAGATGGTTTTCCTTCATTCACACGTTTTCCAATTCAAGAATAATCAAGAGGCAGTTGAAGACACAGCTTCTCTCCCCCATGCGATCTAAAAGCGACAAAATATTGGGCTATATTCAGTACCGAAAAATTATTAGATTATAATTAGGTCTATGCACCATCACTCGGCGATGGCATTTCATAACTCTTCAGCGAATGAAGGTAATTTCGGCGACAAGTACATACACCTGTTTTTGCAGCACGGTCGCTCAATTCGTAGTTTAAAAAAAAAAAAAAATAGACAGCTGTCCGATTGGAAAATGTAAACGGACGAAACCACTTACTAGTCTGAAATGCCGTCGCCGAGTGCAGGTGCATTGACCTAATTATAATTAAATTATTTTTCTGTCCTGAATGCAGCCCATGATTTTGTCGCTATCTGATCGCATGAGAAAGAAAAACAGTCTCTTCGATTTCCACTTGATTATTTGTAAATTGGAAAACGTGTTAATAACGGAAACCCATCTAGAATTAGCCAGAATTAATTATTTTCAAAAAAAAGGAGCGTTATTAGCCACAGATTTTTCAGGTCCAACGACACGCCTGCCAACAAACGAGCAGAAATAAATCCTGTCGACATGAAAAGTAATCTACAGCAGTATGTATCCATTAAAAACCCAGCACAGGCTTATTTCAGTAAGTTACCTGTTTTTTGAGTACAGAAACTGCCGTGAATCCAGCCGAATGGCCAGTAAATCATGTATGTCAGCATTTAGCTGAGAGCACAGAAACGTTACACATATTTATAAGGACAACAACACAACTGATAAGACTGCCAGGTCACTTCATAAATAGATTTTCTGCTGCTTTCTAATAAAACAACGCCAGTAACGTTAGCCCTAGCATCTGAAACAGGCTAACGTTAGTTCAACTGCAACATCACAGTAACATCGCATGCACTGCGGGGTACTGTAACAATTAAAAGACTCTGGCCATTCGAACAGCGACTGCGCTTGTAAGCGACGTTCACTCGCTTATTTGCAGAGCGAAAATGAATTGATGCTGGTTAGGGCTGGGGTTAGTTTGGTGATCATGTCAGCGACGCCTACTCGCTTATTTGCAAAGCAAAAATGAACCAACAAATAAAGCAGGGGTTTACCTGTCAAGGAGAAAAGTTGCAAACTCCACATCAGTTTTTAATCCTTCCAGATCACAGAGTTCCTTCCCCTTCTAAAAATCCACTCTGATGTTCACTCTGGTTTTATTCTGGGTTTTGTTAAATTCTTTCTTTTGCAGTTTTTTTTTTTTCTTCTGGCTTCCTTTTTTACTAGTCTTAGCCATGTGTGCCGTTTCTGGTAACTGAGGTATCGGTATTTTTTTCCTCGCTGATGGCTATAAACTCCTGAACCCGCTCTCGGAGATTTGAACTTGAATGAGCACTGGTGTGAACTGAGGAGGAAGGGGGAGGGGCTGTCTGCAGCGCGTGCATGTGCACTGTTTGACGGCTGTCAGACACCATCCTGGCTCTAATTGGTTCTTTCTAGTCGGTCCGAACGATTATTTTAAATTGCAGTAGGAGCATTAGGTGGGTTTAAATGAGCCTTTTTTTAATTACAGAGTACTAGTTTTATGTAATACTGTCTGTACACAGTGAGAGTTTTGCCAAAAATGACAAAAAGTTACTTTTCTAAAACTTACCAACTGCAGCTTTAAGCAATAAGACCGCTGGCTATTTGCACTATAAACTCTGAGCCTATGCTTCTCAAGCTCAGGCTAGGGCGCATGCCAGTTGCAGATTAGACACTTGCTAGTGGGAGGTGCACGGTTCTCAACAGCTTTGTTTACTACCAAAAAAAAATGTAATTTCCATTTGCACCTTGCTGGTTGCAGATTCCCATTTGCTATATCTGAGTAATGCTCTAAATCCACGACTCTGTCTCTCATTTGCGTTTGAACAGATGTTTACTGTTTTTGAATCCACAGAAAACTGAGTCGGTAGCTTCTTTACGAACAAACTATATTTACTGACCAACCCCTCTTCTGTGGTGCACTCCGTCTCCATATTTTCGCTGAATGGAGGTGAGAGTGGAGGCGGAGGGGGGAGGTCTTGTGGTCACAGAGCGAGGGAGGTGGATCAGAAAGGTTGTGTGTGTGAGACAGGGACACGGAGAGGGAGAGGAGAAATAGGTGCGAACTTGCGGCCCATGTATTGTCATTTTAACGTAAAATGAACTATATCGATACAAGAGATATTGTCCCATGTTATATCCTGTTCGAGGGGGTCCTGGAATATTGGCGGGGGGGAGAGAGAGAATCAGCCATAATTAAAATAATTAGGTATTTGAATGCTTGTATATCTGTGCGCCCTAAGTGAGCCAAATTGATTTCCATTTGTGCAGGTCTATCGGGTATGAACTCTCCAAAAATGTGAAGATTTTGGCGGCTGACTTCGGGCGCAGCCCATAGTTGGCCCTGCAAATCACTACTTTTTGTAATTATGCACACTTTCCCAGGGGTTGTGTGGCTTGCGCACTGTCAGCCAAGGTATTTTATGCATGTCATGATAGATCAGCACCTCTTATTTGGATTTGGATGAAAATTACAAAATTACAGCGGCTTACTTAGTGCACACAAGTATAGTGGGCGCTTCTTGCCACCGAAAGGTAAAATTTCCACATTCGCACAGCGATTTCTCCATGCGCCCTAAGTCAAAATGAATTAAATATGGCTCACGTTGTCACTCAGCATCTCTAGTGTCAGTGTTAAAGAGAGTTTCGTGGCTGGTTTCGGTATTTACCCTTTTTGCACCATTTTTGTTAGGCCACGTCACGAAACAGCCAAATATGATAAACTGGGAACTTTATCCGATTTTCATGAAACTTGCAGGATTTGCTTCCTTTTCCAATTCCGCGGCCACCGCCGGCTTACCCTGTCCAGCAGCTGTTGCCAACTGCCGAAGCGGACAGGTCAACCGGTTTCCTGGGACCCTTGCCCTTTACTCACCTCGCCTAGTGTAAAGGGCACCCCCGTCTAGTGCCGGTCAAAGGACGCCTATTGGTGATCACTTACACCAACATCGATTTCATCATACGAATCTTAGAACTGACTTTTGATTTGATTGGGAAACCCCTTGAATACATAGCAAAAAAAACTAAAGCCAGGTTTAGCCTCAATGGGTTCTTGTGTAAAATGTACAACAAATTTCATGAAAAGTAAATCAACTGTTAATGAGATATAAGGTTATTTGAAAGTGATACATTTTGTAGTTTAGTGCCAATTTTGCCACCAAGTGGTGGTCTTTAAACAAAGGGGCTTGCCACACTGCACTCAAACTTACAGAACACCTTTCTCCTAGTTAAAGGGGACCTATTTAGCTGTATTTCCAAGGCTATATTTTGATCGTGGACTCCCCTAGAGAACTCCTGATCGTTCAAAGTCCGAAACGGGGTCCTTATTTACCTCATACTGCCATCTTCAAAAAACCCCATTTGTAGTCCATTGTAGTCTCTGCCTGAATTGCCTCATTGGGGTGGCTCTTCCACTATGGCCCCCACTCCCCATGTGCCCACTTACTTCTGACTGGCCAGCTCTGTGGAGGGCGAATTTGGGCGGGACAAGGCTGCAGAACACAGTTTTCTGGGTCCGCCTCCCCAGAGTGAAACGTGAGACGCGTCTGCCATCTCAGAAGGAGTCGGCGGGGAAATTCATCAATCTAACGCTATACTTGATTGTAGATCTAATGAAATTAACTTATTCTAATAAACACAGCAGCGAAAGTGGAGGACGCCGTGCAAAAGTCAGGCAGCTCAAGCTTGAATTTGCTTTCGGCTACAGTGGTGAGCACAGGGGTTTTTCTACTCTATAGCTAGGATGCAGGGAAAGCTAGAATCCACCACATGCAGATACTTTTGAAGAACGGGTCGACATACCCATGTTTAGACCGGAGACCGTAGAAATCCGGTGGGTCTGAGTTTAGAGGGAAACATGGACAGTTAGGAGCAGCTGAAAGTTGACCAACAGCTTATGGACTGCTTCGGTGTGTATTATAAGGACCTGCTGGTTTGTCTGCATAACTGTGGTGTGTCGTTAGCGTGAAGTAAGGAACAGCTTCTGCACTGGTATTTGACAGAGCAGCAAAAGCTCCAGGCTAAACGGCCTTTTTGGAAATTGCCCGTGGTGATGGTTCACTTATTGCGTCGGAATGACCAGCGTTTCCTCGTGGAGAATGGCCGCTTTATGGATGGTGCACGAGAGCGAGATAGAGCTATGGTTAAGTTATGAGCATAATACAGGTTTTACAGACCGTAAGTTCTGTTTGCCTGAACCGTTGCTTATGTAAAGCTAGCGAATCGATAACTTTTCCAGGAAAGAATTTAATATTCAATTGCTGATTTCATATTCAATATACGGCAATACAGAGAAATCATTTGTTATACCAGACATGTTTATAGCCTGCGTCAATATCTCCTATGGTTTAGTTCCGGGACTACGGCCACAAAGATTTTCTGTTCCAGGCTCTGGAGCCTTCTCACTGCCGACAGTGATTGAGGCGGCACCAGGTAAGAAAATATAGTTTCTGACCACGTGTGGTTTCCTATTCGCCACGGGGTGAATAGCCACTTCCAGAAACATCACATGCACTTTCAATTTAAAACTTGTGAGAAACCGCATTATAGTGCTCATGGAAGTGCAGAAGAAATTTGCTTCTGAAGATTTCTGTAAACTGTGTGTGTGAGTTTATGATGTAACTAAGATCTTCTCTCTGGATGTCAGGAGCACCAAAGTCCAGCAATCTACAAATATAACAAACAATGTGAAAATTTCTCTAAACTCTGACAGTGGATGTGTCCTATACGGTAACATGTATCATTCGTTTTCACAGAACATTAAGAGTATACAACAAAAATAAAGGAATTTTCTTGTCTGCACTTGATGGAATTAAAATATATAGAAAGCTTTATGATTTTTGTCCAAAAGAACCGCTCTTTTTCGCCGCTGTTGTTCTCATAAACAATCCCCTCACATCAAGCCGTGTCACGCATTATACTTTTGGTTATATCTCATACATCGTTCCTTTCCATGCAGTGGTTTACCAATTAAAAACTTTTCATTTTAAAGCTGTCTACAACAATAAAAATACAACCCCAATTCCGAAATATTTGGGACAGAGTATAAATTGTGAATAAAATCAAAATGCGATGACTTTCAAATTACACCAGCCAGTAATTTATTCACAGTAGAACAGAGATAACATAGGAAATGTTGAAACAATTTTTTTTTTTCATAAAATGAGCTCATTTTAAATTTGATGGTTGCTACAGGACTCGAGAGTTGGGACAGGGGCCTGTTTACCATGGTGTAGCATCTCTTCTTCTTTTTAACACCGACTGGAGGTGTCTGGGCATTGAGGAGACGAGTTTCTTGAGTTTAGCCATTGGAATTTGATCCCACTCTTGTTTAATGCAGGCTTCCAGCTACTGGAGAGTTTTGGGTCTCCTTTGACAGTCTTTTCTTATAATTATGCACCAAATGTTCTCAATCAGTGAAAGATCAGGACTGCCGGCAGGCCAGTTCAGCAAATGGACTCTTCTACTACTTGTAATCGCTGCAGTATGTGGTTTTGCATTGTCCTGCTGAAATACTCAAGGCCTTCCCTAGGATAGATGTCATCTGGAGGGGAGCAAATGCTGCTCTGAAACCTGTATACACCTTTCAGCATTCATGGTACTTTTTAAAACATGCAAGTGCCCCACATCATGTGCACTAATGCATCCCCATACCATCAGAGATGCTGGCTTTTGAACCGAACGCTGTTAACAGGAATGGTGGTCTTTCTCCTCTTTTGCCCGGAGGACACAATGCTCATGATTTCCAACAAGAATGTCAAGTTTGGACTCATCTGACCTCAGGACACTTTGCCACTTTGCTACTGTCCATTTTAAGTGAGCCTTTGGCCCACAGAACATGGCGGTGCTACTGGATCATGCTCAACAATGGCTTCCTTCTTGCATGATAGAGTTTTAGGTGGCATCTGTGGCTGACACAGTGGACTGTGGTTACAGACAGTGGTCTCTAGAAGTATTCCTGGGCCCCTTTAGTAATGTCAATGACGGAAGCATGCAATGGTACGTTACATTACAGGTTCTTAGCAGACGCTCTTATCCAGGGCGACATACAAAAGTGCAGAGCTCCTAGGAGACAAGTACGAGTGCTGACAGTGAGTGACAGAACACTTTCCATTGTTACAGATCTAAACCAATAAGCAATCACCAAAAATACTGGTAAGACGGAGTAGAATGACAACAGAATCAAAGGGCAACAGATCAAGTTAACAAACTCAACTAAAATAGTATAAAAACCTTGTAGACCAGCAGCAAAGCTGAGAGGAGGACAGAATTAAGTGTAACAAGAGGGCAAGGTCAAGTGAACAAAATGGCAACAAAGGCAAGTGCAAAAAAGGGGCAGAGTCAAGTGCAAGAAAAGGGCAACAAAATCAAGTGAAACAAAAGTACAGAGTCAACTGTAACAAAAGGGCAACAAAATCAAGTGCAACAAGGGGCAGAGTGAAGTTAACTAAGGGGCAGAGTCAACTGTAACAAAATGGCAACAAAATCAAGTGCAACGAAGGGGCAACAAAATCAAGTGCAACAAAATGAGTGCAACAAAGGGGCAAGAAAATCGAGTGGACCGATAACAAAATCGGGTGCAACAAAATGAAGGGCAACCAAATCAAGTGGTAACAAAATCAGGAAAAAAGGTAAGCAAAATTAAATGCAACAAGATCGTGTAAGGGCAACATATTAAGGGACGTAGGGACAGGATTCAGGGCAGTGGAGTAGGGGAAAGGTGGAGCCTGAAGAGGTGGGTTTTCAGGCGGCGCTTGAAGGTGCTCAAGAATTCTGCTGTTCTGACCTTGATAGGTAGATCATTCCACCAACGAGGTACCAGGACAGGCAACAGCCTTAAGCGGGAAGGGGAGGAGCAGAGAGTGGGAGGAGCCAGGCGACCAGAAGTAGCAGAGCGGAGTGCTCTGGCAGGGGTGTAAGGTCTGAACAGTCTCTGGATGTATGCTGGAGCTGTTTTGTTGACTCCCTTGTAGGCTAGCACCAATGTCATGAATTTGATGCGAGCGGGGAAACAGTGGAGTCTTGTGAGCAGGGGGGTTACATGGGAGTGTCTCGGGAGGTTGTGGACCAGGCAAGCTTCAGCGTTCCGGATGAGCTGCAGGGGTCTGATGGCAGATGCTGGGAGGCCGGCGAGGAGGGAGTTGCAGTAATCCAGGCGGGAGAGGATCAGTGCTTGGACTAGGAGCTGCGTTGAGTAGCTGGTGAGGAAGGGCCGGATTCTACGGATGTTGTAGAGGAAGAACCTGCAGTCCGATTCACTGCTGCGATGTTCACAGCAGAGGAGAACTTGTCATCAAACAGGACTTCGAGGTTCTTCACACCCCGCCAGGGGGAGTTGGTGGTTTCCCCCAGGGTGATGGTCAGGTCCAGGAGAGGGGAGGATGGAGCAGGGATGTAGATCATCTCTGCCTTGATTGGGTTGAGCTTCAGGTGATGGTTGTCCATCCAGCTCTGGATGTCTTGTTGGCAGGCGAAGATGTGGGTGGAGACCTGGACATCAGGGGGAAAAGAGAGAAAAAGTTGAGTGTCATCAGCATAATAGTGATATGAAAAACCATGAGCAGAAATGACTGTGCCAAGAGACTGGAGATTAAGAGAAAAGAGGAGTGGACCAAGAACTGAGCCTTGAGGGACGCCTGTGGTAAGGGGGCGGGGTGTTGATACTTCACCAGCCCAGGCAACCTGGTAGGAGCGACCGGAGAGGTACGAATTCAACCAGATGAGGGCTGTGCCACAGATCCCCAGTGCAGACAGGGAAGAGAGGAGGATGGAGGGGTCAACGGTGTTGAATGTGGCAGAGAGGTTGAGGAGGATCAGGATGAATGAGAGGGAGGCGGCGCGTGCAGTGTGAAGCACCTCACTGACGGAGATGAGTGCGGTCTCCGTGGAGTGGGCAGCTCTGAATCCCAAGTGGTGAGGGTCCAGAAGGTTGTTTTCTACAAGAAAAGTGGAGAGTTGGTTAGCAACAGCACGTTCAAGGGTTTTTGATAGCTAAGGGGAGGAGGGAGACTGGGCGGAAGTTCTGATTGCCTGAGGGGTTGAGGGAGGGTTTTTTCAGGAGAGGGGTAATGGTAGCCTCTTTGAATGGAGAGGGAAAGCATCCAGAGCACAAAGAAAAGTTGATAAGGGAGGTGACAAAAGGGAGAATGTTGGGTGTGATAGCCTGGAGGAGGGGGGAGGGGATAGGGTCGAGAGCACATGTGGTAGGACGGTGGGAAAGGAGCAGCAGGGAGACATCAGAAGGTGAGAGGGGGGAGAAAGCAAAGAGGTGTTGGGAGGGGGTAGCGGGGAAGGGGGAGAGGGGAGTGAGGGAGGAAAAGGAGTTGTGAATGGACACAATCTTGGTCTCGAAGAAGGCTGCGAAGTCCTCTGCTGTGATGGAGGTTGCAGGTGTGACAGGCGGAGAGCTGAGGAGAAAAGAGAAGACAGAAAACAATTGGCGAGGGTTAGAGATTGAGTTCTGGATTTTATAATGGTAAATTTTAATTTTAGCAGTGGTAATTGAAGAGGAAAATTCAGCTAGGAGGGACTGGTAGTGGGACAGGTCTGCCGGCGCCCTGGATTTCCTCCATTTCCTGTCTGCTGCTCGGAGGCTTTTCCTGCTGGAGCGGAGAGTTTCTGACATCCAGGGGCTGTGTGGGGATGATCTGGCTGGCCTGGAAACAAAGGGAGAGAGAGCATTGAGTGAGGATGAGAGGGAGGAGAAGAGAGAGGAGGCAGCAGATTCAGTGGGGAGATCAGAGAAGGATTCAAGGGAAGGGAGGGAAGCAGTGACATGGGAAGCGAGAGCAGAGGGGGAGAGAGAGCAGAGGTCATGGCAAACTGTAACAGAGGGGGTTGGAATGGGGGGAGTGAGAGGGAGAGGGAGGGAGAAAGAGATGAAGTGGTGGTCAGACAGGTGGAGAGGGGTTACAGTGGGATCAGAGGAGAAGCAGTGACAAAGCAGGACTAAGTCTAGGAAATTGCCAGCTTTGTGAGTTGGGGGTGAGGGCAGGAGGGAAGGGCCGAAGGAGTGGAGGAGAGGAAGAAAGACGGCAGACTGACTGGCCTCAAGGTGGAGGTTGAAGTCTCCCAGGAGAATCAGTGGGGTGCCTTCGTCAGGGAAGGTGCTGAGTGGGACGTCCAGCTCGTCGAAGAAACATCCTACGGGGCCTGGGGGACGATACACAACAATGATGAACAGATTAGTTGGAGAGGATATGGAGACAGAATGAAATTCAAAGAAGGCGATAAATAGGTAAGAGAGACGAAGATGAGAAAATTTCCAAGTAGGAGAGATTAACAAACCAGTCCCACCACCTCGCCCAGATGGCCGGGGGGTGTGGGAGAAGGAGAAGGAGGTAGAGAGAGCCGTCGGCGTTGTGGTGTTGCCTGGAGAGGTCCATGTCTCTGTCAACCTGAGGAAGTCGAGGGACAGGAGGGAAACATGGGCACAGATGGACTTAGCCTTCCGGACAGTATGCAATTTTGAATAACGTTGATTTAAACACAGCAAATACGTGTCCAGATGAATGATTGTCATCTTATCGAATTGGGGATAACAAGCAGCACCTGTTAAATGAGGAGTGCTCTCGGAGTGAACCCTCCGTTTTGAAAATGACTGAGAACAGGTCAGGGCTAAAAATTGTTTCAAACAGATGTTTTATGCAACCCAATTCTCTGTTCTTGTTTCGCAACTGTACTGAATTATGCCTTTGATTTAATTGCCGTTAGATTGCATATGGGGAGAAAAGGTGTCTTCAGTTGCAAATCACGATAATTGGAAAACACGTCAATAAAGGAATATGATTGAGAACTAGCCAGGACTAATTATTGTCAGAAAGGAACATGTCTTGCCCCCCCCCCCCCCCCCCCCCCCCCCCAAACTGGCTTACGCCACTAATACGCACGGTTGATTACGGTTGACTGCGCAATTCCTCAGCCGATTCTTTACAAAGGGAGGCGGAGGCGTCTCAGGTTTTGCAGTTGGTTAAGCCAATGACGTTTCCCACTCCAGTCTTTTCTTTACCTCTGTGGTCGGGACTGTTAGGTTGACCATAGTGCAGTTGCGGACGCCGATCGGAACGATATTTATGAGACTGTATGAGCCCGTTTTTGTTCAAAACTGGACTAAAACTCATAGTCCCATTATCCGAAGACTGTATCGCAAAATATGCGATGGGGATGTCAAAAGCCCGTCGCAGATTGGAGCATTTAAGAAAAACTGATAGCATTTTGCAATGCGATGCTGCTCTTCACCAGCCCAGAAAATAGTTCCACACAGCCAATGTGCTGTTCCTCTTTGACACAAAAGTTCAGACAGAGTTGAGTTCTCTTTAGCCTTGGGCCATGGTGCAACTGGTAAAAGTCCAACGCGGAAAGTGCGTCATGTTTATCCGGCCATCCTCGGCTCAGCACTTGCGTACGTGTCACGTGACCAGAGTGTAATCGCAGCCTTTGCGATTAGAAAATCTAATTTTGTCATCTTGCGATATTATCGCAAAGGCAATTAATCGTTCCGCCCTAATCATGACTTTTCCTTTAAAACATGTGTCTAACTTGTCCTAGAAAATTAGAGCAAAAATTGGGTTTCTTTACAGAAACAGGTCTTGTTCTTCTTCAGACAGTAGGAAGAGGATTGTCCAGGCAACAGTCTTACCCTTATTTGACTATGGGGATGTCCTTTACATGAATGCCTCTGATAGTACTTTAAGACCTTTGGACGCAATTTATGACAGCGCTCTGCGTTTTATCACTGGAGATGGTTTCCGCACTCATCACTGTGTTTTATGTAGTTCATTAGGGTGGTTTCCCCTTCATTTTAGAAGGAAGCTCCATTGTGTTTTATGTATTTATAAAGCATTGCTTGGCAAACTTCCTTCTTATCTTACTTGGCTTTTGCCAATCAAAATCAGAAGCTAGCATTTCAGATAGCAAAGGTGGGTTTTGTTGGAGGCACCCAGGACTAGAACAAATTTGGGCTGTTCTGCTTTTAGCTCATATGTACCCTGTGTCTGGAGTAGATGCCAAGACTCTTGGAAGCTTGATTGTCTCATTCCATGCCATGGCCACCACCTTTAGTGGCAAACACTTGTTTTTGTTGAAATTTTTGGTGTCGTGGGACCTTCAGTTCAGTTGTATCATGAATGTTCGATGTGTTTCATATTATAACTTATATAATCACTTAGGTGTAGAGATGATGGATTTCTTTAGGATGGTTTGTGTTCAGTTTGCACCAGATCTGATTGTCTGTTTTGGAGGAGTTATTATTTTTTTTTTTTTTTTTGGATAGTTTGTGCTTAGTAACACGGTTTTTTGTTTCTTCCTTCTGCCTTGCATGTTGAGTGTACTTCAGGAATAAATTAAGTGTTCTATGAATAATCTCCATTCCAATTAGAATTTCCTGTTGCGTCCGGCTTAATTCATGTTTGGGCAATCGGTCCTCATCTTCCCATTTTTATATATCAAATATATATATTTGCGTCGATGTTCCCATTTCGTTTCCTGAGCGTGCCTTTTGGTTTGTGCCTTTCTGTCCGTCCGGATGTAAAGTTTTGTCCAGAGCATAACTCCAAAATCGTTTGCATGATCTTAACGAAACTTGGCATACTTACTACTCGGGTCCTGAAGTGGTGCCTTTTGGTATTTGCCTGTCTGTCTGTCTGTCCGTATGGATGTAATCAAATTTTGTCCAGAGCAGAACTCCAAAACCATTTGCATGATCCAAACAAAACTTTGAATACTTACTACTCAGGTCCTGAAGTGGTGCCTTGGTATGTGCCTGTCAACCCGTCCGTCTGTCTGTCTCTCCGGATGTAATCCATTTTTGTCCACAGCAGAACTCCAAAGCCGTTTGCATAATCTTGATGAAACTTTGCATACTTAATGCTCAGGTCCTGCAGTGGTGCCGTTTGATCTGTGCCTGTCTGTCCATCCGTCCGTCCGTCCGGTGGGCTAGGCAGGGAAGGGGGCTGGGGGGAGACATCTGTTTTTACAAGTAAAGACACATTCTAGTTATTACTGTGTTTACACTTACTTTCGTGTTGTGGGATCATATTGAGCCTTCGTGACCTCGCCTTTTTTTTTGATGTGTAAGAGCAACACAAGGGAAGGTAGACTTTGCTTTTCAGTTCTGGCAACCTGGTGAACCGCACACGTAGAGGCAGTTTCGCCAATTTCTTGCAATACACATGTAACACTGAGTGTGTCTCGGCGATTCATAACCACATCTGGTCAGTAGCACACAAAGTTTAACAACATCTGGTCAATGGAACAGAATATCTGGCTAATTGCCATTCTGCTTTTGCCATTACAGGTAGGTGTACATTTGCATTGCAGCATGTTCTTTGCCCCCAGTTTATCCTAGGAATAATTTAGATTTTGTTTGATTTCTGCCATTTACGTTGATCTTTTTAGTTGTTGGACATTATTCTGTCACATCATTAAACTTTTGTGTGGGTTCCATGAGCCAATGTGAAAATGCCGATTTCTAAATGTTCAAAGTCTTTGCGAAGTCAACTGCTTGCTGGAGTCAGTTTTGAGCTAGAACCAATGAAAGAGTAGTCTATATTCCTGAGATCACCTTTTGTAGTGCATCTTTTTAAGAATGTTACTGAGGCTGTTATCTAGGGGAGTACCTTTTATGGTGAACTACTGGGATTTTTGCAATGTATGCGTTTTTTATGTGATATGCACGATTGTGTTCACTTGGAATGTTTGTGTTCTGATAGCTCATATTATGGGAAGTATGCTCTGCAGATTATGGAGTTGATTTTAACTTTCACGGTGCTGTGTCCACTATGTTATGGAGGTGATTATTTGTCTTCTGTTGCTTTGGTAGGAGGATGTCATCATTAATGTGGGAGGTCCGCTACATAGAGCACAACGCACAAACCTTCAATGAACCCGGAACACCCATCGTCAAAACTGCAAAATTTGTATCAGATCTTATGCTGCAGTTTATAAAGCAAGTATAATTGAAAGGAATTTTATTTCATGGATTTTTTCCCCCTCAAAAAAAATTGGTGTATTGTTTTTTTATGGGGTTATTTTACCTTTTAAATATCAAAGTATGTTTATTTGCTACCCTGTTGCTCACAATGCATTACAATGCAGTATATGGACATTTGAATGCTGTGACATAAGTTTGACCTTTTTTTGCTATAAATCCAAGTTTTCAATGCCTTTTTATTTATTTTTTTTTATTTATTTATTTTTTGTTGAGCAAGGGACCAGAGTTGCATGGATATAATTCCTCTCTACAACAGCATGAAGAAAAAGGCTTTCTCTGACACTGAGGAGGTATGCAATTTTGTCTTTGGAGAACTCCAGTGGTTGTGTGTGCACTTATGGAATATTTTAGTTCTTAGTTGTTCTTTGTGTCTTGTGGGGAAATGAACTTGATTAGGTTTTTGGTTTTTTTTTGTGTTATTGATCTTAGTACTGGACTAAATTGAGAGTTCTGTGAATAATTTTCATTCATATTAGAATTTCATGCTGAGCTAGGCTTAAGTTGTGTCCATGAAAGTGGCCCCATTCTTCTATTTTTATAATCTTTTATTTGACTAGCGAAGACCTGTCGAGAACAAGTTCTCAATCAGAGGAGCCTGCGGGGTTGACCTACAGCTGTGATTGATGCGTTGTTTCATCTTGACAGGAGGAAGATGAAGATGACAGCCCGGGAACTTCCACCCAGAAGAAAAGGGTTGGAACTTTTCTATTTTCTGAGGGGAACGTTTCCATATGAAACATAGGGCTGCCCCCTTACACTAAGGGGTTCAGTGTAATAACGTTCTTCGTCTTTACTTTATTTATGCAACAACAATACATGTGCTTTACAATAGCATCCTGACCAGTGTACAACATTGGTACATGGTGAAAGTATATTCCGTGTAATGCCATAAAACGTGAGATTGGCATCTATCAAGTTATCGCGCTGAACGCTTCAACTGAGTTGAATCAGGTATGATTTCCTGCAGTCTCTAAGTTTATTCAGTTTCATGAATACACATGAATTTTGATATAAAGCTGTTCAATCTCAGATAACTTGCCTCTTGGTGACGAAGAACAGTGAAGTTTAATGCAAGAAGACTGCAAACTGCTTCAATTTACTGCAGCTTTCGGTCTATTTCTACGTTGTTTTGGAATAAATAAAGACTCATGTTTGGAATAAATAAAGACTCATGTTCTCACCCGTAAGAGATTCATAAAACTTCTGCGCAGCAGGCCTTTTATTAGAGCGAAATAGTCACCTCTGTAGCAGAGGAAGTAAATAAACTTTTGGCAAATTGAAACTAATAAAGCTGCCGGGATTTTGGCTGTTGAACCGGACAACCTTGTGGTAGCCTCGGTTGTCCAGATCTAGACTAGACAGCCGGATAACTGCTTATCACTCAGTGTTATATTCCCACTTAACGGAAAAAAACTCATGATAATTATTTTTACCAAGACTCAACACAATTCCAATGTCGAGCTATTAAATTAACTCGGCGCAAAAACACGCAAACGATGCATGTGTCAAATATGCTGTACTGCCGAATCCGTGACTTCATTCTGCTGCACAAACGATATATCATATGAAAGTGGAGACACAACAGATAATAATGACAGAAAGTGTAATCTCTTTATGTTGTGAAGGAGCAAATAAAAGTATTATCTTCATCAGTCGCATGTTTTCCCTTGTCTGAACACGGCCCGATCTTAATTATGTGCGGATAAAGACTGGGCTCATCTTTATACATATGCATTTAAACTAGACCACGGTGGAATGGAGTTTTCGAGTGCCAGTCTTCTTGCTGAAGAAAAATATGGTTTTCGATTACTCTAGCGGTATTCCATGATGTACATCAACTTTATGTCAATATATTCAAGAATTTTAACTGTTAAATTTTGGTTAGATTGAGTGCACAAGAAAATTGTGCGGTCCAGGTAGTGCCAGACCCATGCTGCCTGATGGCGCCCTCGGCGCAAGCGGGGCAATAAGATAGCCTCTTCTCAGCCAACTGACCAGACCTTGTTTATTGACAGCTCTGATAAATGAATTCAAGTAGTGGCACCTGACTTTGCAAAACACAATTCTAAGTTTAGTAACATGATCGTCACGCCGTTAAATGGAACAAACAAATTGTGAAAACTGCATGAATTTTTATTTTTCGTGTCGGGCGAAGATTTGACTTTATGGCTTGAGTGCTGGACAGCATAAAAAGCTGCCGCCCACTGTGGGCAGAACTCTAAATGTGGATGGGAAAGATACATGAGAAATGATCACTTGGTCATTTCAATGAGTCTGATAATGCAATAGCATTCATTGTGACATTCAGTTGATTGCTCTCAAATAATCAGAATTGCAGAGAATATTACCCAAATAGAGTAACAACACTGGAAATATAATGTCTAACAGAAAAAGATTTTATGCTTTCTTCTGCCCCTAACTAAGCCTCATCAGTTTAGAAAAATAATACAGCCACAGCCAGATGCCTAAACAACTGCAGGTTCAAAAATTATGCCTCTGTAACCAAAAATGAAAATTTTTACGGATTTTTTTTCTTGGTTACATTTGTGCGTGTTTCAACAAACGGTTTTGGCGAGTCCAACTTTCCCTGCACTTATGGCCACGGTTGTTTTTATTTTGAAGTAGTCTTGAAATTCCTTACTTAAGTTCATTTTCCCGTCGCTAAATTTTCACTCCAGTATGCCCTTCCAATTCCCTGCACTGGTGTGCAATCATCTTTGCATAATAATGGTGCTTTCAAAACTCATTTGGTTCATTGACGAAAACCCCCCCCCACCCCCTCCTTGTCAAAACCATTGAAACAATTCCCCCCTATCAAAATTACTTCCTTGTCTACCTTTTGCATCCGTCTCATGGATGTTTCAGACCATGGCTGTCTGCGTACACTAAAAGAATTAGATTTTCCTGTTATATTAGAGTGGTGGCCAATAGAAAAAATTTGGTGCATCATAACATGAAAAATCTTGCCCACGGCTGTTGAGCAGCTAGAATCCTACATCAAGCAAGAGTCGTACAATATCCCTCTTCCAAAACTCTAGTAATTGATCTCCTCACTTCCCAGACGTTTAAAGGCTGTTGTTTAAAGAAGAGGGGATGCTACACAATGGTAAACATGGCCCTGTCCCAACTTTTTTGAGGTATTGCCCTCATCAAATTGAAAATGAGCTAACATTTTTCATGAAATGGTTAAATTTCTCACTTGCAACATCTGATGTGTTATCTATGTTCTGCAGTGAATAAAATGTGGGTTTATGAGATTTGCAATTCATTGCATTCTGTTTTTATTCCTGTTTTACATAATGTCCCAATTTTACTGGAATTGGGGTTAGTACAATGTAGCACAATATTTTACAATGTAAAAACGTGATTTTATCTAGTGGCCTCGGGTAGATGCTCACTAAAGGGTTGAAATAAAATTGTGGAAACGTGAGCTTGTGGTATTGCGTATTGCTCTGTGTGACACTGCACACATTTGTTGGCATATGTGTATACCGGTATGTGTGCATGCGTGGTTGGTGTTTGTTTGTTTTTGTTTTCTCAACATGAATTCTTGCCCCGCCCTCACCTGTTCCTTCTCAGGAGCAAAAGCCGATAATGCGAAAGCTGCGGAATAAGCCCCCGGTGTATGACGGGAAGGCCTGGAAGACGCGCTGTAAGGAGCTGTTGGACCTTATCTTTCAGTGTGAAGACTCTGAGCCTTTCCGCCAGCCTGTGGACCTGCAGGAGTACCCGGTACCACACCAAGCCAAACCCTACCCCGACCTCTTAACCACGCTCAACTACTCCCGACCCTCACCTCTGACCATACTCACCCAAACCATACCTTGACCTCATCCCACACCTGCCCAAAGCCTACCCTCACCACTAACCACGCATTTCTTGGCAATTTCATTCCTGTCATTGCCAGCCCTCCAACTAACAGGCTGTTCTGAGTGGGTATCCCTTCCATGGAATGAGCTTAGTTCTAATTGGCCAGCAAACACAGCCACCGTGACTATGGAGAGCGACAATGTCACAATCCCCCAACTACTGGCAAGTCTTTAAATACAGTTAACTGAGTAAGTATGATATGAGTAAGGAAAGGTAATGCCTGCAGGCTAAGTAAGGATGGATGTCAAAATTCACCGAAGTGCAACAAACAGTCACCATAAAAGTTTTACTGGAGTTATAATTCAGTCTCTAATGATTAATATGATTAGTGGCTATCGCCTGTATTACTGCATTAGCTGTTCCAGTAAAAACAGACAGAGTTAGACGGTCACTACCCTCATCCCTAACCAAAGTCAACCAAACCCAACCCTCACCTCTAACCACTCCCACCCAAACTCTACCCTCAAGAGCAGTGTTTCTCAAACCTCTCCTGGAGAACCACCTGCCCTGCCTGTTTTAGATCTTTCCCTGCCCCAGCACAGGTGATTCAAATAATCAGGATGTTATCAATGAGCTTTAGAGGGTCAATAAAGAGCTGATCATTTGAATCACCTGTGCTAAAACAGGGAAAGATCTAAAACATGCAGGACAGGTGGTCCTCCAGGAGAGGTTTGAGAAGCACTGCTCTAGAGTCACTCAGTAGTTGTGTGAACACTCAAAAATCCCATTTTATCATCTGCCCCGCATAATGACGCAGGGGATATAGACGTCAGTGCGGTCGTCTGTCAGTCCATCCGTTCACGGTCATTTACACTGAACAAAAATATAGGCCCCTAATTTGAAGGCCCCATGTCAAATTTTTGAGTTTTTTTTTAGGGTTATGCAATATATTAAGTGAATCAAAATTCATTTTCGTTAATGACAAATCTTCAGATCACCGTCCATTACATCTTGATATTGGCATCTGCAAAGGAGTGACAATCCTTTGAACACATTTGGGGTCAGGTAGATGAAGTTGAATCTTCAATATCTTTTGTGTCCACCGTTTGCGTCTCTCAGAGCAACACATCTCCTTTGCATGGAGTTGATCAGGTTGTCTATTGTGGCCTGAGGAATGTTATTCCATTCTTCCCGGAGGGCCACACTGAGCTGGCGCACATTATCCTGAACTGGAACAATGTCGTGGACACGTCAATCCAGAACATCCCAAAGATGCTCTATGGGCGACATGTCCGGCAAATACGCAGGCCAGTCCAGAACTGGAATGTGCTCTGCTTCAAGGAACAGCATGGTGGACGTTCTGGTGGACATCCCTGCATCCAGCATGCCAATGGCACATTCCCGCATCACCTGAGACATCTGAGGCATGATGACTTTTGACAAAATTTGACATTTTGGGGTGACCTTTTATTGTCCCCAGTATAAGGAGTGTCTTGGTACTGCTCATTCTGTCTGATCACAGTCTGGAAATGCCACACCCATGTACTGAGTGAAATCACTGCATCACTGAGCAAATGCGCGCTGACAGAGAGATGGATTAAAAATGGTACACAAATCAAGAGAAATATTCCTATTGTACAACTAAAAGTCAGGATATGCTCACTTAGAGTTGTTAACTCCATGTGGCATCAGTATTTGACATGGGGCATTTATATTTTTGTTCAGTGTGGTTTCTGGAGCAGAGCTCCAATACCGCTCAACAAAACTTAATAAAACTTGCTTTGCATATTAATAATGTCTTAGACTGGTGCCTTTTGATATTTAGGAATTTCTGAGATTAGATTGCGAGGGCCTGGGGGAAATGTCACCTCAGACGACTCTTGTATCCATTGCACAAAAGTGAGCAGTTGTGCACAATGAAAATTGTTGGATTTTTCATTCTTTTCTTGGTAGGGTGACATATTAATACTGTGCTCACTCTGTCTTCAACTTTAATTTAGCAAAATATGCTAAAAGGCTCCTCTCCTTTAACATTTTGAGATTTTGCTTCGCATGTTTTGCAGTCCGTTAATCCCATTAAAAGATACACTGCCCAGCCAAAAAAAAAGTCGCCGACTCAAATATTTAGTTGGAACCCCTGTAGCTTTGATTACAGTGCATATTCGTCTTGCCATTGTTTTGACAACTATATGCAATGCCAGAACATTTATTTTCGATCAGAAATGCCATAATTTTTGGCTGAGATCTTGTCTTCTCGACAGTGGTTGAACCACTCGGTAGTCTTTCTTGTGCACATCCCAGTAACTTTTAATGCGTTTAAGGTCAGGAATTTGTGGTGGCAAATTTGTTTGTGAAAATGATTCCTCATACTTATTTTTGTCTTTCATGGTTTTCTTCGCTAAATACAGGCCAATAACTTGCCCGTTCTGAAATTATGTAACATCTTTTCCACCATCAAAGGATGTGTCTTCCAACATGATTTTTTTAAGAAATAACTAGCGAAGTGCTTCATCATTGAGGGTTAAAATGATTATTGCCAGCTGAAACATATTAATAACCGCAATAATTATCCAAGTATAGAATTTTTTCAATAATTTCCAAACGGTGACTTTTTTTTGGCCGGGCAGTGTATGATCTGTTTATTTTCTATGGTTTAATTACACCACGAACACTGTTCATTTTTAGGTCACCTGAGCCGAAGGCGTGACCTATTCGATCCCCTTTTGTCCGTCGTCGTGCGTCGTCTGTCGTCCGTAAACTTTTCCTTGTGAACAAAATAACTTACCTCACTTACAAAATAACTTACCTCAGAAGTAGAAAAGTAACTTGACATATGTTAATGAAGGTATTATTCCTTCCTTTCACAGAAGCGTTTTTTGTTTAAACGCAAAATGAAGTTTTTATGAGCATATTGACAGACTGCACAGACCAAACCTATGTATTGTCAACTCTGTTAGTGCAAGCCTATTGTCTTGCATTTACTTTTTTATACCTAGATATGCTGGAAACCAGTTATCTTTATAGATGGAAGTGTCTTGAGGTGCTTTTTAAAAATTGTGAATTTCATGACCCCCAGCCTCCATGTTTGCCCCTGGTGAGGGGGTCAAGTTTACTTTAGTTTATATAGGAAAATGATGCTTTTGGGTATATTCTGTTTAATTTCTACTGGAAATCATTCACACTTGATTGATATTACAACAATGAGATGATATTATGATATTTTTAACAGTTTCCCTTACCCAGGGGCTAAGGGGCAGGGCCCAAGGGTCAAAATGGCTTGAGGAATCTTCTTTGCTTAAAGAAAATAGCCGCAAGTTATATACATACAATTTAGAATACTCTATTGCTTATCATACTGGTTTCCATTAATTTGATCCCTGGGGTCAAAATTAGGGCCACGCCTAATGGCCAAGGTTTAACATTGGATATACTATTCTCAGGTGACCTTTAAGGCCCATGGGCCACTTGTATGATTGACTAGACCATACCGTAAAATACAATGACACACAACACAAATGAATAAAGTAACCACAATAAAGAAGCTAACATTATTCATTTAATTTAATCTCAGGCAAAAATACAATAATGTACAATCGTTTAGTTTGGTGTCTAGAACTTTTTTGTTCTGAATAAATGCCCGTTAACTACGGGTCTAAGAAAAATACTGATGTCAATTAAATATGTACTACATTTAAATAATTTAAAAATTCACAACACTGCAAGCAGAGATATTTAGTTGGACCGATGCTGTCAGCTCAAAAACCACTCACAAATTTAATAAAATTTGTCAGTCAAGAATACTGGCATTTTGCTGAAGGCACGCCATTTGGCCTTGGATAAGCGAGGATTTTTTCAGCCCAAGACAAATGAGATTGGGTTGAAGAAGCTAACATGATCAATGAATCAAACAAACAATCCATATCAATCCAACATCATTCATTGCAAACTCTGCTCATAACATTGTTACTTGGCCCACAGAATGTTATAGCTTAAATTATATGTTAAAAAAATACAGGAAATTTGTTCAGATCATTTGCCATATGCAAGTTCTACATACATTCCGTCCATGCACGCAAACCTGCACAACATCCTTCCCCAAATCAATGAAAGGGGGGGAGCCCATTGGGTTGCTTTCACTTGATTTTTAGGCATTCAACCAATGCAGTTTAAGGTTCCAAATATTGTTGCGTGCGGCAAACTTTTTTCTCCTCCACTGAAATGGCTGCGGTGAAGCTATCACCTGCTGGGAAAAACGGCAGTCGAATTGTCGCTGCTAAAATTTCTTTGCGCAAATACAGCGGATATTGCGGTAGAAACTGCAATGATGCAGTTACTGTAAAATAACCCATTCGTGGAAAGAATAGCGGGGCTGATCTTTAGCCACACCCGCCCAAAGCCTACTCTCACCTCTAACCACATCCACCCAAACTATACCCTCACCTCTAACCACACCCACAGAAACTCCACCCTACCCTCTCGTCATGCTCACTCGAACCTTACCCCCACCTGTAACCACACCTCAGACCCTACTTTTACCTGTAACGACACCTACCCAAACCGTACCCTCACCTCTAACTACAGGCACCCAAACAGTACCCTCAACTCTTAAAGAACCAAAAAAAGGGATTTTATTAATATTTGCCAAGCTGAACAATAGACAGAGGTACAAGACGTGACCCAAACCAAAATATAAAACCACAACAGAGCAAAGCGGGACAAAAGCAACAAAAAAAAAACACTACTTAGACGAGTACCAAAAAGTTGACAAATGAATAAAACTAAAGCCTACCAGCAAATCAAATAAAAACAAGACCGCAGTTGTTGGTTGGTTTGCTGCCTGCCTTGTGACAATCCTTGGTATTCGATCCGCGTCATCAACGATTGATGCGGCCGTATTGTTAACATCCCCACTAACATTCCTGACGCAACTCTATCGAGAGGTTTCTACCTCACATTCTATAGCAATTGTATCAACCTTGGTTGGTTCAACATGGCTTGCTGTGTGGTTCACGGCTGTTCTAAAACAGCAACAAAAAATGGCGTTAGATTTTTTGCAATACCCACTGTGAGGAAAAGAAAGGGGAGAGAGGCAGAGGAGTTGAGCCAGCAGAGGAGAGACCTGTGGCTAGCTAGAATCAATAGGAGAGACTTCCAGGCTACTCCTTACAGCAAAGTCTGTTCCGATCATTTTACCTCTAGAGTTAGATAAGCCACTTTCCCCAGTAAAGTGTGTGCACAGCATTTAATCACTGGTAGATAAAGGTTTTATTACTCAGAGATTGTTTTGTCAGACAGTGAATGTTGCTTGATGTGATAAAAGATGCAAGGTGCTAGCTACCAGCGCCTGACATCGTTTTGGTAGGAGGTGACGTCAAGACGGCTGATATGACAGTCGATATTATTGACGTGTGAGATTCACGGTGAGCTGCTGTTGAATAGAGTTAATGGCTGTAGCTACACTTGCATTTTTTCCGTTCTATGGAATACAGCTTTATCAAAAACGTTGGTTTTGGCGTGAGCATTAAGATTTTGTATTTGTGTCTTAAGACGCCATAAAATGCCCGGTTAGCACTCTCTTATTGCACAACAGAAATAGCCAGTTAAGATGCCATAAAATGCCCTGTTAAGACACTGAAATACCAAATATTAATGCTGACCCAAAAACCGACGTTTTGGACCAAATGCAAGTTTACAGAACGAGGATTTAATTCAGGTGCTTTGGGAGGCAGCCAATGTTAGCTCCTCCCTACCTTGCTCGCTGCCGTTTCTGACGAGAGTAGGCTGACGCTGTGTGGATTAGATAGTGGCAAATATCGGGGTAATCCACGGCTGGCAGCAAAGATATATCTCTGCTAAATGCTGCTGAGTCCAATTTATATGGATCGACGCCAATCAAACAAATGTTTTCATCATAGCGCGATGAGGATGCCATGATGGCTCATTTAACTCAATTGAAATCTTCACTCTGCTCCTCAGCGGTATGTCAACAATATAGCCACCGTGACGTCAGAAGGCTGTCTGCGAATGCCATCAATTGAATTGATGCCAAAAGGTGTAATAATTGATTCAAGGATACCACTGAAGTCCAGTTCTGGAATGCACTCGAAGAAGGGGTACCATAACATGCAGAATCTTCTCAGGGAGCCCTTAGCAAGGCGTCAAGTTCCTATTTTATCCTATTTTTTTTTCCTATTTTTTGGGGCAATTCCTATTTACTCCTATTTTCCAAGCAAATTCCTGTTTTTTTCCTATTTTTCTCACTGATCACAGAGAAAATTGTATCCATTGTCGCTGATATCTATGCGTACGATGTGGATTTTTATATCTTCGCGGACAGTTATGAGTTGATAAGGATATTTTATGCTCCATATATGGATTTTGCAACTGTGGTACCATTGTGATCCATAGACTGTCAAAATGGACGATGTGTACCCACCTACTAGCGCTGTACAAAAGTGGCGCCAGAATATCCTTCGTACAGAGGCTGCCATCTTGCACACTTGGAGCCAGAGTTGCAGTTGCGATCAGGAGGTTGAGCTGCTGTATCCAGTCCAGCCCATACACCCGCTCCACTTAGTAGAAGCATGCACATTCCCAGTATTTTCTTATATCCTGGGTGGCAGCTTGCGTGTTGGCACACAACGGCCCCTTTTGAGAGACTGGCTTTACTCCAACTGAAGGTTTATGTTCGGATTTGTATCTAAGGAGAGTTGATTGAGGCTAAGATGGTTTTGCTGCTTTCCTTGTCCTGGGTATTTCATTGCTTAGTCCTCATGCCAATGTATGGTACTTGCTAGCTAGCTGGGCAGCCAGCGTTACTACATTGACTGTGGACAGGTTACTAGCTACCTCATACAACCCTATTCAAAAAATTTTATTCAACAATTCACATAGGATAAATACAGTCGATGAGTCAATAAACTTCCCACTGTCATATATTTTGAAGTTAGTTCTGACTACCTAGCTAGCAGGCTAACAAAGGTGACCCTACTGAATCTCAATTTATTGCTTAATGGGCTGGCTAGCTGATAGTTTGTAGCTTGCAAGATTTCACCATCACCATCAATTGTCATTGGGTGACTTTTACTAGCAATGAAAATTGATGGTGAAAGGCCCCTTGTTCTAAACGTAGCATTGCTGCTTTACAGTGGGAGTGGTGTTGACAAAGGTTCTATTTGGTCTTGTCACTCCCAAGTGACAGTATTCCAGAAGTTGTGAGGTGTGTCTAAGTGTTGTTTGGCACATTTTAGGCGGGCTTTTTTGTGGGATTGGCGCAATAATTGCTTCATTCTCCCAACTCGACCATGCAGGTCATTGTTGTTTAAGTATCTCCTTATTGTGCTCCTTTAAATGACCTTTGGGCATAGTTATGTCAGATTAGGTATGTAATAAAAACTAAACGAATCATAAGAAATCCACTCAAGTTGTCCCTCCTGAACAGGTGCATTAAAACCTCTCTGCCCCCAGACAGTCTTCTTCTTTGAGTCTGAGACAACTAATTTCAATGTAGCCAGTTGAATTTCGCTTGCCAGCCAAATATTTATCATCTATATTTTGTCTCTCTCTGCATTTGCCTCATCATTTGTGTTTGTGCTGTCCCTGGGTGTACATCCTCCAGTAAAGATGACAAATTGTCATTTCTTGATTTTGCAACTGCGGTGGGCTTGGAGCTAGATAGTGTAAATGCCATGGTGATGTGGCTGACTTTTCTTGAGCAAACATTAATTCATTGGACCGGTGATTATTGTTACCAAAAGCTGAGCTTATGCTGTACGAATTTGAAGGGATTTACAAACTATTTTGACGTTGACGACAGATTCCCAAAATTATATCTAAATAGGGCATCTCATATTTTGATGGTAAAGGGCAACTCTGACAGAGGGAGATGTCAAACTGTGGTCTGCCCCTCCTACACAATTTTCAGAAATGATCTACAAAAACAGCTAAATGAGTTGTTTTTCAACTGCTGTTTCTAATCTGTTTATTTTCACTCTGATATCTGGATGCTTCATGAGACACTCAACGTTATCATTTAATAATTTTTACTATTTCAAGCCACGTTTCCAGAGGCTTTAAGTCTTAAATTGCCCCCGTTCCAACTTCTTTGCAATGTGTCACAAGCCTGCATGGTGGGAATTGATTTACATTCACAGATAAAATGGAACATGAAATATCTTGTATTTCATTGCACAGTATGAATGTAAGCAAAAGTTAATTTATAAATCTTTTTTCTGTTTTTATATGCATTTTCCATACTGTCCCAACCTTTTCCGTGTTGGGGTGTGTAATGGTTTCTGGTGCAACAGATACCCTCTTGCAGACCCTACCCTTTCAAGAAATGTTTTGAATTGATATGCTGTATGTTTTTGACAAGAGATTTATGTGAATTTCAGTGGCATATTCCCACATTAGATTGACTCCCACAGACTCCTGGTTATCATTCCTATTATTACGGTCATGCTTCATTTTTGACCTGTCACTGCCACAGGACTGTGGTGAGGTACATTTTAGGTATGATTTAGAAGTGTGTTGAGAGGTGTGTTAAGTTTGTGTTAGGATTCAGTTCAGATTGTGTTGGTATTGTGCTGATCCTGAGCTGTATTTAGTCATTCATTGCACATCTTGTTGTACAATAAGCTGTTTTTTATTCAGGACTACAGAGATATCATCGACACACCAATGGATTTTGGGACAGTCCTAAACACGCTGCTGGCTGGGAACTACGAGTCCCCCATTGAGCTCTGTAAGGACGTCCGGCTCATATTCAGCAACTCCAAGGCCTACACACCCAGCAAAAAGTCCCGGGTATGAGAGCACCTTTATTACTGGCAAAGTGCTCCCTCTATGCAAAGCATCGCTCATCTATAGAGAAGTATTTTGACTGGTAGATGAAATGTTGCATGGGTAAAGTGCTTGATAAAAACATAAATATACTCAGCATCAATGAACACTGAACACTTGTATTTTTCTTTTATTTTGTGAGCTGCTGAATCTTGAGCAGTATATTACTCAGTCTTGGACTGTGGGTTGTCTGCTACGTCTTTTGTCAGTGATCCGTGGGCAACCCTTCTCAAACCACTGTGCTGGCCTGTGATTGGCTGAAATGGCTTTGTTGATTTTTTTCATTATAAGCGGTACCAATCCTGTACTCTATGTGCTCAGACCATCCTTCCTATAAAAATGTATGCAAAAGTAAAAGCTGGCCATGCCTCTACAAGCAACCATGCCGAGACTATCTACGGACCAACGTCATTATGCCATGGGTCTTCTGGAGGGAGGTCTCTCTGTTCGACATGTGGCCCGCAGAATGGGTTGCACTCCGGCCACAATAATCAACCTAAGAAGGCGGCACCAAGAAACCGACTCTGTGAACGATCGCCCGCGTCTGGGACGAGAGGGAGTGCTGCAGCACCTCCGAGATCGGTTCCGCACGGCAATACAAACTGCAGCAGAGACACCTGGCAGACACCAGCCACGTATCAGTTCCAGTACAGTCCACCGACGGCTGCGCGCAGCCGACCTACGAGCCCGAATTCCAGTTGTCGGGAACGTCCTGACACCAGTTCGTCGCCGAAATCGATATGAGTGGGCCCGACGTCACTCCAATTGGACCCTAGCACGATGGAATGAGGTCCTCTTCACCGATGAGTCCAGATTTTGCCTTTACCGCAACGACGGACGTCAGCGAGTATGGCGCCGCCCTGGTGAGCGACACGCTGAGTGTTGTGTACGTCAGCATGATCGGTGGAGCGGAACGGGTGTCATGGTGTGGGCTGGCATGTCCGCAAACTCCAGGACACCACTGGTCATTATTGATGGGACTCTGACGGCCAGACGCTACATTGACGAGGTGTTGGAAACTACTTACCTGCCCTTCAGGACTGAACATCCTGAAATCCATATTCTGCAGCAAGACGACGCCCGTCCGCACACAGCTCGTATAACCATGGCATACATGCAACAGAACAACATTGAAGTTTTGCAGTGGCCAGCCTACTCTTCGGATTTGTCACCCATAGAGCACCTTTGGGACCAGTTGGGACGTCGCGTATCCCGACGAGCTCCAAATCCCACAAATCGCCAGGAGCTGGTAGCAGGACAACGTTTGGTTCGCTCCATGCGTAGGCATTGCCAAGCTTGTGTTCAGGCAAACGGTGGTCATACCTGATATTGAGTTTTGTGACTTTGATTTTTGGACCTTCCAATCAAAACATTGAATTGATAAAAATTGTGAATAAATATGCGGGTTTCTTGAGTTGCATTTTGTGTCAAGATACTTATATAAAATATAAAATATATAAACAAAATATAGCAGAATCACTGCAAAGAAAATTTATTTTATTTTGGTTCCACAAAAAAAAAAATACAAGTGTTCAGTTTTCATTGATGCTGAGTGTAAATAAATAAATAAATAAATAGCTTATGTACATAGGGAAATTTAAATTGTAGAAACTTCAAAACAAGATATTTAATGTGAAGGAGTGTTGATAGTTAAGCCTTAAAATAAGAAGAATTTTGTGTTGGAAGTGAAAAGGATGGTGAAGTATGGGATGCTTGTAAAACTTCCCTGTTCAGAATCTTCAGTAGTCATGCAAGAGAAACTGGTTTGCCATGTCTTCCTACTTACCAGTGCATAGCAGTACTTTTGATTCCTGACGAGCATTTAAACCTGGTTTCTATCCCATACTTGACCTTTGACCACTGCTCCCATCCTTCCTCCCCCATGCAGATCTACAGCATGAGCCTGCGCTTGTCTGCCTTGTTTGAGGAACACGTCACAGCCATACTGTCTGATTATAAGTCAGCCCACCGCTTCCACACAGCCAATAAGCTCTCCTGCCTGAGGAAGAAACGAACACGCAGCCCTTCACCAGCAAGCAGCACTGCATCCAGGTGAGGCTGGCTTCGGGAAATAGTGGGTAACAAGGTTATAATGCTTATTATTAGGGATTCCCTTCAGTTTCCCGAAGGGGATACCTATTTGAACAAATTCCAGCGTCAACTTCTCACTTCAAATCGGAATATCTCAAAAAATGTCTGATAACTTTCTTCCTAATTAGGTGTGAGCTTTCCTTTTAATATTCTGAATATTATGAAAATTAGAAAATTCTACATCCCGGTTTTTGAGAAATTCAGCATTTTGGACTTAGAAAATAAGTGTTTTTGCTCATTTTTTCAGTCTTTTATCAATACCTCAAAAACTGTTTAACTTTTTGTCTAATTTGTTGGGAGCATTCCTTATGATGTTCTGATGATCGTCTGCAAAAAAATTGTCCATCCCAGTTTTTGAGAGATTCAGGATTTTGGACTTAGGAAATCAGTGTTTGTGCTCATTTTTTCAATCTTTCATTCATATCTCAAAAACTGTCTGATAACTTTTTTGCTCTGCTGTGACCATCGTCAGCAGTCAGCGGAGCTTTGCTAATGCCGAGTCGTCCAGCATCCGTCTGTGTCCGTCCAGCGTCAACTTTTCACTTCAAATTTGAATATCACAAAAACTCTCTGATAACTTTTTGTCTAATTTGTTGTGAGCCTTTCTTATGATCTTCTGAATATCCCTTGCGAAAATGAGAAAATTCTGTCACCCAGTTTTTGAGAAATCCAGCATTTTGGACTTAGAAAATCAGTGTTTATTCTCATTTTTTCAGTCTTTCATTAATGTGTCATATTTGTTAATATTGCAAATAGTTTTCAAGGATTCACCACTTTTCCAGACATGTAACTTCCACAGTTCAGTTCATTTCTTTCATGTAAAGTTATGCCTAACATTATATCAATTTGAGAAAATTATTGAAAAAGTAATAGATGCAGGCAACTTCAACTACACATCACCCATAGGGTGCAAGGTCTTGCTAGCAAGCGAGCTATTCCCATCTATACACTCACTAAAGGTTGCCATATGTTTGAGTAAAATGTTCTGACAAACAGTTCTGTCGCTAGTACTTTCCAGTAAAATTAGTTCTTGCTCTCACTCGTGAACTGATTCCACGTCCATGTTTAATAGCGATCAGTATTTTCTGAAACTAAAGCAGATATGCGGCCTCTGCCCTCCAGCTTAAGAGGATGGAGGGTTTCTCTCGGGTAGGGGTGTCAAACTGACTCGTTAACGGGCCAAGAGGCTGCAGGTTTTCACTCCAACAATGCAGAAGCGCACCTGATACAACTAATCAGTAGTGCAGGCCTAGATCAGTTGATTAAATCAGTGCTTTCAGGTGAGCTTCTGCTTGGTAGGATTGAAGACCTGCAGCCTCTTGGCCCATTTTCGGGTCAGTTTGACACCCCTGCTCTCTGGCAAACTGAGGCAAAGCCAAGTAATGGCACCACCTGCTGTAGTGGAGGGCGAATTACTTTGGACATTTGTGTGAAAATCCTCGGCATGATAACACAGTGGAAACTTTAGGCCGTGGAAAAATGTTTTTATTTTTTTTATTTTTTTTTTTTTTGTCTTTCTAGGAAATATTTTTTGTGCTTGTAAGGATTGTAGCAACACAAATTGCATTGGCAGAAAAAAAAAAAATGAATGCCCTACTATTTTTCCACCCTCCTATCCCCACATTCCCCCACTCCCCAGCCCAGAGAGGAAGAGACGGTCCACCAAGGCTCCCCAGAAACCCGAACCTGCGTCCTCCTCCTTCTTGACAGGCCCTTCCCGGCCCCTGGCCCTCCGACAGAACCTTCCTCTGGTGAACGGAAGGGCGGAGTCACAGGTGCCGGTCAGAACCCGCAGCTCCGCCCGATTCAGCAACCACTGCGCAGCAGAGGTTCAAACGATCCCAGCCAAGTCCACTGTCCCCCCCAACAGTAAGACAGGTAACCGCCATACTGAGAGAACAATGTGGGTCACCCTAATACTAAAAAATATTGTCTTCCTTTTCATCACATCTCCTCTTGCCATTCTCTGTCAGGGGAAGGAGATGTGCAGGAAAGTAGTGGGATGCTTTTTCAGAGGTGGTACGCTGTTCTTGACAATAATATGGTTTGTCTGACCAGGCTTCACCAGGCAAAAATGGCCCAAACAACCTTGTAATTTTTTCTGTTTTCGTAACACACAAGTGTGTATACTGTTGCTCACCTACAAACGGAGTAGCATCTGAGACTATATCTATCCTGGTACCTGAAAAGCTCTGGATTAGGGTTATGTCGGTAAAAAAAAAAAATTTAAAGCCATTTGAGCTTCAGAGAGGGGCGAAATGGCTTAAATGAAACAAGACACTTGTAGCATTAGAATTCCATCATATTTTGGTTTCTTTTCATAATTTTAGTTCAGAGTAAGGGCCACAAACACAAAAAAATCCTGCAGGAAAAGTCAGCAATGAAATTATAAAAAAATACTGAGAATTGAAAAAGGGATGGAAGTTAAAACAATACATTTCTGGGAACATGAACTCCCTGATTGCAAGAGTACTTCATTTGACAATGATTTTCAAAATCATCTCCTTTGTATGAGCCAAATAAGACAGCTCTCCAAGTGGCTCCCCAAGATGTTAGAGCCCTCTAAATTACACAGTGTCAAAGCATAAAATGGTCATACGTTTAACACAAATCAACTTTTGACTCATGAAGTTCAATATGAATTAATGATATTCTGGGGGAATTTAGCACAAGTTGAACAATATCAGTGCGGATGGACATGGACATTCCAGTTTCAAGAATAAGCAGGTAAAATGCTACAGGAGATTGAACAGAATCATTGCAACAAACGTAGCCGGGGATTTACAGAAGTACTTGAGCAGTTATCTTTTACTGTTCCATTTCGAATAACTCCCATTATCCATGTTGTTACCACATTGCCATCACGTAAATGTATCCTAGGCACTTCTGGGTTGGTTTTCAAAGTTTTTTTTCTTCATTCAACTGCGCGCATTTGAGAGAATACAACCTAAATTGCTGCTACACAGATACTTTTCTGAAGGTTCAATCAAGGCCTTTCAATAACTGGAAAGTGTATCCTGTCTGGAATAGATCTGTCCGGTTAACCTGAAGTCACAACCGAGGGTGCGCACAAACAACCGTACTTTCGATTTCAGTTCACATTTTGTCAATCACAACATTGCGTCAGTCATGGCCGCTGCAGACGATAAACATTAAAGCCCAGTGTTGCCAACTCTCCCGTATTTTCCGGGAGTTTTAGTGGCATGTTCATGTTCCCGTGCTATAAACCAATGCCTGTTTATAAGATTCTCACGTGGAATTGAAGTCCTTGCGCATGTAGGTGTATCAGCTTCATGTGTTACGGCGGATTTCACCACTAGTAATATGGAAACTGATTATGACTCCAGGCTTTCTTTTTCTCATAGTTTAGAAGCACAGCATGGGTTTAATGATTGTTTTAATTGTTTAAATGATACAAGACTGTGTGAAACATCTTTAATTGCTTCCATCCTCTGAGTAAAGAAAAGAGTGAGAAGTCGGGAGTCATAGGGTGGGTTCGAGCGCGTCAGCAAGTAGGCTTACACACCCTGGAACACACCCATAATCAATTTCCATAATACTCGTGGTTAAATCCACCTTAACACATGAATCTGATAAACCTCCTCGCACAAGGACGTCAATTCTGTAGGCACCTCTTTAATACGCGTTAATTGAATAATTGCTGAGTAAGCAACAGGAACGTGAATATGCGACTAAAACTCCAGTAAAATTCAGGAGAGTTGGCAGCACTGCCAATGTGGCTATATTTTTAGAAAGCGGGAAAAACGAAAAATATGCAATCTGTAAGTATGGGCCAAAGGAAAATTGCAGCGCAGTGTGGCTACACCAGCAACCTCACCATGTTGAATCAACGCACAAGGCCGAGGCAAAGGAGCTAAAAAAAAAAAAAAAAAGAAAGAAAGAAAAAGCTCTTGAAAAGCTGCACTCAAACGTAAAATGAAGATAATAGATGTTTGTTATAATAAAAATGACTTGCGTATATGTATATTTTGTTATGAAAATATGTTTATACACCTCAATTGTATGTTTGTGACTGTGTTTATAATCCAGGGTTTCCGCTACATGTAATTGATCGTGGCGCACTGCCAGGGCAAAATAAAAGCCGCCACGCGGCCTATGTAAAATGACTTTACATAAACTCCAAAAATTCCAAAGACAATCAGGTGTCGCCAGTTCTCCTTGTTAAGTTAAAATGAGGGCGAATAATTCTTGACCTGTTGTCAATCATTTTGCTTAATGAACATGTTTTCCTGTGAATAAAAATTAGCTATCGGCAGTAAAACGCGCTGCTTTCTTCTTGATGCAATGTGTGCAACGAAAAGGGAAAAATTATTTTATTCACTTTGCAAAACGATAAACTACAATGTTATCTTACATGTTTGCTGTGAGCACATCCTGCTGTACCTAATTGTACCTTCATGATTATTTAATTCCAATTCCAATCGGTTTTCATTTTACACATGAAATCCACCGTCACGCATGTGAAACTGATAAACCTCTGTGCACATAGACTTCAATTATTACATCGCCTACGTGCTGATTAATGAAAACTGGCTACACCTGATAATGCTGAGTTTTGACTCGACGCTGAAGCCCCCAGCCTCAGTTTCAAAAAATCCTGGAGGAAACCCTGTAATCAATCCCTTCCTGAATTCATGCTTCCCGGGACTTGGGCCGCAGAACTGTCTACTATTTTTGGGATGACTTCAGCGCACGCTGCAGCCCCGAACGCAAATCCGATCCATCGAAACAAGCTAATATGTGACCGTTTTGTTATCAACATATAGGCTACCCAGGTTCATTTTGTCTTGTGGTGTCACCAATTAATATCCTTTATTCCATTTAAATAATGATTTTTAAGGAAAAAAATACCAACTAATCGGGAGTAATAAATGATCAGTGTTATAATACTGGGCTACAAAACAAGAATTCGTCTACACCCGATTGCATTGGACCATGTGACCAACTTCTATATTTGGTTGAATCTTTTGTAATCCCCAACTATTTCTTCTCGGAAACACGTGTTGTCGCATTTTGTAAACAAACAATGCGAGTCTCGAACGTTTATTGATTTTTATTGACTTATATGCTTTCAAACTGATTGAAATAGGGCTGCGACAATGCATGTGAAAGTGTAGATATGCAAGCGTATTGGAAATTGACAGTTCTGTTCCCTGAAGGGTCATCCTCTCATTAATAGAAAATTGCCGCTAACATGGCAATATCCCCCACTGCCTCAATTTTGTGTGTCAGTACGGACGGACGGAGCCCAATGCTATATCCCCCGCTTTGCGCTAATTGCGTGGCGGGGGACAACAATTGTGTTAGGGCCAACTTAGGGGGCTCACTACGGGCAGTACGGGGTGGTGACATGTTTGAAGGGACACAGACTTCCCACTGGGTCAAACTTACAATTTGTGAATGGCATAATGCTTTACTAAATATAATAATAGAATTGGAATTTGGAACATAGGTTTTGGGCCTTCCCCAAATAAGTCTTATCCTATAACCTCTAACCAGTACCGTGCATGACTTACCAATATCAAGTTATCAACACCTACAATATTGTCTTGTTTGAAACTTTGGATACGTAAACGAGGCTCTGTGAGAAACATATTGCATGGTCTCAGCCCTGGCCTTTTGTTTACTTGTTTCTGCCTAGCTAAGGCTAGCTTAATTTGGTTTCTATTATTTTGTTGAATTAATATATTCTGTTATTGCAAGTTGTGAGCCTTTATTAAGTTATATTAAATAAAACCGAAACCGAGACTCAACTCTTTAAAAAACAACCGAACTGAAACCGAAACCAAAGTCCAATTTTCACAACCGGACAGCTCTAGTCTGGAATTGGATAAAAATGTGTCAATCGATAAATAATTGCCCGTTTATAGTTCACATGGGCGTGAACTGTAACTGTGCTTTAAGCCGGCGTCACACAGTGCAGGTTGGCAACAACATCGTACAATGTTATTCACTATGTAATCAAGACCAATATATTGAGCATTTTCATTAAAAAAAAAAAAAAAAATGATGATGACACAGTTGCTTTTAGGCTCAATTCATATATGATGGATGAGAGAGCAATAATCTTAACCGCAAGAATTTAAATTCAGAAATTTCTTTGAATTCTTTCTTTCATTTTAGCTGTTTTTTTTGTTGCTCAAGATGCAACTTGGATTTTTCAAAATGTTTCCACATTAGAAAGAATACATTCCAACCGGAAAACATCTTGGATATATCAAACCCTTCAGAACATGAGGGCGAAATTACTTTATACTTCTAATATGACTTGCAAACTCAAACTAGTTTAATTTGGTTTCTAACTCAAACTAGTTTTGAGTTTGGAGTTCACAATCCTCAAAAGACGCATTGACGTTATATGTTATAGTGATGCTACCAATAATGATATCAGCAATAATGATATCAACAATAAATCATTCATCTAATTGGTCTTTGCAACTATCAGATCCCTACGACGGGACAGAAAAGTGATCTCATCCCATCCTTACAATTTCTACTCCCATTCTATCCCGTTCCAAATCTGAATTCTATCCCATCCAGTCCCATCTCAGTACCTAGTCATCAAGTCCCATCCCATCTCTTTCTTATTTTCAAAATTAAATCCCATCTTGTCCCATCCCATTGCCATGTTATTGCATTTCATTCCATCCCATTCCCATGCCATTCAGAGGATACACATTCACCAACACTTCATTAGGTACACCTTCCTAGTACTGGGTTGAACCCGCTTTTGCCTTCAGAATTGCATTAATTTTTTTGTAGCACATATTCAACAAGGTGCTGGAAACAGATTTTGGTCCTTACTGACATAATAGCTTCACGGAGCTGCTGCGGTTTTGTCGGCTGCACATCGTTAATGCAAATCTCCCGTTGGACCACATCCCAAAGGTGCTCTTTTGGATTGAAATCTGGTGACTGTGGAAGCCATTTGAGGACAGTGAACTCAATAACATGTTCAATAAACCAGTTTGAGATGATTTGAGCTTTGTGATATTGTGTGTCCGTTAGTGTAGTCGTCTATCCACCCGTCTTTTCGTGTGTCCTTCCGTGGTCATTTCATTTTTGAAATGCACAACTCAAATGCTGTTTGATGTTTTTCAACAATACTTGCTGTGCATATGAATCAGGCCCTAGACTGGTGCCTTTTGATATTTTGGGATTTCTGAGATTGGATTGCAGGCCCGGGGGACTATATCATCTTCTGATTGCTCTTGTTTTTTTTTTCGTTTTTTTTGCCACGGGATCCCCATCCCATCCCATCCCATCGCACCGCACCGCTCTGGAAACTGTGGAAACTGATGTTTGGTTGCAAATCAGGCAAAGTGAAGTGTTCCAGGTTCAGATTAATCAGTGGTGTGGTTACTAAGGCCTTTCATACTTCTGACAGCACGCTTACTAGGTACTGATATGAGCGAAGTTATTTTTTTTTCTTCGAAACATTCACTTGGCCTGTGACATCTGGCTGCTGTCTAAGACTGTTTCAGGTGTGAAGCTATTTTAAAAAAAAAAGAAAGGGCTTATGATCGCCTATGCACCCAATGGCAGTAGCTGGTTTTCAGTTCGAAAAAATTGCTATTCGTTATTGCTCAATTTTGGGGTTTCAAATCATGACTATTCTCACGCCTTTCTGTGTTCTCTCATTCCCATAGCGACAGAATCGCCAAAGTACCTCAGAGCCCACAACTTGGCATCGTCGCCCAGTGTATCTAATGACAAAGACAGTGCCAGGAGTTCTTCATCACCTGAAATTGCGAGGGCAACACGGCGGAAACTGAGAACACCTGTTCGACACCAGCCAGGTGAGATCAGAATCACTTTAAGTGATGAGAGCCTTGCTAACAGGCCGGGCTGGCTCATTATACGCCTTCCTCACTGTTGATCTAGGACCTGGCTGACTCATCATATCCCTCTACCAATGTAGAGCGGGAGCCAGGCTGGCTCTTTATAAGCCTGTCCCACTGTAGTGCTAGAGCCAGGTTGGCTCATCATATCCCTTCTTTACTGTGTAGTTAGAGCCTGAATGGCTCATCATGACCCTTTCCAACAGGAAGCCAAGAATCGGGCTGGATCATAAAAGTTGAATACTTAAGCGCAAAAGTTAATACATTTGGTGTCTGGTGAAATGGGGAATATCCTTTGCGTTGGGCAGGCTGTAGCCTCTCATTCTTTTATTTCTTTGCTCTTCTAGGGACTGCGCAGAACAGCTTCCAGCTCAATGGCCACAGTAGTCATGTAACGCTGGGTGTGGGTAGGAGGGGGCGGAGACCAAGGATAGAGACGTTGGTGGATTGCTCTGCCCATAGGGTGTCCACTTTGGTCCCACCCAAACCTCCCTCCCCGCCAGAACCCCCTGCTAAGCCGCCAGGCAAAAAGAGGGGGCGTAAGAGCAAGAAGGAGCTGGAGGCCTTACGGGGACGGGAGGACTGGGAACAGGCTTTTAGCGACGAGGCCGGGACCTCCTCCGGTCTCGAGACTGGATTATCTGATCAGGGGGTGGGGTCAGGTTTGGGGGCTGGCCTACAAGACCGACCACGCCGCGGCCGGAAACCTAAGAGTCTAAAGGAGCTGGAGGAGGTACCGCCCGCCCCCGCCAGCCCCAAGGTCCTGAGGAGGAGCATGAGGAGGCACAATGAGGAGCACACTTCTCCCCCGGTTGCCTACAGCGAGAGAGCAATGTCTCGCCAGCAACACTTTGAGGAAGCTGGGGTCTCAGACCGGGACAAGGAGGATGGAGGCATCTCCAAATGCCTGATGAAGACCCGAAACCAAGGCCGCAGGACAGCTTTCTACAATGAGGACGACTCTGAGGAGGAGCAGAGACAGCTGCTCTTCGAGGATGCCTCCATTAATTTCGGGACATCCAGCAAGGGCCGTGTCCGTAAACTAACAGAGAAGGCCAAGGCCAACCTGATTGGTTGGTGAGAGGACTGGGGAGGGGAAAGAAAAATGGCCTTGATAGCTAGGCTGACCCAAGGAAATGTTTGTCTTGCTTTCGGATCCCCCAGGTGAAGCTGTATTGCCTTGTCACATGAGGATACTGCAAATTATTGCTGCTAACTTTGTGCATTCAGTTATGAACCTACCTGCTTTGGGACCACCAAAACAGAGAGGGGGAGGAGTAGTGAACCTTTTTCAGGCCCCCCATTTCTCAATGTATGGCTCACAAAGCAGTTAATATCATTAACTTGACTTAGCCTTTCATCGCAATATGGATGAGTTTATGTAGAAATTCTTAAGTTTGAGGTTTCACTGGTCTGTGCTCTAGTCCTTTGGGGGCTGGAGGGGGAGGATTTGGACCCCTGTAGCTTTGGGATCTGAACTCCGGCTAATTATTTGAAGTGTGAAATAACGTCTTCAAAATGGCCACGAAGAACCACGTGCGGAGCTGGCTTATGAATGAAGTATCTTCAGAAGTAAGGCCTCATTGAGACCCTCTCGCCACGACAATGGGAGACCTGGTTCACAAAATTATTCCTAACAAATAAACAGTTTGTTCGTCTCCTGTGTCCATCTACAAATACATAAATGTGTCTTGTGCCTCCCAGACAATAGAGGGCAGTCTCTAAAATGGCTTTACTAAAGGTGTCAAAGTCTCATTGGAACTGTGTTTTGATCTTGTTTTGTTTTTGGACCTGATGGGGCCTAGAAGGGCATCTTTCTGCTGTTTGAGATATTTCTTAAAACCAGGTTTTGTACAGTTTCTACCACAGGATTTAGTGCTTCAAATATAAAGATGTTGCAGTGACACCCCAACCATCCCCCTCCATCTCCCCTACACCCTCTCTGTCACCATCTACCAATACTCAACCAGCCAGGGTGATTGAACAGTGCCGAATAGTAAGATTTGTGATTTTCTTCTGTTCAGAGGACCAGTAAGTTAATGGGAATTTGTTTAGAATTCTTAAGTCCTATTTTAATAATTTTTTTTTATTTTATTTTAAGTAACCGAGGGCTAAAGCCCTGTCAGGGTCTTGTCATGGAACTTCATTGTGTGCATATGCATGCATGCCTATATACATATAAATATATACAGATACACATGCTTGCATTTTATAAGGAAGGGGAAACGTCTAAAAATCCATCACTTCATGTTCAGATTTGTTAGACTGAAGATTTTTGAGGTGGTGTGTTGCCAAATAGTAATGTTACAGAAGTGCTGGTCACCTGTATTATCGTAGCCCCTAGACAAAGTTGGGCTGCAACTATGGATTGATGATCGTCTCCGCCGCTGCTGTGTCCGTCGAGATTTTCTTGCGGATGCTCATCAGGCCGCAAATTCAATCGATTCCTTTGATACTTGGCGTGGGCAGAAGTTTGGTTAGGTTACTATTTTGGTCGCCATGACAACTGAATTGGCCAAAAAAAGCACAGTTTAATGCTGAAAATTGTGAAATTTTCAACAATATGTGAAAAGGGAACAAGCGGGCACTCGGGGGGCTACACCCATGCGGTCGCGGGCGACCAGAGTCTAGTTTTTCCCGAGAAGCAAAGAATTCTTTTGTGACCGTAAAGTTAAAACTATTGAATTCAGTCTTTCTGAGTCTGGGAGAAGAAACAAGTCTTTTACTGTGTCCTTAAAATTAGCAATAAATCGTGCCTTCTTATATTTTAGCTAGATGATACAAGCTAGATGATACAAGCTGAGCGTAAGTGATTCAGTTATTTTCAGTTTGAAGTCAGTGTGGCAGATCAAACATTACACAACCCTTATAGAAATGCTTTTCTATTCGTTCTTCACCAGAATTATCATTAGCACTAAAACTTTGGTTTTAAGTATTAGACATTTATTAAGCTGTCCATCGCTATAACGATTATTTTACTGCTGAAGTTAAAATGTCTTTTTTTTATCAGACTGGATGATAATGGGCTGTACAAAAAACAGTAACTCTGACACTCACTGCTTCACATGTAAATAATAGCTTTCTGAATAGTCATAAAAATCAGGCGAAGCATCGCATGTGCACAATATTACAGCATATCTGGGTGTCTGTCTCTGCTGTAATACACCATTTCATACAGGAAGGCCTTTCTTTGAGATTGAGGCGTTTTCAGCACTGAAACTGCATCAACCAACTCTAGTTTGTTTTTTAAGGGGGGGAGGGGGTGACTGAAGTTTGTCTCCTTTGGTTAAAAACTGCTTCCTGATGTGGTCATGGTTACCAGTCGCTTAATTGTTGAGTATACTGGACTGTTCAAATGTCCTTGAAGCTCTGGCTGATGAATTAGTAACTTCCATTTAAATGTTTTTGGGTCTCTAGCATTTCTCTAAGGAATGAGATTAAGAGCTTTTTTTCTTGAAAATTTATATTAGTTGGAAAGACGCACTATTTGCAAGTCACGTTTGCATGAGATGGTCAATGGACACAGTCTATCTGTTTCCCAAAGGGGAACATGACATTCATGAAACCTTTGTAATCCTGCACATTGTACACTGCTTAGCTGAAATTAAGGTTTTTCTGGGGGAAAACTGAAGGATTCCCTTGCTGTATTGTCACTCGTTGTCTGCATTCCAGACTGACATGCCGTGACACCTGGGATCTACTAATAAAGATTCTTGTTGGATTTAAGTTTCATGAGCTGTTTGTGAATGCGTTTAATTATAAATATTTACATAGTGATTAGCGCTCAGCATTCCCAGCTGATGGATTTTTTTTTGTTATTGAGGTCTTATGTACCATATAGAATCAATCTGTATCGCATCAGAAATGATTATTAAATATCACATAATTATAAGAAGGATAAAGTATATTGTAGCTGTTTATGCATTTTTAAATCTCCTGCAGCATTTTTTTTAGGAAATGGGAATAGAAACTTTTAATGGGTACGTACTTAGTATTTTGAGTACACTTTAATAGTGACGGAGCCATAAAATATGGACAGGCCATGAAGGGTGTTGTAAGCTTTTGCTTCAGGTAACAATCGCAAAGTACTTTTTACACTAGCCCTGTATCAAGTTTGTGCAGGAAGGCTTAACTACTGGTCATGGGGTAATCGTGGTTTCCATGGCCTTGTGGATCTGAAGTTCTGGGTCTCGCTGCGGTGTTGTATCTAGCTTTAAGATTAATTCAGTCATGCTTTTCTTTCTTGTTTAGATGTGGATGGTGTATCTTCACAAAGTCTGATGCGTTAAAGTCACCCCTGTAGCTTAACCTTTTGGACAAATTCAAAGTGGCTTTTTTTAGTTTCCAAGCTGTTGTTGCTCTAAGTCTCTCTTTCTCTCTGGATTTTGAGGTAACTGTGGGAGCTGTGATGCTGCAGACATGTCTTGTTTGGAATTCGTTTTCTTCAGAAATTCTTGGTGTTATGCATTATTATAACATTGGACTGCAATGGATGGATTGTCATTAGAGGCATTGACTTCTCGCTCTTTATACCTGTTCCACATCTCTCTGGAGCAGTTATGTTGTGCCAGTCACAATGGCAGGAGGTAAACTGAAGTGACATAATTCTGATACCTAAACAGTAGAAAGGACAAGTGCTTCACCCTGAATGGTCAATGGTCACTGATTAAAAGGCTGTGTGGATTATCCCTTCTCTTGGAGCATAACACCCCCCTCCCCCTTCCCCCAATTGTCTTGAATAGAAGAATCTCTGGGAATTATTCATTGTAGGGGCACATTTCTTCGCACTTAAAGCATTTAGATTTATATTGAGAAACTCCAAAATCTACAGGGCCTAGTCTGCCATAATATACTTACCTCTGTATTTTCAACAAACCACTTGAAATGTTTGTCATTGACTTCCTTCATTTTTTATTTAGCTGACTCGCAGATTATTAGGCTAAGCAGGAGAACGCCCCCCCCCCAGTTACTAGACTATAGTCTGCTATATGTTCTTCGGTCAATGTGTTGTAAATATAGAATGAGTTCTTCCTGATCACTCAACAAACCCCCCACCCACTGCAGTATTTGCGGTCTTTCTTGCACTTTTATATCATGCTTTGTGCGAAATGAGGAACTGCGAGAGTTCAGGGACAGACGCAGAGCTACGTTTGCTGCCATCCCCAGAGATGTGTGTGAGCTCATTACATACTAACTTACAGCCCATCAACTTTACATACAGAGTGTGTGTGTTTGCATGTGTGTGTGCTTGTTACGGAAGGAGGCAACAAGAGAGGCACATTTGATTGACGGAAAGAACATTCTGAACTTGAGATCAACTCTTATGCTCTCATTCATGGGTTCATCTATTTAATTTTTAAACATATTTATTTTTGGGAATTAATTTCACCAGTTTGCCAAAGACTGACTTTAGAAGCATCCCCACCCACATGTTGCATTGTTTTATGCTGGTGTGATGAACCTCTGCTGAACCCCCCCCCCCACCCCTGCCCTTCCCCCTCCCCCTCCCCCTCTGGGCGAGAGGTGAGTATAGTGGGCCTTTTGACCATGTGGTCATGTCCAACTGGCAAGCAGATGTTAATTTATTTTTGTTAAAAATTTCCTTCAAAGGAATTTACTGAAAGCTGGTTATTGTATTTCTGATGCCCATTAACGTATACATGTGGTTATATTATATAGCCAAGATATTATGTTAAATACCTAAGGTACTGCAAGAATGTGTGCAAAGCTTATACTCACAGTATTTAGGCATTGTTAAATGTTTATCCCATAGTTTAAGATTTTTAGATTATACTCTGTTCATTATTTGTAAAACACCGTGTTTTACTGAGTGTACTTTATTTTCCCTCGAACTGCATTGTGGCCTCACCACTTGTCATACACAGTCCTTCATGGTTGAGTGTTGTATATCATTAATTCTGCACTTTTACTAGCATGTCTAATGCTGACAGGAGAAACATAACATTGTGGGGGGAAAAAGGAACAGAAGTTTTGTTCAATGACTGTGCCTTGTATTCTTTGATTTTATTTCCCTTTTGGGTGAGCAAAAATATTGATGGGACAAGTTTTGGTTGCGGGTGGATGGGAGGCTACAATCAATGGTTTTAGATGTACAAATAAAAATAAAAAAAAAACAGCAGTTTGGGTGAGACAGTGAATTTTGAAAAGTTTAGCATGTGTCTGTACTAAACAGCAGACTGTCTGGTTTATAGGGAGTCTTTTGTTGATTGCCAAAAAACCCACCACTTTATATAACTCTGTTTGCAGTCCTGTTCATTTGTAATGTCTCTTGAATGTCTAAAGCATAAGGTTACTATTTATTCACTTTTAAATAGGTTCCAGTGGAACCAAATGCATTTTTGGTTGAGACACTGGAAACTGTTTAGATATTGGATTAAATACAATGAGGGAGGTGTGTGGAAAATGATTTATATTATATTAAGACGTTTAAAGGAGCACTGTCACAGCTGAGCATTCGTAGTAAACTTGATAAAATTGGACAGTCCCCCCCAAAGTTAATTTCATTGCTGGTGTAAATTTTATGTTATGTTGCTAATCGTAGATGGTTTATCTATAGCATTTCTTTGCAAAAAGAAATTATTTACAAAGGTCGGGGCTCATATCCTATTTTAGTTTAATTTTTTAACACCTATTTTGCTAGTGCGAACCTTGAGACGTTTGTGTGCTGCAGTGTCTGGCCCTGGTTTCTTGAAACTTACCCTCATGGAATCTCCGCTGACTTCACTATACTTGGTATGTTGGAAAATAAACTAATTAACAAACAGCAAGCCAAAACGTAAAAACGTTTTGAAGTTATTTTAAGGCGTTATTTTCTCAGTTAAAAATGCAAGAGATCAAAGTCATGTACTAAAACCAAGATCGGACAGTCGAACGATCTTGCTGATACCCCATGAGCAATTCTTACTCATGCTCGGCCGTGACTGAGCCCCTTTTAGTAAGGTGTAGATAATGCCTGTTACATGTTGTCACTAGTGTTTGTCATATCCTGTCATTTATGAGAGCAAGTATACAGTAGATATATTGGTGCATTTAATTGTGCTGAAAAAATGGTATTTGATACTATTCTGTGTGTATACCCTTATAAGGATTTTTATTCCTTTTAAAACAGAAAGGTGGCTTGTTAACCCTATTGTACATTTTCTATGTAACGTGTTTTGAATCACAGAATTGTGCTTGTGACTTGTAATTATGGGATGGCGTTGGGTGAGGGGATTGGGGCAGGGTTAGGGAAGAGGCCAACTCTGCAGTTACAGCAGTGTGTTATTCTGCCGCATGCAAACTGCTCTTTCCCTCTCCAGAACATAACCACAGCTTCATGTCCCTGTACCAAATGAAGTAAACTGATTGTTTTCTTACTTTGCTGTTCAAAGAATTTGGCCTTCAGTGGAATTTGGGTGGGTTGGCTTTTTATGTTAGTTTGGATACTTTTATATATAAGAAACTGCATAAAAAGGCAAAAAAAAATCCTCAAATCTTAGAATGTATGTTTAGGGAGTACTGCTGTCACAATTAGTACATACTGATATTTTTCAGAAATAAACAGTTGTGTTTCCAGATCTTGTACGTTTGCTGTTTGGTGTCAAATTTGAACTGTACAACTTCCACCTGACAAGAACTTCCACCACTTCAGCACTCCTGCGATGTGGGAAACCCTAGGAAGTTGTGATATTTGAAATGTAAAAATCAAGGTTTAAATTTTTTTTTTTTTTGAAGAGTTTGGAATCCAAAGGTTTTCTTCATTTGCAAGAACCTTGCCCAAGAAAACTTGCTGCCAGGTTTTTCCAGATTGCTGGAGAGCATGCCTGAGCTTATATGAAAAAAAAACCAATAACCCAGTTGTTCAGCCCTAGCTTTGTACCTTTGTGGCAGAACGGCAAAAACATCCAGAGGGTGCAGTTTTGGATGGCACAAGATCCTGAACCAAAGCAGTCAAATGCAGGGAAAAGAGCGAGAATTCTTTTTGTCCCATTCTTGAACAACACTGCCCTCTTGTTGTACTGGTGTTCTTGACACGGTTGTAGCCAAACCATATCCGTGATGGGAGAGGAAACATTTTTGACGTGGCAAAACGAGAAAGGTGCTTTTTCCGTTTCGTGGGCAGCCTTGATTGGACACGCCAGTAGGCTGTGTTTTGTCATTTGAATACACAGGTGGCAAACCGAAACGTAACTTTAATGTAAATAATTACTCTCCAGATGTCCTCCGTCAAGTTTCGTCACCTGGCGACTGACTTCTCTGCAGTGAACGTATACCGCAGTCTTAACCGGCCGACTGTCGGAAACTGCTTATACTTTAGGAGTCGTTTTTCGCAGATGGGCTTGCGGATCTTAATCTATTTGACTGGGCTGCAGTTTAAACCTGAGTGATTTCTCTTCCGTAGCCTGTAGCAACCACCTGTTTGGAACGGAAAGGGAGAACTTCTGCTTGACAGTACAAGTCGGGACAGAGAAGTGATTGGTAAAATTAATTTTTAATGTGCGATACAAGTTTGCTGCTGTAAGTTAACTAGTTTCTTTCTGTGCGTTGAACATAGCAGTGACTCAAGTGATGTGTGAAGCTAAATTCTCTTGCTTTTATGTGATCATTGTATGGCACTTGGCTGATTTGTTGACTAACAGCACGCGTGTTCTTTAAGTTGCTTTCCTCAGAAATTTGGGGGTAAAAGCTATGCCTCAAATCACAGCAGCGGCAATACTTCAGATTAGTTTGCTCCTAACAGCTCTGCCAGCGCAATACTTGATATCCAAATGGAGCGGGAGCAATACGGCGCAACGACATCGTGCGACACAACGGTACTTGCCTTCCCATGAAGCGGATGCACTGATAAATGAATCCCTTCTCAATATCTGTGTTTTACCGGCGCAATATTCCTGTGTGTAATTTTCTTGTCTTTTTTTAATCTCTCAGGCTCCTTAGCACATGGGAAGATATGAAAAAGTTATATCTGAATGTGACTGCGTGGACGGAATGGCTGGATCAATTGATTAATAAATTACTGTAAGTTAGAATTATTCAAACCGTGATGGCTTCTTGTGAATACTTGACTAATATATAGACTGCTTGGAGCACAAAAAGGTTAACCACATTTTTTAAGTTTTGAGAAAAAGCAATGTCAAACTTAAGTTACAGCAGAAAAGGTACTAAACACTTGTGCGACAAGCAGTCTCTATATACACACAGTTGCAATCGAAATTATTCAACCCTCATCACAAATTGGGTTTACTGGCAAAATTTACAAACTTTCCGCTGTTCGTAAACAGATTAAACAAGAACATTTTAAATAGCTCAACACGACTAACATTACGAGTGGATTCTCCAAATTTAACTCAAAATGCCATTTTCAATTACTACTGCAGTCTCAAAATTATTCAACTCCACGATAAGAATCCCTCATTAGAGCATATTTGCAAGTCAGGCGTTGTCTCAAGCACACCTAATGCTGCTCATCAAGAGCTTCATGAGTTGCATCAGGTTTGCTTGCGATAGAACACATCAAATACTTGGACTCGCTAGGGGTTTGTTGACAGGGACATTTGATTGCATATTAGAAATATAGCTGTCAAAAGAATAGTCTAAAAAGCTAATAGGAGATTGCCTGGCACAAACAAGGAAAGGGTACAAAAAGATAGCTCATGCTCTAAATTTTCAAAGAGATACATTTAGAAACATAGTTCACAAGTTCAAAGTTAAAGGAAGAGTGGCTACTGTACCAGGATGTGCCAGAAAGAGGAAGCTATCAATGGCTGTCACCAGATTCCTGAGGAGACGGGTAGTCAAAAACTCTTAAGTGACTGCAGGAGATCCGCAGCAAGAGCTGGAGGCAAAAGGCACTGAGATTTCAGTTTGCACAGTTGGGCGCATATTAAACGTAGAAGGTCTCCAAGACATACACCAAGACTGATCCAAAAGCACAAGCTCCAATATGCTCAAAGGCATATAAATAAGCCACAGAAGTTTGGAGATATTGTTCTGTGGAGTGATGAAACAAAACTGGAATATTTAGGGTTTATGAATCAGTGAGTCTGCAGGAGGAATAAAGAGGTATATGCTAAAAAGTACACCCTACCTACAGTGAAGAATTGTGGGGGCTTTTTGATGCTCTGCAGCTGCCTTGCTTCCTCTGGCACTGGAAATATGCAAAGTGTGGAGGGCGAGATGGATTCAGTCAAGTACCAGGATACCCAAGGAGAAAATGTCATGCCGTCTGTAGGGAAGCTGATGCTTGGGCATCACCGGACCTTCCAAAAGGACAATGATCCTAAGCAACATCCACCAAGGCTTGGTTTCAGAAGAAGTCTGGGAGGATTTTAGAGTGCTCATCACAGGCGCCTCACTTGAATCCCATCAAAAATCTCTAGTAGTATTTGAAGAAGGCAGTTGCAGCATGCAAACCCTAGAATGTTAGTGAACTGGAGGCTATTGTTCATGAGGACTGGGCTAAGATTCCTTTGGAATGCTGACAGATGTTTCCTGCCTGCCTTCCAGCAGGTCATAGCAGCAAAAGGGTGCTCTACTAAGTATTAAAGATGCTTGTCATGAAGGGGTTGAATAATTTTGAGCCTGCAGTAGTCATGGAAAGTGGCATCTTGTGTTGAATTTGGAGAAGCCACCTCTAATATTTGTTGCATTGAGTCATTTAAATTGTTCTTTGATTTGTTCTTTGCAAACAGCTGAAAGTTTGTAAATTTTGCCAGTAAACCTAATTTTTTACAGAAGTTGAATAATTTTGACTGTGTGTGTATATACACTCCTGATCAAAATCTTAAGACCAGTTAAAAAATTGCAAGAATTTGCATTTTGCACTGTTGTATCTTAAGAAGGTTCTAAGTAGAGTTTCAAAATGCAAAAAGAAGAAATGGGAACAAGAGACCAAATGTTTTGAGCAGGCAATTTATTGAAAAGAACAATTTAACTGAAATAGGCTGTTCATCAGCTGATCAAAAGTTTAAGACCACATCCTTTAAAAGCCCAAATCTGTGGAAAAAATTTGGATTCCATGTCATTTTCTGTCAAGTAATCACACTGTCAAGACCTCTTGATGGGAAAAGCAAAAAAACTCACTGCCTTCGAACTTGGCAGGATTGTTGAGCTGCATAGACAAGGCCTCTCACAGCGTGCCATCGCTGCTGAGGTTGGACGCAGTAAGACAGTCATTTTGCATTTCTTAAAAGATCCTGAGGTTTATGGAACAAAAAAATCAAGTGGTAGACCCAAAAAAATCTCACCGGCTCTGAGCCGGAGGATCCGAATGGCTGTTCGTCAAGACACGGGACGATCCTCATCCCAAATTAAGGCCATTACTGGTGCTGACTGCAACCCAATAACCATCAGACAGCATCTGCAAAGGAATGGCTTCAAAAACAAAAAACGTCTTCAAAGGCCACGTCTCCTTCAATGCCACAAAATTGCCCGTTTGGCCTTTGCAAGGGAGCACCAAACATGGGACGTTCAAAGTTGGAAGAAAGTTTTATTCTCTGATGAGAAAAAATTAAACCTTGATGGTCCTGATGGCTTCCAACGCTACTGGCATGACAAGGAGATGCCACCTGAGATTTTTTCAACACGGCACAGCGGAGGGGGCGCCATCATGATCTGGGGTGCTTTTTCCTTCAATGGAACAATGGAGCTCCAGGTTGTGCAGGGGCGTCAACCAGCAGCTGGCTACGTGGAGATGTTGCAGCGGGCATCCCTCATGACTGAGGGCCCTCGTCTGTGTGGTGATGACTGGGTCTTTCAGCAGGACAATGCTGCAATTCACAATGCCCGTCTGACAAAGGATTTTTTTCTGGAGAATAACATCACTCTTTTGGATCATCCTGCATGTTCCCCTGATCTAAATCCAATTGAGAACATTTGGGGATGGATGGCAAGGGAAGTTTACAAAAATGGACATCAGTTCCAGACAGTGGATGCCCTTCGTGAAGCCATCTTCACCACTTGGAGCAACATTCCTACAAGCCTTTTGGAAACACTCGCATCAAGCATGCCAACACGAATTTTTGAAGTGATCAACAATAATGGTGGAGCTACTCATTACTGAGTCTGTTTTTGAGACTTTAATTTCTGTTTTAGGGGTTTTTTTGAGCTATGGTCTTAAACTTTTGATCAGCTGATGAACAGCCTATTTTAGTTAAATTGTTCTTTTCAATAAATTGCCTGCTCAAAACATTTAGTCTCTTGCTCACATTTCTTCTTTTTGCATTTTGAAACTCTACTTAGAACCTTCTTATGATACAACAGTGCAAAACGTAAATTCTTGCAATTTTTTAACTGGTCTTAAGATTTTGATCAGGAGTGTATATATATATATATATATATATATATATGAGCGAGAGAGAGCTATTGGAGCATAATGATGATATGTCCAAATTGTGAGGTTTTTACCCTCAGTTTTCTATTTGTTAATTCTTGGAGCACAATAACTGTGTCCATCTGCCTTAGTTTTATGCAGAATTCACATTTCAATTTTGAGGTATGTCCAACAAAACCTGCTGAAATGAATTAAACCAGTGGCGCACACAGACTCTAGGTGGTGCTATAGCACCTGCCTTTTGCCCTCTGGACCAAGCAAGTGCCCTTTTGAAAGTTCGTTTTTTCAGTGTACTGCATGTGACCCATGTTGACATCAATTCTCGACGATTAAAAGCGTGTGATAATAATGCCTGCACCCTCCCCCCCCCCGCTCACGCACACGCCTCCATTCCTTTGTCAACGTGAAGGTGCAGAGCGGACACAAACAAGGCGCGTTGCTGCAGCAGCTATAATAAGGCAGCCGGCGGTTCCATGTCACACAAGGTGCCCTTATTTTTCATTGAGCACCTGCCCCCCAAAATGTCTGTGCACGCCACTGAATTAGACATTCATGTTTATTCATCAAAATATCAATTATACTACAGAATTGTCTCTCTTCCACTGCAAACAAACTTAACGCAATAGTGTTGGTTGAAGTTATGAGACATCAAGTGCTTGAATTGCTGGAGCACAAAGGTGACGTCCGTTTTTGCCAACTTTGCCCATGATGTTGTGGTACAACACCTTATTTATGAAAACTTACTTGTTCAATATACTTCTGAACCATGCAGCAGAAGAGTGACTGATACAAAAATGATATAAAATAGCTGATTTAGTAGAACACTTGCAAACTTAAATATTTTTTTTCTCTAAAGCTCTACAATGGAAAAACAACTCTGGTGCTCTGACCCCTCGAGATGTTCGTGATACAGTGGGGTGCAAAAAATTGGGCACCCCTGGTTTAAATGTCTCTTACAATTGATCTCCAAGTGATTGAACGCAAACCTGACCACTAAATGCTACAAAGTAAAACATGACACACGTCGTCATTTTAAATCAAGAATCATTTTTACTTTGAAACTTTTACAGTTGCAAACTAATAAAACAAGGAAAAAGGCCTTATGCTAAGGTTTGGGGAACCCTGTCAGCTAGTACTTAGTTACTCCTCCTCGGGCGGCTTGCAAACGCTTCCTGTGGCCATCGAAGAGTCTTTCAATTCCTGTCTTTGGATTTTTTCCCCATTCTTCCTGACAGAACACCTCTATCTCAGAAATATTCTTGTTCTTCTTGCATGCACGGCATGTTTGAGGTTTCTCTACAGATTTTCAATAATATTCAAGTCTAGGGACTAGGATGGCCATTCCAAAACCTTGATCTGTCTTTCCTGATGGTGCGTCAAGGTGGATTTTGAAGTATGCTTCGGGTCATTGTCTTGCTGGCATACCCAACGTCTCTTCAACTTCAATTTCTGGCCTGAGCTTTGAACAGTAGCCTTTAAAATGTCTTGATATTTGGTGGAATCCATTCTTCCTCCCACCCACACAATATTGCCTGTGCCCCCAGCTGCTACACAACCCCAAAGCATAATGGATCCAACTCCATGCTTAACAGTTGGCAATGTGTTCTTACCTACAATCCCTTTTTTTCTCCAAACATACCTTTTTTGGGTGTGGCCAAAGAGTTCAATTTTGGTTTCATCAGTCCAAAGCACATTGTTCCAAGAGACTTTAGGTTTCTCAAGGTTCTCTTGTTTAGAACTGTTTATTTTGTGTATAAATGATATATGTATGGTGTCACAAAAATGTTAATTTATTTTATTTGCTGACGACACCAATGTTCTTTGCTCAGGGGAAAATCTGCGGCAGCTTTTGAAGGAGGTCTCATCTGAAATGGGCAAATTGCAACAGCGGTTTGACAGAAATAAGTTATCGTTAAATCAAAGCAAAACAAAATTTGTTGTTTGGGAACAAAGATGTAAACACAAACTTACAGATAACGATTGACAATATGAACATTGAAAGAGTTCATGAAAACAAATTTCTTGGTGTGATCAACGATGACAAAATCTGCTGGAAACCCCAGGTCAATTGCGTAAGAACAAAAGTGGCAAAGAGCATTGCAGTCATTGGGTAAACGAAAAACTTACTGGATCTCCACTCCCGGCACATTCTCTATCCTTCACTCATATTACCATATCTGCTGCACTGTGTGGAAGTTTGGGGAAACACAAAAGTAATTTGCGGCCATTATGCATTCTTCAAAACAAAGCAATAAGAGTAATACATAATGTTGGGTATAGGGAACATATAAATACATTGTTTTTAATGTCACATGCATTGAAATGTATGGATCTGGTCAAATTTAAAACCGCAATGATCATGTTTAAAGCAAGAAATGATTCATTTCTGGGTAACATACAAAAAAATGTTCTGTGGCAGGGAGGGGGGTTACAACTTGAGAGGAAAACTTTAAAAAACTGTGTTCGTACAACTAAAAAAAAGTTTGTGTATTTCAGTGTGTGGGGTGGATCTGTGGAGCGGGCTTAAAGGAAGTATAAATGCAAATCGTTTTTTAAAAAACTGTGCAAAAAACAAATCCTTTACAGGTACTGGGAAGAGGAAAAGCTGTTTTAGGGTTGTCGGGATTTATTCAGTACTAGCTGCTACCTACTTTGTAGCCCATTATTTTGTTGCTTTTAGATCGCATGAGGGAGAGAAGCCGTGTCTTCAATTGCCACTTGATTATTCTTGAATTGTAAAACGTGTCAATCAGGGGAAACCATCTAGAATCAGCCAGGACTAAGGCTATGTTTACATGATGACGGTGTGAACAGAAGATGCAAAAGTGGTGTCGCGTCTTCACTTTTTATTTCGCGTTCAGACGAGCGTTCTCGGGAGAAAATCTGTGTGCATACGGTGACGCAAAAAGTGTGTAGAAATCGATTGGGTATGCATGCCAGACGGCTAGGTGGTGCTGTGATACACTGACACAAACTCCGCCATGCCTACGTGCATGTGTAGAATCTTCCCTCTTCTCGTCACTGTGCCGCGAAATCACAAAATATGGCTACCGATAACAAGAAGAACTTCGTTTGGTCAGGTAGATCCTCCTCTGTTCGCCAATAGCATGTGTACAAATTCTGTACATTTGTCGTAACGATTCCTGTACATTTATTATGGCTGCCAGAGTAGCCTGAGGGTCCGAAGCACAGAGATATAAGAAAACTAGAGTGGACGATGTGTGGGCTGGACCAAAGCGGAAATGGAAGAATAGCTACGCCATCTTGGGTATGTAAATGTCCAATGAGTTATATGTAAACAGTAGGCTAAACATGGGTGTCGACAACTTAGAGACGTGTCTTCCATGTTCTTTTTATCTTTTCTTACCTAAAATGGACTCAAATAAGGAATTATAATTAAACAACAAATTTTTTTTTTTAAATGTAGATTTTTTCAATCCGGTGTATTCGATGTTTATTTAATAGGAAGACATTACAGAGATATCGGAACTTCAGCTGTTGTCCCGCATGAGCGAGTTTTCGTTATTTTCGAGCACGGTGTAGGCCAGTTATATTGCATTTTCCATTGAACGTCTGTCCCGATGTACATACTCAAGATGGCGGCGACGTGCTGCCACGGAAACCACGTGATTGTCCACTCTAGTTTTCTTATATCTCTGTGGTCCGAAGCATGGATGTAATCCGACATGTTTGTTTACTGCGTGACGTAAACGCCTACGCGACGTGAGCAGAAAAACAGATCTGTGCCTGTTTTGCGTCTTGGCCAGTTTAGACGGAAACGCTACGCCGGAGCGTATTCAAGTTTTCCACTTTCGAGGGTGGTTTGAGATTTTTGCGTCTTCAAGCCCCAAAAACGCCGTCACCATATAAACAAAAGGCACTTCCGTTAAAATATTTTGTCGTCATTACTCGCAATCGTCTTCGTGTAAACTGGGCCTAATTTTTGTGAATAATCGCTGCCGAATTTTCAGGTGCAATCCCAGCCCTGCGAGTGTTCAACTGTCACATTTGAATTTGGGAGCTGTGAAGTTCGAGTAATCAGAATGCTGCATTCGTGGACGAACGCGGTGCCCTCTCAAAAGCCTGGCTTTCGTGCAGGCTCTGTTATCACTCCCTCGGCCCCTTTCAGGTGTAACACCAGCCCTGCGAGTGTTCAACTGTGAAATTTGAATTTGGGAGCTGTCAAGTTCGACTAATCAGAATTCTGCATTCGTGGACGAACGCAGTGCCCTGTCAAAAGTCTGGCTTTCATGCAGGCTCTCTTATCACTCCCTCAGCCCCATCGCAAACAGTAGCCAGCTCGCAGGTTACTTCAACGCATGTTCGCAAGGACACTGCGGCTCCTAGTGGTGCAACCGGATATTGCTACGCGCATCAGGTTATATAAATTCACCCGCTACCCGGAGTGAAATCGCCTTTTTTTTTTTTTGCGTGCATGACCGTTTTTCAAAAATCGGGCGACGTCAAGTCCTTCCTGGTGTCTAAGTGGATATTCACACCAAATTTGGTGATAATCGGTTGACAAATGTAGGAGAAAAACGTGTACATACACACACACCGACAGACAAACATCGACCTCAAATATATTATAAATCACTGGGGGCATTGTAAATAATTTAGGAATGTAATATCAATTTGGGTTGAAAAATGGGAGACTTGTGTATGTAACTGTATATATGTGTCAGAAAGTGTGCAAATAATATAAGAAAGCCTAAAAGTAGGAAATATACTACTCAAAATTTGATAGGGATCATAGGAATTTTTTTGTGAAATGACATGCGAATTTGGTAACTGCCACTGATGAGCAATATATTGGATAAATGGCATGCAGTCAGACAGAAAACACATTTGCATGTGCATTTCATGACATTAAATGAGCGTGCAGCCTCACATTTTGGCTTTGACTAACACTTCATTTCAACTCAGACGTGTGTGTTGCTTGTTGGCGAAAATTTGGAAGTTCCCAAATTTTTTGCATTACATTTAGCCAGAGCCTGATTGCGATATGGGCAACCGCCCAGGGCGCATCTTGACAGGGGGCGCAAAAAATAATAATAATTAAAAAGAAACTTGCTGCCGTCACTTGATAATACGATAATACACAGTTACTCCAGTCTGTGGATTTAAGATACGCGCCCGGGCGCCCTCCACAGCCTGGAAGGTGTCTGTTAGTCACTGACACTTACTCAGTGCCTCAGAGGAGGGGAGGAGGCGGAAGAGAGTGGGGTCCTTTATCTGGGTATAATTTAATAAATATGACCAAAACAAACGGGAATAAATGAATGTTTTCTCCGAGAACGCCTGCAATCCCCCGAATATTGAATGTGAAAATAGTTTTTGCAACGCACGGAAACTCGCCATTTGAAATACCTCCTTTGTATCCGCGAGTATGCAAAAACGATGTCACGCGAAAGCGGATGTGCGCGGTGGACGCAGAAATGAAGAGAAGTTGGCAAACCGCAAAATGCTGCGGGCAAAGAAATATCTGACTGATTGAGACCGTAAAAGTGGTAGAAAAGGACAGGAAGAAGATCGATTGAAGAGCAGGATAAGTATAAAAGGCCAGCGTGATCGCTGGCAAACTTTTAAAGCCAGGTTTGGAGATGTTTCCGATGAAGATGCGGGCAAACTTTTGCTTGATACGTAAGTAAACATGATGTCTGCTGTAAAATGCCGGAATTTCCTGTTTCCTACCACTTTCAGATCGTTAATGTTCTTGAAATTATCCCATATTTGTACCCAGACATATTTATAGTCATGAATGTCTAATGCATGAATGTAATTTATTTGCGAGCAGTCGAATCTGATGACTGATCTGACGTGACTTTTCATGCAAATCGCTCATGCATATCGCTCATGCATATAAAGTGGAAGGCACGTCGAAATGGCCGCAGTCCACCAGCTGCAATAGCTGGCCATAACGTTCGAGTGACTGCTTTCCTTCGGAATTTATCCTTGTTAGAGGTCGAGGATGACATTAAAACTTAAAGGCAAATCTTTTTATTTGAACCGCCTGGCAAGTTAAGGAACGAATTGGTTACTTTTTAAAACACTTTTTAGCCCTGACTTGTTCTCAATAATTTTGTAAATTATCAATACATTCACTATGAAAACACCCCTCACCCTCAGGCGTTGCTAGTTCTCCCCATTAAAGTAAGGCAACTATCATTTGGACGCGTACTGATCCAGGTGTGCCATCTAGTGATACAATATTTTAACTGCGTGCATAAACGCAGTACAGGGATGAGATCCTCAATGTGTACATAAGACCATACACTGGTGCTGTTGGCCCTGATTTCATCTTGATGGATGATAACGCCCGTGCCCATCGTGCTAGGGTGGTGAATCAATTCCTAGAGCAGGAGACAATTGTCTGCATGGACTAGCCCGCGTGTTCGCCGAACCTAAACCCTATCGAGCATGTGTGGAACATGCTGCTGGTTGCCATTTCCGGTTGTAGGGCACAACCCACAACTCTAGAAGAGCTCGGAAATGCCCTTGTTGAAGAATGGAACAACATTCCAATTGCAAGCATCTGGGTTCTGATTTACAGTATGACCCGACGTTGTCAAGCCGTCATTCAAGCTAGGGGAGGCCATACCCATTATTGACATGAACTGTGGTAATGAAACATCAAATGAACACTGTCTGTTTTCACTTTACATGTCAGAGATGAAACCATGAAGTGTTCTTGAAAGCCAAAAGTGTGAGGCTGCACGCTCATTTAATGTCATTAAATGCACTTGCAAGTGTGTTTTCTGTTTGACTGCATGTCATTTATCCGATATATTGTTCATCAGTGGCAGTTACCAAATTTGCATGTCATTTCACAGAAAAATTCCTATGATCCCTATCAAATTTTGAGTAGTATATTTGTAAAGGTGTGCAAAGAATATGAAATGGAAGAAAAGTGAAAAATTTCCATTTTCTTACGCTGTTTCTGACAGTAGAAATTGGTAGTTTGAAATGTTCTGAGTTTTTTGTAGCCCTCTCCTTGGTGGAAGTGAATTATCTTGATTTTGACATCCTTGGACAACTGTTAAGAGTAGGGGTCACCAACCCTGTTCCTGGAGAGCTACCATCCTGTAGGTTACTGCTGTATCTCCAATTCGGCACACCTGATTCAACGAATTAGCAACTTAATTGCCCAGCTCGTGATCTTGTTAAGTAGCTAATTACTTGAATCAGGTGTGCTGAATAGGAGGTAGAGCAGAAACCTACAGGATGGTAGCTCTCTAGGAACAGGGTTGGCGACCCCTGGTTTAGGGGAACACATGCCCCCGAATTCATAAAGGGTATTTTTCCCTTGATCACGGTTCACTTGGCTAAACAGTGTATAAACAGGCGATGATCGAGCAGACAAAATTAGGCCCAAATTCAGAATAGAGAGAGATCAGAACAGCTGCTGTTTATCCAACGTACATGGTTAGTCACACCTGTCTAAGTAACAAAAGAAATTCTAATCGTGCCAAGGGACTTGTTTATCTCGTGTACAAGCTACCAATTCTCTGTTGGCTTGCTTTTGTGGCTGGACGTATGACCATGGATCTCTTGCGCATAATTTAAATAGCACAGGAAGAGAGGGCTGACCAAAGGCAAGGTGCTGAGTTGAGGGTTTTCAAAGACAGGACGAATCCTTTAGAAAAGTTTAGCGACACAAAATTTGTCAAGCGATACAGAATTTTCAAAGAATCATACCGTTATATTCTAGACCTAATTGAAGCAGACATTGACCATACCACTAGATGAAACCATGCCCTTCTTCCAGTACTAACCATGTATTGCCCTGCAGTTTTATGAATGTGGTGCATTACAAATGGTTGTTGGTGTCACGTGTGGTGCATCACGGGCTACCTGCTGTGGAGTAGTTCTTCGTGTTACCAAGGCAACATGTACCAATAAAAACCACTTCATGACCTGCAGTGTCACATGACACCACTACACATCGGCTAAGCGGGGACTTATACGCGGATGGTTAATCACCTGATTATGTTCTACCTGAATTGCGCTAGTCACAGGAGTTTGTCCGCACGCGTACTTTTCTGTTTTAGCCACCGTACAGTCATTGTACTTGACTAAAATTATCGGGTGATCATCACCCTTTATGAATATGGGCAATGGTTTTTAATACCTGACACAACAGCCACCACAGTCGGATACTTTAGAAGGCATGGAGTTATTTCAGAATATGTAGTTCAACCCTTGAATTACATTCACCTGGCTCATTGAAGCCCAAACAAGTAAATCACCTGGGTCTGGGCCTTCGTAATCATCTTCTTAAAAGGTAAGAAAGAATAATCCGAAAGGGTTCCCAAACTTTTGCACAGGGTTCTTTTTCCTTTCTTATCTGTCTGGAAGTCTGGAATTCCACATTTGTTTTTAGCTTTTCTGCTACACAAGAGCATCAGGTTTCACAGATTAAATGGTACAAATCAATACCAAGTGTCACAAGCTTGATATGTCAAATAAACTTGGCTGGGAGTCAACGCACATAGACTTTGACAGAAAATGACACCAAAATATTCCCAAACAATCCTTATTTTATGGCGTATCAGGTTCAACAAATGAAGAATTACAAAGTTAAACATGGTTAAACAAAATGCAAGGCCCCCGGTCCGAGACAGCTATACATCACTGCTATAATATGCTGCAGTAAACCCTTCAGATTCAACCTACATTCATGAAATCAGCCAGAAATTCTGTAGAAATATTTAAAGCATGACAAAGGAAGTTGCGTATGGGAAGATCTGGCATGAGTAACGAACTGACAGGTGCTTTGTCACTACAGATTCAAAGCCAATTAAATCAACCAAATTTTAAGGTTTCATTATTAAATACACGTTGTAAAAAATTAGTCAAATTTCCACGTGCATTGTGATATAGCTGATAAATCGACGTACATTGCCACAAAGATGAGTATTGACGACCGCATGCCAACTTTGTCTACACCCAGCTGCGACCCGTAGACCAATGAAGATCACTGACCGGGTCATTCACTTTGCATACAATAACCTATGACGACAGCTGAAAAAAATCTAATCACTTTCCATTCACATTATTAGACAATTTGCGTTGAAAAAAATCTGAGTTTAAACGCATGTTAAAAACTTCTGTCACATTCTAACGCGTGTTGGTCATATTCCGTCCAATTCCGACATGCGTTGCCACGCTGGCAAACACCCCAACCCAAAACGATCACAATGATCTCTCACACTTCAGAATCAGGGTTCACAGATCAAGGTATTAAGTATCAAACGAAGGGCAACACTCTTATTTGAGTAAATAACTAATTATCAGGGTTTATATTCAATGTACATTGAAAAATACGCACGATAAAATCCTTGACAGATCCTTCTGCAGACGCTCAAGCTCACCATTTGCATCAACATACTGGAAATGTTCGACGTCAGGGGTTTCTGTGCGCATGGATGCAGATATTGATTAGTCGTGATTTCCTGGAATTCGCACTGCTTGGAAATTAATGGTATGAGCAACGTACGTCGAATCTTGACAGAAAAGGAGCAGGTATTTTTTGGAAGCGCATACCTCGGCTCGCACGTGTATTAGTAAATAAATGGCATAATTTTATTTCATGGGTATATTGCGCTGAGGAAAACTAACGAAGTCTTAGCTCCGTTCAGTGCTCTAAATGTAGGTTGTCACTTATCTCTCCATTATTGATGGAATGGTCAACATGTGTTAACTCGGAACTTAAATTGCTGTAGAAAAATATTTAGCAACGATAGGGAGATGGGGATCGGTAAGTGAGTATTTCAAAACAATTTCTTTTCAATAGATTCTATTTGTGCTTGATAGAGGAAGGAGAAAAAGGTGAAACCTGCGGTTGAACAAATCACGCTGATATTGTCACATTTTCCCTTCATTAAGAGTAGACCATTCCTGAAGTCAAAGGGATGAAAATCTGAAAACCACGGGCTTGTTGGGTTTGTTTTGTTTCTAGAGTTTTCCGAGTTAAAAGCAGCAGAGAAAAGCAAGAAGAATAGGTATTTAATAATTCATGTACATTTTATTTCAGTATATAACATGGTACCATACATATAACACATTAGCAAATTGTAAGCCAAATCTTACTTTCTTGCAGCAGTGACTGTTTGTTTGTTTATTTTAATCTTCAGATCCTCATCCGAGCAAGGAGATGACGATCAAGGAGAATCTCCTGCTTTGGAGGTGCAAATGCACAACAATGACCAGGGTTACTTTGGAGGTAACGCACGCCATCTCCATAAACTGCGGGAGGGCTTCTTGTTGTTTTTTTTTTTTTTTTTAAGCACAGGACGCAATAAGTCAGCAAGACCAAACTTTTTGTCAGAAATTTTAAGTGATTTCAAGTTGTTTTCCATAACCAGTTCTTGCATGTTGCACTGGGAAAAGTCAATCCGTACATTTGTAAATGTCACAATTAAATTAGTGATGTAAACAATGAAAAAAATAAGTTTGCAGCTTTACATGAAAGTATCTGGTTTAAATGAATCTGCATTTGTTTAAGAGCCATTCCGTGAGAAAATGGCACTTTTTGAGTTGAGGAGTTTAGCCCTTGGAATTGAATGAAACTTGGCTATAGGTAGATACGGGTGTCTCATGGAAAAATCCAAATTTTTAGGTCTGTATCTCACTTGGCCTTCCGGTGGCGCCACCTGGAAGCCGCTGAAGTGGCTCAGTTTTGTCGTCCAAAAGCTGTTGACACCACATTTTACATCAACTATCATAACTTAAGGGTACGCAGTGCCAAATTTGTTATACTTTAATCATGACCTGTGACACTTCAAGTCTGGTTAGATGTTAGCACTACATAGTGGCCAAGCTGGGTAACTACTTTATTGAGCCAGATTTATTTATTTTATTTGAGAAATAACAATAAAAATTGAAAATGGAAATGGGAATTAAATGATATCGCAGTCATTTACCAATCTTAGAATGCTTTATTATGCATTTATTATGCATTTACTCACAGCAGGACTATCGTTTTCAGTGAATACTACCTTGGTATCTTGCTGGGTGAGTGCAACGGATGGCCGGAAGGATGGTTGAAATTGATTTTTGGTGCATATTTGCAGTAATTTTCCTCAATATCCCAGATATGTATTGCGGTGATAAATGCTGTTTCTTGTGCTTTTGGAACTCAATTTTCAGGAATACCAAGCATATCTTTGGTAGTCTCTACACATTTCAAGCTAGACAGAGGCAAAGTTGGAGGAAAACTCAAAACGGACCATTTCATAGCAGATTGTGCAAATGTTTAGGAGGCATTATTTTGTAAACCAGCAAGACAGAGATCTGAGATTTTCTGGATACACGGTCCCTTTGGGGTATATTACAGCATTAGTAAAATCTCAACGGTAGTATTTTCAGTGTAGATGATATTCAATATCAAAAGTCCAAAAATTTCATTCCCAGGGGGGGCTGTATGCCGGATGCAAGTATTGGCTATCCCCAGCAATGTACCAAAGAGTTTTGTTTTTTTGAATAGTGATACACACAGCTAGTTTTCTCTGAAAATTAAAAGATTTGTTGGTGCTATGTTGGGTAGGGAGTTGTCTCACTCAAGGTGGCACACTGAAGAGCAAACGTTCTACCGATTTTAATATTCCAGAGTTTTCTCTAGTGCCTCCCACATGTCTTGTTTTTACTTTAGCTGTTACGGTTCAAAACATATTACACATTGAATTTATGAAAAATTTTAGTCATATTTGTGACTTATCGAACCTTCCTTTTAGGTACTTAATTACCTGGCCCCTCCCCTAGGGGGCCAGGTTAAGCAATGATCATGTGTGTGTGTGTGTGTGTTTCTGTCAGTCTGTCTGTCAGCCCGTGGCTGGGGCCAGGTCTGCTCTCTCTGATTGCCTTGTTTTTCACAAAGTTTTGGCATGGAAATATGTTTTGGAGTGGTTATAAAATACTTGTATCATGATTTAATAACCTGAATAGTGGTATAGTCATTGAACTGATAAAATGGTGCTTTTTATGGGGGAAAAAAACTATGATGATTAAATTCCGTTACCCGAAATTCCTTTGCGTAGCCTACGTTGCATGTACTTGCAAATATATATAGCCTACGTTTACTGGTCTAAAGACGTGCTGTAAAAAAAAATGTTCGTTAATGATTTTTTGCAGAAAGGATACTGAGGATATGAGCGGAGAAACCGAGACTGAGCTTTTAGGGCTTAGCACCGAGCCGCGTGGCAGCATATTTAGATAAGTTGCAACTATTAACAGAACACTGATCCTTCTCGTTTACGCACTTATGTTACAGTATTTTCTGTGTTTCGTGCTTTCTCCATGTTTGGAAGGACTTTCACGTTTAAAGTGTTTTGACTTAGTAGATAATGCGCTGCTAATATCGAGATTCGGGCTATTATCTTTACAAAGAACACGGTGCACTTCACCCTCTTATAACCTCAGCCATTCAAAATGTCGATGCAACTCTTTGCGAAAATAATCAACTGATTTTGCTGCCCGTTAATCCGAAGCACCGTCAAGATTCTCAGTTTCAGTAACTTTTGATACCGAATCAACTTTTTTTACACGTTAACGGTACGAAAAAAGAGTCTTCCATTGCTCTACGTTTCATTCTCCGTCCAAATCTTGTGCATAGCTACAATAGTAACTCTCAGTCCCGCGAAATGGAGCGATTGATGGCTAATATTAACCATTCTAGAATCAGTACTGAGGTTTAGGACGTCAACCTCCCCTTTGATTGGTCAGAATGGTTACTGTCAGCTCGAGGGAACACACTGGGTGCGCTCCATTCTTGTACCGGTGTGCCCGGCTGCGGTATGTCCAGTAGATTCATGCACTGCTCCAAGACGTACTCCCTTCTCTATTAAAGCTGCAGCAGCGGCTGGCATGCCTTCTGACTACCAAATGAAACCGAAACGAGGCGATTAATTTGTGGGGGAAAGCGGTCGCACTGGTGCGACTATTTTAACTTGAAGGTCGCACAGTGTAAACGGTCGCAATTTCGAGCCATGCACATACACACACCACACGAAACGCATTTAACCTCAGCCCAGTGTTCGCTGAATTAAACTCTACAAGCACCATGGAACTGAATTGACAACGTTGACATTACTTAAGCCTTAAACCTATGTTCGTAACATCTGCACATATTAGCCCACAACTACGTCAACAGCTCCCTAAATACAATGGTAAGCACTTTTAAAGACGAAGCATTCAGCAGCATTCCCGTTTTTCTGACCCACAAACTTAACTATGTTTGCAAGCACGTGTATTACGTGGCATTTACTTGGCATTCATATCTCCTATTTCAAAGTAGGTGGCAATATTTCAACTAAGTTTAACAGTGAGAGGCTAATTGAAATTATAAAACACCTTGTTCTGAAGCAGTCAAGGCAATGCTGCTTTCACCACTTTTCCAGTGGGGGAGGGGTAACGCGTCTGCATGTGCGGCAGGGTCTTCCGGTGTAGGTACCAGATGTGCTCGGCCTGCCATAACTGTTCGGGGTCCTGCGTATAGTGATGATGTAACACATTCTGATGCTCTGAACCAATTACATTAAAAGCTTCTCCACTGGCTGCTGTACTCTTTGGTTGGTGTATGAATGCTATAGCTATGTTAGCGCGCTGCAGGCTGTAATTGACAGGAGCAACCAAAGTAAAAAATGCAAATATTGGCCTAATATATTGGCTGGCTTATGTATCGGTCAATCCTTAATCTAAGCTCTATGGGCAATAAATTCGTTGACCAGGTGCAGCAAATGGGGGGGAACGCCGTGCCAACGGGGTGTATCCTGGCATATTTTGCAATTTCGTGCCCGGCGTAGCCCGACGCAAGTTCTCCTCTGTCCCCCCTCTGTCCCCCCTGTCTGCGCAAGTGGCAAAGAGGGAGGAGAGAAGGCGTAAATGGGTTTAACACAGCCGAGTCAAACCTTCACCAATAAAATGAGCTCCTCTCTTGACCTTTAAAGTGTTGACTTATAGTAGCTATAATTATTGTCTCCCGCCGCGCGGAACGCGCAAAGCGGCGGGACATAGTATTCACGACCGTCCGTCCGTCCGTACGTCCCGAATCCTTGTCAGCGAGATATCTCAAGAACGAACTGACGGATTCTCTTCAAATTTCATGCCAACATGTATTAGGGTGATACCCCGGCGCCAGTCCATTTTGGTGACCTTCGCGTCACTCTCAAGGTCACAGCGAGAGATTGCTCATTTTGACACGATTTCACATTTTGTGCCGTGGGACAAAGACACGATAGTGGCAAATACTTGTTAATTGTTAAAGTGACAATAATTGTAGTATTAAGTGATATTACAACTGATAATGTAATAAATTACCGATAATGTAATAACGCCTGTAATAGATTATTACACTATCCGGCCGATAATGTAATAATTGACTGATAATGTAAAAACAATTTCTAACCGATAATGTAATATCATTTTGACCCATAGCATAATAAAGTACGCCGATAGTGTAATAAACTTTTGACAGATAATGTATTAAAGTCAAAGGCAAACATCTACCCTGGGGGGTTGTCAGACAGGGTGACCAGATGTCCCCTATTGTGCAGGATTGTCTCGTATTTGGCTCATTTGTCCCATGCCCTGTTTCAACTATTACCGGTACCCACTTTTGTACCGCATATTTTTTTCATAACAAAATAGGCCTATTTAATATCTCGACGAAAAATCTAAGGAGATTCATTTAGTTAACTTCTGTTAAGGCCCAGCGCGCGCTACTGCAGGGTTCTGTCGATGCTGCTCGTCGCTGCAATTTTCCCTCTCGTAAACGGTCGTTGCCATGTGAAACGGTCGATGCCATGGCGCTGAATGGTCGATGCCATTTTGGACGGTCGATGCCATATCCGAGCGCCCGATCTTGCATTCCGAATGCTCGTGAAGTTTTTGTCATATTTCGGAATTCTCAGAATTAACTAGCTAGCTATTTTAACGAATTCCACAGTTTGGTTCAAACTCAGCTTTTGGGAACTGTTCCCCTGAACTGTTACTTTGTTTGCTTTAATGCTTTTGTGTACGCAAAGGCGTAAATAATATACAATCAATACCATCGCCAGTAACACTTTATAATAAGGGAACATGAATCATGTAGTTATCATGAATTACTTCATGCATGATTTACTTATGAGTTTATCATGATTCTTGCATGATTTAATACATGAATTCATCATGACTAATCATGAGTTAAAATGAATTCATGCTCACTCATGTCTGAATTCATGCGATGACATATCAACTAAGGCATTACTTACTGTAATGAATTCATCATGAATCAGAAGTAATTAAGCATGATCATGATGAGTTCATGGTTCATTAAAGACAGTCGTTTCACTTTTGGCAGAATCAAACATCTGTAATAACAAAAACTACCGTTGGTCCACCACTTTAGTTGAAAGGGCACAAACATGAACTCATGAGAAAGTAAGCTGTAATTCATGACATTCAATGATTCCTTAGCAATAGCATTTCTCATATCTGTTGTTATAAAAGCTACTTTTTGTCAGCCACTTTAGTTGAGGGGGCACAAACATGAACACATGATAAAGTAAGCTTGGTTCATGTCATTTAATGATTTCTTAGCAATAGCATTTGATACATCTGTTGTAATGAAAACTACAGTTTGTCCACCACTTTAGTTGAGAGGGCACAAACATGATAAACTCATGAGAAAGTAAGCTTTAATTCATGACATTCGATGATTACTTAGCAATAGCATTTCACACATTTCTTGTTAAAAAAGCTACTGTTTGTCTACAACTATGTCCGCCACTTAAGTTGAGGGGGCACAAACACGATCAACTCATGGGAAGTTAATGCATGAAGTAAGAATGAATTAATGGATTAAATCAGTATGTGCTAATGCATGAGGCAGTACATAACATAATTGTATTACTGTATCTTTATAATCAAAAAGGGTTAGTAAGTCCAAGTAAAATATCAATTGCAATTCTGCCAAAAGTGAACTGACTATGTCTTTGTAGGCCCATGAATTCATGAGCAACTAACCTTCAGTTCATGTTGTTCAATATTCCCTATAGACTAACATTTGTACATTTATACTGTATGTTGTGATGATTCCTACCATACGTCCACCACTTTAGTTAAGGGGGCACAAACATGATTAATTCATGGGAAGCTAATACATGATGTAAGAATGAAGTAATGGATGAAAACGTCAATTTCGATTCTGCCAAAAGTGAAACGACTGTCTGTAATGAACCATGAACTCATCATGATCATGCTTAATTACTTTTAATTCATGATGAATTCATTACAGTAAGTAATAGTTGATATGATGTTGATATGATGTCATTGCATGAATTCATACATGAGTAAGCATAAATTCATGTTAACTCATGATGTGTCATGATCCATTCATGCATGAAATTATGCATGAATCATGATGAACTCATGAGTGAATCATGCATAAAATACTGCATGATAATTACATGATTCATGTCCCCTTATTATAAAGTGTTACCCAATCGCCTAACAAAAATGTTGGCCTATATGAGCGCAGGCACAAAAAATGGTACAATTTCATTTTTCCAGAAATGTGGATAAATAAATTCGTTTTTCAGCATTTAGACATGTGCTATATTTGAAGAATGTATGGTCTTGACTACTTGTTAAGTAAATTTTGGCAGGATTCATTGGTTTTTGGCAATGCAGTAGCCTATACAAATTAAGGTTATAAAACAGGCTGTTTTTAACATAAATGTTTAAAAAAATTTTGCAGTTGTTTCTTACACCTAAAATAATAAGTAAACAGTTCCTTAATTGGCAATGATAAAATACACACCCTCATTTTTAACAGAAGTGTTCCATTTTTTGTGACTTCACTCAAATATGTTTTCATGGTTTGATTTGGTTTTATTTCCTTATTATAGCCTGCAAAAACATTGAGAAAAAAGAGAAAAATATGCGAAGTATAATACAAAAGACAGATAATCAAAAGATACGGCTGGTAGCCATATACAGCAGCAACGATTATTAATCCATCGAGGGACAGCGCTCGATCGAAAGTAGGATTTAATTAGGCCTACTTGTATCTGGACCTCATTTTCTTCGTCCAGCTGGATACATAGGCCTATCCGAAACTAATAGTGACGTTGGCTTCAGAATTTCCCTTGCTGAGATTCAACGCAGTCAAACATAAAGTACCATAGTTAATTAACATAATTTTATGTTTCCGGAAAATGACATTCAGGCTATATTATGCAATTACTGTAGGCTATACCTCTTAAACTAGTTCATTAAAAGGCAGCAAATAGTAAAAGCATTGATATCAGAACATATTTACTTTTGTATAACAAAATAAAGAACTAGAAAAGCACTCAGAGAGTGCAGACCTCCGCCACGGGGCAGCAAAACCCAAAAGCACCGCGATTGGAACTCCGGCCCATTGGAAAGACTTGAAATCTTGAACTTTGGCGCATATCTCAGCGGTATTTTGGCCTAGATATGCCAAAATTTAATCACCTGTTCCTTGACTTAGTACCCACCTTCTCTGAAAATTTCATCAAAATCGGTGCATTACTTTTTGAGTCATCTTTCTAACAAACGAACAAACAGACAAACCATGCCGAAAACAAAACCTCCTTGGTGGATGTAATAAAAATATATCACTAACGATCAGAACATCCATTGTGCACAGCAATCAATTTATTTGGGCCATTTTTATAAATACAACAAAGTCCATACAATGCCTGTGGGACATTTTATGCAAAAGACCCCATGTCCGACAGCCAAAAAACAAAAAAAGAAAGAGGACAATTAGAAGAGATTGATAACAAAATAAAGAGTTTAAGAAAATCCAATGAACACTGCGATTTATTTATTTGCAGGCCATCTTTTCTGGATGTTCCGTTTGTTGGTGATATATTTTTATTCTTTATTTCATTATAAATCTGTTCTCATATCAATACTTTTACTTTTTGCTGGCTGCCGGACATGGAGTATTTTGCATTTCGCGTCGGACAGTCTTGATCATGCCTGCGATATTTAATTCACAATGTCCATGGTCATGGAATTGGTTTGCTCACTGACTACAAGCACTATTTTATCTCTGGTGTGGAAATAAAGCGCAAATCTGTTTGTTCCATCTGACTAATTTTCTAAAGAGAGGCCGAATAAAGACTTGTCTATTTTCAACGGAAGAAAACAGACGGATAATGACCAAGAAAAGTCTATAGCTATCAATTTGCGTTTTGTGAAGGTCGAACACAAACATGGCCAAGTTTGTGCATCGAATAATTCCTGGAATGCTCGAAAAATTAGAACTTTTATGACTTTCAGTCACGGAGTATTTCAGGATCTCTGTCCGACAGTCGCTAAATTTGTCATAAATGCACGAAGTCCCGAACCAATATCGACTCACTATATCCAGCAGAGCTTAAACAGAAACATTGATTGAAATTATCTGTACTCATCTTGAAGAACTGAGCCCTCTTATCAAAACATTGATGTTTAATATCTAAAAGATTCAGTACATTTGAAGAAATTAAAAACAATAATTGACTATAGGACACACAGTTATATTGAATCCATCCAACTGTCGGGCACAGAGATATATTAAAACCCTGTCTGACTTTCGGACACGTAGACACTGCGTACGTCGCAACGTGTATTCGCGTCTTTGCATTGACTTTGACTGCAATCGAAAAATTTGTTTTGCGTCCAGTGCGCAAGTGGCTTTACTGAGCATAGAACGCAAGCATTATATGCACTGCCTGATGCCGAGGCAGTTTGTGGTTGGCTGAGAAAGATGTGAAGTCGTTAGTTTGCATCGCAGATTCAGCTGTGTTGATTAAGCCAGGTCGAGTTTCCATTAAGCGTACCAACCGCCTCTAATCTGACATCAGGACAATCAATATAGATACTATAATTTATGTCCTGATTCAGATAGTTACATTAAATAGTTGTTGCTGTAATTATTTATTGTATTGAAATGTGCCTGACAATCTGGAAACCTGCCAGTGAAGTTTCGGTGCGGTGTGCGCACTGTGCGCAGCGGAGCCAAATTACCTCTGCACAGAAAGTAAACCAGGTTGGAGCTGGCGAGCTCTCTGCGCAATTTCGGTGGAGCCTTGATCCACGAAATCGTCGCTGCGTCATGATGAATATGTGACACTTCCCCCTACTACACTACTAATACTTTCTTTAGATGGTAAATGGTAGGGACCTGAAATTTTGCACATTGGTTGATGGTTGTGTGTAAATGCTGACCAAGGCATTTTTAACTCAATCGGCCTGATGGTGGTGTTATAATTCAAGAAAAACAGTTTTTCACTTTAACCCCTTTGCGCAGAAGCCAAATCTGGCTTTTTAGGTGTTAGCTGATTTTAGGCTTTATAATTCAATATTGCAGCTTCACACACAGAAAAACTTTGGCTCAATTGAGTCTAGACACTTGAAGTATTTAGACTCCCATCGTATTTCAGTTTATTTTTATGATTTTAGTGGAGAAAAGGGGCTGCAAACTTTAAAAAATCTTCATGAGAATTCACCATTAAAATAGCAAAAAAATAATACTGACAAATGAAAAACTGCTGGGGCTTAAATCTATACATTTCTGGGAGCATAAACTTCTTGACCACAAGTACAATTCATCTTGAACATTACATTCTACATTACCCGTTTGCTATGAGCCAAATTAGACAGCTATCCAGGTGTCTCCCCAAAGTCTGAGATCAATCAAAATGGTTCACTGTCAAATCAGATATTAATCACATATTTAACACTAATTAACTTTTGGGGCATGAAATTCAGCATGAACTAATGATTTTCTGGTTGAGTTTAGCATGAATTTATCAATATCAGTGCAGTTGAACATCATTGGTCACCAGTAACCTCTCCAAACACAACATGCCTTTTCTCCATAATAAAGTTAACAATATTGTCCATTTTTCTTCAAAGTCCCCCAAGCATTAAATATAGTGCTGATTAAACAGCTATAACATTCACGCTGCAATGAAAAGCTAACCGCTCTCACATCCGAGCTCATAACCTTACACCTTATTAGGGAAAAAACTCACTAACTCAGTAATATCTGAATTCTGAAATACACCTTATTTTAACAGAACAGAAATATCACTTTCAGGAAAAATCAAACAACATTTGCCTCCATATTCAACAGAATGGTGTAATGAAGGTACCGAGGGATCTATACCGATGTGCGTGGGCAGCATGCATTTGGAGTGTTACGACCGGCTCAAGAGACGTAACACAATGGAGACACAACACCAAGCCAGTTGCAAAATGTGCAGTTTTTATTAAATAAAGAAAGGCAAAACCAAAAGGGCACAAACACACAGCACTGAAATGGCAGGGTCTAGATTGAGGGAGTCAGCGAGGGCGGAGCAAAAGGGGCAACTATATAGCCCAAGGCCACGCCCTCACGCAGGTGTCCTGCATCTCACATCAGGCAGCTGCACCTAAAACTGAAACAATGAATGCCATGCAGCAGCACAGATACAGGGCAAATAGACTGAACCGTAACACCCCCTTCCTTAAGATGACAGCCATGAGGCAGTCATCTTACTATACACGGGATAAGGCATCAGCCACAACATTATCACGCCCCTTCTTGTGACGAATCTCCAGGTTAAACTTTTGGGCCAAAAGAGCCCAACGCATAAGGCGTTGATTATGGTTATACATTCGATTCAAAAAAACAAGAGATCTCTGGCTATGGAGTGGAGCCTACATATGCTTCAAAATGCTGAAGGACCCAAAGCATGGCCAGGGCTTCTTTTTCGATGGTGCTGTACTTACGTTGGGCTGGAGAGAACTTCTTAGAAAAATAGCAAACTGGATGATCAATGCCAACTAAATCCTCCTGTAGCAACGCAGCACCAGCTCCAGTACCACTTGCGTCAACCTCTAAGCTGAATGGCACCTCAAAGTTTGGAGCCATCAGCACTGGAGAGCTACAGAAAAGAGCCTTAACTGTGTTAAAAGCTCGCTCACATTTTGCATCCCAAACAAAACTCCTTGTGGGGCTAAGGAGGTCAGTTAAAGGGGACACAGTAGAGGCAAAGTTCTGGCAGAACCCCCTGTAATAACCAGCCAGCCCAACAAATTGCCGCAGTTCTCGCTTTGTAGTGGGAACGGGAAACTGAGCTATAGCAGTCACTTTAGCTTCTACAGGCGGAACCTGTCCCTGACCAACCTGTTTGCCCAAATAAGTGATAGTAGCTTTGGCAAACTCACATTTGGCCAGGTTCAAGGTTAAAGAAGCTTCTTTTAGGCACTAGAATACAGTACGTAGTCTTTCCACATGGGATGGCCAATCAGCAGAAAAAACAACCACATCATCGAGGTATGCCTCACAGTCTACAACTTTAGACAAAACACCTTTCATAAGGTGGTGAAAAGTTGCAGATGCATTGCACATGCCAAATGCCATGACAGTGTACTGCATAAAGTGATCTGGAGTGACAAAGGCAGAAATTTCAGAGGCACAGGCTGTCAAAGGCACTTGCCAGTAGCCCTTAAGCAAGTCTAATTTTGTGACAAAACGTGCAGCTCCAACCCGATCAATACAGTCTTCCACTCGCGGAAGAGGAAAATAATCTTTCTTTGTCACACTGTTAACTTTCCTAAAGTCAGTACAGAAACGCTGAGTTCCATCTGACTTTGGAACTAACAAACATGGAGAGCTCCAGGAGCTGGAACTAGGCACAGCAAAGCCATGCTTTTGTAAATACTGGACCTCCTGCTGCATCTGGGCTCTTTTTGTTGGATTCACTCGATAGCCATGCTGCTTAATTGGGGAACAATCACCAACGTCAGTATCATGCTGCAGGACAGTGGTTTGAGTGGGAACATCTGAAAATAGTTCACGATGTTGTTCAATCAATTCAACTATATCACGCCTCTGAGGTTCAGACAAATGAGACAGATGACCCTCCAAATCACTCAGCACTTGCGAATTCTGCAACCGAGCACACAGAACAGGAGCATCCTGCAACACCAAATCATCATCACAAGAAGAATAAACTGATAACACTGAGGCTGAAGCTACAGGAGACACTGAAAAAGATGCATCAGCAGACCTTGACACATTAGGCTTCAGCATGTTCACATGGCACACACAAGTCTTTCGTCTCCTTTCAGGGGTACGAATGACATAATCAGTCACGCTCAATTGCTTCTCAACAATATAAGGCCCTGTAAACTTAGCTTGCAGCACTGAACTAGTGACGGGAAGAAAAGCAAGCACAGTGTCTCCTGGTTAGAAACTTCGTTTCACAGTTTTCTTATCAAAATTGATCTTCATTCTAGTTTGAGAAGCAGTCAATGCTTCTTTGGCCATCTCCCAGGCATGATGGAGGCGTTCTCTAAAAAAACTAACATGGTCCAAGATATTCTGGGTGGAGGAAGAGTCATCAACCAACTGCTCACACAACAGTTTCAAAGGTCCTCGGACTGAGTGGCCAAACACAAGTTCAGCAGGACTAAAACCCAATGACTCCTGAACAGTTTCTCTTATGGCAAAAAGCAAGAGTGGGATACCCTCATCCCATTCCTTACCAGTTTCAAGACGATAGGAACGCAACATAGTCTTCAGGGTTTGATGAAAGCGCTCTAGAGCCCCCTGGCTCTCGGGATGATATGCATTAGATATCTGATGTTTCACAGCCAACGTCTGCAACACCTGTTTAAACACTTTAGACATAAAGTTACTACCTTGGTCAGTTTGAATGACCCTTGGCAAACCAAAAGTAGTGCCGAACTTTACAAGTTCCTTTACAATCACTTTGGCCTTGAGAGAGCGTAATGGAATTGCGAAAACAAAAACCTCGGCATTCAATGTCTTTAAACGCGGTATAAATTCTACAGCAAAAAGCCATATTGAGCAAAATGCAAACAGAGTTGAAGTAGAACCTGTTTTCTTCATTGATGCCCTCCTCCAGAGACTGATGTATCGGGTAGAAGGAACCCTCCAGTACTGTTGCATTCGGAATAATTCCCATTGACCGCGTCCATACAACATGTATCTCGTAAATGAAACTGAACACTTCAGGCCGGTTTCGAGGGTCTTTGTGTCTTTGATATCGCATCATTTTCAGCTGCGCAACCGTGGCCAACATTCGATGAACACAACCGACCTTACTTTTACGCTTAGCTTTGTATCCTATTCTTATTGTCCGATCAATGTATTTCAGTTATTGAGGAAAGTGTAAACACTCGGGAATTGGATGAGAAACGAGTCTATCAACACTTCGTTACTGGGGAAGCTTCAAGAGGGCGTGAACTATAACTGTAGAGTTACGCAGATGCATCTGAGTATATCATTGAGTGACTGGCTATGGACACCAGTACTTGGGTGGATAGAAGGGAGCGCTGAATTTGTCAATGGAGGAATATACGCGTTAATCCACGGGAGGGAACTGCGCATATTTTGTGTGTGATGACTGTAATTGACAGTAGAATGTGAGAGAATCAATACCAAATCGGATTTTTTGCTTCACAAAACATATTTTTTTAACCACTAATTTGAATACTGTTGGCTCACTGTAGCTAAAATGGTTGCTACAGAGTAGCAAGTTTTTTCTGTCGCAAGTGATAATTTTTAAAAACTACTGGATCGATGCTATGGGCAAGGATATTGACCAGTTTGCTCATCAGGCTTAGCTGAGGAGTTTAATACATGCTACTCCTGAAAAACAGGGATTGAAGGGAACTTCTCCATACACTAAATCGCATTTCAGCTCTGCCTGGTTGTGAATATTCAATAGCTGATCCGAGGGTGCCATCTCGTGGTCAAGTACTGTAACTAAGTGCTTAAATTTGCATATCTATAGACGCGAGCGTCTACATCTACAGAAAGGGGTTAAAGATCATAACTCTTACGCTGTAAAGCCCGATTTACACAAAAGTTTGTGCAGACATTCCTTGGTCCAAACTCAACAACTTTCCCATAAGGACCACCATATTTGATTATCCAGAATTTAGAATTTTTTTGAAAAACACATTTTTGACTACTCCTCCTAGGCCGTACGTCAGATTCCTTCAAAATTTGCTGTGGACCATCAGTGGACCACATTTATCAAAGATTTTGTAAAGCTTGTTGAAATTGAAATTTTGTTTCCAAGATATTGACCGATGAACTTCAGCAGGGGCGTGGCTTAGCACATAAATGGACAAAATTCAACAACCATTGAGCCAATCATCACATAACTTGCAGAATATGTCCATATAAGTAGCAGGAACATACCTTGACAGTTTCATGCAAATTGGCCCATAGGGGGCGCTATAAATGCAAATAATGGGCATGGCATGACACAAATCAGACTAAAAATCAGCAATTGTTTTTCCTATAGCCATAAAACTCACATGATGTATTCATATAAGGACCTGAAACATTCCCAGAAAATTTCATTCAAATTGACTGATAGGGAGCGCTATAAAAGCAAAACAAAGCAGCGTGGTATAACGCAAATCAGACTACAAATCAGCAATGGTTATTCCTATAGCCATAAAACTCACAGGACATATAAGTACTTTAAACATACCCTGAAAATGTCATTCAAATTGTGCAATGGGAGCACTATAAATGCAAAACAAAGCAACGGGGTATAACACAAATCAGACTATAAATCATAAATAGATTTTTCCAATCATTACAAAACTCACACGATATGTCCACATAAGAACCTGAAACATAGCCTGAAAGTTTCAATCAAATGGACCAGTAGGGGGCGCTATAAATGCACAAAACAGCCTAACATAACACAAATCGGACTATACATCATAAGTTGTTGGTCCAATCGTTACACTGGCAAAATAGGTCCACATAAATACCTGCAACATATCTTAAAGTGGTTTTTGTCCTCCGCCGCCGCGATAGCGAGCGGAGCGGGGGACATAGTATTCAGCTCTTTCTGGCCATCCGTCATGTCCCGTTTGTTCTGAACGAGATATCTTGAGAACGGGTTAGACCGATTCCATTCATCTTTGATGTTAAGGTATATTGCTGTGATACGCCGACCCCAGTAGATTTCCATGACCTTGGCATTATTCTCAAGGTCATTACGATCATTTGACCACTTACAAATTCCTTGTCAACATGATAGCTCAAGAACGGTTCGAACGGTCAAGGTGTATTAGGGGCGGGGGACATTGTATTCAGCTCCATCCGTCCGTCCCGTCCCGTCCCATTTGTTGTGAATGTGATGTCTCAGAAACGGTTTGACAGATTCCATTCGTCTTTGGTGTCAAGGTGTATTAAGGGCGGGGGACATAGTATTCAGCTCCGTCCGTCCATCCATCATGTCCCGTTTATTGTGAACGCAATATATCTCAAAAACCGGTTTGACCGGTTCCATTCATCTTTGGGGTCAAGGTGTATTTGGGGGGGTGCTCACAGCCCACTTGATTTACGTGACCTTGGCATTATTCTCAAGGTCATTACAACCATTTTAACACTTACAAATACCTTGTGAACATGATATCTCAAAAACGGTCTACCGATTCCATTCATCTTTGGTGTCAAGGTGCATTAGGGCCGGGGGACATAGTATTCAGCTCCATCAGTCCATCGGCCTGGCCATCTGTCCATCACATCCCGTTTGTTGTGAACATAAAATCTCAAGAACCATTTGACCGATTTTATTTTTCTTTGGCTTCAGTGTGTACTTGTGTGATACGCCGACCCCAGTCGATTTCTGTCGCCTGGCGGGGGATATGGCCATGTTTAGTGGCAACACTTGTTAATTAAGCTGTTAAAACTTCCAAATACAAATGGTCTTTCTTGGCTTGAACCCCGGAATTGCCGCTTGCGGCTATATTTCTACTTTTTCTTACACTATACTTAATTTAGACTTTTTAAGTTAAAATCGCTGTGAAATCTGTAAGGTTTGTGCACTGTAAAATTTTGGAAAGGGGAAGATGAGACCAACTGAATGTAATACTCAATAAAATTAAGTTTAAGCTATCAAATGGCTTTTATTTCTGGTTTCTACCTGCTACAGAGACTGAGAAATGTATTTTTCATTAGGCATTGCCAATTGTTTTTTTTTATTTCAGAGGTTTATAGAATTTCCAAATTTTTTTTTATTATCATTAGGGCCAATGGATGTATTTTTTATATGATATCCAAGAGTGTAAGCTGAAATTAATTTTTTTGTAAACTTTGGCACATTTTCAACATTTTTCAGAAAGCCTTCAGGTTTTGGAGGCTTTTTTTGAGGTGGCCACAGGCCTAAATGGGTTAAGCCCAAACATTAAAATTTGTTGGTTTTACAAGGAATTATATTCTCAGTTATATTGGAAGAGATCAGTCATATACTAAAGATCATAGTCAACTTAAAAATCTCTCTGATAACTGGAGAGCAACCAGCTACTTAGCATCCTTGGCAGTTTCAGTGCCCCTTTGAGGACCGATGTCGCCAATGTGCAGAGGTACTTTCAATCAACCACTCGGTTGAAAAGTTAATGGATATTTTCAGAATTTTATCTATTTTCAGCTTTTGTTTCATTTTAAATCACCAATCGAATATTGTGTTTCATTCATGTGATTGTGTTTTCAACCATGGAATTTGAAGCTCAGTGATTGGCTTCTGCTTGGAGCAGTGCGCAATGGGATACATTGTTGACTTCCAGCATTCATGTGCAGAATCTTGCACTTCACGCATTGATGAACCTGAATTCTTTCAATGCAGTTTTGTTTACGCTCAATCTGATAATTCAACTGGAACAGATTCACACCCATCCATGCGTTAAAAATGCTCAGACCTACAGTCAGGTGACGCCCAACCCCTTGAGTGTGTAAGGGCAACATGCATGGTTGTCAAAAGAGCATAATGAACTTTAATTGTGCGTTACTGCCAAGAATGAAGAATAGTATTGACACCCGATGCATTGTAAATGGGAAATCAACAGATCATCCAATTGATCGCAGGGAAACTTTTGAGAACTACATCACTCACTTAAGACAGCAGAATTCGGGAAATATGGCAATTAATTAGATTTAGCTTGCAAATGAAATTTATTTAAGTTCTGGAATAAAAAATGAAATTGTGCACTTAAAACTCAGTCTTGCATGATCAGTATACTTGCAGATGTGATTGTTATTTATACAAAGCCCAGTCTTTGCTTGATCTGCTTAGTAAGTTGATGCAAAAAGTTGCTTTATTTTCTTTCTTTTTTTTTTTTTGGATTAAACCAGATATTTTTCATTGTAGAAAATGAAGCAGTTTGTTCAAAAACCACAAATATTTTTCCATGGTAGATTGAAAACACCTGGAGATCTACACCACACCAAGACAAGTACTTCCTGTAGTAATAATGAACAACAATGCCATAATTTTTGCCAAGCATGCTACACCTATAGACCATGGCCTGCAGATTTTCTGTATGATTTGGCATTGTTTGGTTTAACAGCAAATCATCTGTTTGGACAGTAAATACCCCTAACTGACTTCTGGAGCATAAATTGGTCACCAATTATGGTTACAAAAGCATGATGAATTGTGCTTGATACGTCCAGCTAGTTTGCCCCTGACCTTGAGAGTTGAGAATGGTTGTAAAGATGAGAACACACTGCAGTTAAAGTATTTGGACAGTGACACTGAAGGAAAAAGGGGCATTTCCTCCATGTTTTACCTTACACCTGCAAATTAAAGTTGAATCCGTCAACTCAGACTATTTCATGTTTATTGATTTTCCGGTCATATTTGCTAGTATTCAATGCAGAAGCAAAAAATGTGCCTCTTTCCAAATTTTTGGGGCTGAAGTCAACATGGGAAGTATTTTGATCTCAGCTGAAAGTCCTCCTTACTCCCTGCAGCTTCAAGGGAGGTGCGCAGGCCCAGGCCCCCCTATGTCCTGCACCGGGTTGGGGAAGTGGTGATGGATAAGAGGAACCACATGGTTGGGGTCATCGTGAGCTGGGATGACAGGCTTAAAGCCCCCATGGAATGGGTCAAAAAAAAGTACTCCGACTCAGAGGTTATCACAGTTGCATCATTTTTTCTTATTCAGTATATTTTGAAAATGGATCGAAATACATTATTGTTCCGAATGCAATTTATTTTCCTGAAAAATGTGTAAATCATTGGTCGTTTAAGAAACCAACGAATATGACACAGTAATGAAATCTATTATAAAAGGAAGACTGTGTGTGTCTGTGTGTTCGCCATGCACGGCCATATTTGTGCATAGATTTTTTTCTAATTTCACACAGTGATGCCTGTGCTTCCAAACTAACATCTAAGCCAGATTTCGCTTGAGTCAAAAGAAGCCCTCCTCCCCCTCCCGTTCGGAGAAGGTGCCATGCCGGCCAAACGGCTTGATCAATCAACTTGATGGGCTTGGCGCTATGGCGTCGAATTCATCCAAGTGCCTCCAAACTAACATCTAAGCCAGATTTCGCTTGAGTCTAAAGAAGAGCCTGACTGGCATGGCACCCTAAGTTCGCAGAAAATGCCATACCAACCAAACTGCTTGACCTACTGTGTAAGTTCCTTTTGTCCTAAGGATGGTTTCTGTCCATTACATCAAATGAGGTAAGCCAAGAAATGCCCCTGACTGACGTGCCCCCCCCCCCTCCCGATCAGAGAAGGTGCCATGTCGGCCAAACGGCTTGATCAATCAACTTGATAGGCTTGGCGTTACGCCGTCGAATTCATCCAAGTTACAAGTGACGGGCTTGGCGGCTTGTATGTTATATTTATCAAAATGTTGGCTTTATGGCAAGCTTGGATACCTACTGTCCTGCATGTTGTCAACATAGAATTATACAGCGGTTGAATAAACATAACTATCATGTGAATGTTTCAAAATGTTTCAAGACTTCACTTGCTGCCTGCTACTGTTGGCCTACCTGTATGTACAGTTGTGCTCAAAAGTTAGCATACCCTTGCGTACGAGCAAGCTTTGTACATAGTTCCCCAATTGGGCATTCCAGATTCGGGTGGGATTGGAGATGCCAAAAAAAAAAAAAAAGTTTGCATACCCTAGCTGAATTTTAGGAAATGCTGCCATTTATTTGAAAATATGACTCATCATGCAAAAACTTGTCTTTTATTTAAGGATAGTGATCATGTGAAATCATTTATCACCACATTGGTGTTTGGCTCCTTTTTAAATCATTATAACGGAAATCACCCAAAGGGTTGAGTTTACATACCCTTGAATGTTTGACCTTGTTAAATAGACACAAGGTGACACACTAGGGGTTAAATGGATATTAAGGGTTGATTTTCCACACCTGTGGCTTTTTAGATTGGAACTATTGTCTGTGTACAGTCATTGAGTTTGCTAGCTTCCGAGTGGATGCGCTGATCTGGCTAGACACTGAGCCGTGTGGACCAGAAAAGAACTGGACAGGGTAGTTCAACTTTTTAAAGATGGAAAAGGATAAATAAAAAGAAATCCAAACACTTGAAAATGCCAGTCTTCACTGTTCAGTCCATGATTAAGAGGTGGAAATTTAGGGGATATATTGATACCAAGCCAAGGTCAGGTAGGCCAAGAAAGACTTCAGCCCTAACTGTCGGGAGAATTGTTCAGGACTCAAAGAAAAATCCACAAGCTACCTCAAGAGAAATACAGGATGCTGTGGAGAAAAAAATGGTGTGGTCATTTTCTAGGAGCATAATAAGGAGATTCTGAAGCAATGAGCTGCATGGTCGAATAAGTGGAAGGAAGCCATTATTGAGCCAATTCCACAAAAAAGACCGCCTAAAATATGCCAGACAACAGCTTGACACACTTCAAAACTTCTGGAATCCTGTCATTTGGAGTGACGAGTCCAAAATAGAACTTTATAGTCATAACCGTAAGCGCTATGTTTGGAGAGCAGTCAACAAGGCCCATGGTGAAAAATATACTATTCCCTCTGTAAAGCATAGTGGTGGATCTCTGATGTTTCAAGGATTTGTGAGCTCTGAAGGCACAGGGAATCTTGTGAACATTGATGGCAAGATGAATGCAGCATGCTATTAGAAAATACTGGCAGGCAATTTGCTTTCTTCAGCAGAAAAGCTGTGCATGGGACACACTTGGACTCTCCAGCGTGAAAATGTTCCAAAGCACAAGGCCAAGTTAAATCTCTGGTGGTTATAGAAGAGAAAGGTGAAGGTTCTGGAGTGGCCATCAGTCTCCTGACCTCATTATCACTGAGCCACTTTGGGGAGATCTCAAACGTGTAGTTCATGCAATATGCCTAAAGAATTTGCTGGAGCTGGGGGCATTTTGCAAGTGAGAATGGGCAGCTATACCACCTCAGAGAAATAGGGGCCTCAGTGACAACTATCACAAAAGACTGCACTCTGTTGTTGATGCTTAAGGGAGCAATGCACAGTATTCAGTACTAAGGGTATGCACACTTTTGAACAGGGTTCATTTTATTTTTTCCCTTATTGCCCAGTTTTATTTGATTATGCCATTCTACATGACCTACAGTTGGATATAAATCCAATAAAAAAATAAAACAAGAGGCCCATGGGCCTTAACGGTCACCTGAGGTGGTGCATAAAAACTGATGTTATTGATGTGAATGAATTCCTGCAAAATTTTATTGAAATTGGATCAGCGGTTTCTGAGAAGAAGTCAAATGTATTGACCACTTTTAGCCCCGCTCCTCAGAGCCCCTGGGGGTGAGCACCATATAGTTCACAATTTTGGTGCAAATTTGACCAAGGAAGGTTCCTGCAAAATTTTATTGAAATTGGATCAGCGGTTTCTGAGAGGAAGTCAAATGTATTGACCACTTTTAGCCCAGCCCCTCAGAGCCCCTGGAGGTGAGCACCATATAGTTCACAATTTTGGTGCAAATTTGACCAAGGAAGGTTCCTGCAAAATTTTATTGAAATCGGATCAGCGGTTTCAGAGAAGTCGTTGAAAATGTAAATTGTTTACGGACGCACGGCGGACAAAAGGTGATTAGAATAAGTCACTTTGAGACTTGAGACTCAGGTGACCTAAAAAGTACTGACCATAGCAGTTTAAAATTTGGTATTCAGATTCCTTGTGAGGGGTAGGTGTGCAATTTGTGAATCATTAGTGGATTTGACTTTTGATCTTCGCAGTGAGCTGTGCCTTGACACAGGTGCAAGCCGCTATTCATCAATACTTCGTTAATGGCTCTGGGGTTCTCTCAGTGCATAGCGTTGGCTTGTTTCTTTATACAAAGCTGTGTAAAATGTTAATAAAAACAGAACGCAATGATTTGCTAATCATTTAGTCTCTGTATTTAATTAAAAATTGTTACAAAGACAACTTATGTTGAAACTGAGAGATGTTACTGTATTCGAAAAATATATGTTCATTTAGAATTTGATGCAACACATTTTTAAAAAGTTGAGAGTGGGGCATGTTTACCATTGTGTAGCATCACATCTCCTTTAAACAACGCTCTGTAAGCATTTGTCCTATTTTTGTCCCTTTTTTTTGTCCTCTGTCATTTTTTTTGTTTCATGATGAGCCAAATATTTTCAGAAGGTGACTGGTTTGGACTGCAGGCTGGCAAGTTTGTCATCCAAACTCTTTTATTACTTAGATATGTTGTCTTAATATGTGCAGAATGTGGTGTTTTGCATTGTCTCACTGAAATAAGCAAGGCTTTCCCTGAAAAAGAAGTGTGGAAGGCAGTATATGTTGCTCCAAAACCTGTTTATATTGTTCAGCATTAATGATGTCTTCACAGATTTGCGTGTTACCAAGGCCATGTGCATAATGCACCACCATACTATCATATATGCAGGCTTCTGGACTCTGATCTGATCACAAGCTGAAAGGTTCCTCGCCTCTTTAGCCTGGATGATGCGGTGTCCATGATTTCCAAAAACAGTTTCACATTTTGACTGGTCAGACCACAGGCCAGTTTTCCACTTCCCTCAGTCCATCTTAAATGAACTCAGCCCTTGATAAGGCAGCAGTATATCTGGATCTCTTTTATGTAAGGTTTAATCTTTACATTGCAGTTTTTACTGCTCTTTATTGATACAATAAAAATTAAGTTCAACGATTAACAGAAGATAACAGAGGTGCTTTTGAGCTCAAGTGGCAATTTCCACTATAGAATCCTGCCTGGTTTTAGTGCAGTGCGGCCTGCAAGCCTGAAGATCATGGCCATTTACCCCTCTGTGCAGATGGAGATGCCAGCGGACATGGAGCAACTCTATTTAAGCACGCAGTTACACTATTCTACCAATAGATGGCACACCCAAACTGTTTATTGAATATTTATGAGAAAGCCCAGCCTGTTCCTGATTTATAATATGGACAAGTAAAGTCCAATCCCAATTTTCCAGGAATTGTATGAACTAAACTCCTCTGCCACCATGATAGCTATCTTATTTGGCTCATAAATGACAGATAATTTAAAAAAACATTCAGATGAGGTACACTTGTGGTCAAGGAGTTTATGATCCCAGAAATGTATTGTTTTAACTCTCAGCCATTTTTAAATTCTCTTTTTTTTTTTTTTAAATTTCATTGCTGAATTTTCATGAAGACTTTTTGTGTTTGTGGCCCTTACTCTGAAGTAAAATTACAAAAAGAAACTGAAATACAATGGAATTCTAAATGCTACAAATGTGCTCCATCATCAAACCCATTTAAACCCTCTCTGTGACGCTCAGATCTTGAATTGAAAAGCCTAAAATGGGGTTACATATAAATTTTGGCTTCTGCTCAAAGGGGTTAAGTACTGGTTTTGGCGTCTACTACGCGTGCGCAATTAGACACCAAACTATCGAGTTGTAAGTCCATAAGTAAACCTTCTTAGCCTGCAGTTTACTACCAATCCGCAAAAGACACGTACTCGTTGAGCACCTTGTTTTAGCTTTGTCTAGAGCACCTTGCACATGGAGATTTGTCCGGACTCAATGAATCTTCTAATAATATGTACCGTAGAGGATGAAATCTGTAAATTTATTGCAATTTCACGTTGAAACATTATTCTTAAATTAACTATTTGCTCTTGGAAGTCTTTCACTGTGAAGCCCGTGTTATCTTTACCTCTGAGAGACTTTATACACAAACATATTCCTGACCTGTTGCCTATTAACCAAATTAGTTGTGATGTTTCACCAGGTGCATTTTTTAAGCATCATAAAACATTTCCAGGCTTTTGTTGCCGCTGTCCCAATTTCTTTGAAACGTGTTGTTGGCAACAAATTCAAAATGAAAGATATTTTTCAAAAAACTATCATCTCTGTTTCAACATTTGAAATGTTGTCTATGTGCCATTTTTAATTTAATACAGGGTTTAAGTGAGTAGTGAATCATTGCATTGTGTTTACATGTAATACCATCCCAACATTTTTTTTGAAATGGGGTTGTGTATGTACATTTTTTTTTTTCTAATTATAGTTGAAATTCCAGATGGCCTCGAGTGCAGTAAATGTGCAAACAAGCTGTTCAGCAAATACTTCAACTAGCCTCACCACATTCAATATGGGTAGCACAGTCGCTGTCAGTTCTCACTGTAAAAAAAAGTCTGAGGTCTAATGGTTCACTGCATTCCTTCACAGCTACAGAAAGCTCTAGACTCACCCCATTACAAGGTCATCTTCAGAGGCCCTGGACCCACCTCTTTTCTGGTTGGCTATCTCCCACAAGCCTCACTTAAGCTATTCTCAGGCTTCGAGGTAAGGCGACTCATTTCCAATAGGTGGTTGGGGGCAATAAATTCCATATTGGGCTGGGGTTTGTCCATTCATTCTGTGGAAAGGTTTAAGTATTCCAACACCAGAAGCGCATTGGTGGCTGTAACGTAATTGTTTAAGAATGGGCCTTACAACTATGTGGATTATATTTACTGATAGTTTTATCAGTTCATCGGACTATTACTGATCAGGTTACTCTTGATATGACCATATGCCATGTGAATGTAGCCATTTTCCTTTGAAGCCAATTCTTAATTTATGTAAAAATTAAATGGGTCTTTCCATGTCAACTCGGTCCAATGGGGAACATTTCATATTTTCGTGATTAAAAAATAAATAAATAAAATGCCTCAGGTTATGAGGCCATGCAGAGTTTCAACTGCAAAATGTAATAGTTCTTGAGATGTAAGCCCCTTTTCGACTCGCAAGTAAAGGTTTTCATTTTCGTTGAAATTTAGGGCTTATATCTCATTAACTTATCAAGATATCCTCATGAAATGTGGTGAGTAAACCAATTTCTACCCAGACTTTCAGGATATGGCATTATAAACAACTTACATGTCCTTTTTTTAACGAATGTTTAAATATACCACATTTGCTCGTGTGATTATTTAATTTTGGGGGCCCCCCAAAGACCTCCAATCATACTGACAGGTTCAATATTGCACATGCATATTTGGGTGCAGATGTAAGCAAGACAAAAAGCAGGAATTAATCAAGACGGTTGGCTAGTAATTAGAGTGACTTAAAAATAGTACTCTTTTTAAAATGGGAAAAAATTTACTGCATTTTGCTGGAGCATCTGACCATGTTAACAGCTACCCAATGTTTTAAAATGTCTACCCCATTATGAAACATGTTGAGTCCAACACTGTTCCAGTTATTAGCTTGGTGGTTCTGCTCCTTGCATTTTAAATGATTTTCTGAAGTATGTGCCCATCTGACACATTCACCCAGTGTAATGCTTAAGTCGTAATCAGATACATAGTAGGCTTCAAAATTATGGACACCCATAACTGGCAATGCACAAACAATACAAAGAAATAAGCAATATAACTATAGAGAAAGTGAGTATACCAATGTGTGAGAAGTAATAATGTTTCGACACAACCAAAATTGTCATAATCATTGAGTACAAAATAAATTTCAACACAATCAAGGTTTCATAATAATTGACACCCTTCATTTAGTACTTTGACAACCACCGCTTGGCAAGGATAACAGTATGGAGTGTTTTCCTGTCATTTTTGACAAGGTTAAGGCACACATTCGGGTGGATTTTGGACCACTCCTCAACGCATATCCTTCCAAGATCCATCACATTCTTGGATTTGCATTAATCTACTGCCCTGTTCAACTCAAACCACAGGTTTTCAATTGGATTGAGGTCTGGAAACTGAGACGCCAGAGACGTTACAGAACCATCTCTGTGTGGATCTTGAGGTATGCTTTGGGTCATTGTCATTTCGGAAAGTCTCCCTACGGCCAAGTCCCTGCCTTCTAGCAGAGGCAACCAGATTGTTAGCCAAAATATCCTGATACTTGGTGGAATTCATTATGCCTTTAATCTTAACCAGTGCCACTGGACCACTTAAAACAGCCCCAAAACATGACTGAACCATCATCATATTCCTGGTAGGAATCACTGTTTCGATGCCAAAAATGGATGCTGTATCAGATCGAAACATGCAATTTTGGTCTAATCTGACCAAAGCTTGGCAAACTCCGAGTGCTTGCTTTTGTGTCTTCTGGTCAGAATAAGCTTTCTTCTGGCAACCCTTCCAAAGAGCCTGTGATGGTGGAGGTGGAGCCTGATAGTCCTTTTTTGAAACCTGGTAATCCCAGGAACTATGTATGCATGGATTAGTTGGTTTGTAACTGACATCTGGAGAAACTTTCATGACAACAGCCCTATTAGAAATAGATTAACTGAGAAAAATGTTAATGCTTGCAATTCTTATTTTCCCCACCGTATACCCTAGTGAAACCGTACGCAATGTATTGGCTCAATATCGTTCCGTAACACGGAACATTTTTCTGAATTTTTAATAAGTATATTTTGTGCATTGCCAGTCAGGAGTGCTTTTTGCCATTAAATTAACAAAGCCTGAGCTTGTGCGGGAGGTCGAGCGGTACCAGCTAGTCGGGCTCACCTCCACGCACAGTCTGGGCTCTGCAACTCAACTCCTCAAGAGAGGCTGGACTCTCTTCTATTCTGGAGTTGCCCGCGGTGAGAGGCGGCGGGCTGGTGTGGCTTTGCTTATAGCCACCCAGCTTAGTCGCCATGTGTTGGAGTTTTCCCCGGTGAACGAGAGGGTCGCTGCCCTGCGCCTTCGGGTCGGGGACAGGTGCCTCGCTGTCGTTTTGGCTATTGGGCGGAATGGCAGTACAAGTACCCAGCCTTCTTGGAGTCCCTGGGAGGGGTTCTGGAAAGTGCTGCAACTGGGGACTCCATCGTTCTGCTGGGGGACTTCAACGCCCACGTGGGCAACGACAGTGTTACCTGGAGGGGCATGACTGGGAGGAACGGCCTCCCCGATCTGAACTTGAGTGGTCCTCTGCTATTGGACTTCTGTGCTAGTCACAGCTTGTCCATAACAAACACGATGTTCAAACATAAGGGCGTCCATCAGTGCACGTGGCACGAGGACGCCCGAGGCCGGAGGTCAATGATCGACTTTGTGGTCGTGTAATCTGACCTTTAGCCGTATGTCTTGGACACTCGGGTAAAGAGAGAGGCTGAACTGTCCACTAATCATCTGCTGGTGGAGGAGGAAGCTGGACGGACTTGGCCGGCCCAATCGTGTTGTGAGGGTCAGTTGGGAACGTCTGGCGGAACCCTCTGTCAGAGGGGTTTTCAACTCTCACCTCCGGGAGAGCTTTGACCAGATCCCAAGGGAGGCTGGAGACATTGAGTCTGAATGGACCATGTTCTCCACCTCCATTGTTGATGCGGCCGTTCGAAGCTGCGGCTGTTCGGAGCTGTGGCCGTAAGGTTTCTGGCGCCTGTCACGGCGGCAATCCCCGAACCCGGTGGTGGACACAGAAGTAAGGGATGCCATCAAGCTGAAGGAGTCCTATCGAACTTGGTAAGCGCGTGGGACTCCTGAGGCAGCTGACTGGTACGGGCAGGCTAAGCCTGCTGCAGCCCGGGTGGTGGCGGAAGCAAAAACCTGGGTATGGGAAAAGTTTGGGGAGGCTATGGAGGAGGATTATCGGTCGGCCCCGAAGAGATTCTGGCAAACCGTTGGGCGCCTCAGGCGGGAAAAGCAGTGCCCTGCCAACACTATTTACTGTGGAGGTGGGAAGCTGTTGACTTTGACTGGGGATATTGTCGGCTGGTGGAAGGAATACTTCAAGGATCTCTTCAATCCCACTGACATGCCTTCCATAGAGGAGGCAGAGGCTGGGGACCCAGAGGCTGATTCACCCATCACTCGGGCTGAAGTTGCTGAGGTAGTTCAGAAGCTCCTTGGTGGCAAGGCACCAGGGGTGGATGAGATCCGCCCTGAGTACCTCAAGTCTATGGATGTTGTAGGGCTGTCTTGGTTGACACGCCTTTGCAGCATCACGTGGCAGTCGGGGACAGTGCCTCTGGACTGGCAGACCGGGATGGTGGTCCCTCTTTTTAAGAAGGGGGACCGGAGGGTGTGCTCCAACTATAAGGGGATCATACTCCTCAGCCTCCGGGGTAAAGTCTATTCAAGGGTGCTGGAGAGGAGAATTTGGCCGATAGTTGAACGTCGGATTCAGGAGGAACAATGCGGTTTTCATTCTGGTCGCGGAACACTGGACCAGCTCTATACCCTCAGCAGGGTGCTTGAGGGTTCATGCGAGTTTGCCCAACAAGTTCACATGTGTTTTGTGGACTTGGAGAAGGCATTCGACCATGTCCCTCGTGGCATTCTGTGGGAGGTGCTTCGGGAGTATGGAGTCCGGGGCTCTTTGCTAAGGGCCGTGCGGTCTTTGTATGACCTGAGCATGAGCTTTGTTCGCTTTGCTGGCAGTAAGTCAGACTTATTTCCGGTGCATGTTAGACTCTGGCAGGGCTGCCCTTTGTCACTTGTTTTGTTCATTATTTTTATGGACAGAATTTCTAAGCGCAGCCAGGGGTCGGAGGGAGTCCGATTCGGGGACCAGAGGATCTCATCTCTGCTTTTTGCAGATGATGATGTCCTGTTGGCTCCTTTGAACCAGGACCTTCAGCATGTACTGGGGCACTTTGCGGCCGAGTGCGAAGCGGCTGGGATGAGAATCAGCACCTTCAATTCCAAGGCCATGGTTCTCGACCGGAAAAAGGTGGCTAGCCCTCTCCGGGCTTGAGGAGAGCTCCTGCCTCAAGTGGAGCAGTTCAAGTATCTTGGGGTGTTGTTCACGAGTGAGGGAAGTATGGAGCGTGAGATTGACAGACAGATTGGTACAGCGGCGGCAGTAATTCGGTCATTGTGCTGATCTGTTGTGGTGAAGAAAGAGCAGAACTGAAAGGCGAGGCTCTCAATTTACCAGTCAATCTACGTTCCTACCCTCTCCTATGGTCAGGAACTTTGTGTCATGACCGAAAGAACGAGATCTCTGATACAAGCGGCTGAAGTGGGTTTCCTCCGCAGGGTGGCGGGGCCCTCCCTTACAGATAGGGTGAGAAGCTCTGTCACCCCAGAGAAGCTCAGAGTAGAGCCGCTGCTCCTCCACGTCGACAGGAGCCAGTTGAGGTAGCTCGGCCATCCATATCGGATGCCCCCTGGGAAGGTGTTCCAGGCATGTCCCACCGGGAAGAGGCCCCGGGGAAGACTCCTGGAGGGACTATGTCGCTAGGCTGGCCTGGGAACGCCTCGGGATACCCCCGTGAGAACTGGAGGAAGAGTCCAGGGAGAGAGAAGTCTGGGCATCTTTGCTTAGACTGCTGCCCCTGCGACCCCGCTGCAGATAAGTGGAAGAAGATGGATGGATGGATTATCTAATTCAAGTTTCTACGATAACAGTAGCTCAAATGACTAAATAATGGCAAAAAGCGCTACCATGCCAGCTAGCCAATCATCCAATTGACTTGAATAAACCACAAACTAGAAATTTATGCTAGTGATTGAGAAGTTACCAGTAGGAGGATTGTTAACTTTTCCATGTTTGCCAATGAGCAGAATCTGACTAATCATTATGCGAGAAAGTTGTATTACCAAACCTGAATGTCATGAGTTATATCACACCAATTTTTCTTTTATGGGACCCTGCAGCCATTTGCTCATTTTATGGACCAGTTTGACACCACTGGTTTAAAGAAAAAGCAGCTGGCAGCTGTTACTGACCAATGTTCATAACCCATTGTCAGTATAAAGGAATTTATCTTCCTTTATGCAGTATACAAACAGAGCACTGAATTTTCTAGGCTGTTTTAAGTGTGTGTTTCTGTGTGTACTTGCTTTTCTGCTAATACTTTTCTATGCACTTGTTTGCATGTATTTTGGTGTGCTAATTTTTTCAATTACATGCATACTTCCAGCCTGATATCCCCACACTGAAGCAATACTTCAGCCACTATGATGGGAGCCGGTTTGTCATGCTGCCCTGGTTGCAGGAACTGTTCCCTGAAGACTAGCAGCAGCTTGTGGCACAAATCCAGCACCCTCTGCTGGAGAATGAATAAAAGTGTGAGACAGAAGTGGTTGAACGTGGCTGACAGGCGACTGATGGCATGCTAAAGGACTGCGGCGCTGGAAGTACCCCCATATAGCGGAAGATGTGCCCTCCCAGTGATGCCAACAGTTGCATTCATACTGTCACCTGATTGTGAATCAAAGTTCTTGAACGGAACGAGTCAGTCACTCATTGCATCACTGAATCAATTGAGTAACCGCAGCTCTTTTGATGCCTCATGTGCTCATTTGTACATATAATTCAGAAAAATGTGTCTCAACAGATCAGTTGCACTATTTTATTACTGTAAAAAAAAAAAAAAGCTGTACCTGAGAAAGAGGAAAATCTGTAATTCACATGATAAAATATTGCCTTTGATGGACAAATTGGTGGAATTACTCAATTCTTTGAAAAAATTTTAACCCAGAGAAGCACTGGCTTAAAATTAAACATTAATACAAGAGTGCAGAGTTTTGCTTTTAGAATAAAGTAATCTCAGTCTGACTTTGAGTATGCCAGGATATAATGCTGTGCTTGGGTTTATTGCTGAGTGCTCACAATAATCAGTTTCATGTTCCGTATCCCTTATATCTACTGTTACTTTTAACTCTGAAGTTTCTTTTTTCTTCCAAAATCTGGACTCCTATACACTCTCAGAGCAATTAAGAAAACCTGTACACCTGTTTATTCATGCAAATACCCAATCAGCTGATCTTTTGACAATAGTGCTTTGCATAAAATGATGCAGGCAGTGGTCCGGTGCTTCAGTAAATGTTCCCAAGAAACTTTTTTAATCCACTGAAATGTTCTCTCGGTGACTTTGACCGTGGCATGATTACTGATGCCAGACAGGATGATTTGAGTATCTGCATAAGTTTTTATTTCCAGCTTCGAGAATTTGCCCATAATGAAATGGAAAAACAATATACGTGCCCCGAGTCACAATTCAATGGAAAGAAACGCTTTGTCAAAGGAAAATTGCCAGACTAGTTTGAGCATACAGAAATGCCACAGGACCTCAGGGAACCACTTTCATACAGTATGTTGAGCTGAAAAGCACAATGACCTCCCCAGGTGCTCTGAATTGCTTTCTTGAGTGTATTTATTGTTGAGCTTGAAATTCACTTGGTTCACTACTTCCTGCAACGTCAGCAGTCACCAACACAAGTTCTCGAAATGAATATACACCTTTTTTACAGAAGTTGCAATTGAGCTGAATTTTAAGTTAATACCCCTCAATGTTTCCAGTTGCTGCTATTGAAGATAAGGATCTTTCAGCATACCGGATTGATGTTACTGTGTTAAAAGGGGGCTTCAAACTGTAACAGAAGGAAGTGGTGTCAATGCCGCCTCTTGGCGCTCTCCTTGGGCTTGATCTCAAAGGAAACATAAACATGAGAGGACACAAAGACTGTGGCCTTTCGGATGGCCTCTTGCATGGAAGCTTGAGCCCCCCCAGCAGTCCTCGCCCCCTCCTCTGTCTGGCCTCTCCATTCCCGCACTTCCTCCTCCTTCACCAGCAGGGGGCAGCCCAGGGCTTGCCCCAGCAGACCGCACACCTCCCGGGCTTTATGCCGGGCATTCTCCACTGCTGTTAGACATGCCTGACGCCTGGGAAACAAACATGTCACAAAGGTTAAAAATGTCAGGATGAGGGAATGGCTCTATTCTACTTGTAGCCAGACAAGAAAATGAAAACCCTAATGTTGCAGGTTCATTTTTCAGACCTTTAACTGATTATATGGTAAGTTCAGTCCCCTCCATGTGACATCATTCCTAAGGACTATAGCTAAATTAACCAGGGTCAGTGTGGCCCCCCTCTGTTCTGGTGTATGGCAAAGTGCAGAACTGGAGAAAGAACGAAGTTGATCATCAAAAAACATTTCTTTATGGAGCTCACTGCTGTGCTTACTTCCATAAACTGATGGTGAGGTTGTTTTTCGCTGCAGAATTACTTAAGTAGTCCCTCTGCCTCTGGCTGTCTTTCCCACTCATACCTGATTGACATCTGCAGAGTGAAAAGGCTGACATCTAAGACCCATGAATTTGAATAAGGAATAAACCTTTCTGACTACATGTTCAGAGCTTAGTTCAGCAAAGATACTGTGGACCTTTGGACTGTAGGTGACCCAGGGTGTGAAAAGGACTCACCTGAGTTTATAAAGATAGTCAGTGCTATGAGAAAAAACTGGTGGGCTGACTGTCACAGTCTTGTCCAGCTTTTCCACCAGAATATTACTAATGCTCTGCATCGTCATAAAATCTGTGAACACCACACTCACCTGGGAACAAAAAAAAAGGCTTCAGTGAAAAAATTCGCCTTGAGTGCGCAAACAATCTCTCTCTCACTCACCTGAGCACAATCCAAGGTTAACTGCACAAGCATGTATTTAATGTGCTTTATAGATTCATATTTCCACAACACCAAGACCATGCAATCAGCACCTATTTAATCTCTTAAGTTGTCTTTTAATATTATATAAAGTGTTAAACTGAAAAAACAAGATCATTTCCATCAAACAAAAGCTGCTCTCTTGCGTGTCTCAGGCACGCTATTGGACTGGGGCGGCCAAGCCACAGCCGACAGCAATGGCGTAGCCAGAACTTCAAAATGTGTACAGACGGAACATCTCTTTGCAACAATTATCAGCCCTAATTTGTTCTCATTCATTTTTCTTAATTGATGATACACTCACGCTGAAAGTACTTTACACTATCAGGTGCGGGGAAATTCTCCTGATTGGGCAAGACAACACAATTGGTGCGTTTCAATCATCCTTTTAAAAATTGTGTAAAGGTGTTTCAAATCTTTGTGTTTGGTTTCATTTGAACAATCATAAAATGCAGTTTAGATTGCCTGATGTGCCAAAAAAGAACTGTTTTTTAATGTTTCTTTTAAAGCCACGTTATACATATTTTTATTATACAAGCCATTTTTGAATCTCGATGTTGCTTTTGTCCAGTCATTCGCTTGAATTGGAACAACTGCCGGTAGACAGAAAATGCAAATTTAATTTAGAAACCATTTTTAAAAAGTCGTAAATCCAGTGGGTTGCTAAGCTATGCACAGGTGTTACCAGCCTAGGAACGAGAGTGACCAGCCGAGTCAGTTGCAAATCCAATGGATTGCCACGCTAGGTATGTAGGCTACCAGTTTAGGTACGTGAGTGACCAGCCGAATAAGCCGTAAATGCAATGGATTGCCACGCGAGATCTGAGGGTTACCAGCCTAGGTACATGAGCGACTAACAGAGTCAGTCACAAATCCAATGAGCTGCTACCGACCAGCAGAGGATTGCCAGTTACCAGCCAAGCCAGTAGCAAATCCAATGAGTTACAAGCCTCAGAGAATTAATGGCCGGCATCTCATTTACCACTGTAGGCCTCTCATTTACCAACGCTGGCTTATCAGTCGCTAGATTGTTTGCCGGTTGTGTAATGGTTGACACATGCAGGAGAAAAAATGGCATCCTTTCACAAAAGTAGTTTTGAGGGAGTCCCACCCAGTCCCATCTGAACAGTCAATCACAGCACAAATAAATTAGTTGCCTTCCTTTTCCACTTAACTAATTCCTTTTCTACTATACTTTCTCTCATACACACATATTCTCCTCTTACACACTTGAATTCTACTCTCACACACATAAAAACTCCTCGCACACACCTGTATTCTTTTCTTGCACACGTATTCTCTCATGAGAATGTATGTGCGTGCCAGAGTGAAAATATATGTGCGTGAAAGGAGAATCTGTGTGTGAGTGAGAAGGAGAATGTACGTGAGTGAGAAGGAGAATGTATGTGTGTGAGTAAGTGTGTGAGAAGGAGGATGTACATGAGTGATAAGGAGAATGTACGTGTGTGAGAAGGAGAATGTACGTGAGTGAGGAGAATGTATGCGAGTGAGAAGGAGAATGTAGGTGAGTGATAAGGAGAATGTACGTGAGTGATAAAGAGAATGTACGTGTGTGAGATGGAGAATGTGCGTGAGTGAGAAGGAGAATGTATGTGTGTGAGAAGGAGAATGTACGTGAGTGAGAAGGAGAATTTATGTGTTTGTGAGGGCCAGAATGAATTGTCTTGTAGGGCATCATACAGGATCAGTACTTTGACAATGGATATGAAACTTTTTGTTTGTAAAAATTTCAGCTGCACAATACGGTTAACTCTGTAATCTTTGTCCAGTGTTCTAAAGTGGTCTTTTCGTGCTTTTAAAACATTAAAATGTTTTGTGTTACAGTGCTGCCTTTCGAGGACTTTTACAAAAACTTACTCAAAATTGTGTTAAAAAAATAGCAGTACAGCATCAATAACCTGGTGAATCACTGTTATTAGTAGTGTCATGTTCCAACTGCCCTCAGAAAAACACAAAAATAGGAATATGCATTTTGAAAAAATAAGAATAAAATGGGAAAGCCAGGGAGAAAATGTCAAAATAGGAATTTCATTGACCATAAATGTGCAAGTTATAAAAGTAACAAACAAGTAATGAGCAAAGTAAACTCCCACCTCGAGGTAATCAAAGTAATACTTATAGGACGGAAAAGTTTATGTTTGTGCTGTAAACATTCATGAAACCAACGACTATTAGCCTGGTTAGCTTGAGCAAACATTGCAGGGATGCCATGTTCAGAGCAAAGGGCCCTAAGGGTGATCCCTTTCAAAATCTTGCTAAAAACTGCTTGCTAGCTAGCTATCCAAGTAGTAAACTGAAATTCATTAAGGTCATCTTCGTTCTCCATCTAGCTAGGTAGTGAGAACTAGCATTAAAATGCACGAAAGCAGGGACTGCATTTACCTTATTTTGAATGGTTAGTCCCAAGGGCGTTTGTTTAATCTGAGACTTGGTTGGGACATATGAAATGTGACCGCGTACAGAGTACCAACTGCAAAATTTTTTGCTATAATTTTAGTGCAAATACCTCCTTTTCCGTTTAAAGAGATTATTTTAATGTGTTGGGTAGATGCAGGGATGTGATTTGGGTGAAGTGAAATCATCTGAAAATGTTGCCGGGGTGGCCCCCATCTGGGTCCAGGGCAGCACCCTGGTGGGGGGACAAGGGGGACAAAGCCACCCGGAGCTCCTGGGTTTTAGTGATTTTACTGCCATTAGTGTACTAAGAATTCAATAAAATAATGAAAAACAGAATTATCCATTGTATATTCAAGCCAACAAACACATGCAATCTTTGATTTCTAGTTCAAGTCAAAATTAGTCACAAGCTCCAAGGTTTTAAAGAATTTAATCTGCCACTATTGCACTCAGATAAAAGTAAAATAACATTCAGTGAATATAGCCAATATTTCAATGAAATCATTGACTTCTTGGTCAACTCCAAAATCATATCACAACGTCCATTGCACATGGGATTTTATTCATTTAGACTTCCATAAATGTACTGATTAATAGCAAAAATAAACAAATAAGAACATAATCACTGTAGATACTCATCACCAATAAATCAATTTTTTAATCCAATCATCTGTAGAAACCGTCCATGAGTTCTGAAAGTATTTTCAGCTTCCAATTATAGACTAAAAACACAATCCTGACGGAACTCCTGGAAATATGCATTACATATCAACCCAATTAATAAGGCAAACGGCAACGGAAAACATTGTCACTAACTGCCCACATTCGGCTATATAAGTGTCCAGTGACGCTCCATTTTCACGAAAAAACAAAAGTGAAACTAAGAGGAAGGGCTCCTTGACGAGGTCCTGAAGCACCTTTAATTATAAGACGCGATAGACAAGTTGCGTAGTGGTATCATTCGCTAATATTGCTAAAGGTCATGGATTAGCTGGGCAGCTGATGAAATAACCATGATTTAGCTTTGGAGCTAGACGCCCAGTAGCGTTAGCACTGATAACCCGTGCGTATGCTGGCCACAGTAACCAATTAATTCAGCATTCACCGAAGTCAAAATATAGGGTGATAATGCTTCATATTAAACTGTGCGAGAGTGAGGTAGGAAAATAAAGGTCCATCAGATTTGCTCGTAAACTTACGTAATGCAATTTTATGGTTTGACTGGCCATATTACCGTTAATGGGAGCGGGCGAAGGTGCGTCAAAGAGCTTAAACGAGCACCCGCTCGCCTTAAGGGGGAACACGCTGAACCAACCGCGCAACTTCCCAGCTTTGTACATCTGTCTCGACGAAGTACATAAAGGGACGCAGCAGTGTTCAGCCGTCGACCACTCACGCCACTGATACGTAGGCTACAAGACTGTTTCATCCTCACTCCACTAGCATAGTGGGCCACACAAAGTACAATACAGTATATTGACTACTAATGATTATTACTATACAAGCTATTTGTCGTATCGAATATACGTAATATCTCAGTCGTTTGTTTTCCACAGGTTGAAAGTTGCCGCCGCGGCACCGCCCACACACCATGAAGTTTGACTGGAAGGAGCCTTAGCTGGCTAATCTGAAAACGAAGCTCCGTAGAACGCATCGTGCATAAGGTCCATTCAGTTACGGAAATAGTAAAAGTCGGAATGCTGTGGATACGAAATCGAATTTTCATGACTGAAAAATCTGTGTTTCAATTTTTTTTTTTGAGATAAAATAGCGGAATTCCGCGAATTAGCGGAAAAATCACATCCCTGCAGATGTTTTCATGTTGTTAAGCTAGGTTCCTCAATAATTTTCATAGATGCTATATTCATAAACTTGTTTTTCTCTTTTGCACCAAAATACTTTTGATTTGGTTTTTGAATGCAAGTTTACAAATATTATTTATGCTATGAACATTTATTAAGCAGCTTAACAATAGTGAACAGTTGATAAAGGTTTTCCCAATATCTAAGTAACTTAATTGCATGATAGTTTGTTATATTTTTAGCGAATGTAACAATCCTTACACAGTAATTCATTAGCCAGCGAGACAGCACCCTAGCTCACTACTGATCTAGCTGACATTATGCTCTGAAGCTAGCCTCACAATTAATTGCTTTAAAAATCAGGCTTGGAATTGGAAATGCCCTGGTCAGTTTCTGAGTGGCCCAACAACCTACATATTTCCTACCAGTGCTTTAAGTGGGCCGGTACGCACCGGTACGGAGTACTGGCTCTTCTAGATTTTAGCCTGCGTAGTACCAGGACTTTTTACGGCGTACTGGGACTTCATACGAGCTCGTAGTACCCTGTCCTGCTCCATTTCTCTTTCGGCAATTCATGATCCTATGGCTATACTACATTACCCACTGTGCACTAGGACGCCCCGCACGCCTGTCCCTTTGCTTGCGAGAGGTTCACTCGCAAGGAGACCTGAAGGAGGAGTGGCATGTCTTTCAAACATTATTTGAGCGAGCCACGTGATGCGCTGGCAGTCTCATCGCGAATGATCAATGGCAAGTAGCAAGCAATGTTGGCAGCAGATCGGGCTCGTTGTGGATGGGTTTTGCTGCGGAGATACGGGTTTTAACTGCCTAGCTAATTTGGTGGGGGTGTTTGTAATCATGCTGACTAGCTACTTGCCAACACGTGGAATTTGATCATCTCTAAAATTATAACTGCTTTCAAATGTTTACCGGCACGTTCGCCACGCGATGGCAAGCATAGCTGAGTTCAATAATAACTTGCATGCCAGACGATATTTCAAACGATTAACTTTCATGGAATCGATATTAATTCTCAAAATACCCACAACCAAATACATAAGTTAAACCAATGCCAGCTGGCTAGAGGACAGAGCAGACGAGTTTACTGTTTGCCTATCCACATTATGTTATGTCACGTCCTCTCGACTAATAACTAATTCATGATGGTGTTTGTAGGCCATTCATCAGCAATTCGTCGTCATTACTCAATACACCCAATCGGCCGCACTAACATTGAGTGTGATGAGTAAAACAACACTCCCAATAACTTTATCATCGAATAGTGTCATTCAAAATGACCCATTGATTCTTATTCTTGTATGCATTCCAGTTATATATGTGTTGATAATACAGCACCAGACCCTTTAATTTAAAAGAAAATGGCTCAGATTTCTCCATTATATTCATTGGAGTGACGCACCCCCATCTGAAATGACACATCTGCAGGCGAGTTTATTAAAAGAGAGATTTTTGTTCTGCCGCTGACACTGGAAAGCCGTTACCTACATTTAAATATAAACGTTATACAAGTTTGTTCGATAAAGATGAGCTGAGTCCTTGTCACGGCACCTGTTAGCTTAAAAATAACTGATGTTGGCAGAGGTATAACTACCAGTCCATGAGCGGATACTCTAATTACCACATGATTGAAGTTGCAAAGCAGTTTTGTGTTGCTATGTGCGGTATTTATTCAGTTTTGGGAAATCATGATGTCTAGAAAACATAAGCCCAAATTGGCTGGCTCACAAGGGCTAGTTAACGTCAGATTTCATGTATTTCCACGGAAACGGAGAGAATACTCGAAAAAACTTTTATATTTTGAGAGCGGAATGCCCATAGTAGGAATACATTTAGATTATACATTTTATTTTGGTGGTAATAATTGTATAATCGCATTATTACACTCGAGGGTCTGCTTTTACCGTCATTCTTGTCACTTCGGTGATGCTAATGAACTCGCGCCTGGCCGCATCACTGTCTTGAGAAGAATGATGGTTAAACACACCCTCGGTTGTAATTCTGGACCTTAGTGCAACGTCACAGGTCACATGACTTCCTTAGCAACCGTGTCGGCCGCTGAAAACAAAGTGAAGACGTGTATTGCAAGTACATAGAGTATTGAGAGTTACGAAGGTAACTGAGGTTCAATGAATTCCGGATGACCGCCAGAGACGGTATGAAATGCATACATTTAACACTGTTTAGTTTATTGCTTGTATATTTAAACCAGCTGTCATACAAATATCAGGACAACCTCAGTTATCAGGCGAGGTTGAGATATGGTGAGAAATTGACCATTTCAGGGCTAGATAAGTGTCCATATCGACACATATGATGTGTGGAAAGATGACCCAACACAGTGGCTACCAACAGAGTATGCAGACTTATACAACTATCTCATCAACAAACCAGGTAAGAAAATAAATATATAATAACAAAGATAAGATAATTTGGCCTTTGATTTATGTGAAAACATTGCATTTGATAGAAAGAGCTTAGTTGTTAGCCTGTTGGGTGCATGTGCACTTAGCTACCCTTAATTGGCCTTAACCAAAATCTGCTCCCTGTCACTGTCAGAGCGTGATCAACTCAGAGGTGTGAAATGTAACACTTTGGCACTTACATGACAAGTAACAGATGTCGCTGATGTGTTCTTTGATAATCCATTTTGGGCCCTGTTTTATTTAATCTGTGATTTCAACTGAATTTTTTCATGACATGTCCAAAAATGTTTTCATGATCAGATACCACTCAAGCTCGCAGGCTAAATTCTTAGTTCTGAGTCTGCTAACAAGTGCTTTAAATTTTAAAGGGTTGTGATTATAACTGAAGTCATAAACATGAAGTTTTACTAGTTTAAATGTTTTTTTTTTTTTTTTGTTCAGATATTTGCTGGTGCATAGCAATTTCATACCTAGTTTAAACATAACAACCGATTGTAAAGCAGAACATACAGTAATATAACTTAAAATAATAACATAGTATTAGAACTTGAGCAGAGATTAACTTTGTAATACAAAGCAATGAGTAATGAGTAAGCATGTGTTAATTTTGTAACAGCTAATTTCAAGCCAAAGCAGCCAGAGGTCAACAGTACTCTGAGACTTGTGCTTGAAGACAGATGGCACAAAGTCTGGATGCAGTGGATCTTTGCTTGGTCGACAGAACATTGAAAAATATATGGAACAGATGACAAAATAAATTTGTAAAACTGAATAAATCTGTAATATTAATTCCATCCTTCTGTGACTTTGTAAAATATTCTATTGTTTAAAAAATATATTGTTAACTAAAATTAAAGAGGTTAACACAAAGTGTTCAAATGTTATTCAATATTTTAGTGTAACTGTGTTAGGATGGTGAAATGGTTTTTACTTCACGCTCTGACATTGGGAGAGAGATTCATTTGATGTTGATTAATGGCAGGTAAAATGTGAGAAAAACACATGACAAGTTTGTCATTTATCTGTGACCAGAAAAGTAAATGTGTGATAACTGATAAAACCATCAGGTCTGGCAACTAGCTTTCACACTGAACTGAAGAGTTTAAGACAAAAAGCTAGTGTCAAGTGAGCAGTAAATGCCATCATGCTGGGCACAACTTGCCACTAAATCATCATTGAACATGAGCAGACTTGGGTGGAAAACACAGATTTTTCTGCACAAATCTTAATCTTAAGTCTCCCAAATTGTGATTAAGGGCAAAAATAAAGCTATGATTTATGAATTCACCTGTCACAAGGTGGTCAGAACAGAGGGTCCTTGACTTTGGTGGACTGTATGTTGACCCATCTACATTCTCTCTGTGCAAGGCACTGAGCCATCTGTCTCTTCGTTTTGAATCAATATTTCTCTTTGGAAATTCAAAGAATGACTTTTTCTGATCACCCACCATCATATCATGGTTGGTACAGCCAACTGCAACACAGCTTCTAGGCATTTTATGGATAATACAGTGAGGAAAAGTCAGGTACGTATTATCAGTTCAGTGGTTGCTACACTGTTGTTTTCAGCGGCCAGCTGGGTTGCTAAGCTGTGAAATCACGTGATGCAATGAGTGACCCGTATGTTCGCGGTTGAGAATAATGCTTAATTAACGTTAGCTCCGCTTAATGTGGCCGTTAGCTCCGCTTAATTACCTCTGAAATAAGCAGTTTTCACAGATCTGTTGATTTATGAAATGTTCATTTCAACGCACAAATGCAAAGAAATTGACAAATTAGTTAAATCAATGGCCTAGGCACCTAAGATAGGCGGAGTAATAATATTCAGTGATGAGGTATTTTTCATTTGAGCACAGGCTACCCGTGCTGTCCTGTTCATTTGAGAACATTCTAAACATCTAACTGACCAATCAGATTGCTCGGTCAGATCTAGATGTTGGATAATATGGGAAACTGGAGAGAGTGGTGCACTGAACGCCATATTGGGTTCTTCAACTATTAGCCAGCTAGCATAATTACAAAAAAAAGTGGCTGATGATTCGTCAAAAACAGACGAAAATACTGTGTGTTGATTGATGAATCCACCACAATCAATGGAAAGTCTGTGTTGGTGGTGTGATTGTGGTCAGCTATTGCCAACGCAGAGCCAGACACAATATTTTTTGACCTGCTTGAGTTGGATGGGACCACAGCAAATGATATAACAGAGAAACTGCTAGCATATCTTCATAAAAATGGCTTTGATGACTACTTCTCGGGTGAGTGTTTTTGTGGCATTTGTATGAGATGGAGCATCAGTAATGCCAGACAGAAGAGTTGCTGCACAACTTTGGAGCAGATTTCAAGACCAGTTTGTGTGGCACTGCTCAAATCATCGTCTGAAATTGGCAGTTGGCGATGTTCTCAAGGAGGTTGGTGGACTTAACCATTGTAAGATCTTCTTAGACAAGCTCTACACTCTAGGCTATATCGTGCCTCACCCAAAAAACAAAGAGAACTGTGTCATTGTGCACGGAGTGTTGGGCAACATCTCCTTTCAATTGGACGTGTTTTGTCGGGAGATAATTCATACATGGATTTTAACGAGAAAATACTTGTTAAAACTCTTAGTGGAGTTTTAAAACAATTTTTCATAAAATCAGCATCATGTTCTAGTATTTGAATGTTACACTTAATGATCTGCTGGTACCGACCGCCCACTGCCAACTTAATTTACCTGCCAACAGTTGAAAAGAGGGAGTACCGGCACTTCTTTTTTTCCACGTAAAGCACTGTTTCCCACATAAGTTAGATAACAGTAAACACAAAGAATTTTTGAAGAAGAACCAATATTTGGCATTTTCAGACCCCTTCCCAATGAAACAGCAAAGTAAAACTCGAATATTTCATTGTTAAACACATTCTCATGAATGTAAAATCTCCAATTCAGTGTCCACTTTACCTTTGAACAAAAACTGGGCGGTAGATAGGTGCTCTTATCCAGTTGCAGAATGTCTTTAATAGCGCTCAGCTCTAAGAGTGGACATGGAAACTAATTGAGTGGATATAGCTATGTTAGCTTTTCAGCCAGCTCAAAATTCAAATTAATGTTGAAACGACATTATTTATGCAACTACAGCCAAGATATACACTTCATATAAGACAACTGACTGCCTGGATTTAATAAAGCCTCAAACATTGAATGTACTAATATTACATTGGACTGGAGCATGTTACATTTATAATTTCAAGTTTGTTCCCTTTTCCCCATTGATCCAAAGTTAGTCGGGATATTATACCACATCAGAAACTTGCTTGCTCACCAAAAATAAAAAATTGCTATTGAGTTGTTATTAGCCCCGCCCCAGGACATATAAACAGAATACACAGATTTTTCTTTCAACTTTTACTGTAGTTGGGCATTTAAGCGTTAACTGTGAGTGGAGTCCTGAGCGCATTTAACTGTGGGTTACACTTAACATACACGGAACTCTGTTGTAAACTTAATGTAAAATTGCAGTCGAAATAACTGGCAAAAAAGGTGCTGTAGAAATTAACTGGCAAAAAAGGCGCCAGTTTATAACCGTGTGGCTAAGGCAGACTCCACCTATCCAACTGTCCTTTAAAATCCAGTCAAGCTGAGACATACAGTCAAGTTGCTTGCACTGTAAAAGCTTTTCACGGCAAAAGATTTAAGGTGAAATTATTAATAACCCAACAGCAAACATTGGCATAAAAGAGATCATTTCAACATAAATAATACCTTTATCAACCAATTTATGATGGCCTGGCACCCTGATCATTTTAGGGGCTGAGATTATTTGCAGATATCTTTTTATATTATTTTGTGTCATTATTTTTCTGGTGATTGTCATTTACTCAAAATTCTTTGAGTTACTTTATAACTGAAAAATTCAATGACTTTCAACTAAGCACATTTAGGGTGATATTCGTTTACGTCAGCAGATGGCACTAGCGGCTTTGGTATGTGGCTATGCTGGAATCCTTCACAATGGAAGGAGGTTAACTCATGAGCAAGTCATATGTACCAACTGGTGAAACTGCTATCAAAGTGGTGTTTGACTGATTTTAAATACAGTTGTTATTTAATGTTTTCACTCTGTGCTGAAAGCTAAGAAAAGTTAGCCTAACTACAGGTAGATATCCTCTGACAAAGAATGGAAGCTGGACCCAGCTTCACTAAGTGAAGGAAATACAGAGGGTTTAGCTAAAGCAACAGTCAACTTGAGGGCTGGAGGATGTGTACAAAGCCGCATGTGGTAGAAAAATAAATAAAATGAAAACGATTCATTGAAGCCAGGTGGACTGAAAAGCTTTTATACAATTTCAAGAAAAAAAAACTGAGTTCAAATTCCATAACGTGTTTTGGTTAACCTTTTACTTACATTACCACATAACAGGGCCTGCTAGAATGTGTCACGGGCCAATTTCAGACTCAGAAAGGGGTTCAGTGGCACTGATCAGTCATCTTTACATTAGGTTCAAGCCTGTTTTAAAATTAGGCGAGGACACATTTGGCCCCCCCTGTGGCTAACATGTCAGTATCACTTAAACAGACAGAACCAGTTGTAAAAGGGTCAGCAGATATGAACACTTTACAGTAGTTTATAATACTTTAATTCACAACAACCGCATCAGAATCAACACCAGAACAGGAATCATCCATCTTTTTTTTTTGCATTTCTATTTTTCTACTGACAAAAGAGCGGAGAAATAGAGCAAACTCTCAAAAAACCCCACATTATTGGCGAGTCAGCCCAAATCAGTCGTCGGATTTCACTTTTTATGTCAACACTACGATCAAAAGAGGAATACGGCGAGGGGAATACATTTGGAATCCCTCCATCAACCCCTACTGAGGAGAAACTGACTTGAGGGCACAGTTGAACCAAGTACATTTGTGAGTATGAAATATTTATGCACTTAATATTGTAGAGGAATAGTTAAGAAAATTTGTGTAATGTGTTAAAATCAACCCTAATTCCGAAAAATAGTTGGGACAAAGTGTAAATTGTGAATAAAATCAAAATGCAATGACTTTCAAAACACACTAGCCAGTATTTTATTCACAATAGAACAGAGATAACATAGCTAATGTTGAAACTGAGAAATTTTACAATTTTATCCACAAAATTAGCTCATTTCAAATTAGATGCCAGCTACAGGGCTCAAAAAAGTTGGGACAGGGGCCTGTTTATCATGGTGTAGCATCCCCTCTTTTTAACACTGAGTGGAGGCGTCTGGGCATTGAGGAGACAAGTTTCTTGAGTTTAGCCATTGGAATTTGACCCACAAGATCAGGACTGCAGGCAGGCCAGTTCAGCACATGAACAGCATTCTACTACAAAGCCATGCTGTTCTAATGGCTGCAGTATGTGGTTTTGCATTGTCCTGCTGAAATACACAAGGTCTTTCCTGGAATAGATGTCGTCTGGAGAGGAGCATATGTTGCTCTAAAACCTTTATATACCTTTCAGCATTCATGGTGCTTTTTAAAACATGCAAGTGTCCCACACCATAAGCACTACTGCATCCCCATACCATCAGAGATACTGGCTTCTGAACTGAACGTCGATAACAGGAGGGGTGGCCTTTCTCCTCTTCAGCCCGGAGGACATGACGCCCATGATTTCCTACAATAATGTCAAATTTGGACTCGTCTGACCAAAGGACACTGTGCCACTTTGCTACAGTCCATTTTAAATGAGCCTTGGCCCACAGAACACGACTGCGCTTCTGGATCATGCTCAACAAGTCGACATGGTCTACAACATCCCCCGCCAATCGTGCGCTTCTCATTTTCGAACTCAATCAAGGCCTTTATGGTCTGAAGCTACACACCAAATTTGGTTACTGTATCTGTAGTAGTTTCTGAGTAAAGCTGTCCCCTTTATCTCGGACGGACGCACACACGGACGGACGGACGCACGGACGGACGGAGGTCAAACCTATATCCCCCTCCCACTTCGTGTTGGCGGGGGATAATAATGGATTCCTTTTTGCATGATAGAGTTTTAGGTGGCATCTGTGGATGGCACAGCGGACTGTGTTTACAGACAGTGGTTTCTTGAAGTATTCCTAGGCCCATTTAGTAATGTCAATGCGGTGAGTGATACAGTGGCGTCTGAGGGCCCGAAGATCACGGGCATCCAGTGAAGGTCTTTGGCCTCATCCCTCACACACAGAGATTTTTCCAGTTTCGCTGAATCTTTTGATGTTATGAACTGCCGATGATGAGACGTTCAAAGCCTTTGCAATTTGGCGTTGAGGAACATTGTTTTTCAAGAATTCCAAACTTTTTTTACGCAAGCCTTCACAGGTTGGACAGCCCCTGGCCAGACATCCCTTTTATAGCCAATCATGTTACACACCTGAGGCCAGTTAACTTAATTACTTGCTAAATATTCTTTCAGCTGGTTCTCTTACATATTAATTGCTTTTTCAGCCCTTTTTTGCCCGTGTCCCGACTTTTTTGAGACCTGTTGCAGCCAGAAGATTTGAAATACGCTCATTTTGTAGATAAAAATGTAAAATGTCTCAGTTTAACATTTGAAATGTTATCTATGTTCTATTGTAACTAAAATATTGGCTCATGTGATCTGAAAATCATTGCATTTTGATTTTATTCACAATTTACACTTCGTCCCAACTATTTCAGAATTGAGGTTGTATTACCATTTGGTTAATGAAAACGAATATTCCATTTGCCCGTTTATATGCAGCCCTGCGTATTCTGATTAAAACAGGATTTTCTCAAAAAGTTTTCCAACGGGGGTAGACTTTTTAGACCAGGGGTGGCCAACCCCGGTCCTGGAGAGCCACAGTGTCTGCTGGTTTTTGACGTTACTCAGCACTTAATTGATGAATTTAAGCAGTTGATTACACACTTCACTTATCTCACCTGGTGTCTTTGGTTTTCTCCACCTGATTTAAACCTAACTCAGTACACGTCTGGCTCTACAGGACCAGCGTTATCCACCCCTGCTCTATAAACTTTTATCTAACTCTGTACAACTTTGTCTGCATTAAAACTATGCTAAATATCCAACCGCACTGACAAATCTTAGTTAACACGTAGATTGCTGTAACAACCTGCAAAGTCTGCTTAATTGGCTGTAGGAGTTTTGTGGGTTGTTCTTGCGAATTGCTTGATTGGCTCATTATTACCAAAACTGAGACACCAGGTGAGATCAGGTAAGTGAGTAATCAACAACTTTAATCCATCAATTGAGTGCTGAGTAACACCAAAAATCAGCAGACACTGCGGCTCTCCAGGACCAGGGTTGGCCACCCCTGTTTTAGACAGTGTGAATACAGCCACCCTCATTCATTTACTCCTTCTTGAAAAAGACAGCACTGCAATATCTTCAGATATCCTAAAGCCTGCTGATATGGGCTTTGCTGACTGTAAACAGGAGGCCGTGTGTCATAGACTGTGGTATATACCACAAATGTGCTATAGCCATTGTGTCCATAAAATGCTCATAAGACATAAATAATATCAGCATATCCCTATGTCTGAATGAGAAATTGCAATGATCGAAATAAGGCCTAATAGGAGTATCCATCCAGAAAATGCCATTTACATGAAACATATCAAATTTGACATGTTGTCATATTTAGAATAATTGTGGAATGTTTCTTTGCATGTAACTGTAGTTGGCGACAGTAATGCACACTAATTTTCCACTATTATTATAACAGTGGAACAAAGAATTCACATTTCTTTTCAATACAATATTCTATTCAACTGTGATATGTTCTATTCATTTTTCATTTCATTCTTGCTTGCATGCAGTAATTTTTACTCACCTACTTGAGTGAAATTTTAGCACTGTGGGATCCTTACTTCGTTCTCATTACAACCAAATTTGTATTGTACAACTGCAATAAATAATGGCAACAACTGATTTATTTTGTTTCTGCGGTTGTTTGGTCATATGCACACACTGCTGTCCATTTTCATTCCATACACACCTCAGCTTCCATGTCATAAGTATTGTGTCTTCTTAGGACTTTAGTCACTGTAGTGTTCTCTTCCTAAGACAAAAAGAAAGAGAAAACTCTTTTAAAAGTAGAGGTTCCTTTAACCTAAACTCAAAGGTTTATAGAGTTAAAATGTTAATGGAGGGCATGTCAGTGGTAAGACATATTACCTTAAGTAAGTTTAGTAAGCGTCCAATGCAGTACATGAACAGAAGTCTTGTTCATGGGGATCTACAGTAGCCAAATATTAATCAGCAAGACTTCACATAGGGTATCATAACCAAGAAACCCGATTACCAAGAAACTTACAAAGAAATGCGGCTATAACCGTTAGACAGTGTGCATTATGGGAAAAGTAGAAACATTGCTGCTAACTTCAGTTAAAAATCAAATAAAACGAGTCCACGACTGACGCTATGGCTACTTAATTGCAAACATTTCCAAACGAGGCAAGATTCTCCGTGGGCATACTCGCTTCTCTGTTGAAGATAAAATCTTGTAAATCTTCTTGGTTAGATAACATTATTCCAAGTAGGCTACATACTCATTATCAAGACAGCAGCAGTTTTTTTTTTACCTTCACTTCGTGTTGTCGCAAAGCCTGCAGAATATACTCCAGTCTTCTTGACACGCTATTAGTAACGTCATTCACCGAATCCTTGCTACTGGTGACACTGATGCACAGGCTGGCTCGATCCGGTGGACCGGACAGCTCGCAGTTCCCCGTGACATGAACCACTCTTTCGGAAGTTTTTGTCTCACGGGTGGACGGCTGGGAAGTCATGACCAAACCTGCATTATTTTCGTCTCGAAATGTATCATTGCCGGGCGGTATAAGGACAGCAAACACCCGAGAGGAACTTCCAGCCATTACTGCGAATTCCCATCACTATGGCAACATTAAAACCGTAAACTAAAATGGCAGTTAGTTGTACGTCGGGAGACTGGAGTACTTACGGAGGGAGTTCCGGTATGTACGTCAGAGGAGCATCTCAATTCTCTTCAGTTACATTCTCGTTTTCCACACTTGCGTTGTTTCCTTGCGTCTTAGTCCCTCCCACAAAGGGTACGCGTGGACAGAGGAAAGATGAGACGCATGTTCATTTAGAATTGTCACTTGTTTTCCTCTGAGGAATCACATGAAGACGGCATTCGTTTCTGCTGACGGTGCTTAGCTGGATGTACTGTTATGTGATTTAACGGGATTTCGCACGCATGTAAACCATACTAATCGCAAAATTGAATCATAATGTAAAATGCAATCTTACAGCCACATTTTTTTACACCGGAAATGCCATAGTGTAGCTCACATTTTAACTGTAGCTGTGTCACTTTTTTTTTTTTTTGGTTTTGTTTGTGTTTGTATTTTTATTGTTGATCAATGTGTTTTCATAAAATATTGAAGTCCTCCAGATATTGACTCCTCAAATTTTGTTGTGTTGCATGCAATCCTATTGTTAAACTCAGTAGTAACGTTGCGGGGAATGTGACTCGCCGGTAACATCTGTGGGTGCATTTCAATTTTATTATTTGTATTTCCTTGCTCCTCTATCCTTGATTGAACCAGAGAATGTTCCAGATCCGCCATCTTGCTGGCTGTCTCAAAGTGATTGTCATTTGTTTCCATCCTCCAAACTCACATTTGGTGTTAGGGTCAGGTCACATCACAACTTAGCATGACTGAAAATATTGGCCTAAATGAAAAGATGGGCCATGATATCTATTGCTGCTTGCAAGATTTTCTTTGTGCAAGCACTCACTAAACTGATCAGACAGCTATGGGAAGTGGATTAAACACATTTTTTTACTAAATTTATTCCATTGGCAACACGTGTGGAAAAAATTAACAAGGTTTATATGAATCGATGCATTTTATTATACAGAAAAACTATGTAAGTTTTGCGTCCGAGTCGACATCTTGACCAAAAATGTTCAGATAATATATTATTGATGTACTTGAGATTACCTATGAAAGGTTTGAAGCCTCTGTATTACTTGGCGTTGTATGAAGTGTTGACTGCCAACATTGATTGAATCAGAGACGAACAATTCTGAATGTTAAATTCTCTCATAGTTTGAGTCAAATTTTGTCTTTGTATAAAACTTTTTCAGGATACTCTCATTTTTATTTTATTTTATTTTTACTTAAGATTCATTTAAGCAGGGGGCCCAACTGAGACAAGGGGCCTGTCTCACGAAGCTGGATTAACATGCCCGGGGTTTACCTCAGTTACCCAGCTGCACTTAACCAGACATCCGCAGTCTTTTTATCGGTGTCACGAAGCCGGTTAGCAACTCGTTAAATTAACCCAGGAGTTTCCAATCTAGATCTGTGCGTGCTCACATAAAAAGGGCGGTGTTTGCTGCATACGACCAATTGCAGACATGGAAAAATCCTGCATGCAAATAAAAAATAAGTATAAAAACATACTGCAAAGTGGTCAGTACACTTACTATATCTTATACGAGTAGCATATGTAAATGTTGGGGAGAGCTGGTACAAAAGTAACATTTTTCAAATGGACATTATTTTAAAAGATAACGTTACAGACTGAAAAAAATTTTCGAAGCGATTAACTACTTTAGTGTGTGCTCTGTCAATATCAGGTACTAAATCATCCCAATATATATTGACTTCGGCATAGTTTAACGTTGAAAGAAGTTGCGCATTGCTACTTCCGACCCATCCAGTCGGGATGAAAGTCATGCACAGGCAGGGCAAAAGTAACGTGATCAAATTTACTGGAATCTTTTTTAAATTTCTGTTGTTAAAACAGAAGCAAAGACATTTGTTTTAAACATTTTAATTGGCGTCAAATGTTTCAAAAGTAAACGTGAACATGTTTAATGTGCAATTGGTCTATTTATAAAAGTTATGAAATTACCCATTATCACAGTTGTGACAGATGTAATGAGCGGCACCCTCAGTGCATGCCTCATGTGACCACAGCAGACAAAAGATGCACAGCACCCACACTTCTCCAGGCAAAGCTGAGGCAAATGTCTCCCCACAAACAAGACATTCCTCATCATTGCCCTGAGAAACTGTGGTTGCAGTGTGTCCACAAAGCCTTGTTTTCTTGGAGTTTTGAAGGGGATTATTTTTTCTGGCCCCTCTGCTGACTCTCCTCCTCCAAAGCAGCTTTCAATGGGGTGTTGGTCAGTATTGCTGTTGATTTGCAACATTCAATGAGATTATAGTCAGAATCAACTTGTTTTTATACAAGCAAGAGAATCAAGACGAGTTAAAAATGACACTCTGCTCACCTCTTTCTGCCTCTCCTTTTATTTACTTTCCTTGAGCCAGCCTTTGGATATGGGCGAACCTTTTCTGGGCTGAACCTCTGTTTTGGGGTGCCACTAGATGTTCCTGGAACCACTAGCATACGTGGATAGATGATATTTTAAAAAATGCTTGGCAAGGCTCAACATACACATTTAAAGACACATAGACACAAACTCTCACCATCTACAGGAATGGCAGACTCATGGGGATGCAGCTCAAACGGGCTCTGGCTAGGTTGGTGCCCAGATAGCAAGCACCTCCGCTCCGAATCTGCCCCGGCTCTGTGCCGACTCCAGCTGATCAGGCTCAGAGCCGGGGGAGATCTGGAGCGGAGGTGCTTGCTATCTGAGTGGTGTCTCTAGGGACCAGGCGCTGGTGATGGAGCTGGCGCTGGTGCAGGACGGTCAGTCACAAAAGCTGGAGCAAAGTCTGTCTCACTGAAAATATCTGGATTCAAGGGCCAGATACCGGTATACTCAAACCCAGATGAAATGCTGCGTGGTGTCGCAGCTTGAGGCAGAGCTTTAGTCACAAGACTTGGGATGTTGTAGATGGTCAAAGTTCTTCCAGGGTTCATTCGCATCCACTTGTCTGCTGAACTGTTAATGTAGTGTTTCAGAGGGCCAAAAACGCTTCAGTCTAGTGGCTGAAGACGGGAGCAGTGGGATGGAAAAGACAGTACAATGCCCTGTGACTTGCAAAAGTCAATAGCTACAACAGAGAGGTGTGATGCATGACTGTCTAAGAGTAGCAGCAACTTTGACTGCGGGGTCATGCGGGTGTGTCTTGCAAAATGTACAAAGGCCAAGAAATCTGTCTCCTCCATCCACCTCGATCCATTGGCAGAACCAGTGCAGCCAGGGGAACCATCCCAGATGAAATGGTCATGGAACTTCTTCCTTGGGAAGATAAAGTAAGTGGGAACAGTCACCAATGTCCCTCTTTCCCCAAAGGTCACAGCACCGACCTGGCGCTGCCCCTTCGTAGCAATGATTTTGTCTGGCATTTGAACCGTTGTGGTACCTGAAATAATAAATGAAATGAATTATTGCTGTTGCAAATCACTGTCTCTTTTTAATTTATCTAAATATAAATTTTTACCTGTTTCATCCATGTTTCAGATGTCATTTGCTTCAAAATTATAGCGGGTGAGGACAGTCTTTAAGTTGTTAAAAAAAACGCTGTCACGTTGGTCTTGTTGAAGCTAGAGGAACGGGACATGCTAGTGGCTTGAGGTTGATGGATGGACTGGGTTTTGTTGCGCTCAAGGAAGGAAGTGAGCCAATCCTTCCCTGCTATCTGGTTTTTCTTCCATGAACATGAAGTTTTGAGGCCAATATTTTCGGCCAGCTCATATGCAAACTTTCGCACCTAAAACTGCATAAAAAAGAGGTTAATTCCCTAATGGCAAGCACCTCCACTCCAGATCTGCCCCGGCTCCAGCTGATCTGGCTCAGAGCCGGGGCAGATCCAGAGCGAAGGTGCTTGCTATGTGGCGGTAGTGGTGTGGCTCTGTCTGCGGTGTTACTAGGCCAAAATATATATCAGCTGCTCTCTTTATATATGCCTGCAGTCTCTTCTCCTGTTCTTCTTTGAAGACTTTGTTGTGAGCCCTGTACCCTGGGGCTCTGGTCTGCTGCCCTCCTGCCTCTGCCCTCCTCTTGCAGTACCTGAACGGGGTGACATGACAAACACCATGCACCTCTGCTGCCCTCCTTACACTCTCGCCTCTTCGTATATCAAGAAAGGCCCTTGTGTAAACCTCGGGGTAAACAGTTCCTCTCTGGGTAGTTCTGACCCTATCTCTTGGCATTTTCTGTTGGTAAAATATAACGCACATATTTAATGAGCTTTTAAACGCAAAATGCGGCCGCACTAGCAAAGAGGGACGAACGTAACCGTTGCTACTTCAGTCCCGACAGTGACTCCTCACATTTGAACAAGGATTTCTTCTCAAGTGGAAAAAGACTGAGATTTCAAACTTCAGGGTATGTTACAAAACTAAATGACCTATCATTTCATCATAAACATGACACATGGAGCGATAAAGACAATCTTTAAATAAAAAAACTTTACCATTTGTCTGAATTCACTCACCGCTGTAAAAAAACAGTCTCCCCTGTTTCGTGCCGCAAGGAAGCCTCGACGCCTCAAGATTTTTCGCGTTTCTGGAGAGGGGCGTGAGCTGCACATGCTGACCTAGTATGACGCATCAAAGTGCGGATGGCTGTGAGTAAATCGCTGTATTACTTTCGTCCAGAGTTACTTTCGCACCGGCGCTCCCCTACATGTACATGGCTTTACTTCTTCACACTGTCTCTGTTGTAGGATGATCACAATCACAATCGTCAAAGAGTCCTTCAAACAGCAAATACAGGACAAAGCAAAGACTGGGAAGATTGGAGAAACGAGCAAAACAGGATTTTTAAAGAAAATCCCAAGAAATTCTATCGGGAAATTGGCAAGAAGACGATCAAAGTACAAAAACCACCTTCAGAAGATGAAGTTGTGTCATTCTGGACTAACATATATGGGAAACCAAAAAGACACACAATGATCAAGCTCCATGGATCAAAAGAGAGCAAGAGCGTCTAAAAGATATTGCCCATCAAGGATGGCATGAAATCAGCATAGGCGAAACAACACGGGCAATCAATAAGTCAAGCAATTGAAAGGCCCCAAGTGTAGACGGAATAGCAAATTTCTGGCTGAAAAACATCACTAGTCTTCATGACGATCTGGCAAAGGCTTTCCACAATGTTGTCACACATCCATTGTCACACATGTGGCATGACATTGCTCCTGCCAAAAACAGATGAGACAGAAAACCCTAAGAACTACTGTCCTATCACCTGCTTGCCCACAATGTACAAAATCTTAACATCAATAATAGCAGACAGAACCTATAAACATCTTGACCAGCATAACCTATTGCCCCCTGAACAAAAAGGCTGCAGAAGACAAAGTCATGGATGCAAAGACCAGCTGCTAATAGACACAATGAACCTTGAAGACTGCAAGACAAAGAAAAAGAACTTATCGACTGCGTGGATAGATTACAGAAAAGCATTTGACAGCGTGCCTCATACATGGATCACCAAATGTATGGAACTCTATAAAGTATGCCCAACTACCACCAATTTCATAACACAAAATATGAAAGTTTGGAAGACAACACTGGCACCTGCCTGGACATGAGAATGGGAGTATCACTTCCAGACCAATCCAAATCAAGAGTGGCATATTTCAAGGAGATTCCCTTTCTCCACTACTTTTCTGACTTGCATTGTCTCTTCTCAGCTCATTATTAAACCAAACCACCAACGGATATGACATCTTAAGTGGCAAGATCAATCATCTGTTTTACATGGATGGCCTCAAAACACTTGCTAAAAACGATGAACAACTGACAGGTCTTCTAACTATAACACGCCTGGTTAAAAGGCTAAATATTGTTTATGTTGAAGCATTATTTTATTTTACGTTTCATCTATTGTGAGTTTTATTTTGAAAACCGGAAGCTTATTTTGGCGAAACACCGGAAGTGGTATGCTGAGACGCAAATAGCTTCACTCTGCTCATTGAGGCACAAAGCACTGCTTCTGTTCTCGCGAATTGGTTGAAAAAGACTGAAAAAGGCATGAAAATCCAAACGGAATGTCTCAACAAGTATAAATGTTTAAGTCAATGATCTTATATGATGGAAGCTCCTGTTTAGAGGTGGGAGTACTGTTGAAGAAGCACTTGTTTCACTGAACCTCTCCTGAGTTAAATCTTGGTAAGCTAGCCGCACATGTTCCCATTGACTTTTTGTTATACTCAGGCGCTTTCTTGTGGCCATGCTGACGTATCAGATATTAAGTTACAGAAAGACGTTATTCATTTACTTGAGTAGAAGATTCACGGTGATACACAATGTGTCATTAGAATAAGCGCAATATGGATGTATTACGCTGTGTAAACTAGTCACACTCACTGAATGTGACTGTGGGTCAAAGTAATAAGCAAATTAAAGATAAATCTTGTCATTTTGACTTAAAAAAAAAACAAAGGGTAAAAGCAGCAAAGCTGTTATTTTTGTGATTAAAAACAATGTAGTTCAATTCTTTTCTTTACAATTTAAAATCCTAAGGTGAAAAGGGTTACAACGTGAGACTATATGCACAAGAAAACATGGGTTATGCATTATACTGTACAAGTTACTGTGTTTCCATAAATAATTTAATCCATTGGTCAAGTGTGATTTTATTTTTTACATTTCATAGAAATTCTTGTGGGTTAAAATGACATATTTTGACAATATAAGACTTGTATTTCCATGTAACTGTAGTTACTGTCTGTAGCTATATTTTCTTATGTGAAAGAATACATTTATGTTGTACAACACTGTCTTGAATAATAGCATTGCAATTACATGAGAATTTTGTATGAGAATCTGGACTATAAAACCTGTTTTGCAAATACAGGTCAGGTCTTTAGTCTAGACCGTGAAAAAGTGAAGTCCCAGGCTTGGAGTAAAACGAGGTTGATGAGGGACCGATTGATGGCGAGCCTCCCAGTCGAATCATGAGCCTCTACCACCGTTTCCACGAATCATGTGGTAGGATTGTGCCAGTCCCACTGACCGACACCAACGAAAGCCTTCTTTGGATACGTTTCTTGACTTGACTATTCCCCCTGACCAAACTGACTTGGACATCGATTGCAAAGTGCAAAGCAACAACATTCCGGAAAGAACAATTCTCCAACCAAGGAACAATTAATTTAATTTAATTTTATTGGTTATTGTGCCCATAGGTTGTAATTGTATTTTATGTGCACTATTTTTCATTTTTCAAACTAAAGCTCACATTCTACTACAACCACCTGTGTGCTCTGGTTTTGCTATACTCTCAGCTCCTCAGAACCTAGAGGTCCAGACGTGTACATACCCTGATGTGGGTTACGTAACTACCGTTAAGACATTCAGCAATGACTTTAACATGGAATTTGTTCATGGAAAAATGTGCAAAGGCCACATTCAAGAGAGGGAAATTGACCAAAACAACTGACTTTGAGCTAGACTTGATACTACTTTCCGAGAACTAGAAATTGAAGGATCATACAAATTCCTTGGAATTAATGAGGGGGATGGAATACAGCACTCAACAATGAAGGAAAAGATCAGAAAAGAGTATTACCAAAGAGTCCGGCTGGTTCTAGAGAGTGAACTCAACTCGCACCATAGATTTGAAGCAATTAACACCCTTGCTGTTCCAGTAGTCACATACAGCTTCAATATCATTGACAGGAAAGAAAGGGAAGTACAAAGAATGGATGCAAAAACAAGGAAGCTTCTGACCATGACAAGGATGCATTATCCAAAGGCTGATGTAGACAGACTCTATATTCCTAGGAGAGAGGGTCTTATCCAGTTGGAAATGAGCCTTAAAACAACAACCATTGGACTAAATGCCTACCTTCAGGAAACAAAACATCCCATGTTGGTACTGGTGAAGGCACATGATGAAAAAAAAGAGGCTGTATTCCATTAAGAAGAAAGCAGAAAAATACAACAGAGAACTGGATGTACAATGCCTGAGTGCAACAGAGAATGAATCTGCTACCTCATATGCAAAACGAACTAAGACCAATGCTAAACAGAAAGCACAAGTCCAAATTACTCAACGATGGGAAGAGAAGCCTATGCACAGAAAATATCCTACAAGAGTTAAAGAGGCAGATGTTGATTGCCATGCTACTCACAACTGGCTCGAAGTGCTGGCCTCAAGGCGGAAACAGAAGGCCTGATTGTTGCAGCCCAAGATCAAAGCTTGGCAACACGATCCTTCCAACACAGGATTATGAAAAATCGGTCAAACCCCATGTGTAGAGTTTGCAACCGTCAGGAGGAGACCATCAAACATGTCGTATGTGGCTGCCCTGAATTAGCAAAGTCTGAATACATACAAAGACATAACAATGTGGCATCCTACATCCATTGGAACATCTGCCAAAGTCATAACATCGAGGTAACGGATAAGTGGTATGAATATGCCCCAGAAACTGTAACCTACAATGAGAGCAAATCAACGACCATCCTCTGGGACATGCCTGTGCACACTGACAGGGAAATTGCTGCCAATAGGCCAGACATCATTATCAAAGATGTAGAGAAGAAAACATGTCTGCTGATTGATGTAGCTATCCCGTCCAAAAAAAACACATCTGTCAAGGTAGTTGAATATAGCTATCCAAATACAAGGATCTTGAAATTGAAATCTCGAGGATGTGGGGCTTACGTACAGAAACTGTGCCTGTGGTCATCGGAGCACACGGACTAATCAAGAAGGGTCTTCAAAAGCATGTTGGGAAAATCCCTGGTAACATCTGCATTGAAGAACTGCAGAAGATAAGTTTACTCGGAACTGCCCATAGTTTAAGGAAAGTACTATCTATCACCTAATTGCACCCCACCCCCCGTCGTTCCTCAGGAAACAGGCAGTTTCCCGGCGCTGCGGACTGCAAAAACCAGATAAATGAAGACGTTGACAATAATAATGATACAATGCCATCATTAGAGGGAAAACATTACCTAAAACAACAACAATTCTCTGGATAAAATGATTTGATCAAAGTTTCAAAAACCAGTTCATTCAGTTTCAGTTCAGCTGTCAACTGATTCCAGGTGTGTGGGACATTATAATAAAAGGCTGTCTTACTCCGTTCTAAAACGAGGAACATTCAGACACAATGAGTCCTGTGACGTTGTCCCATGGCAACCCACTCACCACGAAAGAAGACTAGCAAGATAAAGAGGGATTTTAAATAAAACACATAAACAAATAAAAACCAGTGGTAGTCTTGTCTGGCTTTCAATGACCCCCAGCCTACTGACTTGTATAAGACAGTATGGTGGGTGGGGAGGTCAAGACCAGTGATAAGTCTGATGGTAGAATGATAAATTGAATCTAAAGGTATTAAAACGAAAGAATTAGATGCATTTCTATAAATCACATCACCATAATCAAGCACAATCTTCTTTTTACTTTTGAAATTGAGTTGTATCCTCAAGATAGTTTTTTGACCAAAAACAAGCAGATTTGTCAAAGCCAATGTCCGATAATCTTTTCAAAAGAAGGACATGATCAACAGTATCAAATGCCTTAGACAGGTCAATGAAGAGGGCTACACAATGTTGTCTGTCATCTAGCGCTCTTACGATGGCCGCGTTTCCCAGTTAAGAGCGTTCTTAAGGAGTTAGCTGAACTCTTCTATGGAAACTTCTAAGAGGGAGCCTTAAGATAAGAGTGTTTCCCAGATGCGTTCTTAGTGCCCTAAACAAATGTCTTTGTGCCCTTCTTAACTGCCTTCTTAACTGGAGCTCAATTGGTCAATCGATGTCAGAGTAACCGAGTGTTCTACATACTTACATGCACAACAAATGAAGTTTTGATGTCGCAAGTGGCGTGAACGTGCATAATGCCACTGCGCATGCAGCAGAATGTCTGAAAACAAACGGACGCAAATAAAGACCAATAACACAGATAAGAACTTAGAAAAATAAAAATGTAAATAAGAAAAAAAAATGACATTAAATGAGTGAAATCATGCGGTTAAGCCTTATTCAATTTGATTTGAGACATGCAGCTCAAGTTGCTTTATATATAGAGTGTACAACAAGTGGTCAAGTAGAACACAGGAAATATTAGGGAAATACAGTAAAATATTTCGACACATGGAACCATAGAGGAGAGATGTAAGTTTTCCCTCATTTTAAATGCTTAATGGGTAGTAGGGGTGCATGACACAAGAGGGGGGGGAGAGAATAAGGACGAACCGTATGCACTGTATTAATATCTCCCTGCTTAGTGTCACATTGATTTGCCTGACGCAGCTGTATCTGCCGTGTTTCCTCGCTAAGAAAGGTGTTAAGAGTTCTCCAGACCCTTTTTTTTAAATTCTTCTTAACAAAAGATCATCATAGGCTAAGAAGGAATCTGGGAAACGTGTTTGCTTCTTACTGGAGCCTTAAGACGGATCTAAAGAAGCTCTTAGTGCTAAGCTCTTCTTAAATGAATTTGGGAAACATGGCCGATGTCATTTATAACTAAACAAGTAGCAGTAACAGTGCTATGCCCAGACCTCAAATCAGATTGGTGAGTATTCAAAATGCAATTTTCAGTTTAAAAAGATTGTAATTGTCAATTAACTAGGGACTCCAGAACCTTAGCCGAGCAAGACAACTTAGATATTGGACGGTAATTATTTAAATTACTTGCATCTCCCCTTTTTAATAAAGGGAGAACATTAGCAGTCTTCCATACTTTTTGTATGTTGCTTGTCATAATAGACATAATAAATATATGAGCCAGAGGTTTGGCAATGACTGGGGCAGAGAGTTTCAAGAGATATGGATCTAACGAGTCATCCCTCGTAAAATGTTTTATATTAATTTCATTGAGAGCTTCAAGAACTATCTCAGTTGAAATGCAACGTAAAGAAAATACAGTATTACTATTCAGCAAATAAGAGGTTGTAGCGCAGAAGATCAGAGGTGCACGGCTTATCATTGGTCTGCTCAGTGAAAATTGGGTCTGCTACTCTTCATCTCGAAAAGATAGCCTGCTGAAACAAAATCCTGATTAAAAGCATTACTTATTTCAACTTTACCTGTAATCAAATCTGAATTAAAAACAACTTGCGATGGAAGAAAAGGAGATGAACTTCACTGTGCATTTGTTTCTTAGCTGTCTAAAATAAAGCCAATCTTGGGGTAAGGGAGTTGATCTAGCTTTAGCCCATGCTTTGTTCCTGTCCCTGAACAGTTGTGAGAGCTCCAGCAAATACCATGGATGGAATCATTCTGTCCTTAAAAAGCCCCTTCGTAATTACACTCTGCGCACGCGCAATTTCCCTGTGTTGACCTTTCACGAAGGTCATTTGCACATAAATGCGAATCAAACAGCTTTTTCAGCTATCGATTGTAACGGTGAGCCCATGTTGAATAACTATATCGAGGTTGAAAATTACGCAGCATATGAGCTTAGCTCCTTCCTAGATGATCATTAGTGAGAATTTGTTCGGAATTTCATACTGGTAAAGTATAAAGTACAGATTTCAAGAATTGTATGGATTATATGTATAAATTTTGATGCTTGCATCTTAACCAGTGAAGTGGCTTTAACTGACCTTAATTAATGTGAGTAATTCAATTAATGAGGGCCATCTGTTATTTTTTATTATACCTTTTACTGTTTATTACAAGAAGCGCGAAGGTATAGTAATTTAAGAGAGGAGACAATTTAGTCGGAAGCATTTTCATGAAGTCAGTTTGCATTACAACATATTCCTTTACACCAACAAGCATTGATTTTTAGGTGAACATTAAGATGAAGTTGTATTTTTCTGCTACTGGTAAAGCGAACTGAGTTATTTAAGCTGGTTAATTTAAAACCTTGTATTAACAGGTGCATTTCCATTACATCGCCAGCAGTCCTAGTGCAGCTTGCAGGTTTAACACAAACTTTGCCCACCGGAGTCTCCCAAAAAAGTGAGAACTGATAGCTGATGCTCTTGCTACTCAAGCCAGCATGGCTAGCCTAATTCATAAGAAAAAAATATGTAACCCCAATTCTGAAATAGTTGGGACAAAGGGTAAATTGTAATTAAAATCAAAATGCAATGACTTTGAAATCACACCGGCCAGTATTTTATTCATAACAGAACAGAGATGACATAGCAAATGTTTAAACTGAGAAATTTTACTATTTTGCCCACTAAATTAGCTCATTTCAAACTTAATGGCTGCTACAGCTCTCAAAAAAGTTGGGACAGGGGCCTGTTTACCATGGAGTAGCATCCTCTCTTCTTTTTTAAGCAATTCTTACCTTCCTGGCATGTGGCTCAGCACTTAGTAAAAATTAGAACATGAACAACTCTGCCTCCCTCCAAAGTGCGGCCCTCTTTCCCCTGCCTGACCTCTGAGGCTCCCCCCCTCCCCAGACACGTGCGGTGAGAAAGTGAGCAGCACGAAGGAAGCTGCTTTCACACCGGACGTGAAATGAATTTTTCGCACGACAAATTACATTCAAAGTCAATGCAAAGACGTGAATCTTGCAGGTATTTGCATCTTTGCATTGACTTTGAATGTGATCTGTCGTCCGAAAAATTTGTTTTACGCCCGGTGTGAAAGCATCTTGAAACAGCGCAATGGAGTCAGATTCAGAGGCACCGGTTAGTGAAAACTAACCAACAGTAATTACATAATATTCAGTTCTATATGTGGAATAAATGAAATGGCCTTGTAACGTCTGACGAACTACCATTAACGTTATTATAGCATTTCAGTGCCCATTTGTTTACAATCAGATGCGTCGTTTTTTGGCAGAATTCATAAATATTTACTTGCAAAACTGCCGTCATAACGTCTTATCTCACCAGAATTGTCCCGTCACGTTAGTCATTAAATTAGGAGCAGTTGCAGCTGTTTTATTTGCAGGCTACCTTTGTTGAGGCCCTGTTACGTCTCTACTGCACTGCTGCTCTGCCAGAGAGGTGCCCGACTCGCAAGCGGTGACAGCGGTAGGCAACTGGAAGGGACGTGGTGACGGATCACAGACGGGAAGCTCGGCAAATCATTTTATTCGGACCAAAGAAAATGATTGGTCAGACTTTTATCAAAAACATGTGAGAATTGAATATTGACGAGTTTCAACACCTGGTGGATTTCTTTTACATTTTAGTGTGCCATACACTTATTAGGAGGATTTTAAGATTACAAAAGAAAAGTGTAAAAATGGCAGAAAGGTAAGAATTGCTTTAATACAGAGTGGAGGTGTGTGGGCACTGAGGAGACAAGTTTCTTGAGTTTAGCCTTTGGAATTTGATCCCTCTCTTGTTTAATACAGGCCTCCAGCTGCTGGAGAGTATTTGGTCTCCTTTGACGGACATTTTGTTTAATTATGTGCCAAATGTTCTCAATCGATGAAAGATCAGGACTGCAGTCAGGCCAGTTCGGCACACGGACTCTTCTACTACAAAGCCATGCTGTTGTAAGAGCTGCAGTATGTGGTTTTGCATTGTCCTGCTGAAATACACAAGGCCAACCCTGGAATAGATGTCATCTGGAGGGGAGCATTCGTTGCTCTAAAACCTTTATATACCTTTCAGCATTCATGTTGCTTTTTAAAATATGCAAGTGTCCCACACCACATGCACTACTGCATCCCCGCTCAATCAGAGATGCTGGCTTTTGAACTAAACACTGACAACGGTGTCCTCTTAAGGCCAGAGGACACGACGCCCATGTTTTCCAACAAGAATGTCAAATTTGGACTCGTCAGACCACAGGACAATTTGCCACTTTGCTACAATCTATTTTAAAAGAGCCTTGGCCCACAGAACACGGTGGCGCTTCTGGATCATGCTCGACAATGGCTTCCTTTTTGCATGATAGAGTTTTAGGTGGCATCTGAGAATGGCACGACAGACTGTGTTTACAGACAGTGGTTTCTTGAAGTGTTCCTGGGCCCATTTAGTAATGTCAATGACAGAATCATGCCGGTGTGATGCAGTGGCGTCTGAGGACCCGAAGTTCAAGGGCATCCAGTAAAGGTCTTTTGATGATGTTATGCCCTGTCGATGATGAGACCTTCAAAGCCTTTGCTATTTGTCATTGAAGTATTCTACAAATTTTTTTACAAAAACCTTCACAGGTTGGAGAGCCTGTGGCCACCTTTACTTCTGAGTGACTCAGCCTCTCTAAGACATCCCTTTTATTGCCAATCATTTTACACACCTGATGCCAGTTAATTACTTGCTAAATGTTCTTTCAGCTGATTCTCTTATAAATGAATTGCTTTTCAGACCCTTTTTGCCTGTGTCCCAAATTTTTTGAGACATATTACAGCCAGAAATTTTGAAATAAGCTTATTTTGTGGATAAGAATGTAAAGTTATTGCATTTTGATTTTATTCACAGTTTACACTTTGACCCAACTATTTTGGAAATGGGGTTGTATATTAATTGCTTTTTCAGCCCTTTTTTTGCCCGTGTCCCAACTTTTTTGCGGCCTGTTGCAGCCAGAAAATTTGAAATAAGCTCATTTTGTGGATAAAAATGTTAAATGTCTCAGTTTCAACACTTGAAATGTTATCTATGTTCGATGGTAAATGACATATTGGCTCATGTGATCTGAAAGTCATTGCATTTTGATTTTAATCACAATTTACACTTGTTCCCAACTATTTTGGAATTGGGGTTGTACATTCGTACAATATTATTGTAAAGATGTTGTACATGCACGGTATAATCTGTTCAGGACTTTAAGTTGTTTCAAAGCATCTGCTGACTAACCCTGGTTAACTGCCATTAATCTCGCTAGCTCTAGCTGAGTTAACGGTCATAGATTAGGTCAGTTATCACTAGCATTTTATTAAGTAAATTTCCTTGTGAATTCACTGGACGGAGCACATTGCTACTTTGTCATAGTATTGGGGAGCTTGTGCTGTTTTACAAATGAATGGCTTTGAAGTTTTCAGGATAGCTATGTATGCAGGGTAACTACTGAGGGTCTTATAAATGTCTGGGTGTCAAGTTGAGTGTTCTGAACTTTCGTGTCTTCAATTGCTTTATCCGAAGCAATCAGCCAGATGAAAATAGCTAAAAACGGCTGGTGGTCGACTCTTGGTGGTTGCCCCCATTTGCCAGTTTGTCATCATTACCGTCAATATCAGTCTTGCTGAGTAAAATTAGCTAAATAAGGCAGGCTCTTCACTGGTCTCAGAAGATCCCAAAATTATGCAAGGGAACTTTCCTCTTTGGCTATCTGGTTTCCAGCTTCGTGAAGTTGGCGCCCCATATGACGAAAATCTGAATGAAACCCATTATATTTGTTTCCGCTTTGTTTGTGCGCGCATAATGAGAATTTATCGCCTGCTGCTGCTATTCGTTTTGGATGGAAATGTTAAATGTTTTTCGTTTAATGTCTACGGAATGGTGACGATGGATTTTGGACTGTGTAACCATACCAATCCCTACCAGGAAAAAATTTTAATGCCAATAAAGTCTCAATCCTCTGAAAGGGCAATAATAGCTGTTATGCAGTTGCTACACACAATTATTTTCACCCAAACACTGCCCATATTTACAGTGAAGTAAAACACATTTTTGGTCTTGGTCTCAGTCTCAGTCTCGTCCTGCTCTGGTCTTGGTCTCGAAATGGTCTGTCTTGGTCTTGGTCTCGGTCTTGTCTTGGTCTCGCTACCCTTTGGTCTTGGTAGTGTCTTGGTCTCAGCTAATGCGGTCTTGACTACATTACAACTGATTAGGTCCAAAAATAATCCACTGTTTTATCTTATATTACAGTTTTTCTCAAATTCTAAAACACAAAAGCCAATCCTATAAACCAAATGACCAGTTGTCTAAACACATTTACTAAATCTAGCCATCATTTTCCAATATCATAAACACATTTCACATGAAGACACAATTCACAAAACACAATCCTCCGTTCTCATAAAACTAAACACATTTTTCCTTGCTAAAACACAAGTTGCAAAAGAACTCTGCTCATATTCTCAAATGAAAGCTCATGTAATGCAAAATGCTTGCCACAGTCAGCAATATTTGAACACAATGAACACACCTGGCGTCATTCATTACACACAACGACTCAAAATTGAAGACACTTGTTGCTAATGCTGTGACCTCATGTATAAGAGCAAGTTCAGAGTGCCCAGTTTGCTGAAGATTCCAAACAAACACAATGGATGAAGGCAGAGTCGGGGGAAGAGGAATTCAAGTCAGAGGAGGGAGAGGAGGAATTCAAGTCAGAGGAGGGAGAGGAGCAGGCCATGGAGGGAGAAGAGCTGGCCATGGAAGAAGAGGAGCGGGCCAACGAAGAAGAGTATGAGGCCAACAAGGGAGAAAAGGTCCAGGAGGGAGAGGAGAAGGTCCAGGAGGAAGAGCAAGACAACCTCGCACCATCAGTACAGACGAGATGCGAGCAACAGTCATTGACTATGTCATTGTCCATGGCATGACAGTGGCTGGAGCAGGACTAAGAGTCCGTCCAAACCTGAGTAGGTTCACCGTGGCCAGAATTATCAGGGCATTCAGACAACACAACAGGTATTGTACTCTATAGCTTTCTTTGTCACAAGAGTTTTACAGGCCTGTGAAAGTATTCTATTGCTTTCAAATCAGTTGTTGTAAAACATGTCAATTGACAACACGTTTCTTTCTTTAGAGTTGAAAGAATGCCACATAGAGGTGGGAGGGTTGCCATTTTTACAGCGGCACAAGAAACCCTCATTGTGGATATGGTTCGTGAGAACAACCTCATTAGACTCCAGGAGATCAGAGACAAAGTCATTGCCGATAATGTCAACTTAGAGAGCATTGATGTCAGCTTGGCCACAACAGACCGAGTTCTCCGGCGCCAAAAGATGCGGATGAAACGGGTGTATAGAGTTCCCTTTGAGCGCAACTCCAAGCGACACCAAGACCTACGTTACGAGTATGTGCAAGTAAGTATACATCCATGTTCACAGTACAGTTAGTGGACATACTGTGTTGCTCAGTGGCCCACATTACTTCTGGACAATACTGTGCTACCTGATTGACTGACTGTTCTGAACACCTGTGCACTTTCACATTTTCACAGAGGATATTACAGTTGGACGCGATGGCCAGACCTCATGAGTACCTCTTCCCGGATGAGGCTGGCTTCAACCTGCAGAAACGAAGGCAAAGAGGCCGTAACATTAGCCAAAGAGCCATCACTGAGGTTCCTGGCCAACGGGGGGGTAATATTACTCTTTGTGCAGCCATGGGTTCGGAGGGGCTTGTCCATCGGCATGCTGTCCTTGGGTCTTACAACACCCAACGTCTCCTCACCTTCCTAGAGGAGCTAAGACACATTCTCCAGGACCGCCAACAACACCATCCTGGGCCTGCACATCCCATTTACGTGATTATTTGGGACAATGTCCGCTTCCACAGAAACTAAATCAGAGAGTGGTTCACCACCAACAGTAACCAGTTTTTAAATGTCTGTCTGCCACCCTACTCCCCTTTCCTCAACCCTATAGAGGAGTTCTTCTCATCGTGGAGATGGAAGGTTTAGACAGACAACCATACACTAGAGAGAACCCTCTAAGGGCAATGGAGCTGGCCTGTGTTGACATCTGAGTGGAGGCCTTCCAAGGATGGATTTGCCATTCCAGGGCGTTTTCCCTGCGGTGCCTGGCAAGAGAGAATATAGCCTGTGATGTGGATGAGGTGATGTGGCTCGATGCAGCTCAGCGACATGATGCCGCACCGTGATTGTGGTGTGAATAAAGTAAATAAAAAAAACTTCACACCCTGAACATGTTTTCAAGAGTACTGTTGTGTGCAATAGATTCTGTTTTTGCATTGAGTTGTGTTACAGTAGTGTACATGCAGTATTTTCAATAGATTTATACTCTTCTTATGAAACTCTCAAATCTAAATGCCTAATCCTCTACAGAGATCTAAGAAGATCCGTTACTGTGAAGTTTCTAAAAATATGCATTGGCAGTTATGAAACACAGAACCTTCTCACAAATTGAGCATTGTGTTTTCAATTGTTTTGCTGTAGTGTGTAATGATGTGTATAGTGTTTACATTTTGGAAAGCTTTGAGCTGCTCTTTTGGTGTGAGAGTTTGAAGTGAGAAGGTGTGGTTGTGTTTATGTAGCTTTAGAAAAGGGTGTTGTGTTTAGACATTGGGGAACATAGAGGAAACATTTCTGAAGTGTCTTTTGGCATTTGAGAAACTGTAACACTCTAATGCCACTATGTAACTCTGATTTTGAAACAAAAACTCTACCAACTGACAAACATCACAGCATTTATAAAGACTAGGAACATTCTGGAAAGATCGACAGGATTCCTGGGTGATCTGGCCTTCTCCTAGTAAGAAGATGCCAGAAACTTCGAGAAAGAACTAGTCTATTTCATCACAAACAAGTGGTATTGCATCAGATCATGTGTTGCAAAAATAGACTAATACAGACATACCAGAGACACATAACGACACATAGCTGACCAGTAAGGCAGCACAAATGATATCGAACAAATCTTCATTTACAAATGATATGCAGCGCTTTACATAAAACACTCATGCATAACAACGCAAAACATATTTCTACTTGCTAAAAACTTTTTTTTACACACACTAAATTATTGACCCTTATTTGATTCCACAGGAAAGTGGCTCAGGCCGAAAGTGTCTCACTCAGAATGGTGAACGAGCAGTGTTATATTCAGAACATACTTAAATTAACATGTGAATACAATTTACTTCGGAAAGAGGTAGTTAGCTATGCGTATATATACAAATCTGAGGTGTATATATATTTCAATGCTGAATATTTATGGATTTCTTTGTGTTTGTGGCCCCTACTCTGCACTAAAATTATGCAAATACACCAAGATACAATGGTATTCTAAAAGCTTCAAGTTATCTAATTAAAGCAGTTTTCTTTCTCTCTGTGAAGCTCAAATACTGAATTATAAAGCCTTAACCTGGGGAACACATACATTTCCAGATTTGGCTTCTGCACGAAGGGGTTTATTGCATGCAATTTGAAACTGTTAATCCGAAGTGACAAAACATATATATATAGTACAGGCCAAAAGTTTGGACACACCTTCTCATTCAATGCGTTTCCTTTATTTTCATGACTATTTACATTGTAGATTCCCACTGAAGGCATCAAAACTATGAATGAACGCGTGGAATTCTGTATCTAACAGTTGTCCAATAGGGCTGTCAGCTGTGTTTCAACCTGTCTTCTGCACAACACAACTGATGGTCCCAACCCCATTGATAAGGCAAGAAATTCCGCTAATTAACCCAGACAAGGCACACCTGTGAAGTGAAAACCATTTCAGGTGACTACCTCTTGAATCTCATCAAGAGAATGCCAAGTTTGTGCAAAGCTGTAATCAGAGCAAAGGGTGGCTACTTTGAAGAAACTAGAATAAAAGACATGTTTTCAGTTAACATAACATAACATGAATGACAAGAATCAGCCTTTCAGCCCAACTAAGCCCGCCAGTTTCTTTATACTAATGTGAATATATTCCTTCAGATACTAAATGACTCAATGGTATCTAGCTTTAGGTCAAGCCTGCTCTTGAAAACCCCCAAGGTCTCTGCCTCAACAATACGGCAGGTAAGCTATTCCACATTGAAATTACTCTTTGGGTGAAGAAATATTTCCGAATATCAGTGCTAAATTTACCTTTGGTCAACTTCCATTTGTGACCCCGAGTTCTACTCACAACACTAGGTCGAAGGAATCCTACATGATTCACTTTGTTAATCCCTTTAACATATTTAAAGACCTCAATCAAATCACCCCTGAGTCTCCTTTTCCTAAGACTAAAAAGATTAAGGATCTTCAGCCTCTTCTCGTAGCTTTCATCTTTTATACCTGGAATAAGCTTGGTGGCTCTTCTCTGAACTTTCTCTTGAGCCTCTATATCTCTCTTAAAGTATGGTCCCCAGAACTCTACACAATACTCCAGGGGCCGGATCTACAAAAGCTTTGCGTGTATAAAAACGTGTGCAAACTCATTGCACATGCAAAAAAATGTACAAACTGATTTACTAACAGTGCTCAGTAAGGGTTGCCTCTTTCAAAGGTGCAAAATAGCATGTCTGCATCCAGTTAGTACGTCTGCCACAATGAATATGCAATATGGGGCGTTTACACGCAATTGTGCGTGTGTTGGGAGGAGAAAATGTAAATATATTAATTTAGCACCGCAAATTGATTTATCAAACCTCAAAGAAATTTTGCTAATAAAATCTGCGTCTATATTTTAACACCTGTGAAAAGGAGGTGCAAACGGTTTGTATGCGTAATTGCGCACACATGGCTAAGGTTATTGTCGCAAGAAGGAGACATCAAAATCATGAAAGGAGACACAGAGAACGCATTTTTCACCCTCGTGTGAACGTTTTTGGAATGAACGAGGAAAAAATCATTAAAACATATTGCCTATCCAGCACTGCCATTTTGGAGCTGTTGGAGGAACTCAGAGAGGATTTGGAGCCAGCCACGAGAAGGAGTCACGCTATACCTGCAATGAAAAAACTCTCTCTCTCAAAACTATCTCTCCTATATTGTCAAAAATGATTGAAATGTATATCATAGACAATCACGATTTTTTTTATAGTGAATATCAATTCGGTTTTGTTCCCAACCGGAGCACTAATATGGCAATTACTCTTGCACACGACGTAGCAACTTTTATGCACTCACAGGGGTCTAATGTATTTTTCTGCAGCTTGGATGCAGAAGGCGCATTTGATTATATCCCACATAGCGTGCTATTCTACAAATCTATGACCATTATTCCTGATCCCTCTTGGAAACTTTTATATAACTGGTATAAAGATATGTTTGTTAGAGTAAAATGGAATAATAATCTTGGTCCTCGTATTAAGATAGCTAGAGGCACGCGACAAGGTGGTCTTACCTCACCTCTACTGTTCAATATATTCTATAAAAATCTTATTGATGTGCTAGCCTCGTCTAATAATGGGATTATTATTAACAATCACACATACAATGTTTTTAGTTACGCAGATGATATTTCAATTGTGTCTACTTCAGTGACTGGGTTGCAAAACCTAATTAATACTGCTTGTGAGTTGATTTGTAAATAGGGATTACGTTTTAATCCTGCCAAAACAACCTGTTCGATATACGGTACTAACCCATTCATTTCTGAACCTGAGTGGTACATAATGTTCGACTGTCCAATTCGGACAATATAACATATTTGGGCGCTCAGTTAGGTCGTTTCGGGGGTGATTCACATGTCAATATACGTATAAGTACTGCCAGGCGGAGTTATTATGGTTTGCAACCAGTTGGGTTACATAAAGACGGTCTCAAGCCGGATACAGCAGCACATCTGTTTAATACGGTTGTCCAACCTGCATTATTATATGGTTGTGAAGCTATCTATATAAACAAGCATAATATAAGATCATTATCTATATGTCAGGGAAAATTGGTCAAAAATATGCTAGGCCTAAATCATAACTGTCGAAATTATTCAATATTCACAAATTTGCAAATTGGCCTTGTCGAAAATATACTACAAAAAAGAGCCGGAAATCTTTTGAGATCTTGTCTTCTTAGTTCTTCGATCACACGCAATTTCTACGCCTATTTAATTCAGAAACCGCTGATTAAGAGAACATTAATTGACAGAGTTTACACCTTCCCGGATTTTGACCTGTGGAGCTTTCTTTGTAAAAATAATTATTATGATAATTTATTAAAAATACATACGTCTAAAACGACTTCAAATATAGGTCTCAATGACAGCGTCAAATTTTTATTGTCTAATCTCACCAGTACTAACAGATCCATTCTTGATGCACTACTTAAAGGTTTTTAACTTTAATCTATATTCAAGTAGGCCCTACATAGGTTTATAACTTATTTACCTGCGGTATTTTATTGTGATTGTACATTTTATGTGTTTGTACAAAGTGATATATTTTACCGAGCTTCTGTGATATTACGGATTTTGTTGTATTTTATCCTGTCTGTACACATTTTACCGATTTTATAATGTCTGTAACAGATGCAACGTATAAATAAATAAATAAATAAAAACTCCTTGCAAGTTTGCATTTTTTTGCATCTGGGTCATTCCAGCGTACGGTAGCTATTACAGCTGGGATCTCACAATCCCGTTTTTCAGATGTGCTGTCTGAAGTCCTAAATGTCATGTCGCGCTGAATGGCCAAGTTCATTAGGTTTCCACGCACTCTGCACTTATTGAATGAGACCAAACAGGGTTTTTTTGCAGTAGCTGGATTTCCTAGAGTTATAGGGGCGATTGACTGCACACATGTGCAGCTTGTGCCCCCCGCAGAACGTTAACTGCACCTGTTCCTCAATGCTGGTCAGAGGCATCTCATCCACTGTACCCCCACCTGTTTTCTTTGCAAATGTTTTATTATACGCCAATTTTTCTTTTGTTCGTCTTCGGATATCTTGATATCGTCTTTTCACTTCATTCACTGTTCACATCGTTTTACCCACAGCATTTACTTTTTTACAGATTTCCGCCCATATGGCGTTCCTTTGTGCGACAGTCAGATTTCTTTGCTGTAGCTTATTCACGTGTTTATTGGCTTCATCTACCAACACCTCTAATTCCATAGGGTCGAATTTCATTTTGCGCTTTCTTCTCTCCAAACTCTCCATGCTGCAAACCATGAAACACGCAAAGCCCTCATTTAAATAGGGTGTGTCCAACACGTTTGCCCCTGTTGCCATTTGCGCAATCACTCTTAGTAAATCACCTGCAAACCGCGGTTCAGCCCCACATGCAAAATTCTAGATTGCACGCGCAAATTAGTACAAGCAAATTGGGATCTTAGTAGATCCGGCCCCAGGTGTGGTCTAACGAACGTGTTGTACAAAAGAAGCATCACCTCCTTAGATTTGTACTCAATACTTTTGGCAATGTATCCTAGCAACCGATTAGCTTTTTTAACTGCTACGACACAATGGCTAGAGCCTGCGTGGGTTTGGTTAACAATCTCTCCCAGATCTTTCTCTTGTGCAGCACATTCCAGTTTTAAACCTCCCATGAAGTAATCCCGTCTAATGTTTTTATCACCTACATGTACAACTATACATTTTGCTAGATTAAATTTCATTTGGCACATTTCTGCCCAATTCTGGATTCTATCCAAATCGTCCTGAATCACTTTAGTGGACCCTAGACTATTTGCCAAACCCCCCAATTTAGTATCATCTGCAAATTTAACCAATCTGCTCTCGATATTCCAATCAAGGTCATTAATGTAAATGAGGAACAGCAGGGGTCCCAACACCGATCCCTGGGGGACGCCACTCCCCACCATACCCAGCTCAGATGAGATATAACTGACCTCTACTCTTTGTGTTCTGTCTTGTAACCAGTTTTGAATCTACTTCAGAATACCTCCTGTAACTGCAATGGAGCTCATTTTAAAAATTTGTCTCTTATGCGGTATTGTATCGAATGCTTTCTGAAAATCCAAGTATATGATGTTCTAAGCCCTGCTCTGGTCGTAAATCCTGGTGGCCTCTTGTTATTCCTTTCCTTCCGAAAACCATGTTGGCTATCCCTCAAGATACTGTTACTTTCAAGAAATAAGTCCAGCTCATCTTTTATGATAGATTCCAATATTTTGCATGAAATGCAAGTTAAACTCACTGGCCTGTAGTTTCCTGGCTTGGTACGGTCCCCTTTCTTATATATTGGTATTATATTGCCCTGTTTCCAATTATTTGGTATTTCTCCAGTTTCTAAAGACCGTCTGAAGATGGCAGATAGCGGCTTAAAGATGAACTCACCAGCTTACCTGAGCACTCTAGGATATAAGCCGTCAGGACCCGCCACCTTATCTGCTTTTAGTTTACACAACTTGTCTAATACTTCGTTATCCTGAACCTCAATTTCCGCTAAATAATCTTGAGCATTTGACGTGCCCTCTGGCCAAATAAAGACCCCCTCTGAGGTAAAATTCTCAACAAAGTAACTGTTTAAGGCATCCGCAATATTCTTGTTATCATATAGCAGCGATCCCTTTTTATTCCTTATGCACTTAACCTGCTCTTTAACTTTCCTTTTTCTGCTACAGTACTGAAAGAAGCGCTTAGGGCTAGTTTTTGCCCCCTCTGCAATTTGTCTTTCATACAGTCTTCTAGCATTCCTCAGCTCTTTTTTGACCACAGCCCGCATTGTACAGTATTCAGCCCGAGTATTCTCATTGTTATCCTTTATGTACATCTTATAAAGATTCCTCTTTTCCCTCAACATCCTACAAATACTTTTGGTCATCCACTTAGGATTCCGCTTTTTCCGTTTACTTTTGGACACCTTCGGAATGAATCTGCACTGTGATTCAAGTAAAACCCCCTTAAATCTTCCCACATCTCATTTACGGACATACATTCCAGGAGTGTCTCCCATTTTATTTCAGCTAGATATGAGCGCATCCTGTCAAAGCTTGCTCGCCTAAAATTGAAAATTTTTTGTTTTAGAATACACCTTTTTAACTTCCCATGAAACATCAAAATTAACAGTGATCACTAGTCCCAAGTGGCTCCAGTACCTCAACATTGCTAATTCTATCGGGGTCATTACAGAGCACTAAGTCTAAAATTGCCTTCTCTCTGGTAGGTCTATTAACATACTGCACCAAGAAATTATCATTGATAACATCTAGAAATTCTTCCTCCCCCCTACCCTGTCCTTTCATCACTTCCCAATTGATACCAGGATAATTTAAGTCTCCCATGATAATAGTCCCACCACCACTACAAGCCTGCGTAATCCTCCTAAAACGCATTTCATTGATTGTACTGTCCAAAGCTGGTGGTCGATAGCATACTCCTATGTTTAAACCTGTCTCGTGTTTGCCAATGAGCCTGACCCAGATATCTTCACAGGACAAGGAATGTTCAACTTCGGGAATTTCCTGTACATTAATTTTTTCGTTCACATAGAGTGCTATGCCCCCTCCTTGCCTATTACATCTATCCTTCCTAAAGAGCTTATAACCTTCTATATTATATTCATCTCCATCCTCTTCACATAACCATGTCTCTGTAATCCCAACTATGTCATAGCCCTCACTGATCACTACAGCCTCAAGTTCTGGAAATTTATTTTTTATGCTTCTTGCATTTAAATAAAAACATTTCAGGTTATTACTAATGCTCTTCCCCCTTGATTTCCCATGTGGCCGCCACCTCGAGCCCCCACTACGCTTTGTTGCTTTAAAAGTAAAACATCGTTAGTGCATGTCACGCCGTCAGCTTCCATCGGGGTAGTCTGCATTTCCCTATGTGTAACACTCACTAACCTCCCTGCCCCCCAAGTCCCTAGTTTAAATAATCCTGTGCTACCCTCAACATACGCTGGCCCAGTGCAAAGGTACCCCTCCGGTTCAGGTGCAGCCCGTCAGGCTTGAACAGGTCACCCCTGTCCCAGAAAAAGTTCCAGTGCCCCATAAAACTATACCCCTCTTTCCTACACCAGGTTCGTAGCCACGTGTTAAACCTCCTGATAAAATTCTGCTTACCTCTGCTTGCACGTGGCACCGGTAGAATCCCGGAGAACACTACCGTTGAGGATCTGCTCTTAAGCTTCTCAGCTAATTCCACAAATTTGCCTTGCAGAACCTCAAACCTACCCTTACCTATGTCATTTGTCCCAACATGGACCAGTTACAGGTATTTCACTCTTTTTTTGTTTTTGTACATAATTCCACGTGTTCATTCATAGTTTTGATGTCTCCAGTGAGAATCTACAATGTAAATAGTCATGAAAATGAAGGAAACGCATTGAATGAGGTGTGTCCAAACTTTTTGCCTGTACTGTATATATATACACACATAGCACTCCATAATTATTGGCACCCCTGGTTAGGATGCGTTCTTTAGCTTCTTGTTAGGGTCTGGAAGGAAAACACAAGGAAATCGGAAACAAGGAGACAAAGGGGGATGAGACGCCATATGCAGGGATCCAAAAATATTTATTAAATAAAACCAGAAAAACTTGAAAGGGGAAAACGGGGCACTCCAGCCAACAGAAACACCGTGCAACTGCACTGGAGGAAGGAGAACTCAGGAATCCAAAACTAATAGACGGGAACTGACAGGGGCAGACTCGGGAACTGACAGGGGCAGACTCGGAACCGACAGGGGCAGACTCGGGAACTGACAGGGGCAGACTCGGAATAGGGGCAACTCGGAAGGGGGAACTTGGGAAGCTCGGGAACGGGGGAGCTCGGGACAGAGGCTGGAAACAAAAGGCAGAGGGCAGGCACAGGACGAGAAGACGGGCACAGCTGGCAGGTGGCTGACTCGGAAGGCACAGCTGGCCGGGAGAAGAGTCGGGGAAAACATCAGGAGGGGGCAGACGAGGACGAGTGGAACAGCTTGGAGCGGCGACAGGAACAGCTTGGAGCGGCGACAGTAACAGCTTGGAGCGGCGACAGGAACAGCTTGGAGCGGTGACAGGAACAGCTTGGGGCTCGGGAAACAACTTGAACACTTAGGGCTCGGGAGACATCAGGGGGCACCAGGGGGCTCAGAGACGACAGGCAGGGCGGACAGGACTGGACGGCATGGCTGGCAGACTGGTACAGCTGGCAGGAGAAGGCTCTGGAAACAACAGGCGGGGGGCAGACTCAGACAGAACTGGAGCGGGAACGGCAGGCAGGGCAGGCTGGGCTGGGGCATGATGGCTGGGGAACACAGAGAAGATAAAGGGGACCAGAGGGAAAGTGCACAGGGGCAAGGAGTGGTGAGGCGCGGGCAAAGTCAGATCTGAAACTGGCTTGCTGCAGGAACAGATATAGGCAGGGGCACGGGCAGACACAGGTGCAGGAACTTAATATAATTAACAAGGGGTGGAACATAAGGGAAACCTAATTACATGAAACAGATAAACATCAACACACAGACGAGGATCACAAGACAATCCCAAAGACGGGATAAATAAACTAAATAAATATTTCACAGTGAATAGAAAGAGACAGGACAGATAAGATAAATGCAGAAGGTTCTGCCAGAAAACACAGCAAAGCCAGTGAAAGAAATGCAAGAGGCGGAGACTAGAACAGGGCGAATGCTGAGAGATCATTAGTCAATTAGTAAGTGCAGCTATACAATCCCGGGTGCTCGTTAGTTGGTTAGTCTAATATACAATGTTAGTTTGGTTAGTAAATTCTAGAAAATAACAAACTGTTAGTAGGGGTTAGTAATATAGAAAAGCAAGGGGAAATTAGTAAACGAGAAAGGAAGAAAGGCTGAAACCCAGAATCCATTAAATCACCCGAAACAGTGTCACAATAAATTAAGACAGAAAACTGCTACAAACAATGACGCGACCGGGGAAAAAGCAAAGACAGTACATGGGTAAGAGGTGGACTGGAATAACACGGGAGAGGAATGAAATGTGAAACACTAAGACATGGACTAAAAACCGACATCACCAAAATAATAAAAACCTAAAATTGACTAACCAAACACACAGACCCGCAGAACACAACATTTCTAATAAATTCAGTTTTTTTTTCAAAATAATATAGGACCACAATGAAAAAAAGAGGAAAATTCAACCTTTAATTCAAGTGCATTTGTTCGATGGGAAAAAAATCCCACATTAAGAAATATTTCTTTTACATCAAGTCATGTGTGCCACAATTATTAGCACCCCTGATGTTAATTCTTTGTACAACCCCCTTCTGCCAACAAAACAGCACCTAATCTTCTCCTATAATGTTTCACAAGATGGGAGAATACAGAAAGAGGGATATTCGACCATTCCTCTTTGCACAATCTCTCTAAATCATCCAGCAACCTGGGTCCTCCCCTCTGCACTCTCCTCTTCAGCTCACTCCACAGGTTTTCAATGGGGTTGAAGTCTGGGGACTGAGATGGCCAAGGGAGGAGCTTGATTCTGTGTCTAGAGAACCATTTCTGTGTTGATTTGGCCACATGTTTAGGGAAATTATCTTGCTTAAAGACCCGGTGAAGACCCATCTTCAGCTTTCTGGTAGAGACCACCAGATTTTGATTTAAAATGTCCTGGTATTTTAAAGCGTTCGTGATGCCATGCACCCTAACAAGGTTCCCAGGGCCTCCAGAAGAGAAACAAGCCCACAGCATCACTGATCCTCCCCCATACTTCACAGTGGGCAGGAGGTGCCTTTCTGCATACTCATCTTTTGTGTTCCGCCAGACCCACTTCGTGTTTGTTGCCAAAAAGCTGTATCTTGGTCTTATCTGACCAAAGCACACGGTCCCAGTTGAAGTCCCAGTACCGCTTAGCAAACTCCAGACATTTGCATTAATGATTGCGAGTGAGAAAAGGTTTTTTTTCTGTGCGTGCCTCCCAAACAGCTTGTTGGCATGTAGATAGCGCCTGCTGGTTGTTTTGGAGACTTTGTGACCCCAAGATACTACCATTTGTTGCAATTCTTTAACAGTGAGCTTAGGTGAACTTTTTCTTTCTCTTACCATCCTCCTCACTGTGCGTGGTGGCAAAATAAACTTGCGTCCTCGTCCAGGCTTGTTTACCACTGTTCCAGTTGTTTGAAACTTCTTAATGATTCCTCTGACAGTAGATATGGGCAGGTGCTGGCGAGTGGCTATTTTTTTGTAGCCATTGCCTGACTTGTGAAGGCTGATGCACATCTGCCTTACTTGAATGGTGTGTTGAATGGTGTTGTCTTTCCCATGTTGAAGAGTGGATAAGAGAAATGGTCTCGGTGTCATGTCATATTTATACCCCAGGGAAACAGGAAGTGATTAATTAAATGTTCCTAGATACTTGGATCAACTTTGTAAACTACTGTGGAAACGACAGAAATACTTCAATTACATTTATTGAATGATTAGGGGTGGCAATAATTGGGGAACAGGTGAGTTTATGAAAAATAATTTTTTCTTAGTCAGGGATTTTTTTTCCCCTTCACTTGAGTTAAAGGTTACATCTTTCTACAATTTTCAGTGTGACAGTATGCCTCTGCAATAAAAATTGAATTTATTTTAAGGCTTTTAACACATCTTAACCAGGGGTGCCAATAATTATTGAGGGCGCTGTGTGTGTATATATATATAGGAACTCAACATGAGCAAATTATGGCAAATTAAGTATTCTCAAAAATATATACAAGTTAAAACTAAAAAAAATTTAAAATTCACATCACCAAATGTCAAGGAAATTAGGTGTCTGAACCCACCAGAATGCATTATAGAGCTTCAAATTTTCCAAATTCTCTTGGGGGAATGCCCTCTGAAAGGTTTAGCGCCCTCAATGCTCAGATTTTTGGCACCTCCACTATCAGCCAAAGCCGTATTCTGCCAGCCGCTTACTCTAAAAACTTTTGAAAGCCCTGTCCCTGTAAAAAATGCCATCAGTATGTCTTGCTACAATAAGGTTGCGAAGGTCTTGGGAGAGCTCTTTGCTTTTACCCATCATAAGATGCTTCTTGTGTGACACCTTGGTAATGAGAAACCTTTTATAGACCATCAATTGGGACTAAACTATAAATTTGCACTGATACGGGGCAAGATTGCTTTCTAGATACTGACAGATTTCAGCTGGTTTCTTGGCTTTCCTTGCCTTTTTGTACCTACTTTTCTTCATGTGTTCAATACTTATTCCTGGTGTCATTCCACTTTATTACACATAACTTAATTCATGGACTTATTATATCCCCGAACGCCGAATGGCATTCCGGGGATATTATGTTTTTGGTCCGACCGCTACCGCCACCTCACCGCCCTACGTGTTAACGCGATAACTTCAGTAATATTTCAATAAGAAATTACATGTTTTGCATATAAGTAAGTATCATAAAGAGGAAGAACTGATTCAATTTTGGACAATTTACAATGTGTAGATTGGCCACCAGGGGCCAAAAACGGAAAAATCGCTGTTTTTATCGTATCTCTGGAAATATTTGTCCGATTGACCTCAAATCAAGTGCAAATGAAAGGTCATGACCTGAGAGTGTGTCCCACAATGACATTATACCTGTTTGGTTCAAAATTTTGAAACAAGGTGGAGCTTTGTCACATAAAATTCACCATTCTTGCCATATCTTTGGAACCATTTGTCCAATTGACATGAAACTATGTGCAACTGCAAGGTCATGACCTCACAACGTGTCACATGATGACATCATACCTGTATGGTTCAATATTTTGCCAGCAGGTGGCGCTTTGTGATATCTTCAGAACCATTTGTCCGATTGACCTGAAATTAAGTCAATTCAAGGTCTATTCAAGGATTGGGGAATTGGAGGATTGGGGGCATTAGGGGATATACCCCAAGCCGTCGCCTCCGACGGCATAAGCCTAACTTGTTTTGATGTCTTTGCATATGTGGATTACTTGGGTTGTTACCAACATCTGGTGAAAATTTAATGTCAATAACCCTATTAGAAATATATTTACTGAGAAAAATCTTGACACATTCAATATTTATTTTCCCTGTTATTATTTCAAGCTATTCAATTCACTCCGAACGTACAATAGGAGGTAAGTGCACTTTATGTTTATAAGATAAAACCCCAAAATTGTCTCCCCCCAGAGGTGGCGGGGAGACATATTGCTTTAGGCTCGGTTCCTGTTAGCGTTCGCTTTCGCATTCCCACTTTGTTTTCGGGGCGTAACTCCAAAACCGTTTGCATGATCATTACAAAACTTTGCATAAATACTACTCAGATTCTCAAGTGGTGCCTCTCGGTATGTGCCCATCTTTCCAACTGTCTGTCTGTCCGTCTTGATGTGTTCAATTTTTGTCCTGAGCAGAACTCCTAAACTGTTTGCTTGATCTTCACAAAACTTTGTATTCTAACTACTCTGGTCCTACAGTGGTACCTAATGGTATTTGCCTGTCTGTCTGTCCGTCTGTCTGTCCTTCCGGTGGGTTAGGCAGGGAAGGGGGTCGGGGGAGAGATGTATGTTTTTATGAGTAAAAACACATTCTACACCGAACAAAAATATCAACGCCCCATGTCAATTTTTTAAGTTTTTATTAATACTGGTGTATGCCTGAAAATTCATTTTTGTTAATGACTAATCTTCAGATCACCGTCCATTTCATCTTGATATTGACATCTGCAAAGGAGTGACAATCCTTTAAACACGTTGGGGGTCAGGTTGACGCAGTTGAATTTTCAATATCTTGTGTGCCCACCATTTGCGTCTCTCAGAGCAACACATCTCCTTCACAGGGAGTTGATCAGGTTGTCTATTGTGGCCTGTGGAATGCTATTCCATTCTTACCGTAGGGCCACACGGAGCTGGCGCACATTATCCGGAACTGGAACACTGTTACGGAAAGGTCGATCTAGAACATCCCAAAGATGCTCTATGGGCAACAGGTCTGGCAAGTACGCGGGCCAGTCCAAAACTGGAATGTGCTCTACTTCAAGGAACTGCATGCAGACCACTCTGGTGGACGTCCCTGCATCCAGCATGCCAATGGCACATTCCCGCACGATCTGAGACATCTGAGGCATGATGACTTTTGAGAAAATTTGACATTTTGGGGTGGCCTTTTATTGTCCCCAGTATAAGGAGTGTCTGGGCACTGCTCATTCTGTCTGATCACCGTCTGGAAATGCCACACCTGTTATGGCCCCAATTTGTTATTACATTTATAACACAACAGCAACAGCCACAGCAAGGGATGACAGACACAATTTAAAACTTAAACACATTTAATTAACAGACAAAGACTAATAACAACTAACTAACCTACAGACCAAGATTGAATACAAAAACATAAATATTTACAGTCCCTTTTTGTGGGGTGACTTGGTGATGTCCTGGGTGAGAAAAATCCACAAAAGAAAACTTCTCAGGTCTTGAACAGAAATGACAGGTCTGGTCACATGTATCCTTCTCCTTGCAATTTCTCCTACTACTTCACTGTCTCAATTCTTTGCTTTATATACTCTTTTGCAGACCCCACCCACATTTAGACCTCTTTTTTTTATTTTCTGGGACTTTCCCCAGACATGTCCAGGACATGTCTAAACATAGCTCCAGTCTGAGCTGAAAAAAAAAAAAGGTAAATACTGCCATCCAGTGGCCTATATTCACATTACACCTCCATTCCAAAAGGGAAAAATTTTCACTCATAAAGGCAAAATTTTTCTTTTCAATACAAAATGGTTCAGTGGACACTTGTCTATATATACATATCATACAATATTCAAATTAACACGTGATATATATATATATATACATATTCAAACACGGGATAAGCAATCAGCAATCACATTGTCAGCACCCTTTACATGCTTAATTTCCAAGTCAAACTCCTGTAAAATCAAACTCCAATTCAACAATCTCCGATTCTTGTTTTTCATCTTACTCAAAAACATTAACGGATTGTGGTCAGTGTACACAATCATTGGCTTTTGTCCTGTACAAACATAAACCTCAAAGTGTTGTAAAGAAAGAACCAGAGCCAACAGCTCCTTCTCTATTGTGGAATAGTTCCTTTGGTGGCGATTGGAGAAGTTCCTGGAGAAGTATGCCACGGCATGCTCAATGTCATCAGAGTCACTTCTCTGTAGGAGCACAGATCCACAAGCTTGGTCGCTAGCATCGACCACGATGGAGAACGGTTTGTTGAGTCAGGAGATTTGAGCACGGGGAAGTGACACAGCAGAGACTTCAGGCAATCGCAGGCTCTCTGGCATGCATCATCCCAAGTGAACTTTACGCCTTTCTTCAGTTGGTTAGTTAGACTGAGAGCAATCTCAGCAAAGTTCTTGCAGAACTTGTGGTAGTACCCGATCATTCCAAGGAAGCGGCGCAAAGCTTTTTTGTTGTCAGTAACTGGAAAGTCCATGATGGCTTGGACTTTAGCATTTATGGGTGCCACCTTACCCTGGCCTATGACGTAGCCAAGATAGGTGACAGTAGCACAACCAAAGTCACTCTTGCTCAGGTTAACAGTCAGGTTAGCCTGGGTCAGGCGCTGGAACAACGTCTCTACATCTTTTAGATGTTCTTCCCAGGAGTCACTCCATGTGATCAGGTCATCGATGTACGCACCCGTGTGTGGCAATCCGGCGATTGTAGACTGTATCATCCTTTGGAACGTGGCTGGGGCATTTTTCATGCCAAAGGGTAGGACTTCATACTGGTACAATCCAGATGGTGTGGCAAAAGCAGAGATGCTCTTGGCCCTCTCAGTTAAAGGCACACACCAATAACCCTTCAATAAATCAATCTTGGTCAGAAACTTTGCTTGCCCTACACTATCAATACAATCATCAATCCTAGGTATTGGAAACACATCAGTTCTAGTTACAGCATTGACTTTGCGATAATCTGTACAGAATCGAGTACTTCCATCAGGTTTTGGAACTAGCACACAGGGTGAACTCCAATCTGAGTTGGAGGGTCTGATAATATCATGTTCTAACATGTACTCAACCTCTTTCTCAGCAATCTTTCTCTTTTCAGGATTCATCCGGTACGGATGCTGTTTTATTGGTTTGGGATCACCAACCTCTACATCATGAGAGGCTTTAGAAACTCTTTTTGGAACATCAGGAAACAGATCCTCATATTTCTTGATCAACCTCTCAAACTGATCTCTCTGTGAGGGTTCTAAGTGCTGGAGTTTTACATCAAGATTTTGCAACACTTCAAAATTTGACAATTTACATGAAAGAACTTCAGCTTTAATTCTAGGTTCATCATCTTGAAACTCCCCCTCATCTTCACACGTTTTGACCATAGGAGAATCTGAAGTGACAGCAGCAACCCTAGCATTTCTGTCATGATAAGGCTTCAGCATGTTAATGTGACACAATTGTTTTGGTTTTCTCCTATCTGGAGTCTTCACAATGTAATTGAGATCATTGAGTTTTGTCAGAATTTCATAAGGACCATGAAATCCAGCCTGCAATGGATTGGACTGCAAGGGTCTCCTGGTTTAAACTCACGGCTTCTAGCCTTATGATCATACCAAGTTTTCATTTTTCCCTGACTTGATTTCAAGTTCTCTTTGGCAAGGTCACAAGCTGCACGCAATCTTTCCTTGAACTTGCTAACATAGTCTAACAGACTGATATGCGGCTCTTTCTCTTGCCATTGTTCACTCAATAATAGCAAAGGTCCTCTCACTTCATGACCAAACACTAGCTCAAATGGACTGAATCCAGTAGACTCCTGCACTGCTTCCCAAGCTGCAAACAACAGCAAATGAACCGCTTCATCCCAGTCTTTCTCATGGTCATAACAATAAGTCCTCATCATTGTCTTGAGCGTGGAATGAAACCGGTCTAAGGCACCCTGACTTTCTGGATGATAGGCACTAGAAAGAATCTGCTTTGCACCTAGTTCATACACAACCTGCTGAAACAAACCAGAAGTGAAATTGCTACCTTAGTCTGACTGAATTTCCCAGGGAAGGCCAAACAACGTGAAGAACTTTATTAAAGCCTTTGAGATTGCAGTTGCCTTGATGTTGCGTAGAGGTATGGCTTCAGGGAATCTGGTAGATGCACACATGATTGTCAGCAAGTACTGATTTCCAGATCTAGTCTTGGGTAATGGACCAACACAATCAACAATGACCTTAGAGAAGGGCTCTCCAAATGCTGGGATAGGCTGCAATGGAGCTACAGGTGGGTCTAACTGGTGTTTTCCAACTACTTGACAAGTGTGACAGGTTTTGCAAAAGTTGGAAACGTCTTTCCGAAGCCCAGGCCAAAAGAAGTGTTTCATGATTTTATCAACAGTCTTGTTAACACCAAGATGACCTCCTAAAGGTAAACTATGAGCCATTGTCAAGATCTCATTCCTGTAGACCTTCGGAACAACAATTTGCCTAACCACTGCCCAATCTGCATTGGCAGGGATATCAGGAGGGCGCCACTTCCGCATCAACACACCATCCTTGAGATAATACCCAACTGGAACTGCGTCTATTTCTTTATCAGGAAGGGCTCTCCTCTTTAGTACACAAATTTCAGAATCATTAGTTTGCTCCTCAATCAACCGCTTTCTGGACAGAGACAAGTCTCCAGACACATCAGAATCACCAGACCCATCCGGCTGGCTGAATAGAGAACTGATAAAAGTATCTGATAAGTCCTCAAACGGAGAAACCATAGTAGGCCAATCAGAGTCATGAGGCGAACCACCTGAGTCCTGACTATTCAATGTGCTGGACGGCACCACAACATCTTCTTCTTTAGCCTTCTTGGCCATAGCACGAGTCACTGCGCAAGAAGGATACAGAGATGGGTCCTCATCCCCATCTTCAGTGCTCGGCTGTGAAGTAAGATGTACAGGGGGAACTACTTTGCCCCCAGCCAGGTCATTGCCCAGCAACAGAGAAACACCCTTTATAGGTAGACTTGACATAAGTCCCACCTTTACCTGTCCTGTAACTAAATCTGATTTCAAGAATATAGAGCGCAGGGGTACGGATACAGTCCTCCCTTCAATACCTTGTACAAGTATGAAATCCCCTGAAGCGGTCTCATCACGTAACTCCAAAGAGTCCATCAACAAAAGTGACTGAGAAGCTCCGGTATCCCTTAGGATATATATGGGGACAGGAGTAGTATGCTCATTCAGAGCCACAAATCCCTCTGACACAAATGGAAGAAATTCCGCCCTCACCAAGTCAGCTGTATCAGGCTTTTTAGCCCCACAAGAAGCAGGCAATTTAGCAGATCGGTTATCTACTACAGGGGTTTCTAACCTTGTTTTCACAAAGGCATTTGGTTTGGTATCCTTTTCTTTTTCTTTCTTAGCTTTTAGGAACCAACAGTTAGTTGTAACATGACCAGATTTCTTGCAATAACTGCAAACTAGACCACTATTGTCACTGTCAGCTTTCACACTTTGATCAGACCTGTTACTGGATTTCTGAGCACCATCACCAGATTTGTCTTTGTCTTTGGGTGAGGAATCTTGGGTATCACCATAACCTTTTTTCTGAAATTGGGACCATCTATTGTTACTGCTAGACTGAAATTTGGACTTATGTGTGAGAACATATTCATCTGCAAATTTGGCAGCTGATTGCAAATTCAGTGCTTGCTTCTCATTAAGGTAGGTCTTAATATCATCCTTAACACAGTTCTTGAATTCTTCAACTAAAACCATCTCTTTTAGTGAGTTGAAATCATCCTTGACCTCCATAGAAGTACACCAGCGCTCAAAGAAAACCTTCTTCTCATTAGCAAATTCCACATAAGTCTGATTTTCAGATTTCTTCAAACCTCTGAATTTCTGTTGGTAAGCCTCTGGAACCAACTCATAAGCTCTCAAAATAACCTTTTTGACAACCTTATAATCAGAGGAATCATCGGCAGACAAAGCCGAATAGGCTTGTTGAGCTTTACCCTTTAGGACAGTTTGCAACATCAGAGGCCAGTGTTCCTTTGGCCACTGGCAACTCTTTGCTACCTTTTCAAAACACTGGAAATAGTTGTCAACATCCTTTTCCGAAAATGGAGGCACCAATTTTACCTCCTGGCTAGCCCGAAATTTATTTTCAGTTTGAATTTTTATTTTTAGTTGCTCCATTTGGAGTCTTTCTTCTCTATCAAATTTCTCTCATTCAAAATCTCTCTGTCTTGCAAATTTTTCAAATTCTCTCAAATTCTCTTTGTTTTTCTTTTTCCTCCCTTTCTTTTTCTCTTTCCTCCCTTTCAATCTCTAGCATTTTTAATTTAAGTTCCATTTCTATATTTGGATTTTCCACTGGAAACTGTTCCAGATCTCCTGGTGCAAACACATTTTCATCAATGTAATATTCAACTATCTCTCTAGCCAGTCTTGCTTTTCGCATGGCTGGTTTTACCTCTGTCAGCTCTAACTGTCTGCAAATTTCTAGCAGTTCTGTCTTTTTAAAAGACTTCAAAACCCCTACGGTTGGTGATGCCAAGAAATCATCCATTGCTGTTGTCAATATATATCTAGGAAAATTCACAAAAACAATTTCACAATTTGAAATTTTAGATTTTCAATAAATTACTCACACAATGGTCTATCCCGGACGAGCCCCCAATTTGTTATGGCCCCAATTTGTTATTACATTTATAACACAACAGCAACAGCATCAGCAACAGCAAGGGATGACAGACACAATTTAAAACTTAAACACATTTAATTAACAGACAAAGACTAATAACAACTAACTAACCTACAGACCAAGATTGAATACAAAAACATAAATATTTACAGTCCCTTTTTGTCGGGTGACTTGGTGATGTCCTGGGTGAGAAAAATCCACAAAAGAAAACTTCACAGGTCTTGAACAGAAATGACAGGTCTGGTCACATGTATCCTTCTCCTTGCAATTTCTCCTACTACTTCACTGTCTCAATTCTTTGCTTTATATACTCTTTTGCAGACCCCACCCACATTTAGACCTCTTTTTTTTATTTTCTGGGACTTTCCCCAGACATGTCCAGGACATGTCTAAACATAGCTCCAGTCTGAGCTGAATAAAAAAAAAGGTAAATACTGCCATCCAGTGGCCTATATTCACATTACACACCTGTGTACTGAGTGAAATCACTGCATCACTAAGCAAATGCTCACTGACAGAGAGATGAAATAAAAAATGGTACACAAATCAAGAGATATATCCCTATTGTACAAGTAAGAGTCAGCATATGCTCACTTAGAGTTGTTAACTCCATGTGGCAACAATATTTGACATGGGGCGTTTATATTTTTGTTCAGTGTAGTTAGGTGTGCTATCGTAAAGCACAAACCCCAAATTGTAAAATTGTAGTTATTAAAATTTGTGAAATTATGCAAAATGTATATTTTTTTGCTTTCACCAATTTGTCTACTTGCATTCTGCTTGAAAGCCTTTCAGTGCCAGAGGGAAAGATATTATAAAGCTGTGGGTGAAACTGAAAACACGTGAAAATCTATTTTACTACTGTTAGCCAATGCCTCTAAATATCTTGTGAAATCCCCTTATAGGGAACAGTTAAACACAGCATAATTGGTTATGCTGAAACAACACAACACATTCCTTCAGTCATTACTCGGCTGACACACCTTTTAAAAGGTGCCTTCTTGATCCTATTCATTTTTAACATTGTCTCCATAAAGCCCTCAATCTTTTTATACTTATTAAATGCCCATCTGGCCTTTCTGCCTGTTTGCACAATAAATTTAATTTGTGAGGCTTGTGTCTCAAGCTGTGGGTAATGACCTGCAGGGGGTTACACTTGGGGGAGAAGAGAGGTGACCTGTCAATCACAAAGAACAAATATGCTTGTATTTACCATTTCATGCCACATTAGTTGCTTGCACGTCCTGAGCACCCACTTTTTGCTTGCACATGTTGAGCAACAACCAGACAGTACAGACTGACCCAAATGAATTGGATTAAGAGGGTCAGGGAGATTTTTTCCCCTGGCTGGAAAGTTGGCAAGTGTTTTAACAGCAGATACTGAAACATACTGAGAATGCACGGTTGATTAGTAATAATGCTCTACATTCATCTAGTTTCTGGTATTCATCCAATGAAGATCACAGCCATCACAGTGTGAATTGCAGAATTAATGCATTGAGACCTCAGGCAATTTTCCTAATTGAAGACCCTGGTTTTAAAAGTACCCAGATTAGAAAATGTCTATTTTGAGAAAAAAAAGTCTGAATGTATAATAGATCCAAAAAGTATGCTAATTGAAGACTCCATTGCTAAAAGTTACAAAATGTACATTAAAAAAAGAGAAAAAATCTAAGGTAACTATAAAAGACGTTTTCCCTTACCTCACGGTGTGATAAAATGTGACTCAAGTATTTTTAGCTCGAGGCTCCACAATTGTCAAGTTGATTTTTTGCTGAAGTAACGATAATTTCTTTTCTGTAAAAAAATGTACCAAGTAATGCAGTGCTCCACTGAGTTATCATTGTTATTTTGCAAGAGCAAAGTGTTTTTGCTCTGAAAAACAAACTGTATTTTGCAAGCTAAAATGAGCATAATCGAAAGCATATTAAAGGCATTCTGGACATAGTGGTGTGAAACATTCAGTTGGGTATGAAGTCTGGATCACACCCTTCAAGCCAACTGGGGTCAATTCATTGATCGTACCACATCTGTTCAAGCCACAACTCCTTCTACAGGGACATTTATGCAGAAACCAAAGGTTTTAAGGCCTGGTTGAGTTTCAGGGTTCCATTAAATCTTCAAAGCTTAAGTTTACCACAGTAATAAGACCAACACTAGACCAAAAAAAAGGCCTAATGAGCAGTCTGAAGCAGATGGCGCCCTCATGGATCCAGGCTTGAGATAGAAATGTTTAATGTATTACTGACAAGGCAGGATTAGTAAGAGCATAACAGTCCGACATTACAGGCAATAATAATTTATCACCATCACTAAAAATTTGTCATGGACTTTACAATCCCTTCAACACTCATATGACTTTTAACTTTTTTAGGAACTGAAGTCATTTTTTTTCTGTAGCGAACAGGATACAAAATTTATGGAAGGTTGAAAATGACGCCTGAGAGAAAATTTAACATTCTGCTTCATCTCCATTGCATCATGGCCCCAACTGTGCACAGCATGGAGCAAAGAAAAAATATAACCATCGTTCCATTGTCCACATTTATGCAGTCTTGTCATGTGCTGATAACTGGTTGAAAATTATCAAAACTTTTTTTTAGCCAGGATTTTCTCTCTTTGTGTAGCAGAATTGGAGTCTTGTTCTTTTGTTTTTTCCTTTCTTCTCCCAAAGAAAATCCTAAGAGTGGATGTCCTTATGTGCGGGGGATGTGTGTTTTGCTGTGTGTGGAGGCAGAGCATTGTTTACCTGAGAACGCTACCAGAGACACTTTACAGGGCAAGGCCAGTAACTGGCTGAGGGAGGGAGGAAGGAGGGGTATACCATGAGCAGAGGGATCTCGGAGAACCAAGCTGGTCAGAGGGTTTCATGCGGCCTGTTCCCTGTGCATTCCGGGCCGCGACTGGTGGTGCTACAATGTGCGCATGCCTAAAAGCGCAGTACCAGCCCCGCCATGTGAGATCTGCTGCTGTGTCTTATCTTCCCCAGTCGAGGGTTTTGTTCCAACCAAGGCTACAGAGAAATGATGGACAATAGTGTCCTTTGGCAGGGATTATTAAAAGCACTGCTTTCTGTGGTTTTAGGACTGTGGCATGTTATTGAAAAATCCTGTTGCTGGTCCCTTGCTGCCTGGGCTCAGGGTGAGGGAGGTTCGCCATAGCCAGGGAAGGGGGCTTCAGGGAAGACATGCATATTTGGTTGCTGAGGCTGACAATAGGTTGGCTTGCAGCAAGCTTCATAAATTGCTTTGAAAATTTTATGTGAACTGCTCATAAACTTTATGCCTGGATTTGGACTTCTCAGTCTCTCATTCTCCATTGCTCGTCTACTTAAGATAACATAACATAACATGAATGGCAAAAACGGGCCTTTCAGCCCTACTAAGCTCGCCAGTTTCTTTATACTATTGTGAATATATCCCTTCAGATACTAAATGACCCAATGGTATCTAGCTTTAGGTCAAGCCTGCTCTGGAAAACCCCCAAGGTCTCTGCCTCAACAATATGGTCAGGTAAGCTATTCCACATTGAAATTACTCTTTGGGTGAAAAAATATTTCCCGAATATCAGTGCTAAATTTACCTTTGGTCAACTTACATTTGTGACCCCGAGTTCTACTCACAACACTTGGTCGAAGGAATCCTACATAATTCATTTTGTTAATCTCTTTAACATATTTAAAGACCTCAATCAAATCACCCCTGAGTCTCCTTTTCCTAGGACTAAAGATATTTAGGATCTTCAGCCTCTTCTCGTAGCTTTCATCTTTTATACCTGGAATAAGCTTGGTGGCTCTTCTCTGAACTTTCTCTAGAGCCTCTATATCTCTCTTAAAGTATGGTCCCCAGAACTGTACACAATACTCCAGGCGTGGTCTAACAAACATGTTGTACAAAAGAAGCATCACCTCCTTAGATTTATAGTCAATACTTTTGGCAATGCATCCTAGCATCCGATTAGCTTTTTTAACTGCTATGGCACAATGGCTAGAACCTGTGAGGGTTTGGTTAACAATCACTCCCAGATCTTTCTCTTGTGCAGCACATTCCAGTTTTAAACCTCTCGCCCTTGCAACCACCCAGAACACCATAGCAACTGCCTAGCAACGCCGTAGCAACCACCCAGAACACCATAGCAACTGCTTAGCAACGCCCTAGCAACCACCCAGAACACCATAGCAACCGCCTAGCAACCACCCAGAACACCATAGCAACTGCCTAGCAACGCCCGAGCAACCACCCAGAGCACCATAGCATCCACCTAGCAACCACCCAGAACAGCATAGCAACTGCCTACCAACGCCCTAGCAACCACTTAGAACACCATAGCAATTGCCTAGCAATGCCCTAGCAACCACCCAGAACACCATAGCAACTGCTTAGCAACACCCTAGCAACCACCCAGAACACCATAGCAACTGCCTAGCAACCATCCAGAACAGCATAGCAACTGCCTAGCAACTCCCTAGCAACCACCCAGAACACCATATTAACCGCCTTGCAACGCCCTAGCAACCACCCAGAACACCATAGCAACTGCTTAGCAACGCCGTAGCAACCACCCACAACACCATAGCAACTGCCTAGCAACGCCAGAACAACCACCCAGAACACCATAGCAACCGCCCAGCAACGCCCAAGCAACCACCCAGAACACCATAGCAACTGCCTAGCAACCACCATGAACAGCGTAGCAACTGCCTAGCAACGCCCTAGCAACCACCCAGAACACCATATTAACCGCCTTGCAACGCCCTAGCAACCACCCAGAACACCATAGCAACTGCTTAGCAATGCCCTAGCAACCACCCAGAACACCATAGGAACTGGCTAACAACGCCCTAGCAACCACCCAGAACACCATAGCAACGCCCTAGCAACCACCCAGAACAGCAGAGCAGCTGCCTAGCAACGCCCTAACAACCACCAAGAATACCATAGCAACCACCTAGCAACGCCCTAGCAACCACCCAGAACACCATAACAACCGCTTAGCAACGCCCTATCAACCACCTAGAACACCATAAAAACTGCCTAGCAATGCCCTTGCAACCACCCAGAACACCATAGAAACTGTCTAGCAACGCCCTAGCAACAACCCAGTACACAATAGCAACTGCCTAGCAATGCCCTAGCAACCACCCAGAACACCATAGCGACAGCCTAGCAATGCCCTAGCAACCACCCAGAACACCATAATAACCACTTAACAACGCTGTAGCAACCACCCAGGACACAGTAGCAACTGCCTAGCAATGCCCTAACAACCACCCAGAACACCAAAGCAACTGCCCAGCAACGCCCTAGCAACCACCCAGAACACCATAGCAACTGCTTAGCAACGCCGTAGCAACCACCCAGAACACCAGAGCAACCGCCTAGCAACTACCCAGAACACCATAGCAACTGACTAGGAACGCCCTAGCAACCACCCAGAACACCACAATAACCACTTAGCAACGCTGTAGCAACCACCCAGGACACCATAGCAACTGCCTAGCAATGCCCTAGCAACCACCCAGAACACCAAAGCAACTGCCTAGCAACGCCCTAGCAACCACCCAGAACACCATAGCAACTGCTTAGCAACGCCGTAGCAACCACCCAGAACACCAGAGCAACCGCCTAGCAACTACCCAGAACACCATAGCAACTGCCTAGGAACGCCCTAGCAACCACCCAGAACACCATAGCAACCGCCTAGCAACGCTCTAGCAACCACCCAGAACACCATAGCAACCGGCAAGCAACGCCTTAGCAACCACCCAGAACACCACAGCAATTGCCTAGCAACGCTCTAGCAACCACTCAGAACACCATAGCAACTGCCTAGCAACGCCCTAGCAACCACCAAGAACACCACAGCAACTGCTTAGCAATGCCCTAGCGACCACCCAGAACACCATAGCAACTGCCTAGCAACCACCCAGAACACCATAGCAACCGCCTAGCAACGCACTAGCAAACGCCCAGAAGCCCATAGCAACTGCTTAGCAATGCCCTAGCAACCACCCAGAACACCATAGCAAGCACGTAACAATGCCCAAGTAAGCACTCAAAGCACCATAGCAACTGCCTAGCAATGCCCTAGCAACCACCCAGAACACCATAGCAACTGCCTAGCAACCACCCAGAACACCATAGCAACCGCCAAGCAACGCACTAGCAAACGCCCAGAAAACCATAGCAACTGCCTAGCAATGCCCAAGCAACCACCCAGAATACAATTGCAACCGCCAAGCAACGCCCTAGCAACCACTCAAAACACTATAGCAACTGCTAGCAACGCCCTAGCAACCACCCAGAACACCATAACAACCACGTAACTACGCCCTAGTAAAACTCAAAACACCATAGCAACTGCCTACCAACACCCTAGCAACCACCCAGAACACCATAGCAACCGCCTAGCAACGCCCTAGCAACCACCCAGAACACATAGCAACAGCCTAGCAACGCCCTAGCAACCACCTAGAACACCATATCAACCGCCTAGCAACGCCCTAGCAACCACCCAGAACACCATAGCAACCGCCTAGCAACGCCCTAGCAACCACCCAGAACACATAGCAACTGCCTAGCACCCCCTAGCAACCACCCAGAACACCATAGCAACCGCCTAGCAATGCCCTAGCAACCACTCACAACACCATAGCAACTGCCTAGCAATGCCCTTGCAACCACCCAGAACAGCATAGCAGCTGACTATCAACAATCTCACAAGTACACAGAACACCATAGCAACCGCCTAGCAACAGTTTCAGCCAGTCCTCATTATGACAAATTACAATAAAATAATGTAACCTTTTAATCTACTCAACTTATCAATCCTTCAGCCATTCCAACTCCTGATTGTTTTCAACTATGACTTCCGCCAACTGTTTCCTCTGCCCAAACCTGTCACAAAATAAATGTCCTAACTACAATTCTTCACTATTAAAATATTTCATTATTAAAAATTTGCATATGACAGTTGTCATCAACTATGACTCCCGCAAAATGTTTCCTCAGTCCACATCTGTTTCAAAATAAAAGTCCTTACCACTACCATAATTATCCTACTAAAAACCTGGCTACCAAAATCATAATGCAATGATTTGTAGCAAACTCCACCTTATGCAACTACACTTTGCATTTTCAATGCACACGTAATTCCCTAGAATTACATAATCTAGTTATTATTATTTATTATTCCATCAAAATTTCAGTTCGCAACTAGTCATACAGATTTGAGAAAACCCATACAATATATATATTAAATCGTGCGGCTCGATCAGGAATGGTGTGGTATGTCTTTTCTAAGCGATCCGACTTACGAATTTCCCACAATTCCCGATAAACATGGATTTTCATCCCACCATAGCGACTGCCTAGCAACGCCCTAGCAACCACCCAGAACACCATAGGAACTGCCTAGCAACCACCCAGAACACCATAGCAACCACCAAGCAAGGCCCTAGCAACCACGCAGAACATGATGGCAGCCACCTAACAATGCCCTAGCAACAACCCAGAACACCATAGCAACTGCCTAGCAACCACCCAAAACACCATAGCAACCACCTACCAACGCCCTAGCAACCACCCAGAACACCATAGCAACTGCCTAGCAATGCCCTTGCAACCACCGAGAACACAATAGCAACCACCTAGTAACGCCCTAGCAACCACCCAGACCACCATAGCAACTGCCTAGCAACCACCCAGAACACCATAACAACCGCCTAGCAACGCCCTAGCAACCACCCAGAACACCATAGCAACTGCCTAGCAACGCCCTGGCAACCACCCAGAACGCCATAGCAACTACCTAGCAACGCCCTAGCAACCACCCAGAACACCATAGCAACTGCCTAGCAACCACCCAGAACACCATAGCAACCACCTAGCAAGGCCCTAGCAACCACGCAGAACACGATGGCAACCACCTAACAATGCCCTAGCAACCACCCAGAACACCATAGCAACTGCCTAGCAACCACCCAAAACACCATAGCAACCACCTTCCAACGCCCTAGCAACCACCCAGAACACCACAGCAACTGCCTAGCAATGCCCTAGAAACCACCGAGAACACCATAGCAACCACCTAGTAACGCCCTAGCAACCACCCAGAACACCATAGCAACTGCCTAGCAACCACCCAGCACACCATAACAACCGCCTAGCAACGCCCTAGCAACCACGCAGAACACCATAGCAACTGCCTAGCAACGCCCTGGCACCCACCCAGAACGCCATAGCAACTACCTAGCAACGCCCAAGCAACCACCCAGAACACCATAACAACTCCCTAGCAACGCCCTAGCAACCACCCAGAACACCATAGCAACTGCCTAGCAACCACCCAGAACACCAGAGCAACCGCCTAGCAACTACCCAGAACACCATAGCAACTGACTAGGAACGCCCTAGCAACCACCCAGAACACCATAATAACCACCTAGCAACGCTGTAGCAACCACCCAGGCCACCAGAGCAACTGCCTAGCAATGCCCTAGCAACCACCCAGAACACCAAAGCAACTGCCTAGCAACGCCCTAGCAACCACCCAGAACACCATAGCAACTGCTTAGCAACGCCGTAGCAACCACCCAGAACACCAGAGCAACCGCCTGGCAACTACCCAGAACACCATAGCAACTGCCTAGGAACGCCCTAGCAACCACCCAGAACACCATAGCAACCGCCTAGCAACGCCCTAGCAACCACCCAGAACACCATAGCAAGCACGTAACAATGCCCAAGTAAGCACTCAAAGCACCATAGCAACAGCCTAGCAATGCCCTAGCAACCACCCAGAACAGCATAGCAACTGCCTAGCAACCACCCAGAACACCATAGCAACCACCTAGCATAGCCCTAGCAACCACGCAGAACACGATGGCAACCACCTAACAATGCCCTAGCAACCACCCAGAACACCATAGCAACTGCCTAGCAAACCCCCAAAACACCATAGCACCCACCTACCAACGCCCTAGCAACCACCCAGAACACCATAGCAACTGCCTAGCAATGCCCTAGCAACCACCGAGAACACCATAGCAACCACCTAGTAACGCCCTAGCAACCACCCAGAACACCATAGCAACTGCCTAGGAACACCCTAGCAACCACCTAGAACACCATAGCAACCGCCTAGCAACGCCCTAGCAACCACCCAGAACACCATAGCAACCGGCGAGCAACGCCTTAGCAACCACGCAGAACACCATAGCAACCGCCGAGCAACGCCCTAGCAACCACCCAGAACACCACAGCAATTGCCTGGCAACGCTCTAGCAACCACTCAGAACACCATAGCAACTGCCTAGCAACGCCCTAGCAACCACCAAGAACACCACAGCAACTGCTTAGCAACGCCCTAGCAACCACCCAGAACACCATAGCAACTGCCTAGCAACCACCCAGAACACCAGAGCAACCGCCTAGCAACTACCCAGAACACCATAGCAACTGACTAGGAATGCCCTAGCAACCACCCAGAACACCATAATAACCACTTAGCAACGCTGTAGCAACCACCCAGGACACCATAGCAACTGCCTAGCAATGCCCTAGCAACCACCCAGAACACCAAAGCAACTGCCTAGCAACGCCCTAGCAACCACCCAGAACACCATAGCAACTGCTTAGCAACGCCGTAGCAACCACCCAGAACACCAGAGCAACCGCCTAGCAACCACCCAGAACACCATAATAACCACTTAGCAACGCTGTAGCAACCACCCAGGACACCATAGCAACTGCCTAGCAATGCCCTAGCAACCACCCAGAACACCAAAGCAACTGCCTAGCAACGCCCTAGCAACCACCCAGAACACCATAGCAACTGCTTAGCAACGCCGTAGCAACCACCCAGAACACCAGAGCAACCGCCTAGCAACTACCCAGAACACCATAGCAACTGCCTAGGAACGCCCTAGCAACCACCCAGAACACCATAGCAACCGCCTAGCAACGCCCTAGCAACCACCCAGAACACCATAGCAACCGGTGAGCAACGCCTTAGCAACCACGCAGAACACCATAGCAACCGCTGAGCAACGCCCTAGCAACCACCCAGAACTCCACAGCAATTGCCTAGCAACGCTCTAGCAACCACCAAGAACACCACAGCAACTGCTTAGCAATGCCCTAGCAACCACCCAGAACACCATAGCAACTGCCTTGCAACCACCCAGAACACCATAGCAACCGCCTAGCAATGCCCTAGCAACCACCGAGAACACCATAGCAACTGCCTAGCAATGCCCTAGCAACCACCGAGAACACCATAGCAACCACCTAGTCACGCCCTAGCAACCACCCAGAACACCATAGCAACTGCCTAGCAACGCCCTAGCAACCACCCAGAACACCATAGCAAGCACGTAACAATGCCCAAGTAAGCACTCAAAGCACCATAGCAACTGCCTAGCAATGCCCTAGCAACCACCCAGAACACCATAGCAACTGCCTAGCAACCACCCAGAACACCATAGCAACCGCCAAGCAACGCACTAGCAAACGCCCAGAAAACCATAGCAACTGCCTAGCAATGCCCTAGCAACCACCCAGAACAGCATAGCAACTGCCTAGCAACCAGCCAGAACACCATAGCAACCACCTAGCAAGGCCCTAGCAACCACGCAGAACACGATGGCAACCACCTAACAATGCCCTAGGAACCACCCAGAACACCATAGCAACTGCCTAGCAACCACCCAAAACACCATAGCAACCACCTACCAACGCCCTAGCAACCACCCAGAACACCATAGCAACTGCCTAGCAATGCCCTAGCAACCACCGGGAACACCATAGCAACCACCTAGTAACGCCCTAGCAACCACCCAGAACACCATAGCAACCGCCTAGCAACGCCCTAGCAACCACCCAGAACACCATACCAACCGGCCAGCAACGCCTTAGCAACCACGCAGAACACCATAGCAACCGCCGAGCAACGCCCTAGCAACCACCCAGAACACCACAGCAATTGCCTGGCAACGCTCTAGCAACCACTCAGAATACCATAGCAACTGCCTAGCAACGCCCTAGCAACCACCAAGAACACCACAGCAACTGCTTAGCAATGCCCTAGCAACCACCCAGAACGCCATAGCAACTACCTAGCAACGCCCTAGCAACCACCCAGAACACCATAACAACTCTCTAGCAACGCCCTAGCAACCACCCAGAACACCATAGCAACTGCCTAGCAACCACCCAGAACACCAGAGCAACCGCCTAGCAACTACCCAGAACACCATAGCAACTGATTAGGAATGCCCTAGCAACCACCCAGAACACCATAATAACCACTTAGCAACGCTGTAGCAACCACCCAGGACACCATAGCAACTGCCTAGCAATGCCCTAGCAACCACCCAGAACACCAAAGCAACTGCCTAGCAACGCCCTAGCAACCACCCAGAACACCATAGCAACTGCTTAGCAACGCCGTAGCAACCACCCAGAACACCAGAGCAACCGCCTAGCAACTACCCAGAACACCATAGCAACTGCCTAGGAACGCCCTAGCAACCACCCAGAACACCATAGCAACCGCCTAGCAACGCCCAAGCAACCACCCAGAACACCATAGCAACCGGTGAGCAACGCCTTAGCAACCACGCAGAACACCATAGCAACCGCCGAGCAACGCCCTAGCAACCACCCAGAACTCCACAGCAATTGCCTAGCAACGCTCTAGCAACCACTCAGAACACCATAGCAACTGCCTAGCAACGCCCTAGCAACCACCAAGAACACCACAGCAACTGCTTAGCAATGCCCTAGCAACCACCCAGAACACCATAGCAACTGCCTTGCAACCACCCAGAACACCATAGCAACCGCCTAGCAACGCACTAGCAAACGCCCAGAAGCCCATAGCAACTGCCTAGCAACGCCCTAGCAACCACCCAGAACACCATAGCAAGCACGTAACAATGCCCAAGTAAGCACTCAAAGCACCATAGCAACTGCCTAGCAATGCCCTAGCAACCACCCAGAACACCATAGCAACTGCCTAGCAACCACCCAGAACACCATAGCAACCGCCTAGCAACGCCCTAGCAACCACCCAGAACACATAGCAACTGCCTAGCACCCCCTAGCAACCACCCAGAACACCATAGCAACTGCCTAGCAATGCCCTAGCAACCACTCACAACGCCATAGCAACTGCCTAGCAATGCCCTAGCAACCACCCAGAACAGCATAGCAGCTGACTATCAACAATCTCACAAGTACACAGAACACCATAGCAACCGCCTAGCAACAGTTTCAGCCAGTCCTCATTATGACAAATTACAATAAAATAATGTAACCTTTTAATCTACTCAACTTATCAACCCTTCAGCCATTCCAACTCCTGATTGTTTTCGACTATGACTTCCGCCAACTGTTTCCTCTGCCCAAACCTGTCAAAAAATAAATGTCCTAACTACAATTCTTCACTATTAAAAAATTTCATTATTAAAAATTTGCATATGACAGTTGTCATCAACTATGACTCCCGCAAAATGTTTCCGAAGTCCACATCTGTTTCAAAATAAAAGTCCTTACCACTACCATAATTATCCTACTAAAAACCTGGCTACCAAAATCATAATGCAATGATTTGTAGCAAACTCCACCTTATGCAACTACACTTTGCATTTTCAATGCACACGTAATTCCCAAGAATTACATAATCTAGTTATTATTATTTATTATTCCATGAAAATTTCAGTTTGCAACTACTCATACAGATTTGAGAAAACCCATACAATATATATATAATAAATCGTGCGGCTCGATCAGGAATGGTGTGGTATGTCTTTTCTAAGCGATCCGACTTACGGATTTCCCACAATTCCCGAAAAACATGGATTTTCATCCCACCATAGCGACTGCCTAGCAATGCCCTAGCAACCACCCAGAACACCATAGCAACTGCCTAGCAACCACCCAGAACACCATAGCAACCACCTAGCAAGGCCCTAGCAACCACGCAGAACACGATGGCAACCACCTAACAATGCCCTAGCAACCACCCAGAACACCATAGCAACTGCCTAGCAACCACCCAAAACACCATAGCAACCACTTAGCAACGCCCTAGCAACCACCCAGAACACCATAGCAACTGCCTAGCAATGCCCTAGCAACCACTGAGAACACCATAGCAACCACCTAGCAACGCCCTAGCAACGCCCCCCCCCCCCCATAGACTTAACATTGGCATTATGACATCACAATAGGGCCATTAAGCAAATGGAATCTTGTGCCAGATGTTCTGACCACCTGCTGTAACTGTCAGTTTCTCAGGCTTGAAGACTACAATCTGGCTCTCTTGAGACTACAACTTCCTTACTGCTTTCCTTCCTTCTTTTCTTTTTTCTGTCATTCTTTCTTCCTTTATTCGTTCTTTCTTTCCAAGTTAACTTCCTTTTATCTTGCCTTTCATCCTTCCTTCCATTCTTCCTCCCTACCAATTTTCTTTCCTTCCTTAGTTTGTCTTTCCTTCCATCATGCCTTCTTTCCTTCCTTCATACCTACTTTCTTTCCTGTCTTTCTTCCTTTCTTCTTTCTGTTTTCCCTCTCTTTCCTTCCCTCTTTCTTTCCTTTTTCTTTCCTTCCTTCTGTCTTTCCTTTTTTCTTTCATTTGTTATTCCTTATTTCCTTCCCTTCCTTCCTTCCCTCCTTTCTTTACTTCCATCCTTCTTCATCCCTTCTTTCTTTCCTTTCTTCCGTCCTTTCCTTCCTTCATTCTTACCTTCATTCCTCGATTTATTTCCATCCATCCTCTCCTTCTTTATTCGTGCTTTCCGGCCTTCCTTTGCTTTCCTTCTTTTTTCCTACCTTCCTTCTTTCCTTACTTCCCTCATTAGTTCCTTCTTTCCTTCCTTCCTTGTTATTATTCCAAATTCTTTCGTAATCGCACAGTTCACTACTTCTCTCAGTCTTCTCCCGATCCCCAAACATTACACATCAACATCCTGGCAACGACCAGAACATAGCAACTGCCTAGCAACGCCCAAGCAACCACTCAGAACACCATAGCAACTGCCAAACACTGCCCTAGCAACCACCAAGAACACCATAGCAACCACCTAGCAACGGCCTAGCAACCACCCAGAACACCATAGCAACCGCTTAGCAACGCCATAGCAACCGTCCAGAACACCATAGCAACCACCCAGCAACTGCCAAGCAACCACCCAGAACACCATAGCAACTGCCTTGCAATGCCCGAGCAACCACCCAGAACACCATAGCAACTGCTTAGCAAGGCCCTAGCAACCACCCAGAACACCATAGCAACTGCCTAGCAACGTCCGAGCAACCACCCAGAACACCATAACAACCGCCTAGCAACGCCCTAGCAACTACCCAGAACGCCATAGCAACCGCCAAGAAATGCTCGAGCAACCACCCAGAACACATAGCAACTGCCAAACTACGCCCTAGCAACCACCCAGAACACCATAGCAACCACCTAGCAACTGCCTAGCAACCACCCAGAACACCATAGCAACCACCTAGCAACGACGTAGCAACCACCCAGAACACCATAGCAACTGCTTAGGAACGCCCTAGCAACCACCTAGAACACCATAGCAACTGCCTAGCAACGCCCTAGCAACCACCCAGAACGCCATAGCAACCGCCAAGAAATGCTCTAGCAACCACCCAGAACACATAGCAACTGCCAAGCTACGCCCTAGCAACCACCCAGAACACCATAGCAACCACCTAGCAACTGCCAAGCAACCACCCAGAACACCATAGCAACTGCTTAGCAACGCCCTAGCAACCACCCAGAACACCATAGCAACTGCCTAGCAACGTCCGGGCAACCACTCAGAACACCATAGCAACTGCCAAGCAACGCTCTAGCAACCACCCAGAACGCCATAGCAACCGCCAAGAAATGCTCTTGCAACCACCCAGAACACATAGCAACTGCCAAGCTACGCCCTAGCAACCACCCAGAACACCATAGCAACCACCTAGCAACTGCCTAGCAACCACCCAGAACACCATAGCAACCACCTAGCAACGCCATAGCAACCACCCAGAACACCATAGCAACTGCTTTGCAACGCCCTAGCAACCACCCAGAACACCATAGCAACCGCCTAGCAACTACCCAGAACACCATAGCAACTGCCTAGCAACGCCCGAACAACCACCCAGAGCACCATTGCAACCTCCTAGCAACCACCCCGAACTGCATAGCAACTGCCTACCAACGCCCTAGCAACCACTTAGAACACCATAGCAACCGCCTAGCAATGCCCTAGCAACCACCCAGAACACCATAGCAACTGCTTAGCAACACCCTAGCAACCACCCAGAACACCATAGCAACCACCTAGCAACCACCCAGAACACCATAGCAACTGCCTAGCAATGCCCTAGCAACCACCCAGAACACCAAAGCAACCGCCTAGCAATGCCCTAGCAACCACCCAGACCACCATAGCAACTGCCTAGCAACCACCCAGAACAGCAAAGCAACTGCCTAGCAACGCCCTCGCAACCACCCAGAACACCATAGCAACTGCCTAGAAACGTCCGAGCAACCACCCAGAACACCATAACAACCGCCTAGCAACGCCCTAGCAACCACCCAGAACACTATAGTTACCGCCTAGCAACCACCCAGAACAGCATAGCAACTGCCTAGCAACGCCCTAGCAACCACCCAGAACACCATAGCAACCACCTAGCAACCACCCAGAACACCATAGCAACTACCTAGCAATGCCATAGAACACCGTAGCAACTGCCTAGCTACCATTCAGAACACCATAGCAACTGCTTAGCAATGCCTTAGCAACCACCCAGAACACCATAGCAACTCCCTAGCAACTCCCAAGCAACCACCCAGAACACCATAGCAACCACCTAGCAACTGCCTAGCAACCACCCAGAAGACCATAGCAACTGCCTAGCAATGCCATAAAACACCGTAGCAACTGCCTAGCTACCATTCAGAACACCATAGCAACTGCCTAGCAACGCCCGAGCAACCACCCAGAACACCAAAGCAACCGCCTAGCAACCACCCAGAACAGCATAGCAACTGCCTAGCAATGCCCTAGCAACCACCCAGAACACCATATCAACCCCGTAGCAACGCCCTAGCAACCACCCAGAACACCATAGCAAATGCCCAGCAACCACCCAGAACAGCAAAGCAACTGTCTACCAACGCCCTAGCAACCACCCCGAACACCATAGCAAAACCGTCTAGCAACGCCCTAGCAACCACCAAGAACACCATAGCAACTGCTTAGCAACACCCTAGCAACCACCCAAAACACCATAGAAACCGCCGATAAACCACCCAGAACACCAAAGCAACTGCCTAGCTATGCTCGAGCAACAACCCAGAACACCATAGCATCCACCTAGCAACCACCCATAACAGCATAGCAACTGCCTACCAACGCCGTAGCAACCATTTAGAACACCATAGCAACCGCCTAGCAATGCCCTAGCAACCACCCAGAAAACCATAGCAACTGCCTAGCAACACCCTAGCAAACACCCAGAACACCATAGCAACCACCTAGCAACCACCCAGAACACCATAGCAACTGCCTAGCAATGCCATAGAACACCGTAGCAACTGCCTAGCTACCATTCAGAACACCATAGCAACTGCTTAGCAATGCCTTAGCAACCACCCAGAACACCATAGCAACTGCCTAGCAACTCCCAAGCAACCACCCAGAACACCATAGCAACCACCTAGCAACTGCCTAGCAACCACCCAGAACACCATAGCAACTGCCTAGCAACGCCCTAGCAACCACCCAGAACACCATAGCAACCACCTAGCAACCACCCAGAACACCATAGCAACTGCCTAGCAATGCCATAGAACACCGTAGCAACTGCCTAGCTACCATTCAGAACACCATAGCAACTGCTTAGCAATGCCTTAGCAACCACCCAGAACACCATAGCAACTGCCTAGCAACTCCCAAGCAACCACCCAGAACACCATAGCAACCACCTAGCAACTGCCTAGCAACCACCCAGAACACCATAGCAACTGCCTAGCAATGCCATAAAACACCGTAGCAACCGCCTAGCTACCATTCAGAACACCATAGCAACTGCCTAGCAACGCCCGAGCAACCACCCAGAACACCAAAGCAACTGCCTAGCAACCACCCAGAACACCATAGAAACTGTCTAGCAACGCCCTAGCAACCACCCAGAACACAATAGCAACTGCCTAGCAATGCCCTAGCAACCACCCAGAACACCACAGCGACAGCCTAGCAATGCCCTAGCAACCACCCAGAACACCATAATAACCACTTAACAACGCTGTAGCAACCACCCAGGACACCATAGCAACTGACTAGGAACGCCCTAGCAACCACCCAGAACACCATAATAACCACTTAGCAACGCTGTAGCAACCACCCAGGACACCATAGCAACTGCCTAGCAATGCCCTAGCAACCACCCAGAACACCAAAGCAACTGCCTAGCAACGCTCTAGCAACCACCCAGAACACCATAGCAACTGCTTCGCAACGCCGTAGCAACCACCCAGAACACCAGAGCAACCGCCTAGCAACTACCAAGAACACCATAGCAACTGCCTAGGAACGCCCTAGCAACCACCCAGAACACCATAGCAACCGCCTAGCAATGCCCTAGCAACCACCCAGAATACCATAGCAACCGCCGAGCAACGCCTTAGCAACCATGCAGAACACCATAGCAACCGCCGAGCAACGCCCTAGCAACCACCCAGAACACCACAGCAATTGCCTAGCAACGCTCTAGCAACCACTCAGAACACCATAGCAACTGCCTAGCAATGCCCTAGCAACCACCCAGAACACCATAGCAAGCACATAACAATGCCCAAGTAACCACTCAAAGCACCATAGCAACTGCCTAGCAATGCCCTAGCAACCACCGAGAACACCATAGCAACTGCCTAGCAACCACCCAGAACACCATAGCAACCGCCAAGCAACGCACTAGCAAACGCCCAGAAAACCATAGCAACTGCCTAGCAATGCCCAAGCAACCACCCAGAATACAATTGCAACCGCCAAGCAACGCCCAGGCAACCACTCAAAACACCATAGCAACTGCTAGCAACGCCCTAGCAACCACCCAGAACACCATAACAACCACGTAACAACGCCCTAGTAACCACTCAAAACACCATAGCAACTGCCTACCAACACCCTAGCAACCACCCAGAACACCATAGCAACCGCCTAGCAACGCCCTAGCAACCACCCAGAACACATAGCAACAGCCTAGCAATGCCCTAGCAACCACCTAGAACACCATATCAACCGCCTAGCAACGCCCTAGCAACCACCCAGAACACCATAGCAACCGCCTAGCAACGCCCTAGCAACCACCCAGAACACATAGCAACTGCCTAGCACCCCCTAGCAACCACCCAGAACACCATAGCAACCGCCTAGCAATGCCCTAGCAACCACCCAGAACAGCATAGCAGCTGACTATCAACAATCTCACAAGTACACAGAACACCATAGCAACCGCCTAGCAACAGTTTCAGCCAGTCCTCATTATGACAAATTACAATAAAATAATGTAACCTTTTAATCTACTCAACTTATCAACCCTTCAGCCATTCCAACTCCTGATTGTTTTCGACTATGACTTCCGCCAACTGTTTCCTCTGCCCAAACCAGTCACAAAATAAATGTCCAAACTACAATTCTTCACTATTAAAAAATTTCATTATTAAAAATTTGCATATGACAGTTGTCATCAACTATGACTCCCGCAAAATGTTTCCTCAGTCCACATCTGTTTCAAAATAAAAGTCCTTACCACTACCATAATTATCCTACTAAAAGCCTGGCTACCAAAATCATAATGCAATGATTTGTAGCAAACTCCACCTTATGCAACTACACTTTGCATTTTCAATGCACACGTAATTCCCTAGAATTACATAATCTAGTTATTATTATTTATTATTCCATGAAAATTTCAGTTCGCAACTACTCATACAGATTTGAGAAAACCCATACAATATATATATATTAAATCGTGCGGCTCGATCAGGAATGGTGTGGTATGTCTTTTCTAAGCGATCCGACTTACGGATTTCCCACAATTCCCGAAAAACATGGATTTTCATCCCACCATAGCGACTGCCTAGCAATGCCCTAGCAACCACCCAGAACACCATAGCAACTGCCTAGCAACCACCCAGAACACCATAGCAACCACCTAGCAAGGCCCTAGCAACCACGCAGAACACGATGGCAACCACCTAACAATGCCCTAGCAACCACCCAGAACACCATAGCAACTGCCTAGCAACCACCCAAAACACCATAGCAACCACTTAGCAACGCCCTAGCAACCACCCAGAACACCATAGCAACTGCCTAGCAATGCCCTAGCAACCACTGAGAACACCATAGCAACCACCTAGCAACGCCCTAGCAACCCCCCCCCCCCCCCCATAGACTTAACATTGGCATTATGACATCACAATAGGGCCATTAAGCAAATGGAATCTTGTGCCAGATGTTCTGACCACCTGCTGTAACTGTCAGTTTCTCAGGCTTGAAGACTACAATCTGGCTCTCTTGAGACTACAACTTCCTTACTGCTTTCCTTCCTTCTTTTCTTTTTTCTGTCATTCTTTCTTCCTTTATTCGTTCTTTCTTTCCAAGTTAACTTCCTTCTATCCTGCCTTTCATCCTTCCTTCCATTCTTCCTCCCTACCAATTTTCTTTCCTTCCTTAGTTTGTCTTTCCTTCCATCATGCCTTCTTTCCTTCCTTCATACCTACTTTCTTTCCTGTCTTTCTTCCTTTCTTCTTTCTGTTTTCCCTCTCTTTCCTTCCCTCTTTCTTTCCTTTTTCTTTCCTTCCTTCTGTCTTTCCTTCTTTCTTTCATTTGTTATTCCTTATTTCCTTCCCTTCTTTCCTTCCCTCCTTTCTTTACTTCCATCCTTCTTCATCCCTTCTTTCTTTCCTTTCTTCCGTCCTTTCCTTCCTTCATTCTTCCCTTCATTCCTCGATTTATTTCCATCCATCCTCTCCTTCTTTATTCGTGCTTTCCGGCCTTCCTTTGCTTTCCTTCTTTTTTCCTACCTTCCTTCTTTCCTTACTTCCCTCATTAGTTCCTTCTTTCCTTCCTTCCTTGTTATTATTCCAAATTCTTTCGTAATCGCACAGTTCGCTACTTCTCTCAGTCTTCTCCCGATCCCCAAACATTACACATCAACATCCTGGCAACGACCAGAACATAGCAACTGCCTAGCAACGCCCAAGCAACCACTCAGAACACCATAGCAACTGCCAAACACTGCCCTAGCAACCACCAAGAACACCATAGCAACCACCTAGCAACGGCCTAGCAACCACCCAGAACACCATTGCAACCGCCTAGCAACGCCATAGCAACCACCCAGAACACCATAGCAACCACCTAGCAACTGCCAAGCAACCACCCAGAACACCATAGCAACTGCCTAGCAATGCCCGAGCAACCACCCAGAACACCATAGCAACTGCTTAGCAAGGCCCTAGCAACCACCCAGAACACCATAGCAACTGCCTAGCAACGTCCGAGCAACCACCCAGAACACCATAACAACCGCCTAGCAACGCCCTAGCAACTACCCAGAACGCCATAGCAACCGCCAAGAAATGCTCGAGCAACCACCCAGAACACATAGCAACTGCCAAACTACGCCCTAGCAACCACCCAGAACACCATAGCAACCACCTAGCAACTGCCTAGCAACCACCCAGAACACCATAGCAACCACCTAGCAACGCCGTAGCAACCACCCAGAACACCATAGCAACTCCTTAGGAACGCCCTAGCAACCACCTAGAACACCATAGCAACTGCCTAGCAACGCCCTAGCAACCACCCAGAACGCCATAGCAACCGCCAAGAAATGCTCTAGCAACCACCCAGAACACATAGCAACTGCCAAGCTACGCCCTAGCAACCACCCAGAACACCATAGCAACCACCTAGCAACTGCCAAGCCACCACCCAGAACCCCATAGCAACTGCTTAGCAACGCCCTAGCCACCACCCAGAACACCATAGCAACTGCCTAGCAACGTCCGGGCAACCACTCAGAACACCATAGCAACTGCCAAGCAACGCTCTAGCAACCACCCACAACGCCACAGCAACCGCCAAGAAATGCGCTTGCAACCACCCAGAACACATAGCAACTGCCAAGCTACGCCCTAGCAACCACCCAGAACACCATAGCAACCACCTAGCAACTGCCTAGCAACCACCCAGAACACCATAGCAACCACCTAGCAACGCCCTAGCAACCACCCAGAACACCATAGCAACTGCTTTGCAACGCCCTAGCAACCACCCAGAACACCATAGCAACCGCCTAGCAACTACCCAGAACACCATAGCAACTGCCTAGCAACGCCCGAACAACCACCCAGAGCACCATTGCAACCTCCTAGCAACCACCCGGAACTGCATAGCAACTGCCTACCAACGCCCTAGCAGCCACTTAGAACACCATAGCAACCGCCTAGCAATGCCCTAGCAACCACCCAGAACACCATAGCAACTGCTTAGCAACACCCTAGCAACCACCCACAACACCATAGCAACCACCTAGCAACCACCCAGAACACCATAGCAACTGCCTAGCAATGCCCTAGCAACCACCCACAACACAAAAGCAACCGCCTAGCCATGCCCTAGCAACCAACCACACCACCATAGCAACTGCCTAGCAACCACACAGAACAGCAAAGCAACTGCCTAGCAACGCCCTCGCAACCACCCAGAACACCATAGCAACTCCCTAGATACGTCCGAGCAACCACCCAGAACACCATACCAACCGCCTAGCAACGCCCTAGCAACCACCCAGAACACTATAGTTACCGCCTAGCAACCACCCAGAACACCATAGCAACTGCCTAGCAACGCCCTAGCAACCACCCAGAACACCATAGCAACCACCTAGCAACCACCCAGAACACCATAGCAACTGCCTAGCAATGCCATAGAACACCGTAGCAACTGCCTAGCAACCACCCAGAACACCATAGCAACCACCTAGCAACTGCCTAGCAACCACCCAGAACACCATAGCAACTGCCTAGCAACGCCCTAGCAACCACCCAGAACACCATAGCAACCACCTAGCAACCACCCAGAACACCATAGCAACTGCCTAGCAATGCCATAAAACACCGTAGCAACTGCCTAGCTACCATTCAGAACACCATAGCAACTGCCTAGCAACGCCCGAGCAACCACCCAGAACACCAAAGCAACCGCCTAGCAACCACCCAGAACAGCATAGCAACTGCCTAGCAATGCCCTAGCAGCCACCAAGAACACCATAACAACCCCGTAGCAACGCCCTAGCAACCACCCAGAACACCATAGCAAATGCCCAGCAACCACCCAGAACAGCAAAGCAACTGTCTACCAACGCCCTAGCAACCACCAAGAACACCATAGCAACTGCTTAGCAACACCCTAGCAACCACCCAAAACACCATAGCAACTGCTTAGCAACACCCTAGCAACCACCCAAAACACCATAGCAACCGCCGAGAAACCACCCAGAACACCAAAGCAACTGCCTAGCTATGCTCGAGCAACAACCCAGAACACCATAGCATCCACCTAGCAACCACCCAGAACAGCATAGCAACTGCCTACCAACGCCGTAGCAACCATTTAGAACACCATAGCAACCGCCTAGCAATGCCCTAGCAACCACCCAGAAAACCATAGCAACTGCCTAGCAACACCCTAGCAACCACCCAGAACACCATAGCAACCACCTAGCAACCACCCAGAACACCATAGCAACTGCCTAGCAATGCCATAGAACACCGTAGCAACTGCCTAGCTACCATTCAGAACACCATAGCAACTGCTTAGCAATGCCTTAGCAACCACCCAGAACACCATAGCAACTGCCTAGCAACTCCCAAGCAACCACCCAGAACACCATAGCAACCACCTAGCAACTGCCTAGCAACCACCCAGAACACCATAGCAACTGCCTAGCAACGCCCTAGCAACCACCCAGAACACCATAGCAACCACCTAGCAACCACCCAGAACACCATAGCAACTGCCTAGCAATGCCATAGAACACCGTAGCAACTGCCTAGCTACCATTCAGAACACCATAGCAACTGCTTAGCAATGCCTTAGCAACCACCCAGAACACCATAGCAACTGCCTAGCAACTCCCAAGCAACCACCCAGAACACCATAGCAACCACCTAGCAACTGCCTAGCAACCACCCAGAACACCATAGCAACTGCCTAGCAATGCCATAAAACACCGTAGCAACCGCCTAGCTACCATTCAGAACACCATAGCAACTGCCTAGCAACGCCCGAGCAACCACCCAGAACACCAAAGCAACTGCCTAGCAACCACCCAGAACACCATAGAAACTGTCTAGCAACGCCCTAGCAACCACCCAGAACACAATAGCAACTGCCTAGCAATGCCCTAGCAACCACCCAGAACACCACAGCGACAGCCTAGCAATGCCCTAGCAACCACCCAGAACACCATAATAACCACTTAACAACGCTGTAGCAACCACCCAGGACACCATAGCAACTGACTAGGAACGCCCTAGCAACCACCCAGAACACCATAATAACCACTTAGCAACGCTGTAGCAACCACCCAGGACACCATAGCAACTGCCTAGCAATGCCCTAGCAACCACCCAGAACACCAAAGCAACTGCCTAGCAACGCTCTAGCAACCACCCAGAACACCATAGCAACTGCTTTGCAACGCCGTAGCAACCACCCAGAACACCAGAGCAACCGCCTAGCAACTACCAAGAACACCATAGCAACTGCCTAGGAACGCCCTAGCAACCACCCAGAACACCATAGCAACCGCCTAGCAATGCCCTAGCAACCACCCAGAATACCATAGCAACCGCCGAGCAACGCCTTAGCAACCATGCAGAACACCATAGCAACCGCCGAGCAACGCCCTAGCAACCACCCAGAACACCACAGCAATTGCCTAGCAACGCTCTAGCAACCACTCAGAACACCATAGCAACTGCCTAGCAATGCCCTAGCAACCACCCAGAACACCATAGCAAGCACATAACAATGCCCAAGTAACCACTCAAAGCACCATAGCAACTGCCTAGCAATGCCCTAGCAACCACCCAGAACACCATAGCAACTGCCTAGCAACCACCCAGAACACCATAGCAACCGCCAAGCAACGCACTAGCAAACGCCCAGAAAACCATAGCAACTGCCTAGCAATGCCCAAGCAACCACCCAGAATACAATTGCAACCGCCAAGCAACGCCCAGGCAACCACTCAAAACACCATAGCAACTGCTAGCAACACCCTAGCAACCACTCAAAACACCATGGCAACCACTAAACAATGCCCTTGTAACCACTCAAAACACCATAGCAACTGCCTATCAACACCCTAGCAACCACTCCAAACACCATAGCAACCGCCTAGCAACGCCCTAGCAACCACCCAGAACACATAGCAACAGCCTAGCAATGCCCTAGCAACCACCTAGAACACCATATCAACCGCCTAGCAACGCCCTAGCAACCACCCAGAACACCATAGCAACCGCCTAGCAACGCCCTAGCAACCACCCAGAACACATAGCAACTGCCTAGCACCCCCTAGCAACCACCCAGAACACCATAGCAACCGCCTAGCAATGCCCTAGCAACCACCCAGAACAGCATAGCAGCTGACTATCAACAATCTCACAAGTACACAGAACACCATAGCAACCGCCTAGCAACAGTTTCAGCCAGTCCTCATTATGACAAATTACAATAAAATAATGTAACCTTTTAATCTACTCAACTTATCAACCCTTCAGCCATTCCAACTCCTGATTGTTTTCGACTATGACTTCCGCCAACTGTTTCCTCTGCCCAAACCAGTCACAAAATAAATGTCCAAACTACAATTCTTCACTATTAAAAAATTTCATTATTAAAAATTTGCATATGACAGTTGTCATCAACTATGACTCCCGCAAAATGTTTCCTCAGTCCACATCTGTTTCAAAATAAAAGTCCTTACCACTACCATAATTATCCTACTAAAAGCCTGGCTACCAAAATCATAATGCAATGATTTGTAGCAAACTCCACCTTATGCAACTACACTTTGCATTTTCAATGCACACGTAATTCCCTAGAATTACATAATCTAGTTATTATTATTTATTATTCCATGAAAATTTCAGTTCGCAACCAGTCATACAGATTTGAGAAAACCCATACAATATATATATTAAATCATGCGGCTCGATCAGGAATGGTGTGGTATGTCTTTTCTAAGCGATCCGACTCACGGATTTCCCACAATTCCCGAAAAACATGGATTTTCATCCCACCATAGCGACTGCCTAGCAACGCCCTAGCAACCACCCAGAACACCATAGCAACTGCCTAGCAACCACCCAGAACACCATAGCAACCACCTAGCAAGGCCCTAGCAACCACGCAGAACACGATGGCAACCACCTAACAATGCCCTAGCAACCACCCAGAACACCATAGCAACTGCCTAGCAACCACCCAAAACACCATAGCAACCACCTAGCAACGCCCTAGCAACCACCCAGAACACCATAGCAACTGCCTAGCAATGCCCTAGCAACCACCGAGAACACCATAGCAACTGCCTAGCAACCACCCAGAACACCATAGCAACCACTTAGCAACGACTTACCAACCACGCAGAACACCATAGCAACTGCCTAGCAACCACCCAGAACACCATAGCAACAACCTAGCAACGCCCTAGCAACCACCCTGAACACCATAGCAACTGCCTAGCAATGCCCTAGCAACCACCCAGAACACCATAGCAACTGCCTAGCAACCACCCAGAACACCATAGCAACCACTTAGCAACGCCTTAGCAACCACCCAGATAACCATAGCAACCACCTAGCAACGCCCTAGCAACCACCCAGAACACCAAAGCAACTGCCAAACAACCACCCAGAAAACCAAGGCAATCGCCTAGCAACGCCCTAGCAACCACCCAGAACACCATAGCAACCGCCTAGCAACGCCCTAGCAACCACCCAGAACACCATAGCAACCGCCTAGCAACGCCCTATCAACCACCCAAAACACCATCGCAACTGCCTAGCAATGCCCTTGCAACCACCCAGACCACCATAGCAACTGCCTAGCAACACCCTAGCAACCACCCAGAACAACTTAGCAACCGCCGACCAACCCCCCAGCAACCACCTACAACACCAGAGCGACGCATTAGCAACCACCCAGAACAACTTAGCAACCGCCTAGAAACGCCCTAGCAACCACCCAGAACACCATAGCAACCGCCTAGCAACCACCCAGAACACCATAGCCACCTCCTAGCAACACCCTAGTAACCAACCAGAACACCACAGCAAGTGCCTAGCAACGCCCTAACAACCACCCAGAATGCCACAGCAACTGCCTAGCAATGCCCTTGCAACCACCCAGAACACCATAGCAACGCCCTAGCAACCACCCAGAACACCATAGCAACGCCCTAGCAACCACCCAGAACACCAAAGCAGCTGCCTAGCAACGCCCTAACAACCACCCAGAACACCATAGCAATACCCTAGCAACCATCCAGAACACCATATCAACTGCCTAGCAACGCCTTCGCCACCACTCAGAATACCATAGCAACGCCCAAGCAACCACCCAGAAGACCGTAGCAACCACCTAGCAATGCCCTAGCAACCCCCCAGAACACCATTGCAACAGCCTAGCAACGCCCTAGCAACCACCTAGAACAGGATATCTACTGCGTACCAGAACGCTGGCAACCACTTCCTACACTGTACTCGTAGAGCAGCAGGCACATTCAAAATTTCTGCTGGAATTTTCTGGTTATAATTTTTACCCAATTTGAAATCCTCATGCTCGTTTTGCTCTCAATGTTCAATATTTTTCCTTTACTTTTTCTTCTAACCAGGCTGTGAAAAAATGTGAGTGTTCAAAATGTGATTCATGGTTCAAAATTTTTTTATTCAGGCAACAAAGCAGTACATGGAACTGCTCCGTGTTACCGAAAATGATGTAGAGGCAGCACTGCCAAATTGGCTGGAGTGGGGCGAAGGGGTAAGATGTTTGAAAAATATAGTAATTTACATTTTTTATGATATCAACTATGTATAAGTTATCTCACTGTATGTTTCAGACTCTGCATTGCTACTGGTCACAAAGTAATGCAGGCACCGTGGCCAAGAAATGTGCATTACCAGACAAGGACCTCTGGATTCAATATCCCCAGAGGATATTTTCTGACACAAGTAAATGATTCTAGTGATATCCAATCATCTATATATGTGTAACCGTTACTCTCTTACTCCCTTTTTGTCCGCATATAGAATAATTATGCACTATAATGGTGATAAATTGGTTTCTGTGTCTGATTTTTCTTTTTTTAATGTACAGACAACTATATTTGTAATTTTAAAAGCTATCATGCTTGTGGCTTTAATTGTTTTAACCTCTTCAACCCTGATTAGAGGTAATGCTGGTGTAATGTATGGGATTTACAGCTAAATGCCTCTCCCTCTTATGTGTGATTAATCACAACTCAAACCAGTTTTAGACCACCTGAATAACAATCAAACAAAATTTTTTTTTTACCATGACTAATAAATAACCATATAATGAATAAGAAATAATTGGGGAAATAACCAAGAGACCACCGCTAGGGAACATTAAAAACATATACACTACTGGTCAAAAGTTTTAGGACACTCCAATTTTCCAGTTTTTTATTGAAAAACATGCAGTTCCAGTCCAACGAATAGGTTGAAATAGTTCAAAGATAAGTGGTGAACTGTCAGAAGTTTTAAACAAAAGTTAAGGTTACCCAGACCATCAACTGTCAAACATAGAGGAGGAAGCATGATGGTCTGGGGCTGTTTTGCTGGGTCCAGGGTTAGTGACTTACAAAGGCACCCTGAACCAAAACAGCTACCACAGCATTCTGCAGCGCCATGCAGTACACTCTAGTTTGTGCCAAGTTGGTGAGGGGTTCATCCTACAGCAAGATAATGACCCAAAACATAACTCCAAGCTCTGCCAGAACTACCTTAGGAAAAAAAAACAAGATGGAAAGCTTGAAAACATGGAGCAGCAGCACAGTCTCCAGACTTAAACCCCATCGAGATGGTTTGGAATGAACTGGACAGAAGAGTGAAAGCAAAGCAACCTACAAGAGGCACACATTTATGGAAACTTCTGTAACAGAGTTGGAAAGAACTTTCTGGAGAATATTTGATTTCCATTGTAGAAAGAATGCCAAAGGTGGCTACTTTTCGAGTCAAAAGTTTTTGTACATTTTAGTTTATAAATTGATTCCATGATTTCTTTTTTAACTTTGATTGTTAATTTGTTCTATTGTGTCTATGCTTTCATTCCAGAGTAAAATGAGACATTATACAGCATAAATTTCTATAAAAATACTGGAAGAATTGAGGTGTCCTAAAACATTTGACCGATAGTGTATTATGCCCCCTGACAAGATTACAAAATGCTAAATTAGGCCTTTTGTGTGTTTTAATGCCATTTCAGATGGAAAAATCAAGATTTTTGTCACCAGGGCAAAATGCAATAAGGTCTTTATTTTCACCCAATCTGGTCTTTCAAAAGGTGGCCAGAAAAAAGCCACCCTAAGTCCGTTGATAAACATCACCATTAGATGGCAAATGAGGTGAGAACTTGATGAAAAATAGTAGGTACACACACTTGGAATGTTGTGAGCGTGCATATGCATCTGTGCTTATGCTACATGGCAGCATTGTCGTCATTCCATTATTTGGAAGACTGACCAGAAGTTTGGGGATACCTGTCTAGTGCCTGACTATACCTTGGTTGGCAAACAGTGGACAAAGTAAGGACTCAAGATCATTCACTGCAAAAAATGATTAGATAAAAATACTAGGTAAGATGAATTTACTTATTTTAAGACTTAAAACACTTATTTCCATCACCATTTTTCTTCGTAAGACAAAAAAAATTCTTGTTTTGAGGTAATTTTTACTAGCTTGCCAGTGGGGTAAGTAAATTTCACTTGTCAAGTCAAATAGTAACTTGTATTAAGAAAAAAAAAAAAAAAACTTCAAACAAGTTACTATTTGAATTGACAAGTGAAATTTACTTACCCCACTGGCAAGCTAGTAAAAATTACTTCAAAACAAGAAATTTTTTTTTTGTCTTACTAAGAAAAATAGTGATGGAAATAAGTGTTTTAAGTCTTGAAATAAGTAAATTCATCTTACCAAGTATTTTTATCTTACCATTTTTTGCAGGGTTTAAGTTGTCTGGCTCGGTAACATTCATGGTCACAGCCGATCAGTGACTCGGACAGCTCACCAAGGAGATGTCAAAGAGGTTGCGTGTCCAAATCCACAGTCACAAGTCGCCTAACAACTGCGAATGTATGGGGCCATTACTGTAACAAAAGTATTTGTAAATGTGTAACTCAACCGATTATGCACACACAGATTGAGATACAGTAACAACTCTTCGTACACATTTACAAATATTTTTGCTTCAGTGATAGCGCCATACAAAATTGGGTTGTTGAACCCCCACTTGAGCCTATTTTCACCTCCACTGTTGCACTGTTTAAAAGCAAGGGTTTCTCCAAACTGGAGGCAATAGATATAACCCTGAATCATGTGGTCTGTACCCAATTTGATCATTGGAAACATCGATCTTAATTTGCTGTCCTCGCTGCTTAGGACGCTGGCAGTGATGTCGAGTGAAAATGAGCTGAAATGGGGTTGTTCCGTCCCACCTCTGCTGCTTTCAGGTGACTTCTGATTGGTGACTCCTGGTTCTCTTTAATATCGCCTCAGCGAGCTGTTTGAGTCGTTGGTCTCTTGTGATCATATACTTGTGCTACCCAGATGGACTAATTTGGACTGACCTTGATTATTTGATTTACCTCATAGCTTATTAACTGGACAATCAGACTTGGCACAGATACCCCCAAAACTTTTGTAACAATCTGCCCAGTGATGGAATAATGACAATGCTGCCCCCTAGTGACAGCAGGGACGTGCAGCACAATCACAACTTTCTGAGGGTGTGATCCCACTCCTTTCCATCAAATTCTCACCTTGTCAGCCACCTGATGATAATGTTTAATGACTGACCTAGAGTGGTTTTTCACTTGCCTCATAAAAGACCAGATTGTGTGAAGAGAACCAAAATGCTGTCATTTGATTTTACCCTGGTGACAAAAATCTTGATTTTAGATTTTTTGGCCTGCAATGGCATAAACATCTGTCAAAGACCTAATTTTGCATTAGGCCCCCCCGTCAGGAGGCATCAGGCACATCTATAACACTTACACCTCATAAACATACGTAATTAGTATCTTGGCCGTGAAATTAAGGTAGTGTGTTTTCAATGCTGGTCAGAATATCATCTTTTTGATCTTTTTTGTATGAAGTTATCATAATCTAGAGCCAAAAATGTGAATAGCAAAAATTTTTAAGATTGTAAAAACGTAATTTATGCTGCTACAGATAGGGGCTTGACCACTACAGTCCATCTACGTCCGTGAGGCAAGTGGGTGACCAGCTTTTGACCGCAACGAAAAATTTGGCACTGAGACGATATTACCTTTAGATATGGATTGAAGTGGGATATTTCCTTAGATAAAAACACATTGTGGATTTTTGAGATGAATGCACCCATCTTTTTTTCAGTGTTTTTCTTATGCCTCCGTAAACGAAGTTTCGGGGGCATATAGTTTTTCACCTGTCCGTCTGTCTGTCCGTCCGCACTTCAACATGGCTATAACTTTTGATCGGCTCATGAAAGGATTTTGCTTTGCTTGTGAGAAGGCATTTCAGATGGGGTCATGACTTTTGACCTTGTGACCTTGACCTTGGAGCATTACGCTTGGTGACAAAAACACGAGGGCATCAGTGTTTCACAAACACATCTTGTTGTTTTTATTTTATTTTGGAATTTGGACTTCCAGCTACTATGCTCTTGTAGGAAAATGTTTGGATCACGAGAGCCTTAAAGAATCCTCCACACGAACCACTGACATCTAGTTCTAAATGGTATAATACCAATCATGTTAGCATAAACCAAACTTTGTCCGTTGCTGTGCAGAAATAGCGGGTTTAAGCAGAAATACTAGGTCTGCTTGACTTACTGATCCTTTACCTGACTGTTGTGTGGTTTAGAATCTATGGCCTCTATCATGGTTCCAAAATGTCTGTAGTTGAATCGTTTTGCGCATCTTTGGCGCTGTCTGTGGTGAAGTAGCAGACAGATTTGTAATTATCACTTTTTTTCTCTCAATCCTGTCCTTCTATCGTCTTGAATCTATGTTCTCTAAATTACAGGCATGAGTCATTCATGAGTAAGTTCATTAGTTATGAGTGAATGAACTGAATCACATTCCCCCATTAAAAATAAACCAATCACCTATGTACCATATAAGGGTGTACCCAAGTAAAAAAAAAATGTATTAATCTTCCTTCTTTCCTTAATTCTGTAATTCATACCATTTAGATGTATTCTGATTCAAAGATGCTCTTTTTCCATCGGTGTAGATGCCAACAAGTGTGTCCGTCGGTGAGCAGCACGGTGAGGATGATGAAGAGGAAAAGGAAGAACAAGGAGAGGTAGAGGTCCTTTACCTGTGTGTGTGTGTGTGTGTGTGTGCGGGCATGCGCGCATGTGTGTGCGTATGTATAAATTGGTTAGTGCATTCAAGTGTTTCATTAACCTGTGTGCCTGATGTTCAATATCACCTGTGTAACATAAAATAAAAAGTGAAAAGAAACACTATCTGGAGTCTTTCTTTTAGCTTTAGGGGGAAAAAAATCACATTGTTACTATTAGTGCCAGCAATAAAAATAGTAATAATTTAGTCATAATAATAATAATAATAATAACAACAATAGTAGCAGTAGTAGTATCTGGAAGTCGAGAGGACTTTATTAGGATGTTCAGAGGACTTTATATAAGCGTCCCTGAAAGGCCTTCTAGACGTCCTGAGGACGTCCCCCTAACGTTCCCTAAACCCCACAAAATTCTGTTTAAAGGACGTTAGTAGGGGACCTTTAGAGGACGTCCTGGGGACGTGTAGAGGACTTTTAGGATGTTCAGAGGACTTTACATAAACATCCCTGTAAGGTCTTCTAGACGTCCTGAGGACGTCCTCCTAACGTCCCCTAATAACGTCCCCAGGACGTTAAGGGAACCCCACAAAATTTCGCTTAAAAGGACGTTAGGAGGGGACCTTTAGAGGACGTCCTGGGGACTTTATTTTGTTTGCTGGGTCAGTACTTCAAGATGAGTACCAAGAATTTCAATTAATGTTTCTGTTTAAGCTCTGCTAAGTAAAGTGAGTCGACACTGGCGAGAGACAATGTAGCCTACAATGCCTCCGTGTCTGACAGCCAAAAAAAAAAAAAAAAGAGGAAGATTAGAACAGATTAATAATGAAATAAAGAATTAAAGGAACATTTTAACAACAGAACATCCAACGAACACTGCGATTAATTTATTTGTGGCTCATCTTTTTCGGATGTTCTGTTGGTTGGTGATGTATATGTATTTTCATTCTTTATTCCATTATAAATCTGTTCACATATCAATACTTTTATTTTTTGCTGGGTGCCAGACATGGAGTGTTTTGCATTTGGCGTCGGACAGTCTTGATCGTGCATGCGATAATTTATTCACACTGTCAATGGTCATGGAATTGATTTGCTCTCTGATTGCAAACACTAGGCCTATTTTATCTCTGCTGTGGAAATAAAGCAAGAATCTGTTCGATCTATCTGAGTAATTTTCAAAGGAAAGACCGAATAAAGACTGTTGTCTATCTTCAAAGGAAGAAACCAGACAAATAAAAAGACCAAGTAAAGTCGATAGCTCTTTGCATTGTCTTTGACTATAATCAGTCGTGCAAAAAATTTGTTTCGCGTCCAGTGAGCAAGCGGCTTTACCGAGCATAGAAAGCAAGCATTATATACGCACTGCCTGATGCCGAGGCAGCTTGTGGTTGGCTGAGAAAGATGTGAAGTCGTTAATTTGCATCATTGATTCAGTTGCGTTGATTAAGTCAGGTCGAGTTTCCATCACGTGTGCCAACCGCCTTTGATCTGACATCAGGACAATCGATACAGATACTATAATTTATGTGCTGATTCAGATAGTTACATTAAACAGTGGTTGCTGTAATTATTTACAGTATTGAAATGTGCCTGACATTCTGGAAACCTGCCAGTGAGGTTTCCGTAACGTGTGCGCACTGTGTGCCGGTCAGCCAAATTATCACTGCACAGAGAGTGAACCAGGTTGGAGCTGGCGAGCTTTCTGCGCAACTGCAGCGAAGACTTTTCTACGAAATTGCCACTGCGTCTTGATGAATAAGTGACACCTCCCCCTACTACGCCGCCACACCCATCTCGGCGCACGTTCGTCGGCGCACGGTGTTGCACCTCACGAAATTACCACTGCGCGGGCTGCGCCGGACTAAATTACCACTGCGTGGGCTGCGCCATGCTTCGCCACCTGCGCTGCACCAGGAAATTAGAGCCCATTGAGTAAAATTTGAAAAAAGCATCCCGCCCACCCACACACACCCCTCCCCTCTGTGCTCACTGATCCCTCCCACCGATAACGTGTGGCAGTCTGCCTGGAGACTCCCAGACACAACCCCTCTACCAGAGCAACAAGCCGGCTGGTGTTCTGACAAATTTTGCTACCTAGTCAAAAAATGCTACCGTAATGCAAAGTGATCGTAAAGTCTTTGTTTCACCTCGATGTTGGAATATGAATCAGATTACAGAAGTAACTTTGTTATTGTAAGTTTTTTATGACATACTCATATTTTATAATGAGTTGGATAAGTTTCTTTGAAGATATCTGCCCATGTACTACATTATCGTCTAATTTCTGCATTTTCAGGATACCCCGGCGTGTACATGCCAATATATGTACGCTTACTGGTCGAAATGCACACTGAAAATATATCCATTTTCATGATTTTTGAAGATACTTAAGATTTGAGTGAGGAAACAGCACGAGATTTTAGGTTTGCGCGAGTGCAGAACCGTGAGGTAGCATATTTTGATAGGTAGCAAAATTTGTCAAAACACCGGCAGTAAAGACACAGAGCCAGCCTTGAATGAAGATTTACCATGTCGGATTCGCTAGTATAGCAACATTTAAAGTTATCAAATGCATCTTAACCCTAACATAAATTGCAATGTCAACAGCTGTCAACAGCTATTGTTTCTTCCTCACAATATTACAATAGACCTAACTCAATAACAAGCCCATTATTCTGCCCCTGCTCGTGTGTGCGTTGGTGCGAGGCTACAGGCTCGGCAGATAGCTAACAGTTCCCAAGAAAAGTCGAATGCCAGAATTATCTTCAGACCTTTACTTAAGATGCACTGTAAAACTGCAACCAAACTTACAAAATATACCTTAGTTACATTTGTTTCTGAAGGATATTTGAATGAGATAACGTCTATGGGAAATCCCATTATACGGCTAGCGGTTAGCAATTCCACAACTAACTAAAGAAATGAAACATAATTTCAGTTTTTAACTTTGGTTCTCATCACAGATATTCTCAGTTTATACTTATACAGCAACTGAACTAAATTTACTTACAGGCAAATGTCTTCTGGCCATAAACGTAGAAACAGGAAAAATCTTTGCTGCTTTGCTTCTTCATACAAAATGAACCGCCCACAGCAAACCCAAAGGTACAAAAATATGTGCTACTGCGACACATTTAAACCACTAGAGGTCTCCCTTACCCCATGTGAACAACAGAACATCACACTCCCCACCTGTTATGATGTTTTATAACACATCTTTAAGGAGCACAACATCTCCTTCGGACAGGTTAGGCTTGTCCACGTGCCACTTTCACCTTGGTTGAAGTAACGCCAGGTATTCTTGACGCCAGCATTTCCAGAATGCATCGGCCAGAGCCTGGACCTGCTTCCACTGCTTGCTGTAGAGTACTTTGAGGTCGTGCTCTCCTGGAGGTGGTGACACTGGATCGATCTTCTGTGTTAGGAGCATAGCAGGTGTCAGAACAGTGGGCATGTCTGGATCAGAGGAGACAGGAACTAGAGGTCTGGCGTTCATGATGGCCATAACTTCGGACATGAGTGTGACCATAACCTCATGAGTCAGGTGGAGTGTTTTTCTCTTGAGTAGCAGAGGATCCAGTATTCTACAGGCGACACCTATCATCCGCTCCCACACTCCACCCATGTGTGAGGAGTGAGGAGGGTTGAATGTCCACGTGCTGCCTTGATCTTGAAGATAAGATCTCAGTTCGGGGTCTTCAGAGTTTATCTTGAGCTCCTTGCACGCATCGACAAAGTTCGTTCCCCTGGTCAGAACGGAAGAGTTGAACTGGGCCACGGACAGCTGTGAATCTTCTTAATGAGTTTGCAAAGCTCGAGGATGACATAGATTCCAACACTTCAATGTGCACGGCTCTTGAAACTAAGCAGGTGAAGAGGACTGCCCAGCGTTTATTCCCAGCAATGCCACCTTGAGTTCGCCTGGCGCTGATGGTCCATGGGCCAAACACGTCAACACCTACATTTGTGAACGGAGGACCTAGGTTGAGTCATTCAGCAGGTAATTTGACATTTTTTGTTCTTCCATTTTTCCTCTTAGCTTGTTACAGATCACACATTTGTGTATGATGTTTGACACCAGCCTTTCGCCTCCAATCAGCCACAGACCAGCAGAACGGACAGCACCTTCTGTCAGATACCTTCCCTGATGTGGGACCTGTTCATGATAATGCCTCACCAATAAGGTAGCCGTGCGGTGCTTCTTGGGGACAATGATCGGGTGTTTCTCATCCCAGGGTATGTCAGCCAAAGGGATGCGCCCTCCAACTCTCAGCAGGCCATCCGCATCCACAGTAGGGTTCAGCTTTCTCGAAGGACTGGCTTTGGGGATGACATCACCTCTGGAAAGACATTTAATCTCTTCTGCAATGGCATCATGTTGAGCATTTCTTAGTATGACTGGTTTTGCTTGTGTCTGTGCATCTGTCTTGCTGTTTGGACTTTTCATGCAGGCCCTCACCTTGAGAATGAGCTTGGCTATAGCCTGACTGAGTGTTCTCCAGCTGGAGAAGCGTTCAAGTCGGTGTGACCCCAACTCACTTTCAGAGGCATTGGTTGTGAAAGCTGTAACCTGCTGTGGGTGTATATCTACATCTGCATCCAGGTGTATAAGCTCAAATGTCTCTGGATGTGAGGAGGTGTCTCAGGACAAGAAAGCTGGGCCTGTGAGCCAGTTAGTGTCTTTTGACACAGCTGCTGGCACTGAGTGGGTCCCATGGTCTGCCGGGTTATGTTGTGTGCTGACAAAGTGCCACTGTTCAGGGCTTGTAGACTTCCTGATGCGAGCAACTCTGTTGACTACATATGCATAAAATCTTCTGCCTATGTTATGGATGTACCCCAGAACAATTCGGCTGTCTGTATAGAATGTGATCTTGTAAATGTCTGTGTCCAATTTGTCAGTGATCAAGTCAGCCATTTCAGTGGCCAAGACAGCGGCACAAAGTTCCAGTCGTGGAATTGTGTGTGGAGGATGTGGGGCCAGCTTTGACTTGCCCATGACAAAGCTAATGTGACTGTTTCCCTCCATGTCTGTTACTTTGAGGTAGGCCACTGCTGATATGGCCATAGTGGATGCGTCAGAGAATACGCAGAGTTCTCTGCGTCTCGCAAAGCGTAGAGAAACGGCCACATAGGGTCTGTCTACCTGAAGCTGTTCAAGCTCACAGAGCTAGTCAGTCCACAGTCTCCACTGTTCTTCCTTTGGCGCTGGTAGAGGATCGTCCCATTCAGCTTGTTCGGTAGACAGCTCTCTGACCAAAGCCTTCCCTTGGATTGTTACAGGTGACACATATCCCAGGGGATCATAAAGGCCATTGACAGTAGACAAGATTCCCCTTCTAGTGAATAGCTTCTGTTCTCTGGATACGCGGAAGGTGAAAGTGTCAGACTGTAGGTTCCAGGTAAGTCCAAGACTGTGCTGTAGTGGCATGGGGTCTACAATAAGCTCCAAGCCCACCAGGTTTTTGGCCCTCTCTTCAGGGGAAAAGGCGTCCATCACAGCACGGCTGTTGGATGCTATTTTGTGTAACTTAATGCATTGAATCTGCTAAAATTTCCTTAGTTCTTTGCAGGACCGAGATGGCTTCGTCTTCGGTGGGAAAAGAGGAAAGCCCATCGTCGACATAGAAATTTCTCATGACGAACTGTTTCGCTTCTGCACCGCGTTCCTTCTCACCTTGCATGGGTGCTTTTCGCAGACCATTGATGGCTACCGCAGTGGAGGGAGAGTTCCCAAAAACGTGCACTTTCATGCGGTACTCCGTGATCTGCTTGTTTGGGTTGTTATCCTCAAACCACAGAAATCTCAGAAAATCACAATGTTCTTCCTGGATGATGAAGCAATAAAACATCTGCTGAATATCCGCTGTCACAGCTATGGGCTCTCTGCGGAAGCTCATCAGGACTCCGAGTAAAGTATTGTTCATGTCAGACCCTTGAAGAAGTACGTTGTTAAGGGAAATGCCTTCGTGCTTGGCGCTAGAGTCGAGACTCTGAAGTGTTAACAATGCCACAGACCTTTGTGCATTTGGGATTCACTGATGGGGGAGCGGGAGCCTCTGTTTCCTGTCGCTGCTCCCCGCCATGGTCTGTGCTAGCCTGCTGGACATCAGCTTTCCATGGGGCAGGCCCCGGATGCAGCGCTGAGAGATGTTTGTCACTTTTACTCTCCTTGCACTACACAGGCTTGTCACAATCTCTAGCAATGTGGGTAGATGACGCACAGCACCTGAAACAGATGTGTTTTTCCTTAAGATATGCTTTTCTATCATCCAGTGTTTTGTTTCTGAAGCCACGGCACTTTCTCAGTGGATGAGGCTTGTTATCAAGAGGGCACTGCTTGTCAGGATTATCATCAGGTTAGGTTGCTGTGGCACTGCCACTGTCATTGCTCTCTGCTGAGACTTCAGTCTTTTTCACAGCGACTGATGTTCTGACCTGGTGGCTGGTTATGCTACTCTTTTCTGTCTTGGCTCCACACCATGATTCTGTTATGCTGGTGAAGCTGGGGTCATTGCATGTCTTTACTTGTTCACAGACGAAGTTCACAAAGGCTGAAAACGGTGGGTATGGCATTTTGTGTTGTTCTTTGTAACGTGATCCAACAGTAATCCACTTTTCTTGTAGGTTGTGCGGAAGTTTCTGGACTATGGGGCTGACTACACGGGAGGTGTTGAGATACGAGAGACCAGGAATGTAACCATCTGCCTTGGCTGCTTCAAGCTGCATGAGAATGTCTCCAAGTTCTCTCAGCTTGTGGTTGAGACTTGACTGAGATTTTGGGGAAATCTTCAACCTTTTTAAGAAGAGCATTCTCGATCACCTCCGGTGAGCCGTAAACATCCTCCAGTCTCTGCCACAACATCCTGAGGCCTGAAGGTGGATTGTGAATGTGTACTGCTCTGACTCTTTTAAGCTTCCTCAGACGATGATTGCCCAAGCCACTTGCTCAGCAGATCAAGTTCCTCTCTGGCAGAGAGCCTCAAGTCATCAGTTGAACTGAGAAAAGATGCCTTCCAGGCCCAATAGTTCTCTGGTTTGTCATCAAACTTCAGCAGGCCTGAACTTACTAACTTGCGTCACATCAGGTACTTCCCCAGGTCAGTTGAAGCCACTGCACTGGATGGGCTGGTGTTGTGCATAGGGAGTGGATGCGTTTGATATGGCTGGTGAGGCTTGTATTAATTCCTGGAATAGCCCACGTTATGAAGAAGTTCCGTGTAGCTGCATGGTGTCTTCTCCGCAGTGCTAGTGTGCTGTTGTGAAGCCCAGGTGGCTTTTCCTTGGGACGAGTGGTGTGGGGCCAATTCAATAAACTCATGTTCACTGATTTCACTTGATGGCATATCACCTTGATTCCTGCAGCTCTGAACTCTGTTGTCCATGGTCGGCTGGCGCACTGGTGAATGTGAGGTCATAGGTGGCTTTGCACCAGGAGGTGAGGCTGTGAATGAGTTTAGTGTGTCGGCTGTTACACTCTGAAGGGACAGGTGACCTGGTTGTTGAACAGGCATTTGCACTGCTGCATTTTCACCATGTAGTTCAATAGGGTTCTGAGGTAGCACTGTTTTTTCTTTGCTGAGGCGGGCTCATCACTGCAAAAAATGATAAGATAAAAATACTAGGTAAGATGAATTTACTTATTTTAAAACTTAAAACACTTATTTCCATCACCATTTTTCTTAGTAAGACAAAAAAAATTCTTGTTTTGAGGTAATTTTTACTAGCTTGCCAGTGGGGTAAGTAAATTTCACTTGTCAAGTCAAATAGTAACTTGTTTTAAGTTTTTTTTTTTTCTTAATACAAGTTACTATTTGACTTGACAAGTGAAATTTACTTACCCCACTGGCAAGCTAGTAAAAATTACCTCAAAACAAGAATTTTTTTTTTTGTCTTACTAAGAAAAATTGTGATGGAAATAAGTGTTTTAAGTCTTAAAATAAGTAAATTCATCTTACCTAGTATTTTTATTTTACCATTTTTTGCAGTGATCTGTTCATATTCTTCAGCAGCAGCCTCTAGTATTTCAGCCTCTGCTTGTGCAGATGCGGCCGCCTTTTCTACTCTCAGTTCATGCAGATTAGCTTGAATTATAGCTTGCTGTTTTGACATCTCCGCTTCTTGTCTACCAAACGCCAGCTCAGCACGCGTGGCTTCAGCTTTAGCTCGTGCTTTCAAGGCGAGAGAACTAGCTACTGAGAGTCAACTGGTTCATGAGCAATTGGACACTTGTGACCGTGTTTCCAGTTCCTCAAAATCCACGACTTACTTATTCTGCGTCATGGTTATTTGGTTTGTTTCCTTTTACTCACAGGTTGGAGGATCGCTGGCCGTTGGAAGAGTTGCCTTTTTACTATTCTGCCCCTGCTCGTGTGTGCGTTGGTGCGAGGCTACAAGCTCGGCAGATAGCTAACAGTTCCCAAGAAAAGCCGAATGCCAGAATTATCTTCAGACCTTTACTTAAGATGCACTGTAAAACTGCAACCAAACATACAAAATATACCTTAGTTACATTTGTTACTGAAGGATATTTGCATGAGATAATGCACATAAATGGGTAGAAAAAAAACTGTTAGCTTAATGCTAACATCTATGGGAAATCCCATTATATAGCTAGCGGTTTGCAATTCCACAACTAACTTAAGAATGAAACATAATTTTGGTTTTTAACTTTGGTTTTCATCACAGATATTCTCAGTTTATACTTATACAGCAGTTGAACATAAATTTACTGACAGGAAAATGTCTTCTGGCCCTAAACGTAGAAAAAGGAAAAATCTTTGCTGCTTTGCTTCTTCATACAAAACGAACTGCCTACGGCAAACCCAAAGGTACAAAAATATGCGCTACTGCGACACATTTCAACCACTAGAGGTCTCCCTTACCCCATGTTAACAACAGAACATCACACCCATGATATTTAGCGAAGGCTGTCATGACAGTCATGAAAGTCTCGCTAATGATAAAACCACAACAGCTCCACAGTGCAATATTTATTCCACAAATATGAACAAGAAAAACATCTGGTCAAATATAAAATATTTGCCTTTCTCAATCAGCGGCATTTTCTCAATGACATTTGCATTGTGTTTTAGCTGGGGTTTCTGCATCAGTAAGAGAGTGTGCCGTTCTGCATCAGTAAGAGAGCGCGCCATTCACAAACGCCATAATGAACACGTTCACAATAACGGTCATCAATCAGAAATACATATGAACGAGTTCATGAGTTCATTGAATGCATTCAGGCACACTGATGATAGCAATGCTGCTCAACAATAAGTCTGCAGTATCAGCATTAGTTTTCAGGCACAAATCCTCCTGGAGCTTCATCCAGTGATGAATGGATGACCCAATGTTTACTTGGCTTTGAGTCCTGCGTTGCTCACCTTTTCCTCTGCAGACTTATGCTTTCTCCCAACTTTTGCCGGTGGGGCAAGCAGGGGCTGTGTGCTGCTGTCGCTGTCTTTCTTTTCTATTCTTCTAGCCCTTGTTGCTAAGCTGCTACTCAGCTACTCCTTCTTCTTCTTTAATGTTTATTGTGCGGTTTGAAAACACTTGGTGCATTACTGCCACCAGCTACTTGCGTGTTGCAGAAAGTTTCTAACGCAGAAGGGGGCGGGGACGAGGTGGAACACGGAGCACGGGGAGTCAGAGCAAGTTCTTGGGGGAGTGTCAACTACAGCGAGGGGATTGGATGAGAGTAGGAGAGAGACGTTGACCAATATAAGCCATCCGGCCGGATGGCTTACATTGGTCAACGTTTCTGCAGCGCTGCAGTCACTAGAGTGAATGGATTTTTTTTTGTTTTTTTTGCTCTTCACATTGTGTAGATTGTACTGAATTAGGTTATAAATAGTGATCAAACATTCAAATCGTATACTACAGATTTAAGCTTATTTTTACATCTCAGCTCTGCAAGTTTTGAATTCACTGGTTGCGCCTATGTCTGTAATATTATGCACTGACCTATCAGTATGCATTTCTTAAAGAGCTAAATAAACTGAAATGAAACATTCAATGTTGTGTTAATTTATTTGTCAAATCTATCCATGTTCTCTGGCTGGATTGAAGTTGAAGTGCATTAGTGTAAACATATGGTACTTCTGTGAAATGCACTAGTAATTGTTTTCATCACAATTCAACATTCCATTGGCATACTTTTTTATAAAATTTATTTAGGGTTACAGCTTCTTTGGTTGGAATACAATTTTTAGAGAAAGAAATATATTTTTCCGTGGCTTCAACTGCATCCTTGAAATGTATTCTGGAGATCCCATGCACTCTAAATGTATTTTAAATGCATTGTGGCCAAAATAAATATATTTGAAAAATATTTCCTTTTTGTATGGGAATGTATGGTGCTCATGTGCTGTACTTTAATATAGATCTAAATCCTGCTTTTCTTCAGTACTGTAATATGAGTTGTTGCTTTTTTTATAATTTCCACTGTGAAACTGAATTTTAATGGTAAATTGCCCATTGTAAAACAGTGAGAAAAAATCTCTGGACAGGGAATATTTTACTTTTACCAGAGGGAGCACTGGAGTACATGGCCTGAAAAATAGGATGTATGCTCAAAATGTGCTCTGTGAAGCATGGCCAGCTTATGAACTGCTTAGGTTCTGGGAACATACTCTGGTGGAACTGCAGGAGCTGCACTGTAAGATGAATCCCACCGGTTTAACACTGAGCAACATAATACGTCTTAGTTTGATCTGCAGCTTTGAGCTCTCTCTTACCCAGGCCTACCAAAGAAAATGGCCAAGCTGTAACAAAAGTTTGCCAGATGTCTACCTTTCTCAAATAACCAGCAACACAATATCGAAAACATGCCACATCCCGCAAAACTTAGCACCACAACACTTTCAAGCCAGTACATTTTCACCAGAACCAAACTAAGAAAAAACAAAAAATCGCACAGCCTGTCAAAAACCCAGAGAAGAACCAAATGAGTTTTCAATTGTGCATTGCTGGTTCTTTGAAAAAGGTAGACATCTGACAAACTTTGTTACAGCTTGGCCCTTTTCTTTGGTAGGCCTGTTACCATAATTCCTCTTCAAGAATATTACACAGCAAAAACTTTGAGTTTCTGGTATAATAATAAGAATATTATTATTATTATTGTTATTATTATTATTATTATTAAAACTTTAAATATACTGCATTTTGTCAAGTACTTAAAACACAGAATTAATATACTGTACGTTGCTGTACAATATACTGCATATGTGTGGTGTGTGTGTGTGTGTGGGTAAAGAGCTTGTTTCCAAAGCACACAATATATCCATTTTACAGTATATCTATTGCATTTTATAAAAAACACATTTGACCATGAAAAAAATATGCCTCAAAGTATGGCCAGGGCCATAATTAAGAGTTTGTTTCCAAAATGCAATAAGTGCCAAAATTACAAAAATTTAGATATACAGCACCGTCCATAATTATTGACACCATAATAATTGGTAAAGATTTGTTCTTTAGCTTCCAATAAATTCAGTTTTTTTCTAAATAATATTGGAAAACAATGGAAAAAAAGAGGAAAATCCAACCTTCAATTCAAATGCATTTATTCAGTGGGAAAAAAATCCCACATTTAGAAATAATTCTTTAACATCAAATCATGTGTGCTACAATTATTAGCACCCCTGATGTTAATACTTTGTACAACCCCCTTTTGCCAACAAAACAGCACCTAATCTTCTCCTATAATGTTTCACAAGAAGGGAGAATACAGAAAAAGGGATCTTCGACCATTCCTCTTTGCACAATCTTTCTAAATCATCCAGCGACCTGGGTCCTCTCCTCTGCACTCTCCTCTTCATCTCACTCCACAGGTTTTCAATGGGGTTGAGGTCTGGGGACTGAGATGGCCATGGAAGGAGCTTGAATCTGTGTCTGGTGAACCATTTCTGCGTAGATTTGGCCACATGTTTAGGGTCATTATCTTGCTGAAAGACCCAGTGATGACCCATCTTCAGCTTTCTGGCAGAGGCCACCAGATTTTGATTGAAATTTCCTGGTATTTCAAAGCATTCATGTTACCACACACCCTAACAAGGTTCCCAGGGCCTCTGGAAGAGAAACAGGTCCACAGCATCACCGATCCTCCCCCATATTTCACAGTGGGAATGAGGTGCTTTTCTGCATACTCATCTTTTGTGTTCCGCCAGACCCACTTAGAGCTCACACCAACACTCTATCTTGGTCTCATCTGACCAAAGCACATGGTCCCAGTTGAAGTCCCAGTACCGCTTAGCGAACTCCAGACGTTTGCGTTCATGATTGTGAGTGAGAAAAGGTTTTTTCCGTGCATGCCTCCCAAACAGCTTGTTGGCATGTAGATAGCGCCTGATGGTTGTTTTGGAGACTTTGTGACCCCAAGATGCTACCATTTATTGCAATTGACATAACACTCAAAGAGTTTTACACTTTACAGGCATACACTTCACAGTCTACAGAGACGAGCAAAGGAAATTTCTTACCTTTTGATATTTTGAAATAAAAAACTGTTTGAGGGTAAATCTGCCCTCAAATCTATTGTCAGCCCAAGACATCTGTGTTATAACAAAACTAGGTCTTCCGGTCTCAAATCAGGCTTTTTTCCAGATCATTGCTTCAAAAATCTCAGCTCTTTAGCATTCAGCTTGCTTGTAATATATTTTCCTCTCTGTGATCGGCTTGTGATGCTGTCAGTAAAACTTTGCCAGTAGCCATTTGATTCTATGGGTTCTGATGTTTTCAATGAGCTCTAAACCACCTGAATCACACAAACCCACCCTGAGCTAGAGCCTTGCCTTCTCAGTGTGTCAAACTGAGTCCATGGGCCATTTGCATGTACTTGAATAGTGCAACAAAATAAACACTTAACTGGTTTGTTTGGGGTATTTTCTGTATAATTATCCGTTAAATATTCGACAGTTCTTTTCAGAGTCCTTTTCTGACAGAATTCCATGCGCCATTCCACGTAAATACTGGGAGTACAACAGTACAGTACCCGTTTTCTTGACTTGTTCTTTATATTGGCAATTTGACTTATAAGTGACAATCAGCTCATGCAGCCATGTGGTCAGGGTGAAGCGCTGCATCGTAGACTGCCAGGGTTCATGCGTAATTCATGCGTTTTCGCTGTGTGACTGGGCCTTAAACAGATGGATACAAAATGGGAATTAGGGAGAACGAAGTACTAAAGGCCCAGTCACACAGCGAAAACGCATGAATTACGCACAGATTTTCGTTTCTGCGCGGAGCGTACGTCGTATGCGTAATTCGTAGGTGGAACAAACGTGGACTGTCAGTGATTGCAAGTGGATGTGCGTCGAAGGCGGTTTGTGCGTGATTTTGAGTTTTGAACGGTTCAAAAATTTTCCGACGCACAACTGTGCGTTGGTTTGCGTAATTCATGAGTCGGCATGCGTAGTTTATGCGTCGAGTATGCGTAACTATGCGCGGGACACTCGTCGGCCGTCAGTGCTTATGCGTCAGAACTGGTTTGAATCCGCGCACGTCCACTGATGTCCCACGTTCATATCACGCATGAAACGCGCATGTATCACGTTCATTCCACTGACATCCACTGACAATACGTGAAGCGTTCGTGTTTGGACGTGCTCCGCCGGTGATTCATGCGTCGGGCGTGCGTCGAATGTTCGTGGAATACTGCACCGTGTTTGCTATTATGCGTCGACGTGCGCGATATGTCAGTGATTGTAAGTGATACATGCGTGGTTCATGCGCGATTCATGCGTGATTCGTCCGAGATTTCTACCCCCGACACCCCGAAAAATTGGTCAATTTCTCAACGCACAAGCACGCACAAACCCAACCTGTGCGTGATTTGTGAGTGATTCGTGCGTGATCGGCTGTGTGACTGGGCCTTAAGCATCAACCAGCAATCAAGCAACGTCATACAAACAATCAATAACGAGACTTATGGGAGAATTCACAGAAAACGAGCAATCAACAATCTAAACCAAGAAAGCGCAGAAACGAGACTTAACCAAAGCGAGCTAAGGGAAGAAACGAGTCGACAAGGAGCTGCCGAAAAAATGCGTCTTTTTAAACACACACTAATCAGGTGAGATCCCAGCTAGAATGCAGAACAGCTGTCGAGGAAGGCGGAACTAGAAAAGCAAGGACGGTGATAGGAAAGCGAGAAGAAGCAGGTGGAGTCCTAACTCTGATCTAACTAATCACCAGTGCCTCGCTAACTATTCTTCGGTGCGGATAGCCAATGAGAACAGCCAGAGAGAAGGAAGGGGAATTACCTCACCGAATTACAGGGAAGAGAGTGTGAAGACTGACAAGATACCACACGATGGAAATGACAGGAAAACGTTCAGCAAATAGCAATTAAAACTACTAAAACATACTAAAAGCAAACATACAAATCAGCGATTTCTAACAACCGGTTGAGAAATGTAGGAGAAAAACGTGTACATACACACAGACAGACATCGACCTCAAATATATTATAGATTTTAAAACACTAAATCAATTTGAGTCCTTGTGGAATTGGGTGTTCTAGTGGGACTAATGATCAGCTGCATGAGCTGAAAATGATCAGTTATCTGAGAGTCTGTCAAGAAGATTGACCTCCCAATTGATTTTACAATCTCCATTAATAATCCAGATTGCAAGGAGCTTCACTCTGGATCTGCCCTGGCTCTGTGCCAACTCCAGTTGATCCGGCTCAGAGCCGGGGCAGATCCAGAGCAGAGGAGCTTGCCATCTGGGAATTATCTCTTTGTTAAAATCACATTCCTCTGTTACGTTCTCAAATTCTCTTAAAAACTTTTGTCAGTAGACAGAGGGTGATAAATCACAATGAGAACAAAGGATGGAGCGAGAATGATATTTAGATTAATAAGTTCCTATTCCAAATTGTATTTTGACCATTTGCCCTCATTACACTGAATACTATCTTTGACATAAACCATTACTCCACCCCCTTTAGAACCTCCTCCATCTCTTCACTAAATCTTGAAACCAGAAACATGGAATGGTGCTGATGGGATATTTTCATGGAGCTAGTATCGAGGTTCTTTCATTCAAAGGGTCTCATTCATGAAACGTGAGCAGAATGAATTTGCGTGTAAACTGTTTGCAGACGGATATTTACGTGCATCTCCGCATTCATCAATATTTATTTAAATCTACACATGCTGCTGACCATGCGTAGTGCTTGTGTAAATTTAAGAATGCACATAAATAATGCTTGTCACTATTGGAAATTAAAATTTTAATTCATATTGCGCTCTGTTATGTACACAATACGCGGATGCCTTTGAAACACATAGCCTAAACATGACAAACGATTAAAATACAACGCATTTAGTTAAATGAGTTGGCAAGTGGCAGGTTTAAGATCCAGATTAGGTTCATGATTGTGAATTATCTATGTGAATCAATTCAATAGATTACACGTTCTTCCTACACATTGAATGATGATAATAAAAAATAAAAGTGGAGGCATGTTGCTGTCTCGGTCAAGTATAATTCCTGACAGAGAGGTCTCCCCAATTATGCCAGCAATGCGCTCGTCTGCAGATGATAGTTCATCCAATGAATAACATAAGGTCGGACGTGACACTCCTGATGAAACCTGTTTTTCTGTATTACGAAGTAGTGGTGCAGAAAAACAGGTTTCATCAGGAATGTCACTTGCAACCTTTTGTCATTCATGGGACGAGTTATGACTGTGAGCCACCTCCTCCTGTGGCTGAAGTATTTTTTTTGTTTGTGTGTGTGTGTGCGCTTATACAGTACATTTCTTTACCTCCAGTTTCATGTCAAACCATTTACGCTTCACCTCGGACATAGTTCTTCGGACTACTAAGACAACATGAACGGATCTGTCACCTCCCTCCAGGCCTTCGCTTTGCTTGTCCCTGTCACACCACTGCTAACAAATGAAAATAAAATGTTTTTTCTTAACTGCACTTCACCCAAAATAATTTCTATATCTCCTTTGGAATAATTCTCTTTTTCTTTCTCTCTCTTTCTCTTTCTTTGCGCCATGACTGACAGGCCGACTGGGTGCATCTATACCACCTTATATGGTGGTCATTGGCAATTCATGGATGGGGATTTACGCTAATAGCTGATTACCGGGAGCGCGCTGTCACTTTACGATGGATTGGCATTCATGATCATACACACTTTTATGATCAGATCTGAGTTTCCCGCGGTGTTCATGAATCCGGAGTAGGTTTTTAGTAGCGTAGGCTTTTATGTGCAAATCTATGCACAAATTTACTAACGTTTCGTGAATGAGACCCAATATATATATATATATATATATATATATACGTTTTGTTCTAATATGAGGTTCTTTTGGTTCAGAATTAGTGAATAATGTTATCCTCTGTCCCAAACCTAATATCCAACAACAGGTTTAGGTGAGAGTGTTGTGATTCTGTCTTTGCCATGCCACGTACCATGTTTCATGCCCATGCTCATGTTTAAGTTCTGTGCCTGGGCTAGTGCCATGTTTTGACTGACCCATGTGTTTCGTGACCTCTGCTTATGTCTAACTATTCCTTGATTATGTATTGTGTTTTGGTATTTAGATTTTCATGTTTTATTATTTTCATGTTTTAGTTTATTCATAGTTTACCACGCCATGTTTCATTTCTATGCCATGTTTCTTTCTATGCATTGCACTTCGTCTCCCCTGTCTTGTCATGAGTCTTGCCTTTGCTCCTTCGGATGATTTATTGGTTTCTAGGTTTCAATCTCGCTTCATTATCTTGAGTTCTTCCTTCCTCTTACTTTCAATATCTTACTAACACATACTAACAGTTTGTTATTTTTGATAATTACTAACCAACACTAAACCTGTACATTTTGACTAACTTACTAACGAGCACTCGGGATTGCATAGCTGCACTTAATAATTGACGAACAATCTCTCAGTATTTGCCCTATTCTAGTCTCCGCCTCTTGTCCATCCATTTTCTATACCCGCTTATTCCTCACTAGGGTCACGGGGCGAGCTGGAGCCTATCCCAGCTGACTACGGGCAAAGGCAGGGACCCACCCTGAACAGTTTGCCAATCCAACGCAGGGCGCACACACCATTCACACACCATACACTCTCACAGTCATACCTATGGGCAATTTGGTGTCTCCAATTAGCCTGATATGCATGTCTTTGGACTGTGGGAGGAAACCGGAGTACCCGGCGAAAACCAACGCAACACGGGGAGAACATGCAAACTCCACACAGAAAGGCCCCAGGCCGGATTCGAACCCACGACCTTCTTGCTGTGAGGCAGCAATGCTAACCACTGTGCCACCATGCTGCCCCTCCGCCTCTTGTCTTTCCCTAATTATCTCTGCTGCGATTTTCTCTGGGTCTTCCACAAACTGCTTTGTGCTTTCCTTTCTCTAAACTATGCACTTTTAGTACTCCGTGACTGGAGCTGTTTGTCTGTCTATAGGTTGGTCTTGTGATCCCTGTCTGGGTTTTGGCTGCAGCCAATTTCTTGTAATTAGTTTGTTCCCAATGTGTCTCCCCATGATTATCATGCCCATTGATTGCGCCTGTGTTCCCTTGTCATGTGGTCACCTGGATATGTATATTAGATGTCTGTTTGTTTCACTTTCTTGTCAGATCGTTCTTCCATTGCTTACCTGTGCCAGGCTTCTCTCGCCTTGTATCATTGTGATTTATCTTTCTGACTGGACCGTCCTAGACTTCGAGCTTTTCCTCATCCCTGTACTTTGCCGCAGTCGTGTTTATTGACCCATTTTTGTCTGACTATGATTTTTGTGATTGCTACCCTGCTTACGGTTCTGGATTTCGCCCTTTGGATTGTGCTTTTGGACTGTGGACTTTCTACTGTTGCCAGCTCTGTTGGGGGGTTTCCCCCCTCAGAAATAAAGCCTCCTTTTTGTATTTTACTGGTTGTCGCTATTGGTTCATTTCGTAAATCCTCACAGAGTGGGAATGCTTAACTTACTTACCTTAATTCGACAGCAATCACAAACAATCACTACATAGAAAAAAGTTTTCACTACTCATATGACTGGTAAAACTTGCAACTCTTTGATCTTAATATTTAAGCATGCCAACACTGCCAGCAGCTAACAATCCTTTTTGAGGACATGGAAGACAATTCCTTTAACTGGCTGGCACAAGTTATTTGTAAAATATAAAATATGCAGGTATATGATTCGTATTTCATATATTGCACTTTCAATAACTTGCCTTTTAATCTTACCCTGTGTGAGACAATGCTGAAAGTTTATCTTGAGGTGCATTGAGATTAGATCGTGGATAGCCCCCTGTTGGCAGTAAAGAGGATGGCCTTGGGGCATCCACCAGTGTTCAGAGCTCATAGCAGCTCTCATTTCTCCACTGGAGTGCTGGAACCCCTCAGGACAGACTAAAGCTGAAGTCAAACAGCATTCTCTGGGCTTAAGTTACACAGACCTCAGCTGTGCAAAGGAACTGAGAAACACTTTAATGTAGTCACAACAGGGAGCAAAGCCAAAGGAAACAAAGCCAGAATGGCTGCCATAACAGGATGACAGGGCTACATATTGGCTTGGACCACACACACAAAAACTCCATTGCTCCATCCTCCTCCGCCTCTCAATATAAGCCCCCTGATAGTGAAAGCTACTGAACTGAGCAGAGACAAAAACTTCTTTTCACTCTGCACTCCATAGATTTGAGGGTTTGATGTGCTGCAATGACATGGTTGATCGGTCATTAGCGATCATGTGGGATGCGGCAATAACTCACAGCTCACTGCTGGTAATGGTAATGCTCACCCACTGCTGATGGGGCCACGTGGCTGGGAAGATGAAAATACTCCAAATCAAATGGAATGTCAGACTGCAGCACGGCTCTGGAACCAGCTGATTCATCACTCTCCATTTGCAGGAAGTCTTTATCTAGTAAATGGATGTTGTATCTGGTAAATGAAATCAAAGAACAACAAAAAAAATCACAAGTATTTCCGCTGCTATTTCATCATCTCATTTGTGGATGGTATTTAATTAATGTCATCTGAAAAAATTGATATCCTTGACATTGCTTTGGTCTTTGATTTGATTTCATTTGAAGCATTTTATGTGGTATGTACTGAAACGAAAAAAACTCCCGCACACAGTCTTCTCACTTGCAATGGATTTATTAGTCAACGTTTCGGTCAACCGACCTTCCTCAAGACAACAAACAGAAAATGCTGGAGAGCATATCTTAAATGCAGGCTGGTAGGCCTACGTGGCTCAATCAGGTAAAATCACATGACTACTAGTCAGACGCATTTCAAAAGTAAACATCAATACAAATAACCATGTACCAAGGTATTAATAACCCCATTTAAGAAAACAATAAAAGTGTTTGCAATACATACCAAAATAGAAAAAAAATACTGTATATACTCTTCCAAAAAAGAAACAAATATATATACAAATATTGAATTATTGATTACACTTTCTTTTCAATATGTTTTCCACATTTTACGTTGACGTTCTTATTTTTCAAACAGAAAAGGTTTTATCCTACCTTGACATGTTTCGACGGGATACTCCCGTCTTCTTCAGAAGAGTCACCGATGTTACGAGTGACGCGTCTTATCAGCTGATGTTAGCGAGGCGTGGCCGCCCTGTCAGATTTGACAGGGCGGCCACGCCTCGTGCTGTCCGGCCACTCCTCCAAGATGGTACTCCAGGTGTGGGAAAGCGTGTATGCCCCCTCGTCCCGGTTCATGGTCCTGTGGGCCCGCTTCCTGATTTCAATTGCCTCCATGATCCAGCGTTCATGTCAATTGTTCAGAGTGCGGATGACTTTGGCCTTGTCCCAGTCCATAATATGATTTTCCCTCTTGCAATGGTCTGTGGTTGCTGATTTAAGGTTTGCCAGTAGTGCTTGTTCCTTAACTGAGCGTGTCTGTCTTACTGTTGTCTCTTTCTCGCATTCTTTTTGGTGTTCTTTTTTACGTGTATGAAAAGGTCTACCTGTTTCCCCAATGTATGGAATTCCACATCAACACCCTGGTAAAACCTTACATAAAATTACGACAACTACTGGTAGACCCGAAAGACCAAATTGACAATTGCAACAAATGTGACGTCATATACAAAATCCCATGTCGGTCTTGCCATAAAACATACATACAGCTCAGTGGAGCTGTTGGGGTCGTTGTCGTCATGTTTAGTAACGAAATGTACCCTGGGTACAATTCGACATATTGAAATGTACCCTGTCTTGGGGCAGTCTATCGAATTGTACCCAGGCTCTATCGAAGTCTACCCAGGTTGGTGAAATCTCGTTTATGAGGGCGGGACGTGATATTTTTTCCGTACCGTAATGCGTCGCTATTCTGGAATTCTGGTCCCCCCACTTGACTTTCGTCCCCTATTGCGCTTCAGTTTGCGTCATGATTATGCTAACAAAATAATATTACAGTTTGTTTCCAGTCTTACTCGGTAGCTAGCAAGTTGGCTACATAGCCAGCGTGTATTCGCGACTTTGCATGGACTTTGAATGTAATCTGTCCTACGAAAAAATCGTATCGCGTCCAGTGTCAAAGCACCTTAATTTGGATTAGGTTGGATAGCTTTTTCCCCTGTTTACAACTAACATCCGGCACCAGAAACCGGCTGACTTGTAATTTTACGACAAGGATTCCACCTCGCGCGATATTTCACCAACCTGGGTACATTTCGATAGCAAACATGATGACAATGACCCCATCAGCCTCAGTGGATGCCTCTCTGGAATTTGAAAACCTACCAAAAAATTAAATAAATACATAAATAAACGATGCTAAGCCTGTCGGGAGAGGGCAATTTAGGCCTGTAATACCCAGGGGGAAACCATGACGTTTGTATAAAGACATCAAAACGGTGACTTTGCACTGGTACTATGCCAACTTAGTCTACATTTTCTTATTACATTAACACAATTACAAACAACAAACTATAGCCGATGTTTTGCAAAGAACCTGCTATAGCTAATCTATACATGTCTTCCTGTTAAAGCTCTTCACCATTCTCTCTTGGGATTAATGCATGTTACAGCTATAGCCATCATACCTACATATCAGACTTTCGGGCAGGGGCGCAAACTTTCTTATGTGCGCGGAAGATTAATTGTATTGAATCCAAAATCGGCTTACGTGTGATTCATAGTCTACTAGCAATAAGGTTAGATAATACGACTAATCAGTCTCAATGAGGGCTACTGAGCTGATGTTTTTGCCATCTCAAAACCCGCCCTCACCTGGCATACTGACAAATACGCAGAGCTCTGGTGACACGGGGATGCCTAACACCTAACTAGCATCTTCTTATGAAACAAATGCGCCTTAATGCTGGTTGACACAGCAGTTTCAAAAGCTAGCTAACTAATGATAGACTAAAGACGGTGCACATCAATATTTATGGTAATGCGGATACTGTAGTCATGCAGACAGAAAAAGATACCTTAGTTCTGCTGTTTTTTCTCATCTTCCATTTTAATTTTTTTGTCTTCTCTGCTCTGGAGGGTTATGTCATTTTTTATGGCATTTCTTCTATTTTTAGCTTTTTCAAAAGGCAGTAGCTGTTTTTACGACAGTCGTACTTACAAACTACAGTCCGAGACAGGGTTATTATAGTTAACGAAAACTAAGACTAAAACTAAAACTAGCTGCGAAAAAATAATTTAGTTAACTGAAATAAAAATGTCAATTTTTAAAAAAATGAAAACTAAATAAAAACTGCAATGGACAATACAAAACTAACTAAAATTAAACTGAATTGCAGATAAAATTATCTTCATTTTCGTTGATAGTTTCGTTTTCTCCCTCGATTACTGTCCTGTTCAGAGTTAACCGTTGCTTACAGAGGGGGGAAGCATAGCGGCTATTAGCTGCCGTAGTTGCTGCAGGCGTCAGCCGAAGATGATGCTTCACGTGCACAATTCAGCCAAAAGGGTCCAGCTGCAAACGCACGGAGGAGTGGAGCTCCACTACCTCTCTAATTCAGCGCCGTCATAAGGGCTCACAGTCCATTGCGGCCCACAAAACCCACAGTACACGCCATGACAAAGTTATTTTGCATAGATTACCCTAATATTAATACTAATGCATTAGAGTTTAAACAAAGCCATGAAGGCATGCAATATTGATGAAATACATTTCAGTAACCCCCTTCTTTAAAAATGGTTCAATCCATGCTTCGTGCTTGTATTGGAAAATTGTCTGTGTGTTTTTGCTGGCGTAGTCGCGAACTAAGGCAGCAAACAGCGATCACCATCCTTGCGAATATGATGTCCAAGAGCAAACAAACAAACGAACACAAATCTGGACGCAATTCTTTTCAAAGAGAGGTGAGAGTATTAAACTAGCTTGCTATGTTAGCTGTTCAGGCTGGCTGTTCAGCTGCTAACGTTACGTTAATGTAACATGCAGTCAGCTGAGTAAATAATCACCTGGCAAGAATGACATTACTCAGTTATTAATGGTATCATCTACAGAAAAGATTGGTAAGGTTATCATTCGCCAGCCATCATAATATGCCGTCAAAAAATTTGGTAGCAGCAGCCTAGGACATGTTCCTCTGTTCTTATGAGTGGTTACTGAATACTCAGCTCTCTCTAGCTGTAATTGACGGTACACGCAAGGTTTGGCTATCGAAGTACATGTAGTCAGTGCGGAAACCTTAGGTGTAACTTAAATAATCGCTTGTCAAGGCTGACATTACTTTTACCTTCATTGTTTACTAAAACTAAACTGCTACTTTAGCCTGTTGACACAAGTCTTGCTCACGCGGGGGGTAATTTTACAGAGCTTGCTCTCCTCCTAACAATAGCAAAATGAAGCTGGGTGCTTAGAGCTATGGTGCTGAGAGGCCCATTTAGATCCTGTTTATTCCAAGACTCGGTAGGTTAGTTCTTCATCAGTTGTTTCATGGAGCATAACCATAAATGTTTACGAAAGTGATATGAAATGGAACAATTAAACCTTTATGCACTGCTACTTCAGAATCAGCTGTAGTCACTTCATCTGAACCTGACCCAGCAATAGATCCTCACCACCAGCAGTCTGAATATGTTTTTGATGGTGAGTAAATTAGTGAATAAGACTAGTAATTCATAATTCATGTATCGATACTCTCTTTCTTGAGTGGTTAATTTTAAAAAAGGAAAAATTGGGTGTATTGCATTAGGCTCCGTCAAGAACACTGAGAAACAGAAAAATAATGAATAACATCATGATATATTGTCGTTAAAGAGTGGCAATGAAAAGTCGGGGGCGGGGGCCCACACCGATATTCTGTCAGGGGCCCCAGAATTCCAAGCAACTGCCTTGCGCACATTCAGTGAAGAAGATGGCTAGCTCTCAAACATGGCAAAAGCTGCGGAAATAACTGAGCATGAATGACTGTATGGGGTGAGATGGGTTGGATTTTTTTTTCCCCCCAGTTATATTAGTATCATCAGTGTCACATGTTAAAAAAGATGATGGTTAAATAATACAGGATTAATAAAGGACTTGGTAAAAAAATATTTGCTGTCATACATTCTTTTATCCTTGTCAGCTTCTACAAATTAAGGCGTTCCTCCTAATAGCTGAAAAACTAAAACTAAGACTAAAACTAAATAAAAACTAAACTGAAACTAGTGAATTCCTCAAAATAAAAACTAAACTAAAACTGCTTAATCACTCGTTAAGCTAACTAAAACTAAACTGAAAGAAAAAAGCAAATTGTAAAACTAAATAAAAAGAAAAACTAATGAAAATTTCAAAACAATAACAACTTTGGTCCGAGACTTTTGGTGCAGATAACATCCATTGACAGTGCGCATGACATGTGGCATGAGCATGATGAATATGAAGGTGACGTAGTGATCTCTTCTTCAACAGCGGCAGCAGGAATTTGTTAAAATCAAAAGTATAATATTTCTGACCAGCGCATTCAATAATTTATGATTAGCAATGCCACTGACATAATATGACAAAAAAAAAATCAGACATTTTAAGCGTTCTTTGGGGGCCCCCTTGTGGCTGCAGGGGCCCTAAGCAGTCACTTAGCTCACTTATGCCTCAGGCCAGCTCTAGCTTCAGCATAGAAAGACATTTTGGACAATTCAATGCTTCCAACTTTGTGGAAGCTGTTTGGGGAAGGCCCCATTCCAGTGCCCTAATGCAAAGTCCAGAAAGACATGGTCCAGAAAGAGTTTGGTGTGGACGGGCCTGCCCAGACCCCATTCCTCAACTCCATCGAGAAACTTTGGGATGAACTAGAACTGTAATTGTGAGCCAGTTCTTCGTGTCCCACATCATTGCCAGACCTCACAAATGCTCTTCTGGAAGAATGGGAAAAAATTCCCACAGGCACACTCAAAAATCCTGTGGAAAGGCTTTCCAGAATAGTGGAAGCAGTTGTAGCTACAAAGCTAGGACCAAATCCATATAAATACCAACAGATTTAGAATGGGATGTTTTTGTATAAAATTTCCAGTAGGTGTTATAGGCAGGTGACCTAATACAGGTGTCCATACATTGTATAGTCTCATTTACTTCTCAAGGAGTTCTTACATACATCACTTTGCATGTTTACATGCAGAGTGAAGTCAAGTTACAGTAATAACTCAATTATGGCCGCATAGACTTAAGAAGATATATTTGTCCCCTACAATTGCATGAGCTGCCATTACGCTGTAATGTAAGGCACGAAGAAACTGAATGTATGAATCTTATTTGTAAAATGTGTCATTCAAATAGTACGAAAGACAATCTTCTACAATCCAGTAGAAGAGGAGCAATGGCATACGAGGCGCTCTGCACAAAGAAATATTGATCAACGTTCTTAAAAGAGCTGTGAGTGAAAAGACTGCTTAAATACACACAGTGAAGGTCACATGCTATACAGGAATCAGGTGTAGAGAATAAGACTAATTACAACGGGAGAATCACGTGAGGGAAGCCCTAACCACGAAAACTGGCGAAAGACAAAACATGAACGGGAATCACACAAACAGCCTATGACATTAAAACAGCTCCGGTCCAGGAGTTCTATGTGCGCAGATAATGAGCGCAGGAGAGTAATTAAGCACGTGCGAGAGACCTTGCTCTTGAGTGAGCTAGATTGTAAACCTGCTGTGGTGCTGTCTGGGGGTCAGCAAAAGGGGTGAGCAGAAACGGCTGACAGGCATAGCCCTTGTCACCCAGCAGCAGGCCAGAGAATTCAATAGTGGACAGTAACTATAAGTCATTCTTACCTGAACATTGATGCTGTGGAAGGAATTCCTGTTCACAAAATCCCTTTCATGGGCACCTGAGGGGTGCACTATCCTTATGTGGGTGCAGTCAAGCGCACCAATGACATCCAGGAAAGCTGTAACACAATATGAGAAGGCTACTGCGACTGTTCTAAAAGTTACTCCGTTTTTGATTTTGTTTTACTTTATTAAAGGGAAAAATTGGTCTAAAATATCAATTTAACTTATAGGCTTGCACACATTACCGGCAATTTTGTAGAAGTCTTCCTTGATGTAGCGGATTCTTCTGTGGCCAGGGAAGGTGACAAAAATGTGCGAGACGTCTTTTAACGTTAAACACACTGCACTGATGGTGCGGCAAACAGTGGCTTTGCTCAGATTTTCTGCGTCGCCCCCTGCATACAAAAACATGCCACCAGCAAAAATTCGGAGGCCAATGCTCACCATCTGTGGAATGGAGAGGGCATGGCTGCGCGCTGTGCGGTGCGGCAGTTTTTTTACCCAGCAGGCTGCAGAGGTAACATATACTGTCCCTAGAGAAGCGGTACCGTTCTTGCAAGCACTCTTCTGGAAAAGCCAGCGGGTCCGACCTGTCTCTGAACACTTTTTCCCGTCGGAAAGCTCTCCTGAGAATGAGTGCCTCTTTGTGAAGTATGCCATCTAGGAAAGGGCACGCCATTGTGAGGGAGGAAACTGATCTGCATATTGAACCTTTATATGTCTTATTGATTACCGATTGCAACTTTTTAGGCCACGTGTAAAGTTTGTCAATCATCTCACAGCCACAATAATAGGCCATATTCATCATACTAATTGTACCTACCAATATGCCTATTCTGATGACATTATGATTCAGAATTTTCATAAACTCCCTGATAATTATTTCTGTGCAGGCTGTTTGTATATGTGCAAAATGAAAAACTAAACTAAACAAAATGAAATTTAATAATAGCCTAAAACAAAATACAAGGGAAGGTGGAATAACTTCATAATTTGCTTAAACTCTTATGGTTTTTTGTTTTATTTTTATTTTTCTTTTTGATCCTCATTGTAAGGTGTCTTTGAGTTCTTTGAAAAGCTTTTTTTAAATGAAATGTATTATAACTGGAAGAAACACACTGGTTTCAGAAGAGCGTGTCTGCTGACTGAACAGCAGGATTTATGAAGCCTGCCTGTTATCCTGGTCGGGAGCAGGCTAGCTGCACAGAATAAATCTCCATGGTAACTTACGTGCCTCCACTTTTATGAAACCAAATCATGGCTAATTTGATCTAGGATAACAGGCAAATCCCGGCTTAATCCGCTATCTGCTATTTTGTCAAATATCCCCCGGAATTAATTTCAAATCACCGAAGTCAGTGGGCACGCAGAAAGGGAAGATGGACTGAACCAACTAGATCACAAGACAGGGGAGAGAAGTGTGATGGAACTGAGAAATGGAATGAACTAGAAATCTGAGTATTAAAATAACCAAAAAGAATAAATAAAAGACAAAATCATGAAGAGAACCTGAACATAAACATGACAACAAGGCAGAATCACAACACTACACACTGTACCTCCACCTCAACGAGCAACAGGTGTGGCTCGTTGAAGTGGAGGTGCAGACAATAGGAGGGGGAGGGACTGCAGGGCAGGACCATCACACCTAAATTATGCCAAAGAAACCTTAGCTGTGTTCAAAATCGTCCACTCACTCCCTATTCCCAACATCGTGTATATGATATAGTGCACTACATAGGGAATGACCAAAGGAGATTTCGGACACTACACCGGAATTTTCTGAACATGATTGCATAGGCAAATGCGCTGGATATTCTTATGATGAAAGCGTACATGCCGAGTATCATGTAAACAAACCGGACGCGGTCTTTTTTTCCTTACCGTTAATGCGTTGCTGTTCTGAAATTGTGGTCCCCCCAAGTGACTTACGTCCCACAATATACGTCAATTAAGGTCATGATTACGCCGGTGAAATAAGGCTACGGTTTGAGCTTTGCGAGCTAGTTGGCTATCTAGCAAGCAATACGATAGCTAGCAAGCCGAAGTGATACCAAGCTGTGTGTCATAATTAGCGTGCCATTGAACTCTGCTACATGGCCAACTGGCTAGCGAACTTAAAGGCTACAGTTCGCTCACAATACTCGCGACCGAGCTGTTTTGCTAGCTACCTAGCAAGATCGATAAGTATAATATTTTAGCTAGCATGCCAATGTATTTCACATCCTAAAGTCGCTTTCACACCGGACGCGAAACAAATTTTTCCCACGACAGATTACATTCAAAGTCGATGCAAAGACGCGAATACTCGCGAAAACGCGTGTATTTGCCTTTTTTTGCATTGACTTTGAATGTAATCTGCAGTCGAAGAATTCGTTTCGCGTCTGGTGTGAAAGCAGCTTTACGCAAACATTGGAGAACGTGTTTCTGGAGGGCGCTGCCACCTTGCTCTGCACATTCTTCTTCTGTGGAAAAACGGCCGCAATGCATTGTGGTATACGGCACTACAATGTAGGGTACATCGCTTGCTCACTCGATTCCGCGGTGCATTATGGGTATTTTATAGTCCACCATATAGTGGATGAAAAGAATTCGAACAATACTACAAAATGGCGGACACACTATATACTGCACTACATCCGTGATAGGGGGCGATTTCGAACACAGCCCTTGATACACTTCAGAAGTTCTGAAAGTCTGTCATTTGGAGTGACAAGACCAAAATAGAACTCTATGGTAACAACCATAGGCCCTATGTTTGGAGAGCAGTTAACAAGGCCCATGGTGAAAAATCCACCATTCCCACTGTAAAGCATAGTGGTGGCTCTCTGATGTTTTGGGGGTGTGTGAGTTCTATAGGCTGAGGGAATCTTTTGAAAATTGATGGCAAGATGAATGCAGCATGCTATCAGTAAATACTGGCAGAAAATTTGCATTCTTCAGCATGGAATCTGCACATGGGACGCACTTGAACTTTCCAGCATGGCAATTCTTCTGAGCACAAGACCATGTTGACCCTCCAGTGGTGACACAAGAGAAATGTGAAAGTTCTGGAGTGGCCATCACAATCTCCTAACCTCAATATTATCGAGTCGCTTTGGGGAGATCTCGAACATGCAGTTCATGGAAGATGACGAAAAGATTTGCAGGAGCTGGAGGCATTTTGAAAGAAAGAATGGACAGCTAAACCACACGAGAGAATAACTATCACTAAAGACTGCAAATTGTTGTTGATTTTTTTCCCTCATTGCCATGTTTTATTTGATGATTGTGTCATTCTACATGACCTATAGTTGGATATTAATCACATAAAAATGAAAGAAATATGTTTTGTCAAGCCATTCATGTTTTCTTTGAAAAATGTGACACATTTTACAAATTCAGCAAGGGTATGCAAACTTTTGAGCACAAATGTAATATGCTTTTTATCACTTTGGGCTCTAAATTCGTTGATCTGGCGCAGGCGCGGCGAATGGGGGTGCGCCGTGCCAACGGGGTGTCCAGGCGTATTTTTCAATTTCGTGCCCAGCGTAGCCTGGCGCAAGTACTCCTCTGTCCCGCCTCTGTCCCTCCTTCCAGCGCAAGTTGGCAAAGAAGGCGTGTTTGGGTATATCATAGCTGAGTCAAATATTGCTCATTGGCAAGAGAATCAATGGGCACGTTCACATGGGTAGTTTTCCTCAATCTGATTGAAAATCGATCGGAATAAGTGAATCTGATTTGATCTGTATACATGAAGTTTAACAGTGGTGTGCCCAAATAGACGCTAGGTGATGCTACAGCACTTGCCCCTTTGCCCTGTATCAATGAAAGTGCCCTCTTGAAATTTCGTTTTTTTTTTTTTTTTAATGATTATATTTATTATTATTATTATTATTATTATTAACACTTTAGTGGGGCCAATGTTGAAATGATCTTTTAGAAAAGCTGTGTGATTAAAAACTACCAAAAAAAATGCCCTGAAATGGGCCACCTCCTTACGCACTTCCGACCTCTCTTCCTTTGTCACGTGAACACGCGCGCAGTGCATACAGATGCGCTGCAAGAGCATATCAGCTGAGCGACTGGAAGCCACCGTCTTGTGCCCCACCAGCCAGGTAACTCACAGATCAAGTGAAATCGGACAGTTTGCCCTCCAAGCCCACCCTGTTATCATTTTGTTGTGCAGTAGCATGTCTCATACAGTGACGGTCTGTCGGCAGAAACACAGGGCCAGCAATAACCTCACCTTTCACTTCTTAATGACAGACACCTCTCGCAGTTTACCTTCCCGATTAGCAACCGTTGCTCAGGCTGATTGGATGAACCGACGAGAATCGAACTTGTTTTTGAAAGCCGTGTTATACATTGCATTACGATATTATACGGCGTTTAACTTTCTTCTGCACACCAATGGCTACGGAAAAAAATATCAATAGCCTACGTCTTTATAATTTCTGAATTTGCGTAAATTAATTTGCAACGTTCATTGGGCAATTAGCCATGAGAATCCGTTCTATAGGGGATGGGAACATGACGTCACGGCTGCAGCGCCACATGGGTTGATGGGAGAGATCGCCATACTGTGAGGCCACGTCTTGTTGTTGCGCACCGAGAAGCCAAAGCCATGGGAAGAATCTGCCATGTGGTCAGATATAGCCAGTTTTCATTTAGCGTATACAGCATACCGATTACGACTCCAGACTTCTCACGCTTTTCTTTACTCAGGGGTTGGAAGCAATGCATGCATTTCGTGATTGTTTCAATGAAATAAGATTATCTGAGACGTCTTTAAGCAATTCCATCGCTTCCAACCCCTCCGCACACAAGGACTTCAGTTCCGCACGAGAATCTCTTACATACATGTTAAATGAATAATTGCTGACTACAGCAGATGAACGTAAATATGCCACTTAAACGTAATACCGAATCAGTGGGAGTCGACAGGTTTGCGTTATGAATGAAAACTGGCCACACCAGTATTGAGAGTTTTCGGGGCTTCTGTAATGGTAATTTAAATGAAGGCAGTTTCGACTGCAGTTTCTCACAGGCACCTCATGCGGATCCAAATTTCCTATCAACGCAATTATTTTAATGTTCCATTTTCTTGCGTTCGGTAGAAGTTTGTCTCTTTATATTGTGTTTCTTTCGTTTAATCGACTTCTTAGCATCGCCTAATCAGAGATGCCAAGTCTCACGCATTACGTGAGAGTCTCTCCTCTAAGTGGCAGAGTTGTGACCAAGTCATCATATCCAAGTCAAATCAAGTCACTGGTCATTAGCTCAAACTCAAAGCAGACGAGGGAGAGCAATGAGGAGTGAAGGGGCAGAGGAACAAATTAGACAATGAGCTAACTAATTTACAAGCAGAGAGGGGAAAACTGAGAGAGCCATGAGCTGCATTTCATGTTGACATTGACCCCTCTCAGATCCTAAATGTATCTAAGCTTCTAACTCTCTCAGCTTTCCCCTCACTGCTTTTTAATTCGTTAGCTCATTGTCTAATTTGTTCCCCTGCCCCCTTCACTCCTCATTGCTCTCCCCCGTCTGCTTTGAGTTTGAGCTAATGACCAGTGACTTGATTTGACTTGGACACGACGACTTGGTCACAACTCTGCTTAGTGGCATTCACGTTCCTGTGTCAGCAATTATTCAACCAAAGCGCACTGAAGAAATTCACTCACGGAATTTAAATCATTGTGCATCAAGTTAATCAGTTTCACGTTCATTATGGTGGATTTCCTTAACAGTGACACGGAAATCGATTATGACTTAGGAATTCTCAGGCTTGTCTTTACTGAGGGATTGAAAGCAATGGAATTGCATAAAGACGTCTCGGATGGTCTTCTTTCATGAAAACAATTTAAACGATCATGAAACACATGCATTGTTTCCAATCCCTGAGTAAAGAGAAGCACAGGAAGTCCAGCGTCGTAATCACTTTCCATGTTACTTGTGATGAGGTGCACCTTTACGCAAGTGAATCGGAAACTTCAATGCACAAGGATTTTAATTCCGCATGAGAATCTCACTAAGCGTTCAATGAATAAATGCAGAATACGCTGAATAAACCTAAAAAATTTGGGAGGCTTACGCCGAATGCGTGAAACTTGGCATCTCAGCGCTTTCGACAAGTTTACACCTAGTTACTGTGTCTTTTTAGCTGTTTCAATTCAGTCTCGCACGATATGGCCTCACAATATGGTGGCGCACTATTGTTTACATCCCAGAATGCATTGCGCAGTGACGTCGGTTGCCAAGCTCTATATACTCTGAATGTGACAGCCAAAGTGCGTAGTAGCACAGCTGAGTGAAGACGAAAATAATTGCTGTGAAGTCGGATTCACATCAATTATATCAACATAGCCAACAGGCAATCGCTGTGTAATTAGCATTTCTTAATCATTACGTGTCACGCATTGGTGGTGGCTATTCTGTTAATTAACTGTTTGATTGTTAATCAATCAAACCTGATTGCAAACAGTTTAAGAGCAATTATCCAGGAAAGGGTGATGTTACTGAGGGCCTTCCTGGCATCTGACGGTACGCCACTGCTCATACAGCACCAAACAACTGAGCATTTTTTAGCCGACTGGTCACCTGATTAGCTAGTTTAATGCTATAGCCCAAACAATGATAGATAACGTGAGGACGACCACCACAAACAATGTCGGTCGACTTTGCAAATCTATCTGTTAAGCTGAACGTTTTCTTTCTAGGCAACATAAATGAACACATAAAGAAGAATCAGGCAGTTCCCCATTGCCTGAGAAAAATATCCCCAGAAAGGCTACCCATGTGCCTTCTTGTGATGAATGACAGTAGTCATGAATTGCACTGAACATGTGCGTGTAATGTTTATTTTATTTTTTTTATCTCACACTATAATAACATTTTCCACGTGTGCAAAAAAGTGCCCTCCCCCTCCCCCCTGAGCACTTGCCCCCCATAATGTCTGTGCACGCCACTGAAGTTTAAGTAAAGAGATCCACGTTCAGTCCGCGTTGACATGGCCCCAGCTGAATCCGATTGTACTGTGTTTTCTTACCTGCGTATTACGTCACTCTGCGTACGTCACTTCACTTACGAGCTTCTTATGTACTAGGAGCGCATGTGCAGACCGAACAATCCTCTTTATCAACACAATCCGCTCCTCTCAGTCGTTTACATGGAGCATGGAGCGGATTATCAATCGGCGTAGACTACCTCTTACAATCCGATCCGGGTGAATCAGATTGGCTTAGGTGTTTCTATGAGACATTTTGAATCTGATTGACCTTTCAATCTGATTGTAAATAGGATTTTTGGACCCATGTAAACGGGGCCAATGAGAGAGAGAATAAGAGAATAATAGGTGCGTGTTCCTATTATTACAGCCTGTTGCTGCTTAAAATTTTGGTATTAACATTCATGGAAAACAATGCAAGATACGTTACACATTTACGTTGCACTTTGTGATCTTAACTCAGTACGAGATCATAGCAATCAGGCTGTATTCCTTTCCCCCACTAAAAATGATAAAACCTAAGTGACAATAATAGTAGCCTGGTATTAAGCCGCTTGCACACTGGACGCGAAACAAATTTTTCACTCGACAGATTGCGTTGAACGCAGTGTCTTGTGTCCGAAAGTCTGACAGGGTTTTAATATATCTCCGTGTCCAACAGTCTATTATTGTTTTTAATTACTTCAAATCTACTGACTCTTTTAGGTATTAAACGTGAATGTTTTGATTAGAGGGCTCAGTTCTTCAAGATGAGTACCGAGAATTTCAATCAATGTCTCTGTTTAAGCTCTGCTCAATAAAGTGAGTCGACATTGGCGCGAGACAATATGCAATGCCTCCGTGTCTGACAGCCAAAAAAAAAGGACGATTAGAACAGATTGATGACGAAATAAAGAATAAAAAGGAACATTTTAACAACAGAACATCCAATGAACACAGCGATTTATTTATTTGCGTGTCATCTTTTTTGGATGTAATGTTTGTTGGTGATATATTTTTATTCTTTATTTCGTTATAAATCTGTTTTAATGCCAATACTTTTACTTTTTGCTCGCTGCTGAACATGGAGTATTTTGCATTTTGCGTCGGACAGTCTTGATCGTGCATGCGATAATTCATTCACACTGTCAATGGTCATGGAATTGCTTTGCTCACGCACTATTTTATCTCTGCTGTGGAAATAAAGCGTGAATCTGTTCGATCCATCAGACTAATTTGCAAAAGAAAGACAGAATAAAGACTTGTCTATCTTCAACAGAAGAAAACAGACGAATAGGCTAAGAAGACCAAGAAAAGTCAATAGCTATCAATTTGCATTTTGTGAAGGTCAAACACAAACATGGCCAAGTTTGCACGTCTAATAATTCCTGGAATACTCGGAAAAATTAGAACTTATATGACTTTCGGACACGGAGCTTTATTAAAACCCTGTCCGACTCTCTCGTCTTTGCATTGACTTTGACTGCAATCAGTTGTACTTTACTGAGCACGTATATATATATTAGCAGTTTGTGGTGGGCTGAGAAAGATATGAAGGCGTTAGTTTGAATCACAGATTCAGCTGCAATGATTAAGCCAGGTCAAGTTTCCCTTAAGGGGGCCAACCGCCTTTAATCTGACATCAGGGCAATAGATCCCAGCTCCTCAACATTACGAACTATAGCTTTAAGATGCCAGGACAGCTATAATCAAAGCAGAGTACAGGAAAAGCAAAAGGAGTGGAGTTACAGAACAGAGCAGAGCAGGGCAGTTAGTTATATTAGTAAACAGTGATATCTACACACCTAATCAAAATACGTGAATGTTCGTTGGTTAGTTTATGTACAGATATAGGGATTGGTCTACAGTAAAATTACAAGTACAACAGCCTAGCAGTTAATTAATATTGTAATTTCAGAAAAGCGAGAAGAAAGGTAAAACGAGACATGAAGGAAGTTCATGAAATACCGGAAAACTTCCGTAATCACCCGAAGCATGTCTGCACGCAGACAGGGGAGTGCACTGGCATGATAACACAAATCTCATGAGACATTACAGGGGAGACAATATGCAATGCAAAAATGGAATGGATGAATAAACATGAAAAATAATAAATACAAAAACAGACATATACAGAATCATAACAGTTACCTTGTGACACTGATTGGACATTGCTCTAGCTGGCTTGGTATGACATTGTTTCTCCTTTGGTTTCAAAGGTCAATAACGTGGGGCTGCAAGTTCTTAAAAGTTCAGAATCTGTCTGTTGTGATTCTGTCTTTGCCATGCCTTGTCCCATGATTTTTGCCCATGTGTCATGTTTAAATTCTGTGCCTGGCCTTGTGCCATGGTTGATTGACCCATGCATTTCTTGACCTCTGCTTATGTCTGACCATTCTTGGATTATGTATTGTGTTTTGATTATTTTGATTTTCGTGTTTTATTATTTTCCATGTTTTAGTTTATTCATAGATATCATGCCAGGTTTCATTTTCATGCTTTGCACTTCGTCTTTCCCTGTCTTGTCATGAGTGTATCTTTGGTCACAGTCCCTTGTTTAGCGTGCCACTCCAAGTGATTTATTGGTTTCTGGGTTTCAATCTTCCTTCATTATCTCGTGTTCTCCCTTCCTCTTACCTTTGCGATTTTACTAACACCTATTAACAGTTTGTTATTTTGATAATAACTAACCAACACTAACCTTGTATATTTTGACTAACTTACTAACGAGCACTCGGGATTGTATAGCTGCACTTACTAATTGACTAACAATCTCTCAGAATTCACCCTATTCTAGTCTCTGCCTCTTGCCTTTCCCTAATTATCTCTGCTGCGTTTCTGTGGGTCTCCCCAATTGCTTTGTGCTGTTCTTTCTGTCATTATCTATGCACTTTAATACTCCTTGACTGGAGCTGTTTGTTTGTTCATGGATTTGTCTTGTGAACCCTGTCTGCGTTTTGGCTACGACCAATTTCATGTAATTAGTTTGTTCCCAATGTGTCTCTCCATGATTATTGTTCTCATTCATTGCACCTGTGTTCCCTTGTCATGTGGTTACCCGGAAATGTATATTAGATGTCTGTTTGTTTCACTTCCTTGTCAGATCGTTCTTCCGTGTTACCTGTGCTACGCTTCCCTCGCCTTGGTCCATTGTGATTTATCTTTCTGACTGGACCGTCCTAGACATCGAGCTTTGCCTATTTTGCCGCATTCTTCTATTTTGACCTCTTTTGTCTGACAACGATTTTTGTGATTGGTGCCCTGTGTATGATTCTGGATTTCGCCCCTTGGACTCTGATTTTGGATTGCGGACTTCGTACTGTCGCCAGCTCTGTTGGGGGGGTTACCCCCTTCAGAAATAAAGCCTCCTTTTTACATTTTTCTGGTGTTTGCTCTTGGTTCATTTTGTTAAACCTCACACTGTCCCTGGAAAGCTTGGAATACTAACTCCGTTAAAACTTGACTGACTGGACAAGATTTTACTGAAATCTTTCGGCTGAGTCTTGTGGCTCAGTGTTAGCCCTACTTGAGGAGGATTTTACATTTGAGTGAGGTTTCGCATCCCAAAGCTTGTAAAAATGAAAATCAAAAAAGGAAGGAAAATGATATGAAAGATGTGCGTTTATATATGTGACCAAGGAAGGATATCAACAAGGTCCTGGCTAAAGAATCACCTGACGACACCAGGAGACCTTTCTCACCAGGGTGTGCCACGAGTCCCTTGTCCACAGCAAGCAGGCTCATACAAAGAGATAATAAATGGGACAGAGACGTGGTTTTCAGTACAAAAGTAAACAATGTTTATTTATAAATAATACAGGATAAAATGGTCGGGCTGTCCTTTATTATAATAACAACAGGAGTAAGTGTGGTAGTAGCTGCCCCCAGACCGGAATAATGCTCACACCGTAGGGGAATGGGGGGCTGTTTTTGAGGCGGGTTACCTTTCCAGATAGAAGTGCAGTTCACCACCCGTGCGCCATCTGGTGCCTGTAATCAACATGTGCGCACACACACACTCATAGGCACAACCACTACAAAGAAGTGTTTTGAAGGCAATCGTGAGGTGCAATTACCACTACTACGCGGTACAGTGCTCAAAAAAGGATGCAGCAACCTGCCCTGCCAACAGCTTCGATTACGCTACAGAAGGGGACAAGGAAAGGGTTATTAAAACAAGGACAACTGACAACTGGAACAATTAAACCATAAATTACCAGTAAATGGAGCAAACTACTGGGGGCAGCCAATAACACGTTACCCAGTATATCAATGGGAGAGGGGAGCTAAGTAGAAGTCATGACCAGTCAACTAAAACCCAAAAGAAAAGCTGTCATAAAATTAGTCCATAGTCAAAGCAGCAGGAGCAATCTACCTGCATACACAGAATCATTAAGCAATTAGTACTGCACGTTTAATATACAACTAGGATCACATGTCCCAAGTATACGTCATGCAATACATGTTCGCCGTTTACCTCACTGTGTCTCGGACACCATAAGGGGTTACAGGAGAGGAGAGGCCCTGGCTCCTATTTCAGCTCTACAGGATTATTACATACAACATCTTTATTACTTTCAACCAGCAAATGAAATGCATACATACATAACATTGTTACCATGTCAAGGTCCTTAGATCACAATGTATTGACACCAACGCACGCTGGTTAGCACAACAGAAGTAGCAACCAGCTTTACCTTCCGCTGTTGCGTCGGTCTGTTGCCGGCACTCTGGAGGCGTCTCGCCCAATACCTAAACGCAAAGCATGCTCGCTTTAAATGTGACAAGAACAAGGATAAAACCACCAATGGTTCGAAATAAAAATGTACAAATACCTTCAGTAGTTTTCGACCTTGACTACCCGGAAGCATAGTGGCAACCAGTCGTGCACCTACAGTATTTCATAACCGCTTTATTAAATAAGCATGACCAAATACTACTCTACACGACACAAAACGTGCACATACCTCCGTCAGAGAGTGGCCCAGGGAACAAAACAAGCGGATAGCTGAGAAAGGTGAGGAGTATCCAGAAGTATTACCAGGACGGCCAACGTTACCTGTTTTATGTGAAATCGCCAAGTAGCTAAGTGAATGATTAGCCACTCAGAGGCTAGCTGGAGGGCGTGACGCCGCAGGAACTACGGTGCTTAAAAAGAGACAAACTTGAAAGCTTACGGCAATTCTGCTGATTGCATTCTGATGTGACAGTTGAAGGGTCCTGTCACTGGAAGTGTCTCCTAATGAGAACATGGCTCTTGGCTCTTTGGCGATGTGGTCAGCGCGAATGACTCTTACCCGGGGGTCTGGAGGCTCAAGTCCCCGCCTGGGCCCTCCTTCGGCCTGCCACATTCTGGCGTAATCGGCAGGATCTGGGGCATCCTAATGGATGGCAGCATGCGTCAAGCATGGAGCGTGAGGACACGCTCATGAAAGAGGGAGAGAGATGTGACAGTTGAAGGGTCCTGTCACTGGAAGTGTCTCCTAATGAGAACATGCCCTGGCTACCTTGCCAAGGAGCCCTCCTTCGGCCTGCCACATTCACAAAAAGCTTCATAGGCTGGGATTTTGTCCCTTGACAAATGAGATCTGTGTCCTGAAACTTGCATTGCTCCAGCTTTAACACTTTGCAGCACAACTCCATTCCGCTTAGCCCAATAAGGGGTTTGGGTGGTTTAGTAACTGATGTGTGACAAAGACTTTAGCATTGACACGCCCATCGCAATTCCCATGGTAATCCAAACGACTTCATTTCTTAGCTAAAAAGTATCTAATTGGGTTGAAGCGATAAATCTGCCATTTGCGAAAGTCAAAATTGTGCACACTGTTGCCACCTCATAGGTTTCTGTTTGCAAAGGCATGAAAATAGAGCCTCGTTTATCCAACCACTAAGGTTCTCTTTTCTGACCCCTGAATTTTCACTTCTCTCAGTCTGAAGATGCTAACATTCAGTGAAGCGGTGAATGTCTTTGCCAAATTGTACAATAGGCCATCTTTTCCGTGGTGACTTTGTAGGGTCTCAAATTTTATTTTTGTGAATGTCATAAATATGGGATGTGTTAGCTTGGGGTTTTTAGCCTGCTTCACTGCATAGGTTCAAGATGCAGCAAGCAGGAAGAAGTGTCTGACCAGGGAACTTCACATACAATAACTGCCCCTCTGTTGTGAGGTACAATTGCCTCTGTAGCCCTTGCTACATCAATTCATCCCTTTAAAACTGGAGTAATGTCCCCTCAGTTCATTAAGTCATTGTGAATGTCTCATACACACCTCCAAGCAACTGTCAAATCACATCTCAAGCTTATTGCTCTTTGACAACTTAAAACATTTAGAAATACACCTCCCCCTTCCTTTTGAATTTGTGCCTTTGACAGACTGCTCTGATGGGGCCAATGACTGGCAACAAATGCTCCTGTCAAAGATGAGTTATTTTACGGTTTATCATTGATTTTTATGGCAATATAATTCTCTTTCCGAAATTAGCGGGCATGTCCATACCATTTCTGATGATGATTACATTATCCATCAGAGGTGCCCAAAATGATATTATAGAAGAAGAGAGTGAGGAATTAGGAAGATGATTGAGACAGAGAGTGGACTTGAGTGTCCTAGCACAATATCTTCACAAAATGCACCATGTGTGCCCCGCCCTGTTTTGTCAGGAATATACCCATGAAAGTGAAAGAACAACTTTGACTGTAGTCAGTTCAATCTCATAATAAGCAAAGCAATATCACAGCAAATGTTAATGTAAAATGCCTTGCACCAGGTAATACAGAGTTGATCAGCTGCCTGTACAAAACCTATCAAAGCCTCCATCAAGTATCATTCTGAGAGAGTATCTGATCTTTGGGCTAGGCATTTGCACCAGTGTTTTGTTAAAGTCGATGGTAAAAGAAGTAGTCTGAACTCTGAGGTAGTGTGGGCAGGAAGAGAAGAGAGGGAGAGAGAGGATGTGTGAGGAAGGGTGGGAAGAATAAAGTTGGAAAGAGGTGGGGTTCGGGGGTCGGAGGTACCACAGGTTTCCTTCAAGACCTTTCCAGCAACCTTTGATATCTTAAACCAAGGAGAACAGAAGGAGGTAAAGTCAAGATATTCTACGAGAGCCAAAGGCAGACGGAGAGAGGATGAAAGCTACTTCCCCACAAATATCCCTGTGTGCTTCCTCTGTAGGATTGGATTTGGGTAACTGCCAAGAGAAATCTGCGCTGTCGTCACCAGGCCAGGAAACGGCATGGTGCCCCTTTCAACATCACATATGGCAGCAGCCTGTGATATGAGCTGGCACTAGGAGGCATAGCACGTTATTGTGACTTGATGTAACTTGATGGTTGGAGAAAGAGAAGCCACCTCCCCCCACCAGTTGTGCTGTCTTCCGGTTGTGCCTGTCAGGTTCAGAAAATTTTTTAAATTAAACAATTACGGAAAGGCTTGAAATTAATTGAGCTTCACCCAAATGATTAAGGCATTTGGCTCAGCAAGCAATTACTATTGTGTGCCATAAGACCACTAATATTCAAAATGTTTGCACAGCTGCTGGTGAAATCTGGACCTGAAGATGGTGCAGTTGATGAACTACCCACCTCACGTCTGAAATTCCAGTTTGAAATTGACTAGGTCTTGTGTTGCAAGGTATCCTAAACTATGAAGTATGTTTATTATTAAGATATACAGTACCTTAAACACCACCGTGCACGCGGAAAAAAAAAAATTCAGATGATTTCCAAAAAAGGCCTCAAATTACCTCATTTTAGGATTCTGAGTTAGAAAAAATCATTGTTTCCATGATGTACAATTTCTTTCGCAAAATAATTGATATTATATATACTGTATCAGCTTTTATGCACTGATCAAAACTGCCACAGATACTGTTCGAGAGTAGTGAAACACCCGCAGATGCAGCAGAAAACATCTGGATCATTTTTGCATTCTCTTCTGTCAGTGGCCATATTACTAAGCATGAAAACAGGATTGGGATGTAATAATGTCTTCAGAATCATTCATACTTTTGAAAATCAGTGAAGAATTGAACAAAAAGTTCTCATCTGGTTCAGAAGAAGATAGAAACTATGTCTTTGTCGCAGTTTTTCTTGTGATTGAGAGATTATGCAAGACTTCTTTACCTTACAAGTGATTGTTGGAAGTGAGAATGCTATGAAATGCATATTATACATTGGCCCTCATTTATCAAACTAGAGTACACCAAAAAAACGGGTGTACGCCAAATCTCCCACAAGAATCGGCATTTATAAATCTGAACGTGAGCGAACGGTCTGCAAAAATCTCATGCCAGATCAGACCAGGTGTATGCAAATCTGAAAACAGAACTGTAAGAAGAGGTCAGAGGAACACCAGGTGCAGGATCCAGAAGTGTTAATTAAACACAAAACACTAAGGATAAATTGGCAGACACGCCAGAAATAAAACACCGTGCTCAAGCACTGAACAAATGGGAGAACTGAGGTACACTGCCAAAGGCAGAGGGAAACAGAAATACTCTCTCCAAGAGAGGATAAACTAAGAAAAGAAAAACTGAACATAACTAAACTGATGGATACACTGGGAGACTTTAACACGGGGCAGACAAGACAAGAGCGCAGCAAACAGAAGGACTCGGGAACCATACACGGAGAAACTCAGAAGTCACAAGGAGCTAAGACTTCACCATGTAGCACAGAGACAATACGGAGGATCCGTCTGACAATCCATTCCAATACTGCCACATAAATAGCCACGAGAGGAGGCGGGGACTCGGAAAGCAATCTCGGACTGAAACAGAAACACGTGGGATTAATAAACAATCACACGAGAACTGGGTTAACAATAATGACCGCCGACAGTTGAGAAGCTTCCGGACGGTGTAAGCTTCTCCACCGTCGATGATGTGCGGCGGGGGGGGGGCTCAGGATCCGGGTGGTGGGGGTGGGTGACAGAGGGGCGAACTCGGGAGACATGGAAGACTGGGTGGATACGGCACATGGTGTGGGAGAGCTTCAGTCATGGACGAGGGCGCGGTGGGCAGTGCGCCAGGTGTTTTGGCACCGCTTCATGAAGGCCTCAGCGGATGGAACCCCCACCTCCGCCCCCTGTGAGGGAAACAGGGGAGGCTGGTACCCCAGGCAACAATCGAAAGGTGTGAGACCAGAGGCTGTAGATGCGTGGGAGTTGTAGACATACTCTACCCAAGGCAGATGGGCCGACTAAGAGCTTGGGTTTCTAGCGCACACGCATCGCAGGATGGTCTCCAGGGTCTCGTTGGCCCGCTTAGTCTGGCAGTTAGACTGAGGGTGATACCCAGAAGTGAGGGAACAGGAGGGACCTAGGAGGTACAGGAACGTTTTCTAAAAGCGGGAGGTGAACTGGGGACCATGGTCAGAAACAATGTCGGCAGGGATATTATGTGGACGTACAACGTTCTGTATCAGAAGGTTGGCTGTAAATTGGGCTAAGGGGAGCTTGGGGAGTGCTATGAAGTGGGCTACTTTGGAAAACCGATCAACAATTGTGAGGATAGTGGTGTTGCCTTGGGAGGAAGGAAGACCAGTAACAAAATTAAAGCTGCAAGCAGCGTTGGGACGGGTCCTCGCCCACCCGCGCACATCGAAACGGGGGCGAGACGCCTACGAGTGCTGTCGAGCATCGTCATTCGTCGGACAGTACGAGACAGAGGGAAATGTTTTATGTTGAGTTGAATGCAAACCCCTTTACCGAAATAGATTTTTCTTTTGTAAAATGGAGCTATGAGCCATGGGACCTGCTCAACGTATCTGAAGCAGATTTAATCACTGCTGTGTATTGTGGAATCTTCCCCATGCATGAACTTAGTGCAGGCAGATGAGCCGTGTCATCCTATTGCCACACGGTGGACAGAATGTGTAGCACCATAAAGAAAAACACAGCAGATCAATGATAATCAAGAAATTAATAAATGCTTCTTCTACGTAAATTCTAGAAAGCTGAAATTTTGGGAGCATGTTCCCTGAAGACAGACAAAACTTTCATACGCTGCAACTTATGGTGAATTCAGAAGTGCGTCACTCTATATTTTTCAAAATATGAATATTCATTACATGTTAATATCTTGACAAATATTCATTCAAATGGTACCATAATTGGCACATTGTTTCTCCAAATAGAGATTATGAAGTATACCAAAGATCATTTTGATTCGATGAACAGTTTGTCCACAGCAAGAAAAAGTGTATTACTGTACAGTGTATTATGTACATAATATTTTTTATCTCAAAAAGTCTTGAATGGATTTTCACGAAATCAAGTCACAGTACAGGGAATGTTACAGCAATGATGTGTGATTTTTTTCAGAATTTCATGACATTGCAACAGGCCGTGGTGAAAGCAAAAGTGCCATTTTGGAGGATTTAGGTGGCGCTAGAGAGCCATTTTGTGTGTTGGGTGGAGAGCTTTGAGAGAGTGAATATCTTTGAAGCCACAATGAATTATTAGCAAAATTTGGTTTGTTTTCGAGCAGGTTTAAGGGGTCAGATTTAGGTTGGGAATTGCACATGCATCGAAAAATGGCAGTCAAAGTGGCTGCGGACCCCATGTTTGACGCCTCATAAAATCCAAACCGTAGGACTTTTTTTTTTTTTTTTAATTTGGCATCTCCAATCCCACCCGAATTTGGAATGCCCAATTGGGGAACTATGTACAAAGCTTGCTCGTATGCGACCCCTTGCTGCCAACTCAGGATAGTGAAGACAGTTCACGGCTCTCCTCCGAAGCACGTGCCTGTCAGCCACTGATTCTTATACACTCATTGGTCGAATCCTCGCAAGTTCAGAATGAGGGCAGAGGATACCCGGACATGAACAAACCCAGGGTCTTCCTGACGAGCGCCCGTCTGGCCAACAGGAGGCGCTGGAGCAACGAACAAAGCTGTTATCGAATACCCAAATCCGGCAGTCCCTTCCCAATTTGTAACCCTGTAGCGCGATAGCCAATTGTGCGCTACTCTGAAAAAGCTGCCGACCCCTGTCGGTGGGTACGCCGAGGCTTGAACCTGCAACGTGGTGATCACCTCTGCACTGCAGCGCAGTGCCTTAACCGTGTGAGCCACCCGGCAGCCCAACCGTAGGACTTTTGACAAAGTTGTACAGTAGTTTTCATCGGAAGAGTGTGCTTTGTCATCTATTAGCATTTGGGGTTAATACAATGAACGCCCTGAGAGGAGTTCGCGTTTGTTCGAGGGCAAATTTTGGCCAAATTTAGGGGAAAATGCAAATTTTGATATGCAAATTGCGGACTTCCTGTTCGATTTAGGTAATGAGTGTCGATTGTTAATTTTTAGGTCTTGATGAGATGAACAAAATAGTGTTGGTTCCATCTCTCTATGACTTTCCTACCGGTCGTGGTGGCCGTCTAAGTGCCGATAAAATGTTTCTTGGTGGCGCTAGAGAGCCATTTTGTGACTGATGGGGATAATTTTTATAAAATTTTTCGCCAGACCTGAGGTGTGTGCCAATTTTGGTGAGTTTTTGAGCATGTTTAGGGGGTCAATTTTTAGCTCAAAGAGGCGTAAGAAGAAACAAAGAAAGAAAGAATAAGAAACACGAGAAATACAATAGGGTCCTCTCCGAGGCCTTGCAGGCCTGGAGGCTCGGACCCTAGTCAAGGGCTATGTGGGACCAGGGGCGACTAGGGATAGGGAGTGGCTGAAGGAGACCAGAGGGGGGTCTAAACCACAAGTAAGTGCATCAGCCTTGGCATTACGGGAGGCGAGCCTGTAAGCCAAGGCGAAATTGAATCTCTCAAAGAATAAGGCCCACTGAGCCTGGCGGGAGTTGAGCCTCTTGGCCGTCTTGAGAAACCCTAGATTTTTGAGGTCCGTCCACACCAGAAATGGCGTAGTGGCTCCCTCTAGCCAGTGATGCCACTCCTCCATGAACCCTTTTTGCCCAAATGCGATTTTTGTGTTTGCTGCCCTGGTAATGATTTGGATTACGCCCACTGGATTTTGATTTTTGCCTCTCTGACAAACCTGTGCCTGTGTACCGAATCTGTTTTGCCTGGCTACGAGTTCTGTGTTTGCTGCCCTGGTTTTCAACTCTGATTCTGCCCTACTGGATTTTAACTTTTTGGATTGTGGACTCTGTACTTTTGCCTTCTGCCCAGCGGGGGTTACCCCCCTCGCTTAAAATCTCCTCACCTACAATCCTGTGTTCTCGCGACTGGTTCCTGAATAATACCTCACAGTTTTTTTCAGTGCACTTTTTGGCAAACGATTGCATGTACACACTGGCTTTTCCCGAAAATGCTGAAATTAGACAAGAGGTAAGTGACGTGCAGCATGATGTCTTAAAATCAAACTGATTCATCATAACATTTGCGTTTGTTATAATAAGCTAACAAATAAATTTGCTACCGTAGGCTGATTCATATTGCAATATTAAAGCGAAAACAGAGACTTTACGACATTTACTTTACTTGACTACATTTTTAGACAAGACAGCACAAATTGTCAAAATACCTGAAACATTTTGCAAGCCACTGGCTTCATCTCGACACCTTCGATGGGATATTGTGAAAATGATCATTCTTAGGGTTGTTCGCACTTGAGACACGATAGTAATTCGCCACCCAATTGGTTCCTTCCCGCAGTAGAACAAAACATAATTCTCTTGTCATTTGCAGTGAAGCACACAGTTTACATCATATTAGCTGCATCTGATAATGTGACTGGTCGGAATGGCTGCGCCCATGGAAACTTTTTTTTTTCCAAAAAAAAAAAGACTATTCTCACAACCCCACGTTGTTCGGTTTGCCTGAAAACGTGAAATAACCTATAAAGTGGAGCATCACGTTACTAAAAGTTTGTACCTCAGTGTGATGAGTGAAGTTTCCCTTTAATCAGGAGGCAGGATGAAGGCTTATTTTGTGGCAATGTCTGCATGGGGAGGAGCTTGGAGCTAATGGGTGGGACAACAAAACTGCAGACTTTCACGAGGGAGATCCGTGTTTGAGTTCCACTTCGGACCACAACTTATATATTTTATTTTTAGTTTTACATGGTAGGAAGGCTTATGCACACCTAGTAGGTTGACAGGTGCGTAGGACAGGACCAATGGTCGGCGAAATAAAAATGGAAAACTCCCGCACACTGCCTTCTCTGCAAAAAAAACCAAAAAACTGTATTGTCAACAACGTGTCGAGTGACCTTCACCAGGTTTACTTGCATGGATACTGCAGTGACCCCATTTTAAAAGAACGGGAGGCACATATTAGCCAATCAGCAGTCAGTGAATCCATCCTTTTTAAGAAAGAGACATATTAATTGGCATATTTTTTTACAATTCTTATCTAACAAGAAAATAAAGCGAAAAAATATATTAATAAAGCAGTATACAAGCTGCACAAAAAACAAATACAGCATATTTCTGGTACCGAAAATGGATATTTCATTTTTTTCCCCTTTGTTGTAAAGAACAGGATATCTACATCTTTTCACATTCTGTCCCTAAAAAGGGGAAAGGAAGAGAGAAGAGGATCAAGGCATTGGTAGTATAAAAATCAAAGCATGACGTTGAGTGCCAATTCATCATTTAGACACTTCAGTGCCAAGGTTTGTAGCGTGAAAATCCAAAATGCTTCACGTCTTTTTAAATACAGGTCCCTATCACCGCCTCTACGTGGTACATTTACAGTCTCGATGGCACAAGACTTTCAAGTAGAAATAGCGTGTTTCTCATTATTGAAGTGTACAGCCACAGGGTAGTCACGACCCTTTTCCCACAGCAATAGTTGCCGAAGGGTATGGGACATAGCAGTGTCTGCATAAGTGGACCGGGTTTGTTCAGACCGAAATCTGCGTGGCCTTCCACGCTTGTACACAAAGGGGTCTATTCTCCCATTAGCGCGTAAGTCCTTTTTTAAGCGCTTTTGAGTGACGCGTATTCTCCCCGACACGCTTCGATCACGCCCACAGCGCTTAACTTCAGAATGTAGGCGGCCTTATGAAAGAGGTGTGACTAATGCAAAAGAGAGGCAGACTCTGTACAAAGCTCATTGATTATGGCTATCAGGAAAACATGGAAAAAGAATTTTCTGATTAACCATGAAAATGAATTTGTGATCCATGGAAAACGCAAACCAGACTTTAAATTTGAATATCGTCAGCCTGCTGATAAAACCTCGTATGTCCACTATTCTTACGTGCAAAATTCTACATTTTTTATTTTAAACTATATTTATCCATTTATATTATTTTATTATTATATGTATTTAGTTTTATATATATATATATATATATATATATTTTTTTTTTTTTTCCTGTGAAGTTTGTCATTTTGAAGATACGAAGCTTTATATGCCACTGTAATAGTAGGCCTATGTATGTCTGTACCAATTACAAAAAACAATTCAGACATCTCTTTTTTTATCCCCTGCCGCGCGATTAGCAGGAAGCGGGGGATATAGCATTGGGCTCCGTACGCCCATCCAATTGAGGCGGCGGGGGATATTGCCATGTTTTTGGCAAACACTTGTTATTTCTTACTCTAGCCACCATGGCATTACAGCTGTGCAAACAAACAAATTGCCGTTATAATGAAATAATAAATAAAGAATTTAGCGCTTCTCAACCAGCGCTATCAGATAACTGAAAATGTGCCCCTCCTACACCAGCCTGTTTGTTCTGTGGAAGACAGGGAAGAAGACAAAGGGAACATTCTAGTCACACAAAAAAAGACAATCAAAGACATTTTATATGATGTCATTTAGAAATTGCGCACTTGAAATCTCAAACTACTCCAATGTCAGGTTTGCAACTAAAGGAAATGGAAACGCTTTAACGTGGATTCTTAACCCGCACGCGGCCATCCCCCCGCCCCGAAACCGCCTCAGCAATGACGGAATTCCATATCCATAGCCTAGCGTATCCTATTTGATTCGAGTGACACATTCACTTGAACTTGTGCGCCTAATACTTTATTATAATCAATTATCCCATTTACTGATAATGATTCTTCCCATGTGGGCTACTCATTATAGGCTAAAATTGATTAAAGGAACAGTCCACCGTACTTTCATAATAAAATGTGTTCTTATATGAAATGAGATGAGATGATACGTACCTCTCCGAGCTTTGAGCAACCTCCCAGTCAGCCAGACGCGCTGCCACTCCTGTTAGCATTTGTAGCTAGACTCAGTGTGGGCAACGGTATTTTTTGGGGCTGTAGTTAGATGCGACCAAAGTCTTCCACGTTTTTTCCTGTTTACATAGGTTTATATGACCAGTGACATGGGTTCGGGTTCGGGTACGCAAATCCAAACGTGGCTTTTTATATGCTGTGGGAAGTGCGTACTATAATGACAGGCGTAGTAACACCTTCTGCGGGCTTCGACAGCGCATTGATACCTTCACTTCTGATTTCGTTTCTCTCCCACGACCCCCCCTACTTCCGTAAATACAACCAACGTGACAGCACTGCACTACTTGGTACACAGTCAGGAAGCCAGAGCTTGCAGAAAATTATAAAAGAAAATACTCAAGTGTGCTACTATGGAACATTTTCAAATGGAGGACATAGATGCCGACGACTGGCTTGTGGCAGAACCGGAGCCATATCTATTTGAACCGGAATATACCGAGGAGGAGCTAGCCGAAATGGACCGTGAGAGGGAAGAAGAAACGGACGAAGATGAATCGGATGGAGCCATGGTGAGGACACGGGCAAACAGCACCTGGTGGTGCAAGTGTGACTGTTGTAAACAGATGCCTACTGAAGTAGAAAGTCTGTGCTGTGCTGAATGGGACCAGGTGCTACCATCGGTACAATTGGAAGACCATGCGAATTGTGTCACGGCAACAGATGCGTCTGCAGTGATGATTCACCCGTCAGTTGTGGATCTTTTCTTCAGACGTGACAAAATCAATTGGAGGAAACGACACACGCCTAGTGGTCCTGATGGCCAGCTATCCTCAGAGTAAGAGCTCTCTGAAACCATTGAACCCGTTTTGTAATTCCACCGTTTGTCAATAAGCTGTGTATTTACCATCTCCCTGTTTCATTAGTCAACAAAGGTTGGTGTCCTACCGAACTGTGTACCAAGTAGTGCAGTGCAGTCACGTTGGTTGTATTTACGGAAGTAGGGGGGGGGTCGTAGGAGAGAAAAGAAATCAGAGGTGAAGGTATCAATGCGCCGTCGAAGCGCGCAGAAGGTGTTACTAAGCCTGTCATTATAGTACGCACTTCCCACAGCATCGAAAAAGCCACGTTTGGATTTGCGTACCCGAACCCGAACTCATGTCACTGGTCATATAAACCTATGTAAACAGGAAAAACGTGGAAGACTTTTGGTCGCATCTAACTACAGCCCCGAAATACCGTTGCCCACACTGAGTCTAGTTACAAATGCTAACAGGAGTGGCAGCGCGTCTGGCTGACTGGGAGGTCGCTCAAAGCTTGGAGAGGTACGCATCATCTCGTCTCATTTCATATAAGAACATATTTCATTATGAAAGTACGGTGGACTGTTCCTTTAAGAAATGGGTAGTGCTTTGGTATTGGCCAGGGTAGGGCTCAATCTAGAGTTACCTACTTAATATCTTTATTCACACATTAAAATACACAGTATTATCAATGGTTAAAAAAATTACTAAGACACGAGTTAGTTAATACAGATATCCTCAATTAGAAAATCAATCTCCTCACTTGTGAGAATATCGCAACTTTTTAAATTATCACAAACATATAGGGCAGTCGCATTTGTTAATAGAACATGAAGACAATGATGGCGACGTCGAGCCAAAGCCGAAAACCCAATTTGACAGATGTTGGTGTTGTATGGCCAGCGGGCACTGAAGGCTGATCTGAGGAATTAAGCTGCGAATCGTTCTGGATGTGGCTTCGGTGGGGAGATGTAAGCACAGTATCCCCGATTTAAAGCATCAATGGAGAGATCTGCGGGGCGCTGTAAATGCAAGGCTCTCTGCACACCGGAATAGTGCACACGCAACAGATGGTGGGCAATCATCATCCCCTGTGCATTTCACTGCACAGGAGGAGGGAATGGCATCCACTCTTTCTGCAGTGGAAGTGCATGATGAAGAACTTGGAGCGTTAACGAACTGCGTCAGACACTTTGACACAGACGCCTGTGATATGTGAATGACATCACCAGCCACTCTCTGGAACGACCCAGATGCCAGGAGCGACTGCGCAGTTCTTACGTTGATAACTACCGTTATGTATTGTGGATAATTGCTGCGGCTGGACAGCAGTTCATCCAGAAGTCGGCAAAGACAGATGATTGCCTTATGCACGGTCCAGACGAAAGCGCTGGATGCACTCGATGTTTGTTAGTCCCAGGATACATGCGTGTTCGTCTTCGAGCTCGGCGCGCTCCTCTAACTCTTTCGCAAGCAAATGCAGGACTGGCATTTTGGTTTTAGATTTTGAGGGCATGGTAAAATGATGGTCTTATGTATACTCATATTAATTGTTTTGCGTTTGTAATTGAACTGATTGGAGAAGAGGCTGATGTGTAATATGTGATGATTTCGTTTGATAAATTATTCTGGCTTTGAGAAATGTAGTTTAGAAATGAGGAAGAACAATCGAATATTAAATGTCTCAACCTTTACTGTGTTAAATAAAATAAAATTAATGTTAAAATTCGGCCCATAACCGACATCAAATCCAATATTCCATTTCGCCTTATGTTGGCGCTTGACCTTAATACAGCCCTCAAAAGCGCTTAACAGAAAAAGCGCGTAAGCCAGGGGGAGAATACGTGTAAGTGTTATTTGCATGAGAAACGCGCGGAAAAGCCCCGATTTTGGCCTTGTTCCGCCCCAAGCGAGTAACTGCCTTCGGGGCGCGTAATGCACAGACTTAAGTCGAGGGGAGAATACGCTTTTGCTGAAAAGCGTGTAGCTACGCGCTTTTTTCGACTAACGCGCATGAGAGAATAGACCCCAAAGAGAGGAGGCTCCTTAGAAATCGGGGCTAATTCCGGGTCGAATTTTAAAATGTGCCAGTATTTTTTTTATTACATCTGAGCGGGGAGAATAGGTGGTAATGCATGTAACAGAAAATTGCTTTTCTTTCTTAGTATTTTTTTCCAAGAGTTCTGAACGGGGTCTCAACAACGCCATTTTGTAGGCTTTATCAATCCATTCAGACGGGTACCCACGTTCAATAAATCGCCCCCTCATGTCCTCGGCTTTTCGTATAAAGTCCTCAGTAGAACAGCATATTCTGCGAAGCCTGAGAAATTGACTTTTTGGGAGTCCTCTCTTGAATGTGGTTGGGTGAAAACTGCTAGTCAATAAAAGGGTGTTTTTGTCCATTTCTTTCCGATATGTAGTGGTAGATAGGGTACCATTATCCTTAATGACCCTCATGTCCAAAAAATTTACCTTTTCTTGGCTATACTCCATAGTAAATTTTATATAATGATCGAACAAAAAAAATCCCTGGCAGCATTGGTCTACTCCAAACAGGAAGTCAACCATTTTGATTTTAACGTGTGATTTTGGCCTGATTTCCACACATTGTATTTTAATGAACTCCTCCTAGACATTTTGTCCAGTCAACCTCAGATTTATTACAGATCTTCAAGAGACCATGCTGATCAAAATTTGTTCTCTGCATGTCTAATGGTCAGCAGGCGTGGCCGCTATGGCATCCCCATTTCTTATGACTCACCATGCATATTCGCACAGCTTTCTCTCCCTCATATTTCAACCGAATGGCTTCAAAATTCCAGTTTATACAGGGTTCTCACGGATCCTTAAAAAGTCTTAAAAGGCATTAAATTCATGAATCTAAAAACAAGGCCTTAATTGGCATTAAAATGTCTTAAATAAATCTTTCAAAAGTCTTAAAAATGTGAACTCGTGATGAATTAGTGAACACACTGAGAAAGCGCCACAAAGAGAAAATGGCAGAATTGGCAGAGGTGAAGGAGGAACTGAAAAAAGCAGTGCCATATCAGTGAATGATATCGGCTTTAAAATTAAATATCGCACATCGGCCATTCTGCTGATATCTGCCGATATACATACCCAAAACCAGTGAAGTTGGCACGTTGTGTAAATTGTAGATAAAAACAGAATACAATGATTTGCAAATCCTTTTCAACTTATATTCAATTGAATACACTGCAAAGACAAGATGTTTAATGTTCAAACTGAGAAACTTTTTTTGTTGTTGAAAATAATCATTAACTTAGAATTTAAAGGCAGCAACACATTGCAAAAAAGTTGGCACAGGGGCCTTTTTATCACTGTGTTACATCGCCTTTCCTTTTAACGACACTCAGTAAATGTTTGGGAACTGAGGAGACCAATTTTGAAGTTTTTCAGGTGAAACTCTTTCCCATTCTTGCTTGATGTTCAGCTTAAGTTGTTCAACAGTCCGGGGTCTCTTGTTGTATTTTATGCTTCATAATGCACCACACATTTTCAATAGGAGACAGGTCTGGACTACAGGCAGGCCAGTCTCGTACCCAGACTCTTTTACTACGGAGCCATGCTGTTATAACACGTGCAGAATGTGGCTTGGCATTGTTTTGCTGGAATAAGCAGGGGCGTCCATGAAAAAGACGTTGCTTGGATGGCAACATATGTTGCTCCAAAACCTGTATGCACCTTTCAGCATTAATGGAGCCTTCACATATATATAAGTTGCCCATGCCTTGGGCACTAATATACCCCCATACCATCACAGATGCTGGCTTTTGAACTTTGCGCCTACAACAGTTCGGATGGTTCTTTCCCTCTTCGCTCCGGAGGACACGACGTCCACAGTTTCCAAAAACAATTTGAAATGTGGACTCGTCAGACCACAGAACACTTTTCCACTTTCCATCAGTCCATCTTAGATGAGCTCGGGCCCAGCAAAGCCGGTGGCGTTTCTGGGTGCTGTTGATAAATGGCTTTCACTTTGCATTGTAGAGTTTTAACTTGCACTTGCAGATGTAGCAACGAACTGTAATTACTGACAGTGGTTTTCTGAAGTGTTCCTGAGCCCTTGTGGCGATGTACTTTACACACTGATGTTGGTTTTTGATGCAGTACCGCCTTAGGGGTCAAAGGTCCCGGGCATTGCTGTACAGTTGTACAATGCACTTCATACATGTTCCTTGTGAATAGAGGTAAAATTGGTTGTGGGTGTTGTCATAAGTCTGTTTTAAGTAGGACAGGCTGTAAGTATCTTATTTGTTTTGTTTAAAAACAATTGTAATGAATAAATATGACATGTTTTAAATAACGTAAATTGAGGTATTTTTCTTATTTTGCACAAGGAGTGATTACTGATGTTACATCATTTTCAGCTTTGTCTTATGTCTGCATTTGCCAGCAGGCCGACATGATGAAGAGTCTGCAGAATAATTCTGCCTGTTAATTCCCCTGCAGAAACTAGATGATCACTGCAATTAGATGTGGGGGAAAAAATATCGATGTCAGTATCGGATATCGGCCAAATGAGTTGTAAAATATTGGCATATCGGATATCGTCCATCCCTAGTATTAATGTTTTTCAAAATAACGTTTTCATTTGATCAAAAGATCATATTTCATGTTCGAATAAACATTTGGGCAAAATTGTCCCGAATCCTATGATGAGGTGTTATTTTTCCATTTGTGTTTATTATGAAGTTGGTCTTAAATTTAATATCAAATGGCATTAAAAAAAGTCTTAAAAAGTCTTGAATTTAACTTGCCCTAAGCTGTGGGAACCCTGTTATAGCTGCTGGGTTAGCTCACTCCGTGAAGGCACTGCATTTGCAGAGTAGTAGTTACTACTATAGCGCGGGTTAGATCTCTGGTCATAATAACCAGCAGTGGTCGGAAACTTCTTCTGAACAGCTCATGATTGGCTATAGTGCTGTGGGAATGCGAATTGGGAAGGGACTGCTGTGAAGGGAAATTAAAAATGATTGCCTTACACGGCGCCTCCTTTTGACCAGCCAGGCGCTCGTCAGTGAGATTTTAAGCATGCTCATGTTTGGGTATCCTCCGCCCTCATTCTAAACTTGCGATAGTTTCATCCAATGAGTGTTAAGATGCAGAGACTGAAAGGCGCGTGCTTTGGAGGAGAGCTGCGAACTGTCTCTCTCTCCTGAGCTGGTAATAGGAGGTTGCATTCAAATAAGTCTTGTACATATTTCTCTGATTTGGCATTCCAGATTCGGGTGGGATTGGAGATGCAAATTTAAAAAAAAAGAAGAAAAGGGCTCCTGGATAGTTCACTCGGTTAAGGCACTGCGCTGCAGTGCAGAGGTGACTATCACGTTGCGGGTTCGAGCCCCGGTCGTACCCACCGGCAGGGATCGGCAGCTTTCTCAGAGTAGCGCACAATTGGCCATCGCGCTACAGGGTTTCAAATTGGGAAGGGACTGCCGGATTTGGGATTCATAATCAGCTTTGTTCGTTGCCCCAGCGCCTCCTGTTGGCCAGATGGGCGCTCGTTAGGAAGACCCTGGGTTTGTTCATGTCCGGGTATCCTCTGCCCTCATTCTGAACTTGCGAGGATTCGACCAATGAGTGTATAAGAATCAGTGGTTGACAGCCACGTGCTTCGGAGGAGAGCCGTGAACTGTCCTCACTATCCTGTGTTGGCAGCAAGGGGTCGCATACGAGCAAGCTTTGTACATAGTTCACTAATTGAGCATTCCAGATTCGGGTGGGACTGGAGATGCCAAATTTATTAAAAAAAAAAAAAATCCTCTACATGATGAGCCCTGAAAGCCTCCATATGCTCGTGGGCAATCTCGGTCATTGCGCCCCCTTGTGGAATTAGGAATCCATATTTTACATTGACATTGGCGGATTTGCTTGAAACTTCACAGTTGTGCTGCGGATCTGCCCCTGAGTGCACCTGCCCACGTTTGGTTACGCTTTGCGTGGCCCCTGGTGGATGAACAATCAACTTGTCATCACTCCTTCTTGCTTTGTCCAATTCACTCAAAACTTTATACCAGGTTGGGGCCTGTACTTGACCTGTCCAATGGTCGTGAGTGCACACCTGCACCCGTCAGGATCTCACCACTACCCCCAACGTGCACACGGGTGCGAAGGCCCATTAAATTCTGCTTGCAGCTTTAATTATTTATTAAAATAGCAACTCCTCTCTTGAACGCAATATGCCTAACTAGTACCTTGTTGGGCATTTTAACACCCGCTGTAACTATTAAGATAAACATGTTAGTTGAAATTATCTTTCAAATGCAGCCTCAAATCAGAAAGTTCCCTTTTTTGTCCATAATGTCCAAAAATAAATTATTAAAAAGAAAATGAATAGTGTGTGGAAAAGATATGCATTAATGTCGCTCCTTTCTGACCATAAATTTAACAGGAATTTTACAATAGCTGGTCAGGACTGTGTTTGAACTAAAAACCTTTTCCTGACCTTGAACCTCGAGATTAATCTAACCTCGCTACGATTTCCTTTCCCTAACCCTGAACCATAACCATAACCTAGCTTAAACTCTTAAGCTTTGGGAAGTAGTGAGGTTAAGTGAAGCCACAGTGGTTTGCTAAAAATTTGTTTTTGATCTTTTAAACCCTGTGTTCCCCTAGCAGTCAGTGTTAGCCAGAATGGAACCTCAGGGTGTCTCACCTGTGACAACGCCAACCTGGCCAAGACGAAACCACCTATGGAAGTTGTTCATCCAAACAAAACAAATAACTGCTGGGTATTCTAAGCCATTGACACAGACGAAAGGGTCAAAGACGCCATGTGAGGTTGCGTTCAGGAACCAGTCGCGAGAATCCAGGAATGCAATAAAAGTGATTTAATTGAGCGAGGGGGTAAACCCCTGCAGGGCTGAAGGCAACAGTACAAAGTCCACAATCCAAAAATCACAATCCAGTAGGGCAGAATCAAAGTTGAAAATCAGGGCAGCAATCACAGTACTCGTAATCGGGCAAAACAGGTTCGGTACAGAGGCGCAGGTTTGTCAGAGAAGGCCAGAAAAAGCCAGAATCCAGTGGGTGTAATCCGAACCGTTAACAGGGCAGCAAACACAAAACTCGTAGTCGGGCAAAAAGGGTTCGTAAATGGATGCAGACAATAGTACCAAAAAGCAGAGCCAAAGATTCGGACGGTCCAGTCAGAAGAGTAACACTATGAGTACAAGGCAAAGACGATAGCAGCACAGGTAAACCAGAGAAACGTTCTGACAAGGAAATGCTGTGAGAAGCCTCCTAATATACACATACAGGAAGTCACATGCTTAAGAGAACACAGGTGTAGGAAGTAAGACTAATTACAAAGGAAGGAACATGAGGGAGAGCCTAATGACATGAAATAGGCAAAAGCCAAAACGCAGACAGGGATCACAAGACAGCTGATAGACAGGAATACGGCCCCGGTTAGGGAGTTCTAATGTGCATAGATAATGAGAGAAAAGACAGAGTGATCAGGTGTGGAGGATCTACTGACATGCAGCAAAGATTTAGAGGTAAAGGCAAGACGCGGAGATTAGTACAGGGCGAGTGCTGAGAGGTTGTTAATCAATTAGTAAAGTGCAGCTATACAATCCCTAGTGCTTGTTAGTAAGTTAGTACTATGGACAATGTTAGTCTTGGGTAGTAATTTAACAAAAACAGCAAACTGTTAGTATTGGTTAGTAATCTAGAAAAAACAAGATGACGGAAGGAAACGAGATTGGAAGGAAAGTTTGAAATCCCAGAAACCATTAAATCACCTGAAAGTGAGGCACGCAATACTGAGGCTGTGAGCAATCACATGACATGAGACCAGACAGGGGGAAACAAAGTGCAATGCATGGGTGAAAGCAAAACATGGGCCGGAATAATAACAGGAATGGAGAAAATGGCAAAATACAAAACATGGCAAAACTAAACTAGACAAAACAAAAACATAATCAGGTAACCAAATCACAATACACAATTCAAGGCATGGTTAGGCAATACAGAGATCAGACAGAACATAAAAAACATGGAAAACAGAACACAATCATAACACACCAAATCTACGCACATTTATTTATACTAGAAACTTATCTTAAATGTACAGCTGTACTTGCATCTAAGCATAAGTGCATTATTGTATTTAGTTTCTGTATAAAAGAAAATTATGGCATTAGTGAAACCTCAAATCTAAATTAATTCATTGTAGTTAGCTACATCTAGCTACATCCTAATTGGTAAAAACTAATTTGCTCTTCATGAAAAATTTATTCAACAAGCAAATGGTAGAGTCAAACCTGTTTTGTGTTATGTTAATCTAATTAAGTTCACAAGAACTTTTTTGAAAGAACATGAAACAGTTGTGTCCAGCAGCCTATTTTAGGGTTTACTTGAAATTTTTTGCAGAATAGAAATAAATACACCATCATCTAGGGTATTATATTCTTCATAGCATGTATGGATGTTTCCATGTTACATTTGGCTAAAGAGAGTAATTAATGACCACAATAGTGGTTAGAACAAAAACCAGCATACAGAGTTGGTCCCCAGGAACGACTTTGAATACTAAGGCCGTAGACACAATACACAGCTGAAGACCGAATTTTCATAACAATCGGCAATGGCGCACATTTATTTCGCTAGTTTAGAAGAGATTCTCCAAGAATGGGCTCAAGTGTAAAGACTGGCCATTTTCCCGACATCAGACCACAGTTCAATCGGTGATAAGATCGTGTTAGGAGATTGAGTGTGGCACTCCATCCACCGGTATTCTTTCGTGTTTTTTTATTTTTTATTTTGGCGGGGTCATTTCTCGGTGTTACAGCATTAAACATTTTTGTAAAGTAACAAAATGAGTATGAGAATGCTCGTCAGTATAAAAATCTTGTTATTCTTTGTTACGACCCACAACAGGATTGTAACATAAAAGATAAAGGCAATGTAAGATCTAGGGGGTTTATTAAACAAACAGTTTAAAATTTTGGAAAATACGAAGAAAAATTTTAGGCAAAAAGATAGCAAAACAAAAGGTAGAGCAGGGTAAAAATTAAGCAGGATGCAAAAAGATGTGATGGCCAGGCACTGGCAAGGCTCTACACTGATAGTCAGGGCAAAGCTGGTTTTAAGGAGCTGACTCTGCCCGTTTCCAGTCAGGCCTCACCTGTAGGAAATCAGGGGAGACAGGCAAATATGCTGCAGGCAGCCAGTCAAAAGCACAAGAAGCCACCAGTGGGGTCATTACACACTCCCATACCAAAATGGTGACTTCAGTCTCCATAACACACACAAAATAAATAAATTCATTAACGGACATTAGAGTGGTCAACACAACATCCCACAGAGAGGTAATGAGTGAGGAACCAGTAGCAATTTCAAAACACAAAATTATACAGCTATGCTGTAAAATACAAGACACAACAACAGACAAACGAATAGCAATACGGCTATGCTGTACAGACCTGTAGTCATGACACTCTAGACAATGCATAGGTGATAACATTATCGGCACCACGGATATGCTTGATCTCCAAATTAAAACCTTGCAAGATCAAGCTCCATCATCGCATCAAACGTTGATTGATGTTTCGCATGCGGTTCAGGAATTTTAACGGGTCATGGTCGCTATACACAATGGTCTTAACCAAAGACCTGATGTAAATCTCAAAATGCTGGACCGCAACAAGGGCTAATGTTTCTTTTTCGACTGTCGAATATTGCCATTGCTGGTGATTAATCTTCTTGGAGAAGTAGCACAAGCACACTGGCTGAACAACATCTCCAGCAGCATTCTGGAGCAGGACAGCACCAGCATCCACGACACTGTCTGGCGTCCACAGCCAACACAAACGGCTTCTCAAAATTCGGCGCAAGAAGCACCAGAGCTGAAATCAAAAGTGCCTTCACGTTTTCAAAAGCTCTGCTACAAGGATCAGACCACTGAAATGGAATTTTGGGGCTGAGCAAAATCAGTCAATGGGGCTGCGAAGGAGGAGAAATTGTTACAAAAAGCACGGTAATAACCGGCCATGCCAAGGAACCGACGTAACTCATGGTGATCATCTGGGCGCGGAAACTCCACAATCACAGATATTTTTGCATCCAAAGGACACTTGAGGCCAGCACCCACTTCTCGACCCAAATAGGTAACCAGTTTCACATTTAGATTGATGGTTAGATTTGCACTCAATAAACGTGAGAAAAGTTCACCAATTTGACATACATGATCTGTCCATGTACAGCGCCCTCCATAATTACTGGCACCCCTGGTTAAGATGTGTTAAAAGCCTTGAAATAGATTCAATTTTTATTGCAGAAGCATACTCTCACACTGAAAATTGTAGAAAAACCTTCAACTCAAGTGAATTTTAAAGTTCACCAGCCAAGTCCACTATGTCAAGTCAAAATCTATTTTACTCCTTCCTACTTAGCAGTATGACAAAAAAAAATGTCACATCCCATCCAAAATTACCGCGTTAAAAGTGAAATTGGTAACAAATACACAACCCATAGCCCAAGCCAGTCGAGTGCCCAGCCGAATAAAATTTAGTTTCAAATCACGCCGCTAGAGGGCCTGCCAGTGATGTCACAGTTGTCAAACAATTGAAGTTCACCCTATTCATCTGCATAGCATAACAACGTTTTACACGTTTCCTTACAATAAATCCCGGACTCTCGACGAAACATGGACAATAACGTTAACCCTACAGACACAATTGATTTTGATGAGGATGAGGAGGAGAGCTCTGTAGAAGTTTACGGCCTGCAGCCGTATTTATTCGAGCCGGTGTTGACGAAAGCGGGCAACGAGGGGCCGACGAAGTGGAAGGGATACCCCTAAGGATCTGTAATACCGACTGGTTAGTATATAAATGCTCTCTATTATTATTATTATTATAGCTAATTAAAAAAACAGTCGTGTTACTTGGACTGGGGTGCACACAGTAACAATGTCGCCAGGATTCATTTTGCCAATTAAAATTGTCATGGAGATTGAAGAAAAGAAAATAGGTGCGGGCTAAGATGCTAATTAATTTTTTATGGTGCCTTATGTTATATACATCAAATTCAAATTTAAATTCTACCCTTATCGGGTAGTAGTGATGCGCAGGTCGGCCCATAACCCGTGGGTCCCGGGTGGCGACATCTAACTCCCACGAAATTGCGAACAAAAAGCATAACAGGCTATTGGCCGCTTGAGGGCTCTAGACATACAGCCTAGATAATATGCTCTTGTCAAACGATGTAACGCAACCTTAAGCAGCATAGAATGCTCATGGTCACTGAAGGAGCAACAACTCCGAACAGCGACTGCACGCAATACAGAAATTCAACAGCAGATTCGGGAGAAAAGTTGAGTGATAAACTTTCTCACAATCTCTGTAATAGAGCCCTTTTCTCTGAACTAAGAAAAAGGGTAAGCCAGGGAAAACGAGAAACCAGGCTTGCTGGATCCCTCAGCAATTATGGAGGCCCTCAATGAATTGAGAAATGAAGTGAGGGAGTTGAGGGTCAGTGTGAAGGAGCAGGTGGACCGGCTTTTGGAGGATAACCTTGATCTCAAAAAAGAGATTGCCAAGACAGACACGGAGATTAAATCTTTAGCAAGCAATCTGGAGGAGCTGGAACAACAAGTTAAACGTAATGATGTCATCCTAACCGGGCTCAAAATCAAACCCAGGAGTTATGCCAGGGCTGCAGGGAATGGTGATGAGCCAGACGAGGAGGATAATAAATCTGTGGAAATGCAGGTGGTGGAATTCCTTCAGTCCAAAAATATTTCTCTGGGCTAAAACAATGTGGATTCATGTTATCTACTAACGAAAAGGAATGGAAGCGGAGACCGGAATACAGCACGGGCAGTGTTGTTACGACTTACAAGCAAAAAGCACAAGATTTCTCTGTTGAAGCAAAAAAAAAAAAAAATTCTCAAAGGATCCAATGTATTCATGAATGAAAACCTCACCAAGCATAATGCAACCATCGCATGGAAAGCTCGTCAACTAAAGAAAGAGGGTAAGATACACAGCACTTAGTCGGCTAACTGCAGAATTTTCATCAAACCAAATGGATCTTCACCGGAAACCACCAGACCGGTGCTGATCAAGATGATGCGGGATTTGGAGAAGTTCGACGACTGAGGCAGGTTGAAATCCTTGACAGATACAAAACCCAAAACCAGTGAAGTTATGAAAATGCTGCAGAGGCGTGTCAACCAAGACAGCCCTACTACATCCAGAGACTTGAGGTACTCAGGGCGGATCTCATCCACCCCCGGTGCCTTGCCACCGAGGAGCTGCCGAACTACCTCAGTGACTTCAGCCCGAGTGATGGATGAGTCAGCCTCTGAGTCCCCAGCCTCTGCTTCCTCTACGGAAGGTGTAACAGCGGGATTGAGGAGGTCCTCGAAGTATTCCTTCCACTGGCCGACGTAATGAAAATCGTAGATAAAAACAGAATACAGTGATTTGCAAATCCTTTTCAACTTATATTCAATTGAATACACTGCAAAGACAATATGTTTAATGTTCAAACTGAGAAACTTTATTTGTTTTGGCAAATAATCATTAACTTAGAATTTAAAGGCAGCAACACATTGCAAAAAAGTTGGCACAGGGGCCTTTTTACCACTGTGTTACATCGCCTTTCCTTTTAACGACTCTCAGTAAACATTTGGGAACTGAGGAGACCAATTTTTGAAGCTTTTCAGGTGGAACTCTTTCCCATTCTTGCTTGATGTACAGCTTAAGTTGTTCAACAGTCCGGGGTCTCCGTTGTCGTATTTTAAGCTTCATAATGCGCCACACATTTTCAATGGGAGACAGGTCTGGACTACAGGCAGGCCAGTTTAGTACCCGCACTCTTTTACTACGGAGCCATGCTGTTGTAACACATGCAGAATGTGGCTTGGCATTGTCTAGCTGAAATAAGCAGGGGAGTCTATGAAAAAGACGTTGCTTGGATGGCAACATATGTTGCTACAAAACCTGTATGTACCTTTCAGCATTAATGGTGCCTTCACATATGTGTAAGTTGCCCATGCCTTGGGCACTAATACACCCCCATACCATCACAGATGCTAGCTTTTGAACTTTGCGCCTATAACAGTCCGGATGGTTCTTTTCCTCTTTGGTCAGGAGGACACGATGTCCACCGTTTCCAAAAACAATTTGAAATGTGGACTCGTCAGACCACAGAACACTTTTCCACTTTGCATCAGTCCATCTTAGATGAGCTTGGGCCCAGCGAAGCCGGCTGTGTTTCTGGGTGCTGTTGATAAATGGCTTTCACTTTGCATTGTAGAGTTTTAACTTGCACTTGCAGATGTAGCGACGAACTGTAGTTACTGACAGTGGTTTTCTGAAGTGTTCCTGAGCCCATGTGGTGATGTCCTTTACACACTGGTGTCAGTTTTTGAGGGATCCTGAGGGATCGAAGGTCATGGGCATTCAATGTTGGTTTTCAGCCTTGTCGCTTACGTGCAGCGATTTCTCCAGATTCTCTGAACCTTTTGACGATATTACGAACTGTAGATGATGATAATCCCTAAATTTCTTGCAATAGCTCGTTGAGGAATGTTGTTTTTAAACTGTTCGACAATCAGCTCACGCATTTGATCACCAAGTGGTGACCCTCGCCCCATCCTTGTTTGTGAATGACTGAGCATTTTTGGGAAGCTACTTTTATACCCAATCATGGCACCCACCTGTTCCCAATTAGCCCATTCACCTGTGGGATGTTCCAAATAAGTGTTTGATGAGCATTCCTCAACTCTCTTTCTTTTTTGCCTCTTGTGCCAGCTTTTTTGAAACATGTTGCAGGCATCAAATTCCAAATGAGCTAATATTTGCAAAAAATTACAAAGTTTACCTGTTCGAACATTAAGTAACTTGTCTTTGCAGTGTATTCAATTGAATATAGGTTGGAAAGGATGCAAATCATTGTATTCTGTTTTTATTCACGATTTACACAACGTGCCAACTTCACTGGTTTTGGGTTTTGTATTTATGAGCAGTTATCAACCTACAGAAATAAATTTTTCTCTGATTGCAAGACAAATGATCAGATGATCCAAACTGTTGATCAGGGAAATGGATTTTTGACAGGAAGTCACCATCTTTCAGGAATAGACCCTAATGAAGAAATCGATCCGGATAACCATTTTTTCTACAATGAAACGCATGCGGATACTTTACTGTGGACAAATTTAACAAAAGCATTAAAATGGATGGGAGTTTGTCCATTATCCACTTTAATAGTAGGAGTCTATACTCCAATTTTGATCAAATAAAGGAATCCATCCATCCATTTTCAACCGCTTATCCGGGGCCGGGTCGCGGGGGCAGCAGTCTAAGTAGGGATGCCCAGACTTCCCTCTCCCCGGACACTTCCTCCAGTTCTTCCGGGGGTATCCCGAGGCGTTCCCAGGCCAGCCGAGAGACATAGTCCCTCCAGCGTGTCCTGGGTCTTCCCCGAGGCCTCCTCCCGGTGGGGCATGCCCGGAACACCTTCCCAGGAAGGCGTCCAGGGGGCATCCGATAAAGATGCCCGAGCCACCTCAGCTGGCCCCTCTCGACGTGGAGGAGCAGCGGCTCTACTCTGAGCTCCTCCCGGGTGACAGAGCTCCTCACCCTATCTCTAAGGGAGCGGCCCGCCACCCTGCGGAGGAAACCCATTTCAGCCGCTTGTACCCGAGAACTCGTTCTTTCGGTCATGACCCAGAGTTCATGGCCATAGGTGAGGGTAGGAACGTAGATTGACTGGTAAATCGAGAGCTTTGCCTTTCGGCTCAGCTCCTTCTTCACCACGACAGATCGGTACAACGACCGCATTACTGCTGCCGCTGCACCGATCCGTCTGTCAATCTCACGCTACACCCTTCCCTCACTCGTGAACAAGACCCCAAGATACTTGAACTCCTCCACTTGAGGCAAGAACTCACCTCCAACCCAGAGGGAACATATCATCTTTTTCCGGTCGAGAACCATAGCCTCGGACTTGGAGGTGCTGATTCTCATCCCAGCCGCTTCACACTCGGCTGCAAACTGCCCCAGCGCATGCTGGAGGTCCTGATTCGAAGGAGCCAACAGGACAACATCATCCGCAAAAAGCAGAGATGAGATCCTGTGGTCCCCAAACCGGACTCCCTCCGCCCCCTGGCTGCGCCTGGAAATTCTGTCCATAAAAATAATGAACAGAACCGGTGACAAAGGGCAGCCCTGCCGGAGTCCAACATGCACCGGGAACAGGTCTGACTTACTGCCGGCAATGCGAACCAAGCTCCTGCTCCGGTCATACAGAGACCGCACGGCCCTTAATAGAGGGCCCCGGACTCCATACTCCCGAAGCACCTCCCACAGAATGCCACGAGGGACACGGTCGAATGCCTTCTCCAAGTCCACAAAACACATGTGAACAGGTTGGGCAAACTCCCATGCACCCTCAAGCACCCTGCGGAGGGTATAGAGCTGGTCCAGTGTTCCACGACCAGGACGAAAACCGCATTGTTCCGCCTGAATCCGAGGTTCGACTATCGGCCGGATTCTCCTCTCCAGCACCCTGGAGTAGACTTTACCCGGGAGGCTGAGAAGTGTGATCCCCCTATACCCCTTTTTAAATAGAGGAACCACCACCCCGGTCTGCCAATCCAGAGGCACTGTCCCCGACTGCCACGCGATGCTGCAGAGGCGTGTCAACCAAGACAGCCCTACTACATCCAGAGACTTGAGGTACTCAGGGCGGATCTCATCCACCCCGGAGCTGCCGAACTACCTCAGTGACTTCAGCTCGAGTGATGGATGAGTCAGCCTCTGAGTCCCCAGCCTCTGCTTCCTCTACGGAAGGCGTAACAGCGGGATTGAGGAGGTCCTCGAAGTATTCCTTCCACCGGCCGACAATATCCCCAGTCGAAGTCAACAGTTCCCCACCTCCACTGTAAACAGTGTTGGCAGGGTACTGCTTTCCCCTCCTGAGGCGCCGAACGGTTTGCCAGAATTTCTTCGGGGCCGACCGGTCCTCCTCCATGGCCTCCCCGAACTTTTCCCATACCTAAGTTTTTGCTTCCGCCACCGCCCGGGCCGCAGCACGCTTAGCCTGCCGGTACCGGTCAGCTGCCTCAGGCGTCCCACAAGCTAGCCAAGCTCGGTAAGACTCCTTCTTCAGCTTAACGGCATCCCTTACTTCCGGTGTCCACCACTGGGTTCGGGGACAGGCACCGGTAACCTTACGGCCACAGCTCCGAACAGCCGCGTCAACAATGGAGGTGGAGAACATGGTCCATTCAGACTCAATGGCTCCAGCCTCCCTTGGGATCTGGTCAAAGCTCTCCCGGAGGTGAGAGTTGAAAACCCCTCTGACAGAGGGTTCCGCTAGACGTTCCCAACAAACCCTCACAACACGTTTGGGCCTGCCAAGTCTGTCCAGCTTCCTCCTCCGCCAGCGGACCCAACTCACCACCAGGTGGTGATCAGTGGACAGCTCAGCCCCTCTCTTCACCCGAGTGTCCAAGACATATGGCCGGAGGTCAGATGACACGACCACAAAGTCGATCATTGACCTCCGACCTCGGGTGTCCTCGTGCCACGTGCACTGATGGACATCCTTATGCTTGAACATGGTGTTCGTTATGGACAAACCGTGACTAGCACAGAAGTCCAATAACAGAGCACCACTCGGGTTCAGATCGGGGAGGCCGTTCCTCCCAATCACGCCCCTCCAGGTAACACTGTCGCTACCCACGTGGGCGTTGAAGTCCCCCAGTAGAACGATGGAGTCCCCAGTCGGAGCACTTTCCAGTACCCTTCCTACGGACTCCAAGAAGGTCGGGTACTCTGCACTGCCATTCGGCCCATAAGCCGAAATGACAGTGAGGCACCTGTCCCCAACCCGAAGGCGCAGGGCAGCGACCCTCTCGTTCACCGGGGAAAACTCCAACACCTGACGGCTAAGCTGGGGGCTATAAGCAAATCCACACCAGCCCGCCGCCTCTCACCGCGGGCAACTCCAGAGTAGAAGAGAGTCCAGCCTCTCTCAAGGAGTTGGGTTCCAGAGCCCAGACTGTGCGTGGAGGTGAGCCCGACTATCTCTAGCCGGTATCGCTCGGCCTCCCGCACAAGCTCAGGCTCCTTCCCCCCCAGTGAGGTGACATTTTATGTCCCCAGAACCAGATTCAGAGTCCGAGGATTGGGTCGCCGGGGCCCCCGCCCACGACTGCCACCCAAAACACAAGGCATCAGCCCCTTCTGAACCCTCCCGCGGGGGATGGGCCTACGGGAAAAAAATAAAGGAATACCTTCGGTCATTTGCTAATCCGTTTAACATCATCGCCTTATCGGAAACTTGGATTAAAGAAGAAAAGGACAAGGACTTCTACATGGAGGGTTACAACTTCGTGTGTAAGAATAGACTGAATAAAGCAGGTGGGGGTGTAGGCCTATTTATTGATGAGGCCATAAACTTCCAGGTAATAGAATGCAAATCATATGTTGTGGAAAATGTAATGGAATGCCTTAAAATTGGGATTCCCAGATTGAAAGGTAAAAATACGGTTATTTGTTGTGTATACAGAGCACCGGATTCGCAAATTGATGTTTTCAGCAAATGTATGGGTGAATTACTCACTAATACAAGCCATAAAAATGTTTTTATGTGTGGGGACTTTAATGTTGACTTGATAAATCTAAATAACAGCTCAATAATAGAGGATTATATTAATACCACGTATGGCATGGGTATGCAACCATTAATTACAAAACCAAGCAGGATTACTAGGCATAGTGCCACTTTGATAGATAATATCTATACTAATGTACTAGATTCTGAAATATTATGCGGCATCATGATAAATGACATTACGGATCATCTGCCAGTCTTTGCTATTTCTGATGGTAAGCTAGATATAAAACACCTGGCTAGATCGAAAATCCAGGGAACATACAGAAATCAGAAATAAAAGTGAAAAAAGGCTAAAGGAACTAGAATTAGATGTGTTGAATCAAAAATGGGATAATGTATTGGCAGAAAACGATCCAAATAGAGCAAATGAGGCTTTCCTATGGACTGTAAATTCTCTGTATGATACCCACTGTATAGTCAAAACAATCAATAATCTGAAGCAAAACAAAGAGAGAAGACCTTGGGTCTCAAAAACACTGGCTAATGCCTGTAAGAAAAAAAATACTTTGTATAAGCAGTTTCTGAGAGAAAGAACTGAGAAAGCAGAAATAAGGTATAAAAGTTACAGAAACAAAATTACACGGTTGTTGAGGAAGCATAAAAAAGAGAATAATGAAAAGCTCATATTAGAAAATAAAAATTACACCAGGAATCTTTGGAATATCATTCAAATTCAAAATTCAAATTAAATTTATTTGTATGGCGCTTTTTAAAGATAAACTGTCACAAAGACGCTTTACAGTCAGAGATGAGTTACTGAAAGGGCAGTGCCCAGCCTATTCCCCACTACAGCAAATGAGGCAAAAAACTCCCAGTAGGGAGAAAAATCCTCAAACAGTGGTGAGAACAGTGGTTCCTCTCAGGAGGAACCCGGCTATAGTGGGGAAGCCCACCCTCCGCGGGCTAGCTAGTTGATAACAAGATAATGACAAGAGTTCCATTGAAATCCATCTAATCAGTGCTAAAATAATTTGTATATTTAAAACTGTCCAACAGATGTCTTGGCTAATGTAAAACAATTAGCAATGGAGGTCATCATGAGGCAGGAAGACCCTCTTGGTCCTGTAGCTGAAACAAGACGGTAACAGCTGGTCTTAGGCTGGAGCTCCGGGCCAGGGGGTGTTCGGTGAAGCTTGATCTGGAGCTCAGGGCAAGTGTCCAGAGCAGGAGGAGGAGATAAAAAAAAATATTGTTAGGGAGGTGGAGTTGTATGGCGAGCACACAGAGCAGGAGAGACAGAGGTGCCTGTGTGCGATAAGGTAACCCCAGCAGAATAAGACTATGGCAGCATAGTTATGAGAAACAGGGGCAGGGGCCAACACAGCCACGAGGGCAGGTTGAGACAGTCACCACCAGACCATGACCAGTTCAGCAGAATAGGGCACCACCAGCAATGATCCAGTGACAGCACTGACTGCTCAGTCCACCAAATATTCTATAGCTTATGCCAGCCACCCACTCCTGTCCCTCAACTATAGGACAGACTAAAGAGATATGTTTTGAGCCTAACTTTAAATATACTGATAGTGTCTGCACCCCGAATATGAGCAGGCAATTCATTCCATAAGAGGGGAGCACGATAGGAAAAAGCTCTACCGCCTATGGTAATTTTAGCTATTTTTGGAACAACAAGGAGGCCTGCGCTCTGCGAATGGAGTGTTCCGGAAGGAATGTAGGGTAAAAGTAAATCACTTAGGTACAATGGACCAAGCCCATGTAAGGTTTTAAAGGTAAGAAGTAGTATCTTATAGTCTATTCGGAATTTAACTGGTAACCAGTGAAGTGAAGCTAACACTGGGCTGATATGCTCGTGTCTCCGTGTTCTAGTGAGAATACGAGCAGCTGCATTTTGAATTTGCTGGAGCCCCTTTAGAGAGGATTTTGCACAACCAGACAAAAGAGCATTACAGTAATCTAATCTTGAAGTAACAAAGGCATGGACAAGCTATTCTGCATCATGTAATGAGAGCATTTTCCGAATTTTGGAAATATTCCTCAAGTGGTAAAATGAAACTCTTGAGATGTTCTTTATATGTGTATCAAGTGCGAGATCAGGGTCAAGAGTAACACCAAGATCTTTAATAATGGCACTTGAAGCGATTGAAATTCCATCAATGTTAAGCATGTAATCTGAGATTTTGCATCTCTGGGATTTGGGACCCACTACGATTATTTCTGTCTTACTAGGGTTCAACAAGAGAAAATTGTGACTCATCCATTTATTTATGTCTACAAGACAGGCTTCCATCTTTGACAGCTGGGCAGCTTCATCAGGCTTGACTGACAGATATAGTTGTGTGTCATCTGCATAGCAGTGAAAGTTAATGCCATGTGCGCGAATAACTTGTCCCAGTGGAAGCATATATATTGAGAAAAGCAGAGGTCCAAGCACAGATCCTTGTGGTACTCCATATCTAACCCTTGATTGATACGAGGAGTCATTATTAAAATGCACAAATTGATATCGATCCGATAAGTATGATCTGAACCAGGAAAGAGCCTGTCCATGGAGGCCTACAAGATTTTCAAGTCGATTCAACAGGATATCGTGATCGATAGTGTCAAATGCTGCACTTAAATCAAGAAGCACAAGTATAGAAATGTAGCCACTGTCCGAAGCGAGGAGAAGGTCATTGAGTACTTTGACCAGGGCTGTTTCAGTACTGTGACAGGGTCTGAAACCAGATTGAAAAACTTCCAATATACAATTGGAGTGTTTCTTTGGACATTGCTTTGGTCCAACGAAATATTTCTGGACTGAATGAATTCCATCACCTGCAGTTCCACGGATTTGTTATCGTCCTCGTCTGACTCATTAGCACTCGCTGTTGCCCTGGCATAACTCCTGGGTTTGATTTTGAGCCCGGTCAGGATAACATCATTACGTTTTTCTTGTTGTTCCCGCTCCTCCAAATTGCTTCCTAAAGATTTGATCTCCATGTCTTTCTTTGCCATCTCTTTTTTGAGATCACGATTTTCCTCTAGCAGCCGTTCCATTTGCTCCCTCCATTCCCTCACTTCCTTTCTCAAATCAGCGAGAGCCTCCATGACTGCTGCGGGATCCAGTGAGCCTGATTTCCCAGTTTCCTTGCTTCCACCAGGCTTACCCATTTTCTTAGTTTCGAGAAAAGGGATTTTAGCGATTACAGAGATTGTGAGAAAGTTTATCACTCAACTTTTCTCCCGACTCTGCTGTTGTATTCCAGTATTTCGCGCAGTCGCTGTTCAGAGCTGTTACTCCTTCTTCAGTGACCATGAGAAGAATGTTAGGGAGATGGTTTCTGTTTTCGATCAGGACATTTGTGGACAAGACGCAGCTACGCGTTTAATGCACTTAAGACAGGGCAAAGAAAGCGCAGCTGAGTTTTCTATTGCTTTTCATTCTCTGGCCACAGAGATAGGCTGGCTTCCAGCCCCTCTGATGACAGTATTTAGCCATGCCCTTACGGAGGAGATTAAGGACGTGCTGGCTATGTTAGAACCCTGCTCGACTTTAGACTCCTTAGTTCGTACTGCTGTGCGAATTGACAATCGCATACGCGTACGCAGCCGGGGGAGATTAAATAAATCTCCGCTGGCTGAGAATGGGGCTAAAATTGCTAGTGGCGAATGTGCATCTGCTATTCAACCCATAAGAGATTCTACTCCGGTGGAGCCCATGCAAGTTGATGGTTCGTTTAACCGTTTGCCTAAGATACCCATTAGCAGAAGAATAATCTCCTTTAATTGTAATAGACTAGGTCATATCCGTCCACATTGTCCTAAACTTCAGGGAAGCAGAAAGACCCCTCTAGCTATTCAGGGGGCGCTAGAAGGGCAGATCCAGTTTCCCTTCCGAACACTAATCCCCGTAGAACTTACTGTTGGGAGTAAAATATTTACTATTCAAGCGTTCGTGGACTCGGGCGCTGTTGATTGTTTCATGGATTTTAAGTAGGCTAGGAGGCACTCGGTTCCTACTGTTGCGCTTTCACAATCACGTTCTGTAAGAACTTTGGACGGTCGCCCGCTGGGAAGGGGGTTATAACCAAAGTTTCTGAACCACTAAGAATGTTCATCTCTTTTGGTAGCCACTCTGAAGAGGTTCGATTTTTTTTTATTATTAGGTCCCCCACTTTCCCGATCATTTTGGGTCATTCATGGTTACGGGAACATGATCCTTGTATCAGCTGGGGGAAACAGATTAATCCTATCGTCCGCTGGGGTCCCATGAGTGTAGGACTCATTGTAAAACTAATGATAATGGTTCTTTCGGATGTGAAGCAATGGGGCAGGTTAACGCCGAGAGTGAGTGTGAGGAAGTTATCGCTCCATTCCCTCCTAGACTGGAGAAAGGGGCAGAGGAGGGGTTAGAATGGGATCCTCAATTTGACTAGCGAGAGCCAGAGGATGATTACTTTTTGGAGGACTTCAGCGATTCGGAATCAGTCTCGGATTCATTAGATTCTGAGCAGGGTAAAGAATTTGAGGCTACCCTGAACTTTGACTTGCCTCCGAATGTTCCCAGGGATTATGCCGATGTGGCTGATGTGTTCAGTAAACAACGAGCCTCTACATTACCCCCGCATCGTCCGTACGACTGTGAGATTAATCTTTATACTGGGACAACTCCGCCTAAGGGCTCGCTATATTCGCTGTCAGGACCTGAGCTTAAGGCTATGCGAGAGTATATTCAGGAGGCTCTCGCAAATGGTTTTATTCGGCTGTCCACGTCCCCTGCCGGAGCGAGATTTTTTAACACTTCTCCTGTTATGCAGCGAAAGTGAGTAAGGGATTCATTTGGTTTATTTCCCTTTTCTTTTGTCTTTAGTCGTGCCTTGCCTGTTTGCTACCACGGACGGCGTCAGGTCCATTGGTTGCGCGAGCCTCGTGATTTCTATCTGTTTTAGGCTCTCAGCACGCTGTTGGTTTTTACTTTCATTTCTGGCCACTGCTCTTGGCGTCTTACCACCAACGCCATCACACATTTCTGGAAAACCATCTCACCACTGTTTATCAGAATGGCAGATGAAATTAAAATATCACAAACCGTCCCTTCACACATGAACACCACTAACATCTCAGTACTGCTTAAGCTAAACAAAGATCCCACCCTTTGTACAAGCTATCGACTAATCCCCCTCATCAACACCAACATGAAAATCATTACTAAAGCTCTCACGATTCGGGCAGAATCAGCCATCCAATTCGTCATACACCCAAAGAAAGCAGGATTCATAAAAGACAGATATTCATCAAACAACACACACAGATTATTCAATATTATTCACACAGCTCATGAACACAAAATTTAGGCCATTATCCTCTCACTCGATGCAGAAAAAGCCTTCAATATAGTTACCTGGAGGTTTCTTTTCAAGACTTTGGAAAAATTTGGCTTTGGAGAGTCATTCATCCAGTGGATAAAAACACTATACAGCACTCCTAGGGCAGCAATCATTTTTTTAATGACTTTTTTTCGTGTACAGAACGGCAGTGAGGGAATGATGCCGTTTGAGAAAACAGTAGGAGAATCATCATGACAAAAGTCCCAACAATACCACCATACACACCAAACTAAACAGGACAAAACATAAACATCCTACACATCAACGAATGCCAAAAAACATCACACACCCGTAAAAAAAAAAAAAAAGAAAGAAAGATGAGAACATAAAGGTCAGAGCAACCCCAGACATCATAAGATGTTGCATAAGCTCCTGCCACCAGACCCCCCGCAACCCCTCCCCCCTCACACTGAGAATTAAACCAACCAATCCCTCGCCACGGTACTAGGAATGATCGCCCCTACACCTGACATCAAACCCTATGCCGAAAATGACCAAGAATTAAATTCTAAGTATTTTCCCCACTTACTAAGATATACTAAGAGTAGTAAATAGAGGCCTCGTGACCCAACCCAAAAAAGGCTAAGATGTGCTTTAGCAGATCCATTCCCTGAGGGGGGGATTGAGGGGATCCAAATATGTTTACCAGTAAATGTCTCAATTGTAAATATCTCCAAAACTGATTTCTGGGCAAAGAATATTGTTGAACAAGTTTCTCAAAAGATTTCAATGTGTTGTCCTCATATAAATCCCCCAGTGTTAGGATGTCTTTCCCTACCCATTCCCTCCAAACAAAGGTGGATTTACCTATGCACAGTTTGGGATTAGCCCAGAGACCAGCTGACAAACTTAAATTAGGACTAATTTTGAACAGACGGGAGACCTTTCCCCACACGTTCTGCATGTGGGAGATAATGGGGTGGGATCGAGCATTGGGAGGTAACCTAACTGTGATATAAGAACGAGGAGGGAGTGCCGAATAGACAGACTGCTCCATTTTAAACCAAGGGGGGGCTCTTTCAGGAAGCAGAAACCACTGTGCCAAGTGCCTGAAACTGAAGGCATAATGATAGTACAACAATTTAGGGAGGCCCAAGCCACCCTCTCAACCGGCTGTTGTAATTTACCAAGGCGCATCCTGGGTCTCTTACCATTCCACAGGAATGTAGTGCATATTTTGTCAAATTGCTTAAAGTACTTATTGGGGATTGTTATAGGTAGTGACTGAAGAAGATAGTTCACTTTGGGAATGCAATTCATCTTAAGGACATTCACTTTGCCCCATAGAGACAAGAACAAAAGGAGTCCACCTTTCCACATCTGCAGTAATCTTACCTAATAATGGGTCAAAATTTTCTTTAACTATATCGCTTAATTTACTAGGAAAAAGAATACCTAGATATTGGATGCCTTTTTCTGGCCACTGAAAGGAGCCTGCCTGAAACAGCGATTTAGGAGAGTAAGACGTCAAGGGGAGGGCCTCCGACTTCGACCAGTTAACCCTATAACCCGAGAATTTTGAAAATGAGCCAATTACAGTGAGTAATCTGGGCACTGAATTACTAGGGTCTGAAACAAACAGTAGAATGTCGTCTGCGTAAAGCATAAATTTTTGTACTGAGCCCCCCACCCTAACTCCAGGAAAACCAGGGTCATTGCGAATAGCAACTGCAAGTAATTCAAGTGCGAGACAAAAGAGCAAAGGGGACAGGGGTGAGCCCTGGGCCGTCCTATGTCTGACTCTAAAGTACGGGGAAATTACCCCATTAGTTTGCACTGCTGCCTCTGGCCTATCATACAACAACTTAACCCATTTTATTCTGTCCAAACCCAAAGGCCTCCAGAGTTGAAAACAAGAATTCCCATTCCACGCAATCAAATGCCTTTTCGGCATCCAACGAAATGGCAGCTATTGGCTCATTATTGTTGCTGACTGCCCACATGACGTTAATAAATCGTCTAATATTATCAGCCGAATTTCTATTGCGAATAAAACCAACTTGGTCGGGGTGAATAATAGAGGTGATCACAGCGTCTAGGCGGTTCGCAAGGACTTTGGACAGAATTTTCACGTCCATTGAAATCAGAGAAATCGGGCGATAACTCTTGCACTCTGAGGGTTCCTTGCCTTTTTTCAATATTAATGCCTTACACAGGGTAGGTGGTAAATTCCCACTTGTAAAAGCCTCTGTGTACATGTTCTTCAGTAGAGGCGTCAATTCTGCAGTGAAATTTTTTAAAAATTCAGCCGTCAGACCGTCAGGCCCAGGCGCCTTACCCGATGGCATATTTCGGATCACCTCAGCTATTTCCTCCTCTGTAATCGAGGAATCGAGGTATTCGCGCTGCCCCTCATCAAGGGTAGGGAGGCTCAGCCCATCCAAAAATGAAACAATTTCCTGCTGCGTGGAAGAGGCAGAGGAAGTGTAGAGATTCCTATAGAAATCAACAAACGTATTGTTGATATCATTGGCCTTTGTCACAAGAGCTCCCCCCTGGTCCCGAATAGCTGAAATGGTGGATGAGGACTCCCGGTGTTTAATTTAATTAGCCAGCAGCCTACCAGCTTTGTCCCCTGACTCAAAATAAGATTGTCTGGCCCTGAATAATCCAAACTCTACCTTCTGGGAGAGAATACAATTATATTCATATTTTAATTTAGTTACCAGACTCAAATTTTGTGAGGAAATATTTTGTTTCAACTGGCCCTCCGCCACCTTAATTTTTTCTTCCAATTCCGAAAACTTCTTTGCACTCTCTTTTTTCTTATGTGAGGAGTATTGAATCACATGACCCCTGACGAACGCCTTCAGGGCCTCCCAGGCTACTCCAGCGGACGGCGCGGTAGGGACATTTGTTTCTATATACAGATCGATTTGGTTTTTCAGCATAGTCTTAAAAACAGCATCCTGCAGCAGAGAAGAGTTGAATCTCCAACTAGTAGATCTCCTCGCGCCGTCCGCCAGGAGCAACTCCAGTGTGACCCTAGCATGATCAGACACTAGTATATTGCCAATTGAACAACCCAAAGTAAAAGGAAGAAGTTCTTTAGATACAAAAAAATAATCTAGCCGAGAGAACACTCTATGTACAGCTGAGTAAAAGGTGTAATTCCTCCCTGTGGGGTTTAGGAGGCGCCAGACGTCCACCAGCCCCAGTGCAGCGCACATTATTTTAACTACTAAAACTGATTTGGGGGGTCGGGTGTAAGCTGGTGAACTTCTATCCAGGACCTCATCCATAGTTATATTGACGTCACCAGCCCAGATAATTGGATAATTGCCAAACTCATTCAATTTGCATTCCAATTCAACGAAGAACCTTGGGTCGTCCCCATTAGGTGCATATGTATTAGCCAAGATGTATGCCTTCCCCTGGATCTCAGCTAAAATAATAAGAATCCTACCCTCCTCATCCTTCAGCTCCCTCACACAATTGAATTGCAAATGTTTGTTTACTAATGTAATAACTCCCCTACTTTGATTAGTACCTGCACTGCAGAACACATGACCTACCCAGCCCTTACTTAATCTTTTAGATTCCTCCATTGACAGATGACATTCCTGCATAAACACTATATCCAATTTTGAGGATTTCAAATTTAACAGCACCTTATTTCTTTTAGTAATATTACCCATCCCATTTACATTCCACGTGGCGAGGGAGAGCCTGCTACAACTCATAAGAGACACAACCTTGAGGAGCAGAGATAGCCGGCCGGGGGGCCCTAAAAGTAAGTGACTGAGACTGCATTACACCTGACCTAAAAAAAATACACGCAAAAAAATGATAACACAGAAAAGAAAACCACCCAAGAGCTTGCACTGAAAACAAAACAGAGCGCAAAAAACAAAAAATCTTCAGGTCCATGACCCGTCGGTGAAGTAGGCTGCACCACTCAAAGGCCCACTAAGGCACGAATGACCTGGCAAAAACGTTACCAAACACGTCAAACCGTGGCGTCGATATTATCAGTTCCATCCTCAAACAAACACAGAGAAAAATAGCGAACATGCTCACTACAGGAGATCACAAGGAAAGCAAGTCCAACAATGGCAGAATTAAATCGTTGTGCATTTGTTCAATGAAGCAAGAGAACCACTGTATACATCGGCCCGTGACAGCATTGAATATACCAGACAGAGAGAGCTCCCTATTGACAGTAAAAAGCAAAAAAAAAAATTATAAATTTAAAAAGTAATAATAATAAAACCAGGCTGGGGCTACCAAAGTCCACGATATTCAGCAGTTACATAAATATTAATAAAGGCCTGGCAAACCAGTCGCTCGCTGTCTCGTAACTTCGTTAATCTTCAATTAAAGGACGTGAACCTAAACTAACGTCTAAGACAGCGAAAGTAACCCCGCCCAACACACAAAAATGAAGGGGTAATAAGCCGAGATATAACCACTGACGTAAGAGCAAGAGGGAATACGACTAAAACAAAGTAAAAAGCTTAGTAGTGAACTAACGAGATTATGCCGCTGTCAGAGGCCGCGCTTCGACGATAAACCCGGCCAGGCAGCGGCACAATCATTTTCCATCGTGACCCTCGAGCATCAAAATGGAAAGAACCGATACCCATCGCTAGCAAGATATATATACACATGTGCATTACGCCCTGAGCGAGGTAGGAGGAAATGAAGAACTAACCTCACTCCATTAGGATAAGGCAACGGTGGGGCGGCCGCATAACGACCCATGGCAGCGTAAAATATACAGTACAAATAAACCATCAGCCACAATCATCCTAACAAAATGAAAATAAAGAGTGAAATAGCCAAGAACTGACACTATCAAAGACCAGATTGTTAAGTAGCTAAACAATTGATATGCAGGCCAGCTGGGCCTGCGGACGCCGAACCGTGAGGGCGGGGGAATTAGAAAAACAATAAGATAATAAAAATATAAACACTTTCTTGAGATCAGAACAGGACACGGAGTAAAATAAACAAGTAATAAAACTAAAATAGTCCGCTATCAAAGGCCGCGATAGCCCTTAATCAGTCAAATAAAGGAGCAAATGACCGGGTCAGTCGGTCCGTCTGACCGGTGTGCGGAATCCCGTCTCCACTGTGCATGATGCGCAATATTACATCTCTTGGCTGGGTAGAGAGCGGATGAAATCCATGGCCTTCTTCGGATCATCAAAGCGTCTAGAACCCCCCGAAGTGTCGATTTTTAGCTTAGCAGGATACAGAAGAGCGAACGTAGCTCCTCGGTCCCGCAAAGCTTTTTTGCACTCTTTGAAGGCGCCCCGCTTAGCCTGGGTGCCCCTGGAGAAATCCGGAAAAATCATAATGCGTTTCCCATTCAGCTGGAGCTCACCTTTCTGCTGTGAAACGCGTAGGATCTTATCTCTATCCCCCGAACGCAGGAACCTTGCGATGATGGTGCGGGGTCTGTTTGAGTTCTGCCCCCCAGCCGTTAGGCGAGGGCCCAGTCTGTGAGCGCGTTCAATATCCCAGCTTGTAGCGGAGAGGTCCGAGCCGAGCATCTCGGAGATTGCCTTCTCCATAAAGGTAACCGTATCACCCGCCTCGCTGCCCTCAGGGATCCCGACGAAGCGCAGATTGTTACGTCTGCTTCTGTCCTCCATGTCGTCCAATCTCTCGCGGAGAGCCTCAAGTTCAGCCTTGGCCGCCGGAGGATTAGCTTGCCGATGCTTGTCCGCGTCCTCCAGGAAGCCCAGTCTTCCTTCCACGTCGCTAATTCTCGAAACAAGAGCTGAAATTTTACTTTCCGTCGACGTGGTGGCTTTAGAAATCTGTTGCAGAATGGCAAAAATGTTGGTGATGTCCTCCGCCTCCACTCCTGAGGGGCCTTCTGCTCTATCTTCCTGGTCATCGCCATCTTGAGCCGACTGAGTAGAACGCGTGTCGTATCTGCTAAAGCCTGATTTCGACAGATATTTGGGAGTTTTACTCGCCATTTTCCTCTTTCAAACTGATTACCACCTATCGATGACAAAAAGAACTTGATTGCCAACTTGGAATATATATTTAGGATAAATTCAGAGTGCCTCAGTGGGAGCTTTCCGATCAAGCAGCCATTCCTGACACCGCGTCACATGACACCCCCCTAGGGCAGCAATCATAACTAATGGACTAACATCACAAGGTTTTGCACTTCACCGGGGTACCAGACAAGGATGTCCACTCTCACCACTACTCTTCGCCCTCTTTATTGAACCACTAGCAGCAGTAATCAGACAAAATCACACAATCACAGGTATCACTGTCATGGTTCTGGTTTTTGTTCATGTTTTGTGTTTATGATTATTGTCTTTTATTTATTCTTTTTGGTTTTTGGTTCATTCCATGTTTCAGTTCCATTGCACTTGTCTCCCCTTTCTTGTGATCTAGTTGGTTTAGTCCGTCTTCCCTGTCTGCCTGCTCACTGACTTCGGGTGATTTAAATGAAGTCCGGTGTTTAAAAATATTCCTTCGTATCTCATTTTCTTCCTTCATCCTTCTGTTCTAATTAACAAGACTAACATTTGTATTTTGTATTATAGTCTACTAACACAACTAACCATGTATATATTTGGTTACTAAATTACTAATGAGCACTCTAGTTTAAGTTGTAAAGCTGCACCGCTACTAATTCCCTCTTCGCAATCGCCCTGTTGTATTCTCCGCCCCTTTGCTTTCCACCGTCCTCTCCCTATGTTCAGCGAGAATCTCTCGCACGTGCTTAATTACTTTCCTGCTCTTGTTATCTGTGCACGTAGAACTCCTGGACCGGAGCAGTTTAAATGTCATAGGCTGTTTGTGTGATTCCTGTCCGTATTTCGTATCTCGCCAATTTCTGCGGTTAGGGTTTCCCTCATGTGATTCTCCCGATGTAATTAGTCTCATTCCCCACAGCTGATCTCTTTATAGCATGTGACCTTTCCTGTGTGTATATTAGGAGTCTTTTCACTCACAGCTCTTGTCAGAACGTTGATCAATTTTCATTGTGCTGAGCTCCCTATACGCCTGTGATTATTGTTTTTCTTCTACTGGATAGTCCGACCCTGATTCTTGCCATTGCCCTTTTTGTACTGTTTTGCCTTTCTGGATGTTGACCTATTTTTGTATGACCACAAGTTCTGTGTTTGGATGCCCTGTGTATGACCATTGGCTTTGCCCATCGACTACGACTTTTTGCCTATTGTTTTCTGTACCTTTGCCCATCTGTCTTACTGGTTCTGACCCCTGCCTGTCTAGTCGATACTGTTTTTGGATTTCGTATTGTGGCTTGGCAATTCCTGTGTTTTTTGGCTTTGAACCGGACTTCGTTAAAGGCATACGTTTTTGGATTTCTGTCTCTTGCGTGTGGTTCCTGAACTGTACCTCACAATCACAACCAAACAAAACACATAAGATCAGCCTTTATACAGATGATGTATTACTATTCTTGCAAAATCCAACTCTGTTTTTATAATTTCATTTTAAGATTATTAAAATATTCAGATGTATCTGACTACTCAGTCAACTGGAATAAATCAATCATCCTACCTCTTTATGGGGATAGTGGGAATGCTGCATCTCAACAACGGCACTTCCCATTCATTACTGGTAAAATCACATATTTAGGCATAAATGTATCCCCTAAGCTGTCAGTTGTTCCATCTTAATTTCACCCCACTACTCAAATCAATAGATGACTTGGACCGATGGATGTCACTACCACTTTCTATCATAGGCAGATTTTCCACAATAAAAACGATACAACCCAAAATCACTTACATTTTCAATATGATCCCCATCATACCGACAGCAAAATGGTTTAAAAATTAGACTCATTGATAATAAAATTCTACTGGGAAAAATCAAAAACCCAGAATAAAACTGTCAACACTACAGAAACTGAAAGACCATGGAGGACTGGAAGCAACCCACTTCCAGAACTACTACCTGGCGAGTTAGATACAATACCTCATCAAATGGATAGATGCAAACCATGACTGCATCCCCCATCCTGGATTGACATCGAGCAGACAGACACCAAGAACATATCATTGGCAGATTTACCCTTTGTTAAAGGAATTTTAACATTATATTCCTCGTATCACCTTCACATAAGAAACCCAGACTACTCAGGGAAAAAATCAGTCAGAGGCAGAGAAGTTAATATTCAAGCCAAAGTCCGTTTACTTTTCTGCAGCAAAGGATCCCCATACAAGTCAAGTCAAAATGGAGGATGATAGTTAGTCTCTCTCTGGTTTTTGTAGGGGTACTCCATGACGTTCTCCTCCCCCCGCGCTGATTTACACATCATGATGTAATCTGGAGAGCTCTCGCTGTCTTATGCCACCTACGTCACGCTGTCGTAAGGCTGCACACATACAGTTGTGCTCATAAGTTTACATACCCTGGCAGAATTTATGATTTTTTGGCCAATTTTCAGAGAATATGAATGATAAGAGAAAAACTTTTCTTTCACACATGGTTAGTGGTCCGGTGAAGCCATTTATTTTGAAACAACTGTGTTTGCTCTTTTTAAATCATAATGACAATAGAAACTACCCAAATGACCCCGATCAAAAGTTTACATACCCTGGAGATTTATGCCTGATAACACGCACACAAGTTGACACAAACAAGTTTGAATGGCTGCTTAAGGTAACCATCCTCACCTGTGACCTCTTGGGTTGTAATCAGTGTGTGTGTATAAAAGGCCAATGAGTTTCTAGGCTCTTGACAGACCCTTACATCTTTCATCCATTGCTGCACTGACGCTTCTGAATTCTGAGTAATGGGGAAAGCAAAAGAATTGTCAAAGGATCTGTGGGAAAAGGTAATTGAACTGTATAAAACAGGAAAGGGATGTAAAAAGATATCCAAGGAATTGAGAATGCCAATCAGCAGTGTTCAAACTCTAATTAAGAAGTGGAAAATGAGGGGTTCTGTTGAAACCAAACCACGATCAGGTAGACCAACAAAAATTTCAGCCACAACTGCCAGGAAAATTGTTCGGGATGCAAAGAAAAACCCCAAAATAACTTCAGCTGAAATACAGGACTCTGATAAAAAGTGATGTGGCTGTTTCAAGATGCACAATAAGGAGGCACTTAAAGAAAAATGGGTTGCATGGTCGAGTCGCCAGAAGAAAGCCATTCCTACGCAAATGTCACAAAGCATCCCGCTTACAATATGCCAAACGGCACAGAGACAAACCTCAAAACTTCTGGAACAAAGTTATTTGGAGTGATGAGACCAAAATTAAACTTTTTGGCCATAACCATAAACGTTACATTTGGAGAGGAGTCAACAAGGCCTATGATGAACGCTACACCATTCCTACTGTGGAACACGGCGGTTGGTCGCTGATGTTTTGGGGATGTGTGAGCTACAAAGGCACAGGAAACTTGGTCAAAGTTGATGGCAGGATGAATGCAGCATGTTATCAAAAAATACTGGAGGAAAATTTGCACTCATCAGCAAGGAAGCTGCACATGGGACGTACTTGGATGTTCCAACATGACAACAATCCAAAACACAAGGCCAAGTTGACCAGCCATTGGCTTCAGCAAAATAAAGTGAAGGTTCTGGAGTGGCCATCTCAGTCTCCTGACCTCAGTATCATTGAGCCACTTTGGGGAGATCTCAAACGTGCAGTTCATGCAAGACACCCTAAGAATCTAAAGGAACTGGAGGCTTTTTGCCAAGAAGAATGGGCAGCTTTACCATCTGAGAGGATACAGAGCCTCATCCATAACTACAGCTAAAGACTTCAAGCTGTCATTGATGTTAAAGGGGGAAATACACGGTATTAACAAGTGGGGTATGTAAACTTTTGATCGAGGTCATTTGGGTAGTTTCTGTTGTCATTATGATTTAAAAAGAGCAAACACAGTTGTTTCTAAATAAACGGCTTCACCCGACCACTAACCATGTGTGAAAGAAAAGTTTTTCTCTTATCATTCATATTCTCTGAAAATTGGCTAAAAAATCATAAATTCCGCCAGGGTATGTAAACTTATGAGCACAACTGTACGTCTCGTTGGGGAGGAGAGCACCTGTCTTCTCTATCAGCCCCGGCTCCAGTTTATCTTGTTATGCATTCCGGAGCTTTCTATAAACGCAAACTTAGAGAAAGAGAAAAACATCTTGTCCTTGGTACAGACATTCAGCTTTGCATGACTTTAGATAGGCTATATGTCATGACGCACTGGAACAGTTATGCAGGCCCCTGCTAAATCAAAAATATGCAAGCACACACACACTCTAGGCCTAAAAGGTTATGAAAGAAAGTAAAGTAGGAGCAAGCAAGGATAAACAATTAATAATTAAATCAATCAATAAAAAAATGATTCCACACCCTTCATTTGCTGTACCATTAAAAAAACACAGTTGTTTAATGAATCCTGCAATCTCCACAACTCTGTCAGGTTGGTGGAAAATAAATAAAATGTTAAACTTCACAGTAAGTCCCAGCATGCTCACACCAATTTGGCACAACCCTGACTTCACTATAAACAAATCACCTATGGTTGGCAATAAATGGAAAGTAAACGGGATCTCACATCTGCATCCTATTTTTGAAAATAACACCCCGCTTTCCTTCCCGCAGTTACTTGAAAAATACGACATTAATAAAAATCAGTACCTTCAATACCTCCAATGAAAACAATTTAGGAAAAATTTGATCTCACCATCCTTGACCTCAAAGAATCACCACTATTGAATGATTTCATCAAAATAGCAAAATCAAGCATACCTTTTTCCAAACTGTATAAACTCATATCCTCCCTTGGTCCTGACAATACACCATGCATTCCAATACATAAGTGGGAAAAAGACCTGAACATCAAAACTAACGCTATCTTCTGGAATGAAATCTGCAGGAACATCTACAACATGTCACAAAATACTAATGTTAGACTAATCAAGTACAAGGTAATACACAGAACACAAATAACACCACAAACAATATACAAAATGGGATCATCAGAAACCGATAAATGCACTCAGGGGTCTATTCTCCCATGCGCGCAAGTCGAAAAAAGTGCTTTGCTAAGCACTTTTCTTCTCTCGACTTAAGTCTGTGAATCACGCGCCCCCAAGGCAGTTACGCACTTGAGGCGGAGCAAAAATACGCAAAATACTTACACGTATTCTCCCCCTGGCTTACGCGCTTTTCTGTTAATACAGCCCTCAAAAGCCCTTAAGGTCAAGCGCCAACATAAGGCGAAATGGAATATTGCGTTTCATGTCGGTTATAGGCCAAATTTTAAGATTAATTTTATTTTATTTAACATGGTAAAGGTTGAGACATTCAATATTCGATTGTTCACCCTTATTTCTAAACTACATTTCTCATAACCATAATAAATTATCAAACAAAATCATCATATGGTATAACACAACAGCCTGTTCTCCAATTACTTCAATTACAAACGCATAACAAACAATTACAAACATATCGATGGTCATCAAGATCACAACTGCAGCAGTGGGAGAAGAGCCTGTCTGTGCTCAGACCATACGCCATGCACTGCACCAAGTTGGTCCGCATGGCCTTCGGCCAAGACAGAAGCCTCTTCTGAAGCTAGCCCACAAAAAAGCCTGAAAACATTTTGCTGAAGATAACCAGACCAAGAACATATACCACTGTAACCATGTTCTGTGGTCTGATGAGACCAAGATAAACTTGTTCGGCTCAGATGGTGTCCAGCATGTGTGGCGGCGCCCTGGTATGGACTACCAAGACAAGTGTGTACTGCCTACAGTCAAACATGGTGGTGACAGCATCATGGTCTGGGGCTGCATGAGTACTTCTGGTCCTGGAGAGCTGCGCTTCATTAATGGAATAATGGATTCCAACATGTACATGTTTAAATGTTTTTCTCTATCTCTCTCTAAACGTCATTATGTGCAGCAACGTATTTTCTTCTTTAGTAAGTTAGTAGGTAAGTTTAACTTACTAAAGACTTTCAAAAAGTGGTGGGGACGGATTGAGTGGCTCGACAAAAATCTGAAATGGCATACACATGGCAAATTTATGTACATAAAAAGATCTCTGGCAGAATAGCTGTTCTCAATAGATTGCAACCTTTTATCTCTTGAGATGTAGCTAAATTATTGTATAACACGATGGTTTTACCACTTATTACACCAAACAATATCACAGTAATCAATATCTTAGTAAAGCAGTTGACACAAATCCAGATGCTGCAAAATAGAGCGGCTAATGATATTAAAATGCAAAGTACGGGGAAGACCGATAGTTCGCGAAGTATATCCACTATCATGGATGAATGTCAATCAACATTTTACAATGCACTAGTGTGCCTTGGTTTTTAAAGTTTTATAATGTCATGAGCCTGTATACTTACGCAATTATTTTAATGATGTCTCTGATATGCACCAGCTGCAACTAATAAACTGTATAATGATAGAACAATGAGAGCTGCAGGCCAATTATTTTCTAAATACCGAGGTGCTCAGTTATGGAACTCCTCACCTGATCACCTGATCTGGCAAAATTAATCGCTAAAATTTTTTTTAAGCAGGGGATTGCAGAATATGTTTCAGAATAATTTAAAGAGTTTTAATTCTTAAATCATTTCTTTTTTATTTTGTATATTGTATGTCTATGTGACTACTATATTTTATCTATCTCTCTATACAATTTAACTGTTTGTTTAATGTGTGTGAATGTGATGTATGAACCAGGCCCCACTGGATAAGTTTGACCACCCCGTATAAATATGTTGTCGAAATAAATAAAAATAAATAAATGAGTTTTGACAAAAAGTGGTGGGAACACGCCCCTGGCATCCCCAGTGTAACTGACACCTAGGTTGACAGGTGCCTGATTTTTTGCTAAAATGTACCTGTAACCACACACAAATATTCTGAACAAGAACTTCGTTGTCAGTATGAACCCCAATGGCTTCCCTGGGAGAAGAGATGTGCACATAAAGCTGGCATTCTTTGTCAGATGCTTGGAAAAGTAGTTTTGATGTGGTTTCACCAGGAGGTTTGAGATTAGTTTATTGCCCCAGGATTCCAGGAAATATTTCGCTTCAACTTCCTTCGGTCAGTAGGGTGAAGTTTTGTATGCGTATCTGTGTGTGTGTGTGTGTGTGTGTGTGTGTGGTGGGGGTGGGGTGGGGTCTTTGAAAAAGTTCCCTGTGGCTCCTTGTGTTTCTTCTCCACCCAAAGAAGTTAAGCTACAGTGTTTCATCTCCTCTTGTTTAACTTTCAGCTCCAAGAAAGGGTCCTCAGTCACTTCTTTGTGGCTCAAACATATTAGGCATTGAAACTTTGATTCACTTCTGCAAGATTGTATCAGACCTCTTGTCTTTGACGGGCTTGGATTTGTGTGTGACCAGTGACAAGACATTTGGACTTTTTTGTCAGCATGATTGAGCAACAGATTGAAGCCATGTTTTACCATGAAAACAATAATGGAGTGCTTGTGTGTACCAATCTTTATCACTTGTTTGGGTTCAAGGCCCTGTCCTGCAATGACTCAGCTATTAATGTGGCAGTCTGTGAAGCTTCAATCAACCTCCTTGGTGCCCATCACTACTGTTCCGAAGAATACTTATCATTGAAGTCTGCAGGCTTTATCAGTCAATGGATAAACTGAATTTTTAGATGTCAAAGGTGTTGATCAGGGGGTCTTCCATCAAACCCAGAGAAGATTGGTTTAAGGGTGGCGACACACCTGATTTTCCAACTAAATAATTTGAGTCTTTGGTTAGAACCATAATTAGCAGTTGGATCAGTTGTATTTGAGCTTGGTTTAAAAAAAGTGTACATATTTCAATAAGATTGAGATTTACTGGCGTCACACACCCACACAATCACCGACAAAGCACTACCTTTTTTTCCAGCTCTTGAAACATTGTGCTGTGCTTATTTTCTCTCACTTTTGCAGTCTTTGCTTCAGTTAATCCATCTTTAGTAGTGTTCCTGTCCTGTTTATCCACACTGCCATTTCTTTGATACTTTAGCAAAGTCAGATTGCATTGCCAGTCGCAGGTTGACTGAAACCCTCTGCACATTTTTATACCTGTATATATAGTTTCTCAGGAGTACTCCAAGGTTGGTGGAATGCTTTTGAATGTGTCCAGTTACTCAAGGAGGTTTGGGGTCCTCGTTGGCTTCTCAAGTATGGCATCGTAAATCATAAGACTTGCACACAAAACATGCTTGGTCAGAATGACTCGCTGTAAAACTTTACACCCACGCTCATCCACATAATTACCCCATTAATTTTCACTTACTCCAGCTGAAACAGGGATAATTAAATATCCACTGGTATAGTGTTACATACCAGGGGCCAGAGGTGAATTTCCTGTTTTGTTAAGCATTGAAAGAGGAGGGGTTTATTTTATTTTATTTTACTTTTTTCAGGCCCACCTTCATGCTCCAGTTTTCAGACTTTCAGCTTGTTTGCTAGAAAAATTGTTAAGGAATTTCAATCTGAAGTTTTTCTTTTGATGATAAAAGGTAGATGGTATTCAGGATTTTTTAATTCAGGTGTACTCTCCCCACTCAAGAGCCAGTTTTTCATGCAAGTGCTGTTTTCACTAGGCTCCAGTGGATGTATTGCCCTCCATCCCCTTGCCTCTGTCCCCTTTGACCTCCTGGGCTCTGCCAGATCAGGATCTTCCAAATTAAAGGCAGAACCTGAGGGGTCAAAGAGTCTGCAGGAGTTGAGCCTGCAAGACAATGAAGAAATGAGCCAAATCTGTTGCTGTTTAATTAGTATTTAATCTCAGCATAGGGATCTGAGAGTCACATTAACTGGGTGTCTATGCAAGTTTTGCAAATTCTAAAAAAAACTAAATATTGTTTACAGAATGCGTCTTTCTCATAATTACATTGTTTGTACCAGTCTTACCGGCTAATTAGGAATATATAAATACAACCCCGAACTCGGAAGAAGTTGGGACAGCATGGAAAATGTACTCAACACTAAGCATTGATTTTTTAATTAATTGTGACTTGCATCAAAACGAAAACAATATGAAAAGAAGATAATAATGTTTGTCAGATCATTTTTTTAAAAATTTAAAAATTTGTAAATATAAATACATACCTGCCACTGAGGCTTGCAACGCATTCAAAAAATAGTTGGAGCAGGGGCAACTAATGAAGAAAAACATTTGAATAATGATGTGATTTAAAACGGCTGATGTCAGCAGGTAATTGTAATCATTCTTTGGTGCAAAAATAGCATCCAGGAAAGGCCTAAACCTTCTGCAGCAAAGGTGGACGAAGGATTGGTAATTCGGCCACAAATTTAAAAAAATCTAAAATCAATGAAAGGTTAAACAATGTTCCTCAGATCCTCAAAGAAAGATTCAAAGGGATTTGGATATTTCACCACCTACAGGGCATAAAAATATTCTGGAAATCTGGAGAAATTTTTGTGCATAAAGGGTAAGGGTGCAAGCCTAGGCTGAATACCAGTAATAAGATGACACTGCATCAAGAAGCGTCATTTATCTCTCAACGATGTAACTACGTGGACTCAGGGTTACTTTGGCAAACCTTTGTCAAGAACTACAAGACATTGACACATCTACAAATGCAAATTAATACAATCCCTTTTCCAGAGAAGTTGGAGCACTGTGTTAAATGTGAATAAAACAATGCAATGATTTGCAAATCAATTAAAACTTTGTATTTAATCGAAAATAGGACAAAAACAACATATGAAATGTTGAAAATTACGAATTCTATTTTATTTTTTTTTAAACCATCAGCTCATATTGAATATAAAGACAAAAATGTATTTTTTTAAATTTGTCTTGGTGTTCGGTTAATTTCCCTCAACCTACAACGTCTGCGCACTCGAGCGAGGTTTTGTGTTCCGTGACGTAATGTGATTGTGCTTGATGAGCCAATCAGAATGCTTATTATATGTTATGATCTCTGTCATTACTATGGCTTTTCCCTGTAGATTGTCAAAAATAGTGAAATGGCGGAAAAGAAACTCCTAAAAAAACTTGTAGAAAACGACATTTGTTTTGTGTGTAAAACAAAAATCCTCTCAAATAAAGACAAGATACGAGTGTATGGAAAAAGAAAGCTTGATATCGCTGCAGTAATAAGCTCTGTCATCTCTGTTAACACAGCGGTATTCACAAACGAATTATTCGTCTGCCGAACGGGCTGCTATCGCTTACTTGAAAAAATTTGAAAACAGAGAAAGAACTTGATGATTTATTATGTGAGCTTCATCGACAGCAACAGCATAAACATTGTTTGAATATGCGCCATTCAGCAGCATCTTCCTCCACCGTTCACTTAGCCAAAACTCTGGAGAACCATATACTATTGAAAACAATCCTCTTTCCACACTTCTCTTCTCCATTTCGGTATCGACCAGACTTAAACTCGTTGCTTTCACTTGTATGTTATTCAAATAATTGACTTGATCCTTCATAAGGTTAACAAGAGGAGAAACAACAATAACAATAGGCGATTCTTTATTAGAAAACGCTTCCCCAAGGATTGGAAGAGCTTGGTATATGAGCGATTTGCCAAATCCTGTAGGCAAATTTACGTAGACATCTTTCCTCTGGATAACTAAGTTGTTCATTGCTTGTTCTTGTAAGCAATTCATACTTTCAATATTGAAGGCTTTGCAGATTTTCTCCAAAGCTCGAGAGAAAACATGTTCGCCACCGTCCGCCAATTTGGCTTTATCTGTTTCTGCATATATAATTAGCTCCTCGATTTTAGGAGCTAGTTTCTGATTGGTGGAACACAAAACCTCGCTCGACTGCGCAGATGTTGTTGGTTGAGGGAAATTAACCGAACACCAAGACGTCTGCAACGGAGGCTAGGGCAGATCTAGGATGGTAGAAGATCTGGAGCTTTGCCCAGTGGGGGGGGAAAGTGTGCACGTGCTGCAATACAGAAACCCTCAACTTAATTGTATCCATTGACATTGATGCACACATTGTCAAAGGTTTCATCAATTTATAACAGAATGAATGGCTCCCCATGGGCTCAGAAAACAATATAGGCAGTTGTATTTCCTATAATATGGTAGTAATCACATCGTTATAGCAGCTCAAGCTACCCTCCTCATTGAATTCAAATTCATGTCAGCTCAGAAGTGTACCCAAGCAATCTCCCTTGCCTGAGGACTCAGACTCAACTACACACAGACATTGTGTTATGTATGAGTATTTTTTGTACAGCATTATATTTCATTTGTAAATGAAGATTTGTTACATGCTGTTTTGCTGCCTTGCTGGTCAGCTCTATTTATTTTGTTCATTTGGCAACCTCTAGTGGCGTGTCTGTAAAATCATTAGGAAAAGACTAGTGATTTCTAGAAGCTTCTGGCACCTTCCTGCTTGGAAGGGGCGGGATTTCCCTAGAATCCTATGGATCTTTCTAGAAGGTTGCTAGTCTATATAAATGCTGTGATTTTAAGCTCAGGAGGGCAGACAGCAGAAGAGAGCAGAGCAGAGTTTTATTTTGGCAACAGTTAAATAGTGGCATTGGAGTGTCATTAGAAATTAAATAGTGGATATTTTTTAAGAACTTTTTTTTATTGAAGAATAAATTTTTTTTAGTTTTCTTTGCGGGTTTTCTTTGTTTTGATTTTTTTCCAAGTCATAACAAATTGGAGGTTCTACCAAGATTGGATTCACCAAAGATTATTATTTTAAATCTTGTGACTAGTTGAAAAACCAGCAATCGTGACCTTTGATGTGGAAAGTTTTTTGAAAACTCCTACCCAGGAATTAATTGTGCTGGCAAAGAAGAAGGACTTGCTGCAAATAGCCTCAACCCTTGGATTATCTGATGTGAAATCATCAATGAAGAAACAAGAAATATTCAACAATTTGGTGCAACATTTCATCGATGAAGATATCTTTGGGGAAGAAGCAGCAGAGTAAATTAAAGCTGTGGAAGTGTCTGCAACAGAGCTGCTAAGACTTGAATTCCAGCTACGCCAAAAACAACTAAAGCTGGAAGAAAGAAGGTTGGAGAGGGAGAAGGAAAGAGAACTAGAGAAAAAAAGATTGGAAAGGGAGAAAGAACTAGAAGAAAAAAGAATGCAGTTTGAATTGGAAATGAAGAAAATAGAAGCAGGTACTGTTTCAAAATCTTTTGGACTCTCTAATCATTTTGATGTGGTTAAACATATCAGACTTGTTCCTCCTTTCTTAGAAAATGATGTTGACCAATACTTTACCCATTTTGAAAAAATTGCTGAAAATTTGAAATGGCCAAAAGAGCTTTGGACAATAATGTTACAAAGTGTTCTTACTGGTAAAGCTAGAAAAATCTATAACCAGTTATCTGTCCAACAGTGTGCTGATTATGATTTTGTCAAATCTGCCATTCTAAAGGGTTATGAATTGGTCCCTGAGGCTTACGGGCAAAAATTTAGGAATTGTCGCAAGGAAGTCAGTCAAACTCATGTTGAATTTGGCAGGTTAAAGGAACAGTTGTTTGATCAGTGGTGTAATTCCATGAAAGTTGAGAAAGATTTTGAGAGAATGAGGCAACTTATTTTGGTTGAGGAATTCAAAAGGTGTGTCCAGCCTGATGTTAAAACTTTCCTTGAAGAAAAACAAGCCAATACTTTGCAAGATGTTTCTACCCAAGCTGATAGTTATGCATTGACTCACAAGTCTTCTTTTGTCCAAAAATCCACTTTTTCGAAATTTCAAAGCAAGTTTCAGTCCAAGACTTCTTCTAATAACACTTCTAATGATTCTTAGGCCACTTCTGAGAGGAAACCTTCCACTGAGAAGCAATCCTCTGATTCTTTACCCTCTATGTCTTGCCAATACTGCAAAAAGCAAGGTCACCTTATTTCTGAGTGTTATGCTCTCAAGAAAAAACAACAACAAGAAGAAACCAAGCCAACTGCTTTCACTAAGAGAGAATCTCTTGTATCAATGATCAGTTCACCTGATCTTCTACCTTCTGTGTCTGATCCTGTTATGGAGGGTTTTGAACCATTCATCACCGATGGTTTTGTCTCACTTTGATTGATTGATGATTTTTCCTCATATGCTCCTGTTCGAATTCTAAGGGATACTGGGTCTTCCCAATCTCTTATTCTTGCAGATATTCTGCCTTTTTTGGACAAATCGTCGACTCGTCGGCTAATGTCCTTATTCAAGGAGTCGAATGTGGTTTTACAAGTGTACCTCTCCATAATGTTCATCTCAAATCAGACTTGGTCTCTGGGCCTGTTACTGTTGGTGTTAGGTCTTCTCTTCCTTTCAAAGGCATTCATTTTGCTTCTCGGTAATGATCTTGCTCTGTATAAGGTTGTGCCCTATCCTATTGTAACTGACACTCCCTTGATTGATCAAGAAAATGACTCTATAGAAGAGGAAATTCCAGACCTCTATCCTTCATGTGCAGTTACTTGTTCTATGTCCAAAAAGGCTATTCAAGATGATGCTGACCTGGACTTTAACCTGGCTGACACCTTCATTGGGCAGTCTTTTCATCAGGAACCTTCCAGTCCTGAGATGTCTGGGAAATTTTCAGACTTGTCCTTGTCAGGTCATTCTAATGACATTCTGTCTCGGGAACAACTTATTCAGGAGCAACAACATGCTCGTGATCTAGCGCATCTTCTACCACAGGCTGCAAGTGAATAAGGGGCTACTCAAGTTCCTGTCTGCTTTTACTACAAAAACGGTGTGCTTATGAGAAAGTGGCGTCCACCTGATGTTCCTGCAGATAAAGAGTGGATGATCACCCATCAAATTGTTCTTCCAAAGCCATATCATCAAGAAACTCTTAGTCTGGCCCATGACAATCCTATGTCAGGTCATTTGGGTATCAAGAAGACCCTTCAACGTGTCAGAAACCACTTCTTCTGGCCTTCCATGAGGTCTGATGTGCAGAAGTACTGCAAATCCTGTCATACTTGTCAAATGGTTGGGAAGTTGAACCAGAATATTCCAAAGGCTCGACTTAAGCCCATTCTAGCTTTTGAAGAACCTTTCAGTCGGATCATCATTGACTGTCTTGGACCATTGCCGAAGACTATGTCTGGTTGTGAGTACTTACTGACTATCATGTGTGCTTCCACCCGGTTTCCTGAGGCAATTGCACTTCGTAATATCAAGGCAAAGACTATCATTAAGGCTCTTACTAAGTTTTTCTGCTTTGTTAGTCTTCCTAAGTCTATTCAGTCTGATCAAGGATCAAATTTCATGTCCGGCATATTTCAACAAGTTATGCATGAGCTTGGTATTAAACAATACAGGTCATCAGCTTACCATCCTGAGAGTCATGGTGCTTTGGAGAGGTTCCATCAAACCCTGAAGAACATGATAAGGACCTACTGCCTTGACACAGAGAAAGATTGGGATGAATGTGTCAATCTTCTTCTGTTTGCTGCCCGTGAAGCTGTTCAGGAGTCTCTTGGGTTCAGTCCTTTTAAGCTTGTTTTTGGGCATCCAGTCCGTGGACCTCTGAAGCTACTGAAGGAAAAGTTGCTCGCTGAAGATGATGTCCCAATGAACTTGCTTCAGTATGTCTCTGACTTCCGTAATTGTCTCTCTAAGGCTTGTGACTTTGCTAAGTCTAATCTCAAAGAAGCTCAGGGCAAAATGAAAGCCAGATATGACCTTCATTCAAAAATTAGAAGTTTTAAAACTGGTGACAAAGTTCTTGTACTTTTGCCAGTGCCTGGAAACCCTCTAAGAGCCCGATATTTTGGGCCTTACACTGTCCTCAAAAAGGTAAGTGATCTAAATCACATCAACATGCTGAAAGAATACATTGATAGAGACACTCAGCAAAAGCCAGTCACTGTGGTAAATACAGTTGAACTGGAAAATTCCAAAGAAGATTGTGACTGCCCCTTAGAAAATGAACCTGGTCCAGTCAAACTTGAAAATTCAGACATTCTTCAAAATATTGACAGCAAGTTGTCCCACCTGGACTCTTTTCAACAACAGCAGCTAAAGCAGCTCATATTTGAATATAGTCACACATTCCCTGACGTTCCATCAAGGACTGATATGGTTTACCATGATGTCATCCTACAAGATGATGCCAAGCCTGTAAAACAGCATCCTTACAGAATGAATCCAGAGAAGCAAAAATACTTTAAACAAGAAGTCAAATATCTGCTTGAAAATGACTTTGTGGAACTAAGTTACGGTGACTGGAGTTCTCCATGCATCCTAGTTCCGAAGCCCAATGGAACATATACACTGGTGACAGACAACAGGAAAGCGAACGCTCTATCAAAAACGGACTCATATCCTATTCCCAGGATTGATGACTGCATTGACAAAGTTGGACAGTATGTCACAAAATTTCATCTCCTCAAGGGCTTCTGGCAGATCCCTCTAACAAATAGAGCAAAGGAGATCTCTGCCTTTGTCACACCAGATGGATTATACCAATACAAGGTCATGCCATTTGGAATGAAAAATTCTCCGGCCACCTTCCAACGTCTGGTAAACAGAGTGATTGCTGGACTGCCAGGATGTGAGGCCTATATCGATGACATAATCATCACCAGCGACAGCTTCCAAGAGCACCTCACCTACATCAGAAACTTCTTTCAGAGAGTGAGTGATGCCAAGCTGACTATCAACCTTATTAAAAGTGACTTTTGTAAAGCTACAGTTGTTTACTTAGGTCATGTTGTAGGACAGGGTCAAGTCAAACCAATTGATGCAAAAGTCAAAGTTATCACTGAATTTCCTGAGCCAAAAACAAAAATTCAGCTCATGAGATTTCTAGGGATGGCTGGCTACTACAGAAAATTCTGTAAAAATTTCTCTATCTTTTCTGAACCTTTGACAAATTCACTGAAGAAAAATGCAAAATTTGTTTGGGATGAAAAATGTCAAAATTCATTTGACCAGCTGAAAGCTATTCTCAAAAATGCACCAGTTCTCTTATCTCCCAATTTCAAAAAGGAGTTCAAGTTAGCAGTTGATGCCAGTGACATTGGTGCAGGTGCAGTTTTACTGCAAGAAGACACTGATGGAGTAGATCATTCTGTTTGTTACTTTTCCAAAAAGTTTGATAAACATCAGAAAAACTACTCAAAAATTGAAAAACAATGTTTGGCACTTGTTTTGGCTTTACAACATTTTGAAGTCTACTTGACTTGTTCAGCTACTTCCATCAAGGTCTTCAGTGATCACAATCCCCTCACAATCTTGCACAAGATCAAAAACAAGAATCAAAGATTACTGAAATGGAGTTTACTTTTGCTAGAGTATGATTTGGATATTTCTCACATCATGGGAAAAGATAACACCCCAAAAGTTGACTCAAATTTTTAAAAATTGTGAATGTTGAGCTGGATTGAAATCAGCTCAAAGTGGTACTAGATGACCCCTGGGGACCCCAAAGGTCACATTTTGGCCCAAAACACCCAAATAATTGACTAAAATACTAATTTTTTAAAAAGTATGACAGTTGAGTCTAGTCGAAGTTGGCCTGAAATAGTCCCAAATGACCACGGGCTTCCCAAAATGGTGATATTTTGGTTCAGAAAACCCTAAAAGTTGACCAATTTGGAAAAATCGTGAAAGTAGAGTCCAGTCTAAGTTTTTGAATGTCATTCGGGCCCAAAATGATCCTGAATGAAGCCTGGTGAATCAAAAGCATCTATTATACACCACAACACTGAAAAAGTTAATCAAAAGATTCAACACAAAATTCACTTGTTTTAAACGAAGCGACAAGGTTAATAAACCGTTTCGGAGTAAGCACGAGATTTTTAATGTGTATGTGTAAGATGAAGTTTGTACGGCAAGAAGAAGTGTTATAGCGTCTGTCAAAACCTATGTTAGTGAGCGACAAGCAATTTCACGTGTTTAAGTGCAAAAATTATGGCAGATATTACGACCCCCGAAATTTATGAAAATTTGTGGACAACAGTGGACAACAAATGAAAATAACCGGGAAAAACCTGCATGAGTGTGAAATGGGAAGGAGGGGGAAAGCAGTATGAAAAGCAGACAATGAAATAAAGTGAACAAGTTTCTTTGTATATATTGTTGGGGTAATGGCCTCACACAGAACACCAATGTAGGGGAAATGCCTCGAATGGTGGCACCTTTGTGGTGATAATGACCAAGCAGTGGCAACGTTGTTGTGAGTGCAATTGCGCGTCATACAAGGGCGCGGGCTGTTGGGGTTACACCTCACAGGTGGACACCATGTGTTGAGGCAGTTTGCCTAATGATATCAATATTATGAATTTGACTATCAAAGAAATATGATATTGTAATATTAATATGAACACCTCGGGGCACCACCCTTCCTCAGTGAAGGAAATTCGATAGCCAATTAATAAAACCTCAGTCTCAGTATCCACTAAGCTATTAATTTGGAAATTGATTAATAATTAAATTGATAATCGCAACCAACTTACCCAATCAGTAGTTAGATTGAATAGTTAGGATTTGGAGTTCTAAATAGAAGAGGTTGGCAGTTTCATTCACTCTTGTACAACATCAATAACCACAGCATATGTCTTTAAAGAATATTTATTTAAATGAAACAAATGAAACACAATCTAAACTACACTAAACACAAACACTAAAGGAGGTATGTGAGTGTGTGTGCGTGCGAGTGTGGATGTAAGAGAACAAAGGGGTGATGTAAGGTGTGAGTGGAAGAGCCTTGCTGACCATGTGGAGTGGGGGAAGGCAACCCTACTGTAACAAAGACCAAGTCTTTGTAGCAAAGGAAAGTTAAGAGTTTTAAAGTCAGTTAAATGACTTGAAACGCTCAATGTTGTTTGTGTGTGTGTGTATTAAGTTAAAACGAAGAGATATATGTGTGTTTTCCACAGGAAAGGCGCCGTGTTAGTCTACAGGAGGTTATTTGCATGCAAGTGCTTGTCTGCTACACATTAATACCATCCTGTCCTACTAAAACACAATCCTAAAAACAATCACAACAACTATCATTTTACAAATACACACAGACAGTCTTAGTCTTAAAAGAAGGTTTGAATGCCCAGTTGTTACCAGTCCTTAGTAGAGGGAAGAGGTTCGGTGAGTGCGTACACCTGGGTGCAGGTTACGCAAGAATAAAGACTTGAAAGTTGGGTTTTCTTCTAAGCCCAGGGTATTCTTGCCTCGGAAGTTAGTGTGCCTCAAACAATTAAAATATTCCCTAGGGTTTTCTGTGTGGGAATGTTTAACTTGGAAGGCCGCAATCATTGCACTAATGTCATCAGTACTAGAAGAAAATTCTTCCCTCAGTGCATGACATAGCTCACTGTAGTCATCTCTGACACTGGGAGGCTGTGTCTGGATAAACTTGTGAATCACTTTTGAGCTGGTTTTCCACACAAGTTTAACCTTTTCCCTGTCACTAGCTTGAGGAAAGACGACAAGACTGTAATCTATCTCCCTCAAGTAGTCGTCAGTGTCATGATCAGAGTTTCCTGGATCAAAATGGTCAATGTCTTTAGCTAAACTCTCAAGCACTTCAAAACGAGGACACTATGCGCTCAATGTTGTTTGTGTGTGTGTATTACATTAAAATGAAGAAATATGAGTGTTTTCTGCACAGGAAAGGCGCCATGATAGTCTACAGGAAGTTATTTGCATGCAAGTGCTTGTCTGCCACACATTAGTACCATCCTGTCCTACTAAAACACAATCCTAAAAACAACCACAACAACTATCATTTTACAAATACACACATTCAGTCTTAGTCTTAAAAGAAGGTTTGAATGCCCAGTCGTTACCATTCCTTAGTGGAGGGAAGAGGTTTGGTAGTTGCTGGAGGATCCGATCGTGGGCGATGTTGATCCTGCTGGGAAGAGCGGTTCTGGTGCTGTAAAAGTCTGTGTCTTTGCTGTGGGAAGAGGAGGGAGGCTGGCCTCTCCTCAAAAGCAAGCTGTTGCTTCCAAGGCTTGCTCTACTCCTGGTAGCCTGGCATATTCTTCAGCATGGCCTGTCTATGCTGGGCCTAAGAGGTGGGGGAAGAGTACCCCAGCTTGAGCAGTCCCCAGGGGTCCAGGAGCCTCTCCAAGGGAAAGAGAGCCAAGAGAGAGTCCAGAGCCAAGAGAAGAGAGAGGGATAAAATGGTTGACCACTGCTTTTATCTGCCTGGCCTGCTGGCAGGAGGGGCTTACAGGCAGCAAGTGGTCATGGGAAATCCAGGGCTCCATTTTGAATTTCCACACGTGAAAGGCTTTCCTCTGTGTGACCCCAACAACATGTACAGTGTGGAGTGCAAATATTTATATATAGTAGGTAAAAAACATGAATACATGGACAAAGCACACAGCCAATCATCAGGACTATTAGCATTGCAAAATAAATGAAAACAACAAAACCAAATGAAACTGGCTGTAGGGGGAAAATCAACTAACTACCAAGAGCGGAACTAAATGACAACGAAAATCTAACTACACGATCTATCCAAACAGAACATACAGTGGATGGCAACCACTCCAACTCTGGGGTGTCTACACATCCGACGTATACCGACGTGAATATGCATAGGAGCCCCCGTCTACCCTGTCCTTACGTCATATTTTTATAAAATATTAAGGTGACAGATACGTGATTTCCGTTTACGATCTTGAGTCCAAATTGCATAGTTACTGTCACTGAGTTTCTCATCCACAGTATACGGGCCAGAGAAGCGTGCTGACAATGAGGAACCAACGACTGGGAGCAAAGCCAACACCTGATCCCCTGGTTTAAAAGGAGGAGCCTCCCTCCAATCAAATCCCCGTTCCATTTCCTTCTAGGTGGGAGAAAGCATTTCTATGACAAGGGAGCAAGCCTGATGCAAGCGCTCCCGCATCTGACAGACATGATCCGATACGTTAGTTAGTGGAGATGAGTCCAACATTTACTGTTCTTTGAGAAATTTCAATGCCCAAAAACCAAATCGGTGGGACTAAAACTGAGTGACTCCTTAACAGTTTCCCTCAATGCAAATAATGCAAACGGGACCCCCTCATCCCACGAGTATCCGGAGTCCAGGAAGTAGTTACGGAGAGCCAACTTGAAGCTTTGATGCCAGCATTCCAATGCCCCTTGTGTTTCAGGATCGTAGGCGCTGGAGACTTGATGGGAAATGTATAAAGACTGCACGACCTGTTTGAATAATTTAAAAAAAAATTAGTTGCTTGGTCTGTTTGTATGACTTTAGGAAACCAAAGATGGAAAAAAATTTTGATTAGGCTTTTTGTCACTGATTTAGCCGTGATTATGCGTGGAGGGAAAACCTTGGGAAAACATTTGGCAACACTCATTACAGTCAGCAAGAACTGGTTTCCAGCTTTTGACTTTGGCAATGGTCCCACACAGTCCACGATCACCCACGGAAAAGGCTTTCCATAGCGGGTATCGGTTTTAGGGGGACAGGTGGAATTACATGGTTAGGTTTTTCCCGTAACCTGGCAAACATAGCATGTGTTACAGCGCTGCACTACGGAAGGCTTTAAGCCCAGCCAGAAAAAGTGCTTCAGCACCCTCTGATATGTTTTTGTTATCCCCACATGACTACACCATGGGGTGTCAAGGGCCAAGAACCGCACCTGCTGGCGATAAGGTGCAGGTATTACTATTTGGCACACTTGCCCCCAATCACTTACATCTGAGATCGCGGAAGACCACTTACGCAACAACATTCCCTTGTCTTCAAAAGAAGCTATGGTTTTCTCTTTAACAGACTAGGAGCAAGCGTCGGATCATTTCTTTTGGGTTGCAATAAACTGCTGTCGGTTTATGGGTAGTTCAGGAGTGAAGGAATCACCACACAGCATTTCATTCTCCTTTTTCGTTATACTAGGAGGGACTGCAAGTGAATCACCTTTGAACATCGGGGCAAAAACAGTGTCAGCCAAGTGTACAATCTCACCCCGTTTAAGAGCCGGAGCTCGCAAGCGGGGAATACAGAAGATGACGGCAACACACCAGAGTTAATGCACACTTTGGGCTGATCTAACACCTCAAGAACAGGTTTTACTTTCCCACCTGCGATGTCATTCCCCATAAAGAAATCCACCTTAGGTACTGGCAAAGCTGAAGAAACGGCTACTTTAATGCAACCAGAAACCAAATCGCTTTTCAAATAGACATTGAGTAGTGGGAGACGAACCCCATCTCAATACCCTGCACCACCACATTAGAGCTACAAGACGATAACGCTGACAAAGGCAAAACCCTAGACAACAGAAAAGACTGTGAGGCACCAGTATCACGAAAGATCCGAATTGGCCTCCGCTCCACCCCCTCACCAGAGAGGGAAACAAACCCATCAAATAAAAACAGACAAAAACCAATGTTTCTGTTGTTGGAACTATGTAGAGACTTTGAAGGAATAGTTTTCAAAAATCCCATGGGTTTTGATTGGCTAGAACTTTGCGCTTCCCTGTGCTTTTGAGCCAGACAGTCAGCAATTACATGACCAACTTTATGACAATAAAAACACTCTCCAACCTTCCCTGGTGCTGTAGGCACCAGTTTACAATGTGGGGCCACCGGCTGTTGTTCAGAAAGAAGGGGAACCGTCGATATATTGTCCCGTGGAGACACAAATGCAGTTTTATGAGTCAGGGAAAACTCATTAATCAATATCGCAGCTGTACTCAAAGATCCAACCTTCTGTTTGTTCAAATACAACACAATACGCTCAGGCAGACAATCCATGTAATCAGAAGCTTTTCTGGCCACGCAGTATTTGTCAAAGTGATTCGCCTTCTCTCTGGCAAATTCAACAAATGATTTCTTATGGTGCCTAAATTTTTGTCTATAATCCTCTAGAACCAACTTGTGCGCTCAAATGACAGTGGCTTTAAAGGGGACGTAACATGCTGATCCTTCTTTTAATACATATTAGTAATGTTATAATGCTGGTTGTCCATGCTCAACCTCTAAAAAGTTCCTAAAAATAAAATACAGGCATTTTGCCGTAATCCAAGAACGTGATTTTGTGAGCGTGATTTTCTCTCTGAACAGCTCCTCCCGAGATCTTCAAGAGATCTGGGCAAAACCTGACATCAGGTTGTGCCATCCAATTAGTACAGACCTAGTCAGAGCCAACCACTGCACTGGACCTGCCCACACCGGAAACTATTCTAGTAGGCACTAACAACGGCAGATCATACTATGCCCTAGTACCGTCTACACTTTTGTAAATACTAAAGAAGAACCGCAGATCATTCGAGGTGCAATTTTGTCAGTATCTTTCCCAAAGCTACTTGTCCATTTACGAAACCCAAAACCAGTGAAGTTGGCACGTTGTGTAAATCGTAAATAAAAACAGAATACAATGATTTGCAAATCCTTTTCAACCTATATTGAATTGAATACACTGCAAAGACAAGTTACTTAATGTTCAAACAAGTAAACTTTGTAATTTTTTGCAAATATCATTCGAAATTTCATGCCTGCAACATGTTTCAAAAAAGCTGGCACAAGTGGCAAAAAAGACTGAGAGAGTTGAGGAATGCTCATCAAACACTTATTTGGAACATCCCACAAGTGAACGGGCTAATTGGGAACAGGTGGGTGCCATGATTGGGTATAAAAGCAGCTTCCCTGAAATGCTCAGTCATTCACAAATGAGGATGGGGCGAGGGTCACCACTTAGTGAACAAATGCGTGAGCTGATTGTCGAACAGTTTAAAAACAACATTCCTCAACGAGCTATTGCAAGAAATTTAGGGATTTCATCATCTATGGTCCGTAATATCGTCAAAAGGTTCAGAGAATCTGGAGAAATCACTGCACGTTAGCGACAAGGCCGAAAACCAACATTGAATGCTCGTGACCTTCGGTCTCTCAGGCGGTACTGCATCAAAAACCGACATCAGTGTGTAAAGGACATCACCACATGGGCTCAGGAACACTTCAGAAAACCACTGTCAGTAACTGCAGTTCGTCGCTACATCCGCAAGTGCAAGTGAAAACTCTACAATGCAAAGCGAAAGCCATTTATCAACAGCACCCAGAAATTCCGCCGGCTTCGCTTTGCCCAAGCTCATCTAAGATGGACTGATGCAAAGTGGAAGAGTGTCCTGTGGTCTGACAAGTCCACATTTCAAATTGTTTTTGGAAACTGTGGACGTCATGTCCTCCGGACCAAAGAGGAAAAGAACCATGCGGACTGTTATAGGCGCAAAGTACAAAAGCCACCATCTGTGCCCAAGGCATGGGCAACTTACACATATGTGAAGGCACCATTAATGCTGAAAGGTACATCCAGGTTTTGGAGCAACATATGTTGCCATCCAAGCAACGTCTTTTTCATGGATGCCCCTGCTTATTTCAGCAAGATAATGCCAAGCCACATTCAAGAGTTCCACCTGAAAAGCTTCCCAAATGAGTGTCGTTAAAAGGAAAGGCGATATAACACAGTGGTAAAAAGGCCCCTGTGCCAACTTTTTTGCAATGTGTTGCTGCCTTTAACTTCTAAGTTAATGTTTATTTGCCAAAAAAAAAAAAGTTTTTCCATTTGAACAGTAAACATTTTGTCTTTGCAGTGTATTCAATTGAATATAAGTTGAAATGGATTTGCAAATCATTGTATTCTGTTTTTATCTACGATTTACATAACGTGCCAACACGTTACATGACGTGCCAACAGCTGGCCTCAAATGTAGGCTTGGTAAAATATCTGAAGATAAAGCCTGTATCGGTCGCGACAGTTCGTGACACACAGACACAGAAGCTGTAAGTTGCTTTTACTGCATAAGCCAACATGATGTGATAGCCAGTTGATAGTGGCTGTAGCACAGCGGCTAACGAAGCCAAGTTACTGTTGCTAATGTTTGTGTCCTAAATACGCGAGAGTGATATCTGGGGAAATTCTACTGAAGGTGTGTGAACATAAACCTCATTTGAAGCTAACTTTTAACACTTGTTTGTAATTTGGATGCTTGGTACAACTGTTCACAGTAACAATTTGCTGTCTGTAAAACCTGTATTGCAAGGGTTTGTGTGGTTATAACCGCTCGGTTACCAGCTACTGCATGTTAGTTTGCATGGCGTGCTAATTAAAAATGCTCCTGGTTAACTTATATGCAGTAATTCTGATAGGTATGCTTGTGTTACTTCAGTAAGCATCAATGTGGCAGTTTCATCATAACATGGCCCGCTTGTAGCCACTACAGTTAGTGATCGCTTCACTTATCCATGATCAGGATCAGCCGGATACTTCACAAATATCTGAGCAAGCTCTCTGGTGCTAGCGTGAAAGCAATGCGAAACGCAGAAGCTCTACCGGTTTACAAAAGATTTCTCTGCACTACCTTGACATAATTTCATCCCCCTGTAGAAATGATTGTGGCTAATAAAAAGCTGAGAAAGGCGGAGATTAAATAGGTCATTCTTTCCTGTAGAAGTGATCAATTCGCTAGCTCCACATAAGCAACTTGTCCACGCGAAAGGAACTTACGGTGTGCAAAACCTGTATTATGTTCATAACATAACCGAGCTCTATCTAGCTGTCGCGTACTATACATAAAGCAGCTTTCACACCGGATGCAAAACAAATTTTTGGCGCAACAGATTATATTCAAAGTCATGACTGCTTATCAGCTACTGCATTTTGGATTGTGTGCCCTGCAAATAAAACATATTTCTGGTTAACTTATATGCAGCAATTATGATCGGTATGCTTTTGTTACTTCGGTAAGCATCAATGTGACAGTTTCATCATAACGTTGCCTAATTGTAGCCACTACAGTTGAAGCTAAAGGAAGAGGTGCTGTTGTTGTGGTTTTCTTCAACATATTGAGGCTCCCCCATCCTCAAGCCATTGGAGAGAGACAGATTCTGAAAAGCAAAATTAGGCTTTATTGTGTCATGTTGATAAATGTAAAGCCGAGTTCCTCCTGCGCAAGAAGAACTCCCTTCTCCAGCTTTTACACGCCGGTCTTATACCTCTCATTCTCGCACTACCATTGGACAGGTAACCTGAAATCCAGTTTGGTAATCCCTCAGGAATTCAAAGCAAAGACGGATGCGCGTCACCTCAAGAGACCTACAGTCACACCCAGCAAGAGATATACAGAGATATGCAGACAAAGAATACAGCCAGATGAATATGATAAAAAGAAAAAGATATCAGTGGATGAATTCGATGCATAATAAATCATTTCAAATAATTCAATTGATTATGTTTTCAGGAGCAACTAATGATTTTGCTGAACAAATATCGATCAAAGCTACAGAAATCAAACACATCCTCTGATTATGTTTTTTGAATCTACTAATCAAAGCTACAGAAGCGTGCTGCTTATGTGTGTGTGAGCTGCTCATGCATGTGTGAACTGAATTGCTTGTATATGAGCGCCTATCTGTGTGTGAACTGCTTGAATGCACTGCAGTTTGTGAACTACTTGTGTAATGTGAATATAGGCCACTAGATGGCAGTATTTACCTTTTTTTTGTTAAGCTCAGACTGGAGTCATGTTTAGACATGTCCTGGACATGTCTGGGGCAAGTCTCAGAAAATTAAAAAAAAGAGGTCTAAATGTGGGTGGGGTCTGCAAAAGAGTATATAAGGAAAAGAATTGAGACAGTAAAGTAGGAGGAGAAATTGCAAGAAGATGACCAGACCTGCCATTCTGTTCAAGACCTGTGACGTTTCTTTTGTGGATTTCTTTGCCTGTGTTTGAGCATTTTCATTATCCAGGACATCACCAAGCCACCCCACAAAAAGGGACTGTAAATATTTCTTTTTTTTTTCCTATTCAATCTTGGTCAGTAGTTTAGTTATTGTCTTTGTTAGAAATTAAATGTGTTTAAGTTTTTAAAACTGTGTCTGTCATCCCTTGCTGTTGCTGTTGTGTGTAAATGTAATAACAAATTGGGGCCATAACACTTGTATGTATGTGTGTGTTTGTGTGTGTGTGTGTGTCACAATTCTGCTGCCTACATAATATGGTTATTGATTATTAGTATGAGCAATGAATGAATAATGGAAAAAAATATATAATCAGTATTAGTGAATAAAATGAATAATGCTGAAATATAATCTTCAACACTATGTATTTGCAGAGTTGGGCTGCAGTTAGACCAGACATAGATTTTGCAGAGCATGGGGTGCATTTTTGGGTGCTTATGAAACAATCGCTTTACCGTTTGACCGTGGTTAGCCTGATTGATCTCCAATGTCTGGGCAAGCTCTCTGATACTACCGGTGAAAGCAATAGGGAAGCGCACAGGCTATAACGGTCCGGTATAACAAACGCTGCATTGCCATCGATTGAATATTAAATTCTTTCCTGTAAAAGTGATCGATTCGCTAGCTCCACATAAGTAACGGTTCACGCAGACGGAACTTACGCTCTGAAAAACCTGTATTGTGCTATGACAGAACCAGAGCGCTGTCTAGCTCTCGCATGCTATCCATAATGCGCCCATTTTCTGCAAGGAAAAGCTGGTAATTCCGAACCTATAAGTAAACCATTACCATGGGCAATTTCCGAAAAGGCTGTTTAGCTTGGAGCTTTAGCCCCTCTGTCATATACCAGCGTGGAAGCTGTTAGTTTCTCCACGCTAGCAACACACCACATCAATGCAAACGAACCAGCAGGTCCTAATACACACCGAAGCAGTCGGTCCACTTTTAGCTGCTCCTCACTGTCCATGTTTCCCTCTAAATTCAGACCCACCGGATTTCTACGGTCTCCGGTCTACACTTGGGCATGTTGACCCCCTCTACAAATGTGTCTTGTTATGATCTAGGTTATTTGTAAGGCTGCTCGCAGTCTATTCTCTCTTGCGTTCTGTCACCTGTTTGTTTTAGGTGCCGAGTGCTGCAGGTTTGTGGAATTGAGCCATAATCACCCGGTCTGTGGGCTCCTTTAAAGGGGGAGGTTCTCCAGGCATAGTGTGGCCTCTTTTGCCTTGGCCACCAGCACCTGCTTTTGGGGGACTCTCAGCTCTCCACCCGTTTTTAGGGCCCGAGCCGACTGAAAGTCGTCAGAGGACCCTATTGAAATTTTACTGTTTATTTTTATTATTATTATTACTTTTTTTTTTTTTTTTAATTTGCAAACATTTAACAAGACATACCAAGGAGTAAAGTGCAATATGAACCATACAAACAGGAAATAACAAAAGAAAACAATGGAAGACAACAATAGACAAGAACAAAACAAATACAATAACAATAGTAAAAAGTAAAAAAAGGTGATTATTATTATTACTATTATTATTACGGCCCGAGCCTACTGAAAGTCGTCCGAGGACCCTATTGTAATCGTACTGTTTATTTTTATGAGGGCCCGAGCCGACTGCAAGTCTTCTGCGGAGGGCGCTATTGAAATCGCGCTGTTTATTAAGGCCCCAGCTACGACTGCAAGTCGTCCGCGGAGGACCCTATTGAAATCATGCTGTTTATTATTATTAGGGCCCGAGCACGACTGCAAGTCCTCCGCGGAGGACCCTATTGTAATCGTGCTGTTTATTATTATTATTATTATTATTATTATTATTCCTCCGACATTTCAAGGGCCAATTTCGCCCCTTTTCCAAACTTGAAAACGCTTGTAACTTTCCATATTCATCCAACCACATCCGAAATTCGATATTTTTGGCCGGTCGCACAGGTCCAACCCCAAATGCCGAAATAGCGCCCCCTAAACACGTTGCAAAATTCCCATAGGGAAATTTGGTTACTTTGTCTTAGGCTGGCGAAATTCGGTATTTATAAGCATCGTACTAAGGAATTAAAAGAACTTTATTGGAGCCACGCCCTAAACCAACCAGGAAGTCAGCCATTTTGATTAGAATTTTTTAATTTTAAAACGATCCCTCCAAGGGATTTCGCTGGTTCGACTTCAAATTTGGTACACATCATTGTGAGACCAAGCTGATTAAAAGTTTCGCTCTGCAGATCTGTTGGTCAAAGGGCGTGGCTGCTAGGGCTTGACAAATTTTAGTGACTTGACAAAAAAATTTCATAATGCTCTCACACCAAAATACATAATAGAAGTAGCTTTAATCTTGCTGAACATGATGAATGCTCCGCCCTGAATGTCCTGATATATTAACTTCCCACTTTGATAATAGCGCCCCCCTGTGGTAACAGGAAGTGACCACTCGTTACTTACACTTGTACTGATGACACATTTTTGAACCCATCAACTTCATATTACTTCTAAAACATGCAGAAGTTGTTGCTGAAGCTACATTATGAACGCTGTGTAGCTAGGAGTAATGGCGTCCGTGTGGCGACGCGGTGACTTTGGATCCTTCGCCATGAAAATACGTTTTGGATTCCCAATGCTCTCACGCCAACATACTTGACTGTAGTAGCTTAAAACTTGCTGGTCATGATGAATGCTCCGCCTTGAATGTCCAGATGCATTAACTTTGCACTTTGCTTCTAGTGGTGACAGGAAGTGACCAGTTATTACTTTCACTTGCACTGATGACACATAGTTGAACACATCAACCTCATTCTACTTCTATTACCTGCAGAACAAAATGGTGAAGCTACCTTATGAATGCTGTGAAGCTACAATTAATGGGGTCCGTGTAGGGACGCGGCGACTATCCATCCCTCGCCATGATAATACGTTTGGGTTTTTGATGTCTTTAAAAAACTTGTATCATCATTAAAATTGATGGACATGTGAAGGGTGGTAAGCTCTCACATCTGATTGGGGATTTGCCCTTGAGGGCCGCAAAATGCCTCGATAGCGCCCCCTTGAAATTTTCAAAAACCCCTCCTCATAGGGGTTTTTTTGGAGTAGGAAGATGAAAATTGAGACACACATGTATTTGGCCAAGACGTACAAAAAAGTCTCCGGCATCAATTGTCTACTCCAAACAGGAAGTCAGCCATTTTGATTTTAACATGTCATTTTTGCCTGATTTCCACACATTGTATTTTAACGCACTCCTCATAGAGATTTCATCCAATCAAAACCACATTTATGACAAAACATCAAGAGAACAAGTTGATCAAAAGTAGTGGTCTGCAGGTCTGTAGGTCAGTGGGCGTGGCCGCTAACAGGAAGTGTCCAGTTTTTCCTTTCACTTGTACTGATGACACATACTTGAACCCATCAACTTTAACCCCTTTACAACATGTAGAAGTAGTTGCTTAAACTACCTTACGAATGCTGTGATGCTTCCAGTAATGGCGTCCGTGTTGGGATGCGGTGACAATGGATCCCTCGCCATGAAAATACGTTTGGGTTTTCGATGTTCTTAATGAATTCGTATCATCATGGAAATTGATATGCCGGTCAAGGGTGGTGAGCTCCAACATCTGATTGGGGCATTGCCCATGAGGGCAGCAACATGCCTCGATAGCGCCCCCTTGAAATTTTGAAAAACCCCTCCCTATAGGGGTTTTTTTGTAATAGGAAAATGAAAATTGGTAAACATGTGTATGTTGCCAATGCGAACAAAAAGTCTTTGGCACAATAGGTCAACTCCAAACCGGAAGTCAGCCATTTTGATTTTAACGTGTCATTTTGGCCTGATTTCCACACATTGTATTTTCACGCACTCCTCCTAGCAATTCCGTCCAATCCACCTAATATTTATATCAGATCATCAAGAGACCATCCTGATCAAAAGTTGTGCTCTGCATGTCTGCCGCTAAATAGGCTTAGCCGCCATGGTGTCCCCATTTCCGATGCCTCGCCAAAAACATTCAAGCAACTCCCTCTCCCTCATACTTCATCTAAATGGATTTAAAATTACTGTACATGCTAAAAGCCCCACCCTGAAAGCCTCGATGTGCTGCTAAGCAATCTAGCTCATGGCGCCCCCATGTCGAAATAGTAAATGCCATATTTTACGTTGACATTGGCCAATTTGCTCAAAACTTCACATTTTTGCTTAGGGTCTGCCCCTGAATGCACCTGCCCAAATTTGGTTACACTCTGAGTGCCTTCTGGTGGATGAAGTATCAACTTATCATAATTCCTTCAGCTTTGTCCGATTCGCTCGACACTTTCTCTCAGGTTGGAGCCTGCACTTGACCAGTCCAATGGTTGTGAGTGTACAGCTGCACCCGTCAGGATCTCACCACAACCCCAACGTGCACAAGGGGGTGAGTACCCGTTCAACGCTGCTTGCAGCTTTAATTACTATTATTCTTCTTGCGACAATTCAAAGGGCAATTTCGCCCCTTTCCCAATGGTGAAAACGCGTCTTATTTTCCACATACAGTGCTGCTTGAAAGTATGTGAACCCCTTGAGCAGTTTAGATGTTTCTGCAGTTTTACCATGATTTTCTTATTTTATCATCACCAGTTTTTATGTATGAAATGTCAGATATATGTTTATCAATTGCATGTACTTGTTAAGTGGGACTTGTTTGAGTAGCCCAAAAACTACATGAAACAAGGAATAAGGGTATGTGCAAAAGTAAGTGAACCGCCAGCTGCATTGATGAAGTCAAGCAGGTAACAGACTCAGGTGAAACACATTTGGGTGCTTAATTAATCTAATAAACTGACCAATGAAATGAGACATCTTTTGGAAAAGGTTTGGCCTGCACTAATTTAAAGAAAGACGAAACCAACCAAACCACTGTGGTCCTATACAAAGGAACAATGCCAATAGCAAAGGAGATATCCAAGGACATAAAGAAGAGGGTAGAGACAGCCCATCAGCCTGGGGAGGGCTATAAGACCATCTATAAGATTCCAGCTCCACCCATTCACTGTAAGACAAATCATTTACAAATGGAGGGCCTTCAACATGAAAGCAACTCTGCCTAGAAGTGGACGTCCATCAAAACTTTTATCCAGAAGCACCAGAAAAATAATAAATCAGGTAAAGTCCAACCCATACATCACGTCTAGAGAGCTGCAGACTTCTCTGGTAGCATCTGGAACAAAAGTGCATGCGTCTACAATCAGACCAAAATTGAATAGCCATGGCATTTATGGGAGGGTTGCTAGAAGGAAGCCTCTGCTCTCCAAAAAGAACAAAGCTGCCCGTTTAAACTTTGCCAGAGAGCGCCTTGACAAACCAGACGCCTTCTGGAAATCTATTCTCTGGACAGACAAGTCAAAAATAGAATTATTTGGTCACAATCAACACCAACATGTCTGGAGAAAAGCCAACACGGCGTATGAAGAAAAGAACCTCCTCCCAACAGTGAAGCATGCTGGTGGAAATGTGAAGGTCTGGGGCTGCTTTTCTGCTTCTGGACCTGGACGACTCCATATTATCAAAGGAACCATGAATTCTCAGGCATATCAACAAATTCTTGGCCAAAACCTCCTGCCATCAGTTAGAGAGTTGAAGCTGGGACGAAAATGGATCATGCAACAAGACAATGACCCAAAGCATTCCAACAAAACTACAAAGGAATGGCTCCAGACAGAGCGGATTCGTACTCTCGATTGGCCCAGTCAAAGTCCGGACCATAATCCAATTGAAATGTTGTGGCGAGACCTTAAGAAGTCAGTACACGTCAGACGTCCCTCCAACCTGTCTCAAATGGCTGAGTTCTGCAAGGAGGAGTGGGCAAAAATCCCCAAAAGCAGATGCGAGGGACTGGTTAGCGGTTACAGAAGACGTTTGGTTGAAATAATGGCTGGAAAAGGAGGAGCCACAAGTTAATAATACAAGGGTTCACATACTTTTGCACCTGTTAAATTTTCAGTTTTTGTGAAATTAACCACCTTTGTTGTATTAAATAATGAAAATATATATATTTTTGTGTGTGTGTTCATTATTTGGAAGGTGTGCCTTACAAATTGGGATTTGGATCTATGTGTAAAAAGGTTGTTTCAATGTCTTTTACAAAAACAGTGACCATACCTGGAGGGTTCACAAACTTTCAAGCAGCACTGTACGTCCGGCCACATCCGAAATTTGATATTTTTGTGCGGTGGCACAGGTCCGACCCCAAATGCCGAAATAGCGCCCCTAAACACGTTCCAAAATTCCCATGGGGAAATTTGGTTACTTTGTCGCAGGCAGATGAAATTCGGAAGTTATATGCTTTGTACCAAGGCATACAAAAAACTATATGGGAGCCACGCCCTAAATCCAACAGGAAGTCGGCCATTTTGATTAGAATTTTTTTATTTTAAAACAAACTCCTCCTCGGGATTTCGCTGGATTGACTTCAAATTTGGCACACATCATTGTGAGACCAAGCTGATCTAAAGTTGTGCTCTGCAGATCTGTAGGTCAAAGGTCGTGGCTGCTAGGGCGTGACAAATTTTTGTGACTTGACAAAAAAATTTCACAATGTTCTCTCACCCAAATACTTGACAGTAGAAGCTTCAAACTTGCGAAACATGATGATTGCTCTGCCCTTAATGTCCTGATATATTTTTTTTGTGATTCTGATTTTTATTATCATATAAAAAAATGACATTACATTATAAGGACATATGACTTGGAGTAATGAAAAGAAAAGGCATAAAAAGAGAAAAGAAAAAAAAAAAGCAGAACCTAAAACATGTCCTCGAGATAGAAAAAGAGTGAGAAGAAGAAAAAGAAAAAAAAAAGAACACACTAAACACACTGGCGATAAACTCGTATTGACAATAATAGATCCTAACTCGTTGACTTTTTCAAAACAGCTCCTTAAGGGCCGCGGCTATACTCATCCAGGAATTTACTGTGGATCCCTTTGCCTTGTTAATCTTTGCTGTTGTGCACTCTAGACAAACTATGTAATGGAAGGAGGCTATCCAAGATCGTTTCAGATTTATGTCTGGGGAAAACCATTGCTGTATTATAGTTTTTTTACCAGCTGTGCATCCCGCCATCAGTAGTCTTTTCTGTTGTAATGAAAACTGGTATTTTGAATCGTCATTCAACAACAACAAACAAGGATCCAATCCAAAGTACACTCCAGTAAGACCACATAACGTATGAGTGACATGAAGCCAGAAGACTGGATGACAGGACAATCCCAGAACATGTGAAGAAATGTACCAGCAGTACCTGAGTTACAGATGTTGCAGTATAGATGAGGAGTAAGTTTCATGAGGTAACGTTTGTAAGGAGTGCAATAAAAACGGTGGATAATCTTAAAATGAATGAGCACATGACTAAGATTTTTAGAAGTAAGACAAAGATTTGACCATACCGTTTCCCAGTCCGGGTTAAATCCTAACCAAGAAAGTTCCATATCCCACTTTGACAATATCTTTAGGGGCTTATGGGTGCTATTGAGCAAGTTATTATATATCTTCGTGACTGCACCTCTAGAGACTTCCGTAGGATCGATCCATCCATACATTGGATGGTCACACAACACTGAATTCCAAGGCACACCATAAGCTTTCATTGCGGATCGCAACTGTAGATATAGGAAAAAGGAAAAACCTGGCAGACCGTATTCTGTTTTAATATCCTGGAATGTGCGTAAACCATTGGAATCAAAAATATCAGAAAAAGTAAAAACTCCTTTGGAGGACCAGGGAGGGTAAACAAACGGTTGGAGGTTTGATAAGAGGTGGGGGTTGTTCCATAAAGGGGTTTGCAAAGAGAATTTCTTTGAGTGGCCAATTGCTTTTTTGGCACTGCGCCAGGCAGTTAGAGTGGATGAAATAATGTGACCAAACTTATGTGATTTGCGAGCCCCTACGCCAGTGAAAGGTAGATCTTGAAGCCTGTGGGGATGTGCAATAGCTGATTCGACATTTCTCCATGGCACTTTACTATTTAAATCTGTCCAGGTGAGCATTGCCCTTATCTGGAATGCCCAATAATATAGCTTAAAATTAGGCACAGCTAGGCCACCTCCTGATTTTGTGCGCTGTGGAACAGAAAATTGGACTCTAGGTTGTCTGCCATTCCAAATAAATTTGGCTGTTATGGAGTTCAACTCCTCAAAATATTTAGGGGGTGGGGCACAAGGGATCATGAAAGACAAGAAATTAAGTCATGGTAAGATATTCATCTTGACAATGCTGATTCTGGCCTGCATTGATAACTGAAGTTTAGTCCATCTTTGTACATCCTGTTTTATTTTATCTTTCATTTCATTGAAATTCAATTCAGTGATTCCTGCCAGAGAGCCTGAATGTCCTGATATATTAACTTCCCATTTTGATAATAGCGCCCCTCTGTGGTAACAGGAAGTGACCACTCGTTACTTCCACTTGTACTGATGACATAATGTTGAACCCATCAACTTCATTCTACTTCTAAAACATGCAGAACAAGTTGCTGAAGCTACATTATGAACGCTGTGTAGCTACGAGTAATGGCGTCCGTGTGGCAACGCTGTGACTTTGGATCCCTCGCCATGAAAATACGTTTGGGATTCCCAATGCTCTCACGCCCACATACTTTACTGTAGTAGCTTCAAACTTGGTGGTCATGATGATTGCTCCGCCCTGAATGTCCAAATGCATTAACTTCCCACTTTGCTACTAGCGCCCCCCTGTGGTAACAGGAAGTGACCAGTTATTACTTTCACTTGTATATGATTTGGGAGCCCTGCTTGGTGAAACAAAGGGCAGAAGTAATTAGACTGTGGAATCGCCTTATTCGTTTCCCTGGAGACAGACTTACTCGGAAAGTCTTCAATTGGGATAAAGTTCATAACTACCCGTGGTCAATGGAGGTCCTGGAAATACTTTCATTAGCTAATGTACAGCATCGATTTGTAAATAATTTGCAAATTAAAATATCCCAGATTAGACAGTCTCTGTTTTAATTTTATAAAGAGCATTGGCAATGGCAGGTGTCAAATAAGCCTAAACTGAGAAGTTACTTGCACTTTAAAAATTAATATGCCATGGAGCCATATATCAAATGCTGGTTAACTAGGTTGCAGAGGTCTTTGTGTGCCCAGCTCAGAGCTGGGGTATTGCCTCTGCAGATTGAGGTGGGGCGCTATAAAGGTGTTCCAGAAGAAGACCGGTTATGTGTTTTGTGTGAGTTAAAGCTGCAGTTGGTAAGTTTTAGAAAAGTAACTTTTTGTCATTTTTGGCAAAACTGTCACTGTGTACAGATAGTATTACATAAAACTAGTACTCTGTAATTAAAAAAAGGTTAATTTAAACCCACCTAATGCTACTGCAATTTAAATAATTGTTCGGACCGACTAGAAAGAACCAATTTGAACCAGGATGGTGTCTGACAGCCATCAAACACTGCACATGCACGCGCTGCAGACAGCCTCCTCCCCATTTCTCCTCAGTTCAAGCCAGTGCTCATTCAAGTTCAAATCTCCGAGAGCGGGTTCAGGAGCTTAGAGCCATCAGCGAGGAAAAAAATGCCGATACCTCAGTTACCAGAAACGGCACACATGGCTAAGACTAGTAAAAAAGTAAGCAATAATAAAAAAAATTGCAAAAGAAAGATTTTAACAAAACCCAGGATAAAACCAGAGTGAACATCGGAGAGGATTTTTAGAAGTGGAAGGAACTCCGTGATCTGGAAGGATTAAAAACTGACGCGGAGTTTGCAACTTTTCTCCTTGACAGGTAAACCCCTGCTTTATTTGTTGGTTCATTTCTGCTTTGCAAATAAGCGAGTTGGCGTCGCTGACATGCTCACCAAACTAACCCCAGCCCTAACCAGCATCAATTCATTTTCGCTCTGCAAATAAGCGAGTGAACGTCGCTTACAAGCGCAGTCGCTGTTCGAATGGCCAGAGTCTTTTAATTGCTACAGTACCCCGCAGTGCATGTGATGTTACTGTGATGTTGCAGTCGAACTAACGTAAGCCTGTTTCAGATGCTAGGGCTAACGTTACTGGCGTTGTTACCTGGCCCCTCCCTTAGGGGGCCAGGTTAAGCAATGATCATGTCTGTGTGTGTCTGTCATTCTGTCTGTCAGCCTGTGGCTGGGGCCAGGTCTGCTATCTCTGATTGCCTTGTTTTATTAGAAAGCAGCTGAAAATCTCTTTATGAAGTGACCTGGCAGTCTTATCAGTTGTGTTGTTGTCCTTATAAATATGTGTAACGTTTCTGTGCTCTCACAGCTAAATGCTGACATACATGATTTACTGGCCATTCAGCTGGATTCACGACAGTTTCTGAACTCAAAAAACGGGTAATTTCCTGAAATAAGTGTGTGCTGGATTTTTAATGAATACATACTGCTGTAGATTACTGTTTATGTCGACATGATTTATTTCTGCTCCTTTGTTGGCAGGCGTGTCGTTGGACCTGAAAAATCCGGGGCTAATATTCCTCCTTTTTTTGAAAATAATTAATCTTTCCGTTATTAACAAGTTTTTCAATTCACGAATAATCAAGTGGCAATCGAAGAGACGGCTTCTCTCCCCCATGCAATCTAAAAGAGACAAAATAATGCGCTGCATTCGGTACAGAAAAATAATTTAATTATAATTATGTCTATGCACCTGCACTTGGCGACGGCATTTCAGACTAGTAAGTGGTTTTGTCCATTTCCATTTTCCAATCGGACAGCTGTCAATTTTTAAATTTTTTTTTTAACTACGAATTGAGCGACCGTGCTGCAAAAACAGGTGTATGTACTTATCGCCGAAATTACCTTCATTCACTGAAGAGTTATGAAATGCCATCGCCGAGTGATGGTGCATAGACCTAATTATAATCTAATAATTTTCGGTACTGAATATAGCCCAATATTTTGTCGCTTTTAGATCGCATGGGGGAGATCCATCTCTGGTCTCTGGCACCATCGGTCAATTCCAAACAGGAAGTCAGCCATTTTGATTTTAATGTGTCATTTTGGCCCGATTTCCACATATTGCATTTTAACGAACTCCTCCTAGCGATTCCGTCCAATCAACCAAATATTTATTTCAGATCATCAAGAGACCATGCTGATCAAAAGTAGTGCTCTGAAGTATCAACTTATCATAATTCCTTCAGCTTTGTCCGATTCGCTCGACACTTTCTCTCAGGTTGGAGCCGGCACTTGACCTGTCCAATGGTTGTGAGTAAACAGCTGCACCCGTCAGGATCTCACCACAAACTCCAACGTGCGCGTGGGGGCGAGGGCCCGTTCAACGCTGCTTGCAGCTGTAATTTGGGCCCGAGCACGATTGCAAGTCGTCTGCGGAGGACCCTATTGAAATCATGCTGTTTATTATTATTATTCCTCCGACATTTCAAGGGCCAATTTTGCCCCTTTCCCAATGGTAAAAACGCGTCTAACTTTCCAAATACGTCCGGCCTCATCCGAAATTTGATATTTTTGTGCGGTCGCACAGGTTTGACCCCAAATGCCGAAAAAGCGCCCCCTAAACACATTTCAAAACTCCCATAGGGAAATTCGGTTACTTTGTTGTAGGCAGACGAAACTTGGTATTTATATGCTTTGTAACAAGGCATACAAAAAACTTCATTGGAGCCACGACCTAAACCCAACAGGAAGTCAGCCATTTTAATTTGAATTTTTGAATTTTAAAACGAACTCCTCCTAGGGATTTCGCCGTATCAACTTTGGTCAAATTTGGTAGAGATCATTGTGAGAACAATGAACAATGCTCTGCAGATCTGCAGGTCTAAGGGCGTGGCTGCTAGGGCGTGACAAATTTCAGTGACTTGAGGAAAAAATTTCACAATGCTCTCACACCCAAACACTTAATTTTAGAAGCTTCAAACTTGCTGAAAATGATGAGGGCACCGCCCTGAACATCCTTATATATTAACTTCCCACTTTGCTAATAGCGCCCCCAGGTGGTAACAGGAAGTGACCACTCGTTACTTCCACTTGTACTGATGACACATTGTTGAACCCATCAACTTCATTCTACTTCTGAAACATGCAGAACAAGTTGATGAAGCTACATTATGAACGATGTATAGCTACTAGAAATGGCGTTCGTGTGGCGAAGCGGCGACTTTGGATGCCTAGCCATGAAAATACGTTTGGGATTCCCAATGCTCTCACGCCCACATACTTGACTGTAGTAGCTTCAAACTTGCTGGATATGATCATTGCTCCGCCCTGAACGTCAAGATGCATTAAATTCCCACTTTGCTACTAGCGCCCCCATGTGGTAACAGGAATTGAGCAGTTATTACTTAAACTTGTACTGAGGACACATACTTAATCAAATCAACCTCATTCCACTTCTATTACATGCAAAACAAAGTGGTGAAGCTACCTAATTAATGACTTGTCACTTGTCCTGATGACACATAGTTGAACCGATCAACTTTATTCTCCCTGTACAACATGAAGAAGCAGTTGCATAAACTACCTTACGAATGTTGTATTGCTTCGAGTAATGGCGTCCGTGTGGCGATGCGGTGACAATGGATCCCTCGCCATGAAAATACGTTTGTGTTTTTGATGTTCTTAATGAATTTGTATCATCATGCAAATTGATCTGCCTGTCAAGGATGGTGAGCTCTCACATCTGATTGGGGCGTTGCCCATGAGGGCAACAACATGCCTCGATAGCGCCCCCTTGAAATTTTGAAAAACCCCTCCCCTTAAGGGTTTTTTGGAATAAGAAAATGAAAATTGGTACAAATGAGTATTTTGCCAATTCGAACCAAAAAGTCTCTGGCACCTTCGGTCAATTCCAAACAGGAAGTCAGCCATTTTGATTTTAATGTGTCATTTTGGCCCGATTTCCACATATTGCATTTTAACGAACTCCTCCTAGCGATTCTGTCCATTCAACCTAATATTTATTTCAGATCATCAAGAGACCATGCTGATCAAACGTAGTGCTCTGCATGTCTGTCGCTTAATGGGCCTGGCCGCCATGGTGTCCCCATTTCAGATGCCTCGCCAAACACATTCGAGCTGCTCCCGCTCCCTCATACTTCATCCAAATGGGTTCAAAATTCCTGTACACGGTAAAAGCCCCACCCTGAACGCTTTGATGTGCTGCTGAACAATCTAGCTCATCATGCCCCCTTATGGAAACAGAAAATTCCACATATTACGTTGAAATTGGCCGATTTGCTCAAAGCTTCACATTTGTGCTTAGGGTCTGCCCCTGAATGCACCTGCCCAAATTTGGTTACACTCTGAGCGCTTTCTGGTGGATGAAGTATCAACATAGTCAATTCAATTCAATTCAATTTATTTTGTATAGCGCTTTTCACAGTGACTGTCACAAAGATGCTTTACAGTGAGAGTTTAAAGAAATGAAAAGGCAGTGCCCAGCCTATTCCCCACTACAGCAAATGGGGCAAAAAAACTCACAGTAGGGAGAAAAATCCTCCAACAGTGGTGAGAAAAAACTCCCCAGTGGGAAGAAATCTCAGGAGGAACCCGGCCATAGTGGGGGAGCCCATCCTCCGCGGGCTAGCTAATTAAGAACAAAAAAGTCAAATGGAGTGAAACGACAGAAGAGTTCCATTTAAGTCCATCTAAACAGTGGCAACGGTAGCTTCAGAAACATATCATAACTCCTTCAGCTTTGTCCGATTCGCTCAACACTTTCTCTCAGGTTGGGGCTGGCACTTGAGCTGTCCAATGGTCGTGAGTGCACAGCTGCACCAGTCAGGATCTCACCACAACCCCAACGTGCGCATGGGGGCGAGGGCCCGTTCAACGCTGCTTGCAGCTTTAATTATTATTATTATTATTATTATTATTATTCCTCCGACATTTCAAGGGCCAATTTCGCCCCTTTCCCAATGGTGAAAACGTGTCTTACTTTCCACAGACGTCCGGCCTCATCCGAAATTTGATATTTTTATGCGGTCATACAGGTTTGACCCCAAATGCCGAAATAGCGCCCCCTAAACACGTTTCAAAATTCCCATAGGGAAATTCGGTTACTTTGTCGTAGGCAGACGAAATTTGGTAGTTATATGATCTGTAACAAGGCATACAAAAAACTTCATTGGAGCCACGCCCTAAACACAACAGGAAGTCGGCCATTTTGATTTGAATTTTTGAATTTTAAAACGAACTCCTCCTTTGGATTTCGCCGAATCAACTTCAAATTTGGTATAGATCATTGTGAGACCAACGTGATCAAAATTTGTGCTCTGCAGATCTGCAGGTTAAAGGGCGTGGTTGCTAGGGCGTGACAAATTTTAGTGACTTGAGGAAAAAATTTCACAATGCTCTCACATCCAAACACTTAATTTTAGAAGCTTCAAACTCTCTGAAAATGATGAGGGCGCCGCCTTGAACATCCTGATTTATTATTTTTCCACTTTGCTAATAGCACCTCCCGGTGGTAACAGGAAGTGACCACTCGTTACTTCCACTTCTACTGATGACACAATGTTGAACCCATCAACTTCATTCCACTTCTAAAACATGCAGAACAAGTTGATGAAGCTACATTGTAAACGCTGTATAGCTACGAGTAATGGCGTCCGTGTGGCAAAGCGGCGACTTTGGATGCCTCGCCATGAAAAAATGTTTGGGATGCCCGCATACTTGACTGTAGTAGCTTCAAACTTGCTGGACATGATCATTGCTCCGCCCTGAACGTCTAAATGCATTAAATTTCCACTTTGCTACTAGCGCCCCCCTGTGGTAACAGGAAGTGACCAGTTATTACTTTCACTTGTAGTGAGGACACATACTTAATCAAATCAACCTCATTCCACTTCTATTACATGCCAAACAAATTGGTGAAGCTACCTAATGAATAATATAAAGCTACGCATAATGGCGTCAGTGTAATAACGCGGCGACTATCCATCCCTCGCCATGAAAATACGTTTAGGTTTTTGATGTCTTTAATTAACTTGTATCATCATAAAAATTGATAGACAGGTCAAGGGTGGCAAGCTCTTACATGTGATTGGGGCTTTGCCGATGAGGGTAGCAAAATGCCTCGATAGCGCCCCTTTGAAATTTTCAAAAAACCCTCCCCATAGGGGTTCTTTTGCAGAAGAAAGATGAAAAATGGTACATGTGTAATCAGCCAAGACGCAAAAAAAGTCTCTGGCATCATTTGTCTACTCCAAACAGGAAGTCGGCCATTTTGATTTTAACGTGTCATTTTTGCCTGATTTCCACACATTGTATTCTAACGCACTCCTCCTAGAGATTTCATCCAATCAAAACCACCTTTATTAGTAAACATCAAAAGAGCATGTTGATCTAAAGTTGTGCTCTGCAGGTCTGTAGGTCAGTGGGCGTGGCCACTAACAGGAAGTGACCAGTTTTTACTTTCACTTGTACTGATGACACATAGTTGAACCGATCTACTTTATTCCCCCTGTACAACATGAATAAGCAGTTGAATGAACTACCCTATGAATGCTGTAATGCTTCGAGTAATGGCGTCCGTGTGGCGATGCGGTGACACTAGATCCCTCGCCATGAAAATACGTTTGTGTTTTTGATGTTTTTAATGAATTCGTATCATCATGCAAATTGATCTGCCGGTCAAGGATGGTGAGCTCTCACATCTGATTGGGGCGTTGCCCATGAGGTCAACAACATGCCTCGATAGCGCCCCCTTGAAATTTTGAAAAACCCCTCCCCATAAGGTTTTTTTTGGAATAAGAAAATGAAAATTGGTAGACATGTGTATTTTGCCAATTCGAACAAAAAAGTCTCTGGCACCTTTGGTCAATTCCAAACAGAAAGTCAGCCATTTTGATTTTAATGTGTCATTTTGGCCCGATTTCCACATATTGCATTTTAACGATCTCCTCCTAGCGATTCTGTCCATTCAACCTAATATTTATTTCAGATCATCAAGACACCATGCTGATCAAACGTAGTACTCTGCATGTCTGTCGCTTAATGGGCCTGGCCGCCATGGTGTCCCCATTTCAGATGCCTCGCCAAACACATTCGAGCTGCTCCCTCTGCCTCATACTTCATCCAAATGGATTCAAAATTCCTGTACATGGTAAAAGCTCCACCCTGAACGCCTTGATGTGCTGCTAAACAATCTACCACATCATGCCCCCTTATGGAAACAGAAAATGCCATATTTTACGTTGAAATTGGCCGATTTGCTCAAAACTTCACATTTGTGCTCAGGGTCTGCCCCTGAATGCACCTGCCCAAATTTGGTTACACTCTGAGCGACTTCTTGTGGATGAAGTATCAACTTATCATAATTCCTTCAGCTTTGTCCGATTCGCTCGACACTTTCTCTCAGGTTGGGGCCGGCACTTGACATGTCCAATGGTCTTGAGTGCACAGCTGCACCCGTCAGGATCCCACCACAAACCCCAACGTGCTCATGGTGGCGAGGGCCCGTTCAACGCCGCTTGCAGCTTTAATTATTATTATTATTATTCCTCCAACATTTCAAGGGCCAATTTCGCCCCTTTCCCAATGGTGAAAACGCGTCTAACTTTCCAGATACGTCCGCCCTCATCCGAAATTTGATATTTTTGTGCGGTCGCACAGGTTTGACCCCAAATGCCGAAAAAGCGCCCCCTAAACACATTTCAAAATTCCCATAGGTAGATTCGGTTTCTTCGTCGTAGGCAGATATGCTTTGTACTGAGGCATACAAAAAACTTCATTGGAGCCACGCCCTAAACCCAACAGGAAGTCGGCCATTTTGATTTGAATTTTAAAACAAACTCCTCCTAGGGATTTCGCCGGATTGACTTCAAATTTGGTAGAGATCATTGAGAGACTAAGATAATCAAAAGTTGTGCTCTGCAGATCTGCAGGTCTAAGGGCGTGGCTGCTAGGGCGTGACAAATTTCGGTGACTTGAGGAAAAAATTTCACAATGCTCTCACACCCAAACACTTGACGTTAGAAGCTTCAAACTTGCTGAACATGATAAGGGCGCCACCGTAAATGTCCTGATTTATTAACTTGCCACTTTGCTAATAGCGCCCCCCTGTGGTAACAGGAAGTGACCACTCGTTACTTCCACTTCTACTGATGACACAATGTTGAACCCATCAACTTCATTCTACTTCTAAAACATGCAGAACAAGTTGATGAAGCTACATTATGAACGTTGTATAGCTACGAGTAATGGCGTCCGTGTGGCAACGCGGTGACTTTGGATCCCTCACCATGAAAATACGTTTGGGATTCCCTATGCTCTCACGCCCACATACTTGACTGTAGTAGCTTCAAACTAGCTGATCATAATAATTGCTCTGCCCTGAACGTCCTGATGCATTAACTTCCCACTTTGCTACTAGCGCGCCCCTGTGGTAACAGGAAGTGTCCAGTTATTACTTTCACTTCTACTGATGACACATAGTTGAACACATCAACCTCATTCCACTTCCATTACATGCAGAACAAATTAATGAAGCTACCTCATAAATGCTGTGCAGCTACGCATAATTGCGTCCGTGTAGTGACACGGCTGCTATCCACCCCTCGTCATGAAAATACGTTTAGGTTTTTGATGCCTTTAATAAACTTGTATCATCATAAAAATTGATAGACAGGTCAAGGGTGGCAAGCTCTCACATTGTATTGGGGGTTTGCCCTTGAGGGCAGCAAAATGCCTCGATAGCGCACCCCATGAAATTTTCAAAAACCCCTCCCCATAGGAGTTTTTTTGGAGTAGGAAGATGAAAATTGGTACACATGTGTATTTGGCAGAGACGCACAAAAAAGTCTCTGGCATCATTGGTCTACTCCAAACAGGAAGTCAGCCATTTTGATTTTAACGTGCCATTTTTGCCTGATTTCCACACATTATATTTTAACGCACTCCTCCCAGAGATTTCATCCATTCAAAACCAGATTTATTATGAAACATTGAAAGACCATGCTGATCAAAACTTGTGCTCTGCAGGTCTGTAGGTCAGTGGGCGTGGCCGCTAACAGGAAGTGACCAGTTGTGACTTTCATTTGATGACACATTGCTTAAACTACCTTATGAATGCTGTGATGCTTCGAGAAATGGTGTCTGTGTGGCAATGTGGTGACAATGGATCCCTCGCCATGAAAATACGTTTTTTGTTTTGATGTTTTTGATGTTCTTAATGAATTCGTATCATCATGCAAGTTGATATACAAAAACATATTGCATTTTAACGAACTCCTCCTTGCGATTCCGTCCAATCGACCTAATATTTATTTCAGATCATCAAGAGACCATGCTGATCAAAAGTAGTGCTCTGCATGTCTGTCGCTTAATGGGCCTGGCCGCCATGGTGTCCCCATTTCAGATGCCTCGCCTAACACATTCGAGCTGCTCCCTATCCCTCATACTTCATCCAAATGGATTCAAAATTCCTGTACATGGTAAAAGCCCCACCCTGAATGCCTCGATGTGCTGCTAAACAATCTAACTCATCGTGCCCCCTTATGGAAACAGAAAATGCCACATTTGCTCAAAACTTCACATTTGTGCTTAGGGTCTGCCCCTGAATGCACCTGCCCAAATTTGGTTACACTCTGAGCGCCCTCTGGTGGATGAAGTATCAACTTATCATAACTCCTTCAGCTTTGTCCGATTCGCTCGACACTTTCTCTCAGGCTGGGGCCGGCACTTGACCTGTCCAATGGTTGTGAGTGCACAGCTGCACCCGTCAGGATCTCACCACAAACCCCAACGTGTGCATGGGGGCGAGGGCCCGTTCAACGCTGCTTGCAGCTTTAATTCTTATTATTATTATTCTTCTGACATTTCAAGGGCCAATTTCGCCCCTTTTTCAAACTTGAAAATGCTTGTAACTTTCCATAATCGGCCGGCCCCATCCAAAATTCAATGTTTTTGGGCGCTCGTTCATGGTCGACGCAAAATGCGGTTACTTTTTTTTTTTCCGGTTACTTTTGCGTAGGCAAACAAAATTGAGTAAACATGTGTATCATAGCCAGACATACAAAATTTTCATTGCAGCCATGCCCAAAAGCCAACAGGAAGTCCGCCATTTTGAATGAAAGTTTTGAATTTTAAAACTAACTCCTCCAAGGGAATTATCCTGATTAACTTCAAATTTTGTACTCATCATCTAAAGACCAAGCTGATTAAAAGTTGTGCTCTGCATGTCTGTCGTTCAAAGGGCGTGGCTGCTAGGGCGTGACAAAGTTTTGCCACTCGATCAAAAAATTTCAAAATGCCTTCACGCCAAAATACTTGATTGTAGCAGCTTCAAACTTGCTGGATATGATGACTGCTCTGCCCTGAATACCCCGATACATTAATTTCCCACTTTGCCTATAGCGTCCCCCAGTGGTAACAGGAAGTGACCACTCGTTACTTACACTAGTACTGATGACACATTGTTGAACCCATCAACTTCATTTTACTTCGAAAACATGCAGAACAAGTTGCTGAAGCTACATTATGAACGCTGTGTAGCTACGAATAATGGCGTCCATGTGGGGATGAGGTGACTTTGGATCCCTCGCCGTGAAAATACGTTTGGGATTCCCAATGCTCTCACGGCCACATACTTGTTTGTAGTAGCTTCAAACTTGCTGGTCATGATAATGCATCTGGACGTTCAAGGCGGAGCAATTAACTTCCCACTTTGCAATTAGCGCCCTCCTGTGGTAACAGGGAGTGATCAGTTATTACTTTCACTTGGACTGATGACACATAGTTGAACACATCAACCTCATTCCACTTCTATTACATGCAGAACAAATTGATGAAACTACCTTATGAATGCTGTGAAGCTACGCATAATGGCGTCCGTGTAGTGACGCGGCGACTATCCATCCCTCGCCATGAAAATATGTTTGGGTTTTTGATGCCTTTAATAAACTTGTATCATCATAAAAATTGATAGACAGGTCAAGAGTGGCAAGCTCTCACATCTGATTGGGGCTTTGCCCATGAGGACAGCAAAATTTGCCTACTCCAAACAGGAAGTTGGCCATTTTGATTTTAACGTGTCATTTTGGCCCAATTTCCACACATTGTATTTTCACAAACTCCTCATGCAATTCCGTCCAATCCACCTAATATTTATATCAGATCATTAAGAGACCATGCTGATCAAAAGTTTTGCTCTGCATGTCTGTCGCTAAATAGGCTTGGCCGCCATGGTGTCCCCATTTCAGATGCCTCGCCAAACACATTCAAGCAGCTCTCTCTCCCTCATACTTCATCTAAATGGATTTAAAATTACTGTACATGTTAAAAGCCCCACCCTGAACGCCTCGATGTGCTGCTTAGCAATCTAGCAATGGCATGTTTTATGTTGAAATTGGCCGATTTGCTGAAAACCACGTTTGTGCTTAGGGTCTGCCTGTAAATGCGCCTGCCCAAATTTTGTTACGCTCTACACGCCCCCTGGTGGATGAAGTATGAACTTATCATAATTACTTCAGCTTTGTCCGATTCACTCGACACTTTCTCTCAGGTTGGGCCTGCACTTGACCTGTCCAATGGTCGTGAGTGTACAACTGCACCCGTCAGGATCTCACCACAACCCCAAAGTGGGCGAGGGGCGAGGGCCCGTTCAACGCTGCTTGCAGCTTTAATTGGTTATTGTAACTTTAAGGACAGACGCAAAATTTCCTTTTCTTTTTACAAGCTTACACATAGCTTACATATTCCTCATGCACTTTATCTACTTAATTCATTTAATTTCATAAATGTGATTATTGCACAAAATATCCAAGTGTGGTCTCCCTTCATGTTGCGTTTGCTCTGAGCCAGGCACTCGTAACAAATGGGGGCTCGTTCAATCTGGAAGTATTTAAACTGTAAGAGGGGAGCCTGGAGATAACATGAACATGCGACTAAAAGTGCCTACTGCCCTCTGTTCTTAACATAATGGGGTAATAAAGGCATAAGAGCCTATACTTCCTCCACAGCAGGCATCGTCTCCAGTCAGGCATGGCTGGGAACAGTGGGGTAGTAAAGTCATCAGGGTCCAGACATCCTCTACAGCTGCACCCCCCCCCCCCCCCCCCCCAATTCTACCACTGAGATAAGGGGGCCTGGAACTGGACACTTCAGCAGGGTGTGACCTGTGCTCTCTGCCCCGTTAGTGCCATAGTGACCTCTTCTGGACACATTGTCACTGCACCCTTTCATTTAATCACTGTAACGGTTCTGAATTAAGAGTTTCGATTTAAACAAAACCCACAATTACATTGTTTTAACTGCCCTCATGTCATCACTGAATTACTGGGTAATAGTGATGCGAATTTCATGGGGAATGGGTCTGTTGGGAAGGAAATTCATGACAATTACATCAGCATAATTCTCTATGTAATCGTGTTTGGGTATGTATCTCTTCAACTAAATTCAAGGAGTTGAATGAGATGCATTTCATATCCACTGTATTTCAAGAAAACATTTCTGTTCCTGTTCCCCTGCAATAATTTGTCCTGAACCAGAGTAATCTCTTGAGATGTATTTACAATCATCTCTCCCCCGTTGCAGAAGTGCTTTGCGACCCCTCCCTGAGGTCTGTCTCCAAGGGTTCTTGCACTGATCTAAGAACTTTTTATCATCTCCTTTGAATAATAAATGTTTTCTTATTTTCTCCAGAGGGGGAAGTCTAATTCCGATTTAGGCTGTCTGGGCGGCCAGATCAAAGACGCCGCTAACCTTAAATCTGAGAGAGACGACCTAGTCTAGGAAGCTCGTATCCGACTTCCCATACTTTGGTCCGTGCGTATTTCTAGTTTAATGGTTTCATAATTTGGACTTTTGCACGACCATTTGTATGTAGCCTTTTTCGCCAGGTATGACTTTTCTCTCATTTGCTAAACTTTATGTAAATTGTAATTGGGGTAATGTTGATTAGCTAAATTTAAGCTCTTGCCTACCTGGTGAATAAACTATTGTTATTTCTTTAAACTTGCGTGGTCTCAGTGGCTTTTAACTCTTGTACATTCTTTCTAGCTACGTTACGCCGGAGACTTAGGGGTTATGCTCAACCAAGGACTGACTGATCAGCGGCTTTGGGATGAGAATCGGTTTTAATCAAGTTAGATAGACAGCCAGGATCGACCTACAGAAAGGATTTATTTATTGCTGGTTCTGGGGTTTTAGCCTGAAGGAAACCCATGGACGAAAAGTCGGTTATCTGTTAAAATTCCCTGAAGGAACCCATGGCCATACTGAATCTGGTTTCGCTGTAATTCAAGCCAAAAGATGCTGCTGCAGTGATGGCTGATGAACTGAAGGGATATTATTGGTTCTTGGGAATATTAGTCAACAGTATGGGGTGTCTGGTCAGGACACGGACGAAGGTTCTTCATTGAAAGGTGTTTAATGATAATAAAGCAGAGAGCAGTACACAGGCATGGGTCCACTCTTACTGGTGTTCAGGGTGTGAGTATGTGTGGTTCTAAAAGGGAAATAAACAATAGGCAATTAGCCTACTTCTACTACTAAACAACTAAATCCCTTACACAATAACTCCAAATATATCTTTACTAAATACCCTAGCCTGGTACTATAAACAATAACAACATAACAACGGCGGTATGCTATGCTAATAATAATACCCGAGGAGCAGCGCTAGCCATCTAAACAACAGAAAGTGACGTCAGGATAAATGTACAGAGACACAGGAATGTCAGGAATGTAGCCAGCACGTTGCTAATTCAAAACGATCTCCAACTAAATACACTCAACACTTTTGTTTTTGCTTCCATTTGTCATGAGATGGACTCAAAGATCTAAAATTCATTCCAGATACACAATATTACCATTTCTCTCAAACATTGTTCACAAATCTGTCTAAATGTGTGATAGTGAGCACTTTTGCTTTGCTGAGACAATCCATCCCACCTCACAGGTGTGCCACATCAAGATGCTCATCAGACACCATGATTAGTGCACAGGTGTACCTTAGACTGCCCACAATAAAAGGCCACTCTGTAATGTGCAGTTTTGTCTTACAGCAAAATGCCACAGATGGCGCAAGCATTGAGGGAGCGTGCAATTGGCATGCTGACAGCAGGAATGTCAATCAGATCTGATGCACAGGCATTGAATGTTCATTTCTCCACCGTAAGCCGTCTCCAAAGACGTTTCAGAGAATATGGCAGTACATCCAACCGGCCTCACAACCGCAGACCACGTGTAACCACACCAGCCCAGGACCTCCACATTCAGCAGGTTCACCTCCAACATCGTCTGAGACCAGCTACTCAGACAGCTGCTGAAACAATTGGTTTCCATAACCAAAGAATTTCTGTACAAACTGTCAGAAACAGTCTCAGGGAAGCTCAACTGCATGCTCGTCGTCCTCATCAGGGTCTTAACCTGACTCCAGATCGTTGCCGTAACAGACTTGAGTGGGCAAATGCTCACATTCGATGGCGTCTGGCACGTCGGAGAGGTGTTCTCTTCACGGATGAATCTCGGTTTACATTGTTCAGGGCAGATGGCAGACAGCGTGTGTGGCGTCGTGTGGGTGAGGGCTTTGCTGATGTCAATGTTGTGGATCGAGTGGCCCATGGTGGTGGTGGGGTTATGGCATGGGCAGGCATCTGTTATGGACGAAGAACACAGGTGCGTTTTATTGATGGCATTTTGAATGCACAGAGATACGGTGATGAGATTCTGAGGCCCATTGTTGTGCCATACATCCATGAACATCACCTCATGTTTCAGCAAGATAATGCACGGCCCCATGTTGCAAGGATCTGTACACAATTCTTGGAAGCTGAAAATGTCCCAGTTCTTGCATGGCCAGCATACTCACCGGACATGTCACCCATTGAGCATGTTTGGGATGTGCTTGACCGGCGTATGCGACAGCGCGTACCAGATCCCACTAATATCCAGCAACTTCGCACAGCCATTGAAGAGGAGTCGACCAACATTCCACAGGCCACAATTGACAATCTGATAAACTCTATGCGGAGAAGATGTGTTGCACTGCATGAGGCAAATGGTGGTCACACCAGATACTGACTGGTTCTGAGTCCCCAGACCCCCAATAAAGCAAAAACTGCACATTTCAGGGTGGCCTTTTATTGTGGACAGTCTAAGGTACACCTGTGCACTAATCATGGTGTCTGATGAGCATCTTGATGTGGCACACCTGTGAGGTGGGATGGATTGTCTCCGCAAAGCACAAGTGCTCACTATCACACATTTAGACAGATTTGTGAACAATGTTTGAGAGAAATGGTAATATTGTGTATCTGGAATGAATTTTAGATCTTTGAGTCCATCTCATGACAAATGGGAGCAAAAACAAAAGTGTTGTGTTTATATTTTTGTTGAGTGTATATAGTAACAAACTATCCATTTCAGTGATACTAAACTTTGCTAAATCCTTGCTAAACAAAGGGGTTTTACTCACTTGTGGTCACAGACGCACAAAGACAAAGAAAGGAATAAAACTTGGGCGAATTCTGCTGGCTGAAGAGTTGTTCACACTAACCGAATGACAACTGAATCAAAGTGATTAGAAAACAAAACTAAAAGTCACAAGCATGCACTAGGTACGGGGTGTTGCCTAGCAACGTATCAACAGACTGCTCAACTGTATTGAGTCAAAGCTGAGCCTTCAGCACAGCAGCCCCCTGATACACCGATTGAATCAGCTTCTTTAAGGCTCACTATCAGTAGGGGCTGTCGTCGGAGTATCCTCTGGAATAGCTGGCAGCTCTATCATTTTGGCCACCGGCCTGGTGTAGGTTCGATCCTTTACTCGGACCCCGGCAGTCCGCACTTTCCCATCCACGCTCTTAGAGACCCTTCCCACGGGCCACAGCGCTCAAGGCAGGTGCTGATCAACCATCATCACTACAGTTCCAATGGCGAGGTTCTCTCTGTCCTTCACCCACTTCTACTTTGACTGCAGGGATGGTAAGTAGTGTCAAAGGAACTGATCCGCAAGCCCTTGACTATGCCTCCATCTCCTTCGGCAGAGGATCTCTGAATCTGAGTAGACAACTTGCAGGAGCAAGGAGTCGGGCCGCCCCATGAGGAAATAGTTGGGGGTAACTGGGTCGACGTCGGCTACATCCGTAGACTCGTAGCCCAAAGGTCGAGAGTTCAGAATCCCTTCCACCTCGATGAGGACTGTCTGCATCACCTCTTCACTCACTGTCTGGGAGCCCAAAGTCACATAGAACGCAGACTTAATGGACGTGACTTCTCTTTCCCAGGTCCCGCCGAAGTGGGGTGCATTTGGAGGATTTAACTGGAAGTGGATCTGGTGCTTAGCGAGCTGGACCTTTAATTCTTCACTCATAGCTTGGAAACTGACACGTAGCTCAGACTTTTATCCGAGAGAAGCTCAAAGGGGGTCCCTCGGCGAGCCACAAACCTTCTGAGTGACCTGAGGAAGGAGTCGGTGTCCATGCTGGATAGGAGATCCAGGTGGACGCATCTCGTTGTCATACACTCATACACGATTCCCCATCTCTTCTCCACCTCCCGACTTCTCTTGATCTCAAAAGGTCTGAAGCAATCTACTCCAGTTGAGTAGAACGAAGGCTTCATGAGACGGAGGCGGCACGGGGGTAAGTCTGCCATCTTAGGTATGGCTGGCTTCGCTCTCCATTTTCTGCTCTCTGCGCAGGTTCTCTGAAGTCGGCGCACAGCTTTACGGCCTTGGAGGATCCAATACTTGCGACGGAGCTAAGCGAAGACTCTTTCAGCGCCGGAATGGAGTAATTTGTCATCGTACTGACGTATGATGAGCTTAGTGACATAGTGCTTAGGGTCTAGCACGATCGGGTGCACAGCATCTTCCTCCAGGCGAGTAGAGCGGCGTAGCCTCCCTCCTACTCGGATGAGACCCTTGGAAGCATCGTATTCAGGAGCGAGAGCTACGAGCCGGATGGAATGGCTTTACCTGTCTGTAGGCACTCAATCTCTTCTTGAAAGCTGTCACTTTGCGCTCTCTGGAGGATTCTCATTTCTGCTTCGGCAAAGTCATCTGCACTAAGAGCGCTAGCTGAGGAGGCCGCCCCATGAAATGACCTGCTGGTTGACTCAAGGAGGTCATCAAAGGTTGAGTACTCTTCAAAGGGTGAGGTAGTAGGGGACAACGGTGCGAGACCACAGAACAAGGACTTCTTCATCTCTGTGTCGCCTGGAATCTCTTCCATAGATGGTTCTGGTGGCCAGGTGTCACGAGGCTGGTGAAGGAAAGCTGGACCTTAGCTGAACTAGTTTGGCTTGACTAGATCAGATAGAGTCATCCCTCTGGTGATGGCATCTGCGGGGTTATTCCTGGTGTCCACGTACCTCCATGACCAGTGGTCCGCCAGCCCTTGGATCTCGGTTATCCGGGTCCCCACGAACACTTTATATCTGCAGGACTGTATCCAGGTAAGTACTGTAGTCGAGTCAGACCACAGTACTGTCTCTCTCAACGGAAGAGTCTTCTCTTTCTTGATCAGCTGGGCGAGCTGAGCTCCAGTCATGGCGGCGCAAAGTTCTAGGCGTGGTATAGACTGTTGTTTCTTCGGTGCTACTCGGGAACGAGCTAGCACATAGGCCACGTGGACTCTGCCTTGGGTATCTTCTCCTCGTAGGTATGCGACTGACCCATACGCTAACTCCGATGCATCGCAGAAGATGTGCAGCTCGAGGGTGATTTCACTCATGTCAACATCTAGTGGGAAGTAGCTCCAGGAGAGGGTGACTGATGAGAGCTGAGGTAGCTCCCCTTCACAAGCACTCCAGGCATCCAGGAGGTCAGCTGGTAGGTTTGAATCGTCCCAGTCACATTTCTTGTCTCACAGCCTCTGGACTAGGACTTTAGCTCTTATGATGAATGGCACGATGTAACCCAAGGAGTCGCACTGACTTGCTAATATCTTGTAGATATTTCGCATGGTAGTCTGGCTTAGGGGGACTGAGCGGTGCCTGTAGTGAAGCGTGTCCTCCATGAAGTGCCAACTGAGGCCCACCGTCATCTCTTGCGCCTCCCCGGGAGTCTGGGAAACCCATCGCTCACTACTGACTGACTCGGCCTCCTTTGGTAAGTGGCGGAGCACTTCTGGCTGGTTGCTGGCCACTGTTCCACACTGAACATCTTCACTGGGCTGGCTGGACTCGGTGACATGTTTCTGGAGAGCGAAGACCGCAAAACAGGGGCTGCAGGTCGTACCGAAGGGCAGGACTTCCCATTGGTAGACTGAGGGGGGGTTCTTCGGTCTTCAGGTCTCTCCAGAGAAATCAGAGAAGGGGCTTATCTTGGTCCACCAGACAAACCTGGTGGAACATTCCTCTGATGTCGCCACTTATGGCGACTCGGTGCTCTCCAAAGCGGATGAGGACTCCAAGGAGCGAGGGTCCTAAGGTGGGGCCAGGGAGAAGGTAGTTGTTCAGACTCTGTCCATCGACCTGGAAGCTGCAGTTGAACACTATCCCATCTTTACCATTATGTCTGACCATATGGTGGGGCAGTAACTAGGACTCTTCGGATGTGTTGGGTTCACTGGATTCTACCTTCCTGACGTACTCGGCGACCTATAGCTTCTTGATCTCCTCTTAGTAAGAGGATGCACGATGTGAGTCTCGAGTTAGCCTTTTCTCTATGTTCCGCAGGTTACTCATGACCACCTCTCCTGAAACTCGTAGTTTGGGCATGGTTTGGACTTGCAGGAGGGGGTTTGTGTACCGATGCACTCCGTTGACCTCTACACGGGTGGTCTTGGCCTCCAACAGGTCCATGGCGTACTTATCCTGTCTGGATCTAGTCACTAACCTCTCACTCTTGAAAGGCAGTGTGTCCAACTGCCACAGTCGCTCAACTTGACTGAACAACTCCACTGGGATGATCAGACTGGTATGATCTGATCCGATAAGGAGGGTTGGCTGGGCACCATTGATGGGAGGGATCGGCAGACCTCTCAGGTGTCGGTACTTCTTCTGGAGTTGGGAGACTGGGTAGGTGTACTGAAACAGGCCACCTTGGATGGCAAACAGCTTAGTGGGCTGTGTTGCAGGTGCGATCGTGAAGGAGACGCGTAAGCCTGACAGTGTCTTGACATTCTGGCGGATAGTACGGAGAGTCAAGTCTTCTGATTGACCTTGTGTCCCCAGGCGACGTGCTGCAGACCAGAGCAGGATGGTCCTCTCTGAGCCATCGTCCAAAACTGCATATATGTCAAATACTCTGTCTTTGTAGTGTAGGTTGACACTCACAATCTTCAGCAGCACTTGGCTGTATCCGCTTAGCTGGTCTAGATAGTGAGACTCTGCTGTCAATGTGAGAGTGTCTGTGCTGGCGCGAGCAGTCTCACTTTTTTGGTTGACTTCATGGAGAATGGAGAGGTGTTTTGACTTACAAAGTCGGCACGGCTTCTTCAGGTCGCAGTCAGCGGCTAGGTGAGATTGACCGCATCTCCAGCACCTTCTCTTTGTCTTGATCCAGTCTACCATCTCTTCCTTTTTAAACTTAGCAAAGCTCTCACATTTGCTGAGGAAGTGTTCGGACTCATGGTACGGGCAGTGTATCTTAGCTCTTCCCTGGGACTGGTTGGAGGGGGCCGCTCAACAGGTTACGGCTGGCTCTTGGTGACTGTCTGTCCCTTGCATCACAGTCGTGATCTTCCCCTTGTTCTTGTGCTTGAAGGAGTCTTTTTTGTCTTTCACACAATGGGTTGAAGGAGAAGTGGTTGAGTGAATCGATGGAGATGTGGGGGGAACAGCCAGGGTTTGCGATCGACTGGTGAGTCTTGCAGCTGTTGAGGCTGTCCTGTAGCGTAACTTAGGCAGTCCTCAATTTGGGAATGGTGAGGGGAACCGGCAGCGGAAGATATCTCGCTTGCCGTCTGCCGAGTTGACCTCCTTAATAAGTGAACTGAGGACTTAGGAGAATGATGCTTCAGGATGGTCTCCAGGAGCTCTGTCTGCTTCTTGGCAGTCTCGCTCTGTTGCCGTGCTGTCTCCATAACTTGTTGAATTCTGCTGGCTGAAGAGTTGTTCACACTAACCGAATGACAACTGAATCAAAGTGATTAGAAAACAAAACTAAAAGTCACAAGCATGCACTAGGTACGGGGTGTTGCCTAGCAACGTATCAACAGACTGCTCAACTGTATTGAGTCAAAGCTGAGCCTTCAGCACAGCAGCCCCCTGATACACCGATTGAATCAGCTTCTTTAAGGCTCACTATCAGTAGGGGCTGTCGTCGGAGTATCCTCTGGAATAGCTGGCAGCTCTATCATTTTGGCCACCGGCCTGGTGTAGGTTCGATCCTTTACTCGGACCCCGGCAGTCCGCACTTTCCCATCCACGCTCTTAGAGACCCTTCCCACGGGCCACAGCGCTCAAGGCAGGTGCTGATCAACCATCATCACTACAGTTCCAATGGCGAGGTTCTCTCTGTCCTTCACCCACTTCTACTTTGACTGCAGGGATGGTAAGTAGTGTCAAAGGAACTGATCCGCAAGCCCTTGACTATGCCTCCATCTCCTTCGGCAGAGGATCTCTGAATCTGAGTAGACAACTTGCAGGAGCAAGGAGTCGGGCCGCCCCATGAGGAAATAGTTGGGGGTAACTGGGTCGACGTCGGCTACATCCGTAGACTCGTAGCCCAAAGGTCGAGAGTTCAGAATCCCTTCCACCTCGATGAGGACTGTCTGCATCACCTCTTCACTCACTGTCTGGGAGCCCAAAGTCACATAGAACGCAGACTTAATGGACGTGACTTCTCTTTCCCAGGTCCCGCCGAAGTGGGGTGCATTTGGAGGATTTAACTGGAAGTGGATCTGGTGCTTAGCGAGCTGGACCTTTAATTCTTCACTCATAGCTTGGAAACTGACACGTAGCTCAGACTTTTATCCGAGAGAAGCTCAAAGGGGGTCCCTCGGCGAGCCACAAACCTTCTGAGTGACCTGAGGAAGGAGTCGGTGTCCATGCTGGATAGGAGATCCAGGTGGACGCATCTCGTTGTCATACACTCATACACGATTCCCCATCTCTTCTCCACCTCCCGACTTCTCTTGATCTCAAAAGGTCTGAAGCAATCTACTCCAGTTGAGTAGAACGAAGGCTTCATGAGACGGAGGCGGCACGGGGGTAAGTCTGCCATCTTAGGTATGGCTGGCTTTGCTCTCCATTTTCTGCTCTCTGCGCAGGTTCTCTGAAGTCGGCGCACAGCTTTACGGCCTTGGAGGATCCAATACTTGCGACGGAGCTAAGCGAAGACTCTTTCAGCGCCGGAATGGAGTAATTTGTCATCGTACTGACGTATGATGAGCTTAGTGACATAGTGCTTAGGGTCTAGCACGATCGGGTGCACAGCATCTTCCTCCAGGCGAGTAGAGCGGCGTAGCCTCCCTCCTACTCGGATGAGACCCTTGGAAGCATCGTATTCAGGAGCGAGAGCTACGAGCCGGATGGAATGGCTTTACCTGTCTGTAGGCACTCAATCTCTTCTTGAAAGCTGTCACTTTGCGCTCTCTGGAGGATTCTCATTTCTGCTTCGGCAAAGTCATCTGCACTAAGAGCGCTAGCTGAGGAGGCCGCCCCATGAAATGACCTGCTGGTTGACTCAAGGAGGTCATCAAAGGTTGAGTACTCTTCAAAGGGTGAGGTAGTAGGGGACAACGGTGCGAGACCACAGAACAAGGACTTCTTCATCTCTGTGTCGCCTGGAATCTCTTCCATAGATGGTTCTGGTGGCCAGGTGTCACGAGGCTGGTGAAGGAAAGCTGGACCTTAGCTGAACTAGTTTGGCTTGACTAGATCAGATAGAGTCATCCCTCTGGTGATGGCATCTGCGGGGTTATTCCTGGTGTCCACGTACCTCCATGACCAGTGGTCCGCCAGCCCTTGGATCTCGGTTATCCGGGTCCCCACGAACACTTTATATCTGCAGGACTGTATCCAGGTAAGTACTGTAGTCGAGTCAGACCACAGTACTGTCTCTCTCAACGGAAGAGTCTTCTCTTTCTTGATCAGCTGGGCGAGCTGAGCTCCAGTCATGGCGGCGCAAAGTTCTAGGCGTGGTATAGACTGTTGTTTCTTCGGTGCTACTCGGGAACGAGCTAGCACATAGGCCACGTGGACTCTGCCTTGGGTATCTTCTCCTCGTAGGTATGCGACTGACCCATACGCTAACTCCGATGCATCGCAGAAGATGTGCAGCTCGAGGGTGATTTCACTCATGTCAACATCTAGTGGGAAGTAGCTCCAGGAGAGGGTGACTGATGAGAGCTGAGGTAGCTCCCCTTCACAAGCACTCCAGGCATCCAGGAGGTCAGCTGGTAGGTTTGAATCGTCCCAGTCACATTTCTTGTCTCACAGCCTCTGGACTAGGACTTTAGCTCTTATGATGAATGGCACGATGTAACCCAAGGAGTCGCACTGACTTGCTAATATCTTGTAGATATTTCGCATGGTAGTCTGGCTTAGGGGGACTGAGCGGTGCCTGTAGTGAAGCGTGTCCTCCATGAAGTGCCAACTGAGGCCCACCGTCATCTCTTGCGCCTCCCCGGGAGACCCATCGCTCACTACTGACTGACTCGGCCTCCTTTGGTAAGTGGCGGAGCACTTCTGGCTGGTTGCTGGCCACTGTTCCACACTGAACATCTTCACTGGGCTGGCTGGACTCGGTGACATGTTTCTGGAGAGCGAAGACCGCAAAACAGGGGCTGCAGGTCGTACCGAAGGGCAGGACTTCCCATTGGTAGACTGAGGGGGGGTTCTTCGGTCTTCAGGTCTCTCCAGAGAAATCAGAGAAGGGGCTTATCTTGGTCCACCAGACAAACCTGGTGGAACATTCCTCTGATGTCGCCACTTATGGCGACTCGGTGCTCTCCAAAGCGGATGAGGACTCCAAGGAGCGAGGGTCCTAAGGTGGGGCCAGGGAGAAGGTAGTTGTTCAGACTCTGTCCATCGACCTGGAAGCTGCAGTTGAACACTATCCCATCTTTACCATTATGTCTGACCATATGGTGGGGCAGTAACTAGGACTCTTCGGATGTGTTGGGTTCACTGGATTCTACCTTCCTGACGTACTCGGCGACCTATAGCTTCTTGATCTCCTCTTAGTAAGAGGATGCACGATGTGAGTCTCGAGTTAGCCTTTTCTCTATGTTCCGCAGGTTACTCATGACCACCTCTCCTGAAACTCGTAGTTTGGGCATGGTTTGGACTTGCAGGAGGGGGTTTGTGTACCGATGCACTCCGTTGACCTCTACACGGGTGGTCTTGGCCTCCAACAGGTCCATGGCGTACTTATCCTGTCTGGATCTAGTCACTAACCTCTCACTCTTGAAAGGCAGTGTGTCCAACTGCCACAGTCGCTCAACTTGACTGAACAACTCCACTGGGATGATCAGACTGGTATGATCTGATCCGATAAGGAGGGTTGGCTGGGCACCATTGATGGGAGGGATCGGCAGACCTCTCAGGTGTCGGTACTTCTTCTGGAGTTGGGAGACTGGGTAGGTGTACTGAAACAGGCCACCTTGGATGGCAAACAGCTTAGTGGGCTGTGTTGCAGGTGCGATCGTGAAGGAGACGCGTAAGCCTGACAGTGTCTTGACATTCTGGCGGATAGTACGGAGAGTCAAGTCTTCTGATTGACCTTGTGTCCCCAGGCGACGTGCTGCAGACCAGAGCAGGATGGTCCTCTCTGAGCCATCGTCCAAAACTGCATATATGTCAAATACTCTGTCTTTGTAGTGTAGGTTGACACTCACAATCTTCAGCAGCACTTGGCTGTATCCGCTTAGCTGGTCTAGATAGTGAGACTCTGCTGTCAATGTGAGAGTGTCTGTGCTGGCGCGAGCAGTCTCACTTTTTTGGTTGACTTCATGGAGAATGGAGAGGTGTTTTGACTTACAAAGTCGGCACGGCTTCTTCAGGTCGCAGTCAGCGGCTAGGTGAGATTGACCGCATCTCCAGCACCTTCTCTTTGTCTTGATCCAGTCTACCATCTCTTCCTTTTTAAACTTAGCAAAGCTCTCACATTTGCTGAGGAAGTGTTCGGACTCATGGTACGGGCAGTGTATCTTAGCTCTTCCCTGGGACTGGTTGGAGGGGGCCGCTCAACAGGTTACGGCTTGCTCTTGGTGACTGTCTGTCCCGTGCATCACAGTCGTGATCTTCCCCTTGTTCTTGTGCTTGAAGGAGTCTTTTTTGTCTTTCACACAATGGGGCTGAAGCAAGGGCTTGACATCCAAGCGTCTGATCTCGGCTTTGAGCCAGTCTGAGAAGTGGATGAGTGACAACTTTAGCTGGTTTGGATCCTTCCTGTACTGGTGTTGATGGAATCTGTCCTGATGGGCCATGGGGAGTCTATTGAGAAGGCGCTTCACATTCAAGCCACAGTAGAGTTCCTCATGTCCTTCTCCCCTAAGGGACTTCAGCATTCTGACCAGGGATTGTACTCTAGTGGCGAACTCGTCGAGAGCTCCATCATCTCGGATGGCGGGTAACCGCTCCATGTCCATGATAGGGACATCCATAACGCTCATCAAGTGCCTTTAGAGCCTCGGAGTAGGGCATGCTAGACTCTGCATAGGCACGTGCTTTAGCAGGATAGCATACTTGTGCTCTGCATGTGCGGGATGCAGAAGGGTGTTGAGAGAGAGGCGAAGCTCCACATACTCAGCTCTATCTTCCGTCTTGAAGTCGGGGAATGTGGGGCCTTCTATATTAGGGGGGTTGGCCATTGGAATGCCTGGGAACCCTGGGTAGTAGGAGTATGGCATGGCAGGGGGTGCAGGATTATGCGTGGGTGGGTGCAGGTACTGTGAACTGGAAGTAGGAAGGGCTTGGTTCAAAGTGGGAGGAACTTGGAGCTGACTGTTCGTCATGTTAGCTTGGAATGGAGGTGGATACTATGAGCTTGAGGAAGCTGGAAGCTGACTGCTGTCAGGCATAAAAGCCTGAAGGTCATGGCGTGGGTTGATTACGGGTGTGGGTTGAAGGAGAAGTGGTTGAGTGAATCGATGGAGATGTGGGGGAAACAGCCAGGGTTTGCGATCGACTGGTGAGTCTTGCAGCTGTTGAGGCTGTCCTGTAGCGTAACTTAGGCAGTCCTCAATTTGGGAATGGTGAGGGGAACCGGCAGCGGAAGATATCTCGCTTGCCGTCTGCCGAGTTGACCTCCTTAATAAGTGAACTGAGGACTTAGGAGAATGATGCTTCAGGATGGTCTCCAGGAGCTCTGTCTGCTTCTTGGCAGTCTCGCTCTGTTGCCGTGCTGTCTCCATAACTTGTTGCATGAGGACTTCTTGGGCACGCCACTCGACTGGTCTGGAGGGTGAGCTCTGGGTGTTGGGGAGGGGCCTGCTCTCTTTGTGGTGGCTGTGCTCTTCCTCCTCTTCATGCCTGTATATCTGCTCTGCTCTCTGTCCTTGAGGGGATTAGCTGACTTCTAATCCTCTGGTATTACCGACAAACCTAAGCTGCGGAAAGAATACTAAAACCCGGGGGTATATATTTTAGTGACGCAGGCTTGCATTTATGAGTCTGGGGGGTAATCTCCCCGAGGTCCACGCAGGTGCTCCCTACATTATAAATTCTAATTCTAATTTGGAGTCAGATATTTAACGAGGAAAGAACCAAATTTGGCATTCTAAACGTATTATGGAGTCAGATTTGAAACAAGAGTAAATGCTGTAACCGTTATGCTTAGTTTGCTTGAATCACTAATATATCTGACATTTTCAGTTGCTGCGTGTGTCCCAACGTGCACCTGGGATTATTCGCAGCACAACATTAAGTTAGATGGTTCCGTGATTTCAGCATAGCCCCGTTTTCGAACGGAGAACTACTGAGAATAACTCAGGTAAGTCTCAGGCTGGGTCCAAGGCGGGACACAGACATAAAAGATTTAATTGACACGTTCCATTGCCTCATAACAGCTGGAGTCTACACGCGTAAACTTTTGCTCCTGGCTCCTCCGCCATTGGTCGAGCTGTGTGGGTTCTACAAAACCAATAGTTGTTTTTTTTCACTCATGGCGTTAATTTGCGAATTTGCGTGAGTATTGCGTGATTCTGGTGCAGTACGGTGTATTCCGTAGGCATCGGGATTTTTTTTGTGGGGAGGTGCACTTGGAACTTTGTTGGATTGGGATCCGTAGTCTATGTTTTTTCCGTTTGCGATTTAATAATTTTGGGGTGCTGGAGAGCTGGTTAATTTAGAACTGGGAAGGGGTTTTTCTCCTTTAGTGTAGCCTAATTAGGAGGTTGGGTCTTCACGAGGTAAGTGGGTCTGCACTGTTTTACGGGATGGAGAAAGTTACATTGAATCCCTGCGGTAGGTAAAGTGTTTTTTTCGTAATTTGTAGTTTTTGTGCTTATCCTGGACAGGGGGCACCGTCAGGGTTTAACGGCTTTGGTCGGGGAAGTAGGCGCCACTGATATTTGGGTGCTTAAAGTCACTTTGTCCTCAGGATTAGCATGAAGAGTTAGGGTTGAGTATAATTAGGCATTGTGTTTAGGTAGGCACAGGGAAGTTTTTTTTCTCTCTCTCTGTCCCTTGGTTCGGTGTAAGACGTCACTCCTTGGTTGAAAGGCCACTCAGGTGGGCTACAGGTAGGTTGCAGGTGTTTCGTTTGGTCATAATTGGATTGAATTGGTTTGGTAATTTGGGTTGGCTTCATTGGTAGTGCTGTTTATTTTGTAGAAGGATGGCTGATTTGCAAGCATTTCTCGCTGTGCCCACAGTCGATAGTTTGTATGCTCTTACTAAAGACCAGTTGAGGGAGGTAGCAGTTGAGGTAAATACTATAATTTAGGTCCGTTGTCTAAAAGTACTAAATTGGCACAGTTGCAGGAAATGGTAAGGAATAAACTGATCGAGAAAAAAATTCTGCCTTCAGGAGCATCCGTAGATGTTGGAAAATTGTTAGATGTATCATCTCCTCACAGTCCTTTAAGTATGCACTCTAGTTTGTTATTGACGTTTGAGCAGCAGAAGAAGTTGTTGGAGTTAAAGCGTAAAGAACGCGCGGCAGATCGCCAACTAGAATATGAGAAATAAAAAATCCAACAGAGAGAGGAGGAGAGGGAACTAGAGTTGGCAGGCGAGCACCTGAGATTAATTGCGGAGGGTAAAATTCCAGCCTCTTCTAATGCGCAACCAGTTGGGGATAATAGTTCGACTGTTTATGTGTCTGGTATGGTGAATTTGCTGCTTAAGTTCAGTGAGCGAGCACCCAATGTTTTTTTTCTCTTTATTTGAGATTGTAGCTGAAGACCATGGTTGGAATGATGGAGAACGCATTTTGCTTCTCCAGTCTGTTTTTGTGGGGAAAGCGCAAGACGCGTTTATTGCATTGTCTCCTTTTCATAGGAAGATATATGCTGAAGTTAAAGAAGCTGTGTCAAAGGCCTATGAGTTAGTCCCCGAGACTTAAAGACTGCGCCTCCGTAACTGCAGAAAGGGGGATAGGCAGTCCTACATCGAGGTGGCTCGAGAGTTAAGTGGGCACTTTAATTGCTGGCTCGGTGCTGTTGGTGTGAAAACGTATGATGACTTGTGCAATCTGTTAATAGTTGAACAATTCAAAAACATTCTCCCAGATAGAATTGCAATGTATGTCAGTGAGCATCGGGCAAAAACAGTAGCTGAGGTGGCTGCTAGAGCCGATGATTGTGTTGACACACTACGGTACTTTCGAAGATCCTAGGCGGGAGCCGCGATTCATGGGAAATTCACCAGGCACCTCTAGTTCATCCCCTGTAAATCGGGGTTATCCTCCTTGTTGGGTTACAGACCCAGATTCATGTAATTTCTGTAAAGAGAAAAGCCACTGGAAGAATGAATGCCCTGTATTGAAAGCGAAGGGTAGAGGCAGGTCCAGTTACCGCTGACGAAATCACTGCTGCATCCATAGCAGCAAACGGGATGCTGTGAACAAACCAAGGACTGTATGAAACATGGACGACGCGTCTCCATTCACTCCCATTCAAGAAAAATGGAGCCAAAATATCCTCTATATAGCCGCTGCCATGTTGCACATTTGGACCCTGAGTCTGCACAGTAGTGATCTGGGGTAGAGTTGCGCTATCGAATCTCACCCATACACCCAGCCCCTCTAAACTTTTCACCTGGTCTGGCAGCTGCGCTATTAACGTAAGTGCCCGTAATGGCCAGCTCTCACTCGGAGACAGTGCAGGAAAGTGAAAGGACCCAACAACTGCCGGCAGCATACATATACGTAGACTCGTTCAAAAGGTAAATGGACTCAATGGCAAAAAATTCCCCACCTCACAGTCATCTGTTTCGAAATTGGTTGAACTACCTAACTGGCCATCAATGATATTTTATAAGTGAATCTTGTTTAACTAGCTAGGTATATAGCTAATTACATTAAGTAAGGCTACTGATTTTTGGCGCATAGCTAGCTCCAGTCAAAGGCCATGTTCGAAACCACGATGACGATGACGCCAGATTTAGGGGATATGGTGTTTTTATGCGTGGGGATTGATTTTGTGTCCGAGAAAAGTTTCCGGATGTATGCTAGATCGGGCAGATATTTTGTAGATCCATCGCAAGCTCACTATTAAATTACCTGTGCTTGAAACTAATGGACCGCTAACACTGCCTATTACATCAAAATTAGGGAGTAGGGTGTTCACCGATGCGTGGGGAGTGAGTTTGTGTCCGGAAGAAGTTCCCGGATGTATACTAGATCGAGCAGATATTTTGTGGGTGCATCGCATGCACACTATTCATACATAAATTGCCCAAGGTGCAACGCGACGTAAACTGCCAGAAAAAAAAAAAAACTCGCTGAGAAATAAGAAGCCACTTTAACTGCAAAATGTCAGAACCTGTGGGAGGCGACTCGGCACCAGCCAGGAGAAGCGTCAATACAAATGTGAGTAAAATGTTGAATCTTGTAATACGGGTTATATATGATAATATAATATTCAGCTAAAGGTGTATTGAATGTATTATTTCAGAGTTGTAAAGAACGTTTCCGTCTGATTATATACTGTCAGCATCAGCATACATAAATCGGGCCGTTAGCCAATGTAGCTAAAATGGGCTTGTAACACCGCAGTTGTTACTGGCGTATAAGTGAGGACTTCCGATGATTAATCCGTGTAAAATGTTGCATCTAACGACGCACATCTTGCTCCTTTGTTTGTTTCTGATTGGGACAGATGAAGATACAAGGCGCCTCATCTCCTGGAGAGCCAGCAATGAGGCGCTCTTCGCAGGGAGGCGCAATGCGGCAGTCAGAGGATTTCAGTCTGTAAATAATTTTCTCAAAGTACGGTAACGTTAATAAATACTTATATTCAGTTTTTTCAATGTCACTGATGTAATGTTTGTTTAGAATGTCCATAAACGAGCATGGCCTGGAGAGCAAGGTGGAGTCAGGGTGGATAAAACAAATGGGAGAACCTCAAACAGAAATATAAAGTAAGTTGAAAAATCATATGCACTACAGTCAACACAAAAGAAACAAAATGATGATGGGGATCGTGAGCTTAATCAAAATGTTAAAAAATGCTTTTTGTATAATTCTGTTCTGAATTGGGAAAAAGTTAATAAATTTGAGGGGAAAGGCAGCGTTGTTGATTTTCAAGAAACCATGAAAATGCAAGAGACAACAAGTGTTATTAGAGTTGTGATCAGCTGGTTTATTGCATTGTGGATTTTCATATACTTTTACATTGCTTTGGTCTGATGATGCATAACAACCAAGCACGAGAGAAAAAACTGTCAAGTACCATGGAATACGCACACAAACTGCATTGCCTGAGAGAACCTAAATAATAATGGAAGGTGTTGCGTCTGGTTTTTGCTCTGCAGAAATGTACTTAATATTGCAAGGGAACATGAAACATTTTCATTGTCCAGCACCATGTTTGAGGGAGAGACCTTCGACTTCTACACTTCCAGCAATGCTTCTGCTAGGCAGGTGATTGGTCCACATAGTTTTACCAGAACCCTGTTAGCCAGTGCGTTTCCAGGTAGATCAAGACAGGGCTTCATGGCTCCTGTATCGGCTCAGGTTGTTAAAACACCCACTAAACTTCTCCCTGCTTGGCAGTCCTGTACTTTACCTGTTTCCACCTCTTATGACTCAGACGAGGGGTTGGATTTTTAAGAGGCAATGATAAAAGAACTATAATACAACTATGTACACCAGGGGTGAATCACTCTTAAAATTTAAGATAAATCAGGAACAAAGAACTCCCTGGGCAGAGAAACACAAAAAAAAAACTAACAATAGTCATGTTCTTGCAGCACTGCAATGGGAACATCAGGAGCAGACACCAATGCTGCAAGTCTGCCCCTCAGGGTGTCCCCGGACCGCTGGAGTGGCTCGTGGGCTTCAACATCATCCCTATCATTGCCATCATCCCCGTCATCCTCGTCTTTGACCTCAGCCTCCAAGACGTCCCTGTTCCCGAGGCAGACGTTGTGCAGGAAAAGGCAAACACCCGGACCTCTATCGACTTCCCCCATCCATGGTCATTCTCACCCAGGAGATGGATAAGGCTCTCCAGCGGTGACCTTCACAGGCGGAAGTCCTTCTGCAGGTCACCTCCCTCAAAATAGAGGCACAAAAGGGGACCCTGGGGATTCACCCTGCAGTATGGCCCTCTCAAACCCACTTGTAAAGGACAATATTTAAATTTTTAATTGGACTATGTATTGAATGTTGTTAAATAATTTCATATACATTGTCAACTATTTAATGCAATTATTTACAGAGCCATGTGATAATGTAATTATTTATTTCACTTTTTTTGAAAGTAATTGAAGTAATTAAATTTCTCATGGGAGTATATCTATCAAATTATTGCATATTGACTGTTTTTTAAAGATTAAATGCACATTTGCCATCTTATTTTTTATTTTAATATATCTGAACTCAAATGTTGCCCATTATGCATAATACAAATAAAGGAGTTTTTTTTCCTGTTGTGCAAGAGCTCATTTAATGCATCATCACTCAGTATTTGTATTGCAGATACTGGCCAAAATGGGTCAATTGAAGTAAAACATGAAAAAATTCAATTACAGAATTAATTTAGCCATTACATTTTGTTATTCATGAATTCAGGTGTATATACCTGAGCTAAGGGGTTAATGTGAATTGTGAATGTAGGATACTTTTTCCCTACAATTTCATTTGCAGAGCATTTTGCGCTTTCTGCTCCTTATACATAACTGTTGGGGTTTAAGTTATGTTTCAAGTAGAAATACGATAACATTATGCATGATAATTAACATTAGATGGCAATTTAAAGAATGCTTTCTTCGTGGTCAGTCAGTATTCTGATACAACTGTTCTTTGGTTGAAGCTAAGCTAACATTTCACTCTCATCTGTTCACATCATCCACTTGGAGTAAGTAAGCTGAATGTACGTAGAAACTTGTTTTTCACTGGTATCCTACCTCTGAGGAAAATTCATAAGCGCGCAGATGGAGACGATCGACCCGCCGTCAGTGTTTCGTCGTCTCCGTGCTGACCGCATCTTCAACAGGTAGGCTAAGGCATAACGGCGAAATGCCGGTCGGGTGGTCGAAAACTGCTATTTTAGGTTGGCTAAACATCCTGTTTCAATCCCCTAAAAACGAATGCACACTTTTCCCTTTTGGTATTCTGCGTATTGTTTGGTTGAGGGGGTTTTATTTTATAGATCACATTCCAAAATCTTAATTTCTCAAACGGGTTCGTTCGTAAATCATTATTTTATCCCACAGTGATGATGGCGGAAATGCACAAATGGGTGTGTTTCGTGTAAAAACTCAAAAGGAGAAGAAAAAGGAAGGGTTCGCTCGTAGGGAGGAACGAGTAGTGCGACTAGTGTGTAGGGAGAGTAGTATTTAGACCGTAGAGCGCGGTTTCATACACGGCCAGAGTACTCCATTATCACTTACCCAATGTTGCAAGTGGCGAGCATATTAACGCTGACTTTCGTCGTATTTTCTTAATGACATCCCACCGGGAAAGTGCCATTTCGTATGCGAACTTACTAGCGGAGTAATGGGTCGAACTTTTAATTTTTTAATAACCTTTAATTTTTCAACACGCTAGAATGCTAGATCGAGTTTTGAATTAAAATACACTGTCCTTCTAACCAAAGTTTGCTGGCTGTGTTTAAGAAGTCGCATATCTTACCGCTAGCTAATGTTGTATTTCAAAAAAATGTTCGCAGTTGAAGATAACCATCAAGAGCAGGCTTGGGGGAGGGGCAATTCATTCTCTGTGATAGTTAACTTACCAATGCAACACCCCTCCTCGTTCTTTTATGTGGACTCGATGTATTTGAATGCATAGTAATAGTTTTTGTTATCTTCATTTTAGACGACGAAATGGACTCAGCATCCTCCTCAGTGGCCAAGAGTATGTAGAAATCTCATGGTAAATGATAAAAAACTGACGCCAGTGGTTATTTAAGCATTAGACTTTTCACGGGAGAATGTCATAAAAATTGATTTATAACATTAAACCACATTCATTTCATGCATAAAAAGCACAATACCACCAAATAAAATATGGAGAAATAGAATATAAATATTAAATGTGCTAAATTGTGTAAAAAGCCAGCAGAAGTCTATCAATTAAAGGTGACATTTGCACTTTACAGCCAACTGGGCCAAATGTTTATATCATAGGCAAGAGCTACAACCGCCGTGGGGAAAACCATGTAAGGGAGACCATCAAGACCAACCTAGGTCTGGATGCCCAGGTCCAGTGGTTTGGCTGGGCTGGCATGGTTTGGGGAAACCTCCTCCCCTTTATCCACCAGTACCTGAGAGGAAGAGCTGTGCCAGAGGTCCCGCTGGTCCACTGAGGCGGGAATGACCTCGGAAAAATTAAGTGTGGAGCTTGTCACAGGGATCAGGCAGGACTTTGAAGATCTTCATCGGCAGTTCTCTAGGATGAAGATTATCTTCTCTGCCATCACCCAGCGATGCCAGTGGAGGTGCTCCCATCCACGCCTGGCGATATGTCAACTGTGTGATGGCTACCGTTGTTTCGTGTATTGGTGGAGAGATTTTGAATCATCATCAGATAAAGCATAGAGATCCTGACAGAGTTCATTTCACCCCTAGGGGAAATTATATATTTTGAAATAACATTACCCTGCGTCTGAAAGACTAAATCCAGTAGGGTGATGCTGTATTTGGAATTTCAACATCAGTTATGGGAGCAAAAAAAGGTCATAGTTTGTTTGCTTTATGCAATGTTTGATGTACTTTTTATTCATTTATTTTATACTAGCCATCATACCTATTTTCCCAGCTCTTCCTCTCCATCCACCTTCCTTTCTCTTCAATCTTTTCTCCAAACCATTTGCTTTTCCCCCAGCCTTTCCACCTGATGGGGCCTCCTTCATGTTTCCCCACGATAAATGTAGCTAGTAGGTTGTTGATGGACCACAGACAACTACATGCAGTGGAACAACTACATGCTTTGTTGGAAAACTGAAGGCTCAGTTGTGAAGATGAACAGCTTTTGAATGCATTAATTAAAAAAAATAATAATAAATTTTATGCAAATCTTTGAAGACAACGGCATATAAGGAAGGTGACACAGACGGAACAAGCATACATAAGAGAAGCCAGTAACAAGTCCATTATTATTGAATCAGCATAGTCCAGCATTTACAAGGAGGTAGATAAGTCCAACAGAACCATTGCAGGTTTCTGTGACAATGCATAGTTGAGAAGTTTTGACAAGCGTTTTATCAGGTTTTCATTTACAAATTCCTTCAGAAGTATTTTCCAGCAATATAACATAATTGCTTGTGGCATGCTCCAAGTCTTCACTGGGTAACGTTGAGGTCTGAATTTGAGGGCGGCTTCTGTAATCACATGATAAAATAAAAAAAACGGCTGAATGCAATTGGACTTTGGATTACAGACCTTTTGGATACGGACTTAGTGGTGATTAGGATCACCACACCGGAGACATCAGATACCAGTGGATTTTTCACCATAGTCGTGAGAACATCGCAAGGAAGGACAGTTAGAGAACAGTATTTCTATCTTAAATGTAATAATTTCATTACCCATTCCTGTATAATTGTAATTGCTATGTTCTTTCGCTCAGTCATTTAATAAATCATCTAAATTCAATCCCTCTTCTAAATTGGAATCTTCCAGAATAATCTGGAACTGGAAACTGTCCGTAACATAAATTGGGGGCTCGTCCTGGATATGAACACAGGACCACTCGCATCCCAAACGAGAATCATACCCCTAGACCCTTAGGTGCGATGTTCAGCCTGATGGCCAACTACTGCAACTGGTGGAAACGTTGGCGAGAGCCTTCACGAAAAGTGACGTTAGTGATGGTGGAACTGGATAATTCGGCGAAAAGTGCTACAGTCCGAGGAATTCAGGGAGAAAACCCGGAGGACGTAGTGCCCACTGTCAGATTTTCCAAGGTGGACCTGAAGCAGGGGAAATTTGAAGTGACCATCCATGACTTCGGAGGAGGGAAGAAGATTTGCGGCATCTGGAAGAACTACTACTCAGAGTCGTACGGCGTGGTGTTCATGGTGGACTCCAGCGACGTGCAGCGAATCAAGGAGACCAAGGACATCATGGCCAAGGTCCTGCGTCACCCTCGAGTCGCCGAGAAGCCTGTGCTGGTGCTTGCCAACAAACAGGATCGAGATGGGGCAATGCACGAAGCTGAAATCATTGAATTCCTGTCTCTGGAGAAACTTGTGAATGAGAACAAGTGTCTCTGTCAAATAGAGCCAAGATCTGTCATCCTGGGCTATGGAAAGAAGCTGGACAAGCATATTAAGAATGGACTGAACTGGCTGCTAAGCAACATCGCCAAGGACTACGAAGCTCTCAATGAGTGCGTGCAGCAGGACATGGCCGAGCAGCGGGTTCACGAGGGGCAGGACAAGCGAGAGCACACCGAGAGAGTGCGTCGCATCTGCGAGGAGAGAGAGGAGGCCCAGTGAGAGGGCAGAACCCTTCAGGAGGAGGAGCCCGATGATTTCACTATGGCTAACCCTTTCCAGCCAATCAGCGATGTTATCACCCAGAATGAAGAGAGGGTGAAGATGGAGAGAGAGAGGAGGAGAGAGAGGGAGGCGTACGAAGAGCAGCAGAGCCTCGCCCTCACACACCAGCCCCCGGAGGAGGGAGAGGAGGAGGGAGACGAGGAGAGCGAACGACAGACTATTGAGAGCCTGGAGTCAGACCAAGCCAAGAAGAAGCCGAGGAAACTTCATCTGAAGAGGAAAGAGTGGACCCTGAAAGAACGTAGGAGGCGGCCCAAAAGAGCCCCACCCCCCCGCCGGCTCCTGTTAAATGGGCTACTCCCAAAGTTACTAGACTTCAATTGGAAAGAGATAAGGGTAAGAACAAGCCGAGGAAACTTTGTCTGAAGAGGAAGCACAGAGTGGACCCTTTAAGAACGAAGGAGGCAGCCCAAGAGAGCCCCACCCCCTAGCCAGCTCCTGTTGGATTGGCTACTCCCAAAGTTACTAGACTTCAATTGGAAAGAAATAAGTTAAAAAAAGAGAGATGTAATCAAAACACGTAGAGATATTGAATACTCCATTTTGATTTGTTTTGGATGTATTGTCTTTTTGTAATTAGGGTTTTTTTATTTCAGGGAGCAGTTTGTTCCAGAGTCTTCCTTGCAGGAGTCTCTGTCTTAAGGGGGGGATGTTATGATCTAAGTTATTTGTAAGGCTGCTCGCAGTCTTTTCTCTCTTGTGTTCTATCACCAGTTTGTGTTAGGGGCTGAGTGCTGCAGGTGTGTGGAATTGAGCCCTAATCACCTGGTCTGTGGGCTCCTTAAAAGAGGGAGGTACTCCAGGCACATTGTCGCCTCTTTTGCCTTAGCCACCAGCACCTGCATTTGTGGGACTCTCAGCTCTCAACCAGTTTTTGGTTTTTTTACTTTATGGACAGACGCAAAATTTCCTTTTCTTTTTACAAGCTTACACATAGCTTACATATTCCTCATGCACTTTATCAACGTAATTCATTGAATTTAATAAATGTGATTATTGCGCAAAATATCCAAGTGTGGTCTCCCTTCATGTTGCGTTTGCTCTGAGCCAGGCACTCGTAACAGTCTATATGGGGAGGATTCTAGCTTTCCCTGTATCCGAGCTACGGAGTAGTAAAACCGCTATACTTACCAACTGTTGCCGAAGTAAACTGTACCCGATAGCAAATTTGTGCTTGAGTTTCGCCCTGCGTCACTTTCATAACATAACATGAATGGCAAGAACAGGCCTTTCAGCCCAACTACGCTCGCCAGTTTCTTTATACTATATATATCAATGGCATCTAGCTTTAAGTCTAGCCTGCTCTTGAAAACCCTTAAGGTCTCTGCCTCAACAACATGGTCAGGCAAGCTATTCCACATTGAAATTACTCTTTGTGTGAAGAAATATTTTCGATTATCAGTGCAAAATTTACCTTTAGTCAACCTCCATTTGTGACCCCGAGTTATACTAACAACACTTGGTCGAAGGAATCCTGCATAATTTACTTTTTAATCCCTTAAGACCTCAATCAAATCACCCCTGAGTCTCCTTTTCCTAAGACTAAAGAGATTAAGAATCTTCAGCGTCTTCTCATAGCTTTCATCTTTTATAAATGGAATAAGCTTAGTGGCTCTTCTCTGAACTTTCTCTAGAGCCGCTATATCTTTCTTAAAGCATGGTCCCCAGAACTGTACACAATACTCCAGATGCGGTCTGACGAATGTGTTGTACAAAAGAAGCATTACCTCCTTAGATTTGTACTCAATACTTTTGGCAATGTATCCCAGTATCCGATTGGCTTTTTTAACTGCTACGGCACAATGGCTAGAGCCTGTGAGGGTTTGGTCCACAATCACACCCAGATCTTTCTCGTGTACAGCAAATTCCAGTTTTAAACCTCCCATGAAGTAATCCCGTCTAATATTTTTATTACCTAGATGTACAACTTTACATTTTGCTTCGGTAAATTTCATTTGCCTCATTTCTGCCCAATTCTGGATTCTGTCCGAATCATCCTGAATCACTTTAGTGGACCCTAAACTATTTGCCAAACCACTCAATTTAGCATCATCTGAAAATTTAACCAATCTGCTCTCAATATTACCCTCAAGGTCATTTATGTAGATGAGGAACAGCAGGGGCCCCAACACCGATCCCTGGGAGAGGCCACTCCCCACCATGCCTAGCTCAGATGAGATACCACTGACCACCACTCTGTGTTCTGTCCTGCAACCAGTTTTGAATGCCTCCAGAATGCCTCCTGTAGAATGCCTCCATGCACTCCAGAATGCCTCCTGTAACTCCAATGGAGCTCAATTTAAAAATTAGTCACTTATGCGGTACTGTACCGAATGCTTTCTGAAAATCCAAGTATATGATGTCATAAGCCCTGCTCTGGTCATAAGTCTTAGTGGCCTCTTCAAAAAATTCCAGAAGGTTTGTCAGGCATGACCTTCCCTTACGAAAACCATATTGGCTATCCCTCTAGATACTGTTACGTTAAAGAAATAAGTCCGGCTCATCTTTTATGATAGATTCCAATATTTTGCACGCAATGCAAGTTAAACTGACTGGCCTGTAATTTCCTGGCTCGGTACAGTCCCCTTTTTTATATATTGGTATTATATTGTCCTGTTTCCAATCATTTGGTATTTCTCCAGTTTCTAAAGACCGCCTGAAGATGGTGGATAGCGGCTTAAAGATGATCTCACCAACTTCCCTGAGCACTCTAGGACATGGGCTTAAAAAATTCGTATGGACGCTATGGACGTGTCCATACCAATATTTTGATGTGTTTAAAATGTCCACCATACCAATTTTGAATGGGGCATTGCACGGCATTCGGGACACAAAAGGTTAATTTTCCCCTCCTTAGTTCCGCCTCTTAAAGACGGCGTGTCATTGGTGGGGACAGCCTTGCTATCTGTGCTTGGCTTCACTTCCTGTATCCATCATCATGACTGGTGTGGGGGATTTCCCCTTCTGCGTTGTGTATTTTAAGTATTGTAAGCAATAAGTAACAACAAACTCCGTCAAAGGCAGTTGATATTAGTTTATACGTGCACGGGAAGCCACACTAGTACAGACAAAAGTCCTAGGTGGAGACCTCCAAGAAATGGGGGTGACCCCAGATCTTATTCACAACAGGAGGGGAGGAGTTGCAGTAAGTAAATCCTCATATAACCAGCGACACCTACAGTTCAGGAGGTACACACTATGAAATAAGAATTTCCACCGCACTGGGTTGTCATTGGTAAGTTGGTAGGCTACGCGGTGAAAATAAAAAATAACAGCATAATAACAGTGTCTACTGTCGCTGGCTCGGGGAATCATGTTTGACTCGGGCAGGAAAAGAAAAAAGGCGGACACTAGACATTATTTCACCCAGTCAATGGTAAGTTACTCACACAAAATAGTCTTGTAAAAACCTGTTCTGACCGCGACGCATTTTCTCTTCCAAGCTCTCGATTTCATTGTTTTTCCAATAGCACAGCATAAACCTCAACATGCAGTAGCCTAATAACTTCCGTGCTTCCCATTCCCATGCTTGTCGTTTTGGAGGGGGGGTGCGTTGCAGTCTGACACGGATTCTACTGAAACAGATTAATCATGCTAAAAGTCTCTTAGAGTGGAGTGAAATAAGAACAGAAAATCTTTACATAATTTTTAGAATCCGCTCATCTTTAGCCCTATTCGGACGAGAGAACAGAACGTGAGAAGGGTAGATCTTCACGCACGCACTGTTGTGAGTTGTGACAGTTGTCACGTGACCGCCATCTCCACAATGCATGTTGATGCATCTGAATGCATTTTTACCCCACGTCCCCCCATAAAACTAGTCCCGTCCTAATAGTGCTTTAGATGGAATGGTAAGATGAATGATAATATAGAAGGACAATGTATTATTCATGCAATAAACAGCCAGCCAGCGAGCATAAAATGTATTATTATTATTATTATTATGCAACAAGAGACAAAAATAGGTAGTGTTTCTTGATCATAAATTTTGTTTCACAGCCACAACACAGCAGCACTGCAGATCAGTCTCCATCAGGCAGACAGGTATATTTCATGTGGATATTAAGCAACACACTGTATTGCTGATTGATGAGGCTGTATTTTGAGTAGGTTAGGTCATGACATAGGGAGGCATGGGAGGCAAATTATGTCCCCACCAATGTCAACACCATTATTACGCCCTTGCTCTAGGATATAATCCATCGGGACCAGGCGCCTTATCGGCCTTTAGTTTATTCAACTTGTATGATACTTTGTTATCCCGAACTTCAATTTCTGCTAAATAATCTTAATAATTTAACATGCCCTCTGGCCAAATAATGACCCCCTCTGAGGTAAAATTCTCAATAAAGTAACTGTTTAAGGCATCTGCAATATTGGGGGCTCGTCCGGGATATGAACATGGGACCACTCGCATCCAAAATGAGAATCATACCCCTAGACCCTTAGGTGCGATGTTCAGCCTGATGGCCAACTGCTGCAACTGGTGGAAACTCGGGCGAGAGCCTTCACGAAAAGTGAAATTAGTGATTGTGGGACTGGATAATGCGGGTAAAAGTGCTACAGTCCAAGGGTTTCAGGGAGAAAACCCAGAGGAAGTGGTGCCTATTTGCCAAACCCCCCAATTTAGCATCATCTGAAAATTTTACCAATCTGCTCTCAATATTACTATCAAGGTCATTAATGTAGATGAGGACCAGCAGGGGCCCCAACACCGATCCCTGGGGGACGCCACTCCCCACCATGCCTAGCTCAGATGAGATACCACTGACCACCACTTTGTGTTCTGTCCTGCAACCAGTTTTGAATCCACTCCAGAATGCCTCCTGTAACTCCAATGGAGCTCAATAAAAAAATTAGTCACTTATGCGGTACTGTACCGAATGCTTTCTGAAAATCCAAGTATATGATGTCATAAGCCCTGGTATGGTCATAAGTCTTGGTGGCCTCTTCAAAAAATTCCAGAGGGTTTGTCAGGCATGACCTTCCCTTACGAAAACCATATTGGCTATCCCTCAAGATACTGTTACGTTAAAAGATGAGCTGGACTTATTTCTTTAAGATAGATTCCAATATTTTGCACGTAATGCAAGTTAAACTGACTGACCTGTAATTTCCTGGCTCGGTACAGTCCCCTTTCTTATATATTGGTATTATGTTGTCCTGTTTCCAATCATTTGGTATTTCTCCAGTTTCTAAAGACCGCCTGAAGATGGTGGATAGCGGCTTAAAGATGATCTCACCAACTTCCCTGAGCACTCTAAGATATAAGCCATCAGGACCAGGCGCCTCAACTGCCTTTAGTTTATGCAACTTGTCTGATACTTTGTTATCCCAAACCTCAATTTCTGCTAAATAATCTTGAGCATGTAACATGCCCTCTGGCCAAATAATGACCCCCTCTGAGGTAAAATTCTCAATAAAGTAACTGTTTAAGGCATCTGCAATACTGGGGGCTCGTCCGGGATATGAACACGGGACCACTCGCATCCCAAATGAGAATCATACCCCTAGACCCTTAGGTGCGACGTTCAGCCTGATGGCCAACTGCTGCAACAGGTGGAAACTCGGGCGAGAGCCTTCACGAAAAGTGAAATTAGTGATTGTGGGACTGGATAATGCGGGGAAAAGTGCTACAGTCCGAGGGATTCAGGGAGAAAACCCGGAGGACGTGGTGCCCACTGTCGGATTTTCCAAGGTGGACCTGAAGCAGGGGAAATTCGAAGTGACCATCCATGACCTCAGAGAAGGGAAGAAGATCTGCGGCATCTGGAAGAACTACTACTCAGAGTCGTACGGCGTGGTGTTCGTGGTGGACTCCAGCGACGTACAGCAAATGGAGGAGACCAAGGACATCATGGCCGAGGTCCTGCGTCACCCTCGAGTTGCCGGGAAGCCTGTGCTGGTGCTTGCCAACAAACAGGATCGAGATGGGGCAATGCACGAAACTGACATCATCGAATTCCTGTCTCTGGAGAAACTTGTGAATGAGAACAAGTGTCTCCGTCAAATAGAGCCGTGCTCTGTCGTCCTGGGCTATGGGAAGAATCTGGACAAGCGTATTAAGAACAGACTGAACTGGCTGCTAAGCAACATCGCCAAGGACTACGAAGCTCTCAATGAGTGCGTGCAGAAGGACACGGCCGAGCAGCGGGCTCACGAGGAGCAGGACAAGCGAGAGCGCGCCGAGAGAGTGCGTCGCATCTGCGAGGAGAGGGAGATGAAAGAGAGAAAGGAGGCCCAGCGAGAGGGCAGAACCCTTCAGGAGGAGGAGCCCGATGATTTCACTATGGCTAACCCTTTCCAGCCAATCAGCAATGTTATCACCGAGAATGAAGAGAGGGTGAAGATGGAGAGAGAGAGGAGGAGAGAGAGGGAGGCATACGAGGAGCAGCAGAGCCTCGCCCTCACACACCAGCCCCCGGAGGAGGGAGACGAGGAGAGCGAACGACAGACTATTGAGAGCCTGGAGTCAGACCAAGCCAAGAAGAAGCCGAGGAAACTTCATCTGAAGAGGAAAGAGTGGACCCTTAAAGAACGTAGGAGGCGGCCCAAAAGAGCCCCACCCCCCCGCCGGCTCCTGTTAAATGGGCTACTCTCAAAGTTACTAGACTTCAATTGGAAAGAGATAAGTAAAAAAAAAAAGAGATGTAATTTAACTATGTAGAGATATTGAATACTCGATTTTGATTTGTTTTGGATGTGTTGTCTTTTTGTAATTAGGGTTTTTAATTTCAGGGAGCAGTTTGTTCCAGAGCCTTTCTTGCAGGAGTCTCTGTCTTAAGGGGGGGGATGTTATGATCTACGTTATTTGTAAGGCTGCTCGCAGTCTTTTCTCTCTTGTGTTCTGTCACCTGTTTATTTTAGGTGCTGAGTGCTGCAGGTGTGTGGAATTGAACCCTAATCACCTGGTCTGTGGGCACCTTAAAAGGGGGAGGTTCTCCAGGCACAGTGAGGCCTCTTGTGCCTCAGCCACCAGCACCTGCATTTGTGGGACTCTCAGCTCTCCACCAGTTTTAGGTTTTTTTACTTTATGGACAGACGCAAAATTTCCTTTTTTTTTTTCAAGCTTACACATAGCTTACATATTCCTCATGCACTTTATCAACTTAATTCATTTAATTTAATAAATGTGATTATTGCGCAAAATATCCAAGTGTGGTCTCCCTTCATGTTGCGTTTGCTCTGAGCCAGGCACTCGTAACAGTCTAAATGAGGAGGATTCTAGCTTTCCCTGTATCCAAGCTACGGAGTAGTAAAACCGCTGTACTCACCAACTGTTGCCAAGTAAACTGTACCCGATAGCAAATTTGTGCTTGAGCTGCCAGAGTTTTGCACTGCGCCACTTTCATAACATAACATGAATGGCAAGAACAGGCCTTTCAGCCCAACTACGCTCGCCAGTTTCTTTATATATCAATGGTATCTAGCTTTAAGTCAAGCCTGCTCTTGAAAACCCTTAAGGTCTCTGCCTCAACAACATGGTCAGGCAAGTTATTCCACATTGAAATTACTCTTTGTGTGAAGAAATATTTTCGATTATCAGTGCAAAATTTTACCTTTAGTCAACCTCCATTTGTGACCCAGAGTTATACTCACAACACTTGGTCGAAGAAATCCTGCATAATTTACTTTTTAATCCCTTAAGACCTCAATCAAATCACCCGAGTCTCCTTTTCCTAAGACTAAAGAGATTAAGGATCTTCAGCGTCTTCTCATAGCTTTCATCTTTTATAAATGGAATAATCTTAGTGGCTCTTCTCTGAACTTTCTCTAGAGCCGCTATATCTTTCTTAAAGCATGGTCCCCAGAACTGTACACAATACTCCAGATGCAGTCTGACGAATGTGTTGTACAAAAGAAGCATTACCTCCTTAGATTTGTACTCAATACTTTTGGCAATGTATCCCAGCATCCGATTGGCTTTTTTAACTGCTACGGCACAATGGCTAGAGCCTGTGAGGGTTTGGTCAACAATCACACCCAGATCTTTCTTGTGTACAGCACATTCCAGTTTTAAACATCCCATGAAGTAATCCCGTCTAATGTTTTTATTACCTAGATGTACAACTTTACATTTTTCTACGGTAAATTTCATTTGCCTCATTTCTGCCCAATTCTGGATTCTATCCAAATCATCCTGAATCACTTTAGTGGACCATAAACTATTTGCCAAACCCCCCAATTTAGCATCATCTGAAAATTTAACCAATCTGCTCTCAATATTATTTTCAAGGTCATTAATGTAGATGAGGAACAGCAGGGGCCCCAACACCGATCCCTGGGGGACGCCACTCCCCACCATGCCTAGCTCAGATGAGATCCCACTGCCCCCCACTCTGGGTTCTGTCCTGCAACCAGTTTTGAATCCACTCCAGAATGCCTCCTGTAACTCCAATGGAGCTCAATTTAAAAATTAGTCACTTATGCGGTACTGTACCGAATGCTTTCTGAAAATCCAAGTATATGATGTCATAAGCCCTGCTCTGGTCATAAGTCTTGGTGGCCTCCAGAAGGTTTGTCAGGCATGACCTTCCCTTACGAAAACCATATTGGCTATCCCTCAAGATACTGTTACGTTAAAGAAATAAGTCCGGCTCATCTTTTATGATAGATTCCAATATTTTGCACGCAATGGAAGTTTAAGGCATCTGCAATATGCTTGTTATCATATAGCAGCGATTCCCTTTTATTCCTTATGCACTTAAACTTTCCTTTTTCTGCTACAGTACTGAAAGAAGCGCTTAGGATTAGGTTTTGCCCCCTCTGCAATTTATCTTTCATACAGTCTTCTAGCAGTCCTCAGCTCTTTTTTGACCACAGCCCACATTTTACAGTATTCAGCCATAGAATTCTCATTTTTATCCTTTATGTAAAAGATTATGTAAAGATTCCTCTTTTCCCTCAAAATCCTACAAATACTTTTGGTCATCCACTGAGGATTCTGCTTTTTCAGCTTACTTTTGGACACCTTTGGAATGAATATGTCTTGTGATTCAAGTAAAACCCCCTTAAATCTTTCCCACATCTCATTTACGGACTCACAGTCCAGGAGTGTCTTCCATTTTATTTCACTTAGATATGAGCACATCCGGTCAAAGTTTGCTCGCCTAAAATTGAAAATGTTTGTTTTTGAATTCACCTTTTTAAATTCCCATGAAACATCAAAATTAACAGCAGAGTGATCACTTGTCCCAAATGGCTCCAGTACCTCAACATTGCTGATTCTATCTGGGTCATTACAGAGCGCTAAGTCTAAAGTTCTGCTGCCTCATCCCGCCAGATCCGCCCTCCACAGAGCTGGTCATTCAGAAGAAAGTGGGCACATGGGGATTGGGGGCCATAGCGGAAGAGCCACCCCAATGAGGCGTTCAAGCAGAGACTACTATGGACTACAAATGGGGTTTTTTGAGGATGGCAGTATGAGCGAAATAAGTACCCTTGTGTTACTTCACGTGATCAGGAGTACTCTAGGGGAGTCAAAGACCAAAATATAAACTTGGAAAAATGGCATATTACGTCCCCTTTAACAAGCTCATTATTTAAACTGTCCTCAAATGACAAAGCAGCTATTACTTCTTGCACTTTCCCAGACTTACATTGGCTCCCTGACGAGCCCCCAATATATGTTACGACCCCAATAATTTATGAAAATTTAAGTGAGTGCGCAACAAGTGAAAATAACCGGGAACAACCTGCAGGAGTGTGAAATGGGAAGGAGGGGGAAAGCAATGTGAAAAGCGGACAATGAAATAAAGTGAACAATTTTCTTTTATTGGAGGAATAAAAAAAAAAAATATATACACAGTGTTGAGTGCAAATATCTATATATACTAGCTAAAAAAAACATGAACAGACAGGCAAAGCACACATCCAAGGATCAGGACTACGAACGTTGCCAAATAAACAAAAACAACAAAACCAAATGAAACTAGCTATAGGGGGAAAATTACCTTACTACCTACAGAGCAACTAAATGACAATGAAAACCTAACTAACAACACTATTCAAACAGAACATACAGTGGGTGGCAACTGGTCCTACTCAAGAGTGTGTATACATCCAACGTACACCTAAATGGATATGTATAGGAGCCCCCGCCTACCCTGTTTTTACCTCAGTGTGGCAATAAAAAAAAAACAGTACTTATAATATGGCGAAACGTAACTGAAACTTAACAACACAGCCCAACATGAACATTTCACAGAGTTAGCAAAGAACAACACACAAACACGACAGCGGCAAACACACTATTCACTATTGTGACTTCACAAATACAAGGGAGGGAGGGTGGAGGCAACACTGGCGGAGAAACTTGAGGAGAGAAAGCGAGAGAGAGAGCAAAAGCAAAAAAAAAAAACTACCATGAACTCGCCTATACGCGAGTACATAACAGCAGATGTGCAAGGAATTGAACATAAAACGTGTGGGAATGAAAACTGATTGAAGCGATTGTTGATGAACAGAGTCCAAAGTAAATACAGGCCCCACGAACGAGACTATAAGCGCTATCGCTGACTCGACCAGTGATTTAATACCCCCAATTAAATTTCTTCATTCGTATGATTACATTGTGGAGAAGAGTGGCAGAAACAACAAGTGTTTAGACTGAGGTATTAAAGTAGTAATACATAAGATTTGAATTGGTTTGTTTATATTGACATCTTTGGCAGTAAACTGTAATTGCAGATGCGCTTCTGCACTTCATCTCCCATAAGTTCTTGAGGAGACCCAACAGTGTTGCCTGTATGACATCAGTAAATTAACGGCTCTTACCTGTCCCAAGCCTCCTCAACTCTAATGCAGACAGGAAAGATGCTCTTTGACACTGTAATAGAACTTTATAAAAGTAAGAATAAAGTAAAGTTCAGTGGCGGTTTGTCTGCCGCAACAAAGGGAAGCCAAAACCTGTCCCTTCAAACCTTAACGACTTTAACCTTTCACAGTTTACTTTTCTAGATCAGCAGTTGCTCACACAAATAGGTAGGACAGTCCAATTTATTTTCGATACCATTTTTATACATACGCCTACTACAGGATCAGGTGTATAACAAGAAAAAAAAATCATGTTGTGTTCAATTTAGAAAATATCTTATCAGTAACTTTTGCTGAGTCCCACTCAGTAGTCATCAGCAGATTTAGATGTACATGTCATCGAAAACCTCATTCAATTTTCTCGCGACAATGCAGTTTTATGCGTTTTTATGTTTCCATTTTCCGGTTGATTTTTTGTGTTATTTTGGAGCAGAGCCATCAACCAATGTTATTTGCTTGTTATTTTGAATTTTTACAAAATTTAGGAACAATTTAGTCGTATATTTTGTGACTAATATCCAATATTTATTTTTATTTTCAGAAAAATACCACGACCAAATTGTGTTTGTTGATATTGCTCCGCTATGACGACAGAATATGTCTTTGTTATATAATTTTAAAATAAATAACAATATGAGCATCATACCTGTACTCGCACATGAAATAAATCAAGCACAAGCATATTTTTTACTTTGTTACTTGTATTTTACCTTGATAAAGCAAAATAACTAACTTCAGGTGTGTCATAATCGTGTACGAAAAGTTACAATCCATGGAAAAACTTGCCATTTCTGTCCGAGAAAACATGTAGTGTCCATAGACAGAGTGCTTTTTCAGTCCACTTCAAAGGTTTTAAGCCACTATTTTTGTCCATAGTGTTGGTAATAGGTCATTATAATAGAACACAAACAAAATATGTTGTGGGAATGAGTTAATTCGCAATTATCACAGCCCTGTTCGCCTAATTGCGGAGTGTATCCGTAGACAATGGCCTTATGCTTTATAAAACTCGGACAACTCAATCTTCTGAAGATTTTATTTGTTTTTTCTTATATCTACTCCTAAATAGTCACTTCTAGTTTTTTTTTATCATGAAGTGAAATATATTTTAAAAAATGTATAAAACAATATACTTTATGGTGTCCATTATCATGATCTCAACACACTAGTAGAGGGAAATGGATTAGTATGTTCTTAAACATAGAAAACTCTCATGGCATAATTGTTATGTCTCAAATGTTTTGAGTTAAGGTATTTTTATAATAAATAATTCTCATTCTGTGTTTATTTATAGGTATTTGTTTAAGTAATACTACATGAGACTATGGGTTCTAAATTCGTAGGCCAGGCGCAAACGTGACGAATGCGGGGTGCGCCGCGCCAACGAGGTGTCCAGACGTATGTTGCAATTTCGTACCCTGCTTAGCCTGGCGCAAGTACTCCTCTGTCCCACGTCTATCCCGCCTTCTTGTGCAAGTGGCAAAGGCGGCGTGTTTGGGTATAACACAGCCGAGTCAAATCTTTACCAGTGAAATGAGCTCCTCTTCTCACCTTTAATGTGTTGGAATATAGAAGCCTCTATCCTATATCTGCATGATGCATTAATGTTGCAATTTTCTTTGCTGCTTCAAGAATGTTTTCTGCACCGTTTACGTCTATATTAAGCATTACGAATATGATTTAGCTGGCTAGCTAGGGCATTCGCAAATTATTACCATAAGCGAACTTGAATGGAATGTCAAAACAAAACTACGTCAGATCATTAAAACTTATGAAGTTGGAATGAAATACGACGGTTGCTCATTGGGAAGAGAAACGATGGATAGCGTGTTACCATTATTACACCCTGTTGCTGCTTAAAATGTTGAGCTTAACCTGCATGGACAACAATGCAAGATACGTTGCACATTTATCTTCAATATGTGATCTTAACTCAGTACGACATCGTAGCAATCAGGCTGTACTCCTTTCCCCCACTAAAAACGACAATAAAAAGTGACAATAACAGTAGAGTATTGAGCTGCTTGCACAAACGAATTTTTCGCATGACAGATTGCGTTGAATGTCCGAAAGTCTGACAGGGATTTAATATATCTCTGTGTCCGACAGGCGATTATTGTTTTTAATTTTTTCAAATCTACTGACTCTTTTAGATATTAAACGTGAATGTTTTGATAAGAGGGTTCAGTTCTTCAAGATGAGTACCGAGAATTTCAATCAATGTTTCTGTTTAAGCTCTGCTCAATAAAGTGAGTTGACATTGGCGCGGGACAATGTACAATGCCACCGTGTCTGACAAAAATAAAAGAAAAAAGAGGACGATAAGAACAGATTGATAACGAAATAAAGAATAAAAAGAAACATTTTAACAACAGAACATCCAATGAACACTGCCATTTATTTATTTGTGGGTCAACTTTTTTGGATGTTCCGTTTGTTGGTGATATATCTTATTCTTCATTTTGTTATAAATGTGTTCTCATATCAATACTTTTACTTTTTACTTGCAGCTGGATATGGTGTTTTTTGAATTTCGCGTCGGACAGTCTTGATCGTCCATGCGATAATTTATTCACACTATCAAAGCTCATGGAATCGATTTGCTCACTGACTACAAGTACGATTTTATCTCTGGTGTGGAAATAAAGCGTGAATCTGTTCGATCCATCTGACTAAATTTCAAAAGAAAGACCGAATAAAGACTGTTTTCTATCTTCAACGGAGGAAAACAGACGAATAGGCTAAAAAGACCAAGAAAAGTCGATAGCTATCAATATGCATTTTTGAAGGTCGAACACAAACATGGCCAAGTTTGCACGTCTAATAAATAAAAAATTAGAACTTCTATGACTTTTGGACACGCAGCTATATTAAAACCCTGTCCAACTATTGCGACTTTGCATTGACTTTGTCTGTAATCAGTCGTGCGAAAAATTTGTTTTGTGTCCAGTGTGCAAGCGGCTTTACTGAGCATTGAACGCAAGCATGTGTGTATATATATATATATATATATATATACATATATATATATTATATAGTTTGTGGTTGGCTGAGAAACGTGAAGTCGCTAGTTTGCATCACAGATTCAGCTGCGTTGATTAAGCCAGGTCAAGTTTCCATTACGCCTGCCAACCGCCTTTAATCTGACATCAGGACAATCAATGTAGATACTATAATTTATGTCCTTATTAAGATAGTTACATTAAATATTGCTTCCTGTAATTATATATTGCATTGAAATGTGCCGGACATTCTGGAAACCTGCCTGTGAGATTTCGGTGACGTGTGCGCCGGTCAGCCAAATCACCACTGCACAGAAATTAAACCAGGTTGGAGCTGGCAAGTTTTCAGCGCAAATCCAGTGGAGACTTTTTCTATGAAATTGTCACTGCGTCTTGAAGAATATGTGACACCTCCCCCTACTACGCCGCCACACCCATCTCGTCGCACGTTCGTCTACCAAAGGCAGTGCACGGTTTTGCACCTCACAAAATTACCACTGCGCGGGCTGCGCCGTACGAAATTACCACTGTGTGGGCTGTGCCACGCGACGCCACCTGCGCTGCGCCAAGAAATTAGAGCCCTATATGTGTACTGTCCGTAGACAGCACACAACATTCCTTACTTGCGGTCATGCTGTGAAAAAACCGATAGGTCTTGGGCTCTGATCTTTAGGAATTATATTCTCCAGACACCATTGCACCTTTACACAGACAAATTGTTACCCTAGGAGTAAATTCTAAAGTTGGTGCAAAATTGCAATTTTATGTCCACCTGATCCTGTAGTAGGCGATTGCACCATGGAATTAGGGGGACTGCAGCCGTGACCCCAGTTTCCAAAGGCAGAGAACTCACATTAGGGTCAGTGAAAGGGGGCGAATGAGGAAGAGCCCAATTTTTTGCTGCATGCCACATGTCCAATGTGTGTTTCAACCAGCATTCCTTGAACATCCCCCTCTCTGGGTCTGGGAGAAAAACAGAAATTACTGCAGAAAAATTTTAAGCACCAATTTATCATAAAAAAGCATAAATAGTGCTTCAAATTACACATTCAAGTCAGATTATCAAGTTGTCTGGCTCTATGATTTACCTCCTGAAATGAACTGATGCATTTGGCCTACTTGTTCACTTTACTCTAGACCTCTAAACCTTGTACAAGTAAAAAAGGAATCGCAATGAATCTTAATGAAATAAAAATTAATCTTACCATTACTCTAAATATAAACTGTATGTTTACGTGCCTGGCAGGCCAAAACACTAAATTATCCATGCCATACACAGTGGAAAAAAGACAAAACATTACCATATCATCAATTTTGAATCAAGGCACAAAGTGTGTAAAGCTACACCAAACAACTGACTCACATTCAAGTCACATTTTGTTTTCACTGCAGTATTAACTGAAGGCTAAACATTCATTGTGTAATTCAAATAAATCATTTCATCAAGGGATCAATAACTGCAATCATTAAACTGTATCTTATATGTTCTATTCTAATCAGTGCATCTTTACTAAACATAACACTGTATTCACTAGTGTCGGCTATAAGAGTACGCTATCTTTAAGTCATTACCAAAACTGTATACTCTCTTTTGTTATCCTCAGTGTCTCATAACCAAAGTACTCAGTGAGCCCGTTTCTCTGTTCATACAGAACCCATGTTTTAACGTGAAACAGCTCATATATGCTCATCAAACATCGATAGCAATCTCCAGAAACCGAGTTGATGTGCTAGGCTAACCATTATGAATCAACGTTATGCCTATGATGGGCCAGTTAGCTACAAGGCAGCAGCTAACGTCTGCACTAGGCTACTTCGATTTACAGCCAGAGCTAGCTAGCAAGATGGCAGCTGAAAGTTTAAGCAAAGTTGTTACATTTAAATTCCCATGGAAATGGCGGCACAGCGGAGAAAAACAATTAGGACAGGCAGTTGCCCAGCACTATCCTGAAGACAGGTGGAAAGAATGATGGTGAGAGCAGTCAGCACTGACAGACACCGTTGTGTGTGTGACCTTGTGTTCCGAAGCTCTGAAGTGAGCACTAGCCGAATCACAGCCAAAGCCACGTGAATATTAAGTAGCCACATGCCATTTTGTATTATATGGAGTGAAGGGAATAAAGTAGCAATGGGTTACAGTTATCATATTCACTAGTTGTGTGCCTATGCGCTTGCTGTTACTGTAGATTCTCTTACTGTAGATTATGTGGACATGTAGATATAAAACGTGATTTTTTTTGTTTAATCCCCTGGGTAAAATTATACTGGGGCACTGCAGATCAATACTGGGGCATGTGCCCCCAGTAATATATGTCTGGTTCCGCCGATGCTGGTGAGTCCATCCTTCCATCTCCAGGAGCTACAACATTGTCACTGGATCGTTGCATATCAATGATCTCACCTCTCTTTTCATTTCAGAAGTCCTTGATGGTGTCCAGTGTTGTTGCGTCAGTACACAGTACTCATCTTGGACCCCAAAGAAGGTGCCGCGTGCAGCAACCACCATGTTCATAAATTTGAACCGAAGAACTATCTTGGAGTTGTTGTTCCCAGAAACCAGCATGAAATCTCCAGCCTGCATGCCAAACTTGAATGTCAGCTGCGAGTTCCACTTCCAAATGGTGTGGCCCCGGGGACATCTCTGTAGAGATGAGAAAAAGAAAAGGGGTGGGGGGATGACAGAGCAGTGGTTTCCAAACTTATTCAGCCCAAGGCACACCAAAATCTGATTCAACATTTCAAGGCACACCTGTATTATTATCTGAGCAAAATGGGCTCTATAAAGTGTTATCAATCAAATTTCCTCAACTGTTATTTTCATTTACTAATGTAATATTAATTTTTTACAAACGGTTAATTATAAAATAATTATTTCAAGAATTCAATTGCTTAGAACTGTAAAAATAACATCCTTGTATTTCTAAAGAATTAAGAAAGTTACAGCATTTTATGCTAACCATGTTTTCGGTCACAGTTTTCTCTTTTTTTTTCTATAGGAATTAAGGACATTTTATACCCCTCATAAGCCAATTTCCAAGTTTAATAACTTTGTCAGTTCTTAACCTATCACATTGATCTTGGTGTCATTGGCATGTTTATTCCAAGCTTTTCCAGGATAAATAATTCAATTCAGCACAGAAGCATTTTGAAAATTTTAGTAACATACCTATTTCTAGTGTTCTATGGTACACACCTTTACATCAAACTGTATGTACAAATAACCTTATAGTTTCATGCTGAGAACGTACAGTGGTAAACATTACGAGAAGGATGTTGGCAGAGTGACAGCAACATTGCCGTAAAAATTTATTTACAAATATTAGCGATACTTACCAATTCAACAGGAAGATAGCTACGTTGGTGTCTGATCTCAACCTCAGTTGATCTTTAACGCTCGCCAACTGGGCAAGGCTTCACCATTTGCGACTCTTGTTTTGGCTCGCTCATGGTCGCTTTGTTTTTTGTCCAGTTTTCCTTCTTCTGATCAATTACTCATCCTTCTCTTTGGCTCGTTTGAGCGTTGTTCCCCCATTGCTTCTCCCAGTGTTCCTTATTTCATTCAAGCTAGCTTACGGCTCCTCCTACCCTCTGGACAGACCAAACACTGCTTACTGACGTAAAAAGTGTCACTAGATGTGTGCCTATATTTGCATTTAGCGCGGGAATGTCGCCACAGATCTGTGGCTGTGAGCTTCCCTCTATTGATGACATCTACCAGGAGAGGTGCAGGAGGAAGGGGCTCAAGATCATAAAGGATGACAGCCATCCTAATAATGCCCTGTTTCAGCTCCTGCCTTCTGGAAGGCGATATCGCAGTCTCCGTGCTAAGACCAGCAGGCTCAGAGACTCTTTTTTTCACCAAGCCATCAGGCTACTCAATTCCATGTGATAATAATAGACTTGTACGTGTCCAGACTCCTTCCGTATTATGGACTTTGGTACTCAGGCCTACCAAAGAAAACGTAGCCTCAGCACACAAAAACTTTGAAATGCCTACATTAATCGCGGAAATAGCAACTGAAAAATAATACCCCACTACCGAAACTGCAAAAACCGCAACATAAACTGTTGACTCGTAGCATAAGACTATGAAACTGCAACATCTTCTTTCGCATCCGTCTTTGCCATTTACTGCGCTTGCGCGTATCGGCCCAGGCTGCTTTCAGAGATAGCGGAATCAGGCGTGTCTCCTTCGGTTGGTAAGTAAAACTTCCAAATATGACGTTATTGTTAATGCAGATGTTTAACAATGAATTGTAAGACGTAGCTGTTACATCCACATTCTCGGAAATTCGCTTATTTTAGCATGTCACCCTGCCGAAAATGAACGATGCACTGTCGATTTCGCTACAGTCTTAGAGTTGCCAACTTGATGACTTTCTCAAGACGTATACATACGTCTTGAGCGGACAAACAATCCCGATTTGGAAAGTCGCCAGATTAAGCGAGAAAGTCGTCAAGTTGGCAACTCTAAGACTTCAGCGAAATCGACAGTGCGTCGTTCATTTTCGGCAGGGTGACATGCTAAAATAAGCGAATTTCCGAGAATGTGGATGTAACAGCTACGTCTTACAATTCATTGTTAAACATCTGCATTAACAATAACGTCATATTTGGACCGAAACCGAAGGAGGCACGCCTGATTCCGCTATCTCTGAAAGCAGCCTGGGCCGGTACGCGCAAGCGCAGTAAATGGCAAAGACGGATGCGATAGAAGATGTTGCAGTTTCATAGTCTTATGCTACGAGTCAACAGTTTATGTTGCGGTTTTTGCAGTTTCGGTAGCGGGGTATTATTTTTCAGTTGCTATTTCCGCGATTAATGTAGGCATTTCAAAGTTTTTGTGTGCTGAGGCTACATTTTCTTTGGTAGGCCTGGTACTGGGATGGGGGAAAAACCCGGTTCTATTTCCCTTTTAATGTGTGTTCTTTTAGCGAATTATGATTTAAGGGTATGGTTTTAGTGTGTGATCCCAGCGTCTACAGTGGGCAAACAGGCACCAGAATTGGCGACTACAACAATGGCTCAGTGTCATCTTTTCTGATGAGTCACAATTTCACTTTAGGAACGCAGATGGCCGTATACGTGTTTGGTGGAGACCTGGTGAACGTTATAATGCCGATTGTGTCGTTCAAACGGACCATTGGGGTGGTGGCAGCGTTATGGTGTAGGGTGGAATAAGCTACCGTCACAGAACCCCTCTCCATATGTGCAGAGAAAGGGTGAACGGCGTCTACTACCGGGACCAGGTGCTGCAGAACCATGTTGTGCCGTTCTTCAACCAACGGCACGATGTCCACACGTTCCAACAGGGCAACGCTAGGGCACACACTGCAAGGGTGTCCGTGTAGTACCTTGCACTGCAGAACATCCCCGTGCTGGGGGATGAAATTGGACAACGTCTTTCATGTCGACGCCAGATGGACAACATCCGAGAACTTGAGGTTGCCCTTGTTCAGGAGTGGAATGCTATCCCTCAGAACACTATCCAGAGACTGATCAACTCCATGCGACGACAGTGCACCGCATGTGTCAATGCAAATGGCGGTCACACCCATTATTGACTTTCCTTTTTGACCCCTACACCATTTAAACCTCTCTCGCGCATTAATATTATCGTGAATGAATTTGAATGATGTTTACATGTCTTCTTAAATCATTCATTATCTCAAATGCATCATACGTATTTACTTCACATATCGATTCGTGGAGCTATTCCAGATTTCGTGAGTGGTGCGTTTTCATTTGTACTTGGTATATAATGAGATGCAACAATGAACTGAACTTGACTTGACCGATCACTTTACCTGGCAAGAAATTCAGGGGTGTGAAATTTCGCCGGAAACGCGAAAATTCGCGTTTTTAAAAAACTGATTCCTCGTAAATGAGAGAAATTCCGTGTGACTTTGAAAAAGCACTCACACTCACAAACAATGGCTTGGAAGAGGAAGGATGTTGTTGACTGCAAATATGATGTAACTACAATTGAAATGGGGATTAAAAACGCATGGAATTGGTCTTGGCTCAGAGATGCCAAGTCTCGCGCATTGTTTAGGCTTATTTTACGGTGGCCCAGAAGGGTCACAACACCTGCAAAATCAGAAAACATCTGCAAATTCAGAAAAGACTTTCATCGTTTTCACAGCACATGAACTGCAAATGCAAAAATACCTGCATATTCGGAAAACACATGCAAATTCAGAAAACACTTTCATCGATGCTAAAACACCTGCATATTCAGAAAACACATGCAAATTCAGAAAACACTTTCATCGATTTCACAACACATGAACTGCAAATGCCAAAACAACTGCATATTCGGAAAACACATGAAAATTCAGGAAACACTTTCATCGATTTCACAACACATGAACTGCAAATGCCAAAACACCTGCATATTCGGAAAACACATGAAATATCTGGAGACACTTTCATCGATTTCACAACACATGAACTGCAAATGCCAAAACACCTGCATATGCAGAAAACACATGAAAATTCAAGAGACACTTTCATCGATTTCACAACACATGAACTGCAAATGCCAAAACAACTGCATATTCGGAAAACACATGAATATTCAGGAGACACTTTCATCGATTTCACAACACATGAACTGCAAATGCCAAAACACCTGCATATTCGGAAAACACATGAAAATTCAGGAGACACTTTCATCGATTTCACAACACATGAACTGCAAATGCCAAAACAACTGCATATTCGGAAAACACATGAAAATTCAGGAGACACTTTTATCGATTTCACAACACATGAACTGCAAATGCCAAAACAACTGCATATTCGGAAAACACATGAAAATTCAGGAAACACTTTCATCGATTTCACAACACATGAACTGCAAATGCCAAAACACCTGCATATTCGAAAAACGCATGAAAATTCAGGAAACACTTTCATCGATTTCACAACACATGAACTGCAAATGCCAAAACACCTGCATATTCGGAAAACACATGAAAATTCAGGAAACACTTTCATCGATTTCACAACACATGAACTGCAAATGCCAAAACACCTGCATATTCGGAAAACACATGAAAATTCAGGAAACACTTTCATCGATTTCACAACACATGAACTGCAAATGCCAAAACACCCGCATATTCGGAAAACACATGAAAATTCAGGAGACACTTTCATCGATTTCACAACACATGAACTGCAAATGCCAAAACACCTGCATATTTGGAAAACACATGAAATATCAGGAGACACTTTCATCGATTTCACAACACATGAACTGCAAATGCCAAAACACCTGCATATTCAGAAAACACATGAAAATTCAAGAGACACTTTCATCGATTTCACAACACATGAACTGCAAATGCCAAAACAACTGCATATTCGGAAAACACATGAAAATTCAGGAGACACTTTCATCGATTTCACAACACATGAACTGCAAATGCCAAAACAACTGCATATTCGGAAAACACATGAAAATTCAGGAAACACTTTCATCGATTTCACAACACATGAACTGCAAATGCCAAAACACCTGCATATTCGGAAAACACATGAAAATTCAGGAAACACTTTCATCGATTTCACAACACATGAACTGCAAATGCTAAAACACCTGCATATTCAGAAAACGCATCAAAATTCAGGAAACACTTTCATCGATTTCACAACACATGAACTGCAAATGCTAAAATACCTGCATATTCAGAAAACACATGCAAATTCAGAAAACACTTTCATCGATTTCACAACACATGAATTGCAAATGCCAAAACAACTGCATATTCGGAAAACACATGAAAATTCAGGAAACACTTTCATCGATTTCACAACACATGAACTGCAAATGCCAAAACACCTGCATATTCGGAAAACACATGAAAATTCAGGAAACACTTTCATCGATTTCACAACACATGAACTGCAAATGCCAAAACACCTGCATATTCGGAAAACACATGAAAATTCAGGAAACACTTTCATCGATTTCACAACACATGAACTGCAAATGCCAAAACACCTGCATATTCGGAAAACATGAAAATTCAGGAGACACTTTCATCGATTTCACAACACATGAACTGCAAATGCCAAAACACCTGCATATTCGGAAAACACATGAAAATTCAAGAGACACTTTCATCGATTTCACAACACATGAACTGCAAATGCCAAAACACCTGCATATTCGGAAAACACATGAAAATTCAGGAGACACTTTCATCGATTTCACAACACATGAACTGCAAATGCCAAGACAACTGCATATTCGGAAAACACATGAAAATTCAGGAGACACTTTCATCGATTTCACAACACATGAACTGCAAATGCCAAAACAACTGCATATTCGGAAAACACATGCAAATTCAGAAAACATTTTCATCGATTTCACAACACATGAACCTGCGTATTCGGAAAACACATGCAAACTCTTTAATGACAACAGAAATGTTTCCCGGAGGACACATAATCAGTGACGGACCCACATCCGGTCGCCGTCCCGAACGATCTATGCGAAGAAAATTGTTTCCGAAGAGTTACGTATTCTTTTAACGGACTTAGCGATGTCTGATACCATCGTGGTTTTGTTTAATTTCAACATATTAAGGCAGTGTCCATATAACATATCAGTCTACTTAGATAATTGTTAAACGTTCTGCAAACTTTGTTAGCTGTAAACTAGCTGGCTAGCGTTTCTACATTGCTGTCCCAAGACGAGCGCACCGCACCTTTCTTAGTGCAATTTCGTGCGGATACGAACACTTTGCCCATTCTTTAGCGCTCGTCCCTCTCCTGCCATTTTTTAATCGTTCATGTATCTGCTCATGCTGCGTTCCATTTATACTGGGAAGTCGGGATCTCCGAGCTCCCAGTCGGAAATTTCAATTCGAACGCCCCCCTAGTCAGATTTTCAACTCGGAAAGTCGGAGATTCTTCACCTATACCCGAATTAGACTTCCGAGTTGAAGATGGCTGCACCATATATCAACAGCAAGCGAAACCTGTGATAATAAATTGCATTTGCAATTCAGGGTCATTTGTGTTTCATTAAATAAGTCGTACTGGCAGTACTGAAAAAAATTTATTGGCGGACTTGTTGCTCCGGTATTAGCACGCTAAAAATACCGAGTAATGCGTTGTTATCAACTAGTATATCTAACAATAGCTAATACAGGCTATCCTTGTCAGATGAGGCACCACTGACCCCAAGTCAGTCTTCCCTCTTACATAATTGAACTCATGCTGCATTCACGTGTGATGGAAAAGATGATATTTTCCACTTGTGAAGTGGTATTTACCAGTATGTTGTGTTCACGTGCTTTTGTTGTTGTACTGGGAAATTAAAGATGATCACAGATTCAGGCCTGTTTTTAGAGTAAAACCATGTTGAAAAGGTCAAAGGTTATCTCATCTCGGCAACTCGTGTATCAAAATTATCTACGAGTTGCCCAGTGAAAAATACCACATGGGGGGGGTGTTCATGTGAACTTTACATGTCGGATTTTGGTATTTACCATAATTCCCATAGCACATGAATGCAGCATCAGCCTGCTAGGGTATGACGTTGTTCCCAACCCCGACTTCCGATCCAAATAACACAGCATTAGTGCCATCACCACAAGTCTCTCCGTGGTCATGGCGCTAAGCAGAAACATGAGTGATTTTAAAAAATTGGCAGTAGAGCCCGTAGCAGGAGAGGCAAAAGAATGGGCAGGAGTCCTAAAGAATGGGCAAAATGTTCGTATCTGCAGGAAATTGCACTATGAAATAAGAATTGACATACATACTATGTGACAGTGATAACTTTCAAAAATGATGGTGCGGTGCGCTCGTCTTGGGACAACAATGTAGAAACGCTTGCCAGCTAGTTTACAGCTAACAAAGTTTGCAGAACGTTTAAAGCCCAATGCCCACTGAAGGCGTTAGACGCGCGTCAAAAAAATAGGTTACATTAATTTCAATGGAGCAAAGCCCACTGGCAGCGTCTGACGCGCGTCAGATTTTTACTTTTCGCCACTGCCCAATTTTTACTATTCGCCACTGCTCAGTTTCTGACTTTTCGCCACTGCTGAATCTCTGAAGGGTCTACACAATAAAAACTCATTTGTCTTTTAGATCATTTAACTATTTCGCCTCGTCATGGTTAGTCACACATTTAGCGGCAACCTCACATGCAGTTGTCAACCTGCTTTTTAACCAAGTCGCAGTTTTTAAAGGAAATCCGTTATTTTGCTAGCATTTAAGTTATCAGGCAATCTGCAGTTAGACAGTACCTAAGTCAGTGGTTCCCAAAGTGGGGGGCGCGCCCCCTAGGGGGGGCGCAGTGCAGTTGCAGGGGGGGCGCGGGGTGCGGGAAGCAAATTTTTCCCCACCCACTACTGTAGAGTTCCGGACACCAACAGAAAATTATTTGCGTACAGTCCATTCGCTGCCCAGAATTCTGCGATTACATCGTAAATACTTGCCTTATTCTCAACATAACTGTTCGCCAAATCATTCATCTAGCCTGCCATTTTCATTAATAATTTGTGATTAATGTAGTTGTTCAAATATTTGAAGCTGGTAAAATGAGCTGGTTACAATCGATGTAGTCTAGCAATACCCAACTCGCCGCTTTTTATCCTGCACTGATCTGGCATATTGATAATAAAATGGTAAGTGACACCGAACAAACTCCAATGAATACAAAGCAGAAATAACCGAGATTGCGTCATCTTATTCTCGATCATAAGAATGCTCTGTAGCTAGGCCCACAGATTTTATCTAGCCTAGCAACTGAACGTTACAAACATCTCAGCAGGTTCGGCAAGTGGTGTTCCTGAATTTTTTTCGTACTTCGCTGTCGGCTGTTAAAATAGGTTGATAACGGGGCTTTCTTTCTGCATCATAGAAACATAATTTTAAGTAGACGGCTATACTCAGGCAGAGGGGTGTGATACAGCCTAATGATTTTATACTTTGAAAGAGGTTTTGAATTATTACATTTTCGTGTCCTTAATTGGAAAATTACGGTGGCCGTTTCCAAACCTGCCAATTGTTTTTAATGTTTCCAGCTAGGCTAGACAAAAATCATCTGTTCAGAGCATTCATATTTTCTAGTACGCGATCTCGGTATTTTAACTTAAAACTGCAAGGCCAGTGATGAGAGAAAAATGTAACTGTCTCGACACACTCCTTCAGCGGTCCGGCACAAGGTCGCTGATTGGCTGTATGCAAGTAAGTTTCTGTTGGTGTCCGGAAAATGCATTAATAGCTATGCTGTTGAATATTTAAAAAATAAACCTGTTACACTGAACATAATTACACAGTTAAAGTGCTTGAAAATTGTGCTTGTTATTTCCAATTCTAAAAGTAGCCTAGTTGTAGTTCATGACAATCTACAGTTTATGACCGTTTACTTATATTTTTTCAAAAAAGGTTGAGGTTTATATTAATTTCAATGCGTGAAATAAGCTGCTATGGACTCTGAAAAAAAATTGTGCCTATGTATTACCTTTTTTTTGGGGGGGGGGGGGGGGGCAAAAATGTACTTATGTACCAAAGGGGGGCCCAGCAGAAAAAGTTTGGGAACCACTGACCTAAGTCAAGGTACACTAATGAGAACTTAACACTGCTAAGTTAGCTAGCTAGCTAATTCATTGCTGGGTAAAGTAAAATGAATCATGATCTTAATTTACCAGAAGGCTAAATTTAGGAGGAAAATTATGCATGTATATAACGTATAGTGCATAGTAACTTGACTTTCACACTTTGCCATCACTCAAAATAAGCTTGATTGGTAGGTTTTATTTTATTTTTCAAAATTAAACGTTGTCTTGTTTAATATTTCGAGATTGGCTCTCATGACTTCTCGTTTGCATTGACAGCTGTCAATGTTGATGCGGCTAACACTTTGAGTGGGCAGCGTCAAGGCAACGTTCGAAGTTTGACGCGCCGCTTCGTGGCCAGTGGGCGTTGGGCTTTACAGTTATCTAATTGGACCAATAGAATACGTTATGGGGACACTGCCTTAATATGTTGAAATTAAACAAAACCACTGTGGAATCAGATATCGCTTAGTCCGTTAAAAGAATGCGTCACTCTTCGGGAACAATTTTCTTTGCAAAGATTGTTCGGGACCGGCAACCGGATGCGGGTCCGTCACTGGTTATGGTCTCCCCGGGAAACATTTCCGTCGTCATTAAAGAGTTTGCATGTGTTTTCCGAATATGCAGGTGATTTGGCATTTGCATTTCATGTGTTGTGAAATCGATGAGTGTTTTCTGAATTTGCAGATGTTTTCTGAATATGCGGGTGTTTTGGCATTTGCAGTTCATGTGCTGTGAAATTAATGGAAGTGTTTTCTGAATATGCAGGTGTTTTGGCATTTGCAGTTAATGAGTTGTGAAATCGATGAAAGCGTTTTCTGAATTTGCAGATGTTTTCTGAGTTTGCAGGTGTTGTGACCCTTCTGGGCCACCGTATTATTCACCGTAGTCCGCAATTATTCATTGAATGCTTAATGAGATTCTCACGCGGATTTAAAATTCTTATGCACTGAAATTTCCGTTTGACTTGCGTAAAGCTGCACCTCATCGCAAGTCACGTGGAAAGCGATATTGACTCCGGACTTCCCGTGCTTCTCTTTACTCAGGGATTGAAAACAATGCATGTGTTTCATGATCGTTTAAATTGTTTTAATGAAATAGGACCATTTGAAACGTTTTATGCAATTCCATTTCTTTTAATCCCTCACTAAAGACAAGCCTGAGAATTCCCGAGTCATAATCGATTTCCATGTCATTAGTGGGGAAATCCACAGTAATGCACGTGAAACTGATTAACTTCATGCACAATGACTTAAATTCCGTGAGTGAATTATTTACTATTATTAATAGTAATATTATACGTCTCTTCAAATATTGAGTGTGACAGTTAGTGAAATTAATTTCACTAGTATTAATGATCAGAAATTATTGAAGGTTTTGTTTGCTATTTTGGATTCAATTTGGCCTTAGGTTAATCAAGCCTTATTAAATTCCATTGGACTCTAAGTGAGAAAATATGTGAAAAGAGAAAAAAAAGGTGAGCTATAATTTTATCATATTCAATGTCATTTCCAGTATAACTCAAATGATTCCATGTTTGTTTTATGCTATTTTCTCTTGGTGTAATGAATTACTTATTTTTGTTGTGGTCAAATGAACTTCATATCATTTTTTATTTTTTGAATGAAATATATCTATGTGGCATGTTACTGAATGTAGTTTTTGCAATATTGAACCATTGGTGCTTAACAAGTCATTGTATTCCTGCATGTGCTTATTTCACTCATTAAATACTGTTAAGCTGTGAAACTACATAACTTGATTCTTGATTTTATTCTAAACAAATAAATTTGAATCAGAGACCATTAGTTTTTCTTTTGAAAAATACATTTTTGTGATAATTGCTTCTAACTCAAATGACTTGAAATGGGCTTTAAATTGCTTTATTTTAGGTCAATGTTTTGTAAAAGTTTCTTGGCAGAGACCCCCGAAACCCCCACCTTTGGGAGGGCGGCCCTCCCACCGACAACTTTACGTTCCCAGGAAGGGGCCATAATTTTCTTCCTCTTTTCTCGACTAAACCCCCCTCACACCCCTGGAAATTAAATACAAGTGCTATCATAAGTGGGCCATAGGCTCAATCACTGTTGTTTTATCTCCCCTCTCTGATAGACACTGACTTAACAGACAGCAACGAGACGGAAAACTTATGGATTACCACTTTAAACACTAATGAAGGCGGCATCCAGGAATGGTGCTACAAACTGGTTGGCATCGCTAGCTGTCATTGGACATGTTGGATAGCCAACATAATTATATGTATACAGTTAGGCCACAGCCTGGTGGATGTTAAACCCTTTGAGTAGATGTAGACGTCCGCGTACACGGAGGTGTTATATTTATGTACGCAGTTGATCCACCACATGTACGAAATATGTATTTAAGGTTGCTGTGCTTCTTCAAATGTGTGAACTCATCTACAACAAAAATAAAAACTAATATATACTCAGCCAAAATAAAAACTTCACACTCGTTTGGAGGTTGATAAGTTGAACATACAAGCAATGAGGTTTTAAATAATGATTTAATTTAATTCTGTAAATGTAAAATCATTAAAGATGGTGTATCATAAAAATAATGTTCATAATGTAACCAGTTCGACCGGAAATTCTATGGAAATGTCCAAGAGTGAAAAAGATAAGTTACAACTTGAATAAGAGCAGTGCCCAGGCGATTATGTATGGTTTGGCCAGCCACACGACTTCTAAACAATTCATTCCTAGGGGACGTTGCAGTGACAAATCGATTATGCAAATGACGTAAGACAATTTGTCGGTCTTCTGCTTTTGATGTCACACGTGGGCTACTAGAACGAGGTCGATCAGCTGTGATGCCAGTTTGTTGGAGATGTGTCCGAAGATCATGGATAGTCCGTCGACTGCATCCCATAACCCTTGCAACGACAGTGACGGACGTTTCCGTATTCAGCATGCCAATGGCACGTTCACGCTGAATGTTTGACGGCCATGGCATTGAAAATCAACAAATAATTAACTAAAAACTGTTTTTTCCGTGATGTCACATCTCTCATATGGTCACATGACTAGGAACACAAGAAAACATGGTTTTAGCTTAAAGTACGTTTGCACGTGCCATGTACCTGTGCACGTCGGAGTTGATGTGTGACATGATGTCTTTGACAACGCATTTACCCCTAGTGATAATAAAAACTCTTTTATTAAAAGTTTCAAGAAAATATTTACAAATTTATGAGCGTGAAGTTTCTTTTTTGACTTTGATTATGAGAACTGCAGCAGTAAAGAGTAATTTTTTTATTGTAAAGAGTAACAAACAAAGCTTTTAACACTACAACAACAGCACAAGCTCAAGATGTATAGCAATGCAGGATTACTTTTTGAACTGCAACTCGATTCCGTGTACACTTTTAACAAAATTCAACACTTACCCTAATGGATATCTCACCTCACTTGTCGATCTTGTGATGTTGGACGGGAGTTACTCTATCTTGTAAGAAAAGGCCGATGCCACGATGCCAACATCTTTAGGGTCAGTGTAATCAGGCTAGCCACTCACAAAATCTGCACTGCAAACCCTTGAATGGTCCTTTGGTGCAAAATCTTTTCGGTTGATTGCACATATCCATGCTCTTCGCTGTCTCTTACTGCGTTGGAGGTGGAAAATCTTAACTGAATCTCCCTTTTTAAACAGGTTAGTGCACCCCACAATACAAAAAGAAACCACCATTTTTTTTCCCTCCATACTAGCTACACACATCAGGGTTCGCCGGGCAAAAAATGCTTGAATGAAAAAAGAAATTCCCTTAACTCACTGCCCCTCGCTGGCACATATACAGAAAGAGACAGATATTACAAAATGGAAAAAAAACTGAGATATGAGAAGTCCATTCAATGTACATTTTAACTCTTCATTCATTACTTGCAAAGCTTATGGTCAGCAAATTTCCTCCCCTCAACTGGATCGTTGAATGTTTTAACTTGCCCTAGATAGCGCACATGGAGCCTAGCCGGTAAGCACGGCTAATTATGAACCTCCTTCTCCCGCAAGGGCAGTAGCACGTCACGGAAAATCCGCCGATGCTCCATCACCTCTGCAGTGTAGTCAGGGAAGATGAGGATTGGGTGATCTCCGTAATCCAGCGAATGCTGCCTCCTGAGCCGCTGAATTTTCTCTTTCTCCTGTGCAAGATGCACTCGTGCCATTATCGCACGAGATCTGGAGCCATCTGGTGGTTTGGGCTGCTCAAGATGATGTGCCCTATCGATTACAATGGGCCTGGAAATCACCCAGGAGACTAATTCTGTTGGTCTCCCTTTCTCCTCACCTTCCGGAACCCAGAAAATCTTTATGTTGTTGCGCCTGGATCTCCCCTCGAGATCCAACAACTCACCCCACAGTCATGTTTCTGAGCTGCGGGAAGAAAATAAAATTTCAACCGCATAAATCGGCTGCTCATGGTCTGCCACTTGATTTTCAGTGGTGGATACCATCTATGCTGAGCGGACTTGAACTTGCCAAACCAATTGTTAAAAGACTGCATGAACCTGTTTGACATTTTTTTCCACGAGTGGAAGTTCATCTTCCTCTTCAGCTGAGGACTTATGTAAAGGCTCCATGCCAGCTTGGTCATGGCCAACAATAGCACTTGCTTGGGGGCGAGCAGCTCCCTTTCCGCTTTGTGCACCCTTTCCGCTTTGTGCAGTTTTACTCCGCATTTCGACATTACACTTTTAGCGGCATGAATGTAAAGCAAATAGCAAAGGCTGAATCGTAAAAGAATTTGAGCTTGATAATCAAAAAGACAGTTTTTCAACATAAAATCATGTGCCACGAGGCGCTCAAAAAAACCACGTCCACACTTTAATCCCAAAGTTCTGTGGCTTATGTATATGTTTTTGAGCATATTGGAGCTTGTGCTTTTGGATTGTGGTGTATGTCTCGGAGTTTGGGCATTGAGACCTTCAAAGTTTACTATGTGCCCTACTGTGCGAACTGAAACTTTAGTGCCTCCTGTCTCAAAGTCTTGCTGCGGGTCTCTTGCAGTCACACGAGGGTTTTTGACCACTCGTCTCCTCAGGAATCTGGTGACAGCCATTGATAGCTTCCTCTTTCTGCCACATCCTAGTCTGTAGCCACTCTTCCTTTACCTCTGAACTTGCAAACTATGCTTCCAACTGTATCTCTACAAAAATTCAGTGACCTTAATACCTTTTTGTATCCTTTTCCTAGTTTGTGCCAGGCAATGATCTCCTCTATTAGCCTGTTGGACAATTCTTTTCACAACCATATTTCTAAGTAAGAAAGTATGTACGTTTGTTGGCTCTAATGATCCCCTTTCAAGGGTAAGAGAGTACAACCACATTTCTGGGTATACAGAATATAAATAAAACCAATTATAAACAAAAATAATTAACATAATAACTTTGCACAAAATTTACACGGTAGTCAAGACCAGTATAAATACCTAAAGACTAAACACATACATGTATACATACGCCTTCTTTGATTAGGACAGCCACAGACAATACTTCCAAGCCAATATTAATAGTTTAGATTGCTAAAGGTTGAGTCTATTTGGACGAGTTACTAGTCGTCCTCCTCTGGTCATAGTTGTTAACACGGTAGGGAGTAACATGTCATAATGTATTACATCTTGTGAATATTTATACTGTTTCATCACAATATCTATAAATTTATCCAATTTCTTCAACTTTGAAATCTGTGCACAGTTAAAAATCTAAAGCATGGAGAGTACATTTCCCACCTCACTGTTTCCAACCAATGAGGCTCAACCATTCTATATTAAAAAACAAACACTTAAATATGTAATGAAATTCATCGCCAACTTCATTTAAATTACAAAGGGGACACACTGTGTCCTGTTTGTCAACATTTGCACCATAAAAATAATCCTTCATTATAGGTAACCTGTGGTTTCTATACTAAAATTTACAAAGTGTGACTCTCTCAATATAGTCCATAAGGTAAAGATATTTTTCAAAAGTCGGCTTCTGTTTAAATATCCTGTAATTTGTACAATGTCTGCTTGGACATATCAGAAAGTCTGATTTTCAGGGAATTTTTAATATAACTACTACTAAAACCATCCATAGAGTTAATCCACAAATTACTAAAACCAGCATTATCTAGAGTCTGTTTGACCATAGATATCCACTTACACTGATATGGGCTTTCTGGGTCAGCATCCATGGCTTTCAGGAATTTACAGATAATAAACGACAATTTACTGTTTTTCTGTTGCCAGTGATAATTCTACACCAGAATGCAACAATCCTGTGTTTAACAATATTAATAAGCTCACTACAGCCTGTTTCTCCATAAACCATGAAACTCGGTGTAGAACTTTAAAAATGTAATAAGTTTTTCAAAAATTTTCTATGGAAAACTTCAATTTGGGTAAGGTTTTCATTACCCCACACTTCACAACCATATAGGAGGACTGGCAAGACTATTTTCTAATAAAGGTCAAGCTGTACATCGATGGTCAATTTAAGTATTTTAATTCCTGACAGCATACAAATAAAGCTTTTCTTGCTTGGGTTACCTGTTTAGCAATACTCGTCTTATGTCTCCCATTAAAGTTAAATAAAAATCGTAAACAAACAAATGAATCAACTGTCTCGATGTTAATTTCACCAAACTTGGAAGTGTGGCTCGTTCCTGACTTTTCCTTTAGAGAAGACAACAGCCTTTGTCTTTTCAGTGTGTGGAATCATTTTTTATTGATTGATTCAATTATTATAAATTGTTCATCCTTGCTTGCTCCTACTTTGCTTTTTTTCATAACCTTTTAGGTCTAGAGTGTGTGCGCTTGCATATTTTTGATTTAGCAGGAGCCTGCATAACTGTACCAGTGCGTCATGACATATAGCCTATCTAAAGTCATGCAGACCTGAATGTCTGTACCAAGGACAAGATGTTTTTCTCTTTCTCTAAGTTTGTGTTTATAAAAAGGAATGCATAACAAGGTAAACTGGAGCCGGGGCTGATAGAAAAGACAGGTGCTCTCCTCCCCAACGAGATGTATGTGTGCAGGCTTACAACAGCGTGACGTGGGTTGCATAAGACAGCGAGTCATGATTACATCATGACGTGTAAATCAGCAGGGGGGGAGGAGAACGTCATGGAGCATTGATCTTAAAACCTTAATCTTATTATTAAAACTTTTATGGTATTTCCTGGCCTTAGATGAAACAAGCTTTTTATATGGTACTACTGCCTCACTCAGCCTTTCGGACGCTTCCAAATCAGGGTTACCTCTGTCCCTCCTTTTGTTTTTATGTTTTTGGCGGATTTATTTTGTCCTTGCAAACTCACATTCGTGATCAAACCATGGTTTGCAAACTCTTTTCCTCCTTTTATTAGCACCCATTTTTGCAACTTCTGTGCAGGCCCAACATCCTTTGCTACATCTACAAAAAGTCTACCAACACTGCTGCATAAATTATCAACATTTTCTTGGTTAGGGTTGTACCTACGTTGTGCTACCTGATTTTTTGTTATGATTCTGCTGTTGCCTGACCATGTTTTTGTCATGACCCTGATTCCAAGCCATGTTTTCTGTTTTAGTCCATGCCGTGTTTTGTATTTTGCCTGTCTTTCTTTGTTATGTCTTTCGCCTGCCATTTCCCATATTCTCAGTTTAGATATTCATTCTGGTTTTTTGTAATTCTCATTCCCTGCATTGTTTCCCCAGTCTTGTGTGCCACAGTTTCAGGTGATTTCATGGTTTCTGGGTTTCCAAACATTCCTTCCAATCTCATTTGCTTCCTTCTCTTTTCTGTTCTATCTGTAATAACAATACTAACAGTTTATTATTATCCCCCGCCAACACGAAGTGGGAGGGGGATATAGGTTTGACCTCCCTCCGTCCGTCCGTCCGTCCGTCCGAGATAAAGGGGACAGCTTTACTCAGAAACTACTACAGATACAGTAACCAAATTTGGTGTGTAGCTTCAGACCATAAAGGCCTTGATTGAGTTCGAAAATGAGAAGCGCACGATTGGCGGGGGATGTTGTAGACCATGTCGACTTGTTTTAGATAAATTACACTAACTGACATTGTTTATAGTACTAACTTACTAACAAGCACTAGGGATTGTAAAGCTGCACTTTACTAATTGACTAACAAGCTCTACGCACTCGCTCTGCTCTAGTCTCCGCCCCTTGCCTTCACTCAATTTATTTTGCTGTGCTTCACCGGATTCTCCACCTTGTTAGTCACTGGTCTGCTTCTCACTTTGTGCACTTCAGAACTCCCTAACCGGCGCTGTTGGTTTGTCATAGGCTGTCTGTGTAATCCCTGTCCGCATTTCGCCAATTTCATGTGGTTTGGAACTTCCGCTTGTTTTTTTTTTTTTTAGCCCTCCACCACCCCCCCTCTTTGGAGGACAACTTTATTTTTAATTATAAAAAACAAGAGCAATCCGAGATTTCTGATCTCCGCCAAAGGATGAAATTGATACAAATGCAAATGCGGATCCGGATCATCACCAAAATTTAATGGAGTCGTCCCTGGACCAAGATCTATCTCTGGTAAAAAATTTCATAAAGATCCATCCAGTAGTTTCCGAGAAATCTTGTCCACAGACAGACAAACAAACAGACAAATAAATAAATAAAATAACGGACCCGATCGCATTATCTCCTTGGCGGAGATAACAATGATAATATTGTGATGTAGCCTCTTCTGAGGGAGGGCAGAAACAAAGCAAAAGCATTAAAAGACAAAGAAAAGAAAAAAAAAGGGGGAGGGGGGGAATAGGCTGATATTACAATTAAATGGGGGGCAGACATAGATGAAAAAACAGAGGTGACATAGACGGACATCCATGAGTGTACACAGGACATAAATTTAAGAGGGGAGAAGAAAAAAAAAAGAAACAGACACACACAGACACAGGGAAGAAATAGCTGAAACAGTTACAAACTTGGCATTGACAAAACTTGGTATTGGGAAGAACAGGGAGTCGTGTGAGATGCTTGAGGTAAGGGAAGTGGAATAAGGTGGCAGTAAGATAACATATATGGATATGCGTTGGTTGATGATGATAAGTGATAAAAAAGAACAAAAAAAAAAAACAAATACTCAAAATAAACAGGTAGGTAAATGAACAACATTTGTTTTGCATCTTTATAGAGGGGGGGGGGGGAGGGACCCAATCACTACATATGTGAATAAGCCTTAGTGTGTGAATGGGTTAATTTGTCAAACATAGAGGATAGTTATCTTCCTGAGGAGCTGTGGTCCTGTGCATGGGTTTGATCAAATATTGCGTCCAGTTTTATGTTCAGATGGGTTATATAGGGGTGCCAAGAATCATTAAAGACTGATAAATCATTATTTTTGTGAGCGGTTATTTGCTCTATTGAAATGTATTCTGTAAGAGAGTTTAGCCAGTGGGTGATATGAATAGAGCTTTTAGATTTCCAGTTTTGGAAGATTATTTTCTTGGCGATAGTCAGAGAAATGAGTAGTGAGTTTTTGTGTTTTGGTGGTAGGGCTACGGTGCATGTGGTATCTCCTAGCAAGCAGAGTGATGGGGACATTTGGATTCTGCGGCCCAAAATAGTGGTGAGTTTCTCAGTGACTGCTGTCCAGAAGGAGTGAACTGGTAGACAAACCCAAGTGGCATGCAGATAATTGTCCACACTCCCCAGAGTGCATTGTGAGCAGGTGTCTGTGTCAGCCAGTCCCATTTTAAACATTTTACTTTGGGTGAGGTGGAATCTGTGGATGCTTTTATATTGTATAAGTTGTAAATTTGGGTTAGAAGTCATGGAGAAGATGTTCTTATTGATTTGTATCCAGAAGTCAGGGTTGGGAGGGAGGTCCAAGTCATTTTCCCATTTGACGACTGGGAGTGATATGGAGGTAACAGAGATGGAGATGAGTTTATAAAGTTTAGAAATGATTTTTTTTTGAGTCTGTGATTTTCATGATTTCTTCACCAAGTTTAGGCGGTTGTAGTGTATTGTTGGTGATACTGATTTTGGACTTGATTACAGATTTTAATTGTTGATAACGGAGGAACTGGTCCTTGCCAAGCCCATACTTCTGGATCAGGGTGTTAAAAGATAGAAATTGGTTATTTTGGAAGAGATGATGAAGATGAGTGATTCCTTGTAGTTGCCAAGAGGGAAAGTAAACTGGAGTTTTGTTCAGCTGAAAGTCTGGGTTGTGCCAGATTGGGCTGTATCTACATGGTGCGAGTGGTGATTTTGTTGGTTTTCCACCAGGCTGCCAGAGTTGTGTGAATTGTTGCATTACTACTGTAATTTAGTTTCTTTATTGACTGTGGTAGGAAGGGGAGGTCTGCAATTGAGGTTGTTTTACATAGATTTTGTTCCAATTCTAGCCAGGAGTTGTTACGGTTGTGCGTTTGTGTCCATTGGAATAGATATTGCAGTTGATTAGCCAGGAAGTAGTATAGGAAGTTGGGTGCCTCTAAGCCGCCATGTGATTTTGTATTTTGAAGAGTTGAAAGAGAAATTCTGGGTTTTTTATTATTCCAATAGAAGTGAGACATGAGCGAATCGATTGTTTTGAACCATTTTTCAGTGGGGGTGGCGGGAATCATTGAGAATAGGTAATTAATCTGGGGCGAGGTTTTCATTTTAACTGTAGCAATTCGTCCCATGAGATTGAGTGGGAGTTTAGACCAGCGTTTGAGGTCGTCATCTATTTTTTTGAGCAATGGGGAATAATTAAGATTGAATAACTCTGACAGTCTGGAGGAGATGGTAATGCCTAAATATTGTATATTGCCTGTGTGTAGTGGGAGGGGAAGATTTGGGGCTGCAGCATCCCAAGCATTCTCAGATAGTGGTAATACAACAGATTTATTTATTGTATAGTGTGAGATTGTAGAGAATTTGTTAATGATATTGAAAGTTTCCAGCAGTGATTCTGAGGGGTTTTGTAGATAAAGTAGCAGATCGTCAGCATATAAACTAATTTTGTGCTGTAAACTGGCATCCAAAATTCCTTCAATTCTATTGTTTTGTCGTATTGCTGCTGCGAGTGGTTCAATGAAAACAGTAAAGAGGGATGAAGAGAGTGGGCATCCCTGTCTGGTCCCCTGGTGAAGTACCAAGTGCGGTGATGTAACCCCATTCGTGATTGTAGTGGCCGTGGGTGAGTTATACAGTGTTTTAATCCAGTGGATGAACGACTCTCCAAAACCAAATTTGAGTAGGGTGCTAAATAGAAAGGTCCAATTGACTTTATCAAATGCTTTTTCAGCGTCCAGAGATACAATTATGGTCTTGTGTCCTTTCTGTTGTGCTATAGTAATTAAGTTAAAGAGTCTACGAATGTTATCAGATGCATGTCTGCCTTTTATGAAGCCTGTCTGATCAGGGTGGATAAGGATAGGAGTGACTGTCTCTATTCTGGTGGCGAGTGTCTTCGTAATAATTTTTAGGTCAGTATTGATTAATGACAGTGGACAATAGCTGGATGGGTGGGTTGGGTCTTTATTAGGTATTAGTAGGAGTGTCATGACAGCGGTGTTCATGTGTGGGGGTATGGAAGAGTTTTCTTTAATTTCTGTAGTTACTCTATGGAATAGTGGTGATAAAATGTCCCAGAAATGTTTATAGTATTCAGCAGGAAATCCATCGGGTCCGGGTGATTTGTTGTTCGGCATTTATTTTAGGGCGTTATGGAGTTCTTTAATGGTGATGGGTGCATCTAAAACGTTTGCTTGTGCTTTAGTCAGTTTAGGTAAGTTAAGGTTGTTTAGAAAGGCATCTATTTCTGTTTGGCAAGGTTTGTGGTCTGAAGAGTATAGGTTGCTATAAAATTCATAAAAGACATTGTTTATTTCCTGTGGATTTTGGGTAATATTACCAGTACAATCACGTATTGATGGGATAAGTGCCTTCTCTTTTTTGTGTTGTAATAGATTTGCCAAATATTTACTTGATTTATTACTGTATTGAATGCATTCATATCGGAGTTGTTGAGTAAGGAACTGAGTTTTCTTATGTATAATAGTTTCCAGTTGAGTCTTAAGTTGTTTCAAGTCGTTTTGTATTGAGTCAGGGGGATTATGGATAATCCCCGAGGCTTATAGACAGCGCCTCCGTAACTGCAGAAAGGGGAATAGGCAGTCCTACATCGAGGTGGCTAGAGAGTTAAGTGGGCACTTTAATCGCTGGCTCGGTGCTGTTGGTGTGAAAACGTATTGACTTGTTCAATCTGTTAATAGTTGAACAATTTAAAAACATTCTCCCAGATAGAATTGCAATGTATGTCAGTAAGCACCGGGAAAAAACAGTAGCTGAAGTGGCTGCTCGAGCCGATGATTTTGTTGACGCACCACGGTACTTTCGAAGATCCTAAGCGGATGCAGCGATTCATGGGAAATTCACCAGGCACCTCTAGTTCATCCCCTGTAAATCAGGGTTATCCTCCTTGTCGGGTTAAAGACCCAGATTCATGTAATTTCTGTAATGAGAAAGGCCACTGGAAGAATGAATGCCCTGCGTTGAAAGCGAAGGGTAGAGGCAGGTCCAGTTACCGCTGACGCAATCACTGCTGCATCCAAAGCAGCAAGCAGGACGGTGTAAACAAACCAAGGACTGTATGAAACATGGACGACGCGTCTCCATTCACTCCCATTCAACAAAAATGGAGCCAAAATATCCTCGATATGGCCGCTGCCATGTTGCACATTTGGAGCCTGAGTCTGCGCAGTAGTGATCTGGGGGTAGAGCCACGCTATCGAATCCCACCCATACACCCATCCGACCAGCCCCTCTGAACTTTTCACCTGGTCTGGCAGCTGCGCTATTAACGTAAGTGCCCTTAATGGCCAGCTCTCACACGGAGACGGTGCAGGAAAGTGAAAGGACCCAACAACTGCCGGCAGCATAAATATTCGTAGACTCGTTCAAAAGGTAAATGGACTCAATGGCAAAACATTCCCCACCTCACAGTCATCTGTTTCGAAATTGGTTGAATTACCTAACTGGCCATCAATGATATTTTATAACTGAATCTTGTTTAACTAGCTAGGTATATAGCTAATTACATTAAGTAAGGCTACTGATTTTTGGCGCATAGCTAGCTCCAGTCAATGGCTGTGTTAAAAACCGCACACTATCGTACTACTCGCACTGCTCGCTCTACCGATGACGCCAGATTTAGGGGATATGGTGTTTTTATGCGTGGGGAGTGATTATGTGTTCGTGAAAAATTTCCGGATGTATGCTAGATCGGGCAGATATTTTGTGGATCCATCGCAGGCTCACTATACAATTACCTCTGCTCGAAACCTCGTATTATTGTACCACTAACACTGCCGATTACGTCAGAATTAGGGAGTAGGGTGTTCACTGATGCGTGGGGAGTGAGTTTGTCTCCGGAAGAAGTTCCTGGATGTATACTAGATCGAGCAGATATTTTGTGGGTGCATCGCATGCACACTATTCATACATAAATTGCCCAAGATGCAACGCAACGTCAACTGCCAGAAAAAAAAAAAGTGGCTTCTTTTTTCTCAGCAAGTTAACTGCAAAACTGCGGGAGGCAACAAGGCACCAGCCAGGAGCAGCATCAATACAAATGTGAGTAAAATGTTTAATCTTGTAATACGGGTTATATATGGTAATATAATATTCAGCTAAAGGTGTGTTGAATGTATTATTTCAGAGTTGTAAAGAACGTTTCCGTCCAGTTGTATGCCGTCAGCATCAGCATACATAGATCGGGCAGTAAGCCAATGTAGCTAAAATGGGCTTGTAACACCGCAGTTGTTACTGGCGTATATGTGAGGACTTCAGATGATTAATCCGTGTAAAATCTTGGATCTCACGACGCACATCTTGCTCGTTTGTTTGTTTCTTATAGGGGCAGATGAAGATACAAGGCGCCTCATCTCCTGGAGAGCCAGCAATGAGGCACTCTTCGCAGGGAGGCGCAATGCGGCGGTCAGAGGATTTAATTCTGTAAATAATTTTTTCGAAGTATTGTAACGTTAGTAAATACTCATATTCAGTTTTGTCAATGTCACTGATGTTATGTTTGTGTAGAATGTTCATAAACGAGCATGGCCTGGAGGGCAAGGTGGAGCCAGGGTGGATAAAACAAATGGGAAAACCTCAAACAGAAATATAAATTAAGTTGAAAAATCACACGCACTACAGTCAACTCAAAAGAAAAAAGATGATGGGGATCGTGAGCTTAATCAAAATGTTTAAAAATAATGCTTTTTGTATAATTCTGTTCTTGGGAAAAAGTTAATAAAGTTGAGGGGAAAGGCAGCGTTGTTGATTTTTAAGAAACCATGAAAATGTCAGAGACAACAAGTGTTACTGGAGTTGTGACCAGCTGGTTTATTGCATTGCGGATTTTCATGTACTTTTACATTGCTTTGGTCTGATGATGCATAACAACCTAGCACGAGAGAAAAAACTGTCAAGTATCATGGAATACGCACACAAACTGCATTACCTGTGAGAACCTAAATAATAATGGAAGGTGTTGCGTCTGGTTTTTGCTCTGCAGAAATGTACTTAATATTGCAAGGGAACATGAAACATTTTCATTGTCCAGCACCATGTTTGAGGGAGAGACCTTCGACTTCTACACTTAGCTATAGGTCTTCCAGCAATGTTTCTGTAATCATAAGTTATCCGCTAGGCAGGTGATTGGTCCACAGTTTTACCAGAACCCCGTTAGCCAGTGCGTTTCCAGATAGATCAAGACAGGGCTTCATGGCTCCTCGGCCCAGATGATTAAACTACCCACTTAACTTCTCTCTGCTTGGCAGTCCTGTACTTTACCTGTTTCCACCTCTTATGACTCAGACGAGGGGTTGGATTCTCCTTGGGCAGAGAAACATAAACCAAAAAAAACTAAAAATAATCATGTTCTTGCAGCACTGCAATGGGAACATCAAGAGCAGACACTAATGCTGCAAGTCTGCCCCTAAGAGTGTCCTCGGACCGCTGGAGTGGCTCGTGGGCTTCAACATCATCCCTATCATCGCCGCCATCCCCGTCATCCTCGTCTTTGACCTCATGCTCCAAGACGTCCCTTTTCCCGAGGCAGACGTCGTGCAGGAAAAGGCAGGCACAGATGACCTCAGGCACAAACTCCACCTTCGCCTCCAGTGTTCTCAGGAAAATGTCATGCCACCTGGTCTTGAGGACCCCAAATGCCCTCTTCACCACGCACCGTGCCTTGGACAGCCTGGTGTTGTGCCTGCCCTCCACAGGATTCCGGACAGGCTCCCGGAATGGCATCATCAGGCAGATGGGCTCTGCCAAGCACGGGAATCCGCCATTATTCAGCAGACACCTTCCAGGAGGTGGGTACAGCCAGTGGACATAGAGGGGGCTGCACCTGAGGACCCGGGCATCATGGACGCAGCCAGGGAGGCCCACCACTACATCCAGAAAGCGACCCTTGTGGTTGCAGATGTCCTGGAACTGGACCAAGTAGAACAGCTTCCTGTTCCAATAGTCCATTGCAAACTGCCCAGGTGGAACAATGCAGACATGGCAGCCATCAATGCTCCCTGCCACCCGCCCAAATGCTGGGCGGATGAGCCTCCTGAAAACCCCTGGATGCCCTTACTGACCCGGTGGATCATGTTACTCAAAAATAATAGAACGTTTTATGTTCAACAAGGGTAGCTCCAAGGGTATTTTTCACCGCCAAGTTTCTCCCACAGCATCTCCAAGACTCCCTTTCCAGTCACCCATTTCCGGTGTTCACATTTTTTTTAAATGTAGGCTCCCACAACATTTCTTCACAATAAAGGTCCCCATTTTTATAATACACAAGATGTATCACATATGCAGATATGTGGTTAATAGTACGTTTCCACTTGAAAACAATATTGACAAAATTGTAACTTAACAAACTCACTCTCTTTTTTTAAAAAAAAAAGCCACAATATAAATCAAACATGATTTTAAAGAATGTTTGTTCTTAATGAAGTTTCCACTGTCCTTCACTCAGTGCCTTAAGTAACTGGAGAGGTGAAGCCCCCTTTTTTGTAAGACAGTCAGCCAGTTGGTCTTTTGTTTTAGACCAAATAATTTGCTCAACCTTTTGAGTTTGGATAAGCTCTTTGATACAGCTCATCTCCAGACGAAGCCTTTTCTCAGATACGACTTTGTGGCCTTCAGTGCATCAACCAGTGAATGACTGCCTGTGACACAGGTTATCGGTGTAATGCGTTCAGCATCACCAGAGGTCAGTTCAGAGCACAGTGTAGCCAGAAATATGGCAGTATCAATCCCATCTGACATTGCCAACGTTTCACCTGCAAGTGTGCTACGTACAATTCTTTTAACTCTCTTTGACTGCCAAGAAAGGGGTGAGAACTTTCCATTTTCCCCCATTAGAAGAATAAGGTGACCTCCTTGAGTGCCACCATCAGAAAGATTTCCAAATGAGTCATCGCTGAACACAACCATTTTCAAGGCACTGTCTCTGCCTAAATATTGGAAGTTAAGAACTACCCTTTTCGACTTGAGTTCGCATACTACTCTGTTTGCTTCGTGAATAGTATGAACAGTGGCATTTTTCATGCCTGATGCCAAATTGCTGGCATCAAACATTACATCTGGCCTAGTTTGTGTTGCAACCCAAAGAATTTGACCTATTTTAGATCTGAGCTGTTCCTTCTCCTTGTCATTGAGAGCAGATTCCTGTTCTACAGCTCTTGAAGGATCCAGATGTATGGGCTGCATATGTTGGATGTATTTTTCCTGGTGTATTTGCACTTTTCTGTCAACAGTAACAAAGTCTATTCCCACATAGCAGAAATTGTCACATTCCTCACGTCCAACCTGTAATGCGGACCGAAGCTGAGGTATCACTGTTGTGGAGAAACTTTCTGTGCCCCCCCATATGAAATCATCCACATGGCAGGCAAGCACCCCAGTTACAGCAGTCATGATCTGGCCAATAAAAAACTGCTGGATCAACTTGAGACATTTTTCCTCCTACTTTCAGCACTATTTCCTTAACTCTTTTGTACCAGTACAGAGAGGCGTCTGCCAGACCATACACACACTTTTTGAGTTTCCATAATGTTCCAACAGCCTCAGCCTCAGGGGGCGGCCTGATACAAATGTCACGTGATAATTCCATTCCCTGTAAAAATGCTGATTTTATGTCCATTGAATTAAGTGCCCACTGTCTTTGACAAATTAGTGCCACAAGAAGCCGAAGAGATTCCGTAGCACAAGTAGGTGAATCCTTTTGCAATTCTGACATCTCAAACTCCTCAAAACTTCTAGCTACTAGTCGTGCCTTCGGAACTGGCCCTGTAAGTGTCTCTTTAAGGGTACACACCCATCTGGTGGAAATGCACCTCTGTCCCTCATCTTTAACCTCCTCAAATACCTTATCATCACTCTAGCTTCTAACCTCCTCTTGTTTTGCCAGGTCAAAACATACATCCCCTGCCACAAACACATCCTCCTCTGCATCCATTGTAATAGTGTCAGCAACATCTGTTTCTACCTGAAGGCTTTCAACACTTGACATGTCAGCTGACACAGTGGTGCCTGCAATATTAGTCGGCTCAACATGCAATAAGTTGTACCAGGTTTTGTATTTACCTATAGCTTTGCATGCACACCCCAATACTTTAACTGTGTGAACAATACCTGTGTGTTTATCTCTGTAATTTACGATTTGCCCTGTTTTCAGTCTGACCTGATCTGTTCCCTGCTCTGTGTCTCCATGTGTCTCTGTATTGTTATTTCTGTGATGCCCCACTTCATTCTGCCCCCTTGTGGTCATTTCTGTTATTTCCACTTGTCTTTGACCTTGTTGCAACTCAGATAGTGTGTCTCCCCTATCCTCTATGTCAGCAATATCAGGTCCTTTTTCAATGTCTGTTCCATTTCTCACAATGCTCTCAGTGACAGAGTCCTCATTTTCTGTGTTTACTTTTCTCAGTCTGAGATAATGTACCCTAATGCAGGTTCCTCCATGCCTGACAAACACTACTGCGCCATCCTGACCAATGACAACTCCTGGCCCTTTTCACATTGGGCAATCCACTCTCTTGTAGTCACCCTTTTCATATTTTTCATCTGTATGACGCACCTGCTTTCGCAGTGCTCTACGGATTCTTTCAGAACATTCTGCTTCCGTAAAAGCTTTTCTGGATGCATGCAAGGCCGATATATTTTTCGCTACCCATTCACTTTTTGTCATAGCCTCTAAAGCTGGGGGTTTGTCAGTGAGTACAGAAGGCAGGTTAGGATTCTGTCCAAAAACCAACTGATGAGGACTATAGCCATGGACACTTTGCATGGAGTTTTTTTGCCATAAGTGCCCAGTCCATTGCGGTGCTCCAATCGCAACAGTTGCTTGCCTTTACTTCCATTATAATCTCAGTGAGTGTTTGATTGTGTCGTTCTAGGAGCCCATTGCTTCATGGACTGTAGGCAGCTGTTGTTTTAATTTCTATATTGAAATTTTCTGCAATATCTCTCACTTCATCGTTGTTAAACTCTCCACCATTGTCACTGAAGAGTTTCAGGGGTGGACCATGTACACTTACCCAATCATGGAGAAAGTGTTTAACGATTTCAGAAGATTTCTTTGTGGTAAAAATGCTACCTGCACTAAACCTTGTGAACTGATCAATAATGTGGAGATACCAAACACCAGGTTCAAGTTCGTGCAAATCTACAGCAACAGTCTCTTTGTACTGAGATGCCAGTGGCAGGCCAACAACAGGCTTTGGTGTAGTTTTGCTGTATCTTTGACATACTTCACATTCCCTTACAATCTTTTGCAGAAGGATATCACATTCTGTATCTTTATTGCCTGAACTCCTTAAAAGCTTCTGCAGTTTGTCAGCAGGAGCATCACCAAACTGTTTATGAAGCTTCAACAAGATTTTCCGTTTTGTTGCAGAGTTCGTATTTTCTGAGACTGTCAGTACCTCATCCTCACATTGGCTTTCACCCTGCTCAATTTTTTTAGTTAACAAGACCTGGTCATCATTCAATTGAGTGCCCTTGCTTTTGTCACCCGTGATGTTCACACAGTAATGTCCTGAGCTAGTGAAGTCAAGTTGCACAGGTTTGTGAAACCTAACTGCCTTGTCATTTTCCATATCCAATATTGTCCCTGCTCTTTTCATGGAGGCTTTGCTCAAAAGCAATGGAATTTTAGCTGGGACAACATCAGTCTCAATATGACATTTAGTCTGTCCAATTTGTGCTGGAATTTCTAGCCTTTTAGTGGAATAGACAATTTTTCCATCTCCAAATTTAAAGGGTCGTTGACTAACCGTTTCCCCCTTTTGTAAATCATTCAACTCGCTCTGACTTAATGTAGAAATATAGCTATCTAGCCATTCCTGACCACACACAGTCCGCGTACATGCTGTGTCAATAATAGCAGAACCAAAACACACAGTCAAAAAGATTTCTGCTTCTGTAAGTGACTCCTTCGTGTAAAGAGCGATGTTGCATTCCTCTGTAGCATCCACACTGTTATCTTCAGCTAGCTGGACTTGCTCACCTTTGTGCGGACAGTCCTTGGCCCAGTGAAATGTGGATTGACAAACAGCACACTTAGATCTGCGACCGTACCTGTCCAGTGGGTTTGTTCCAGGTAATGGTGTTCGCTGTTGGTCCTTTTGAGACCAAGCCTTACCCCTCGGTCGTTTTTGCTCCGCTACATATACAGTTTCTTGATTAATTCCCTCACTGGCGACAGGTGCTTGTCCTCCAAATATTCTCTTTAAAGCGGACTTCATCGATGTAAAAGTCAATTCAGTACAAGCTGTAAGAGCTAACTGTCGATCTTTCGCGTCTAAGCATGCAGTATCCAGCAATTTGAAAGCCAAAACAGCGTCGGGAAGTTCCATTTTGTACTTACGCATCCGCGAATAACGTTGCTCAAAATCAATTATGTAGTCAGCCATTGACACGCTACTGTCTCTTGTAATCCGGTCAAAGCTTGAATAAGCTTCATATGTTCGGTCCTTTTCTTCCTTAAGAAACAACTCGTCAAGTTTACCAAGTAAAGTGTTCATACCAGTCTCTTTATCCAAGTCATCTACCGGTATTTCCATAGCTGTTTCCCTCGCTCTCCCGGACAGTGCCAAAACAACAGCAACCGCTTGCTTACTTTTCTCAAGTTCCGTGACTCTAGTCCAAATTGTAACTTCATTCTTCCACGTTTCGTACGGCCTCCGTTCGTGGAAACTTGGTGGGATTCTATAGTTGCTAACCATCCTCTGCTACCAATGTTACTCAAAAATAATAGAACGTTTTATGTTCAACAAGGGTAGCTCCTTTATTTTTCACCGCCAAGTTTCTCCCACAGCTTCTCCAAGACTCCCTTTCCAGTCACCCATTTCCGGTGTTCACATTTTTTTTTAATGTAGGCTTCCACAACATTTCTTCACAATAAAGGTCCCCATTTTTATAATACACAAGATGTATCACATATGCAGATATGTGGTTAATAGCACGTTTCCACTTGAAAACAATATTGACAATTGTAACTTAACAGATCATGTCATGGCATGTGTTGCGGGGAATGTCAGAGGCCTCTGGCACAACCCGATAGGATGTTCCACAGGCCAGCCAATACACAAACACCAGCACCTCTATCGACTTCCCCCATCCACAGTCATTCTCACCCAGGAGATGGATGAGGCTCTCTAACGGTGACCTTCACAGGCAGAAGTCCTTCTGCAGGTCACCTCCCTCAAAATAGTGGTGCAACAGGGGACCCTGGGGATTCACCCTGCAGTATGGCCCTCTCAAACCCACCTGAAAAGAACAATATTTAAATTTTTAATCGGACTATGTATTCAATGTTGTTAAATAATTTCATATACATTGTTAACTATTTAATGCTATTATTTACAGAGCCATGTGATAATGTAATTATTTATTAAACTTTTTTAAAGTAATTGAAGTAATTAAATTTCTCATTGGAATAATTCTATCAAACTATTGCATATTAACTGTTTTTAAAGATTAAATGCACATTCGCCATCTTATTTTTTTATTTTAATAAATCTGAACTCAAATGTTCCCCTTTATGCATAATACAAATAAAGGAAGTTTTTTTTCCTGTTGTGCAAGAGCTCATTGAATGCTTCATCACTCAGTATTTGTATTGCAGATACTAACCAAAATGGTTCAATTGAAGTAAAACATAAAAAAAAAATCCATTTCAGAATTAATTTAGCCATTACATTTTGGTATTTATGAATTCAGGTGTATATACCTGAGCTAAGGGGTTAAGGTGAATTGTGAATGTAGGATACTATTTCCCTACAATTTGATTTGCAGAGCATTTCGCGCGTTCTGCTCCATATACATAACTGTTGGGGTTTAAGTTATGTTTCAATTAGAAATAGGATAACATTATGCATGATAATTAACAGAATACTTTCTTCGTGGTCATTCAGTATTCTGATAAAACTGTTCTTTGGTTGAAGCCAAGCTAACATTTCACTCTCATCTGTTCACATCATCCACTGGGAGTAAGTATGCTGAATGTACGTAGAAACTTGTTTTTAAATGGTATCTTACCTCTGAGGAAAATTCATAAGCGCGCAGATGAAACGCTGACGGCGGGTCGATTGTCTCCGTCGTCTCCATGCTGACCGCATCTTCAACAGTTAGGCTAAGGCATAACGGCGAAATGCCGGCCGGGTGGTCGTAAACTGCTATTTTAGGTCGGCTAAACATCCTGTTTCAATCCCCTCAAAACGAATGCACACTTTTCCCTTTTTGGTATTCTGTGTATGGTTTGGCGTTTTATTTTATAGATCACATTCGAAAATCTTAATTTCTCAAACGGGTTCGTTCGTAAATCATTATTTTATACCACAGTGATAATGGCGGTAATGCACAAATTGGTGTGTTTCGTGTAAAAACTCAAAAGAAGAAAAAGGAAGGGTTCGCTCGTAGGGAGAAACGAGTAGTGCGACTAGTGTGTAGGGAGATTCACAGAGATATAAGATAACTGGAGTGGACGCCGCATGGGCTGGGCCAAAGTGCTGAAGGCAGAATAGCTCGGCCATTTTGGGTATGTATAAATGTCCCATGAGACACATGTACAGTAAGCTGAACGTGGGTGTAGACTTTTTTTTCTCCTTTGAGGGGGGTGGAGACTTTTTTCCATATTCTTTTTATATCTTTTCATACTTAAAAATGACACGAATAAGGAATTAATATTGAACAACAATTTTTATGCTCCATTATTTGGCAAAGCTAAAGAATTATTGTCTTACCCTATATATTCGCTCAGTTACCCACGTTTTCGTTTCGTTCAAAGAAAAAGCGTTCGGGTGATTCTCGTGTTACGTGAGTGACATTTGGAAGGTATTCTCGACATGAAAGAAAATAAAGTCATCTCTCGATATACCTCCCACCGTTATGCCATATTCGCTAAACGCCAGCTGGACCACCTGCATAAGAATCCCCAATGCATTCGCTTCCGCCATGTGCCTCCCTTCATACCAGTATCGTTAAACCGATATATTTTCCAAAGGCTGTACCGCCAGCTTATTCCAATAAAACTATGTAATGTTACCACCGTGTTTTCAATTGTGAAATATACTGTATATCCCAGGACAAATCGTAGATCTGGTGACTGGATGGCCTTCGTCGTCTACATACTGGCCGTATCATCTTCAGGCAATGCCAAAGCATCGAACGACTTTCGAAGGCTCCCAAGATAGCAAACTCCTCCGCACTGGATCTGCCCCGGCTGCGTCTTTTTTTTCGTAACCAAGCGAAAAAAAGATCCGGAACGGAGGTGCTTGCTAGCTAGGTCAGAGCATCGCACAATGCCTAGCTTACAAAGAAAAGGAAGCCGAAAATGTTAAACTGTGGTGAATTTGCAGTTATCGATATGGTCCCACCAACACTTATGCAAAAGACTGCTCTGATATACATTCCCAAGATGGCGGCGGTATGCCGCCTCGGAAGTGACAGGATTGTCCACTCTAGTTTTCTTATATCTCTGTGGGGAGAGTAGTATGTAGACCGTAGAGCGTGGTTTCGAGCACGGCCAGAGTTCTCCACTATCACTTACCCAATGTTGCGAGTGGCGAGCATGTTAACGCCGACTTTCGTTGTATTTTCTAAATGACGTTCCACCAGGAAAGTGCCATTTCGTATGCAAATTTACTAGCGGAGTAATGGGTCAAACTTTGAATTTTTTAATAACCTTTAATTTTTCAACACGTTTGAATGACTGCGGTCAAGCTATCTGCACTTCGGCAATTCTCGGTCAAGCCATCAGCGGCAAAAAATTTACGTGCACGTACAACGTAAAAATTTACGTAAATTGCGGTAGCAAACGAAACTGGGACGTCACGACTCAATCGAATTTAAATAATGAATGCACTTAGGAGATGTTCTGTGAAAGAATGAGCGCACTTAGGAGATGTTCTGTGAATTAAACTGTCCTATCAAAGGTCTGTGTAAACTGACAGCATATTATTATAAAACATGTTATTATCTACATTATGTGTATGTCTGGAGTGATTTTACTGCACAGTTTTTAAGTTCACCATTTCTGAGTGTTTAATGCATGTACATGCTCATTTTAGGGATGTCAAATTTGATGGACAGTGTATAAAAAAAAATAATGAGAGGTCTGTCCAAACTGACACCAAAGATCATAATTTGGTCTATGATAATATCTCAGGGCTGAGTCTGAAGACATTTTACTGCATAGTTTTTGAAATAACTCCTTGTGAACATGTAAGGCGTGTAAATAGGCATTTTGGTTCTGTCAAATTTGATTGACAATTAATGAAAAATGAACAAAGGTCTGTAAAAACGGACACCATAGTATAAAAGAACAAGGTGCGTTCTACCAAAGTGGTCAGTCTGGGGACATTTTACTGCGTAATATTTTAATTAACCCCGGGTGAATATGTAAGGCATGTAAATGGCTATTTCAGTTCTGTCAACTTTGATTGTATTTTTATGAAAAATTAGCAAAGGTCTGTAAAAACTGACACCATAGTATCATAGAAAAAGGTATGCTCTACCAAAGTGGTAGGTTTTGGGACATTTTACTGCATAATTTTTGAAATAACCCCTTGTGAATATGTAAGGCATGTAAATGACCATTTCGGTTCTGTCAACTTTGATTGACAATTTATGGAAAAATTAGCAAAGGTCTGTCTAAACTGACATGATTACATTATAGGCCAAAGTATGATCCATCTCAGGGCCGAGTCTAGTGACATTTTACTGCATAGTTTTTGAAATAACCCCTTGTGAATATGTAAGGCATGTAAATGGCCATTTCGGTTCTGTCAACTTTGATTGACAATTTATGGAAAAATTAGCAAAGGTCTGTAAAAACTAACACCATAGTATCATAGAACAAGGTATGCTCTACCGGGTAAGTCTGGGGACATTTTACTGCGTAATTTTTGAATTAACCCCTTGTGAATATGTAAGGCATGTAAATGACCATTTCAGTTCTATCAACTTTGATTGAATTTTTATGAAAAATTAGCAAAGGTCTGTCCAAACTAACATGATATTAACAAATACAATTTCGGGAAGGTTACACAAGCAGGGTGGTACCATTCCTTACAGTCCTTGCACTCCACCATCACTTCTTCATTACGTGCTGTTCGACACACACAGTACACATGATCCAGAAGTGACTTTCTTGACCCTTTGTTTTTGTCAGTTCGAAATTAAATACCGGGGCTGCTTTCTTTTTGAAGGAACAGAACAAGTCTTCCCTCATGCTCTTCTCTTTAGTGAGTTAGTTTGTAGAGTGCAATGACTTAGGAATAGTACCACCCTGCTTGTGTAACCTTCCAGAAACAGCCATCAGTTCTCATGAAGAGTGGCACTGCCCAAAATGCAACGCTGTTTAATGGAGGCCAAGTATGGGCAGATGCAAAGTGTGTTTAGATATTCAGGGAAGTGTTCAGGGAGTTCAGCAATTTTTTTATTTATAATTGTACTCTACTCCAAGGACTTGTAAAATAGTGTACATAGTTTTACTTTTCAATGAGCTTGTTGATATGTTCAATTTTATTGTTTTATTTCAAGTTTTATATATATTTATGTCTAATCCCGACTTAAACTGGTACCTCGTTGAGGAGGGATAGCTTTGGTGTCTCAGCAACTCGATGGCAAAAACTGACAGGGCTGTTTGCCCCTAGGAGGTCTAACCATGTCAGAGCAGTTCCCTGATCCTCCAGGTTGGAGCTGTGCACTGTGCAAAATAAGTGGCACTTAAATATTAAAAAAAAAAAAAAGATATGTAGAAAGTTGACCAATGCCATCGGAATTAACATTTAAAGCCATCTACAGCGCCCTCTATAATTATTGGCACACCTGGTTAAGATGTGTTAAAAGCCTTAAAAAATAATAAAATTTTTATTCCAGAAGCTTACTGAAACACTGAAAATTGTAGAAAAATGTAACCTTCAACTCAAGTGAATTTTAAGGGGAAAAAAATCCCTGACTAAGAAATAAATATTTTTCATAAAATCACCAGTTCCACAATTATTGGCACCCCTAACAATTCCTAGGAAATAAATGTAATTGAAGTATTTCTGTCATTTCTACAGTAGTTTACAAATTTGATCAGAGTATCTAGGAACATTTAATCAGTAAATCATCACTTCCTGTTTCCCTGGGGTATAAATATGACGTGACACAGAGGCCATATCTCTTATCTACTCTTCAACATGGGATAATCAATCAATCAATCAATAACCTTTATTGCAGGGAAGTCCCACTGAGACCTAGGTCTCTTTTGCAGGGGAGCCCTGATTACAGTAAAACAATTACAATGAAAGGTTAAAGACAAATAGCACACATAAAATACACACAAGTCAGAACAATTTCAGATTAGGGAATAACAAGCTTTGAACTGGAATAAAACATAATAAAGTTATTTAAAAAATGATAATTCATTAAAATAAATAAATAAACATATAAGACCATAGGACAGAGTAAAATAAATGAGCAAATCCTACCATCAATTAAAAGCAAATACATCTGGCCTCCAAAAGCAATGTATCCAACGCTAATTTCTTAAAAGACACAAAGGGGATAAGGCTGTCTTGCTTCAATGTATCCTGGAAATTATTCCACATACAAGGAGCGAATGCACTAAAAGAGGTACATCCCAAATTTGTTTTAATCCTGGGAGCCTCCAACAAATACCATTCTCGTGATCTGGTATACTGACTTCTGATTTTGAAGGATAAGAGATTAGTGAGATATGCGGGAAGTTTGCCTAGCAAGGCTTTATAGATAAATAAAATACAATGTAGCTTCCTTCTTAAATGAAGGGAAAACCATCCCACAGAATTATATAACACACAATGATGGGTTTGGAAACCATCGTCTGTGATGAAGCGCAACGTGCCATGATATATTGCATCCAAGGATCTTAATGTACTAACAGAGGCATGTCGGTAAAGGACATCTCCGTAATCCAGTATAGGTAATACTGTTGCCTCTAAAATCCTCTTCCTATTGTCCAAAGAAAAACAGGACCTGTTTCTGTAAAGAAACCCAATTTTTATTCTAAGTTTCTTGGACAGGTTGGACACATGCGTCTTAAAAGAAAAGTCATGATCCAACCAGATACCCAGATATTTGTACGACTGAACCTGCTCAATCTGAGCCCCAGTCACTGAGAAAATGTAGTCTCCTGACATAATTTCATACTGTGCTGAAAAGATCATGAACTTTGTTTTATCAGTATTTAAAACCAATTTAAGATCAGCTAGAGCATTCTCTATGAAGTTAAAAGCAGATTGTAAAAATGTGAGGGCCTGTAAGCATGTTGGATAGACAAAGGAACGCACCATTCAAGAAAGGCAAATGTGTCTCGACCTTCACAAGTCAGGCAATGACTACAAGTAAATAGCCACTCGCCAGTACCTGCCCATATCTACTGTCAGAGGAATCATTTAGCGGTTACAAAGTTTCCAAAACAGCCATCAGGCGCTATCTACATGGCAACAAGCTGTTTGGGAGGCATGCACGGAAAAAACCTTTTCTCACCCACAATCATAAAGCAAACGTCTGGAGTTCGCCAAGCTGTACTAAGACTTCAACTGGGACCGTGTGCTTTGGTCACATGAGACCAAGATAGAGCTTTTTGGCAACAAACACTCTAAGTTGGTCTAGCAGAACACAAAAGATGAGTATGCAGAAAAGCACCTCATGCCCACTGTGAAGTATGGGGAGGATCGGTGATGCTGTGAGCCTGTTGTTCTTCCAGGGGCTCTGGGAACCTTGTTAGGGGCATGGCATCATGGCATGGGCATCTGTTGGCCTCTGCCCGAAAGCTGAAGATTGATCGTCACTGGGTCTTTCAGCAAGATAATGACTCTAAACATGTGGCCAAATCTACACAGAAATGGTTCACCAGACACAGAATTATGCTCCTCCCATGGCCATCTCAGTCCCCAGACCACAACCCCATTGAAAACCTGTGGAGTGAGCTGAAGAGGAGAGTGCAGAGAAGAGGACCCAGGTCGTTGGATGATTTCGAGAGATTGCGCAAAGAGGAATGGTCGAAGATCCCTCTTTCTGTATTCTCCCTTCTTGTGACACATTATAGGAGAAGATTAGGTGCGGTTTTGTTGGCAAAAGGGGGTTGTACAAAATATGAACATCAGGGGCACACAGGATTTGATGTAAAATAATTATTTCTTAATGTGGGATTTTGTTCCCATTGAATAAACACACTTGAATTAAAGGTTGGATTTTCCACTTTTTTTCATTGTTGTCCTATTGTCAAGTTGTGCTGATTTTGTTTAGTTATTTTGACCTTTGTGCAATTTCCCCAACTTGAAAAGGAGTGTGACATCTGGTGGAGGTTGAAGATAAACTGGAATTCACTCAAGGATTTGCGACAAGACAACTGTTTGTTTCCTTTTCCTCTTTTTTTTTCCTTTTATTAAAGTTCAGTGCACAAGTCCACAAAGCTGCAATGCTTGGCAGTTAGCAGCGGGAAACAGTTAAAATGATTGGCCTTAATCAGCCCAGTCAGTCTTATCCCCTTAGGTGAAAAACGCTCAATTGGCAATGCGCAGCTTTAAATTAATCCACCATTATCACCACAAAAGTATCACACGTTGGACTCAATGAAATGCAACTCGTGCCCAGGCCATTACACTTCCGGTTCAAGTTGCTACAACAATCAACAATAAAAGATAAACTACACAATGCTTGCTAACAGCCAAAATCAACACCAAACACTGCTGCACAATCACACGAATCACCGTAGCAAACATCAACAAGCCAAACGCGACTCAAATGCCACATTACGCTCACCTACATTTCTAACGCAAACCAAAAGTACAAGCGCTTACCGGCTGCCTCTCCAGTTTTCCAGAGGTCACGTCTGCACAACGTTCCTTAATAATGGTCAGAACAACCACAGCTTTTCTCGTCACTCTCAGCAGTGTCTCTCCCAACTAAACCTAACCTACTAATTAAACCACCTGTGCTTTCAGTTCGCTGCGCGACCAAATCAGCTGACAAGAAGACAGCCGAAGCCCATCAGCTAACTGGCGTTGCTCCCACTCTGCTCGCTAGTCAGCTGACTCGGGTTTCCCACAGTTCAAATACCACCCATTTTTTCCAATTTTCCTACTGTGCATTTCTTTTCTTTTTTGTGAAATTAAACTCACAATGCAGCCAAACCTAATGTAACCCACATGGTTACTAAAACAATATTTGTGATTTAAATGTAGTGCCTCAGTTTCACTCTTGGTGGCGCACCACCCCTATGCGTAACGTCAGACGCATTGAACGTGATCACGGTCTGCACCGAGCGTCATCTTAGTCAGTGCTGAGCCACTGAGCGGAGCACTCGCACATGGAACGAGCTGACGAACCAGGGTATGTAATGTGACGAAAACCACGCAAAATAATCATTAATACTTGAGCAGTATCTTCATAAGTGTTCTGTTTATTAGGAAAAGTCGTGTGAGTGTGCGTGAGCGAGAGCGGAGCCAAGTTTTACCGTGTAAGCCTCTGAGAACTCCGGTAAGGGAAATGCTACGTTACTGGGCTAGGCCTCAGGTTAGCTGTTGGTGTTGGCATGATACGAAAAAATTCCTGTTACTGAAGCATGTTCATAAAACCAGTCGGAGTTCATGATATGTTTCCTTAATGTTTTAAACCTACTCTGGTCCCTGTGGTATCATTGTGTACTCTAAACGAGCTGTAAAAAGATCACTAACGACCTAGCGCGAAGCTAATGGTAATCGCGGCTAATCGCCGCTAACTCTGGGTTTTACCTGCGAAAGGTGATGTGAATGCTCATTGTGAGGCTATACAAGTTAACGTGCTATTAGCTGGTTAAGCTAATGAGCCTTTACTGTGATTAATGATGAGAAATGGAGACAGCTATTGTACAGAAATGTGGTAATTTGGTATCAGGTCATGTTAATTATTTTCATGGTCATTGAAATGAATGCATTGAGTGTTTTGCACTAAAGTTGGTTAAATAGGTATGTTGTTAAAAAGAATAAGTTAATATTGTAACTCTATGGTCAAAAAGAGATAAAATCTATGGTTAAAAAGATAAATATTGATTATGACATCAACTCACTTCACTAGTGATACAGATAAGAACATAACACAAATATCTACCCGGGTAGTAACCTTATGAACTGAACATTGAACATTATACACAGAACACGAACAGAAACTGAACCGAACTCTTACAGTCTACAAAGAAGGAAGGACATTTTCTTTTGAACTTTATTTTTTTCTATTATATTTTATTTATTTTTCTACTATTTTGAAAGAGCTCTATTTTTCTGTATATTTCATTTTCATTTACTGCAAAATAATTACTGTTGTGGCAATAAATTGTCAACTGTTAACCTCATGGTATCGTACTCAACTATTACCAGCTCTCCGAACCTAGCGAGAATGTTAGTGTCGTTTGTTGTTGCTAATCGGACTACAGGCGCTACACTAATTTGACACCTCCCACTCGACCTTGACAGTAGACATACTGGTAAGGCCGCTATTCAGAAGTCAAACACAAAGTAACAAACCACCATTAGTGACCCTCTTGCTCCTCAACAGGTAACAGGACGACCAGTCGCCGGACATCTCTGTGAAGGACAACAGCTTGAATTCACTCCTTTCGCACGTTAGCCTTCGGTTTTCTTGCACCCGCAAATCCCACCAGCGGGACACAGTAGCTTGGGACAACCCTAACGTTTACGTCCCTGACAACGCCTTTGCAGTCTGGATTGGTGCTGACCACTCTGCCCAGTCTGAACTGGCCTCGCATTGCATTCTGGTCACACAACCAGGCAATATCTTCAACAGCCACGTTTCTCTCCACAGTGTGCTACTTGCTTCTTATGAAGAGATTGGGACCAGCCAACTGACTCCAGCTTTTCCAGAACTTGCTGACTTCTAACTGCATGGCTTGAAGTCTTTTATAAGGGTAACTGACAAAATCAAAACTCTTGACATCGCCACTCTGCGTGGCTCTTCCCAGCAGGAGAGAGTTGGGTGTCACATACTGAATACAGTCTTCCCGGCTTTGCATCCTGGCGTCAATCGGGCGTTCGTTTGCAAGGTTAGCAGCCAGGTACAAGGCTGTGTGGAACTCACTGTAACTCAGTATTGACTCCCTGCCCAGACTCTGGAGCGCTCTCTTCACAATACGCACTGCAGCCTCTGCAGCACCGGTTCTGTGTGGAGAGACAGCTGGATGGATCTTCCACTCCCAGACAGTTCCACTCCTAGCAGCAGTCTCTTCCAGGGCCCCCTTATTCTGGCAGGCCAGGAACTTGTTGAGATCAGCCAGGACTGGCCTTGGACCAATGAAGTTGGTGCCTGGGTCTGACCAGACCTTTCTTGGGTGTCCCCGGACTGCCGAGAATCTTTGGTATGCCATCAAGAAAGCCTCTGTGGACACTGCACTGGCCAGCTCAGTGTGGATGGCCCTGCTGGCCATACAACAGAAGACCACACCCCAGACCTTCATGGTCACCCTATTCTTGACCTCATCTTTGACCTGATATGGTCCAAAGAGGTCCACAGTGGTGAACTCGAAAGGTACAGCGGGGTCAGTTCTCTCGGGAGGCAGGTCAGCCATAACTTGTTGGCACCTTCTCGCTTTCAATTTTCTGCAAACGAGGCAGGCATCAACAACCTTTTGTGCGACTCTTCCTCCTCCAACAACCCAGGCCTTCCTTCTCATCTTGAGTATGGTCCCGGCCACCCCATCATGCCCCTCACCATGAGACGAGCAAGCAGTGTGGACACCCATGAGTCACTCGGCAGGAGAAGGACAGCAGCATGGTCTTCTTTAAAGCTCTGCACTCTTCCTTTGCAGACAAGAAGCCCAGTGCCTTGATCTTTGAAGACGACAAGCCTGTCTGTCGTGGTGCTGGGAAATTTGGCGCCCTCTTGTGCCGCAAGGAAAAGGTCAGTCAACGCTTCTTCCCTCTCCATGACAGAGACTATGCCATTGGATTGAACTTCCTCCCACTTTGGCCTGTTTAGGGTTCGGCTTGGTCCAAGGAACCTTTTTGCTGCCCTCCAGACCCAGGCAATGGTTCTCAGGAGTTTAGACAGGTCACTGAAACGCTTCACATCAATGAGGCTCTAAACTGACCCTACCAACCCACGTCCAGCTGGTTTCTGGTCTCGACTTCGGTCCGATGCTTGTTTCACAGACTGGGACCTCGTTAGCGCAGCCACAAAAGCAGTCTTCTGCAGCCTGTTGATTCTCTTGCAGCAGCAGCGATCTCTTTTGCAGATTTGATCGACCACTCACTGACAGGTAGAGTCAAGAACTTGGGACCAGTCTGCCACTCTGAGTCCTCATCCAGGTCTTTGGGGCCTCCACCTCTTGTGATCAGGTCTGCAATGTTCTGCGGCCCTGGGACCCACCACCAGTCCTGTACTTGCGAGTTGCTTTGGATCTCTCTGATGCGATTTGCGAAGAAGGTTTGGTAGCCGTAGCTCTTCCTCTGGATTGCACCTAGGACGGTCTGGCTGTCCACAAAATGGAACCACTTCTCCCCCTGAATCCGGCAGTGGGTTTCAAAGTACCTCCTCAGACAGGAAGCGAACACGGCTCCACAGACTTTGGCCTTCACAGCATCACCCTTCTGGTCTAAAGGTGTCAGCTTTGCTTTCGACTCCACTAACCTCATGATGGAACCTTGGTTGCTACACCACCTCAGGTACATGACTGCACCATATGCATGTTCACTCCTATCTGAGAATGTGATTGCAAGTGGCTTTCCTGTGCAGGATGGTGGAGTCAGGGCCCTGGAAAATGTCACCTTGCAAAGCTGAACATATTCTTTGAAGAGCTCAATTGCACCTTCTCTCAGACCATCAGAGAGTGTCGTTTCCGTCATGTCTTTAGTGGAGGACGTGCTGCCTTTGGCTTCCTGGAACGCTCTGCGCACTAGGATGGCTCCTTTTTGCTTCGTAGGGGTGACAAGGCCGGCAGGGTCATACAGTCCGGCCACTTGACTGAGCAGCTCTCTTCTCGTCAGAGAATTTGGGGTCTGAGATCTTACTTCCTCTTGTAGGAGGTTCTGGCTAAGCCACATTTTCTTCTTTCTCTTTGAGAAATTGATGGAGGACATAACATAAAGCTTATCTTCCATGGCCACCTTTGTCAGAAAGCTCAATAAAATTGAGCTTGACGTTAAGGAAGGTAACGATGGACTGGACAAACTGCGAGAAGTCATTACATCCGATATGGGAAGGGTGAACCCAGGTGATGGAAATGATGACTGATCAAGAGATCTAAGCATAGATCCGGTATCTGCTTCCTCTCATCTACGCCAAATCAGCTGGAACAAATCAAATGATCAAGAATGGGGTTTCGGGACAATGTCGCTTTGGATCAAGAGTGGCATTTCAATCTAAGTTATATGATCACTCACTTAATTTGCAATTATAATTCTTATGATATTCATAAACTTCATGATCTTACTTTCTGAAGTTAAAACGTAGCGTACATGGACATTAACTCTGCTGTGATTTATTATCCTTAAGATATCTTAATCATAACCAAACTGTTTTTTCTGGACGCTGGGGGCAGGACTCTGATAAGCGATTTCACTTCCCCCGCGACCCTTTCGGTCATGATACATGTTGTGTGTTGAAATTGTCATGAAATGATTTACAATCATGCCGAAATAAAATATTTATATATATTCCTTGACAATGTATCCTAGGCCGAGTACCTTGTTGTCGTCATCGCCCATCTGATTGGGGAGGACCACAACTCCAGCTTTGGCTCTTGCTCGGTCCTCTAGCTCTTCCTGAGACTCCTGCCTCCCACTTTGCCCAGAGAACACCCATGGCTTGAGCTGAAACCCTCCGGCCTTGAGGATGCTCTCCACGTTAGTGGCAGTAGCTTTCAGGCGGTTGAGGTCATCATCCGAGGTAAGGAGATCGTCAACATAGCTATCTTGCTGTAGTACACAACGCTCTTGTTAAAGGTGCATGAACTGAGGAAGGTTGGAGGTTTCCCGCATGGCAAGCTGTGCAATGCATCCCGCCGGCTTGTCTCCAATATTTACCTTTGTAATGGCGTACACTCCGAGCTCCTCATCTTCAGTGTCCCGCCACAGGAACCTGTGCAGATGTACCTCACGCTCTTCCAGCCAGACAGAGTTGTACATCTTTTTGATGTCCCCCAGAGCAGCAAACACTCCACTTCGGAACCTCAGCAAGACGGCACGAATGGGGTTGAGGACATCTGGACCTTTCATGAGCATATCGTTTAGGCTCACACCCCTGAACTTTTGGCTGCTGTTCCAGACGAGCCTCACTGGAGTTGTAATGGAGTGGGGATTGGGTGCTATGAGGTGACTCACGTACCACACTGGTCTGACCCAGCTGGCGATGGCTTCCTCAGACAGCTTGATTGCGGCTCCTCTGGAGACTATGTCGTGCACCTGGGAAGCGTTGGCCATTTTTCATTTGGGCTCCTTAGCGATGTGCCGTTCTGTTCAGAGGAATGTTGCCTCAACAGCCCCTCTGTTTGGGAGTCAAGCTGGGTCTTCTAGCCAGGGATACTTGGCATGCCAGTGTGGGTCCTTGCTGTGGGGGTCACTTGTGACGTAGGTGAGCCCCCCTCTCACTACCTCAAGTTCCCGTTCCTCAGCAAGGGTAATCTCTTTGCCTCCTGGTTGACAGTTTCCACACTGGCAGCCTCCAAATCTTGACTCACAGGCAGCACAAATACTATCCCACCTCCACCACTCCAGGAAGTCTCGGCAGGTGCTCAAAGTTGTGGATTCCTGGACGTCCCGGTGGGGCTGGATGGTTGGCAGCAGCAGCTTGGGAAGCCTGACTGGGATTTCCTCATACTTCGTAGCGGCAGTTCTCATTGACCTGGCGAAGTGCGTGCCTGATGTATGGGCTGATAGGGCAACATCTTCAAACAGGTCTGGGTGGGTGCCTCCAAAGGTCTTCCTTAATGGCCCGTCCCAGAGCACAAGATCTCCGATGACTCTGATTCGCTGTGGCCCCAGCTTGCCCTCTCCATAGCTTATCAGAAGGTCAATCTCCTTGGGTCTTGCAAGCTCTCTTATGGGTATGTCAGGGAAGAATCGTTGCAGTTGCTGTGCTGTTACACCCTTGTAGACGTCCGCTATATTGTCAAGTTCATAGCAGACTAACTGGTGAGATTGCAGGCCACCCTTTGGGGTCTTCACCCAGATCTTCAACAGATACCTCCTCGTCTCCACATGGAACTTCATCCCTCCAACGCCGTGGACGACGAGGGTCATCTCTTCACTTTGGAGGTTCAGTCTCCCTGCTGCCTTGTGGGTGATATAATTCGTGTCTGGCACTCTGATTGACCTAGCCTCAATCTGTTGCCCAGCATTCGCAGTCACTTGAAGCAGCATCATTATGATTGGAAGTTCTTGGAGACCGTATTGCATGAGAAGGCTTGATGGTTCACTCACTGTGTTGAATGTCCTTGAGGCAGAATTGGAGAACACATCTCGGCACTGCTTTGCCAGTTCTACGGGGAGCTTATTGATAAAGTCCTCTTGATCAGTAATGTATGCCTTCCTCCCTCCCTTCGGGTGATCGCTCCTCCTCAGGGTAGCGGTAGTTCTCGCAGCAGCATTGAAGCAGAGGTAGTAGTGGTGCTCTGGGCGGCGTCCATCCTTACAGTCTGGTTGCTTGCAGGGGTAAGTTGGTTTGCAGAACACTAGGCCATCATGAATTTCCAGACATCGCTCACATGCCCCTAGCTTCTTGACTGCAGCGTTCTTCTCTGCCGGTTTTAGGGCCCGGAACTGCTTGCAGAAGTACAGTTTCCTTCGATGCTTTCCATCGCCACAGACGACGCATCCAGTGGGAGCATCAGTGGACTTAGTGGCTCTGGTTCTTGCGTGCCTCGGCCCAGATCGCGCTTCCCTCTTTGGCTCCTCTTGCTTCAGGTGTTCGAGCTGCTCATAGATGGCTTCTTGCTCCTTGAGGAAGGCCAGTAAGCTGTCAAATCTGTTGCCAGGGACCACTGCATTCCGACCGTCTGCTGCATACACCAACCACTCCTTCTTCAGGGTGTCAGGGAGCTTGCTTTCGATGGACTTGGTGACTAAAGGGTTTTTGATTACCCCCGTGTCTCCAAGGTCACCTAGATCCTGCAGCGCCTTTTCAACGGTTTGAATCAGCTCCACTATTTTACTCGGTTAGTGGCTCTTGACAGCTGGCATTCTCTGCACCTCCTCCACAATCTCAATGGCAATAGCGGTTAGGTTGCTAAATCGATTTTCGAGGATGCGGAAGATGTCGTCTGCTTTTTGGTAGCTTGTGAGCCTCAGGTCCCGGGTGATTCTCTCCTCAAGGCTATCCAGCAGCTGGAACTTATTGACTTTTTTAGAGCCTGAAGGCTCATCTTGCTTTTGCAGAGCCTCCCAGTCCTTCCTCCATCTGTAGAAGTTGCGTTTATTGCCAAAGAATTTTGGAAGAGCAGTTGGCTTCATTTGGACAGCTGGCACGAGTGGATTTTGAGGGAGAGGGGTCCCTTGACGTTCCTCCTCCCTCAGCTTCTGGCAAATGAGGTCTGCTTTCCGGGATATAAGCACAGGGATCTGTTAAAGGAATTTTGATTTTACATTCCAAGAATTACCTTCACGAGAGAACTCAAAGACGACTCAGGAAAAAAAATCAGTCGGAGACAGAGAAGTTATTATCCAAGCCAAAGTCCGTTTACTTTTTTGCAAAAAAGGATCCCCATTCAAAGTCAAGTCAGAATGGAGGATACACAATTAGAAAGACTCTGGTATTTGTAGGAATACTCCATGGCGTTCTCCTCCAGGTGCTGATTTACACATCACGCGAGCCTTGCGTCACACGCAACTGAGTCAAGTTGTCTAGGGATACACACACATCTTGCCAGGTAGGAGAGCACCTGCCTTCTCTCTCAGCTCTGGCTCCAGCTTATCTTGTTATGGATTCCGGAGCTTTATACGAACACAAACTTAGAGAAAGAGAAAAACATCTTGCCCTTGGTACAGACATTCAAGTTGTCATGACTTTAGATAGGCTACATGTCATGACTCACTAGTAGAGTTATGCAGGCCCCTGCTAAATCAGAAATATGCAAGCGCACACACACTCTAGGCCTATGAAGTTGTGAACTAAAACAGAATATGAGCAAGCAAGGATAAGCAATTAATAATAATTAAATGAATCAATAAAAAATGTTTCCACATTTCCCCCCTGTTTACAATTGATTATCCGCCAGCATGCCACTTCTCTCAATTTTCAGCATGTGATCAATTCACGGGGAAGATGTTTCATCATATTACCATTACAGTCCATCCTTTGGTTCAAACAAACCCTCCAACTCAATTACATCGTTGTATGATTCCTTAAGCTCCTCGGGCAGAGTATACATCTCATTGTCGTCCTGTAATAGAAACATCTGATACTCTGGATTAGTACTCAATACTCTTGATATCATTCCTTTAATTATGGGAATTCCACAGCAACTGCAAAAGAGCAGTACTGCAAATTCCCCAACTACAAGACTCATTACAGATGTAATTCCCATTTTCCAACCCCCAGACAGAAGCCAGTCCCACCAAGAAATTGCCACTGCTGGTGCGAGATCTCGCTGTTGTGCATCAGATATGTCTTCCAAACGTTGCAAGGCTTGATCAATCACCCCTCCGGCCTCATCATTAGCTGGTATATAGGTACACACACTGGCCCAATAAGCTGACAGATCCCCCCCTGTGCTGCTGTCGACAGATACAATAAGCAGAAGTAGCATCCTGCTATTCCAATTTGGACACGTTTTTGACCACTTAGATCCTCTGAAAACTCCGATTCAGGGCGCAGTGCCCGGCTTGATCCCTTTCCACAGAGATCTCCACCCGGGCTCCCCCAGGTTGAGAACTCAGCTTTCTGCTTCCCAGTGTCTCCTTTTCAGAGCCCACCGATCACAGAAACATCACTCGCTGACTAGCGCATTTGCTTTGACCATTTCACCAGCCTTGCCTGTTCAGAGGTCGTTTCTATCGCCCCTCTGCTAGGTGTGGGCTGTCACCCATGTACCACGTGTTGCCCTCAACTTGCATGCGACAAACATTCCGATTAGATAGTACCATGGCAATATGTCAATTCATACTTCACCAGACACTACTTCACCAGACACGGGGTCTTCAGTCCTCTCCCCAGCACTATTTGCAACATTGCAGTAATTGGCTTGCGAGGGGGCAAATCTGCAAATTGCAACGCTTAGTAGATTGCTGGGGGTCCGGTTCCCAGAACCACCATCTGATCCCCGCAATCTCACCCTGTTCGTTTCCTTTGAACACGCGCATTGCCTCCCACATAGTAGGACCTGTAGGAACCACCCCGAGCCCCAGTTTAGACATTACGTACCTCCCCAGGAGGTTTATTGGGCGCTGTGTGGACACCATTACAGAGCAGAGTGTAGCAATCCCCTCAGGATCCTCAAATTTGAGTTCCTCTGTTGCTACGTTGTCCCGTTGCCCCATTCGCAGCACAAGTTCGTGTCACATTAGTGCTGAGCCGATGTGAAAATATTGCACTTACTTTGCTGATAACAGTTCAACATTCCCCCGTGTCACATAGAAAAGAAATTGGTGTATCATTTACAATTAGGGTTTTCCGGACACTCGTCGGTGCAGCCTTTAATGCAAACAATTTAATTTCATCATAGGGAAATGGCTCCCCAGATGCTAACCCTTCCCCCACGGCGGTTAGTCATTCTGAATTGTTCCCGTCGCTTGTTTGTGGATACCCACTCAAAATCAATAGTTTCCGCTGGCACCCCTGGGATACTCCCAAAAACCCTGTGCCACTTCCTTCGACACATCGACTATATAAAGTGGGGGTAAACTGGGATCGATTGAAACTAATCCATTACGTGCAGTAGACACTGCCATGGCGCATTAAACTATACTGTTCACATTCATTGTTGGCGCAACATATGTTTAAAAATGAACAGACACAGGGAGAGATGAGACATTTTATTAAACCTCTTTTTTTTTTTTGTAATATGAATAAGCCTGGAGTCTCTACTGACTTGGAGCATAAATAAACTCTTCACCGGGTTTGAGACGGACGGGCTCTAAATGCCACGCCCTCCTTTGTAGCCGGACTCCCTCAAAGTCTATCCTGACTCACCCAGATGTACCTATACACCCGCTGGAGGAGGAGATTCCACCTTTATAATGTGACTGATGTCTCCACGTCTCCCTCTCCTGGATTTTTACTGCTGTCAGTGTGGTTAGGAGCACTTGAAACGGACCCTTCCATGCAGGTTCACTCCACTCCCATTTTTTTTTCCGGCACTCTGCACCAGGATCCAATCTCCAGGCTTTATCTCACTGGGTGGCAGCTCCGCTACTGATCTGAGGGGAAGCACATTTCGAATCTCACGTTTGTTAGTCAACATTCTATTCATATACTCTGCCAGAGTCGTTTCTTCTACTTGTGTTCTCTTCAGTAAATGTACTAACTCAAAAGGTTTCCCATGTACTACTTCATAAGGTGACAACCCCAATCCCCGCTTGTGGGGTTATCCTCATGCTAGTTAATACTTATGGCAGACATGCTACCCAGTTCCATTTAGTTTCTGCCATGGCTTTGCGCAGTTTTGCTTTCAGGGTTCTATTAGTCCTTTCTGCCAATCCTGCTAATTGTGGATGCTATGCATAATGTTTTTTCAATTCTATTCCCAATTTCACTCCCAAACAAGCCAGTTCTTCATTTCTAAATTCTGGCCCATTATCACTATAGAATGCTTTTAGAATCCCCCACCTAGGCTCTCAATTTCCCTACTCAGGATTTTTGCTCCTGTGATTGCATCTATAGCTTCTACCTCATTTAGCAAAGGTCACATCAATAATAACACATCACTTCTTCTCGCTTCACACAGTGTTAAATGTATGAAATATGTGGAATGGCCCAGGGGGTGTAGGGATTGCCCCCTACTGTACTACTATGCTTCCCTGTGTGTCCTGTGTGTTATAACTTCGTCATGTTGAACTTTGATCTATTAACCCCTTAGTCCCTCCTCTTGGTACACGGCACTGCCCATGCACCAAATCTACAGCAATATGGAGGAGGGATGTTGGTAATATAGGCTTTCCATAGGGTCCTACCCACCTGCCATCAGTGTATTGTGTTCCATGTGATGCCCATTGACAATTTTCTTATGGGGGATCTGCTCACAGCAGGTCAGATGAATATTGACAATTCAGATTGGTGTAATCGCCCCACAAGAGTGTGTTTGACTGCTGCCCTTGTTTCTATGTCAGCAAAGGCCTCAGCCAAACTGATCAACATGTTTGCTGTGCAGAGGGCCACAATCAACACAGCTATCATGAGTACAGACAACAAATCCAACACATGGGTTGCCCTTATTGACTCCTGACGCCCAACCATCAAGAAAGTATTCAATATCAGGATTTGATAGAGGGGTGTCCCTGAGTCCAGGAAATGCAGTATTACTAGATAGGACTTCTTTAACACAATGGAGAATACATTTTTATATATATATATTTTTTTTCCTCTCAATGAATTGTGATTGAGCAATCCACCTCAGTCCAGGGTTCCGCTAAAAGCATGGAGGAAATACACAGTCAGGGCTTATTAGCCCCAACCATTCTTACATTTCCCCTCATCATCAGCAGAACCGGGTGGAATCACTTTAGACCATGTTACAATTAGCAAAAAAAAAATTTAATATTTTTTATTCACAAAAATGGCTACATATATAATATTAGTTTTCACTTTGGGCTCCTGGCACAAAGGTCCTTTCAGTCAGTACCTTTTATTTGACTCACTTAATCAAAAATAAATTTAGAAATCGCAAGCAAAGTAATATGTGATCACGTTACTAGTTGACTTTTGAATTTAGTCTTGTGTTACTACTTCAGATTGTATTTCCCCAAATATATTTTAGAAGGTAAACATTTAAGCTAAAACATATCCAGCTGGCCAGCTTTATCACTTTTACCCAAGGTTATTTTCATTTCTTCTCTTCAGCAGTGCTCCCTGTGGAAAAGTTCCAAGAGGAGTTAGAGACAAACAATAATGAACAATTTTGTTTTAATTCAACTCGTTCGGACGCTTCCCAGTAAAAGTTAAATAAACATATTAAGGTTATCAGTCCACTCAGTTCCTTTGCCATGGAGACACTCTTTGACAATTCCTGTTCAATTCAATTCAATTTATTTTGTATCGCGCTTTTTACAGATACACTGTCACAAAGACGCTTTACAGTCAGAGATGGGTTACTGAAGGGCAGTGCCCAACCTATTCCCACTACCTATTCCCTATTCCCACTACAGCGAGGCAAAAAAAACTCCCAGTAAGGAGAAAAAATCCTCAAACAGTGGTGAGAAAAAACTCCCCAGTGGAAAGAAATCTCAGGAGGAACCCGGTTATAGTGGGGAAGCCCATCCTCCGCGGGCTAGCTAGTTGATAACAACATAATGACAAGAGTTCCATTGAAATCCATCTAATCAGTGCTAAAATAATTTGTATATTTAAAACTGTCCAACAGATGTCTTGGCTAATGTAAAATAATTAGCAATGGAGGTCATCATGAGGCAGGAAGACCCTCTTGGTCCTATAGCTGAAACAAGATGGTAAACAGCTGGTCTTAGGCTGGAGCTCCGGGCCAGGGGGTGTTCGGTGAAGCTTGATCTAGAGCTCAGGGCAAGTGCCCAGAGCAGGAGGAGGAAAAAAAAAATATTGTTAGGGAGGTGGAGTTGTATGGCGAGCACACAGAGCAGGAGAGACAGAGGTGCCTGTGTGCGATAAGGAAACCCCAGCAGAATAAGACTATTGCAGCATAGTTATGAGAAACAGGGGCAGGGGCCAACACAGCCACGAGGGCAGGTTGAGACAGTCACCACCAGACCATGACCAGTTCAGCAGAATAGGGCACCACCAGCAATGATCCAGTGACAGCACTGACTGCTCAGTCCACCAAATATTCTATAGCTTATGCCAGCCACCCACTCCTGTCCCTCAACTATAGGACAGACTAAAGAGATATGTTTTGAGCCTAACTTTAAATATACTGATAGTGTCTGCACCCCGAATATGAGCAGGCAATTCATTCCATAAGAGGGGAGCACGATAGGAAAAAGCTCTACCGCCAATGGTAATTTTAGCTATTTTTGGAACAACAAGGAGGCCTGCGCTCTGCGAACGGAGTGTTCTGGAGGGAATGTAGGGTAAAAGTAAATCACTTAGGTACAATGGACAAAATGGAGAAAAGATTTTTAATTGCATTTCTTTGGTCAGGGAAACTTTCAGTCACATTTGTTCCACTTAGTGCTTCCCCATCTAAAGATCCATGATTCTCTAATCCCACAATGCTTCATTTGATTTTTCTTAAAAATCAATTTAATATGTACCATTAAATTTCATATTATATTTTGTATTTACTGGCACTTTTCTGATCATTTTACCTTATTTCTTTCCTTCAGATAGCAATTGCAATTTAATTTTTTAATGCTTGATAGAAAGACCTCTAAATTGAATTTGGCATTTGGTCTCTTATTGTATACAGTATTACGCAGTACTTTGGCAAATTTTGAACGCACTGTGTTATTCTTGTTCACTTTCACTTCATTTTCTTTTCAGAGATGTGCTTCTAGCACACCAATCTCACACAGCCTGATTATCTACAGAAAAGTGCTTAGATTTTTTAGCTCTTTGAAATATTTTACAAATTCAAATAGTGTAATCACATCATGCTCATAGAGGATATCACTGGTAGTTTTCTCTGCAATGTATTACTACCGCCAAATATTAGAGCATTTAAATATTCACTTTGTCCTGCATCTTAAAGAAATCCAGTTAGCCACAACATTAGAAACACTTGTCCATATTTGTATAATTTACATTCAATTGTTACTTCATCTAAACTTCCCTCTGTTTATAAGTACTGATCATTTAAGAGGGGTTAGCATTTATTATCCCCCGCCAACACGAAGTGGGAGGGGGATATAGGTTTGACCTCCGTCCGTCCGTCCGTCCGTGCGTGTGTCTGTCCGTCCGAGATAAAGGGGACAGCTTTACTCAGAAACTACTACAGATACAGTAACCAAATTTGATGTGTAGCTTCAGACCATTAAGGCCTTGATCGAGTTCGAAAATGAGAAGCGCACGATTGGCGGGGGATGTTGTAGACCATGTCGACTTGTTTTATCAGGAAATGGCGACTTTTGCTCGGTTTCATAAGGAAAATTTATTCTGCTTAATTCTGCAACTTTGTCCTTTTACAAATACCCAGTCATTAAAAATGGCTTAACTCCTACAAATTTGCTCTGCTAATATACACTTTTTTTCAGAATTTTCACTTTTTACCAATCCTGTAATTATAGTAAGGAGTCCATAAAATACTGTAAATATTAGCTAATCAACTGGCACCTTAACTTATTCTCAAATCAATGCCAATTTTATTGAAAACATCTATATGCACTTCATGGAATAGATTCAATCTAACAAAGACAGAACTAACAAATATGCCAGCAATGCAGTTGTTTACAGACACTGAGTTAGGTTCATTCATATTGATTTCAACATACGCACACGCAGTCTGAGCTCAGGACACACACATACCTTAGTGCACTTACCTCTCTCACATTCATTCACATTGGAAAAGATCCAAGGCTAAAATTTTCTTATGATCTGACACCATTGTTGCTTCGATAACATACACAACCAATGCTCTATTTCAACTGAACCCAAATTCCTTTGCTCACAATGATTCCCAGAATCATTATGTCAGCATTCTACACACTCCTCAGTCTCAGACCCACAATGATTCCCTGAACCATTATGTCAACTTTCAACAAATTGCCCAATCTCAGTCACACTTCGTCATCATCAGCCCCAGAACAGCAGTCCTTACAACAACAACCACAGCAACCTCTTTACTGTTCATCAGTCCCATAATTGGCAATATTACTTTCTCTGCCTCACAACAACTAAGCCGAATTCAGTAAAAATTCCGTCACTCACCCGCAACTCCACTCATTGTTTGGAGAACCCCCCGTTTCTGACCACCTACACACCCCAAAAGGGCCATCTCAAGCGGCCTGGGCTGAGGTCTTACCACAACGTCCCCTGGACGACCGTGCGCACGGTTTTTAGTCGGCGCTGATTCTCCAGGGAGTGCAGGTGAGATATTGGAATTCTGGACGTAGCCCCCAATGTTAAAGGAATTTTGATTTTATATTCCAAGAATTACCTTCACGAGAAAAAACTCAAGACGACTCAGGAAAAAAAATCAGTCGGAGACAGAGAAGTTAACATCCAAGCCAAAGTCCGTTTACTTTTTTGCAAAAAAAGGATCCCCATACAAAGTCAAGTCAGAATGGAGGATACACAAATAGAAAGTTCTCTGGTATTTGTAGGAATACTCCATGGCATTCTCCTCCCCCCGGGCAGATTTACACATCACGCGAGCCTTGCATCACACGCAACTGAGTCAAGTTGGTACGTAACCACATCAAGTTGTCTAGGGATACACACACATCTTGCCATGGAGGAGAGCACCTGCCTTCTCTCTCAGCTCTGGCTCCAGCTTATCTTGTTATGGATTCCGGAGCTTTCTATGAACACTTAAACTTAGAGAAAGAGAAAAACATCTTGCCCTTGGTACAGACATTCAAGTTGTCATGACTTTAGATAGGCTACATGTCATGACTCACTAGTAGAGTTATGCAGGCCCCTGCTAAATCAGAAATATGCGAGCACACACACACTCTAGGCCTATGAAGTTGTGAACTAAAACAGAATATGAGCAAGCAAGGATAAGCAATTAATAATAATTAAATGAATCAATAAAAAATGTTTCCATAGATCTTCCGGCTAAGGTCCTTGAGTTGGTCCTGGATGTCTTGCCTCTGCTCAGACGGGGCCCCATTGCTTCCAACGGTTAAAGGATTCTTTTGCCGCTTTTGTGAGCTCTTGAAGGTGAGCAAGTAGAAACTCGTAGCCCTCCAGCTATTATTAGATCCACTTCAGCTGTGCGCTTGCACTCTGCTTCTGCCACTTGGAGTGCGATGAACACTTCAGTCTCAGTGTTGAACCACAGCATGTCTTGAAGCAGATCTTTGATTTGGTTTACTTTTTCTTCGCACTCACCAGCAGTCTTTGCTAGGTCGGCCTTCTGATGCTCGGTTATCACTGCATCCTCTTCAGATCCCAACTCTTCCTGTTTATCTTCAAGGAGTTTGGCTTCCAAGTCATCATTGGCTTCCCAGACTCTTTCTGCTGTTTTGGTGAGGGCGTTGAATGCATCTTCCAGGTCTGCTGTCGACTTGTTTTTGTAGGTCCTCTGCAAGGAGTTGGCTATGCGGATGAATGCTCTCTTTGCCACGGTCCGGTCCTTCTTCAGAACGTCCACGGTCTTTGACATTTTCCCCCTCTACAGCTCACGCGTGGATGGCAAGGTAAGCATCTCAGTGGTTCTCCACGTGCCCTTGGTTGCCGGGTGTTTGGTCGTCAGGGCTCTACGCTGTGTCTTCTGACTGCTTCTTCTCTGGTTCCAGTTCCTGGACTCCCGGTTTTTCACTGTCGAGTTGTGCTGATATTGTTTAGTTATTTTGACCTTTGTGCAATTTCCCCAACTTGAAAAGGAGTGTGACATCTGGTGGAGGTTGAAGATAAACTGGAATTCACTCAAGGATTTGCGACAAGACAACTGTTTGTTTCCTTTTATTAAAGTTCAGTGCACAAGTCCACAAAGCTGCAATGCTGGGCGGTTAGCAGCGGGAAACAGTTAAAATGATTGACCTTAATCAGCCCAGTCAGTCTTATCCCCTTAGATGAAAAACGCTCAATTGGCAATGCGCAGCTTTGAATTAATCCACCATTATCACCACAAAAGCATCACACGTTGGACTCAATGAAATGCAACTCGTTCAAGTTGCTACAACAATCAACAATAAAAGATAAACTACACAATGCTTGCTAAACAGCCCAAAATCAACACCAAACTCACAAATCACTGTAGCAAACATCAACAAGCCAAACGCGACTCAAATGCCACAATACGCTCACCTACATTTCTAACGCAAATCAAAAGTACAAGCGCTTACTGGCTGCCTCTCCAGTTTTCCAGAAGTCACGTCTGCACAACGTTCCTTAATAATGGTCAGAACAAGCACAGCTTTTCTCGTCACTCTCAGCAGTGTCTCTCCCAACTAAACCTAACCTACTAATTAAACCACCTGTGCTTTCAGTTCGCTGCGCGACCAAATCAGCTGACAAGAAGACAGCCGAAGCCCATCAGCTAACTGGCGTTGCTCCCACTCTGCTCGCTAGTCAGCGGACTCGCGTTTCCCACAGTTCAAATACCACCCATTTTTTCCAATTTTCCTCCCATGCATTTCTTTTTTTTTGTGTGTGAAATTAAACTCACAAAGCGGCCAAAAGCGGCCAAACCTACACCTATATTATTTAGAAAAACTGAATTTATTAGAAGCTAAAGAACACATCTTAGCCAGGGGTGCCAATAATTATGGAGGGCGCTGAATAATGTGTCAATCAAAGGTGAAAGAGACACGCAAACATTTATATATGCTGCATTTTTCTCAAACTTAATGACCTGATTTCAAGAAAACACACAGAAGAAAGGTTTGTCAAAGTGGGAAATAACACTCCATTCACTGAAAACGCAGTGTGACTTTCTACCGACGCTTGATACATTTTACAAACTGTAATTTAAAATCGATGTAGCCAAAATGCGCTTATACACAAATTCAGGGTGAAGTCAGAGACTACAAAGTAAAGTGTCTCCAGAGTTGACAATACAGTGGGAACAGATGAGGCCAATGATAACTTGGTGTCAGTTTGAACTGACCATTGGTAATTTTTTGTGAATGGTCAATCAAAGCTGAAATGGATTTTTACATGCATTACATGCTCAAGAAGAGTTAACTGACTCCAGATGTACCCGTAATGTAGATAATACTTTTTGTATTTGTTAATATTGTGGCGATTCTGCCCCAGTTCGTTTGTTTAAATTTAGAAAATAGCGAAGTCTCACTATTGGCTGCACTGGGTGGGGGGGGAGGGTATAAGAGGGCTGAGTTGCCAGCCTAAGTCAGTAACTGTGTGTTGTTGCAAATACTGTGAGAAATGAGTGTAATTGCGAGAGATGAAGAAACGGCCCTTTTGAGGGCCGAACAGAAAATAAGACGAAGCCCGCCCCGGGCAATGCAAGAACCACTATTCCTGCCTCAGTCTCAGTCCTTTGGTAGCGAAACCGCTACAATATCATGTTAGTTTGGACAGATTTTTGATAAGTTCTTATAAACGGTCAATCAAATTTGACATGCCTAAAATGAGCATTTACATGCAATGTAAGCCCAGAAAGGTTTAACTCAAGAACTATACAGCAAAATTTCTCCTGACTCACCCTTCTGATAGATATTGCCTTGATCTATGATAAAACGTTGTCAGATTAGACACTCCATGCATATTTCATAAATTGTCCATGAAATTTGACAGAACCAAAACAGCTATTGATATACCATACATATTCACAAAGGGTTAATTCAAAAAATGCACAGTAAAATGTCCCCAGACTCACCACATAGGTAGAGCATACATTGTTCTATGATTCTGTGGTGTCAATTTTTAGAGACCTTTGTTAACTTTTCATAAATTGCCAATCAAATTTGACAACCAAAATAGCTATTAACATGCCTTACATATTCACAAAGGGTTAATTCAAAAATTGCACTGTAAAATGTCCCCAGACTTACCACATAGCAGGGTGCCCGCGCATCCTTAAAAAGTCTTAAATTCGTGTATCTAAAATTAAGGCCTTAAAATGTCTTAAATTCATTAAAAATGTTATACGCTGGTCTTAAATACATTAGTCAAAGGTCTTAAATTTGTCAGGGCAGGACTATTCAGGCTAATCTGCTTATCGGTTCCACATTATTAATTCAGTAGCGGTTCGAAATGAACTGCAGTGAGAATAGATTTGGCAGGACCTGCTATCAGTACGCGGACCTAATGTCCCGTGATCGTTTTTTTTTTTTTTTTACGCAGTATGTCATCTAAACAAGAGGATTCGCTTCTGTTTGCATGGTTCATGAATATTCATTTTTGTCCAAGGCGCAACTGCATCACCGGTGTTCTGACAAATTTTCCTACCTTGTCAAAAAATGCTACCTTCATGCAAAGCGATCGTAAAGTCTTTGCTTTCCCCTTGATATTGCAATATGAATCAGTTTACAGTAGTAACTTTGTTGTTTGTTAGCTTTTTATAATATTTGCATATTTTGTAACGAGTTGGATTAGTCTGTTTGAAAATATATGCCCATATACGCCATTATCATCTAATTTCTGCATTTTCAGGAAACCCCAGCGTGTACATGCAAATATATGTACGCTTATAGGTCGAAATGCACCCTGAAAATAAATCTTATTTTATGATTTTTGAAGATACTTAAGATAAGAGCGAGAAAACAGCCCGAGATTTCTGGTTTGCGCAAGCGCAGAACAGCGAGGTAGCATATTTTGATGGGTAAAAAAATTTGTCAGAACACCTGGCTTTGTTTACATGGTGTTTGCAGGGCTTGCCCCTAGGAGAGAACCGTGATTTGGCATTTGTTCCAGATTTTTTTCCAAGGCATAACTATAGCACTTTTTCCATAGCCCAACTCGTGACATATATTTAATACGTATCACTTCTACAGAAATATTTGTCTGCGAGCATGAGGGAAAAAAATCGCTCCATGTTAACTCATGCTGTTAGTATTTAGACAAGCTGAATGGCAAGTGTAATGTTGGTTAAATCAGTATGACTTAGCACTGTAGTAGGCTAGCTCAGTGCCACTCTCAGAATGAAGTTAAGGTTACTTAACCAGTGTGCTCGCAGACCTTTCCATAACCATTATGTTACAGCAGTTTGTTTCCTAACGAGTTAACGTTAGTCAGCCGTTCAGTTGACAGGGGGAAAAAAAACGTGATTCGGCATTTGTGCCCTATTTTTCTCTCTCCCTGAACTGTAGTCATAGTTCAACTCGACTAGAAAGTGATCAGTGCAAACCGAAGCTACTTCGAACGCTAAAGTGATGGCTTTACCGCAGTGTTGAATGATAGCAACACTATTCTGGAGCTTTCGGAAATTACTATGGTTTTTCATTAAATTGCGCGATTCGGTTTTGTGATAAACAGCGTCTATTACTCTCAGTCATGACTGTCTCACAAAGATGGATTAACATGCCTGGGGTTTCCCTCAGTTACCCAGCTGCACTTAACCAGACATCCGCAGTCACAATAAATAGAACCATTGGGAACGTATATAGCGATGATAAAACACTTATATTTCTGGCCCTTAATCTGTCCTTACGAAGATGATCTTCCGGAAAACGATGAGAAATAAGATCAAAGTGCAATTTGGTATCCCCAGCACACTGCGGGACACAACAGTGAAACGCTGATTGGGATGTGACCATGCTGCGAACTGCATGCACAGCACAGCAACGGTCTGTTATGCATAGCAGCAGTCTGTCATTCAGAAAGAACCACAGAGATCTTTTTATAACAGAAACAAACAGTTGTCACCATTTACAATTATTAAATAAATGAGCACAGAATAAAGAGGTTATTTTTTGTTCATGAAATATTTATTTTTCTTACCAAAAAAAAAAAAAAAAAAAAATTGGAACCGGGATTCGGTAAGAACCGGATTAGATAAGCCGAATCAGAATCAGAACCGGAATCTCCTGCTGAAAATTCCAGCTTTGACCAGTCTAGGCTGGTCAGGCTGGTTTAACCCCTTTCTGCAGATGTAGATGCCCGCGTCTATAGACCTGCAAATTGGAAGTACGCTGTTACTGTACTCGATCACTAGATAGCACCCCCGGATCAGTTATTGAATGTTCACAAGCAAGCAGACCTCGAACGCGGTTCTGAATACGGTGAAGTTCACTCCACTCCCTGTTTTTCGAGAGCTGCATGAATTAAACTCCTCAGCTAAGCCTGATGTGCAAACTGGTCAGTATCCTTGCCCATAGTGTCGATTCAGCAGTTTGAAAAAACGATATCTTGACACAGAAAAAATCGTTATCCTTTGTAGCAACCAGTTTAGCCACAGTGAGCTAACAGTATTCCAATTAGTAGTTCATAAAAATCAGTTTTCTGAGGCAAAAAAATCGACATGGTATTAATTCTCTCACATTCTATTGCCTATTACAGTTGTCCCATACAAAAAAAATTGTAGTTCCCTACCGTGGATTTACGCGTAGATTCCTTCATTGCCAAATCCAGCGCTTCCTTATATCCACCCGAGTACTGGCGTTGATAGCCAATCACTCAACCATACACTCAAGCTCTTCTGCGTAATTGTAGAGTTACACTTCATGGCCTCCTGAAGTTTCCCTGATAACAATGTATTGAATGGCTCGTTTCTTATCCAATTCCCGAGTGTTTAAACATTTTAGAGTAAGTGAAACACATTGATTGGACAAACACAGAGCATACAAACCAATGCGTATCAGCATGCGCTGTTGTATCCTGTCTACGTTATGCACATTACGCGGCTAAAATAGACGGGATTTATAGAAAGTCGGTTCGCAAAACTGGCCTTGAAGTGTTCAGTTACATTACAAAATTTAAATGAGAACGATATGCTCTATTGGAATTATTTCGAATGAAACAGGACCGGAGGGTTCTTGTTACTGGATACATCGCTCTCTATTTTATACAGTCAATGTCTCTGGAGGAGGGATTCACGAAAAAGGTCAGGCTGCTATTTTTGTTTGTTTTTTTTTTTCTGTTTCGGAATGTATATGTACTCAACAAAGTCGAATGTCGAGGTTTTTTTCCTGTTTAAAACGCGAACTGCCCATGCATTTTGGTGTGGACCCCCGGTACGTTCATTGCACGTTTCTTTTGAATCGGGAGACGCAATGGATTTGATATTCCCTGAAAGTGGAGTGTCTGTTCAGTTAAAATAAGGTATATTTCAGAATTCAGATATTACTGTGTTAGTGAGGTGTACTTGCTCCTTATAAGTGTTGAAATGGGTTCGTGAGCTTTGAAGAGGGGACTGGTAGCTTTCATTACAGGGTGAATGTTCTGACCGTTTAATTAGCAGTTTATTTAATGCGTGTTTGTGCTGGCTTTGAAGAAAAATGGCCAAAACTCTAAACTTTATTATGGAGAAAAGGCACGTTCATATTTGGAGAGGTTACTGGTGACCATTGGTATTCAACTGCACTGATATTGATAAATTCATACTAAACTCAACCAGAAAATCATTCGTTCATATTAAATTTCATGCCTTAAAGCTTTAATTGTGTTAAATACATGATTTTTTTAATGATTTGACAGCAAATCATTTTGAGACTTTGGGGAGACACTTGGGTAGCTGTATAATTTGGCTAATAGCATGTAGGTAATCTAGAATGTAATTTTGAAGATGAATTCTACTTGTGCTCAAGGAGTTTATGATACCATAAATGTATAGTTTTAAGCCCCAGCAGTTTTTCAATCGTCAGAATTATTTTTTTTGCAATTTCAATGGTGAATTCTCATGAAGATTTTTTATGTTTGCTGCTCATTTTCTCTACCAAAATCATGAAAATAAACTGAAATACAATGTAATTCTAAATGCTGTAAGTGTCTTTCCTGAATTGAGCCACATTTTTCCTCTTTGTGAAGCTTAAATCTTGAATTATACAGCATTAAAGTGGGTAACCCATAAATAGCCAAATTTGGCTTCTGCACAAAGGGGTTAAGCTGTTTTGGACAGTTCTAGTTGGTTGACCAGCCCTTCACCAGCTGACTCCAGCTGACAATACCTGCTTAACCAGCTTTGACCACCTTCATCAAGCTATAGAGACCAGCTTTAAACATCTGACCAGCTATGATCAGCTAATAACACAGCTCAGACCATCTTAAACCAGCATAGAATTCTAGCTGCTAGAAGCTGATTAAGCTGGTATTGTTAGCTGGAATCAGCTGGTGATGGGCTGGTCGGTCGACCAACTAAAACTGTCCAAAACGCAGCTTAAACCAGCCTGACCTGGAATTTTCAGCAGGGTCGATGAAATTGAAACGATACCCAGCCACTATATGTAACTCCTTTTGGACTAACGCCTTTCATCAGAAGCGAGCTCATCTGCAGCGTCAAGTCTTTTTTTTGTTTTACTGTTCGACGAGACCACGCCACTAATTATAAGCAACTCGACGTGCGCGTACGATATTGGGTCGGAAATCAAGCGCATTCACGTTACTTGGGCTCAAAATTCATGGGACACGCAACAGCTCAAGATTTACTGCACCACTTCAAAGTAATATGTATTTTCTTAAATAACTAATTGTTAACTTTATATGCATTTTCGCAGATTTTGGCAATGTCATGATGCGGGCCTGCACAGCACAGTGAACCACAGAGCACACTACTGACAAAATGTACCATATTTTTTGTATTGTATTGATTACCCTTGTGTATAAAGGCAGAACTGGAGCTTAAGGCCACACAGCTTAGACTCATGCCATGTATGTGTTCATGTATGCGTGTTTTTTTGTTGGATGTTTCCGACCAAATAACTGCACTTGTACATACAGCTATTGAACCAGAGAGCACCGAGTATCACTTTATGTTCACTAAACGGACAAAAAGTATACTTGAATGAGTAATAGAGACAGTAAAATGTCTCCAGAGTCTTACCATTTTGGTAAAGCACACCTTGTTCTATGATACTATGGTGTTAGTTTTTACAGAACTTTGCTAATTTTTCCTTAAATTGTCAATTAAAGTTGACAGAACCGAAATGGCCATTTACATGCCTTACATATTCACAAGGGGTTATTTCAAAAACTATGCAGTAAAATGTCACTAGACTCGGCCCTGAGATGGATCATACTTTGGCCTATAATGTAATCATGTCAGTTTAGACAGACCTTTGCTAATTTTTCCATAAATTGTCAATCAAAGTTGATAGAACTGAAATGGTCATTTACATGCCTTACATATTCACAAGGGGTCAATTCAAAAATTACACAGTAAAATGTCCCCAGGCTTACCCCTCTGGTAGAGCACACCTTTATCTATTATACTTTGGTGTCAGGTTTTACAGACCTTTGTTCATTTTTCATAAATTATTAATCAAAGTTGACAGAACTAAAATGCCTATTTACATGCCTTACATGTTCACAAGGAGTTATTTCAAAAACAATGCAGTAAAATGTCTCCAGACTCAGCCCTGAGATGGATCATAGTTTGCTCTATGATAATATTATGTCAGTTTAGACAGACCTTTGCTAATTTTTCATAAATATCAAATCAAAGTTGACAGAACTGAAATAGCCATTTACATGCCTTAATTATTCACAAGGGGTCAATTCAAAAATCACGCCGTAAAATGTCCCAAGACTTGCCAGATTGGTAGAGCATACCTTGTTCTATGATACTATGGTATCAATTTTTACAGACCTTTGTTAACTTTTCACAAATTGCCAATCAAATTTGACAACCAAAATAGCTATTAACATGCCTTACATATTCACAAAGGGTTAATTGACAAATTACACAGTAAAATTGCCCCAGGCTTACCAATTTGGTAGATCATATCTTAATTTATGATTATCTGTTGTCAGTTTAAACAGACCTTTGTTAATTTTTCATACAATGCCAATCAAAGTTGACAGAAACAAAATGGCTATTTACATGCCTTACATTCACAAGGGGTTAATTCAAAAATGATGCAGTAAAATGTCTCCAGACTTACCACTTTGGTAGAGCACACCTTGTTTTATGATACTATGGTGTCAGTTTTTACAGACCCTTGTTCATTTTTCATAAATTATCAATCAAAGTTGACGGAACCAAAACGCCTATTTACATGCCTTACATGTTCACAAGGGGTTATTTCAAAAATTATGCAGTAAAATGTCTCCAGACTTACCATTTTGGTATACCTTGTTCTATGATACTGTTATGGCCCCAATTTGTTATTACATTTAAAACAACACAACAGCAACAGCAAGGGATGACACACAGTTTTTAAAATTTAAACACATTTAATTTAACAGACAAAGACAATAACAACTAACTAACAACTAATGAACCTAAAGACCAAGATTGATTAGGAAAAAAAAAAGAAATATTTACAGTCCCTTTTTGTGGGGTGGCTTGGTGATGTCCTGGATAATGAAAATGCTCAAACACAGGCAAAGAAATCCACAAAAGAAATGTCACAGGTCTTGAACAGAATGGCAGGTCTGGTCATCTTCTTGCAATTTCTCCTACTACTTTACTGTCTCAATTCTTTTCCTTATATACTCTTTTGCAGACCCCACCCACATTTAGACCTCTTTTTTTTTTAATTTTCTGAGACTTGCCCCAGACATGTCCAGGACATGTCTAAACATGACTCCAGTCTGAGCTTAACAAAAAAAAGGTAAATACTGCCATCTAGTGGCCTATATTCACATTACACCTCCATTCCAAAAGGGAAAAATTTTGACTCATAAAGGCAAAATTTTTCTTTTCAATACAAAATGGTAAAGTGAACACTTGTCTATATATACATATCATACACATTCAAACACGGGATAAGCAATCAGCAATTACATTGTCTGTACCCTTCACATGCTTAATTTCCAAGTCAAACTCCTGTAAAATCAAACTCCAATTCAACAATCTCCGATTCTTGTTTTTCATCTTACTCAAAAACATTAACGGATTGTGGTCAGTGTACACAATCATTGGCTTTTGTCCTGTACAAACATAAACCTCAAAGTGTTGTAAAGAAAGGACCAGAGCCAACAGTTCCTTCTCTATTGTGGAATAGTTCCTTTGGTGGCGATTGAACTTCCTGGAGAAGTATGCCACGGGATGCTCAATGTCATCAGAGTCACTTCTCTGTAGGAGCACAGATCCACAAGCTTGGTCGCTAGCATCGACCGCGATGGAGAACGGTTTGTTGAAGTCAGGAGATTTGAGCACGGGGAAGTGACACAGCAGAGACTTCAGGCTATCGAAGGCTCTCTGGCATGCATCATCCCAGGTGAACTTTACGCCTTTCTTCAGTTGGTTAGTTAGACTGAGAGCAATCTCAGCAAAGTTCTTGCAGAACTTGCGGTAGTACCCGATCATTCCAAGGAAGTGGCGCAAAGCTTTTTTGTTGTCAGGAACTGGAAAGTCCATGATGGCTTGGACTTTAGCATTTATGGGTGCCACCTTACCCTGGCCTATGACGTAGCCAAGATAGGTGACAGTAGCACAACCAAAGTCACTCTTGTTCAGGTTAACAGTCAGGTTAGCCTGGGTCAGGCGCTGGAACAACGTCTCTACATCTTTTAGATGTTCTTCCCAGGAGTCACTCCATGTGATCAGGTCATCGATGTATGCACCCGTGTGTGGCAATCCGGCGATTGTAGACTGTATCATCCTTTGGAACGTGGCTGGGGCATTTTTCATGCCAAAGGGTAGGACTTCATACTGGTACAATCCAGATGGTGTGGCAAAAGCAGAGATGCTCTTGGCCCTCTCAGTTAAAGGCACACACCAATAACCCTTCAATAAATCAATCTTGGTCAGAAACTTTGCTTGCCCTACACTATCAATACAATCATCAATCCTAGGTATTGGAAACACATCAGTTCTAGTTACAGCATTGACTTTGCGATAATCTGTACAGAATCTAGTACTTCCATCAGGTTTTGGAACTAGCACACAGGGTGAACTCCAATCGGAGTTGGAGGGTCTGATAATATCATGTTTTAACATGTACTCAACCTCTTTCTCAGCAATCTTTCTCTTTTCAGGATTCATCCGGTATGGATGCTGTTTTATTGGTTTGGCATCACCAACATCTACATTATGAGAGGCTATAGTAACTCTCTTTGGAACATCAGGAAACAAATCCTCATATTTCTTGATCAACCTTTCAAACTGATCTCTCTGTGAGGGTTCTAAGTGCTGGAGTTTTACATCAAGATTTTGCAACACTTCAGTGTTTGACAATTTACATGAAAGAACTTCAGCTTTAATTCTTGGTTCATCATCTTGAAACTCCCCCTCATCTTCACACGTTTCGACCATTGGAGAATCTGAAGTGACAGCTGCAACCCTAGCATTTCTGTCATGATAAGGCTTTAGCATGTTAATATGACACAATTGTTTTGGTTTTCTCCTATCTGGAGTCTTCACAATGTAATTGAGATCATTGAGTTTTGTCAGAATTTCATAAGGACCATGAAATCTAGCCTGCAATGGATTGGACTGCAAGGGAAACAACACAAGGACCCTGTCTCCTGGTTTAAACTCACGGCTTCTAGCCTTATGATCATACCAAGTTTTCATTTTTCCCTGACTTGATTTCAAGTTCTCTTTGGCAAGGTCACAAGCTGCACGCAATTTTTCCTTGAACTTGCTAACATAGTCTAACAGACTGATATGCGGCTCTTTCTCTTGCCATTGTTCACTCAATAATAGCAAAGGTCCTCTCACTTCATGACCAAACACTAGCTCAAATGGACTGAATCCAGTAGACTCCTGCACTGCTTCTCTAGCTGCAAACAACAGCGAATGAACCCCTTCATCCCAGTCTTTCTCATGGTCATAACAATAAGTCCTCATCATTGTCTTGAGAGTGGAATGAAACCGCTCTAAGGCACCCTGACTTTCTGGATGATAGGCACTAGAAAGAATCTGTTTTGCACCTAGTTCATACACAACCTGCTGAAACAATCCAGAAGTGAAATTGCTACCTTGGTCTGACTGAATTTCCCTGGGAAGACCAAACAACGTGAAGAACTTTATCAAAGCCTTCGAGATTGCAGTTGCCTTGATGTTACGTAGAGGTATGGCTTCGGGGAATCTGGTAGATGCACACATGATTGTCAACAAGTACTGATTTCCAGATCTAGTCTTGGGTAATGGTCCAACGCAATCAACAATGACCCTAGAGAATGGCTCCCCAAATGCTGGGATAGGCTGCAATGGAGCTACAGGTGGGTCTAACTGGTGTTTTCCAACTACCTGACAAGTGTGACAGGTTTTGCAAAAGTTGGAAACGTCTTTCCGAAGCCCAGGCCAAAAGAAGTGTTTCATGATCTTATCAACAGTCTTGTTAACACCAAGATGACCTCCTAAAGGTAAACTATGAGCCATTGTTAAGATCTCATTCCTATAGACCTTCGGAACAACAATTTGCCTGACCACTGCCCAATCTGCATTGGCAGGGATATCAGGAGGGCGCCACTTCCGCATCAACACACCATCCTTGAGATAATACCCAACTGGAACTGCGTCTATTTCTTTATCAGGAAGGGCTCTCCTCTTTAGTACACAAATTTCAGGATCATTAGTTTGCTCCTCAATCAACCGCTTTCTGGACAGAGACAAGTCTCCAGACACATCAGAATCACCAGACCCATCCGGCTGGCTGAATAGAGAACTGATAAAAGTATCTGATAAGTCCTCAAACGGAGAAACCATAGTAGGCCAGAGTCATGAGGCGAACCACCTGTGTCCTGACTTTTCAATGTGCTGGACGGCACCATAACATCTTCTTCTTGAGCCTTCTTGGCCATAGCACGAGTCACTGCGCAAGAAGGATACAGAGATGGGTCCTCATCCCCATCTTCAGTGCTCGGCTGTGAAGTAAGATGTACAGGGGGAACTACTTTGCCCCCAACCAGGTCATTGCCTAGCAACAGAGAAACACCCTTTATAGGTAGACTTGACATAAGTCCCACCTTTACCTGTCCTGTAACTAAATCTGACTTCAAGAATATAGAGCGCAGGGGTACAGATACAGTCCTCCCTTCAATACCTTGTACAAGTATGAAATCCCCTGAAGCGGTCTCATCACGTAACTCCAAGGAGTCCATCAACAAAAGTGACTGAGAAGCTCCGGTATCCCTTAGGATATATATGGGGACAGGAGTAGTATGCTCATTCAGAGCCACAAATCCCTCTGACACAAATGGAAGAAATTCCTCCCTCACAAAGTCAGCTGTATTAGGCTTTTTAGCCCCACAAGAAGCAGGCAATTTAGCAGATTGGTTATCTACTACAGGGGTTTCTAACCTTGTTTTCACAAAGGCATTTGGTTTGGTATCCTTTTCTTTTTCTTTCTTAGCTTTAAGGAACCAACAGTTAGTTGTAACATGACCAGATTTCTTGCAATAACTGCAAACTAGACCACTTTTGTCACTGTCAGCTTTCACACTTTGATCAGACCTGTTACTGGATTTCTGAGCACCATCACCAGATTTGTCTTTGTCTTTGGGTGAGGAATCTTGGGTATCACCGTAACCCTTTTTCTGAAATTGGGACCATTTATTGTTACTGCTAGACTGAAATTTGGACTTATGAGTGAGAACATATTCATCTGCAAATTTGGCAGCTGATTGCAAGTTCAGTGCTTGCTTCTCATTAAGGTAGGTCTTAACATCATCCTTAACACAGTTCTTGAATTCTTCAACTAACACCATCTCTTTTAGTGAGTTGAAATCATCCTTGACCTCCATAGAAGTACACCAGCGCTCAAAGCAAACCTGCTTCTCATTAGCAAATTCAACATAAGTCTGATTTTCAGATTTCTTCAGACCTCTGAATTTCTGTCGGTAAGCCTCTGGAACCAACTCATAAGCTCTCAAAATATCCTTTTTGACAACCTCATAATCAGAGGAATCATCTGCAGACAAAGCCGAATAGGCTTGTTGAGCTTTACCCTTGAGGACAGTTTGCAACATCAGAGGCCAGTGTTCCTTTGGCCACTGGCAACTCTTTGCTACCTTTTCAAAACACTGGTAATAGTTGTCAACATCCTTTTCTGAAAATGGAGGCACCAGTTTTACCTCCTGACTGGCACAAAATTTATTTTTAGTTTCAATTTTAATTTTTAGTTGCTCCATTTGGAGTCTTTCTTCTCTATCGAATTTCTCTAATTCAAAATCTCTCTGTCTCTGTCTCTCTCTTTCTGCTCTTTCCTCTTTCTCTCTCTCAAATTCTCTTTGTTTTTCTTCTCTTGCTAATTTTTCTAACTCAAACTGCCTTTGTTTTTCTTTTTCTTCCCTCTCAAATTCTCTTTGTTTCTCTTTTTCCTCCCTTTCTTTTTTCTCTTCTCTTGCTAATTTTTCCAACTCAAACTGCCTTTGTTTTTCTTTTTCCTCCCTTTCAATCTCTAGCATTTTTAATTTAAGTTCCATTTCTATATTTGGATTTTCCACTGGAAACTGTTCCAGATCTCCTGGTGCAAACACATTTTCATCAATGTAATATTCAACTATCTCTCTAGCCAGTCTTGCTTTTCGCATGGCTGGTTTCACCTCTGTCAGCTCTAAATGTCTGCAAATTTCTAGTAGTTCTGTCTTTTTAAAAGACTTCAAAACCCCTACGGTTGGTGATGCCAAGAAATCATCCATTGCTGTTGTCAATATATATGTATTCAATTAAAAAAAAATTTTTTACAATTTGAAATGTTAGATTTTTAATAAATGACTCACAAAATGGTCTATCCCGGACCTTGAGCCCCCAATTTGTTATGGCCCCAATTTGTTATTACATTTAAAACAACACAACAGCAACAGCAAGGGATGACACACAGTTTTTAAAACTTAAACACATTTAATTTAACAGACAAAGACAATAACAACTAACTAACAACTAATGAACCTAAAGACCAAGATTGATTAGGAAAAAAAAAAGAAATATTTACAGTCCCTTTTTGTGGGGTGGCTTGGTGATGTCCTGGATAATGAAAATGCTCAAACACAGGCAAAGAAATCCACAAAAGAAATGTCACAGGTCTTGAACAGAATGGCAGGTCTGGTCATCTTCTTGCAATTTCTCCTACTACTTTACTGTCTCAATTCTTTTCCTTATATACTCTTTTGCAGACCCCACCCACATTTAGACCTCTTTTTTTTTTAATTTTCTGAGACTTGCCCCAGACATGTCTAAACATGACTCCAGTCTGAGCTTAACAAAAAAAAGGTAAATACTGCCATCTAGTGGCCTATATTCACATTACAATACTATGGTGTCAGTTTTTACAGACCTTTGGTAATTTTTCCATAAATTGTCAATCAAAGTTGACAGAACCGAAATGGCCATTTACATGCCTTACATATTCACAAGGGGTTTTTTCAAAAATTATGCAGTAAAATGTCACTAGACTCTGCCCTGAGATGGATCATACTTTGGCCTATAATGTAATCATGTCAGTTTAGACCGACCTTCGCTAATTTTTCATAAAAATTCAATCAAAGTTGATAGAACTGAAATGGTCATTTACATGCCTTACATATTCACAAGGGGTTAATTCAAAAATTATGCAGTAAAATGTCCCCAGACTTACCCCTCTGGTAGAGCACACCTTGTTCTATTATGCTATGGTGTCAGGGGTTACAGAACTTTGTTCAATTTTCATAAATTATCAATCAAAGTTGACAGAACTAAAATGCCTATTTACATGTCTTACATGTTCTCAAGGAGTTATTTCAAAAACTATGCCGTAAAATGTCTCCAGACTTACCATTTTGGTATACCTTGTTCTATGATACTATGGTGTCAGTTTTGACACCTGAGATGGATCACAGTTTACTATATGATAATATTATGTCAGTTTAGACAGACCTTTGCTAATTTTTCAAAAATATTCAATCAAAGTTGACAGAACTGAAATAGCCATTTACATGCCTTAATTATTCACAAGGGGTTAATTCAAAAATTACGCAGTAAAATGTCCCAAGACTTGCCACTTTGGTAGAGCATACCTTGTTCTATGATACTATGGTGTCCATTTTTACAGACCTTAGTTCATTTTTTATTAATTGTCAATCAAATTTGACAGAACCAAAATGCCTATTTACACGCCTTACATGTTCACAAAGAGTTATTTCGAAAACTATGCAGTAAAATGTCTTCAGACTCAGCCCTGAGATATTATCGTAGACCAAATTATGATCTTCGGTGTCAGTTTGGACAGACCTCTCATTATTTTTTTATACACTGTCAATCAAATTTGACATCCCTAAAATGAGCATGTACATGCATTAAACACTCAGAAATGGTGGACTCAAAAACTGTGCAGTAAAATCACTCCAGACATACACATAATTTAGATAATAACATGCTCTATAATAATATGCTGTCAGTTTACACAGACCTTTGATAGGAGATGTTCTGTGAATTAAACTGTCCTAAGTGCGCTCATTCTTTAAATTCGATTGAGTCGTGACGTCCCAGTTTCGTTTGCTACCGCAATTTTACGTATATAAGCGCACGTAAATTTTTTGCCACTGATGGCTTAACCAAGAAGTGCCGAAGCGCGGATAGCTTGACCGCAGTAGAATGCTACATTGAGTTTTGAATTAAAATACACTGTCCTTCTAACCAAAGTTTGCTTGCTGTGTTTAAGAAGCCGCATATCTTACCGCTAGCTAATGTTGTATTTCTTAAAAATGTTCGCAGTTGAAGATAACCATCAAGACCAGGCTTGGGGGAGGGGCAATTTATTCTCTGTGATAGTTAACTTACCAATGCAACACCCCTCCTCGTTCTTTTATGTGGACTCGATGTACTTGAATGCATAGTAATGGTTTTTGTGATACTCATACTTTACTTTTGATACTTTAGACAACAAAATGGACTCAGCATCCTCCTCAGTGGCCAAGAGTATGTATAAATCTCATGGAAATTTATAAAAAACTGACGCCTGTGGTTATTTAAGCGTAACACTTTTCACGGGAGAATGTCATAAAAATTGATTTATAACATTAAACCACATCCACTTCATGCATAAAAAGCACAATACCACCAAATTAAAGATGGAAAAATAGAATATAAATATTAAATGTGCTAAATTGCGTAAAAAGCTAGCAGAAGTCTATCAATTAAAGGTGACATTTGCACTTTACAGCCAACTGGGCCAAAAGTTTATATCATAGGCAACAGCTACAACCGCCGTGGGGAAAACCGTGCAAGGGAGACCATCGAGACAAACCTAGGTCTGGATGCCCAGGTCCAGTGGTTTGGCTGGTGTGGCATGGTTTGGGGAAACCTCCTCCCCTTTATCCACCAGTACCTGAGAGGAAGAGCTGTGCCAGAGGTCCCGCTGGTCCACTGTGGCGGAAATGACCTCGGAAAAATCAGGTGTGAAGCTTGTCGCAGGGATCAAGCAGGACTTTGAAGATCTCCATCGGCAGTTCCCTCGGATAAAGATTATCTTCTCTGCCATCACCCAGCGATGCCAGTGGAGGTCTTCCCATCCAAGCCTGGCGATATGTCAACTGTGTGATGGCTACCTTGGTTTCGTGTATTGGTGGAGAGATTTTGAATCATCATCAGATAAAGCATAGAGATCCTGGCCAATTTTTGCATGACAGAGTTCATTTCACCCCGATGGGAAATTATATATTTTGAAATAACATTACCCTGCGTCAGACAGACCAAATCCAGTAGAATGATGCTGTATTTGGATTTTCAACATCAGTTATGGGAGCAAAAAAAGGTCATAGTTTGTTTGCTTTACGCAATGTTTGATGCACTTTTTATTCATTTATTTTATACTAGCCATCATACCCATTTTCCCAGCTCTTCCTCTCCATCCACCTTCCTTTCTCTTCAATATTTTCTCCAAACCATTTGCTTTCCCCCCAGCCTTTCCACCTGACGGGCCTCCTTCATGTTTCCCCACGATGAATTTAGCAAGTAGGTTGTTGATGGACCACAGACAACTACATGCAGTGTGGTTTTTGTTCAAATAAAATTTATTTAACCCTCATTTGCATGCCAGATTTACTGCAGCAGAGGACATATGTGAAAGAATTCCACAGTGAAGTTTTTGCTCAATGTAATTGTAAAAACCTTTATTGTACATTACAGGTTTAATTTACCACCATCACAGGAAATGTGCAATTACATAACATTTCTCATGTGCTCCCAGTCCAGGGACAGAATACTAGTCTTTCTTGGAAAACTGAAGGCTCAGTTGTGAAGATGAACAGCTTTTGAATGCATTAAATAAATAAATAAATAAAGTTTATGCAAATCTTTGAAGACAACAGCATATAAGGAAGGTGACACAGACGGAACAAGCATACATAAGAGAAGCCAGTAACAAGTCCATTATTATTCAATCAGCATTGACCAGAATTTACAAGGAGGTAGATAAGTCCAACAGAACCATTGCAGGTTTCTGTGACAATGCATAGTTGAGCAGTTTTGACAAGCATTTTATCAGGTTTTCATTTACAAATTCCTTCAGAAGTATTTTCCAGCAATACAACATAATTGCTAGTGGCATGCTCCAAGTCTTCACTGGGTAATGCTGAGGTCTGAATTTGAGTGCGGCTTCTGTAATCACATGATTTAAAAAAAAAAACAAAAAACCATTGAATTAATTGTGAAGCTTTTGTCTGAAACCTAAAGTGCATTCTGCCCTACCATGGCAGGAGTAAAATAGAATTCCAACTCACACATCTGGCAATTTTTCATAGGGCAGGTTTGACATACATTTAAAAAATCGAATGGAGTGATATACAGCTTTAAATACTTCGAAACTAAATTCTGCCTGCTACCAATTTACATTCCTTTTTATGTGGGGTCGCATGGAACAGCAAGCCTGATACAGAAATACTCCGCCAGTCAAAAAACAGCTGCACCCTCAAATATTTAGCTGAAACCACTGTAGCTTGAATTAAAGCACAAATTCTTTGTGTTATTATCTTGACAACTGTATGCAAGGTCAGAACATTTACTTTCAATCGGAATTGCATTAACTATGGCTGAGATCTTGTATTGACAACCACATAGTTGAATGAATTTGAGAAATACATGCACCTATTCCGACTTATTTGAAACGTGTTTCAAACAGTCTGTATATGAAGAGACATCACATTTCAAAATAACTTACTATATTTTTCGAGAAACTATAAAGCTGATTAAGGAAAATATTGTAAATATCTTGTCATTGTGCTACGCCCAAACTCAGCTCTGACCGTCGTAATTAAGATACTGAAAACATTATCTCAACAGATGTGTTTCATTGGCTGAATTAATTAATCATAAATGGCCGTGTGCAAGGTCAGTTAACGTTAACTGAAGTCAGCTAGCTCGCTAGTTAACGTTAAGTTGACTCCACAGCAAACGCAGTAAAAATTTAAGTATAATTTAATAGCGCAACATCCATTACGCTACAAACAATTTTTAAATGTTATTCTTCCCAGTTTACACCACTCCCTTATTTACAGTTTGTGCCAAACTCGAAAAGTTGTCAGCTTTTCCTCTATACTTCGTCCGATCAATCTTTAAAGAGTTATCCCGTTAACTAGTCAATTCCACTGAAGTAGATGCATTAATTCCAGCCGTAATTTCATCCGAAACCTTCCGAATTCACATTGAAATTATGAATGAATTGAATCCGCTTTCGGTATGTCTCATTTTTGTCATATTGTTGTTGGTAAAATAATCTGTAACTCCTCGATTCAATTAGTTTTCCTTGCAGTTTTAGCTGCTGTCCGTAAGACTGCAACATAAGGTTGGACTTTAGTTGTGTTAACGTACCCACTGAAAAACGAGAAGTTAGCTTGCTGATGCTTACGGACTCGACAACACTCGAACCTAGGGACTCGCCAACTGAACGGCGGATTAGCTTGCTACATCGTTTCCCCTTAATTAGCCTAAGCGACAACCAGATTTCCTACTGGGCCAAGTGACTCGCAAACTGTTCGTCCTAAAATTCCGAGATACAGACGGCAGAACTGGAACTAAAGGCTTAGCTCAAAATTTCAAGTTCAAGTACATAACGACAATATATGACACAGATCCGTCAACTTCATTCAAATGCTTACCTTAATAGGTATTCACCAAAATTAAAAATGTATATTTTGCCTGTTACAAATGGCTACCGATCACCATATTCCCCATATCCATCACAAACGTCTGCTACTGTGCTTTCTGTCTTAACGTAGCCAAGGTAACGTTAGCTAGCTTACTTGGCAATAACTTCACGACTGTACAACTTCAACAAACAAAAAATAAAATTAACTTACCGAAAAAACTGCAAAGATCCTTCTGATCGGTCCGGACGGTGAGTGAAATTCACAGCAAAGCAACTAATTTCGTCATTTTTTGTTGCAATCTGCCCTGCTAGAACAACACAATCGCTGTTAGCTGTGAAGAATTTCAGAAAACGTTAAATGTCCTGTCGACGTTCCCAGCCACCCCAGCTCTCCTTGAAAATACTATTCAAGACACGAAGTCCGCAGGGGGCAGGGGCTATCGGAACTCAGTCCACGCGCACTGCGGTTTTCAATCACTGCGCTTATTATGACTACACGCCCGTTTTGCATAATATCAAATAAAAGGTTTACAGAAAACCTATGACGCTAGAATATGTATCAGTATGGTAACAACTTCCTAAAAATGAAGCAACCATCTTCAGAAATAGATTATTTTTCATGTATACAATTTTTCCTGGCTCGTATTTCTCCCTTTCACTAACGTGGGGGGGGACTTATAATTTGTACTGCTGCCGGCCAGTAGTGGCGTCGAGACGCTTTTGCTTCACTTTTCAGGAGACTTTCGGCCGTCCATGTTTTAAACTGTCCTTGAAAAAAACGGCTTCTCGGTGCCCTGCGGCACTGCAGTTAATTGTTTTAAGTCAGCTTGGCTGCGCGATCGGTGAAATTTCTTCTTCGGGGTTTTATGGCAGTTTAATTCGGGAAAATCTGCTGTGAGGGCAGACTGAAATACCTACAGGTAGTGAATGCGCGTCAAAACCTACTGGAAAACGGACTGCGGTATTTGATTAGCTATTTGAGTTACCCATGATCGAGGTCTTCAGATGCGTGTGAGGTGTGTTACGTTACGAACACCTGATTGTATGATTTTGCTCAGCCAGTAGTTTCTGTATACTTATGTGAGGGTAATGAATATTCGTGAGTCCTTGTAAACATTATGACTAGAGCCTGAGAACACCACAGATTCTTCCATATATAGGGTTCTACTGACTGCAAGATTCTTCAGGAGCCATCTGGAGGGTTCTATCACCTTCAAGATTCTTCTTTGTGATGTCAGTCAGGATTCTACATTATGACATCATACGGGAGTACAAGGCCCATATAAAGGGAGCTTGCAGCCGAGGACACACACTGGAAGAGAGAGAGAGAGATGAAGATAATCATCTGGTCTGCTACATGACAGCAAGACCGGCTGAGTGCAACTGGACTTTGGATTACTGACCTTTTCCACACCGAAGACGTCAGATTCCAATGGATTTTTCACCATTGTAATGAGAACATCGCAAGGAAGGACAGTTAGAGGACGGTATTTCTACCTTTAATGTAATAATTTCATTACCCATTCCTGTATAATTGTAATTTCTATGTTCATTCGCTCAGTTATTTAATAAGTCACCTAAATTCAATCCTTCTTCTAAATTGGAATCTTCCAGAATAATCTGGAACACGAAACTGTCCGTAACATAAATTGGGGGCTTGGCCGGGATTGAACACGGGACCTCTCGCACCCCAAGCGAGAATCATACCCCTAGACCCCTAGGTGCTATGTGCAGCCTGATGGGCAACTGCTGCAACTGGTGGAAACGTTGGCGAGAGCCTTCAAGAAAAGTGACGTTGGTGATGGTGGGACTGGATAATGCGGGGAAAAGTGCTACAGTCCGACGGATTCAGGGAGAAAACCCGGAGGACGTGCTGCCCACTGTCGGATTTTCCAAAGTAGACCTGAAGCAGGGGAAATTCGAAGTGACCATCTTCGACCTCGGAGGAGGGAAGAAGATCCGCGGCATCTGGAAGAATTACTACTCAGAGTCGTACGGCGTGGTGTTCGTGGTGGACTCCAGCGACGTGCAGCGAATCAAGGAGACCAAGGACATCATGGCCGAGGTCCTGCGTCACCCACGAGTCGCTGGGAAGCCTGTGCTGGTGCTTGCCAACAAACAGGATCGAGATGGGGCAATGCGCGAAGTTGACATCATCGAATTCCTGTCTCTGGAGAAACTTGTGAATGAGAGCAAGTGTCTCTGTAAAATAGAGCCGTGCTCCGTCGTCCTGGGCCATGGGAAGAAGGTGGACAAGCGCATTAAGAACGGACTGAAATGGCTGCTAAGCAACATCGCCAAGGACTACGAAGCTCTCAATGAGCGCGTGCAGAAGGACACGGCCGAGCAGCGGGCTCACGAGGAGCAGGACAAGCGAGAGCGCGCCGAGAGAGTGCGTCGCATCAGGGAGGAGAGGGAGAAGAAAGAGAGAGAGGAGGCCGAGCGAGAGGGCAGAACCCTTCAGGGGGAGGAGCCCGATGATGTCACTATGGCCAACCCTTTCCAGCCAATCAGCAATGTTATTGCTGAGAATGAAGAGAGGGTGAAGACGGAGAGGGAGAGGAGGAGAGAGAGGGAGGCGCAGAAGGAGCAGCAGAGCCTCGCCCTCACACACCAGCCCCCGGAAAAGGCAGAGAAGAGGAAACAACAGACTCCTGAGAGCCTGGAGTCAGACCCAGCCAAGAAGAAGCCGTGGAAACTTTGTCTGAAGAGGAAGCACAGAGTGGACCCTTTAAGAACGGAGGAGGCGGCCCAAGAGAGCCCCACCCCCCCGTCGGCTCCTGTTGGATGGGCTACTCCCAAAGTTACTAGACTTCAATTGGAAAGAGATAAGGCCAAGAAGAAGCCGTGGAAACTTTGTCTGAAGAGGAAGCACAGAGTGGACCCTTTAAGAACGGAGGAGGCGGCCCAAGAGAGCCCCACACCCCCGCCGGCTCCTGTTGGATGGGCTACTCCCAAAGTTACTGGATTTCAATTGGAAAGAGGTAAGTAAAAAAAAAAAAGAAAAAAAGAGATGTATTTAAAATATGTAGAGATATTGAATACTCTATTTTGATTTGTTTTGGATGTATTGTCTTTTTGTAATTAGGGTTTTTTTTATTTCAGGGAGCAGTTTGTTCCAGAGTCTTCCCTGCAGGAGTCTGTCATAAGGCGAGGGGATGTTATGATCTAGGTTACTTGTAAGGCTGCTTGCAGTCTTTTCTCTCTTGTGTTCTGTCACCTGTTTGTTTTATGTGCTGAGTGCTGCAGGTGTGTGGAATTGAACCCTAATCACCTGGTCTGTGGGCACCTTAAAAGGGGGAGGTTCTCCAGGCACAGTGAGGCCTCTTTTGCCTTAGCCACCAGCACCTGCATTTGTGGGACTCTCAGCTCTCCACCCCTTTTTGGTTTTTGTTACTTTATGGACAAACACAAAATTTCCTTTTTCTTTTTACAAGCTTACACATGGCTTACATATTCCTCATGTACTTTATCTACTTAAATCATTTAATTTAATAAATGTGATTATTGCGCAAAATATCCAGGTGTGGTCTCCCTTCATGTTGCGTTTGCTCAGAGCCAGGCACTCGTAACAGTCTATATGGGGAGGATTCTAGCTTTCCCTGTATCCGAGCTATGGAGTAGTAAAGCCGCTGTACTCACCAACTGTTGCCGTAGTAAACTGTAGCTGATAGCAAATTTGTGCTTGAGCTGCCAGAGTTTCGCACTGCGTCCTACACTTTCATAACATAATATAACATGAATGGCAAGAACAGGCCTTTCAGCCCAACTACGCTCGCCAGTTTCTTTATACTATATATATCAATGGTATCTAGCTTTAAGTCAAGCCTGCTCTTGAAAACCCCCAAGGTCTCTACCTCAACAACATGGTCAGGCAAGCTATTCCACATTGAAATTACTCTGTGTGTGAAGAAATATTTTCGAATATCAGTGCAAAATTTACCTTAAGTCAACTTCCATTTGTGACCCTGAGTTCTACTCACAACAGTTGGTCGAAGGAGTCCTGCATAATTCACTTTTTAATCCCTTAAGACCTCAATCAAATCACCCCTGAGTCTCCTTTTCCTAAGACTAAAGAGATTAAGGATCTTCAGCCTCTTCTCATAGCTTTCATCTTTTGTACCTGGAATAAGCTTAGTGGCTCTTCTCTGAACTTTCTCTGGAGCTTCTATATCTTAAAGTATAGTCCCCAGAACTGTACACAATACTCCAGATGTGGTCTGACAAATGTATTGTACAAAAGAAGCATTACCTCCTTAGATTTGTACTCAATACTTTTGGCAATGTATCCCAGCATCCGATAGGCTTTTTTGACTGCTACGGCACAATGGCCAGGGCCTGTGAGAGTTTGGTCAACAATCACTCCCAGATCTTTCTCGTGTACAGCACATTCCAGTTTTAAACCTCCCATGAAGTAATCCCGTCTAATGTTTTTATTACCTAGATGTACAACTTTACATTGTGCTACGGTAAATTTCATTTGCCACATTTCTGTCCAATTCTGGATTCAATCCAAATCATCCTGAATCACTTTAGTGGACCCTAAACTATTTGCCAAACCCCCCAATTTAGTGTCATCTGCAAATTTAACCAATCTGCTCTCTCTCAGTATTACTGTCAAGGTCATTAATGTAGATGAGGAACAGCAGGGCCCCTAACACCGATCCCTGGGGGACGCCACTCCCCACCATACCTAGCTCAGATGAGATACCACTGACCACCACTCTGTGTTCTGTCCTGCAACCAGTTTTGAATCCACTCCAGAATGCCTCCTGCAACTCCAATGGAGCTCAATTTAAAAATTAGTCTCTTATGCGGTACTGTACCGAATGCTTTCTGAAAATCCAAGTATATGACGTCATAAGCCCTGCTCTGGTCATAAGTCTTGATGGCCTCTTCAAAATATTCCAGAAGGTTTGTCAGGCATGACATTCCCTGACGAAAACCATATTGGCTATCCCTCAAGATACTGTTACGTTAAAGAAATAAGTCCGGCTCATCTTTTATGATAGATTCCAATATTTTGCTTGAATGCAAGTTAAACTGACTGGCCTGTAATTTCCTGGCTCGGTACATTCCCCTTTCTTATATATTGGTATTATCAGTGTTGTGCATGAACGGGAAAAAAGAACGACGTTCATGAACTCGTTCATTATTTTGACGAACGATGAACTGAACGTACGCATCTGCCGAAAACGAACGATTCCCTGAACGAGTTCATTTTGGGAAGGAATAACTGGCGTTCAATATTATTGCCAAAAATACTTCTCCCAGTAGACTTGTGATGACGTCATCAACTGACGCCGCCGCTGCTCTGTCTATGCCAATGAATGTACGTAGAACTGGAGGGGCGGCCGCCGTATCCTTCTTAGAGCGCAGTTGAAGAAACCAATATGGCGTGAAGTGCACCGCACTTCTGAATTTCCTATGGAGACTAACTAAGGGGTCTTCCGAAACAATTTCAACATAGTTGTGATCGAAAAACATTTAAGAATACAAATTAATGCACAATTTTACATGACACTGTTCAAGAAGTCGAGCATATAACACGTGTTAATCATAGGAAGCGCAACACTAACTAGCCACTTGTCGAGCTGGCTTGATAGGTAATCGGGTCGCTGTAGACGGCTGTGATCGCAAACTTTATCTGTAATCTAGCTGGCTAGATAAACTTAGTTGGCACAATAAACCCAAGTTGCATTTATACATAGAATTAGCCATAGCGAATGACCTGGCAGAAACGTTTATGTAACGTGTTCATACCGGATGAATTGCGCAAATAGCAGCATCCTTATCCGGCATCTGCCTATCTAGGGACTATTAAGTGAGCAAGCTGTGAGTTTTGTTTATAATTATTACGATAACGCAATTATAGCTAAGGCAGTCAACCAAACTGGCTAGCTTTCTATGATTGCCAGCGAAGATAGCGCTTCAGCATACAGCTCGGCTGTCGGTTCCGTGAGATGAAAACATAGCTCAGTAACCATGGGAGTTCAAACCATCGGCGGAACCCGACATTTTACTGGGGCACGTACCCCATTATTTGTCAGCAGTGCCCCAGTATAATTTTCCCCAAGGGATAAAAAAAAATCACGTTTTAAGTCTACATGTCCACATAATCTACAGCAAGAGAATTTACAGTAACAGAGTGCTTAGACCATGGGCGTAAAAATGCGTATGGACGCTATGGACGTGTCCATACCAATATTTTGATGTGTTTAAAATGTCCACCATACCAATTTTGAATGCGGCATTGCGCGGCATGCGGGACACAAAAGGTTAATTTTCCTTTCCGTAGTTCCGCCTCTTAAAGACGGCGTGTCATTGGTGGGGACAGCCTTGCTATCTGTGATTGGCTCCCCTTCCTGTATCCATCTTCATGACTGGGTTGTCATTGGTAAGTTGGTAGGCTACACGGTGAAAATAAAAAATAACAGCGTAATAACAGCGTCTACTGTCGCTGGCTCGGGGAATCATGTCTGACTCGGGCAGGAAAAGAAAAAAGGCGGACATTAGACATTATTTCACCCTGTCAATGGTAAGTTACTCACACTAAATAGTCTTGTAAAAACCTGTTCAGACCGCGACGCATTTTCTCTTCCAAGTGCTCGATTTCATTGTTTTTCCAGTAGCACAGCATTAACCTCAACATGCAGTAGCCTAATAACTTCCGTGCTTCCCATTCCCATGCTTGTCGTTTTGGAAGGGGGGTGCGTTGCAGTCTGACACGGATTCTACTGAAACATTAATCATGCTAAAAGTCTCTTAGAGTGGAGTGAAATAAGAACAGAAAATCTTTACATATTTTTTAGAATCCGCTCATATTTAGCCCTATTCGGACGAGAGAACAGAACGTGAGAAGGGTAGATCTTCACGCACGCACTGTTGTGAGTTGTGACAGTTGTCACGTGACCGCCATCTCCACAATGCATGTTAATGCATCTGAATGCATTTTTACCCCACGTCCCCCCATAAAACTAGTCCCGTCCTAATAGGGCTTTAGATGGAATGGTTAGATGAATAATAATATAGAAGGACAACGTATTATTAATGCAATAAACAGCCAGCCGGCCTAAAATGTATTATTATTATTATTATTATTATTATTATTATTATTATTGTTATTATGCAACAAGAGACAAAAATAGGTAGTGTTTCTTGATCATAAATTTTGTTTTACAGCCACAACACAGCAGCTCTGCAGATCAGTCTCCATCAGGCAGACAGGTATATTTCATGTGGAAATTAAGCAACACACTGTATTGCTGATTGATGAGGCTGTATTTTGAGTAGGTTAGGTTATGACATAGGGAGGCATGGGAGGCAAATTATGTCCCCACCAATGTCAACACCATTATTACGCCCTTGGCTTAGACACACAACTACTTAATATGACGACTGTAACTCATTGCTAATTTATTCACTTCACTCCGTATAGTACACAATGGCACGTGGCTACTTAATATTCACGCGGCTTTGGCTGGATTCGGCTCACTTCAGAACTTAGGAACACAAGGTCACGCACACAGGGTGTCTGTCAGTGCTGACTGCTCTCACCGTCATTCGTTCACCTGTCTTCAGGTTAGTGCTGGGCAACTGCCTGTCCTTACTGTTTGTTTTCTCCTCTGTGTCGCCATTTCCATGGGAATTCAAATGTCACAACTTTGCTTAAACTTTAAGCTGCCGTCTTAATTGACGTAGCCTAGTGCAGACGTTAGCTGCTGCCCTATAGCTAACTGGCTCGTCATAGGCATAACGTTGATTCATAATGGTTAGCCTAGTAATGTCAACTCGGTGTCTGGAGATTGCTATCGATGTTTGATGACCATATATGAGCTATTTCACGTTAAAACATGGGTTCTGTATGAACAGAGAATCGGGCTCATCGAGTACTTTGGTTATGTGACATTGAGGATAACAAAGGACAGTACACAGTTTTGGTAAAGACTTAAAGATAGCCTACTGTTATAGCCGACATTAGTGAATATAGTTTTATGTTTAGTGAAGATGCACTGATTAGAATGGAACATATCAGATACAGTTTAATGATTGCAGTTATTGGTACCTTGATGGAATGGTTTACTTGAATTACGCAATGAATGTTTAGCCTACAATTAATACTGCAGTGAAAATGAAATGTGATTTGAATGTGAGTCAGTTTGGGGTAGCTTTGCACACTTTGTGCCTTGATTCAAAACTGTTGATATGGTAATGTTTTGTCTGTATTCCTCTGTGTATGTTTGTATGGCATAGATAATTTAGTGTTTTGGCCTGCCAGGCACGTAAACATACAGTTTATATTTAGAGTAATGGAAGAGCTATTTAATGTTGTACAGTCTTTTTTTGCTTGTACCAGGTTCAGAGGTCTAGAGTAAAGTGCAAAATGCATCAGTCCATTTCAGGTGGTTAATCATAGATCCAGACAACAAGATAATCTGATATGAATGTATAATTTGAAGCACTATTTATGCTTTTTATGATAAATTAGTGCTAAAAATAGTTTGTGCCCCAGCTGTGCCCCAGTACAGTATTGGGTCTAGAGACACCCCTGGTTCAAACTGCTACCAGCAGCAATGTTCTTGCAGACTATTCACTAATGCTGTGCAAGTGACCAGTCAGAGTCAGATGTGAGTCATATTGACCAACCAATGGATTAACCGTTGACTAAAACAAGCTCTTATAACTTCATTCCTGAAAAGCGTCAAGCAAAATTGCGCCTCGATTTTTAAAAAAATATGTAATCCAGTCCTACGCAGGAAAGATTTGCGATTGTATACCTTTTAAATAACAATAGCTGGAGTTTTTCCATTATAGTCAATGGGAAATTCAGTGGTGGGGTGCACTAGACACCTTTTACTCAGTGTTCTTGCCTACTGTAACATTGTTGGTCTTGGCTTATGTTTTTGAACTGCATTAGAGTGTGATTCATGCAGTTGTAATGAAGGACAGTTTCATTTTCACAGACTTTGCTGGACCTGACTTTCTGCATGTAGTTGCAACCTGCTGACATTTTTTTCAGCACCATAACTTGTTGAATAAAAGCTGTCTGTGATTCCATTTTTGGACATTGTGGCAGTGATTGGGAGTTGGGGATGAACAGATAAGAAGAGACTCTTATGAAGAAAAAAATTCTTGGATGACTGCGTTAAAAATGAACTTAAAAAAGAACTTAAAAAAGAACTAGTTCATTTTTTGGGCTGTGAACTTAGTTCATTTTTTTAAAAGAAATATGAACTATGAACTGAACTAGTTCATTTTAAAATCTGTGAACTGAACTTTGAACTAGTTCATATTAATTGTGAACTAACGCAACACTGGGTATTATATTGTCCTGTGTCCCATAATTTGGTATTTCTCCAGTTTCTAAAGACCGCCTGAAGATGGTGGATAGCGGCTTAAAGATGATATCACCAACTTCCCTGAGCACTCTAGGATATAAGCCATCAGGACCCGCCGCCTTATCTGCCTTTAGTTTATGCAACTTGTCTGATACTTCGTTATCCCGAACCTCAATTTCTGCTAAATAATCTTGAGTATTTAACATGCCCTCTGGCCAAATAATGACCGCCTCTGAGGTAAAATTCTCAACAAAGTAACTGTTTAATGCATCTGCAATATACTTGTTATCATATAACAGCGATCCCTTTTTATTCCTTATGCACTTAACCTGAACTTTAACTTTACTTTTTCTGCTGCAGTACTGAAAGAAGCGCTTAGGATTAGTTTTTTCCCCCTCTGCAATTTGTCTTTCATACAGTCTTCTAGCATTCCTCAGCTCTTTTTTGACCACAGCCCGCATTTTACAGTATTCAGCCTTAGTATTCTCATTTTTATCCTTTATGTAAATCTCATAAAGATTCCTCTTTTCCCTCAAAATCCTACGAATACTTTTGGTCATCCACTGAGGATTCTGCTTTTTCAGCTTACTTTTGGACACCTTTGGAATGAATCTGCATTGTGATTCAAGTAAAACCCCCTTAAATCTTTCCCACATTTCATTTACGGACTCACAGTCCAGGAGTGTCTCTCATTTTATCGCACTTAGATATGAGCACATCCTGCTCAAGTTCGCTTGCCTAAAATTGATAATTTTTGTTTTTGAATACACCTTTTTAACTTCCCATGAAACATCAAAATTAACAGCAGAGTGATCACTTGTCCCAAATGGCTCCAGTACCTCAACATTGCTGATTCTATCTGGGTCATTACAGAGCACTAAGTCTAAAATTGCCTTCTCTCTTGTCGGTTTATTAACATACAGCACTAAGAAATTATACAAAACCCAAAACCAGTGAAGTTGGCACATTGTGTAAATCGTAAATAAAAACAGAATACAATGATTTGCAAATCCTTTTCAACCTATATTCAATTGAATACACTGCAAAGACAAGTTACTTAATGTTCGAACAGGTAAACTTTGTAATTTTTTGCAAATATTACCTCATTTGGAATTTGATGTCTGCAACATGTTTCAAAAAAGCTGGCACAAGTGGCAAAAAAGACTGAGAGTGTTGAGGAATTTCCCATCAAACGCTTGGAACATCCCACAGGTGAACGAGCTAATTGGGAACAGGTGGGTGCCATGAGTATAAAAGCAGCTTCCCTGAAATGCTCATTCATTCACAAACAAGGATGTGCGAGGGTCACCACTTAGGGGTCTATTCTCCCATTAGCGCGTTAGTCTTTTTTTACGCGCTTCGAGTTAAGCGCTTTTGAGTTACGCGTATTCTCCCCTCCTCGCTTCGATCACGCCCACAGCGCTTAACTTCAGAGTGTAGGCGGCCTTATGAAATAGGTGTGACTGATCCAAAAAAGAGGCAGACTCTGTACAAAGCTCATTGATTATGGCTATCAGGAAAACATGGAAAAAGGATTTTCTGATTAACCATGAAAACGAATTTGCGGTCCATGGAAAACGCAAACCAAACTTTAAATTTGTATATTGTCGGTCTGCTGATAAAACCTCGTATCTCCAAACTGATAAGAAACGAAAACTCGTATGTCCACTATTCTTACATGCAAAATTAAACATTTTTATTTTAAACTATATTTATCCATTTATATTATTATAATAATTATTATTATTATTTTATTTTAGATTTATTTTTTATTTTCCTGTGAAGTTTGTCATTGTGAAGATACGAGGTTTTATATGCCGCTGTAATAGTAGGCCGTACCAATTACTAGACGTAATTCAGACATCTCTTTATTTATCCCCCGCCACGCGATTAGCGCGAAGCGGGGGATATAGCATTGGGCTCCGTCCGTACGGACACATAAAATTGCGGCGGCGGGGGATATGTTAGTGATAAAAACTTGTTATTTCTTACTCTAGCCACCATGGCATTAAAGCTATGCATACAAACAAATTGCCGCGATGATGAAATAATAAAAAAAGAATTTAGCGCTTCTCAATCAGCGAAATCAGATCATTGAAAATGTGCCCCTCCTACACCAGCCTGTTTGTTCCGTGGAAGACAGGGAAGAAGACAACGGGAACATTCTAGTCACACAAAGACAATCAAAGACAGTTTATATGATCTCATTTAGAAATTGCGCACTTGAAAACGACTCTGATATCAGGTTTGCAACTAAAGGACATGGAAACGACAAGGATTCTTACCCCGCACGCTGTCATCCCCCCGCACCAAAACCGCCTCAGTAATGACGGAATTCCATATCCATAGCCTATCATCCTATTTAATTTGAGCGACACATTCACTTGAACTTGTGCCTAATACTTTATTATAATCAATTATCCCATTTACTGATAATGATTCTTCCCATGTCGGCTATTGTTTAAAGGCTAAAATTGATTAACAAATGGATAGTGCTTTGGTATTTGCCAGGGTAGGGCTCAATCTAGAGTAGCCTATTTAATAATATCTTTATTCACACATTAAATTACACAGTATTACCTATGGTAAAAAATTACTAGGACTCGAGTTAGTTAATACAGATATCCTCAATTAGAAAATCAATCCCCTCACTCGTGAGAATATCACAACTTTTTAGATTATCACGAACATACAGGGCAGTCGCATTTGTTAATAGAACATGGAAGACAATGATGGTGACGTCGAGCCGAAAACCAAATTTCACAGATGTTGGTGTTGTGTGGCAAGCGAGCAATGAAGGCTGATCTGAGGAATTAAGCTGCGAATCGTTCTGGAAGTGGCTTCGGTGGGGAGATGTAAGCGCAGTATCCCCGATTTAAAGCATAAATGGAGAGATCTGCGGGGCGCTGTAAAAGCCAGGTTCTCTGCACACCGGAGAAGTGTACAACCAACAGGTGGTGGGCAACCATCATCCCCTGTGCATTTCACTGCACAGGAGGAGGGGATGGCATCCACTCTTTCTGCCGTGGAAGTGCATGGAGAAGAACTTGAAGCGCCAACGAACTGCGTCAGACACCTTGACACCGATGCCTGTGATGTGAATGACATCACCAGCCACTCTCTGAAACGACCCAGATGCCAGGAGCGACTGCGCAGTTCTAACGTTGATGACCACGGGTATGTTTTGTGGATAATTGCTGCGGCTGGATAGCTGTTCATCCAGAAGTCGGCAAAGATAGATGATTGCCTCATGCACGGTCCAGGCGAAAGCGCTGGATGCACTCGACGTTTGTTTGTCCCAGGATGTCCAGACGAAGCCGATATATGCGTGTTCGTCTTCGAGCTCGGCGCGCTTCTCTTACTCTTTCCCAATCACGCAAGAGTGCAAGCAAATGCAGGACTGGCATTTTGGCTTTAGATTTTGAGAGCATGGTAGAATAATGGTCTTATGTATATTCCTATTAATTCATTGTTTTGCGTTTGTAATTTAACTGATTGGAGAAGAGGCTGATGCATAATATCATGTGATGATTTCGTTTGATAAATTATCATGGCTTTGAGAAATGTAGTTTAGAAATAAGGAAGAACAATCGAATATTAAATGTCTCAACCTTTACCATGTTAAATAAAATAAAAGTAAAGTTAAAATTCGGCCTATAACCGACATCAAACGCAATATTCAATTTCGCCTAATGTTGGCGCTTGACCTTAATACAGCCCTCAAAAGCGCTTAACAGAAAAAGCGCGTAAGCCAGGGGGAGAATACGCGTGTTATTTGCACGAGAAACGCCCGGAAACGCCCCGATTTTGGCCTTGCTCCGCCCCAAGCGTGTAACTGCCTTCAAGGCGCGTAATGCACAGACTTAAGTCGAGGGGAGAATACGCGTAGGCTGAAAAGCGCGTAGCTACGCGCTTTTTTCGACTTAAGCGCATGGGAGAATAGACCCCTTAGTGAACAAATGCGTGAGCTGATTGTCGAACAGTTTAAAAACAACATTCCTCAACAAGCTATTGCAAGAAATTTAGGGATTTCATCATCCACGGTCCGTAATATCGTCAAAAGGTTCAGAGAATCTGGAGAAATCACTGCACGTAAGCGACAAGGCCGAAAACCAACATTGAATGCCCGTGACCTTCGATCCCTCAGGCGGTACTGCATCATAAACCAACATCAGTGTGTAAAGGACATCACCACATGGGCTCAAGATCACTTCAGAAAACCACTGTCAGTAACTACAGTTCTTCGCTACATCTGCAAGTGCAAGTTAAAACTCTACAATGCAAAGCGAAAGCCATTTATCAACAGCACCCAGAAACGCCGCCGGCTTCGCGGCCCAAGCTCATCTGAGATGGACTGATGCAAAGTGGAAAAGTGTTCTGTGGTCTGACGAGTCCACATTTCAAATTGTTTTTGGAAACTGAGGACGTCGTGTCCTCCGGACCAAAGAGGAAAAGAACCATCCGGACTGTTATAGGCGCAAAATTCAAAAGCCAGCATCTGTGATGGTATGGGGGTGTATTAGTGCCCAAGGCATGGGCAACTTAGACATATGTGAAGGCACCATTAATGCTGAAAGGTACATACAGGTTTTGGAGCAACATATCTTGCCATCCAAGCAACGTCTTTTTCATGGATGCCCCTGCTTATTTCAGCAAGACAATGCCAAGCCACATTCTGCACGTGTCACAACAGCATGGCTCCGTAGTAAAAGAGTTCGGGTACTAGACTGGCCTGTCTGTAGTCCAGACCTGTCTCCCTTTGAAAATGTGTGGCACATTATGAAGCGTAAAATATGAAAACGGAGACGCCGGACTGTTGAACAACTTAAGCTGTACATCAAGCAAGAATGGGAAAGAGTTCCACCTGAAAAGCTTCAAAAATTGGTCTCCTCAGTTCCCAAACGTTTACTGAGTGTCGTTAAACGGAAAGGCGATGTAACACAGTGGTAAAAAGGCCCCTGTGCCAACTTTTTTGCAATGTGTTGCTGCCTTTAAATTCTAAGTTAATGATTATTTGAAAAAAAAAAAAAAAGTTTCTCAGATTGAACATTCAACATCTTGTCTTTGCAGTGTATTCAATTGAATATAAGTTGAAAAGGATTTGCAAATCATTGTATACTGTTTTTATTTACGATTTACATAACGTGCCAACTTCACTGGTTTTGTAATTTATAACATCTAGAAATTCTTCCTCCCCCCTTCCCTGTCCTTTCACCATTTCCCAATTGATACCAGGATAATTTAAGTCTCCCATAATAACAGTCTTTCCACCTCTACAAGCTTGCGTGATCCTCCTAAAAAGCATTTCATTGACTGAACTGTCCAAAGCTGGTGGTTGATAGCATACTCCTATGTTTAAACCTGTCTCGTGTTTGCTAATGAGCCTGACCCAGATATCTTCACAGGGCAAGGAGTGTTCAATTTGGGGAATTTCCTGTACATTTATAAACTTGAAAAAATGGCATATTAGGTCCCCTTTAACAAGCTCATAATTTAAACTGTCCTCAATTGACAAAGCAGCTATTACTTCTTGCACTTTCCCGGACTTACATTGGCCCCCTGAAGAGCCCCCAATATATGTCACAGCCCAAGTAATTTATGAAAATTTAAATGAGTGCGCAACAAATGAAAATAACCGGGAACAACCTGCAGGAGTGTGAAATGGGAAGGAGGGGGAAAGCAATGTGAAAAGCGGACAACGAAATAAAGTGAACAAGTCTCTTTTATTGGTGGGAAAAAAAAATATATATATACACAGTGTCGAGTGCAAATAATTATATATACTAGTTTAAAAAAAACATGAATAGACAGACAAAGCACACATCCAAGGATCTGGACTACGAGCGTTGCCAAATAAACTAAATCAACAAAACCAAATGAAACTAGCTATTGGGGGAAAATTACCTTACTACCTTGAGAGCAACTAAATGACAACAAAAACCTAACTAACTACACTATCCAAACAGAACATACAGTGGGTGGCAACTGGTCCTACTCAAGGGTGTGTATACATCCGACGTACACCTACATGGATATGTATAGGAGCCCCCGTCTACCCTGTTTTTACCTCAGTGTGGCAATAAAAAAAACAGTACTTATAATATGGCGAAACGTAACTGAAACTTAATAACACAGCCCAACATGAACATTTCACAGAGATGGCGAAGAAAAACACACAAACACGACAGCGGCAAACAGCTGTGGAAGGTGATGAGGTCCAGACGGTTTTGATTTCTGGGGCCTCTCCAGAGTGGTGGGAAGCAGGGCAAGGCACGGCAGATGAATGATGATTGACTGCAGAGCTGATGAACGCTGAGGAGGTGGAAGTGACTATTCACAAATACGAGGGAGGGAGTGTGGAGGCAACAGTGGTGGAGAATCTTGAGGAGAGAAAGAGAGAGCGATAGCAAAAAAAACTACCATTCACTCGACTATACATGAGTTCGTAACAGCAGATGTGCAAGGAATTGAACATAAAACGTGTTGGAATGAAAACTGATTGAAGCGATTGTTGATGAGTCCAAAGAAAATACAGGCCCCGCGAACGAGACTATAAGCGCTACAGCAGCCTTCGAGGTCGGACATATCGCTTACTCGGCCAGTGATTTAATACCCCCAAGTAAATTTCTTCATTCGTATGATTACATTGTGGAGAAGAGTGGCAGAAACAACAAGTGTTTAGAGCGAGGTATTAAAGTGGTAATACATAAGATTTTAATTGGTCTGTTTATACTGAAATCTTTTGCAATAAATTGTAATTGCAGGTGCGCTTCTGCGCTTCATTTCCCATAATTCTTGAAGAGACCCAACAGTGTTGCCTGTATGACGTCGGTAAATTAACGGCTCTTACCCGTCCCAAGCCTCCTCAACTCTCATGCAGACAGGAAAGATGCTCTTTGACACGGTAATAGAACTTTATAAAAGAGAGAATAATGTAACGTTCAGTGGCAGTTTGTCTGCCGCAACAAAGGGAAGCCAAAACCTCGCCCTTCAAACCTTAACTACTTTAACCTTTCATAGTTTACTTTTCTAGATCAGCAGTTGCTCATACAAATAGGTAGGACAGTCCAATTTATTTTCGATACCATTTTTATACATACGCCTACTCCAAGATCAGGTGTATAACAAGAAAAGAAATCATGTTATGTTCAATTTAGAAAATATCTTATCAGTAACTTTTGTTGAGTCCTACTCAGTAGATGTACATGTCATCGAAAACCTCATTCAATTTTCTCACGACAATGCGGTTTTATGCTTCCATTTTACATTTGATTTTTGGTGTTATTTTGGAGCAGAGAGTCATCAACCAATGTTAATTGCCTGTTATTTTGAATTTTTACAAAATTTAGGAACAATTTAGTCGTATATTTTGTGACTTATATCCGATTTTTATTGCTTTTCAGAAAAATACCACGACCAAATTGTGTTTGTTGATGTTGCTGCGCTATGACGACAGAATATGTCTTTGTCATATAATTTAAATATAAATAACAATATGAGCATCATACCCGTACAAACACTTGAAATAAATCAAGCACAGGCATATTTTTGACTTTGTTACTGGTATTTTACCTTAATAAAGCAAATTAACTAACTCCAGGTGTGTCATAATTGTGTACGAAAAGTTACAACCCATGGAAAAACTTGCCATTTCTGTCCGAGAAAACATGTAGTGTCCGTAGACAGAGTGTTTTTTCAGTCCATTTCAAAGGTTTTAAGCCAGTATTTTTGTCCATAGTGTTGGTAATTGGTCATTATAATAGAACTCATTCAAAATATGTTGTGGGAATGAGTTAATTCGCAATTATCACAGCCCTGTTCGCAAATTGCGTAGTGTGTCCGTAGACAATGTAGTGTCCGTAGACAATGGCCTTATGGTTTATAAAACTTGGAAAACTCAATCTACTGAAGATTTTATTTGTTTTTTTCTGATATCTACTCCAAAATAGTAACTTCTAGTTTGTTTATCATGAAGTGAAATGCTCAAAACACTCAAAAAATATACTTTATGGTGTCCATTATCATGATCTAAACACATTAGTGGAGGGAAATGGATTAGTATGTTGTTATACATAACAGTTATGCCATAAAAGTTTTCTATGTCTCAAATGTTTTGAATTAAGGTATTTTTCTAATAAATAATTCTCATTCTGTGTTTATTTATAGGTACTTGTTTGAGTAATACTACATGAGATTATGGGTTCTAAATTCGCAATCCAGGCACAGGCGCGGCGAATTAGGGGGTGCGCCGCGCCAAGGGGGTGTGTCCAGGCGTATGTTGCAATTTCGTGCTCGGCATAGCCTGGCGCAAGTACTCCTCTGTCCTGCCTTCCTACGCGAGTGGCGAAGGCGGCGTGTTTGGGTATAACACAACCATGTCAAATCTTCACCAGTCAAATGAGCTCCTCTTCTCACCTTTAATGTGTTGGAATATAGAAGCCTCTGTCCTATATCTGCATGATGCGTTAATGTTGTATTTTTCTTTGCTGCTTCAGGCATGTTTTCTGCACCGCTTACGAATATGATTTAGCTGGCTAGCTGGGGCATTCCCAAATTATTACCATTAGCGAACTTGAATGGAATTTCAAAACAAACTTATGAAGTTGGAATGAAATACGTCGAGGGTTGCTCATTGGGAAGAGAAATGATGGATAGCGTGTTCCCATTATTAAACCCTGTTGCTGCATAAAATGTTGAGCTTAACATGCATGGACAACAATGCAGGAAACACTACACATTTATTTTCAATATGTGATCTTAACTCAGTACGACATCATAGCAATCAGGCTGTATTCCTTTCCCCCACTAAAAACGACCTAAGTGACAACAATAGTAGAGTATTGAGCTGCTTGCACAAACAAGTTTTTCGCTCAACAGATTGCGTTGAACGCAGTGTCTCATGTCCGAAAGTCTGACAGGGTTTTAATATATCTCCGTGTCCGACAGTAGATTATTGTTTTTAATTTCTTCAAATCTACTGACTCTTTTAGATATTAAACGTGAATGTTTTGATAAGAGGGCTCAGTTCTTCAAGATAAATACCGAGAATTTCAATCAATGTTTCTGTTTAAGCTCTGCTCAATGACGTGAGTCGACATTGGCGCTGAACAATGTACAATGCTACCGTGTCTGACAAAAAAAAAAAAAAAAGGACGATTGGAACAGATTGATAACGAAATGAAAAATAAAAAGAAACATTTTAACAACAAAACATCCAATGAACACTGCGATTTATTTATTTGCGGGTCATCTTTTTTGGATGTTCCGTTTGTTGGTGATATATTTTATTCTTTATTTCGTTATAAATGTGTTCTCATATCAATACTTTTACTTTTTGCTGGCTGCTGGACATGGAGTTTTTTGCATTTCGCGTAGGACAGTCTTGATCGTGCATGCGATAATTTATTCACACTGTCAAAGCTCGTGGAATTGATTTGCTCACTGACTACAAGTACTATTTTATCTCTGGTGTGGAAATAAAGCGTGAATCTGTTCGGTCCATCTGACTAATTTTAAAAAGAAAGAAAACAGTCTTTATTCGGTCTATCTTCAACAGAAGAAAACAGACGAATAGGCTAAAAAGACCAAGGAAAGTCGATAATGATCAATTTGCTTTTGGTGAAGGTCGAACACAAACATGGCCAAGTTTGCACGTCTAATAATTCCTGGAATACTCTGAAAAATTAGAACTTCTATGACTTTCGGACACGCAGCTATATTAAAACCCTGTCCAACTATTGCGACTTTGCATTGACTTTGTCTGTAATCAGTCGTGCAAAAAATTTGTCTCGTGTCCAGTGTGCAAGTGGCTTTACTGAGCATAGAACGCAAGCAATATATCCAGTTTGTGGTAGGCTGAGAAAGATGTGAAGTCGTTAGTTTGCATCACAGATTCAGCTACGTTGATTAAGCCAGCTCAAGTTTCCATTACGCGTGCCAAACGCCTTTAATCTGACATGAGGACAATCGATGTAGATACTATAATTTATGTCCTTATTCAGATAGTTACATTAAATAGTGCTTCCTGTAATTATATATTGCATTGAAATGTGCCTGACATTCTGGAAACCTGCCTGTGAGATTTTGGTGACGTGTGCGCCGGTCAGCCAAATTACTACTGCACGGAAATTAAACCAGGTTGATGCTGGCAAGTTTTCTGCACAACTCCAGTGGAGAATTTTTCTACGAAATTGTCACAGCATCTTAAAGAATATGTGACACCTCCCCCTACTACGCCGCCACACCCATCTCGGCGCACGTTCGTCTACCAAAGGCTGCGCACAGTGCTGCACCTCACGAAATTACCACTGCGCGGACTGCGCCATTCAAAATTACTACTGCGTGGGCTGTGCCACGCTACGCCGCCTGCGCTGCGCCAAGAAATTAGAGCCCTATAAGTGTAGTGTCCGTAGACAACACACAACATTCCTCACTTGCGGTCATGCTGCGAAAAAACCGATAGGTCTTGGGCTCTGATCTTTCGGAATTATATTCTCCAGACACCATTGCACCTTTACACAGACAAATGGTTACCCTAGGAGTAAATTCTAAAATTAGCAATTTTGCACCAACTTATGTCCACCTGATCCTGTAGTAGGCGATTGCACCATGGAATTATGAGGGGGGACTGCAGCTGTGACCCCACTTTCCAAAGGCAGAGAACTCACATTAGAGCCAGTGAAAGGGGGCGAATGAGGAAGAGCACAACTTTTTGCAGCATGCCACATTCAACCACCATTCCTTGAACATCCCCCTCTCTGGGTCTTTTTTTAGCACTAATTTATCATAAAAAAGCATCAATAGTGCTTCAAATTATACATTCATGTCAGATTATCTTGTTGTCTGGATCTATGATTTACCTCCTGAAATGGACCGATGCATTTGGCCTACTTGTGCACTTTACTCTAGACCTCTAAACCTAGGACAAGCAAAAAAGGAATCGCAATGAATCTTTATGAAATAAAAATTACTCTTACCATTACTCTAAATATAAACTGTATGTATACGTGCCTGGCAGGCCAAAACACTAAATTATCCATGCCATACAAACATACACAGTGGAAAAAAGACAGAACATTACCATATAATCAATTTTGAATCAAGGCACAAAGGGGTCTATTCTCCCATTAGCGCGTAAGTCTTTTTTTACGCGCTTCGAGTTAAGCGCTTTTGAGTTACGCGTATTCTCCCCCACGCGCTTCGATCACGCCCACAGCGCTTAACTTCAGAATGTAGGCGGCTTATGAGAGAGGTGTGACTGATCCAAAAGAGAGGCAGACTCTGTACAAAGCTCATTGATTATGGCTATCAGGAAAACATGGAAAAAGGATTTTCTGATTAACCATGAAAACGCATTTGTGGTCCATGGAAAACGCAAACCAGACTTTAAATTTGAATATCGTCGGCCTGCTGATAAAACCTCGTATCTCCAAACTGATAAGAAACGAAAACTCGTATGTCCACTATTCTTACATGCAAAATTAAACATTTTTATTTTAAACTATATTTATCCATTTATATTATTATAATTATAATTATTATTTTATTTTATATTTATTTTTTATTTTCCTGTGAAGTTTGTCATTGTGAAGATACGAGGTTTTATATGCCGCTGTAATAGTAGGCCGAACCAATCACAAGACGTAATTCAGACATCTCTTTATTTATCCCCCGCCGCACGATTAGCGCGAAGCGGGGGATATAGCATTGGGCTCCGTCCGTACGGACACATAAAATTGCGGCGGCGGGGGATATGTTAGTGACAAACACTTGTTATTTCTTACTCTAGCCACCATGGCATTAAAGCTATGCATACAAACAAATTGCCGCGATAATGAAATAATAAATAAAGAATTTAGCGCTTCTCAATCAGCGCAATCAGATCATTGAAAATGTGCCCCTCCTACACCAGCCTGTTTGTTCCGTGGAAGACAGGGAAGAAGACAAAGGGAACATTCTAGTCACACAAAGACAATCAAAGACAGTTTATATGATCTCATTTAGAAATTGCGCACTTGAAAACTACTCCGATGTCAGGTTTGCAACTAAAGGACATGGAAACGCTTTAACAAGGATTCTTACCCCGCACGCGGTCATCTCCCCGCGTCTTCCCCGCCCCGAAACCGCCTCAGTAATGACGGAATTCCATATCCATAGCCTATCATCCTATTTGATTTGAGCAAGACATTCACTTGAACTTGACACTAATACTTTATTATAATCAATTATCCCATTTACTGATAACGATCCTTTCCATGTCGGCTATTCTCTAAAGGCTAAAATTGATTAACAAATGGATAGTGCTCTGGTATTTGCCAGGGTAGGGCTCAATCTAGAGTAGCCTATTTAATAATATCTTTATTCACACATTAAATTACACAGTATTACCAATTGTAAAAAAATTACTAGGACTCGAGTTAGTTAATTCAGATATCCTCAATTAGAAAATCAATCCCCTCACTCGTGAGAATATCACAAATTTTTAGATTATCACGAACATATAGGGCAGTCGCATTCGTTAATAGAAGATGGAAGACAATGATGGCGACGTTGAGCCAAAGCCGAAAACCAAATTTCACAGATGTTGGTGTTGTATAGCAAGCAAGCAATGAAGGCTGATCCGAGGAATTAAGCTGCGAATCGTTCTGGATGTGGCTTCGGTGGTGAGATGTAAGCGCAGTATCCCCGATTTAAAGCATAAATGGAGAGATCTGCGGGGCGCTGTAAAAGCCAGGTTCTCTGGAGAACTGCACACGCAACAGTGGGCAACCATCATCCCCTGTGCATTTCACTGCACAGGAGGAGGGGATGTCATCTACTCTTTCTGCAGTGGAAGAGCATGGAGAAGAACTTGAAGCCCCAACGAACTGCGTCAGACACCTTGACACAGACGCCTGTGATATGTGTATGACATCACCAGCCACTCTCTGGAAGAACCCAGATGCTAGGAGCGACAGCGCAGTTCTGACGTTGATGACCACGGGTATGTTATGTGGATAATTGCTGCGGCTGGATAGTTGTTCATCCAGAAGTCGGAAAAGATAGATGATTGCCGCATGCACGGTCTAGGCGAAAGCGCTGGATGCACTCGATGTTTGTTTGTCCCAGGATGTCCAAACAAAGCCGATATATGCGTGTTCGTCTTCGAGCTCGGCGCGCTCCTCTTACTCTTTCCCAATCACGCAAGAGTGCAAGCAAATGCAGGACTGGCATTTTGGCTTTAGATTTTGAGGGCATGGTAGAATGATGGTCTTCTGTATATTCGTAGCCTATTAATTAATAGTTTTGAGTTTGTAATTTAACTGATTGGAGAAGAGGCTGATGCGTAATATCATGTGATTATTTCGTTTGATAAAGTATCATGGCTTTGTGAAATGTAGTTTAGAAATAAGGAAGAACAATCGAATATTAAATGTCTCAACCTTTACCATGTTAAATAAAATAAAAGTAATGTTAAAATTCGGCCTATAACCGACATCTAACGCAATATTCAATTTCGCCTAATGTTGGCGCTTGACCTTAATACAGCCCTCAAAAGCGCTTAACAGAAAAAGCGCGTAAGCCAGGGGGAGAATACGCGTAAGTGTTATTTGCATGAGAAACGCCCGGAAACGCCCCGATTTGGGCCTTGCTCCGCCCCAAGCGAGTAAGTGCCTTCAAGGCGCGTAATGCACAGACTTAAGTCGAGGGCAGAATACGCGTAGGCTGGAGCGCTTTTTTGACTTAAGCGCATGGGAGAATAGACCCCAAAGTGTGCAAAGCTAGACCAAACAACTGACTCACATTCAAATCACATTTAGTTTTCACCGCAGTATTAATTGAAGGCTAAACATTCATTTTGAAATTCATATAAATCATTTCATCAAGGTATCAATAACTGCAATCATTAAACTGTATCTAATGTGTTCTATTCTAATCAGTGCATCTTTACTAAACATAAAATTGTACTCACTAGTGTTGGCTATAACAGTATGCTATCTTTAAGTCTTTACCAAAACTGTATACTCTCCTTTGTTATCCTCAGTGTCTCATAACCAAAGTACTCAATGAGCCCTTTTCTCTGTTCATACAGAACCCATGTTTTAACGTGAAATAGCTCATATATGCTCATCAAACATTGATAGCAATCTCCAGAAACCGAGTTGATGTGCTAGGCTAACCATTATGAATCAATGTTATGCCTATGATGGGCCAGTTAGCTATAAGGCAGCAGCTAACGTCTGCACTAGGCTACTTCGATTTACAGCCAGAGCTAGCTAGCAAGATGGCAGCTGAAAGTTTAAGCAAAGTTGTGACATTTAAATTCCCATGGATATGGCGACACAGAGGAGAAAACAAACAATAAGGACAGGCAGTTGCCCAGCACTATCCTGAAGACAGGTGGAAAGAATGACGGTGAGAGCGGTCAGCACTGACAGACACTGTTGTGTGTGCGACCTTGTGTTCTGAAGTTCTGAGGTGAGCACTAGCCGAATCACTGCCAAAGCCACGTGAATATTAAGTAGCCACATGCCATTGTGTACTGTATGGAGTGAGAGAGAAATAGCATACGGCTTGTGTCAAAATGATTTAATGAGATGAAGAGTTCACATGAGTTCATTTGAAAAAATTTAAAAAGAGGTTATTATAGTTCATTTTGTATTTTCCACCCTTCTCCCTAATCCTCCCCCCTCTCCTCTTCTCTCTCTCTCCGGGGAGGCTGTGTGTGAGTGAGACTCACCATCGTCCCCAAGCCCCCCTTCCCCCTTGCACGTTCTGGTGCGGGGAGAGAATTTTATACATTTTAGTGTGCTTTGGCGTGTTTTCCGTTTTTTTTGTGGGGATGAACCTTTTAAAGCATTTGTTTTTGTCGTTTTATAGTTTAGTGGTTTTTAAACGCGTATTATTTGTGTGGTTGGGGAGGGAAGTGAAAGTGATAGAAGTTGTAAAACTTTATTTCAAGAGTTTTGTTGGTTGTGTGGGGTAACGAAAGAAACGGAGAGTTTCGGAGAGAAAAGAGTCTTTTTGTAAAGCAGAAAAAATGAGAGCAAGAAGTCTTAAAACGGGTAAAATTAAGCTGGTGCAGTGTATAAGTGTGTGTAAAGGAGAAAGAGAGAAAAAATTATTTACCAGTTTTTCGGCGCGTTGTGCTTGGAAAAGAACAGTTACCAAAAAGTTGTAATGGAGTTGATGAAAGAAGTACGAAATAAGTATGGTTTCCATGTAGAGTGTTAATTCCATACGTCTTCTTCCCTGGTCTGTGGCCTTGTTTACAAGGGTCCAAAAATCCTTTTTACCATCCGTTTGAAAGGTCAATCAGATTCAAAATGTCTCATATAAACACCTTAGCCAATCTGATTCACCCGGATCCGATTGTATTTTGGATCGGATTGTAAGAGGTAGTCTACGCTGATTGATAATCCGCTCCATGTAAACGACTGAGTGGAGCGGATTGTATTGATAAAGAGGATTGTTTGGTCCGCACATGCGCTCCTAGTACGTAAGAGGCTCGTAAGTGAAGTGATGTACGCAGAGCCAAACTAAAACAAACATGGTGAATAAACAGAGGAACTGGACGGTGGAGGAGACAAAGTTTTTGATAGAAACCCTGCTAGAGTTAAAGATTGTAGAGAGATTAGATGGTAGAAAGTCACAAAACACGGAGTTGTTCAAACAGTTACACGAAATGCTGGAGGCTCCAGGTGTGAAGATGACAACCGGGCAAATTAAAACACGCTGGAAAGCGCTAAAAACGGCGTATTATAAAGCTAAAGTCCAGAACCAAAAAAGCGGTTCCGACCCCTCAAGTTTCCCATTTTTTCATCTTATGGACAAAGTAATGGTAGACAGGCCTTTGGCAAATGTGGATAACCATGGTGTTGGACATAGGGCTTGTTCCTGCCCTGGAGGAAAGCAGCATAGGTGGGTCTAATGTAATGTATAATCTTTGTTACCCTTATCTGATGTTAGCTAAACATTGTTTTTTGTTGTAACGTTACTCTTTAAATGGACCATGAGTCTGCAGAAAAATACGAATGTATGAAGGAATTAATGAATAACGTTCAAGCTGTGCATGAGTTTTAGGTCCTTCATTCATTATTCAACGTTAATCATTTAAACACGATGGTGTTTGCTGTATTTTATGTGTTATATGATTATGTGATGCTGCTCCTTACAATAAAGTATATGAAATGTCAGTTTAAGATCCATACATCTGGTGTAACATGTTAGCTGATCCCTCTCCATTACATTCATAATGCTATCAAGTTTAACACGGGTTAATAGCTTAAAAATCCATCCAGATATAATGAAATGTAGACCTATTTTAGATTGAAGACGTATGTGTGTGTGTTTTGGATATCATAAATTGCAGGTCCTGCAATTGTGCCTGTGTACTTCGTGATGGAGTTACATAAACAATATATTGTGCAGCCCTAATGGTAAGTCTTTATTTTCACCACACAGATGGGGGGGATTTTGGTGGAGAGCCAAGCCCAGGCGGATCTGTGGAGGGAGAAAATGAGAGGACTACCAACACCGAACAAGAGAGTGAGACCCCAGGCACCACAGAGCTTGAGAATGAGACCCTAGGCACCACGGACCAAGACGTGTGTATTTCAAAGAAACGGACCACCAAAAAGAGTAAGCCATGTTAGAGAGTAAATGTTGTAAAACAGTCCAGACGCATGAGCCTAGTCTGATGATTCGATAAGTGAGTTTTGCCTTGTCTTGTCTAAATGCACCAGAGACAGAGAGAAACTACAATTAGAAAGTAAAATGAAAGGAGCTGAATTAATTAATTCTTACCAATGTCATATTTCCATTTCCTTAGGATCCAAACCACAACAGTGATCTGCATATGCCAAAGCTCTTCGTACCTCGTCTGCAGAACAACAGGACTTCATGCAGAAGCTACGGGAGTCTCAACGTGCATGGGAAGAAGAGCAACAAGTAAAACAAGAAGAAAGGGATGTCTCGTTCCTCAGAAGCTTAATAGAACAAAGCTCACGTGGAAATGAGCGTCTCGTGGGTCAGTTATTTGATGGTCGAAAAACCCTCTTCCCTCCACTGCCAGTTCCACCTCCACATTCAGGTCCACCATTCCATTACCATCTCCGATGCCCCCTCAACCCTACCCAGGCTACATCTACACAGCTCAGTATTCTCAGAGTCCAGAGTCAGAATGCAGCATACCCGACCTAGGTTAGCTGGAAAGACATCTATTTGTAGCAATACAGCCAATACTTGTTTACAGATAACACTTGTTATCCAATGTTTACTGTTGTCAATTTCTATTTGTTTTTACATCAATATTAGTTGTAATACTAATGTAAAAAAGTATTTGTTTACAGCTGTTCTTGATTGCTTGAAGTTCAGCACTTTCATGACACTTGTCACTTTACTCAGCACAACTGTCAGGCCCCTGACCTGATTGTATGTACACTTTTTTGTGTTGTGTGATAATACCTCAATAACATGGTGCTGTATTACAGAAGTTCAAGGAAATCCATTTTTGGTGATAATAACTTTAACATTATTTATTGTTGTACTACAGCAATAAACAAAGATATCAGGATTTGTTCTCTTGAACCTCTGTACCACAAATCTCATATACACCCAACCTCAGCTTGAGGAATTTTACATTCAGTTTTTCCAAAAAATCCATCATTTTGTCAATGTTAATATGTGGGAACCAACCGACTATATTTACAAATTGTTCTGTAGTTGCTATTTTCCTAATGCAGAAGACTTTTATTTTTCCTCAAAAGAAATTATTTTAAAAACAGTTGACAAATTAAAAAAATCAAAGCAAGGAAATAGGAATGCAGTAAGCCTTGCTAAAGAAATGTTTATCTATAGCTCAAAAATAGCAATACTTGAAGTACAATGACAAATTATTATTTGCTAAAAACTGGAACATGGGCATAAGCTAAAACCAGGGCTACAACTAAGACAAACCATACATGAATCAGCAGAAACATTATCTTTGATAAAAGAATTTAGCACAAATGCACACAAAAAGACAGAGCCCATATTAGCGCTGCTGCCCTTTACGGAGTGGGAAGTGAGTGGCCATATAATTCTTCAGTGCCTCCCTTGCTCTGCTTCCATGGCCCTGGTTATTCTCTGGCTGGTTGGGCGGAGGGTAGGTGGGCTGAGGGTAGTCAGCTGTAAGGTCAGCAGCCTCCTCCAACCAGTTTCTGTTGCTGTCATTCTCCTTTTGGCAAAAATGGTGGAGTGCACAGCATGTGGCAATCATCTTTGGTGTAAAGATCTAATGAAAGTCGCTTCTCTTCAGAAGAACCCTCCACCTTGCCTTTAGCATACCAAAAGTCATCTCAACACCTGCCCTGGCTGAGCTGAGGTAGACACTGAAGGACTCCTCCTCTGGGGTTATGCGAGGGGAGTTTGGGTATCCCTTCATCAGCCAGTCCAGTAAGGGGTATGCAGGGTCACCGACAATTAAGAGAGGGACTTCAACTCCTTCAATTGTCCTCTCCACTAAAAAGGGCAAAGGAAATAATAATAATTGTTTTTATTATTACTAATTAATTATTTAATGATTTAATACACATTTTGTGTAGTGTTGATTTTTTAACTGGCCTTACCCTAGGCAGCAGGTGAGCCCTCTGGTACAGGTCTGACTGTTGCAGGACTCTTGCATCATGTGCACTTCCCGGCATTTTGCAGCTAATGCTTCGGAAACTGGAGGAAAACGTGAAAATTTGACAAGTGCTTTAAGTTTCCACAGTATATTCAGTATGACTTCATAACATTGAACAGAATATGGCCTGGTGCAAATTAAAGTGGGACATTTGGCCAAAAATGAAAGTTCCTGGTAGTTTCCAAATATTCCCCTATTTTGTAGAGTATGAAGCTATGGTTTTAGAAAAACTAAATTTTGAAGCTAAGACTATAATTTTTTTTTTATAAATTTACACTTGTTATGGTGAAGGAAGCTAAAAAAAAATGACACCCATTCCGTTTCTGTTTGAGTGGAAATATAGATGTAATAAAGATCCATACATCTTTTACTTCATTACCACAAGATAACTGCGGTCCTTGTGTTTCATGATGTTCATTTTCATTACACTATAGCAAATATTAATGAAAATATCTTGGCTTTTCAGTTTCTGGAAATAAAAAAGATGGTATTTCTTCAGAAATGCTTTCTTATTATAAATGATAGGGAATAGGTGATTTGACGCATCTGGAAAAAATGAGCAACATGGTCAATTGCAAACACAGTGCTGAAAACGGTTTAATGATAAGTGTAGTGGGCACAAAGCGGTGGCATGATAAAACCCAAAACCAGTGAAGTTGGCACGTTGCGTAAATCGTAAATAAAAACAATACAATGATTTGCAAATCCTTTTCAACCTATATTCAATTGAATACACTGCAAAGACAAGTTACTTAATGTTTGAACAGGTAAACTTTGTAATGTTTTGAAAATATTAGCTCATTTGGAATTTGATGCCTGCAACATGTTTCAAAAAAGCTGGCACAAGTGGCAAAAAAGACTGAGAGAGTTGAGGAATGCTCATCTAACACTTATTTGGAACATCCCACAGGTGAACGGGCTGATTGGGAACAGGTGGGTGCCATGATTGGGTATAAAAGCAGCTTCCCTGAAAGGCTCAGTCATTCACAAACAATAATGGGGTGAGGGTCACCACTTAGTGAACAAATGCGTGAGCTGATTGTCGAACAGTTAAAAAACAATATTCCTCAACGAGCTATTGCAAGAAATTAGGGATTTTATCATCTACGGTCCGTAATATCGTCAAAAGGTTCAGAGAATCTGGAGAAATCACTTCACGTAAGCGACAAGGCCGAAAACTAACATTGAATGCCCGTGACCTTCGATCCCTCAGGCGGTACTGCATCAAAAACCGACATCGGTGTGTAAAGGACATCACCACATGGGCTCAGGAACACTTCAGAGAACCACTGTCAGTAACTACAGTTCTTCGCTACATCTGCAAGTGCAAGTTAAAACTCTACAATGCAAAGCGAAAGCCATTTATCAACAGCACCCAGAAACGCCGCCGGCTTCGCTGGGCCCAAGCTCATCTAAGATGGACTGATGCAAAGTGGAAAAGTGTTCTGTGGTCTGACGAGTCCAAATTTCGAATTGTTTTTGGAAACTGTGGACATCATGTCCTCCGGACCAAAGAGGAAAAGAACCATCCGGACTGTTATAGGCGCAAAGTTCAAAAGCCAGCATCTGTGATGGTATAGGTGTGTATTAGTGCCCAAGGCATGGGCAACTTACACATATGTGAAGGCACCATTAATGCTGAAAGGTACATACAGGTTTTGGAGCAACATATGTTGCCATCCAAGCAACGTCTTTTTCATGGACGCCCCTGCTTATTTCAGCAAGACAATGCCAAGCCACATTCTGCACATGTTACAAAAGCATGGCTCCGTAGTAAAAGAGTGCGGGTACTAGACTGGCCTGCCTGTAGTCCAGACCTGTCTCCCATTGAAAATGTGTGGCGCATTATGAAGCATAAAATACGACAACGGAGACCCTGGACTGTTGAACAACTTAAGCTGTACATCAAGCAAGAACGGGAAAGAGTTCCACCTGAAAAGCTTCATAAATTGGTCTCCTCAGTTCCCAAACTGAGTGTCGTTAAAAGGAAAGGTGATGTAACACAGTGGTAAAAAGGCCCCTGTGCCAACTTTTTCGCAATGTGTTGCTGCCTTTAAATTCTAAGTTAATGATTATTTGCAAAAAAAAAAGTTTCTCAGTTTGAACATTGAACATCTTGTCTTTGCAGTGTATTCAATTGAATATAAGTTGAAAAGGATTTGCAAATCATTGTATTCTGTTTTTATCAACGATTTACATAATGTGCCAACTTCACTGGTTTTGGGTTTTGTACAAACAACAGTTGTTTTCACCAGATAGGCGTTATGGTTGGGACACCAGTCTTCCTCATTGTTATTCTTCGTGTAGGTCACAGTAAGTTCCTTTCTGTTGGTATACAATGTCCATCAGAATAATTAAGTATAACAGACACATTAAACTTAAGTTTCTGTCCATAGCAAATTTGAAAAGTTTGCTAATTTGCAAAAAATATTAAAGAAATGGCTGTTTTTAATTGAGTTTGTGGAGTGTATGATGATCAATGCACTTCACTCTGCTGGATATAGTGATAAAACAAAATTCCACGGCTCCTTTTCTATAGGTATGGAGTTTATTTTCTGAATATTGACAGATGCAATTGAAGTTTATTTCCCCGTTATGGTTGGGACAATATTGAAATATCAAAAAACTAATGAATTATTAAAGGAATATCTGAGAAGATTGTGTGACAATCAAATTAAACAGTAATTATTAGCACTTCTAATGTATGTACATGTAGCAAGTACCCCTCTTTCAATGAAATATCTACTAGGCTTCTGCATGTTTCTTTTTGCGATAGGCTGCTTGACGTTCTGCTTTCACGGAAAGTCTACCCATGTTGTTCAGGCACTCGTCATCTTATCTGAAAAAAAAAAATCAAAGTTACCTGCTGGCTGGTAAATCAGGAGTCTAAATCAAGTTAGTGTGTCTGAGCCATAAGTGTCCCGACCATAACGGCTGGTATTTAAAATATTTTTTGTAGTTATCAAATTATAGAGAAGCATTACCACCAAACTGTTTTGGGAATTTTTCAAGCTTATACCTGAAGACAATCAGGCAGTTAGTTGACTTAATTGGCGTGATTACTGAATAATAATTACATATCCCTATAAAGAGTGTTATTCAATACGTATCATCTAATTTATCTCTGCCCCACAAAAAATACATATTTTTGTGCATTGAAAGTGCTTTACATACTTATTAAACCTGTATTCTTAATCAAAGAAAAGTTTATTCAGATATTCCAAGCAGTAGAATAAAAATATAATGGTTGTTATGGTTGGGACATTCCGTTATGGTTGGGACACCTCATCATTTTTGATCTCTCCCTCAAAAAATTCAGCATCCAGCCAATAGGTATTTCATCATGGAGATGGTCTAGGGTTAAGGAAAATTTGAAGCAAGGTTAGAAAAATGCTTTTTCTTTAGTTTGCAAGAAACTGACTCAAAAAGAAGGCGTTATGGTTGGGACATTATACTATACATGCAAAAGGATACGTGCAGCAGAGGTAAAAGAAATCTACATGCTACATGAAAGTGTGTCAGGTAAGCTAAGTTAGACAAGCTGTAGTGAAACTACTCAGACAGAACCACTGCCACCAATGAGAGCCTGAGGTATTCCAAAGCAAAATTTTGGCTTCAAATGTACATTTTGTGCAAACAGCTCCTGTGTCTACACCAATTAATGAAGCAACGTAAATGTGGTATCGTTTGAAACATCAGGATTGCTTCAACAAAACAGCATATTAAATGGCATTTTTGTAAAAGATTATTCAAGTGCAGAGTCGAGCAAACATGTCCCAAAATATGCATGTCCAACAAAAATGCTGCTAAAACAGGGTTTTTCCTTGACTTTGATGACAGTTTTCATCAACACCAGTAGTCCGATTCATCTGAAACTTTCAGTGTGTACACATTAACACTGTAGCTTGCTTATAAAGTTTCTTTTGTCATGTGTGAACAGTTATCTTCTGTTTTACCAACTAAAATCTATTGGCCTCACCCCAAATGCACCCAATTTTGCACCAGGCCAATTTTGCACTTCTCTGTTTCCTTTATTACATCCTATACACAGAGGTAAAATATAGCCCTTCGTAAAGCAAAAATGATGGTCCTCAACATAAGCCATAGTGTGAATAATAACAGATGTCCTACCAGCATTTGTCGTCGACCACAGCCTGCAGCACATAGCTGAGCCATCCCTTTCGATTAACAAAATCCTTGTAGCCATCGGAGGGGGGTAGCACTGGGATATGGGACCCATCAATCAATCCCATTATCTGAGGGATGTGATGCACAGACTCAAACCTATTAGGAAAGAGAAAAATAGGAAGTTGCATTCATCATACATAATCAGTACACTTATAGTCATATAGAACAATTCTGCAACTATACAAAGCTGGTTGAAAATTAAATGAGGTGACCCTTAAATCAAGCATCTATCTTGTCAGTGAATTGTCACACCCCTCATGATAAAACACCACTGAATCACTACTACTAAATATCTAAACAAAAAATATTGTTTCACTACATGATTGCAATAGAGATGTGTAGTATTTGTAATGATTTGAGTAGTAATGAGTAATGTATTGGGTGATTTTACTACAGATCAACGATTTACTACATGGTGCTTGTTCAATTGAAATATTTAAGCATTGTTTAATATTTCAATTATAAATGTGAAGGAATGAGCTATGAAATCAGTGGTGAATTTGATTATAAAGTAATTTCCCAAAAGCCAATTGTTTGAAATCGCTGATTTGTATGTTTGTTTTTAGTATGTTTTAGTAATTTTAATTGCTATTTATTTATTTATCATATTTATTCGTTTAGAGTATGTATGTTTCTGTCCGATTGCGAGGTCCTGAGTCTTGAACGTTTTCCTTTCATTTCCATCTTGTAGTATCTTGTCAGTCTTCACACTCTCTTCCCTGTAATTCAGTGAGGTACTTCACCTTCCTTCTCTCTGGCTGTTCTCATTGGCTACCGCACCGAAGAATAGTTAGCGAGGCACGGGTGATTAGTTAGATCAGAGTTAAGACTCCACCTGCTTCTTCTCGCTTTCCTATCACCGTCCTTGCTTTTCTAGTTCCGCCTTCCTCGACAGCTGTTCTGCATTCTAGCTGGGATCTCATCTGATTAGTGTGTGTTTAAAAAGACGCATTTTTTCGGCAGCTCCTTGTCGACTCGTTTTTTTTCCCCATAGCTCGCTTAGGTTAAGTCTCGTTTCTGCGCTTTCTTGGTTTCGATTGTTGATTGCTCGTTTTCTGTGAATTCTCCCGTAAGTCTCGTTATTAATTGTTTGTATTATGTTGTTTGATTGCTAGTTGATACTTCGTTCTCCCTAATTCCCATTTTGTACCCATCTGTTTAGATTCTCCTGTGTTTATCCCTTATCCCATCCAACTCCCTTTTTCCTTCCCCTTCCATTCCCTTAGCTCAGTCCCTTTGTTACTGTCTTTTGTGTGGATTGATTCTCTGGTTACTGAACTACTTGCTTGTCCCCTGACTCTGATTCTGACTATTCTGCATTACCTTGTTTGCCTGGTTATCGATCTGTTTCTGTTGACCATGAGCTGTATTAATCCTAATAAACGCACTGCCGATGCTGAACTGCATTTGGAGTCTAAGCCTGTTCCTTTCACCAATAGTGAGAGAGAGATATGAAGTAAGTTGTGCATGGAATTGAAGAGGCATCATGTAGTCGCATAATTGTCAGTAGTAATACAGTAATATTGAGATCAATACCAAAAAATAATTATACATCTCAACAGCAATTATGAAGTGAAACAGTTTTGTGTAACTATGTAGTAGTAATGAGTGGTGACTCAGTAATGTTATTTCATGAGGGTGAGCTGGCTATAGCTACAGGTGCGACAGATGTTTTGAATTGTACAGGTGATATGAAATGTAGCCTACCGTCTCGTAATCTCAATCGCCTCTTGATCACTTGGTACAAAGATGAGCTCTCTAATCGGTCTGTCCACCATCAGGGTTCCCACGCGTCCTGGAAAACCTGGAAAATGATTGACCAATTTTCCAGTCATGGAAAACACATGGAAAATGAGAAAAGTAAAATATCCTGGAAAAGCTTGAGTTGTCCTGGAAAATTATTTTTACTCCCTCTGCTTCTCTCTTCCTTGGGGGTGAATGCAAACCGGTTAAACATTTTACGCATGTGTGTCTGTTTTCAGCTGCCTTTAATGGGCAATGCTGAGCTGTAGCGCTTCTCTGCTTCATTTCTGCTTCTAGCCGGCACAGCGCCCCACGTGACCCAAATCAAATCTCATATTCCCTTAGCAGTTCTGCTGCCCAGTGTTTAACTTTGTTGCTAGATTTACCGACTTTTCAGACCCAAGTAAGGATTTATTTTCTCCAAGAAGCACCAAAACTAGCGACTTTCAGTTCATGAGTGATGCCATCGCTGTATATCGAGTGTGAGGTGTTTCTCCCTCTCTGTCTCTTCTGTTGAGTGACAGGAGCAGTGGAGAGCTATAGTGGGCGTGCTGTCACTTTTGGCTGTGCGCTCTGAGATGAAATACATCTCTGGTTTCAGTAGAGCCACAGCAACCATGACTACAGCTTCGAGAAAGTGATGGGTAACAGGTAGTCTTACTGGGCCACGTTTCACTCAGTATTTCATACTTGCTCCATTGTCCCATTAGGAATTCTATTAAAATACTGTGTTTGTGCACAGAGAGCAGAGCTCCGACTTTCATGCAGTTATTAGCTAGCTACTTTGCAATGAAAGTAATTTAGATGTCAACATCCAAGTGAGATCTTATATATCCATGAGTGAGATGCACACCTTATGGCCTAAATGAGGAACGAAGGCAGTGAAAACTGAAGACTTGCATGTTCATTTGAACCATGTTGTTAGCGTAGTAAGCGTTTAGGGACGTCTGTCAGACACACACACACACACACACACACACACGTCTGTGAAGGTGAAGGCGTATGAACACCCGCCAATCAGAGGCAGAGCAGGAAGAAGCGGCCGCACTTCACACTGGTCTGTTAATGTAAATAATGCGAGAAAAGAGGGGAAGGAGAGAAAACATCGGAGGAGAAATTTCTTTGCGAAGTGGAGGTTTGGAGACGGAGGTGTGCCCAGTATCTGAGATATTACGCCGAGGCGCAGGTCAGTGCTGTACAGGATGTAGCCGGTATGCTAACGAAAACGGCAGAAACAACTCGTTTGTTGTTGGTAACAGAACTATGAAGCCTGAGCACATCGCGACCACGAGCGTAACAAGCGCCACAACACTTACATGTGTGTGTCCTGGGCCCAGTCGGAGCCTCTCCTTAAAGCTGCTCAAGGCTGCAAGTGGAGGATGATTGAAGTTTATTCCTCTCTGCAGTGCGTCCCTGCATCAGGTGTCTTTGTGCATCAAAAACACAGACTCATTGTTCCCAGTGAAGTTGAGGTGAACAAAAGATTTGTCTGCTTAAGGCCCCCAAACATTGTAGAAAATTCCGGTAGTTAAAAATGGTAATCCGACTTTGAAATCCATGATGAAATCTGCTGAATAACAGCTAATTAGCGAACTAAACGAGGTGCCAAGTTTACATTATGATGTGTTCAAGGTCGGCTCAGAAAAATGCCAATTAGGCGATGGAGAACAAAAAAGTCATGGCGTGTTCAAATGCAATTTCAAGAAAAAGAAAATGTAGACACGCAACAATAATATAGCTGTGAAGTGCACATTAATGATAAAATTAAAGCAAATGTTTAAAGTACAAGTTAATATTATCTAGTAATAGATACTATAATTATTCTATCAATTACTGCATGTAAAGGTGATTACACTTTTACATGCAGTAAATGATAAACTAATTAAGTTTTTAGTCAAGTAAAAAGAATTTGCATGAATAAGGGTATTTTAAAAATGCAATTCATCATGATTAATCACAGCCTAAAACTGTGATTAATCAAAGTAAATTATTTTATTAGTGCTGTCAATTGATTGACAGCACTAATAAAAGATTTTTTAAAAAATCATTTGTATTTTTATTATTATTATATTTAATAATTGATAAGCTCAGACATTATCAGTTATTTTATCAGTATTTTGTTTTGGTGTAATTTGTTATCACATTGCTGCTTCTCCTCTCCTGAGTTCCTCCAAATACACACACACACACACACCTGCAGTTAGAAATGCTGAATTAAATACATTTTTTATTTGTACGAATTTATGTGTCATTATCAGATAAAAGCCCGTCCCCACTCCAACCAAACCCCTCCCAAAATCTCACTCTGAACTCAGTTCAAAACTTGAGAGCCCTGACAATAAGTATAAAGTGATAACCATAAATGAGAGTTAGCAATAAGTATATTTCAGGTTCAATGTGATATTGTGGTGCTATTAGTGTTTAGGTGATTTATTGGACATATAACAATGTTTTGTGGAGAAAGTATGAGAGAGAAAGAGAGAGAGGAATAAACATTGAAGCAATCTGGTTAAATGTACAAAATATAAGGTACAAATGAAGAAAATGACACTTCTCCAGAGCTTGGGGGTGGAATTTACCAGTGTATGTTGGGATAACTTGACTCGTACCGTGGCAGCTGAAAAAGTCCTGGAAAAGTCCTGGAAAAAAATTTCAAGAAAAGAGTGGGAACCCTGACCATGCTCTTGCAGAAAAGAGACAAATTTCTTGACGGTGCTTTTATGGACACCTAATTAGTTAGCAACGACCCTGTACTCCGCACAGCTCCCTAATTTGTAGAGGACGATGGCAATTTGCATGTTAACTGGAACTGGAGTCCTTACTGTTTCAGGCTCTGGGGCTATATACCGCCCCATTAATGTGGACAACTTCACGAATGACCCTCGTGTCATTCGAAAATTCGCGTGCCATTGTCGATCCGTGAACTCGGTGAGGACCACAGTCTCCGACCAGTGCTGGCTGCGAACTTTCATTGACTGCCTCCGTGTTTTTGGCGGAGGAAAGGGCCAGCTGATCATTCTGGGTGATTGAAACGAATTGAAAGTTCTCCTCCTCCTGTCCAAATATCGCTTCAGGATGATTAACTGCTGCGACTTCAGAACTGCAAATAAATATAACAACAACACAGTAAGCTTCCCCAACAAAACACGGTGTTGATCCATCTTTACCGAGGTAAACAGGAAGCAGGAAGTACAGCTCTTCTCTTACACTTTTACAGGTAGTGGCAGAGTGACGTAATGCATAGGTGAAAAAACCCAATACAATCGGATTCAGCTGGGGCCATGTCAACGCGGATTGAACGTGGATCTCTTAAACTTCATGTATACAGATCAAATCAGATTCACTTATTCCGATCGATTTCAATCAGATCGAGGAAAACTACCCATTTAAACGTGGCTTGTCTCTCTCCCATCTGTGTCTGACTGCGGACAAATGCTTTGAAAGCGAGCGGACACCATTGGAGGGTGGGGCTTGCGGGGAATGGGTAAGCCACGGGATGATTGATGTGCATACGGCTTCTGTCAAAAAGCATGAGAACGATAAAACTTACCCACGGGGGCGGGGTTGAATCCGGCAGGGTGTTGGAGGGTGGGGCTTGCGGGGAGGGGGTAAGCCACGGGATGATTGATGCACGAACGGCTTCTGTCAAAAAGCACGAGAAAGATAAAATTTACCCAGGGGGGCGGGGTTGAATCCGGCAGGGTGTTGGTGTATGGGACACCATGGGAGGGTGGGGCTTGTGGGGAGGGGGTAAGCCACAGGATGATTGATGTGTGAACGGCTTCTGTCAAAAAGCACGAGAACGATAAAACTTACCCAGGGGGGCGGGGTTGAATCCGGCAGTGTGTTTGCGCGCGTTTTTGAGTTGGCGGAACTTGCGTGGGGTTAGCGATTCATGGATGAAATCTTGTCAAAAAATAATAGTATAATGAAACTTACCCAGGGCTGGGGTTTAACGATATGGGTGTCTGCGTGTTGGGAGATTGTTCCTGGCGGTCATTGCTATGTATTGGGGTTTTTCTTGGGCCTTCGCATAGTTGATTTTTAAAAGGTGCGAGAAAATCATAGAATAAACACGTTCACAATTTCAAGTTATTGAATGCAGGGTACAAATATTTAGAAATACTTATCTATAATCCATACATTTCTCTTCTAGACATGTGGGGATTACTTCAGATGGATGTCACACAGAGTGGTTTTTTTTTTTTGCTTTCTGTGTATTGTGTGTTTCAATTACCTGACGATGATTTTTTCCCTCTGTGTTTACGCGTAAATGGGATTGGTTGCGGAGTAACGACCACTCCCTATTTAAGATGGCTTCTCATGCCCAAAAAAATGTTTGCCTGATGAAGGACTAGTGCCGAAACGTCGCAGATAAATTACCTACTGCAAGGTTGGACAGTGTGCGGGAATTCTTTTGTTATTTTTGTCTTCTCTCTCCAACGCACCTGCCTTGCTCAATAGATGTGCAAAGTGCTACTTTTTGTTCGATATCACGGCAACCCTGCTGTTTTTCTTTAGCACTCTATTGCTTGCAAAAACAAGCTTGCTCAAGCTTCACCATGAGCTCTTTTCAAGACATCAATGCTCTGACCCACAACTGTGCAGCCACGTTTGAATTCTCCAACGAAGATGCACAAAGAATTTTATTCCCTGCCGTCCACATGGAGGGCGCGGAGTCTTCCGATGACCTTAAACTTAGACTGGAAAGACTGTATTTAAAAGAGACGCACCTAGTCATTCATGGCTCAACTTTGAGCGAGTATTGGAGAAACTAGAAAATCCCAAGGGGCTTACGTATTCAAAAGGCTCCAACAATAGGGAAATCTGATGAGAACTTTGTCAAGCGATGGGGAGAGATTTAAAATAAATGCTCTCTCGACGTAATGTTACTTATAATTGATCAAGTTTCCATTGAAGCAAGCACAGTTAAAGCTGAGATTGAAAAACAAGTAGATGGTCTCAGAGAAAGCTGTGGGTCCACCTTCCCCTCCATTGAGAGCTCTATAAAAGACGATGTTCGCAAATATAAGGAGAAGCTGTTCAGCACTAAGCTGAAAAAGTACAGGCGCGACACTGAGCATTATCTGAGGAACGAGATTTACCACTGGGAATCGAAGGAACAGGTTCCGTCTTCCCAGACATCCGATAACATACAATTACGCACGGATGCGCATAAGACTAGGGGGGCGCTCTGACAAGCATCCAGCCACCGGAGAGAACGTGATAACCACACCGACTCCTCCATGGATAGTGACTTCACTTTCGACAGCGATTCTGGATTCCAACTGAGCAGCCCCTCTTTTTTACACAACTGCAAGAAACCAGGCCTAAGAGGATGAAGAAATGCAGACAGGGCAAGCGCGCATCCAAACACCGGGCGCAGGCCGTGGACACGCAGCAACTCAAGGACACGGTAATTAATATTTCATCTAAGGAACTTTCTGATGATCAGATATCCCTCCTATCCAAAGGACTGTCTTTTGTTCCCAGCAGTGGGCTTAATGTTTTTGGTTTAAAAGTGGATCTCTTCAAGTGCTTTAGACAGATTAAATTGCGTCACTTCCTTTCCAAGAACACAGACTCTGCGAGCGCCACTCATGCTCCTGTCTTTAAAGCCAAAAGTACATTTTGCCCCAACACTAACAATGCGTCCATAAACACATTTTGCCGTATTGTGGAGAAGGACATTATGCAGATGATTAAGCCACACCCCAGCCCTCCTAATCTGACTAAAAGAGAAAGAACGGCTTTGAATGAACTGATGAATGTGAAGGATATTGTCATCTAGCCGGCGGATAAAGGAGGGGGTATCTGTACTTTTCAGTATCTTGAATACAAACATTAAATTCTTTCTCAATTGTCAAATACCAGATTTTACAAAAAATTTAATCATGATCCTACCATCTCTTTTCAAAATGAATTGCATTTATACCTTGAAGATGCCAAAAAGAGAGGTTGGATTACTAAATCAGAATATGAGTTCTTATATTGCAAGCACCCTATACGGCCTGTGATATATACTTTGCCTAACGTGCATAAATCACTCACCGACCCTCCTGGTCATCCTATTGTGGCGCAAACAGATTCATTATTGCCTCCTTTGTTTGAGTTTGTCGATTTCTTCATTAAACCTTTTGTCCAGACTCTGCCAGCTTACATCAAGGACTCCACTGATTTCATTGATAAAATTTCAGATCTTAGGGATTTACCTGATGTTGCCCTCTTGTTAACCCTTGACATCACAAGCCTTAACACAAACATACCCCATGAGGGGGGCTTGAAGGCGCTAAATTTTTATTTACAAGACCGAGACAGTACATTGAACCCTCCTTATCAATTCATTATTGATTTGGCCAGTTTTGTAATGAAATACAATTACTTCAGCTTTGAAAGTGACTTTTATTTACAAGTCTCAGGTACAAGCATGGGCACCATTTGTGCACCCAATTATGCAAATTTATTTGTTGGATTTTTTGAGAAGAATTTAATTTTTAATACAGACAAAAACATACATTTGCCCAAAATTATAAAATGGTTCTGGTAAATTGATGACATCTTTTGTGTATATAATGGAAATTCTGATGAACTGGCAGATTTTGTCACTTTGTTGAACAGTTTTGACAGCAATTTATATTTCACGTCGAATTACAGTGATGAAAAAGTCAGTTTTTTAGATATGTGGGTTATTAAAAACAGCGGCTCTCTCATTAAAACTATCTATCGTAAGGATACAGATAAAAATACCTTATTGTTGGCCACCAGTTGTCACCCCACGCCTCTAAAAAAGGGCCTTCCTATCAGTCAGTTTCTTCGATTGAGAAAAATCTGTCATTCTACAGACGACTTCATTGAGAAGGCAGTTGATATGAAGATCAGATTTGTGCAGCGAGGGTGTCCAGCCTTGTGGATGAATCAAGCATATGAATTGGCTCTCAAAAAGACGCGTCCGAACTGCTAAAAAAGAGCGTTAAAAACAAAAGAAATTTTCCGTTAAGCGTATCACTCAGTACTCTGCCCACTCTGCCAAAATAAGATCTGTTTTTCAAAAACATTGGCATATTCTAAACTCTGATCCGGAATCCTGATCTTTGTTCACAGATCCTCCTCTCTTTGGGGTCTATTCTCCCATGCGCTTAAGTCGAAAAAAGCACGTAGCTACGAGCTTTTAAGCGTACACGTATTCTCCCCTCGACTTAAGTCTGTGCATTACGCACCTCGAAGGCAGTTACGCACTTGGGGCGGAGCAAGGCCAAAATCGGGGGCGTTTCCGGGCGTTTCTCATGCAAATAACACTTACGCGTATTCTTCCTCCGGCTTATGCACTTTTTCTGTTAAGCGCTTTTGAGGGCTGTATTAAGGTCAAGCGCCAACATAAGGCGAAATGGAATATTGCGTTTGATGTCGGTTATAGGCCGAATTTTAACATTAATTTTGTTTTATTTAACATGGCAAAGGTTGAGACATTCAATATTCGATTGTTCATCCTTATTTCAAAACTAAATTTCTCATAACCATAACAAATTATCAAATGAAATCATCAAATGATTTTAGGCTACGCAACAGCCTGTTCTCCAATTTGTTCAATTACAAACGCATTACAAACATACCGGTGGTCATCAAGGTCCCAACTGCGCTGTCCTGGCATCTGGGTCATTCCAGTGAGTGGCTGGTGATGTCATGCACATATCACAGGCGTCTGTGTCAAGGTGTCTGGCACAGTTGGTTGACGCTATGCTGCACCACATCAGCCGGGTCACGCAAACCGGGTCGCCAGGTTCCCCAGTGTTGTGGGAGCCATTGATTGTACTCACGTTGCAATCAGAACCTCTTCCACTAATAAGAATATGTACAGAGACCGCAGACGGCACAGCATTAAAGCGATCATGATACGCGCATATTAAGCATCTACGCCAAATTTCGTGGCTCGGCCCATGACGCCTATGTACTGCGCAACTGCTTGAAATGCCAAAAAATACAATAAATATTTGAAACCATATCAAGTTTGTTTCTAGTATCTATCACAGTGATACTTTGAGCATAGGCCAGTGGCGTAGCCAGTGGGGGTGATGAGACACGACCCTTTTTGACTGCAATTAGTAGTTCTCAATCATTTTCTTTTATTGAAGCGTTTTCCAATTATCATAATTGGCAACCACAGACACAGTTTCTCTCCCTATGCGATCTAACAGCGATTAAATCATGGGCTAAATTCAGTCCGGTTGCGGAACAAGAACAGAGAATTGGGTTGCACAAAACTTCCGTTTAGAACAATTATTAGTCCTGACCTGTTCCTAATCGGGGAGAACAAGCCGCACCTCTTAACTGTGGAGTGCTCTCGGAGTGAGTTAATTAATTATGTTAATTATGACAATGACTGAGAATTGCTATTTTTCATTGCTATTTTTCATTGATTGCTATTTTTCTGTGACTAGACTGTTCTCTTTACTTCTTCCCTGTCTTCCACGGAACAAACAGGCTGGTGTAGGAGGGGCATATTTTCGATGCTCTGATTACGCTGTTTGAGAAGCGCTAAATTCTTTATTTATTATGTCATTATCGCCGCAATTTGTTTGTTTCAATAGCTTTAATGTCATGGTGGCTAAAATAAGAAATAAAAATAGGCGTGCAATGCACGGAATACCCCTCAGCCCGATGTCGAAGTTTTTGGAGACGCCCGCCCAACCGCACGAAGGATAGCAATACCTCGTCAGCCTTGAGGGCTGAGGGGTAGAAAAGGAGATGTCTGCGCTACTACTAGTAATTGGCACGGACATAAATAGGCCTACTATTACAGCGGCATATCTTCAGGCTGCTATAAAACCTTGTATCTTCAAAATGACGAACTTCACGGGAAAATATAAAATTAAAAAATAATTATAAAGTAATATAAATTGATAAATATAATTTAAAATTTTAAAAAACTTTAATTCTGCATGTAAGAATAGTGGTCATACGAGTTTTTGTTTCTTATCAGTTTGGAGATACGCGATTTTATCAGCAGTCCCACGATATTCAAATTTAAAGTCTGGTTTGCGTTTTCCATGGACCGCAACAGCATTTTCATGGTTAATCCTTTTTCCCTGTTTTCCTGATAGCCATAATCAATGAGCTTTGTACAGAGTCTGCCTCTCTTTTGCATTAGTCACACCTCTTTCATAAGGCCGCTTACATTCTGAAGTTAAGCGCTGTGGGCGTGATCGAAGCGCATAGGGGAGAATACGTGTAACTCAAAAGCGCTTAACTCGAATAACGTAAAAAAGGGCATACACACTTATGGGAGAATAGACCCCTTTGTGAATAAAAGGGGGAGAAATTTAAGGGGTCATCTGGTTCGTGCCAACGATAAAATGAAAACCAGTCAAGCTACGCAGACACGTTTGCACCCCCTCCCCAACGGCAACTACCGTTGCGGTAGTTGCGCGCAGTGTAATAATACTATGAAAACAATCTACTTTTCTCATCCCCACACAGGCAAATTATTTCCCATCAGCAGTGTCATGACTTGTGCATCCACACACGTGATTTATTTGATACGCTGTCCTTGTGGTCTTGCTTATGTGGGAAATACAACTAGGAAACTTAAACAGAGGATGAGTGAACATAAAAGCTCTATACGTAGAAATGAGCGGGATTATCCCGTGGCTGTGCATTTTAATGATGCTCACCATGACATCTCCTCTTTACGTTTCTGTGGCATTGAACAGGTAAACCTGCCACCTAGAGGAGGTGACCATGACAAGCTACTAAAACAGCGTGAGGCTGACTGGATTCATACCCTCCAAACATTGGCTCCCAAGGATTTGAAGGATGAATTACTCTTAATGTAAGAGTAATGTAAGAGTAAGTTTCTGTGAACCTATTTCTGTGTTTAAGCATGTATTTAGATGCCTGTTTGTAGAACATCTTTGGGGCTTCTCTATTCAGCTCCAGATAATTCTGGACACGTATGACTATGTACATATATCTCTAGGTTAATCTAACTATGTGACCTGCTGACTGTGTCCATTTATATATGTATGCAATTTTGCTGCATTCTTTGAGCCCCTGTTCATTAGTGTAGAATTCCCTGTGATGATAAATATATTTTTGTAGATGCCATCTTTTAGAAATTCGGCACAGTTAAAAGGAGTTGGGACTTTTCCCTGCTGTCATTCATTGTATTTGCAAATGTGTGTAGTTCAGATAGGATAAATGAACTTTGTGCATTTTGATGTCGGAGGTGTCTTTTTGAATTAGATACGTAGTTTTTGTCTGTTTCTCACTTATAATGTATACATACCCCCTACCTACCCACTTATAAGGGGAGTCTGCAATATTTGCGGTACAAATATTTAGAAATACTGATTTATCTATAACCCATACATCTCTCTTCTAGACATGTGGGGATTACTTCAGATGGATGTCACACACAGTGTTTTTTTTTTTTGTTTAGTTTTTTGTTTTTTGCTCTCTCTGTGTGTTGTGTGTTTCAATTACCTGACGACGATCCCCTAAATACTCAAATACTCCCTATTTACAAAACCCAAAACCAGTGAAGTTGGCACGATATGTAAATCGTAGATAACGACACTCAGTAAACGTTTGGGAAATGAGGAGGAAAATATTTGCAAATCACATTGTATTTGTTTGTGAATCGTGGTGCATTTGTAAAACATGTTCGGTTTGTATACAAGGTTTTGGCAGTAATTTAACTCCATACTCTTTCCCATTCTTGCTTGATATACATCTCAAGTTGTCCAACAGTTCGGGGTCTCACATGCGCCACACATTTTCAATGGGAGACAGGTCTGGACTACAGGCAGGCCAGTCTAGTACCCGCACTCTTTTACTGCGGAGCCATGCTGTTGTAACACGTGCAGAATGTGGCTTGGCATTGTCTTGCTGAAATAAGCAGGGGCGTCCATGAAAAAGACGTTGCTTGGATGGCAACATATGTTGCTCCAAAACCTGTATATACCTTTCAGCATTAATGGTGCCTTCACATATGTGTAAGTTGCCCATGCCTTGGGCACTAATACACCCCCATACCATCACAGATGCTGGCTTTTGAACTTTGCGCCAATAACAGTCCGGATGGTTCTTTTCCTCTTTGGTCCGGCGGACACGACGTCCACAATTTCCAAAAACAATTTGAAATGTGGACTCGTCACACCACAGAACACTTTTCCACTTTGGATCAGTCCATCTTAGATGAGCTCGGGCCCAGCGAAGCTGGCGGCGTTTCTGGGTGCTGTTGATAAATGGCTTTCGCTTTGCATTGTAGAGTTTTAACTTGCACTTGCAGATATAGGGACTAACTGTAGTTACTGACAGTGGTTTTCTGAAGTGTTCCTGAGCCGATGTGGTGATGTCCTTTACACACTGATGTCGGTTTTTGATGCAGTACTGCCTGAGGGATCGAAGATCACGGGCATTCAATGTTGGTTTTCGGCCTTGTCGCTTACGTGCAGTGATTTCTCCACATTCTCTGAACCTTTTGACGATATTACGGACCGTAGATGATGATGAAATCCCTAAATTTCTTGCAATAGCTAGTTGAGGAATGTTTTTAAACTGTTCAACAATCAGCTCACTCATTTGTTCACTAAGTGGTGACCCTCTCCCCATCCTTGTTTGTGAATGACTGAGCATTTCAGGGAAGCAACTTTTATACCCAATCATGGCACCCACCTGTTCCCAATTAGCCCGTTCACCTGTGGGATGTTCCAAATAAGTGTTAGATGAGCATTCCTCAACTCTCTCAGTCTTTTTTGCCACTTGTGCCAGGTTTTTTGAAACATGTTTCCGGCATCAAATTCCAAATGAGCTAATATTTGCAAAAAATTGCAAAAGACAAGTTACTTAAATTGAATATAAGTTGAAAAGGATTTGCAAATCATTGTATTCTGTTTTTATTTACGATTTACACAACGTGCCAACTTCACTGGTTTTGGGTTTTGTAAGATGGCTTCTCATGCCCAAAAAAATGTTTGCCTGATGAAGGTCTAGTACCGAAACGTCGCAAATAAATTACCTACTGCAAGTTGGACAGTGTGCGGGAATTCTTTTGTTATTTTTGTCTTCTCTCTCCAAGGCACCTGCCTTGCTCAATAGATGTGCGAAGTGCTACTTTTTGAATGCAGGGAGCGAAATTGTTCAGAACTCTGAAAGGCTGCATATAAACATGACTGAATTATTATTTTTGAAAATAACATCCGCAGCATTCGCAATCTTAACTTAAAAAGTTTTAAGGGGGTCTAGGCTACTGGGTATTCACATTCCAAAGTTTTTGAAGGTCTGGGAACTCACAAGGTGAAAGAGTTAACATAAGATGATATATTATTCTGAAAGGGTGCATGGGAATGCGCTGGCTGGTGGTCTAGGTTTTTGAAGGTGCGGAGATGCGCACAGCTATGGGGTGTGAAATTGTTCTCTGAGGTCATCGGTCTCAGGATGTTTCATTAACAGGCTTTTGGGACACCGCACTAAATATTTTTCTAACGGGTGGTCATTATTTTTTTAAACAACAGCCGATTTGGCGAATTTAAACAATCCTACTTCACACCATAATTAATACCTGCACAAGCGCATTGTGCGTGGGGGGTCTTGTAAGGTGAGGGAAATTGTAAGACTTTCTAAAAACGTAACAATTTTTTAAAGGGGGCTACCTCACGGGTCTATTGGGTTCTTGATGATCCGCAATCAGAAGGGTTTTTGAGTTGGCGGAAGTTGCGTGGGGTAGCGATTCATGGATGGAATCTTCTGTCAAGAAATAATAGTATAATGAAACATACCCTGGGCTGGGGCTGAACGGGGGGCTGTGTGTGAGTGAGATTCAGCACCGTCCCCATCTCACCCGCCCCTTGCACGTTCTGGTGCGGGGAGAGAAGTTTATACATTTTAGCGTGTTTTACGTTTTTTTTGTGTGTGGGGATAAACCTTTGAAAGCATTTTTTAAATTGTGTTTTCGTATAGTGTTTTTTAAATGCGTATTATTTGCGTGGTTGGGGAGGAAATGAAAGTGATAAAGTGGCAAAAATTTACTTCAAAAGTTTTGTTGGTTGTGTGGGGTAATGAAAGAGAATTTAAATTCGGAGAGTTTTGGAGAGAAAACCATGTTTTAAAGCAGAAAAAAATAAGAGAGCAAGAAGCGTTAAAACAGGTAAAATAAAGTGGTGCAGTGGATGACTGTGTGTAAAGGAAAAAGAAAGAAAGAAAATTTACCAGTTTTTTGGTGCGATGTGCGTGGAAAAGAAAAGTTACCAAAAGGTTGTAATGTAGTTGACGAAAGCTGTGCGAGTAATGCCTGCACAAGCGCATCTTTAAATAACCATCACCGGTGAAAGATTTCAGTACTACTTCTAGTTATTTGTCCCTGGTTTACTTATTGAATAGGCTACATAGTTAATCGCAGTTCCGCACCAACGGTGAATTGAAGTCGTGCGACAACATCTACTTCTTAATTATAGATTTTTAACTGGCCGTGTAAAATATTTTCAGTATTTTGTATTTGATAATGCTTAGCATTTACCATTTACAAGTGCTTTATTAGTAATATATTGCATCCAGTCTTGGAAATGAGTAACAATTAATAAATACTGATATTCTCGATTACAGATAAACCATTTTCATCAACATCAATGCAGCATTAGTTTGTTAAATCTATCTTTCTAAAAATGCGAGTTTCAAAGTATATTCAGGAATTTTATGTTGAATATAGGTTTTAACTAAGTTTCTCATTTGAGCGGGAGTGCTTGCTGGTCGTGTGTGCGTTTGTGTGTGTGTGTGTGTGTGTGTGTGTGTGTGTGTGTGTGTGCGCGCACGCGCGTGTGTGTGTTTGTTAAATTATATGCAAGTTCTTTGTTTTAAAAAACAGTCAGAGTCAAAATATACCCATTATTTTTTCTCTCAGGATGAATAAACAATCAGGCCCTTTTAGGTCAATGTTTGAACCATCTTATATCATGTATCATATTAAAGTCTTTTAACTTTAAGAAATGATAAAATCGTGTGTAGAAAGCTGGAAAATGCGAGTTTCAAAGTAGAATTTTATGTTGAATATTCAAAACCCAAAACCAGTGAAGTTGGCACGTTATCTAAATCGTAAATAAAAACAGAATACAATGATTTGCAAATCCTTTTCAACTTATATTCAATTGAATACACTGCAAAGACAAGATGTTTAATGTTCAAACTGAGAAACTTTTTTTTTTTTTTTTGCAAATAATCATTAACTTAGAATTTAAAGGCAGCAACACATTGCAAAAAAAGTTGGCACAGGGGCCTTTTTACCTCTGTGTTACTGTTCGGATATTTTAGATTTGCCCTCCGAATGGGTCACAGGCAGCTCACAAATTGTAACAACTCGTGCTTATATTTGATGGTTTTTTATTTTTCCACAAATTGCACAGGTTGTAAACCTGGGAAAACAAATAACATCTTTAGAATATAATAAATATATATACATTATAATTTATATATAATATAATAATTTCATTAATATTCATTTTAAAGCTTATTCAGAAACCCTGTCATCAAACCAACATTAATCATTAATCAGTTGATCAGAAAACTAATGACCTAAGATGTCATCAATGCAATTCAGACCCATTGAAATATAGCCCAGACTATGCACACACAGTAGGCTATATGCCAAACAAACCTTAATACAAGTTAATATTGTTTCAGTTGTTGCTGTCATCATTATTATTATTATCATCATTCAATGTAATATATTACACGCAGAACAACAATAGCAGTAAAATTGACAAAACAATTCAACCAGCTTGCATGCTTTCAAGCGCAGGAGTTCCAAACTGCATTTCCCATAATGCCTAGCGCGGGTAAGATCACCGAGAGCCAGCCTACTAGCGAGCCCCGGTAGCCGCGGCAAATCAAACATTGTTATGAAAGTTTACAAACATCCCGCAACGATGCGACATCAAACGCGAACAATCATAACATCTCTCCCATGGGATTATAAAGATCACACCAGTACAACGCTACGGCAGCAGTCAGCAGTTGTTGAAAGGTAAGTTTAACAAGTGTACATACCGATGGCCTGTGAGCTCCGTTCACAACAAAGGTTTGTTTGTGAATGAGAACAGACTGTGGACGCCATGATAAAGCCAGTTCCGAACCTGCACGCATGCGCCAATTTGTATCCATAGTAAATAGAGGTAGCGACACAATTACTCTTTTAAATACACGATAATGAGAATCTATTGATCATAATCATTATAGCCAATCATTTTATAAACAATCATCATTATAGATACTTTGTTGTTGTTTTTCCATTAATTATATTGATTATTTTAAGCTCAAGAAAGCCAAAACTCTTAACACCTCCCACTTGGCCGAGTGATCAAAGATCTAAAGAGGCCACATAAGCCAGTTATAAGTGGGTATTCAACTCAAAGTCCAACCTTCAGGATATTCAACTCAAAGTGAAGTTAAGCCAAAGCACAATCTAACTAGGGAGGTAGACTCCACCACCTTTCCTCCCACTGAGTGTAGGTTTTCCCTTGAACCACTCAGCCGCCTCCCAGGGCTACCCACTAACTAAACAGAGTCTTTTGGGTACCCATGGTGAGGACTTAATGTACCTCTTGCTGGTCTTCAACGGGAATCAGCACCACCAGTCGTCGTACATCTCTCCGAAGGACGATGGTCGTGGGTTGAGTATGATCTTTTCCCTGAGCTCTGGATACACAGGGGGCAGGAAGTCCTAGGCAGGTTGTCACATTTGCATCTCGGACGACCCCTTTAGCATCCGGAAACGTTGAGATGATGCGTCCGAGCCGGAATTGTCCTCTCAGGGCGTTCTGATCTGCGATCCAAACCAGATCTCCAATCTTGACGTTCCGCTCTGTTCGATGCCACTTGTGCCGAATAAACAAGTTTGGGCCAGCAAGTTCACTCCACTTCGCCCAAAACTTGTCCACGCCAGCTTGGACAGCCCTCAATCTGCGCTAGGGGTGGATTTCCACGTTGATCCCGTGCATATCTCCTCCTTGCCCAGTGCGTCCTAGGATAAGGGAGTTAGGAGTCAGATACTCCACTACGTCCTCTTGCACCTGTGCCTTAGCATCGATAGGACGCTCGTTAGTTAGGTTGGCAGCCAAGTAGAGAAGGGTTTGGAACTCCCCCCAGGTGTAGCAGCCTGTGATTCCACTGAGGCTGTTAAGAGCTCTTTTAATGAGTTTGACAGCCGCCTCTGCTGCTCCATTCCTGTGGGGCGAGTCAGCTGGATGGAAGTCCCACTGCCACTCGGTGCCATTTTTGGCTGCCATGTTCTCGACTGATGTCTTCTGTAGATAGATGAGATACTTGTGTAGCTCTCTTAGTGCTGGCTTAGCACCCACAAAGTTTGTGCCTCTGTCTGACCATAACTTTCTGGGGTGCCCCCTCAGAGCAGTGAATCGCGAGAAAGCTTGAAGGAAGCTCTCAGAAGAGAGGTCGTCAACGAGGTCAGCGTGGACAGCCCTGGAAGCCATGCAGCAATACACGACTCCCCAGACTTTCTTCTTGGTTCTTTTCTTTACGGCATCCCTCACCTCGAAGGGGCCAAAGAAGTCCAGCGTAGTGTATTCAAAAGGATTTGCTCTGCTGGTACGCTCTAGTGGGAGGTCACTCATTACTTGCTGGCACAGCTTGGCTCTTTGCTTTTTGCAAGTGATGCACTCGTTCACCACCTTCTTGACGGTCCTTCGACCTTGCACCACCCAGGCTTTTCTTCTTGTGCGCAGCAATGTGGCTGCCACGCCTTCATGATTCATCTCGTGAGCTTCTCGAGCCAGCAAGGTGCCCAGCCACGACTGGAAAGGAATCAAAGGCACGGCTTTTCGGTCATCGTTCTAAGACTGGACTCTCCCGCCGCAAACCAGGAGACCTGTTCTGACATCTCTAGCCACAACAAGGCGGTTCAGAGTGGTGTCTCGAAAGTCCACAGAGGCTTGAGCTGCAAAAGCCAGGTCTTGGAAGGCCAGTGATCTTTCTTGCGCGGAGAGTTCAGAACCCCTTGCCTCCCACCTTGCCGAATCTGGGCCTTGGTAAAGTGTATTCAGCCAGGATTCTGCAGCTCTTCTGACCCAGGCGACAGTTCCGCATAGTTTTGACAAGCTGCTGAACCGTTTGGGCTCAATGAGTTGCACCAGACCTACGGCCCAGGGTTTCCTCTTCAGTCTCTTTGATGGAGTGGAACCTTGGTCCTTTAGTGACACAGTATTTCCCATGTTTGCTCCCTCAGCTTTTCAAAGTATTTTTTCAGACAGACTGCAAAGACAGCGCCGCAAAGCTCTGCCTTGATCACGTCTCCTTTCTGGTTGAGGGGAGTAAGTTTGGCTTTTGACTCAACCAATCTTACGATGACCCCATCCTGCGTCTTCCAATGGAGGTAAAGCACAGCACCATAGGAAGCCTCACTTCCATGTGAAAATGTGACTCCCACTGGGTGGCCTTTTGCTCCAAGAGGTGTGATGCATCTTTCAAACCTGATTTGGCCAAGTCGCACGTACTCCTCAAACAGTTTTATGGAAGCCTCTCTGAGTTTTGGTGAGAGGGGTTCATCCCAAGTGTCTTTATTTGGATCGCCTGCTTCTTGGTAGGACTTCCTCACAAGCATAGCCCCTTTCTGCTTAGCAGGTGTAGCAAGTCCGATAGGGTCATAGAACCCAGCGACCTGGCTTAACAGGCCTCGACGGGTCAAAGGGTTTGGAGTGTTACTTCTGACTTCATCTTCACGTAAATCAATCCCGGTCCTCATTTTTCCTCGCTTCTTTGAGAAGTTGATGGATGTCATTACGTGAAGCTTGTCAGACTCTGGTTCGTAGCCGACTCCTAGTGCCTTGCTCTCCCCGTCGTGAATCTGGTTTGGTAGCACCAGAGTTTTGGGCGCAGTCACAATTGCCTTGACTCTGGAGTTAACTGCAGTTCCTGACCTCCCACTTTGACCAGAAAAGAGCCATGGTTTCAGAGAGAATCCTCCAGCTTTTAGGATCTTTTCGACCCCTGCGGTGATTTTCTCCAGTGTCTTGAGGTCATTGTGGGATGTCAATATGTCATCGACATAGCTGTCTTCTACCAGAACTCTGCGTTCTTCCTCCATGGCTGTAAACTGGGGCAGGTTTGCCGTTTCTCTCATGGCAACCTGGGCAATGCATCCAGCAGGTTTATCACCGATGTTAACCCTTACGACGGCGAAGACTTCAATCTCATCCTCTGGGGTGTCTCTCCAGAGGAATCGATGTAGGTGGACTTCTTCGTCTTTCAGCCACACTGAGTTATACATCTTCCGCACGTCGCCTAGGGCAGCACACAACCCAGTTCTGAATCTCAGGAGAACTCCTCTTATTGGATTCAGGACATCTGGTCCCTTATGTAGAAGGTCATTCAAGCTCACCCCTAGGAACTCTTGGCTGCTGTTCCAAACTATTCTCACAGGGGTAGTTGAAGAGCGAGGATTTGGGGCTACAAGATGGCTTATATACTACCTCGGTCCCTTCCGGTTGTTGAGTTCCTCTTTGGTGAGTCTAGCCGCAGCTCCCCTTGACACCATCTCGTGGATCTGTTCTCTGTACGCAGCCTTCCACTCAGGCTCCCTCTCAAGACGTCTCTCTATGTTGAGGAAAGTCGCCTCCACTGCACGTCTGTTGTCGGGAAGTGTCGCAGGGTCTCCTTTCCAGGGGTAGGCTGCGTCCCAATGGGGGGATTCACTGTGCTTGTCAGCTTGGACGTAGGTAAGGCATCCTTTGATCTTTTCAAGGTCTCTTTCCTCTCCTAGAGTCATTTCTTTGCCACCAGGGGGACACCTCCCGCACTTGCATCCACCACATTGAGGGACACATGCAGCGCCGACACTGTCCCACTTGAACCAGTCAATCAGGTCTTTGTTCGTAGCAGCTGCCATACTGTGGACAATCGTCTCTTGATCTTCTGCCTGGACTTGGTTAGGACCCTCGAGGATCTCTCTGTAGGCCCTTGAAGCGGTCCTCATTGTCCGTGCGAAGTGAGTTTCAGACTAATGGACTGCTAGGTCTACCACTTCGAAGAGGTCAGGATGAGTTCCACCGACCGTCTTCCCCAGGGGACCATCCCAAAGGACAAGATCTCCTTCAATTTTAATTGGCTGTGGAACCAAGCGACCCTCCCGATGACTTATCAGTAGATCAATCTTCTCAGGGCGAACCAAGTCATTTGCTGTAACATCTGGGAAGAATTTTAGCAGTTGCTCTGGTGTGACTGCCTGGTTCACCTGTGCGACGCTCTCCAAGCCATAACAGAGGAGCTTGTGCTCTGCCACTGTCCCTTTGGGAGTTTTTACTCTTAGCCTCAGGGAGTACCTTCTGGTAGCAACTGTCTTTTCCATTCCTCCAACCCCTTGGACAAACAACTTGATGTTTTCGCCTTTTAGCTTGAGGCGCTCTGCTGCTGCGTGCGAGATGTAATTTGTATCTGATGCGAAATCAATCAAAGTGCCGATCAGTTGTCCGGAGTTAGTGGTCGCCTCGAGTAGCATCATTAAAACTGGGTACTCTCTTGGTTCACTTCCGGTGCTGGTGCACACCGTCGCCGAGATTTTGTTAGAGAAAGCTTCTTTGAATTCTGCTTTCAGTTCAGGAGGAAGTTTAGCAATAAGTTCCTCTTGTTTCTCCGTCAGTCCAAGACCCTTTTTCTGCTCTCCACTCTTCCTATCACCACTTTTTTTCTCTTTGCTGGTCTGTGGAATCGGGCAGAGCAAGTAGTTATGGTCAGGAGATCCCCTTCTTCGGCAGTCTTCTTTTGAGCAGAGAAATTTTTGAGTGCAGCTGCCGTCTTCACCATGCACACGTAAGCACTTTAAGCATGATCCAGACTTCCTCAGTTGAGCCTTTTTGCTCGACAGGTTCATCTTTTTGAAGACTTTGCAAACAAACAGTCTCCCGCCATGCTCCTCGTCTCCACAACCGATGCATGAGCTTGGGTTCGAGTCTTTTGGGGTGTTTCCTGACGTAGCTCTGGTAAACGCTTTCCTTTCTTTATCCTTGTCCTTTGATTTCTCAGGATACTCAAATGAGCTATGCTGCAACTGATCCAACTCCTCGAGGATGTCCTCTTGCTTTCTCAGGTACTGCAGTAGGCAATCAAAGTGGTTACGTGATGAGAACCCGCTTGCAGGGTCACCCTTATGAGTTAGCCACTTTTCCTTCATGGAATCGGGCAGCTTGCTCTCAATAGACTGTGCCACCACCCGAGTCTTCACAGCATCTTCCTCCCCCAATACTTGGAGATCACACAGAGCTCTCTCTACAGCCTGGATTAGCTCAATTATCTTTCTAGGGTTGTTTCCCTTGACAGGGGGAAGTCCATGAACCTCTTTTGAGATAAGTAGCACAATCCTGGGTTTGTTTCCATATTTGTTGTCTAGTAGTCTGAACACATCATAGGTGGATCCGCAGCTTGACAGCACAAGGTCTCTCTTGACTTTCTCATCTAGACTGCCTAAAAGATGAAATTTCCTCACATTGTCCAACCCATATGGGTTTCCAAGCTGCTCAAGATCCTCCCATTCAGCTTTCCACCGATAATAATCTCTCATTTTACCGGAAAACATGGGTAGGCGTGCTCTCTCTAAAGTGATATGGGGTTTGAAGCTGTAGGCCCCGGGGGTTATGCCAGAATTACCTTGCAGTACATTTGAGGTGCCGTGTGGTGAGCAAACCGCTTTCACTAAAAGAGCTAATCATCTCGGCACCAGGGCTAATGCTCTCAGTGAAACTGAACTAAGGGGCGAATGGAGGAACCTTAAGGTGGAGTACACAAGAGTCCGTGATGCAGGGTTCGATTATGCCACAGCTCTGAGAGAAGATGAAGAGGCTAAAAAGAAGGCGGATGATGTCGACGAGAAAACAAATCAGTGCGACCTTAAGTTTGATGAAACTGAAGATGTACTCAAAGCAAGCTACTGGACTAGGTTTGCAGAAGAGGCTTTTAACACCCTCGCTGAAGAGGCTGAATTGGCCATGGATCAGGCCGAGGCATCCGACTACCAGAAGTTGAGTAGGAGGGATCGTGAGCTGGTGATTAGAGATCTGGAACGGGAGATCTTTGAACTTAGTAACCTAGTTAATGAGTGGATGGACTGTGTTCCGAGACCAAAGTTGACAGCGTCAAGGGACCGAACCAGGAAACTAAAGAGAAGACAGGAAAAACTGTCGGACAGGTGGACATGGCGTGGTTGGAGCCAGGCTGAGGACGACAATGATGAGAATGAAAAGCAGGCAGAGCCAAATGTCAAGGAAGAAAAGCAGGGTGAGATCAGTGACCAGGCTATGATCCCATATATGATCGAGCAACAGGGGGGAGATTAGGGGGCATAGTTGGCAAGCCATGATGCTGGATGTCGTGGACAGGGGTTTGAGTCTCTACTGGGCATAGCAGATTAGGTTCTGAGTCAGCACTAGCCATCATAGCCTGCTCACTGATCTCACCCTGCTTTTCTTCCTTGACATTTGGCTCTGCCTGCTTTTCATTCTCATCATCGTCGTCCTCAGCCTGGCTCCAACCACGCCATGTCCACCTGTCCGACAGTTTTTCCTGTCTTCTCTTTAGTTTCCTGGTTCGGTCCCTTGACGCTGTCAACTTTGGTCTCGGAACACAGTCCATCCACTCATTAACTAGTTTACTAAGTTCAAAGATCTCCCGTTCCAGATCTCTAATCAGCAGCTCACGATCCCTCCTACTCAACTTCTGGTAGTCGGATGCCTCGGCCTGATCCATGGCCAATTCAGCCTCTTCAGCGAGGGTGTTAAAAGCCTCTTCTGCAAACCTAGTCCAGTAGCTTGCTTTGAGTACATCTTCAGTTTCATCAAACTTAAGGTCGCACTGATTTGTTTTCTCGTCGACATCATCCGCCTTCTTTTTAGCCTCTTCATCTTCTCTCAGAGCTGTGGCATAATCGAACCCTGCATCACGGACTCTTGTGTACTCCACCTTAAGGTTCCTCCATTCGCCCCTTAGTTCAGTTTCACTGAGAGCATTAGCCCTGGTGCCGAGATGATTAGCTCTTTTAGTGAAAGCGGTTTGGGCCGCCGAGCGTTTCAGTTTCAGCTTCTCCAACTCCTGGGCAGCTGTCGCCATCTTGTTTCTTTCAGTTTTGACTTTTAAGCTTTAAGCCGACTGGGCAGTCCTGTGGTTAGGCTGTTTTTCCTCTTCTTGGCAGTAGCTTCTTTTGTCCTGCAGGTTAGCAGATGAGCAGCAGTCCTCAGGAAGGGATGGGCTGTCCGGGCTTGGTCCTCTCCACAGAACCGGGCCGCGGTTTACAACTGTTCGGATATTTTAGATTTGCCCTCCGAATGGGTCACAGGCAGCTCACAAATTGTAACAACTCGTGCTTATATTTGATGGTTTTTTATTTTTCCACAAATTGCACAGGTTGTAAACCTGGGAAAACAAATAACATCTTTAGAATATAATAAATATATATACATTATAATTTATATATAATATAATAATTTCATTAATATTCATTTTAAAGCTTATTCAGAAACCCTGTCATCAAACCAACATTAATCATTAATCAGTTGATCAGAAAACTAATGACCTAAGATGTCATCAATGCAATTCAGACCCATTGAAATATAGCCCAGACTATGCACACACAGTAGGCTATATGCCAAACAAACCTTAATACAAGTTAATATTGTTTCAGTTGTTGCTGTCATCATTATTATTATTATTATCATCATTCAATGTAATATATTACACGCAGAACAACAATAGCAGTAAAATTGACAAAACAATTCAACCAGCTTGCATGCTTTCAAGCGCAGGAGTTCCAAACTGCATTTCCCATAATGCCTAGCGCGGGTAAGATCACCGAGAGCCAGCCTACTAGCGAGCCCCGGTAGCCGCGGCAAATCAAACATTGTTATGAAAGTTTACAAACATCCCGCAACGATGCGACATCAAACGCGAACAATCATAACATCTCTCCCATGGGATTATAAAGATCACACCAGTACAACGCTACGGCAGCAGTCAGCAGTTGTTGAAAGGTAAGTTTAACAAGTGTACATACCGATGGCCTGTGAGCTCCGTTCACAACAAAGGTTTGTTTGTGAATGAGAACAGACTGTGGACGCCATGATAAAGCCAGTTCCGAACCTGCACGCATGCGCCAATTTGTATCCATAGTAAATAGAGGTAGCGACACAATTACTCTTTTAAATACACGATAATGAGAATCTATTGATCATAATCATTATAGCCAATCATTTTATAAACAATCATCATTATAGATACTTTGTTGTTGTTTTTCCATTAATTATATTGATTATTTTAAGCTCAAGAAAGCCAAAACTCTTAACAGTTACATCGCCTTTCCTTTTAACGACACTCAGTAAACGTCTGGGTACTGAGGAGACCAATTTTTGAAGCTTTTCAGGTGGAACTCTTTCCCATTCTTGCTTGAAACCGGCTTGCTTGCCTGCATGGCAAACTTTAATGTCAGATGCGAGTTCCACTTCCAAATGGTGTGGCCTTGGGGACATTTCTTTAGAGATGAGAAAAAGAAAGGGGGGGGGGGGGGCAGAGTGACAGAGCAGTGGTTTCCAAACTTATTCAGCCCAAGGCACACCAAAATCTGTTTCAATATTTCAAGGCACACCTGTATTATTATCTGAGCAAAATGGGCTCTATAACGTGTTATCAATCTCATTTCCTAAACTGTTATTTTCATTTACTAATGTAATATAAATTTTTCACAAACTCTTAATTATAAAATTATTATTTCAAGAATTCATTTGCTTAAAACTGTAAAAATAACATCCTTGTATTTCTGAAGAATTAAGAAAGTTACAGCATTTTATGCTAACCATGTTTTTGGTCACAGATTTCTCTTTTTTTTTCTTTAGGAATTAAGGACATTTTATACCCCTCATTAGCCAATTTCCAAGTTTAATAACTTTGTCAGTTCTTATTCTATCACATTGATCTTGGTGGCATTGGCATGTTTATTTCAAGCTCTTTCAGTATTAATTATTTAATTCAGCACAGAAGCATTTTGAAAATTTTAGTAACATACCTATTTCTAGTGTTGCCATGGTTACACACCTTTACATCAAACTGTATGTACAAATAACCTTATAGTTTCATGCTGAGAACTCTGAGTGGTTAACATTACAGGACGGATGTTGGCAGAGTGACAGCAACATTGCAGTAAAAATGTATTAAATATTACCGATACTTACCAATTCAACAGGAAGATAGCTGCGTCGGTGTCTGATTTCAACCTCAGTTGATCTTTAACGCTCTTCAATTGCGACTCTTGTTTTGGCTCGCTCATGGTCGCTTTTTTTTGTGGCCAGTTTTCCTTCGTCTGATCAATTACTCTTCCTTCTCTTTGGCTCGTTTGAGCGTTGTTCCCCCATTGCTTCTCCCAGTGTTCCTTACTTCATTCAAGCTAGCTAGCGGCTCCTCCTTGCCTCTGGACAGACCAAACACTGATTACTGATGTAAAAAGCGTCACTAGATGTGTGCCTACATTTGCATTTAGCGCGGGAATGTCGCCACAGACACACCGATCACTTTACCTGGCAAGAAATTCAGGGGTGTGAAATTTCCGCGGGAACGCGGAAATTCGGGTTATTAAAAAACTGATTCCTCTTCAATGAGAGAAATTCCGCGTGACTTTGAAAAAAAATATTTTAAAAAAATTTCCGCGTACTTGTAGCCGATCTTTACCAGTTGCGCGAGAAAATCAGTTTAGTCAGTATTTCCACTGGGCTGGCTATGTTCCACGTGGTTCGTCACAGTGTTGGGGAGTATCGGAATACATGTACAGGTGTTATGTAATTAGGATACAAAATATGAGTAACTATTCCGTTACAGTTACAATTTTAATATACAGAATACAGTAACATTTTAAAAATCAATGAATTACAGTTACATTTTAAAAATCAATGGATTACTTTCTGTTATTTTAAACTACAATTATTTCCCTAACCAAATCTGAAGAAATTAATTCTTTCCCACGCATTTTCCCAGCTGGTCCCAGAATTGGGATCACGCGCTGCAATGCCACCTTTTACAGGGTGCGACTGTAGGATGCGCCCTGAGATTCACATCATCATTCATCCGACTATTCAGTACTGTAATAATGTCGGCGTCGGAGCCAGAACCAGCAGGTCAGAGCCTGATCGAAAATGCATTTTTAAGATGGAAATTCAACCTCCACTTCACTCGGTAGGAGGACAACGTAAGAGAACGCAACATAACTGTGCAATGCAACCTCTGCATGCCTGCAATCAAGGCTGTCAAGTCAATAAGTTTACATGCCCTCATGCCACACATGACATTACTCACGCTGATAAGTGATAAAACTCACCGCACATTAGTAACATAAACTGTAAAAGAGATTAGTAATCTATGAATGGATGAGGCGAACCTATCAGGTAATCAGAAAATTGTTGCCAGGTGAAATAGCAGCGCTGTAATCATGTCTTCCACACGCGCGCGAGTGCTGTTGTGTGCACACGACAGAGAAGAAGTTTCAGTAACTGCTTATCAAAGTCGAAGAACTATGTAAGGTATTTACTTTATGGATCTTTTTCTTTTTTTTTTACCTCAATTTAACAGCTTTGGACTGTTATAGTTAGTCAATTGACTTGTGACTTGTTAACTTGTTACGGGGAGAGTGAGGGGTCTCTGCCCTCCATGTAGTGTGTTTTGGCTGAAAACAAACCCTGGTCCGATCCGGTGTCAGAGGTGGTACCGCAACATCTCTTGTTTCTGACTGACAGAACGATACAAATACACAAAAGAATTATTTAATTTAGCATTTATTATACCGGGGAGTCGCAATGAAATTAAAAAAAGCACAGATATTGGGGGGAATTCTCATTTCAGTTTAGTGGCAGTTGTGTGAATATTCAATAACTGATCCTGGTGTGCGAATATTCAACAACTGATCCTGGTTTGCCATCTAGTGATAGAATGTTGTAACCGCGTACATAAATTGCAGCTCCACATCCACTGGCGGACGCATCTGCGCAAAGATACACCATTGTTCTTCTCGAAAACGCCAAATCCAGATAATCCGTAAATGATTAATTAAATTAATATTTTAATTTGAAATGAGTAACTAAGTTGCCAGTGTCAAAGTAACGAAGTGAAAGTATATTATTAACGTATATACTGTATACTGTAATGAAGGCTGATGGGGTCGTTGTCGTCATGTTTAGTATCAAAATGTACCTTGGGTACAACTCGATATATCGAAATGTACCCTGTCTTGGGGAGTCTATCGAATTGTACCCAGGCTCTATCGAAGTGTACCAAGGTTAATGAAATCTCGTTTATGAGGGCAGGACGCAATATTTTTTTCCGTACCGTTAATGCGTCGCTATTCTGGAATTCTGGTCCCCCCATGTGAGTTTCTTCCCTTAATGTGCTACAATTTGCGTCATGATTACGCTGATAAAATAAGGCTACAGCTTGCTTCCAGTCTTACTCGCTAGCTAGCGAGTTAGCAACCTTGCCAGCAATAGCATAGCTTCCGTGTCAATGTATTTAGCTACATAACCAATTGGCTAACGAGCTGGAAACGCCGCTGCAGTTCGCTTACAAAGGAAGATTTGCGAGCGAGCCAATTGGCTAGCTAGCTAGCAAGAGAAAGAGACATTGATATCTATGGTATAGCTAGCATACCAATGCTTTTAACATCTTTTGTATGTCAGATTACATTCAAGTCAATGCAAAGACGGGAATATATCGAATTGTACCCAGGGTACATTTCGATACCTGACATGACGACAACGACCCCATCAGCGCAATGAAGTACATGTACATCGTACTATTCACCTTTGAAAATGGTAGTATCGTGCAACCCCTGCCCCCCCGAAGAAAATCTGACTCTAGCCTGCATTCAAAACTTGAGAGCCCTGTTTAACGAATATGCTTTCAGCCTTGAGGAATTCCACCTCCAATCCGAGTAAGAATCTAAAATTAAGTTATTTATTGGACTCGCCTGGAGCAGTCTCTGTCATTGTATCTGTTATCTTAACCTTACTTTTTTATATTGTTATGTATGAAGATAGCCTGCTTATGTCGACGTGCAACTTGAAAATATCAATATGGCTAAACATGGGCTTTGGTAGCCCATTTGACATTCTAGCTAAGCTAATGTTTGCTGACATCAGCGCACATTAGCCTGCAATTAATTTTGGAAGGAAGCTTCCTGCCAACTTCGGGTATTTGGGAATAGCGCTACTCTTAAAGCTTTTGTAATGTCTTTAAGTGCAAAATGTGATTTTAAGGTGCATGTGTGCAGGCTCTTGCTGGCATTTAGGGCCTAGTCTACAGCCCACTTGTGCCACTTGGCTAGCAAAATGGGTTCTGTGTATTGCAGGGATGTCCAATCTTATCTGCAAAAGGCTGCTGGGGGTGCAGTTTTTCATTTTAGCCTCGAGCTACAACACCTGAATCATCAAATTAATGAACTAATTATGCATGTCAATAAAGACCTTAATTAGGTAAACCAGGCACAGCACTATTAAGCTGCTTACCGGACGTGAAACAAATTTTTCGCACGAAAGATTACATTCAAAGTCAATGCAAAGACACGAATACAGACATGCCGCGTGTATTCGCGTCTTTGCATTGACTTTGAATGTAATCTTTCGTGTGAAAAATTTCTTACACTTCCGGTGGAAAAGCAGCTTAATAGTGCTGCTCCTGATTTTAGTAATTTTGTTTAGTAAGCAGGGTGTAAATTCATGCATTTATAAAATTGAAGAAAATGTGGAAGTAATCCAAGTATTCGGATTACAAACTCAGATTGAGTGATGTAACGGAATACATTACAGATTACATTTTAGGGCATTTATTCTGTAGTGGAATACATTTTAAAAGTAACCTTCCCAACACTGGTCACAAACAATGGCTAGGAAGAGGAAGGACGTTGTTGACCACAAATCTGATGTAACTACAATTGATGTGGGGATTAAAAACGCGTGGAAGGGGGGTCACGTGACGATGGGTAGCTAGAAGACGTGTTTGCGCTGAGCTCCCGCTCCCACTTGCTTTAAATCTTATCTACTGTTCTCGTTGTGGCTTATCAAAGTGATTAAGTTGCATAACAATCAGTTAAGGGACGGAAAGGTGCTCTTTGCACAAAAAGCGATGTCGAAACAGACGGAAATCAACCCACAAAAAATTACGACCGCTACAACTGCTAGCCAAACTACAGACTCCCCAACAACAGCAGCGGAGGAGGAGTCCCAACCAGCGGTAAGCACCACGGCTCTGATACGCGAAGTGACTCAAAACTTCAGCGACACAATGGAGGTGAAACTCTCTAAGTTCACGGAGATTTTGGAAAAGATTTCTACGACACTGGAAAACCAGTCAAAACGCATTGCTGAGGCAGAACAGAGAGTTTCCGAGGTGGAGGATGTGGTTTCCAGTCTGGAGGGGAGATTCGCCGAAGCAGAAAAAAAAATTAAGGGACTAGCTGCTAACATGGAGGATATAGAAAACAGGAGCAGACGGGATAACATTCGTGTTCTCAATTTAAAAGAGGGCACGGAGAGAAAGCGTCCCGTCCAATTTTTAAAAACTTGGCTGCCCACCGTACTTGGCTTACAAGCGAGCCCCGGTACTAAAAACCGTATTAAAATCGACCGGGCACATCGGAGCTTGGGGCCGCGAGGTGAGCGTCCCCGCCCAGTGATTATCAAGCTTCACAACTCCAGGGATAAACCGAGGATAATAGCAGCACTCAGGGCGACGCCAAATTTGGAATATGAAGGACAGCGGATCTTCATACATCAGGATTTATCATCATCGGTTCGGGAGAAGCGGCGGACCTTCAACAATGTGTGCCAGGCTCTGATAGACCAGGGCATCCGCTTCAATATGCGCTTTCTGGCCATTCTGACTGTGAACCACAAGGGTACTGAGCACAGGTTTGAAACACGGCGGGATGCGGAAACATTTCTCAACACACTGAAATGAAGTTGTGTAGTAAATGCTTTCAAACTGCTTTTCGTCCAGTGTGATTGGAGGGATTAAAAAGAGAGCACACTGTGGACGACGTAAGTTGGTTTTACTGTAGCATCTTTAATGCCTGGAAAGAGCACGTCAACATAAGACTTTAAAGGGATATATGGTGACTTAACTCTATGTTTAGTTATTCACTCTTTTTTTTTTCAATACTCATAGAGGGATGCTGTCACTTTTTCAATTAGCTTACTTTATCAGCTTACAATTAATAAGAGGCTTTTTTTTCTTTTTGTATGTGTTTGAAAAAACTAGCTGGAGAAGCCTGATGATAGATGGTCAGAATGATGACGGATAGGTAACATCATTATGATATGGGGGCGGGGGTGGAATATGGAGTGGTTTTTTTTTTGGTTTTTTCTTCTTTTGCTCCAGAAGTGGGAACTCCTTCTGGCAGCACGTGCCCCTTTTAGCACTATCCAGTGGGCAGCTCTCTATTTTGGTTGTGTCTTCACTGTTCATAATTCTTGTTCTGTGATGTTTTCTTTGTGTGCTCGCAGTTTTCGAAGTGTGGGAAAGGTTGTAGTTGTTTTTCCACACTTAGAAGATGTTCATACCAGCATAGATCACCCAGTTTATTTGCCAAATAATACTGTACCTGACTGCGGATGTTATAATAGGTCGCTTCCATTGAATCTGGATCACTTGTGTCTGTTATATGAGTTACTTAATGAGTGACACAAAAATCATAACACTAAATGTTAAAGGCATTAACCATGTTGTTAAGAGACGCAAAATACTTTCCATGCTTAAAAAGGATAAGGTACAAGTGGCTTTATTACAAGAGACCCACCTTACGGACCCAGAACATTTAAAATTAAAGCGTGATTGGGTGGGCCAAATTTACTATTCATCTTTCAACTCAAAAAGTAGAGGGGTTGCAATACTTATCCACAAACATCTTGCTTTCACACTTGATAAAGTCATCAGAGATACAGAGGGAAGGTTTATTATTGTTACTGGGTTTCTGTATGGTGAACACATTCTTATAGGAAGTGTTTACGCACCCAATACCTTTGATAGCTCATTTTATTCAAAGTTTCTGGCTGATACTTCTTCAATTTGTCCGCCTTATGTGATACTTGGAGGAGATTTTAACTGTGGTCTGGCCTCTGAGATGGATTATAGTCCACCCAAAACCCATCCTCTCTCAAAGATGGCAAAAGCAACAATAGAGCTCTGCTCAGAACTCGGCCTATATGATGCATGGAGAATTATTAATCCTCGAGGCAGAGATTTTACATTTTTCTCACGTCCCCATCATTCCCTTTCTAGAATTGATTATATCTTCATTTCTAGATTAGTCCTTGATAGGACCAGAGCCTGTTCCATTAACACTTGTGTTATTTCAGACCACTCATCTGTCTCGATAGAACTTCGGCCACCTTATTATGACCCTTTATCTAGACATTGGCGTTTAAATCCATCTCTTCTCAGCAACTCTGAATTCTTGACATATTTAGAAAATCAGTGGGAACTTTTTATTTCTAAAATGACTCACCCGAAGTTTCTGCATCTAGCATATGGGAAACGGGCAAGGCCGTTATCAGAGGATCCATAATCTCTTACACAGCCGCAAAAAGGAAGAGTACATTAGCAAAACAGTAAGAGCTTGAGCGAGATATTGTTACCTTGGAAAGAGACTTTAAAGCATCCTCCTCCACCTTTACGTTAAAAAAATTAGAAGCAGCCAGATCTGCTTTGAATAATCTGTTAACTCAAAAAGCAGAATCAGCAATATTTTATGCCAGGCACAGATTATTTGAATTCGGTAACAAAGCTTCTGGCTAGGAGATTGGAGGGTGTGTTGCCAATTTTGGTGAAACCAGATCAGACAGGATTTGTCAAGGGTAGGTATTCCCACTCCAATGTTTGACGGCTTTTAAATGTGATTCAATTTTCACAAAATAAAAAAATAAGGTGCTGGCAGTATCATTGGATGCTGAAAAGGCCTTTGACCGGTTGGAATGGGGGTATTTGTTTGATGTTATGAATGGGTTTGGTATGGGTCCTGGTTTTATTGAGTGGGTTAAAGTGCTATATAAGTCTCTAGACGCAAGGGTATTAGTAAATGGTTCACTATCAGATGTTTTCCAATTGAACAGAGGTACGCGTCAGGGCTGCCCCCTCTCGCCTTTATAATTTGCACTCGCACTTGAGCCGCTGGCGGAGGCAATTAGGACTCACCAAGGGCTCTCTGGAGTCAAGTTAGGAGATACTGAATACAGAATCTCACTCTATGCTGATGATGTATTATTGTTTATTACAAATATTGAGTGCTCCATCTCTATTTTAACATCGATTATCAATCAATTTGGCCTGATCTCAGGGTACAAAATTAACTACGACAAATCAGAGGCCTTGCCATTGGGTGATTTCGGGGATTGGGTGGCTCCTGTCAACTTCCCTATCAAATTGTCAACCTCAGGTTTTACTTATCTGGGCATCATAGTTTCAGCTGATATTAAAGAGCTATATCAACTAAATTTTAAAACAACCCTGACATCAGTTAAAAAGACCTTAGTTGAAAGACCTTAATAGGTGGTTTGATCTTCCACTGTCTTGGATGGGTAGAATAGGTCTGATCAAGATTAATGTACTTCCCAGGATATTATATCCAATGCAAATGCTGCCACTTAAGATCAATAGGAGAGTCATTCTGGAAATTGAAGGATTTCTATCGAAATTCATATGGCTTGGAAAGAAATCTAGATTAAAGATGAAGACATTACAATTGTCGATAGACAGGGGAGGGCAGGCACTTCCCAACTTCCTTTACTACAACTGGGCTTGTCATGCCCGAATAATATCAAGTTGGCTTAAAAACTTTCTGCTTCAAGGGGAGCCATCCGTGGATGCATGGTGTTGTGCCCCTCTCTGTCTTATCAGCCTTATTTCTTATGACCTAGGTGAACTCCCAGCAGAAGTTCAATGCAACTCTATCATGCTTAGCACACTTAGAATCTGGCGGGATAAAATTAAATATGCTGGAGATTTTTCTTCAGCATTACAACCCTTAATTAAAAATAAAGCTTTCCCTCCAGGCATAGGAAGGAGTATCTTTGATGACTGATATTTAAATGACCTAAGATTAATTCATGATTTATTTGAAAATGGTAATTTCATGTCGTTTAAACAACTTCAGATTAAGTACAAAATACCAAATAACCATTTTTTCGGCTTTCTTCATGTGAGGCATCATGTAAAATCATGTCTTACTTTACCAAATGATCAACCAATTTTAAGTCCGATAGAAAGTTTCCTGCTTAATTTCAACTTAAATTTCTTGTCGCTCAAAGCAGTTATCTCGCTTTTTTATGGAAAGTTAGCCTCCCTTAACTCTCTTAATACCGACAGAGCCAGAGAACTCTGGGAAAAGGACTTGGAGGTTAAAATTACTGCAGAGAAGTGGTCGGATGCTTTTGTATCCGCTAAGAATGTATTTGTATGCAATAGACTGCGGGAGAGTCAATTTAGAATTTTACACAGGGTGCAGCGCACTCCTGAATTTCTACATAAAATCAATCCTCAGCTTTCACCCCTTTGTGTGAAGTGTAAAAAAGACATAGGAACCTACTACCATTGTATTTGGCAATGTCCAAAAATATCCAGATATTGGAAAAATATTGCTAAGGAGCTTAGTTTAATTTTTCATAAAAAAGTTAGATTAGACCCAATGTTGTTTCTTAGTATATTTACAGGACAGCTCTCTCCACCCACTGGACTGCTGACTTTAATGTGTAAACTTTTGTTTCTAGCAAGATGCTGTATTCTGTTCCAGTGGATTCAGGAGAAGCCTCCCAATATTACACAATGGTATAGAGAAGTATTTAAGGTTTTTCCAATGGAACTTCTCAGTGCTGCTTTAAAAGGTAACAGCAATTTATTTTATGACATATGGCAGCCCCTTCTTGATCATCTCCCCACTGACCTTGGTGATTTATTGCAGAGGGGGCGCCCGCACCTTGTTTTTACAAATGGGGTATAAGCTGTTAAATCTTCTCCTCTGTCATGGCTAATGCAAACCGTGATGTATATGAAATGGACCAGGTGTATATTGATGTGACCCTTGTATATAACGTCTCTTTTGTAATTTGGCAAAATCTGTGCTGTCTGGTTTGTTTGTGTTTTTGTGTTTGTTAATATAAAATTAATAAAATATTACTGAAAAAAAAAAAAAAACGCGTGGAATTTGTCTTGGCTCAGAGATGCTAAATCTTGCGCATTTTGTAGGCTTATTCACCGTAGTCCGCAATTATTCATTGAATGCTTAATGAGATTCTCACGCAGAATTAAAATCTTTGTGCATTGAAGTTTCCGTTTGACTTGCGTAAAGCTGCACCTCATCACAAGTAACGTGGATGTTCCGAATTTAGGAGAGGAAACACTAGGAACACTGGGAAACTCGGAACACACTGGAACTGGAGGACAAAAGGGGAGAGACGCCAGATGCGGGGATCCAACATAATTTATTAAATAAACAGAAAACCAGAAAAGGGGGGAAAAACGGGGCACTCCGGCCAACGGAAACAACGTGCTACAGCACTGAATGAGGGAGAACTAAGGAATCCAAAAACCAGACACACTAGTGGGCAGACACGGAACAGGAGCTAGGGAACAGACTCGGAACAGGAGCTAGGGAACACTCAGAAAGGGCAGAGGGCAGGCACAAGACGAGACAGTGGGCACAGCTGGCAGATGGCTAACTCGGATGGCACAGCTGGCCGGGAGAAGGGTCAGGGAGAACATCAGGAGGGGGGCAGACAGGACGAAAGGGATGCTGGCACGGACGCCGGCGTAGGCGGCCGGCACACAGGGGGCACTGGAGACGGCGAAGGCAACTGGCACACAGGGGGCACTGGAGACGGCGAAGGCAACTGGCACACAGGGGGCACTGGAGACGGTGAAGGGGGCTGGCACACTGGGCACTGGAGACGGCGAAGGGGGCTGGCACACTGGGCACTGGAGACGGCGAAGGGGGCTGGCACACTGGGCACTAGAGACGGCGAAGGGGACTGGCACACTGGGCACAGGACAGGTGGCACACAGGGCTCTGGAGACGGCGAAGGGGACTGGCACACTGGGCACAGGACAGGTGGCACACAGGGCTCTGGAGACGGCGAAGGGGACTGGCACACTGGGCACAGGACAGGTGGCACACAGGGCTCTGGAGACGGCGAGGGAAACTGGCGCACTGGGCACAGGACAGGAGGCACACAGGGCTCTGGAGACGGCGAAGGGGACTGGCACACTGGGCACAGGACAGGTGGCACACAGGGCTCTGGAGACGGGGGGCACCAGGGGCTGAGCAGCAGGAAGGGTAGGCTGGGCTGGGAATGCGCTGAAGAACACAAAGAGAGAATGAGGGGACCAGAGGTTGGTGCACCGGGCAGGGAGTGGTGTGAACGGGAGCGGGAGCAAAGTCAGATCTGAAACTGGCTTGCTGCAGGGGAACTGATATAAGGTAGGGGCACGAGAAGACACAGGTGCAGGAACTTAATATAATTAACAAGGGATGGAACATAAGGGAAACCTAATTTCATGAAACAGATAAACATTAACACACAGACGAGGATCACAAGACAGTCCCAAAGAAGGGATAAATAAACTGGATAAAAAGACTTCTAAGTGTACAGAATAAGAGCCAGAATAGATAATGAGAATGCAGAGGTTCTGCAAGAAAACTTAGCAAAGCCAGTGAATAGAAAAGCAAGGGGCAGAGACTAGAACAGGCCAACTGCTGAGAGATCATTAGTCAATTAGTAAGTGCAGCTATACAATCCCGGGTGCTCGTTAGTAGGTTAGAATTATATACACAATATTAGTATGGTTAGCAATTTTAGAAAAACAAAAAACTGTTAGTAATTGTTAGTACATATAGGAAAGCAAGGGGAAACTAGCAAACGAGAACGGAAGGAAGGCTGAAACCCAGAATCCATTAAATCACCCGAAACAGTGTCACAATCAATTAAGACAGAAACTGCTACAAACAATGACGCGACCGGGCAGAAAGCAAAGACAGTACATGGGTAAGACATGGACTGGACTAACAGGGGAGAGGAATAAAATGTGAACACTGAGACATGGACTAAAAACTGATATTACCAAAATAATAAAAACCTAAAATTGACTAACCAAACACACGGACCACAGAACACAACAGTGGAAAGCGATAATGACTCTGGACTTCCCGTGCTTCTCTTTACTCAGGGATTGAAAACAATGCATGTGTTTCATGATCGTTTAAATTGTTTTAATGAAATAAGACAATTCGAAACGTTTTTATACAATTCAATTTCTTTTAATCCCTCACTAAAGACAAGCCTGAGGATTCCCGAGTCATAATCGATTTCCCTGTCATTGGGAAATCCACAGTAATGCAAATGAAACTGATAAACTTCATGCACAATGACTTAAATTCCGTGAGTGAATTATTTACTATTATTAATAGGAATATTATACGTCTCTTTAAATATTGAGTGTAGCAGTTAGTGAAATTAATTTCATTAGTATTAATGATCAGAAATTATTGAAGGTTTTGTTTGCTATTTTGGATTCAATTTGGCCTTAGGTCAATCAAGCTTTTTTAAATTCCATTGGACTCAAGTGCATAACAAAGCATATTGTGTAAAGAGAAAATATGTGATAAGAGAAAAAAAAGGTGAGCTATAATTTTATCATATTTAATGTCATTTCCAGTATAACTCAAATGATTCCATGTTTGCTTTATGCTATTTTATCTTGGTGTAATGAATTATTTTTGTTGTGGTCAAATGAACTTCATATCATTTTTTATTTTTTGACTGAAATATACCTCTGTGGCCTGTTACTGAATGTATTTTTTGCAATATTGAGCCATTGGTGCTTCACAAGTCATTGTTTTCCTGCATGTGGTTATTTCACTCATTAAATACTGTTAAGCTGTGAAACTTCATAACTTGATTCTTGATTTTATTCTAAACAAATGAATTTGAATCAGAGACCATTAGTTTTTCTTTTGAAAAAGACATTCTTGTGATAATTGCTTCTAACTCAAATGACTTAAAATGGGCTTTAAATTGCTTTATTTTAGGTCAATTTTTTGTGAAAGTTTCTTGGCAGAGACCCCCAAAACCCCCACCTATGGGAGGGCGGCCCTCCCACCGACAACTTAACGTTCCCAGGAAGGGGCCATAATTTTCTTCCTCTTTTTTTGACTAAACCCCCCTCACACCCCTGGAAATTAAATACAAGTGCTTTCATCAGTGGGCCATAGGCTCAATCACTGTTGTTTAATCTCCCCTCTCTGATAGACACTGACTTAACAGACAGCAACGAGACGGAAAACTTATGGATTACCACTTTAAACACTTTGATGAAGCCCGCATCCAGGAATGGTGCTACAAACTGGTAGGCATCGCTAGCTGTCATTGGACATGTTGGATAGCAATGATAATTATATGTATACAGTTACAGCCTGGTGGATGGTAAACCCTTTGAGTTGATGTAGACGTCCGCGGACACGGAGGTGTTATATTATTTATTTATTTATTTATTTATTTTTTATTTGGCATCTCCAATCCCACCCGAATCTGGAATGCCCAATTAGTGAACTATGTACAAAGCTTGCTCGTATGCGACCCCTTGCTGCCAACTCAGGACAGTGAAGACAGTTCACAACTCTCCTCCGAAGCACGTGTCCGTCAGCCACTGATTCTTATACACTCATTGGTCGAATCTTCGTAAGTTACGAACGAGGGCGGAGGACAAACCCAGAGTCTTCCTGATGAGCGCCCGTCTGGCCAACAGGAGGCGCTGGAGCAACGAACAAAGCTGTCGCTGAACACCCAAATCCGGCAGTCCCTTCCCAATTTGAAACCCTGTAGCGCGATAGCCAATTGTGCGCTACTCCGAAAAGGCTGCCGACCCCTGCTGGTGGGTACGCCGAGGCTCGAACCCGCGACGTGGTGATCACCTCTGCACTGCAGAGCAGTGCTTAATCGTGTGAGCCACCCGGCAGCTCACGGAGGTGTTATATTTATGTACGCAGTTGATCCACCACATGTACGAAATAAGTAATTAAGGTTGCTGTGGCATGCAGTAGTCATGAAATTGGACAGACGTATTTAGCTGTTGTTATGGCCCCAATTTGTTATTACAATTTACAACACAACAGCAACAGCAAGGGATGACAGACACAGTTTTAAAAACTTAAACACATTTAATGAACAAAGACAATAAAAACTAACTAATCTGCTAACCAAGATTGATTTACAACAAAAACAGAAATATTTACAGTCCCTTGTTTTGGTGGGGTGGCTTGGTGATGTCCTGGGTGAGGAAAATGCTCAAACGCAGGCAAAAATCCACAAAAGAAACTTCACAGAAACTTGAACAGAAATGACAGGTCTGGTCACATGTATCCTTCTTCAAGCAATTTCTCCTTCACTTTACTGTCTCAATTCTACTCTTTATATACTCTTTCGCAGACCCCACCCACATTTAGACCTTTTTTTTTTAATTTTCGGGGACTTGCCCCAGACATGTCTGAAACATGTCCAAACATAGCTCCAGTCTGAGCTGAATAAAAAAAGGTAAATACTGCCATCTAGCGGCCTAAATTCACATTACACCTCCATTCCAAAAGGGAAAAATTTTGACTCATAAAGGCAAAATTTTTCTTTTCAATACAAAATGGTTAAGTGGACACTTGTCTATATATACATATCATACAATATTCAAATAAACACGTGATATATATATATATATATATATACATATTAAAACACGGGATAAGCAATCAGCAATTACATTGTCTGTACCCTTCACATGCTTAATTTCCAAGTCAAACTCCTGTAAAATCAAACTCCAATTCAACAATCTCCGATTCTTGTTTTTCATCTTACTCAAAAACATTAACGGATTGTGGTCTGTGTACACAACCATTGGCTTTTGCCCTGTACAAACATAAACATCAAAGTGTTGTAAAGATAGAACCAGAGCCAACAGCTCCTTCTCTATTGTGGAATAGTTCCTTTGGTGGCGATTGAACTTCCTGGAGAAGTATGCCACGGGATGCTCAATGTCATCAGAGTCACTTCTCTGTAGGACCCCAGATCCACAAGCTTGGTCGCTAGCATCGACCGCGATGGAGAACGAAGGCTCTCTGGCATGCATCATCCCAAGTGAACTTTACGCCTTTCTTCAGTTGGTTAGTTAGACTGAGAGCAATCTCAGCAAAGTTCTTGCACAACTTGCGGTAGTACCCGATCAATCCAAGGAAGCGGCGCAAAGCTTTTTTTGTTGTCAGGAACTGGAAAGTCCATGATGGCTTGGACTTTAGCATTTATGGGTGCCACCTTACCCTGGCCTATGACGTAGCCAAGATAGGTGACAGTAGCACAACCAAAGTCACTCTTGCTCAGGTTAACAGTCAGGTTAGCCTGGGTCAGGCGCTGGAACAACGTCTCTACATCTTTTAGATGTTCTTCCCAGGAGTCACTCCATGTGATCTGGTCATCGATGTATGCACCCGTGTGTGGCAATCCAGCGATTGTAGACTGTATCATCCTTTGGAACGTGGCTGGGGCATTTTTCATTCCAAAGGGTAGGACTTCATACTAGTACAACCCAGATGGTGTGGCAAAAGCAGAGATGCTCTTGGCCCTCTCAGTTAAAGGCACACACCAATAACCCTTCAATAAATCAATCTTGGTCCGAAACTTTGCTTGCCCTACTCTATCGATACAATCATCAATCCGAGGTATTGGAAACACATCAGTTCTAGTTACAGCATTGACTTTGCGATAATCTGTACAGAATCTAGTACTTCCATCAGGTTTTGGAACTAGCACACAGAGTGAACTCCAATCTGAGTTGGAGGGTCTGGTAATATCATGTTCTAACATGTACTCAACCTCTTTCTCAGCAATCTTTCTCTTTTCAGGATTCATCTGATATGGATGCTGTTTTATTGGTTTGGCATCACCAACATCTACGTCATGAGAGGCTATAGAAACTCTTTTTGGAACATTAGGAAACAGATCCTCATATTTCTTGATCAACCTCTCAAACTGATCTCTCTGTGAGGGTTCTAAGTGCTGGAGTTTTACATCAGGATTTTGCAACACTTCAGAATTTGACAATTTACATGAAAGAACTTCAGCTTTAATTCTAGGTTCATCATCTTGAAACTCCCCCTCATCTTCACAAATCTCGGCCATAGGAGAATCTGAAGTGACAGCTGCAACCCTAGCATATCTGTCATGATCAGGCTTCAGCATGTTAATGTGACACAATTGTTTTGGTTTTTTTCCTATCTGGAGTCTTGTAATTGAGATCATTGAGTTTTGTCAGAATTTCATAAGGACCATGAAATCTAGCCTGCAATGGATTGGACTGCAAGGGAAACAACACAAGGACCTTGTCTCCTGGTTTAAACTCACGGCTTCTAGCCTTATGATCATACCAAGTTTTCATTTTTCCCTGACTTGATTTCAAGTTCTCTTTGGCTAGGTCACAAGCTGCACGCAATCTTTCCTTGAACTTGCTAACATAGTCTAACAGACTGATGTGCGGCTCTTCCTCTTGCCATTGTTCACTCAATAATAGCAAAGGTCCTCTCACTTCATGACCGAACACTAGCTCAAATGGACTAAATCCAGTAGACTCCTGCACTGCTTCTCTAGCTGCAAACAACAGCAAATGAACACCTTCATCCCAGTCTTTCTCATGGTCATACCAATAAGTCCTCATCATTGTCTTGAGAGTGGAATGAAACCGCTCTAAGGCACCCTGACTTTCTGGATGATAGGCACGAGAAAGAATCTGCTTTGCACCTAGTTCATACACAACCTGCTGAAACAATCCGGAAGTGAAATAGCTACCTTGATCTGACTGAATTTCCCTGGGAAGGCCAAACAACGTGAAGAACTTTATCAAAGCCTTCGAGATTGCAGTTGCCTTGATGTTACGTAGAGGTATGGCTTCGGGGAATCTGGTAGATGCACACATGATTGTCAACAAGTACTGATTTCCAGATCTAGTCTTGGGTAATGGACCAACGCAATCAACAATGACCTTAGAGAATGGCTCCCCAAATGCTAGGATAGGCTGCAATGGAGCTACAGGTGGGTCTAACTGGTGTTTTCCAACTACCTGACAAGTGTATCAAAAAAGGAAAGTCCAAGGCACTCTTCTTTAAATATAAAAAAAAGCCTTTATTTTAAATGGCTACTTCATATAGAAATATTAAAACAAAGTGGGTTACAGCCCACGCGTTTCGGCCTCAGCCTTCCTCAGGGTGTAACACTCAACACAATGATTCTCCTTAAATAGGTGATTGAACTCACCTGGATGGGTAGGAGACCAATAAAAGACAAATCATGACCAATAGATGGCTCCACCAATTAAACAATTAAATGCAGAAGAACAAAGCAGAAAAAACACTATCTGTAATGATAGAAGGTTACAAAAAAGGACTGAAGTCAATATCTTCATTTAAACCAGGATAGGTAGTGGCTTTCATTTGATAAATATAAAAAGTCTCTCTCTGCAGAAGTAATTTGAGTCTGTCACCACCTCTAATGTTTTTATGAATACTTTCTAGGCCTTCAACCATAAGTAAGCCTGGGTTGCTGTCATGTGCTTCAAAAAAATGCTTAGCCATTGGATAATCAAAGTTTGCTTTTCTAATTGCATACTTATGCTCAGAAACTCTGTCTTTCAAACGACGCTTAGTGCGGCCTATATAAAAACAACCACAGGTACGCGACAATCGGTAGACAACAAACATGGTGTTGCAGTTAATGAGTGACTTAATGTCATACACTTGGTTAGTCTTAAAGTCACTAAATTGTTTACATTCTTTGATATTTAAACCAAACCACATTTAAAAGTACCCTTAACTGGTCAATGAAGCCAAGTTTTTTTATCTGAAGCAGAGAGATGGCTAGACACCAGCCTGTCAAGTAAAGTGGGGGCCCTACGAAAACTGACTTGAGGAGGAACAGGAAAAACCTCCCTGAGCAGAGGATCACTCTTGATTAAATTCCAATTAGAATGCACAATCTTTTTTACAGAATTTGCAAAAGAACTATATTGTGTGACAAAATAAATTTGCTCTGACTTAGAAGCTAATTGTTTATTTGTCATCAAGAGCTCAGAACGAGGCATAGATTGGGCTTTTTTGTAAGCACCCTGAACAGTTTTAGCCTCATAACCTCTTTGTGCAAATCTGTTTGACATAATTTTTGCCTGATTTTCAAATTCAGAATCAGTGTCGCAGATACGTCGCAGACGTTGAAATTGTCCGAAAGGTATGTTGTCCTTCAGCCCCTTAGGGTGGAAACTGTCAGCCTTCAGTACTGTATTTCTGTCTGTCGTTTTTCGGTATACTGTGGTGTGAAGTATGCCACACTCACTTTTAGAGATAGTCAAATCCAAAAAATTAATACTGTTTTGAGAATATTCAATGCACAGCTTTATGTTTCTGTTGTTAGTATTCAAAAGATCATAAAACAATAGAAGTTCCTCCTCAGAGCCAGTCCAAAACAACAAAATATCATCAATATACCTCCCCCACCATTTTATCTTGTCACTATATCTAGTGTGAACGACTTCTTTTTCCCATAATCCCAAGAAAAGAGAGGCATAATTAGGAGCAAAGCAAGCCCCCATAGCAGTACCTCTATCCTGAATATACAATTGATCTTGGAAAAGGAATACATTGTTTTTAAGAATCATTTCAGTGAGCTGTAGAATGAAATCAGGAGGAGGCAAAGAGTTCATTGGCCTGTTCTGTAAAAAATATTCTAGAGCATTTAGTCCATCATCATGGTTAATGTTGGTATACAAGGACTCTACATCTAAAGTTACCAGAAAACAGTCAGGAGGAATTCTCTTTTCATAAAGTACCTTTAAAACATAGAGTAGTGTCCTGAATATATGAAGGCAGTTGTTGGGCAAAAGACTTGATGTGAAAGTCCACAAATTGAGAAGCAGGCTCTGTAAGGGATCAATTGGATGATATAATAGGTCTCCCAGGAGGAAATTCAAGATTTTTATGAACCTTAGGGAGCATGTAAAAAGTTGGTATTCTAGGATGTTCACACCACAAGAAATCATGCTCCTGCTGAGTAATCCACCCTGCCTCCTTTGCTGTGGACAACATCTCTCCCATTCTCTCCTTCATGTTTTCCAAAGGATTAGAGGACAGTTTGTGATAATACTCCAGATTGTTCAATTGTCTTAAGGCTTCTTCAATATATATTTGTCCTTGTCCATCACCACCACTGCCCCTCCTTTATCCGCAGGCTTTATAATGATTGACTTATTCTTAGCTAAGCAGTCCAAGGCCTGTTTTTGGGATTTAGTTAAATTTTCTCGAACAATTTTTTCATGCTTTGAGAACAAGTTTTCAATGTCAAAATCCACTTTTTTAGTGAAAGCTGTCAAAGTGACATTTGAACTGGGTGGCATGAAGTGAGATTTAGGCCTAAAATGCGTGGTAGGGGCTGTTGTAACATTTATTGGTGTGTTTTGATGATACCATACTTTTAGATGAAGTCTACGGTAGAACTTAAAAAGATCCACCTTGGTACTGAATTCATCAGTATGATGGGTGGGTGAAAAAGAAAGACCTTTTGACAACACATTGATCATATCAGGGGTGAGAGATGTTTTAGATATATTGATTACCGTGTGTTTTTGTTCCTCAGGCTCCGCCGCTGTTGTTGCTCCACCTGACGTCTGTTTTCTTGTGTGTCTCCTCCCCCTCCTTGTTTTTTTCTTTTTATAATGGATCTTGTGGGTTTTGGCCACTCGTTTAAAAAATCGGATGTGGATGATGCAGCTGGGGAGGATACAGTAGGATTGGAGATAGATTCCTCATCACTGCTGGTCATGTAAAAGGACACAGATCTCTGTCGTGGTTTGTCTCGTTGTGCTAGTTTGGTCCACTTGTAAACCTTACCTTCTTTGTAATCATTCTCATCTCGCTTGAATTTCTTTATTTTCTGTTGTTTCATCCAATGGGTTAAGTCTTCAAGCTCCTGTTTAAGCTTGTTTTCAAAGGGCAGTTTGTTTTGGTCATCTTTGATTTGAGAGATTTGTGATTTTATCTCATTGAGTTTGACTTGAACTGCCTCTTTTTCTCTCTTGCTTTGTTCAATAATTAACAGGATAAGATCTGATGAACATTTATTCAAGATGGCCTCCCATTTGGATTTAAACTCTATGTCTTCCATTCCAAATGAGGGAAACTTATTTATTCTTAGACCTCTTGGAATACGTCCCTCTCGCCAGTAATCAGACAGGTTGACAATACTCCAGTGAAGTTTAATCTCTTTCTCTGCCATCTTTTTTAGTTCAAAGTAAATTTTTTTCAGACCCGGTCCAAAATTTGGAGAATCAAAAGTACCATTAAACAAAGACTGACTTACAATGATGTTGTTGCTTTGCTCACTTGTGTAAGAGAATGCTTTGCTATGTCTTTCATTCTCCATCTTGAGCTGGTAGCCAACCTTCACAATGCTCACAGGATAAGAGCAGAGCTACTCCGGAAGAGCACGTCCCTTGTGCTGTAAGTTTTCAAAAAAAGAGAAGGTCCAGTGTGCTCAGAAGGTTAATCCAAATGATGTAACGAAGGTGCTCTTTGGTGCGGAACAAAGGGCATCAAAAAAGGAAAGTCCAAGGCACTCTTCTTTAAATATAAAAAAAGCCTTTATTTTAAATGGCTACTTCATATAGAAATATTAAAACAAAGTGGGTTACAGCCCACGCGTTTCGGCCTCAGCCTTCCTCAGGGTGTAACACTTTACCTGACAAGTGTGACAGGTTTTGCAAAAGTTGGAAACGTCTTTCCGAAGCCCAGGCCAAAAGAAGTGTTTCATGATCTTATAAACAGTCTTGTTAACACCAAGATGACCTCCTAAAGGTAAACTATGAGCCATTGTTAAGATCTCATTCCTGTAGACCTTCGGAACAACAATTTGCCTGACCACTGCCCAATCTGCATTGGCAGGGATATCAGGAGGGCGCCACTTCCGCATCAACACACCATCCTTGAGATAATACTCACCTGGAACTGCGTCTATTTCTTTATCAGGAAGGGCTCTCCTCCTTAGTGCACAAATTTCAGGATCATTAGTTTGCTCCTCAATCAACCGCTTTCTGGACAGATACAAGTCTCCAGACACATCAGAATCACCAAACCCATCTGGCTGGCTGAACAATGAACTGATAAAAGTGTCTGATAAGTTCTCAAACGGAGAAACCATAGCAGGCCAATCAGAGTCATGAGGCGAACCACCTGAGTCCTGACTATTCAATGTACTGGACGGCACCACATCATCTTCTTCTTTAGCCTTCTTGGCCCTAGCACGAGTCACTGCGCAAGAAGGATACAGAGATGGGTCCTCATCCCCATCTTCAGTGCTCGGCTGTGAAGTAAGATGTACAGGGGGAACTACTTTGCCCCCAGCCAGGTCATTGCCTAGCAACAGAGAAACACCCTCTATAGGTAGACTTGACATAGGTCCCACCTTTACCTGTCCTGTAACTAAATCTGACTTCAAGAATATAGAGCGCAGGGGTACAGATACAGTCCTCCCTTCAATACCTTGTACAAGTATGAAATCCCCTGAAGCGGTCTCATCACGTAACTCTAAAGAGTCCATCAACAAAAGTGACTGAGAAGCTCCGGTATCCCTTCGGATATATATGGGGACAGGAGTAGTATGCTCATTCAGAGCCACAAATCCCTCTGACACAAATGGAAGAAATTCCTCCCTCACGAAGTCAGCTGTATGAGGCTTTTTAGCCCCACAAGAAGCAGGCAATTTAGCAGATCGGTTATCTACTACAGGGGTTTCTAACCTTGTTTTCACAAAGGCATTTGGTTTGGTATCCTTTTCTTTTTCTTTTTTAGCTTTAAGGAACCAACAGTTAGTTTTAACATGACCAGATTTCTTGCAATAACTGCAAACTAGACCACTTTTGTCACTGTCAGCTTTCACACTTTGATCAGACCTGTTACTGGATTTCTGAGCACTATCACCAGCTTTGTCTTTGTCTTTGGGTGAGGAATCTTGGGTATCACCATAACCCTTTTTCTGAAATAGGGACCATCTATTGTTACTGCAAGACTGAAATTTGGACTTATGTGTGAGAACATATTCATCTGCAAATTTGGCAGCTGATTGCAAATTCAGTGCTTGCTTCTCATTAAGGTAGGTCTTAATATCATCTTTAACACAGTTCTTGAATTCTTCAACTAACACCATCTCTTTTAGTGAGTTGAAATCATCCTTGACCTCCAAAGAAGTACACCAGCGCTCAAAGCAAACCTGCTTCTCATTAGCAAATTCAACATAAGTCTGATTTTCAGATTTCTTCAGACCTCTAAATTTCTGTCGGTAAGCCTCTGGAACCAACTCATAAGCTCTCAAAATAACCTTTTTGACAACCTCATAATCAGAGGAATCATCTGCAGACAAAGCCGAATAGGCTTGTTGAGCTTTACCCTTTAGGACAATTTGCAACATCAGAGGCCAGTGTTACTTTGGCCACTGGCAACTCTTTGCTACCTTTTCAAAACACTGGAAATAGTTGTCAACATCCTTTTCCGAAAATGGAGGCACCAGTTTTACCTCCTGGCTAGCCCGAAATTTATTTTCAGTTGCTATTTTAATTTTTAGTTGCTCCATTTGGAGTCTTTCTTCTCTATCGAATTTCTCTAATTCAAAATCTCTCTGTCTCTGTCTCTCTCTTTCTGCTCTTTCCTCTTTCTCTCTCTCAAATTCTCTTTGTTTTTCTTTTTCCTCCCTTTCTTTTTTCTCTTCTCTTGCTAATTTTTCCAACTCAAACTGCCTTTGTTTTTCTTTTTCCTCCCTTTCAATCTCTAGCATTTTTAATTTAAGTTCCATTTCTATATTTGGATTTTCCACTGGAAACTGTTCCAGATCTCCTGGTGCAAACACATTTTCATCAATGTAATATTCAACTATCTCTCTAGCCAGTCTTGCTTTTCGCATGGCTGGTTTTACCTTTGTCAGCTCTAAATGTCTGCAAATTTCTAGCAGTTCTGGCTTTTTAAAAGACTTCAAAACCTCAACGGTTGGTGATGCCAAGAAATCATCCATTGCTGTTGATCTGTCAATATATTTATATAGGAAAATTCAAAACAACAATTTTACAATTTGAAATGTTAGATTTTTAATAAATGAATCACAAAATGGTCTATCCCGGACTAGCCCCCAATTTGTTATGGCCCCAATTTGTTATTAGAATTTACAACACAACAGCAACAGCAACAGCAAGGGATGTCAGACACAGTTTTAAAAACTTAAACACATTTAATGAACAAAGACAATAAAAACTAACTAATCTGCTAACCAAGATTGATTTACAACAAAAACAGAAATATTTACAGTCCCTTGTTTTGGTGGGGTGGCTTGGTGATGTCCTGGGTGAGGAAAATGCTCAAACGCAGGCAAAAATCCACAAAAGAAACTTCACAGGTCTTGAACAGAAATGACAGGTCTGGTCACATGTATCCTTCTTCAAGCAATTTCTCCTTCACTTTACTGTCTCAAATTTACTCTTTATATACTCTTTCGCAGACCCCACCCTCATTTAGACCTTTTTTTTTTAAATTTTCGGGGACTTGCCCCAGACATGTCTGAAACATGTCCAAACATAGCTCCAGTCTGAGCTGAATAAAAAAAAAGTAAATACTGCAATCTAGCGGCCTAAATTCACATTACACTGTGCTTCAAAAGAATCGTTGTTGCAGGATCTGCTTCTTCAAATGTCTGAGCTGATCTACAACAAAAATAAAAACTAAACTAAAATATACTCAGCCAAAATAAAAACTTCACACTTCTTTGGAGGTCGATAAGTTGAACATACAAGCAATGAGGTTTTAAATAATGATTTAATTAAATTCTGTAAATGTTAATTCATTAAAGATGGTGTATCATACAAATAATGTTCATAATGTAACCAGTTCCACCGGAAATGCTACGGAAATGGGCAAGAGTGATAATGGTAAGTTACAACTTGAATAAGAGCAGTGCGCAGGCGATTACGTATGGTTTGGGCAGCCACACGACTTCTAAACAATTCATTCCTAGGGGACGTTGCAGTGACAAATCGATTATGCAAATGACGTAAGACAATTTGTCGGTCTTCTGCTTTTGACGTCACACGTGGGCTACTAGAACGAGGTCGGTCAGCTGTGATGCCAGTTTGTTGGAGATGTGTCAGAAGATCATGGATAGTCCGTCAACTGCATCCCATAACCCTTGCAACATCAGTGACGGACGTTTCCATATTCAGCATGCCAATGGCCCGTTCACGCTGAATGTTTGACTGCCATGGCATTGAAAATCAACAAATAATTAACTAAAAACTGGTTTTTCCGAGATGTCACCTCTCTCATATGGTCACATGACTAGGAACACAAGAAAACATGGTTTTAGCTTAAAGTAGGCTCGCACGTGCCATGAACCTGTGCACGTCGAAGTTGATGTGAGACATGATGTCTTTGACAACGCATTTACCCTTAGTGATGATAAAAACTCTTTAATTAAAAGTTTCAAGAAAATATTAACAAATTTATGAGTGTGAAGTTTCTTTTTTGGCTCAGTATATATAAAATTTCTGCGCATTAACAAATCATATCTTGTTCTCTTTATAAACAACTAATCATAATTGTGAGAACTGCAGCAGTAAAGAGTAATTTTTTTATTGTAAAGAGTAACAAACAAAGCTTTTAAAACTACAACAAACCGATTGTTAAAAGACGCAAGAACCTGTTTGACATTTTTTGCCACATGAGTGGAAGTTCATCTTCCTCTTTGACTGAGGACTTATGTAAAGGCTCCATGCGAGCTTGGTCATGGCTAACCATAGCGATAGCTATAGCAATAGCTTGCTTGGGGGCGAGCAGCTCCCTTTCTGCTTTGTGCAGTTTTACTTAGCATATTGACATTACACTTTTAGCGGCATGAATGTAAAGCATAAAGCAAAGGCTTAATCGTAAAAAAATTTGAGTTTGGTAATCAAAAAGACAGTTTTTCAACATAAAATCATGTGCCACGAGGCGCTCAAAAAAACCACATCTACACTTTAATCATCTCACAGGTGCCCCCCTCTGCAATATTTCAGAACAATTCGTCCAGTAGTTTTGGAGATATGGAAGGAAGTAAGCCTGTACAAGCCTAGAGGCCCATCGGGCCAGTGCCTAGCCCCGGTTTCCATGGCATGAAGCGACTAGGAGTATTACTACTCCTCCTGCATGGATGGGATGCCAGTCCATCGCAGGTACTCCCCCAGTTCTTAGTTAAGTTTCCCTGCCTATTTGCTGGTACCCATTTATACACCTGGGTGGAGAGAGGCGTGGAATGTGGGAGTAAAGTTTTTTGCCTAAGGACACACCACGAAGGCCGATTGAACTTGGGACCTTTCGATCTCAAGTCAAGCCTACTTGACCACTGCGCTACCGCGTCTCACAGGGATATATGAAATTCCAATGACCTTGATTTTGACCTTTCAAGGTATATGACCTCAAAGGTCAGGGTGCCAAATTGAAGCCCATATATGACTTCCTATTTAAGTTTAATCTTAAGTATGACCTTATGTCTTACTGTTTCAAAGATATAGCCCATCAAAAAATGTCCCTCCCATAAGGTTCCACTGTAACAAAAATGTATCAAAAATTCAGTTTCAAAAATTTTCGAAAGCCTTGTACAAACTTTAGTCCCATCCTGATATGGAACATCCACAAAAAATTTCAGAACAATCCGTCTAGCAGTTTCAGAGAAGAATACCAAAGTTTACAGAGGACAGATGATGGACGATGGACTGAGCCGGACGCAAACCCATGACAATAGCTTATATGGTCTTTGTCCATGTAAACTAAAAATCACCACAAACAGGTACAAGGCACAAGATATATGACAGGGCCAAATCAACTGAAATTATGATGGACATACCTCTCTCTGACCAGTCTGCCGTTGTGGTCATTTGACTCAATGGGAAGATTGTCCCTGGGCACCTCCCTGCGCACTTGAGGTTCCCTCTTGTTTCTCGTGATGGCCACATTGTGAAGGACAGCACAGGCTACTGTGACGTCACAGGCCCTTTCTGGGCTCACCCTCAAGTAGTGAAGACACTGAAATCGCTACTTCAGCAGGCTGAATATCTGCTCAATCCTGCTCCTTGTGCTTGAATGGGAGTTCTGGCAGGCCTCCTGCTCTGGTGTTGGGTCTGTAAAGTCGCCAGCCAGCAATTTCACCCTTAGTTCACAGAATATAAGTGTCTCAACCTCATAAGTAGCACAGTGGAACTCTTAACATAGTCATGTTATTAAAGGTCATGATGTTAAAGGCGTATTTCACTTTTTTGGCAATATAGCCTATTCTTTCTTTGTGTGATGTAGACAGAATGTGTGTGAAGTGAGGTTTGCATTTAAAAGTGGTTATCAATGGAGGTTGTATGGCTGACCTTGCGCTAGACGCTGTTAAATGGGACAGGCACGGACAATACGGGCATCATGGACCGAGCCAGGCCACCTTACCTCAATATTGGAGATGATATAATCCACATTGCAGATCATCTGAAACAAAAAGAGGTAGCATATAATACTAATTCAATACACATCACATGAAATGCTAGGGTTGTGGGGCTAACAAATCTGTAAATGGTATCACAGTAGTCCAGCCAAGTCATAAAAAGGGTAGTAACCAGTCTTTTACGTGCAACTGGTGAGAAGCATGACTTTAGCCTATAGGGGAGACCTAGTGTAAGCTTGAGTTTCTTACATAACATGCAAATATGGTGTTTGAAGTTTAGGTTTTTGTCCAACTATATCCCCAAATATTTATCGGTGTCAACAAACTGAATACCAATACCAATTGATAGTGAGACAGGGGACTATAGTATTGCTGGGGGCAAATAACATTGCCTTAGTTTTGTTTGTGCTTAGAATCAGTCTTAGGTGAATGAGTCAAAATCAATTGCAGTCATATGGAAGGGAGCAGAAGCATATAAAACAGTATCATCGGCATATATGTGGTACATTGAATATTTCAACTGATCACAAATCTTATTGATGTACAATAAAAACAGCAGTGGAGCAAGAATAGATCCTTGAGAACCTATCCCAATCTGACTAACTGAGTTCGGTAAATTAAATAGCTCTGGAACCAACTGATCACTTTACGACCCATACCAGCATTTGCAAGGGCACTGATTAATAAAAAATGATGGACAGTATCAAATGCCTTGATAAATCTATAAAAATAGCAAAAACGTACTGTTTTTTATCGATGGCACTCTAGATGTCATTGAGGACCTTCAGTCCAGCTGTCATGGTACTATGCCTAGCCCTGAATCCGGATTGCATGGGGCTAAGGACATTGAGTGAGTCTAAAAATGGTTTCAGCTGAGCAGAATCTAAGGATTCCAATATCTTGGCCAAAGCAGAGAGATTTGAAATAGGCCTATAATTATTCAGTTCAGCAGGGTCACCAGCCTTTAACAGCGGTGTTACAAAGGCTTGTTTCCATAATACAGGCCATTTACAGGTAAGAATACAGAGATTAAAAATGTCAGTGACTGGCTTAGGTATGATTGGAGCTGCAATTTCTAAAAAGAAAAGATCAAGCCCATCAGGCCCAGCAGCTTCCTTTGGATCTAATGTTTGGAGGGCATGCAAGACTTCAGAGGCCGAAAAGGAGGTCAAGTCGAAAACAGAGGCTGACTGGAAAGTATCTGCTGTCATTTGGTTGCTAAGTGTGCTCTCATTTTTATGCAGGACGGGACTTTGTTTATCAAACAAATTAGCTACATTTTTAAAATGAAGATTGAAAGTATTAGACATGTCCTTTTTATCATAAATAGATGTGTTATTGACTTTAACTTTACTGGGAAAACTGGAGACATTCTTATTCTGTAGGGCTCTAATTGATTTTCAGAACTTAGAGTGATCGTTGAGGCAATCAGAGGTTAATGACAAATAATATTCAGCCTTAGATTTATTTAATGACTGATGCGCATTGTTCCTAAGGGAGCGAAAAAATGCCCAGTCGTCTAAAGCATGTGACTTTCTAGCTTAAAACCATTGTTTATTATGAGCATGAATCATACAAACAATTTCTTTGGTGAACCAAGGATTGTCCCTATTTTTGAGCCTAAATTTTCAAAGAGGAGCATGCTTGTTCATAATCTTGAAAAAGTGGTGTTGGAAACAAGGTAATTGCCTCTTCGACAGTAGGTATCAAGGTTACTTGATGCCAATTCACCCCAGACAAGTCATGAAGAAAAGCCTGCTCTGAGTGTTTAAAGCAGCGGCTAAGTACAATTAAGCTCTTGGTTTTGGGCAGTTTGGTGCTCCTAACACAAGCAACTGTGCAGTGATCACTAATATCATTAATGAAGACTCCAACTGCCACATATTATTGCACTGTATTGGTTAAATTTATATCTATTAAGGTATCTTTGTCATATTTGGCAGAGTTAACTCTGGTGGGGCTGTCAACAGGCTGAGAAAGATTCAGGGAGTCACAAACCTGCTTAAAATGATCAGATTTGTTATTCAACCAATCATAATTTAAATCTCCCATTAAAATTAATTCAGATGTGACTAAACTGGATAATGCTTCGGTCAAATTGGTCCGAGATTCAAGGACAGCTGATGGAGGCCTGTTACAACCCACAATGATAAGGGGAGCTGTTGCTATCAGTATCTGTACAGCTAAGGGTTCAAATTGCTTCGGAATCGTAGTGGAGTGAAGAACAGAACCTTGAAATTTCTCAGAAATGTACACTGCAACACCACCAGCCCTGCCCTTGCAATCAGTTCTATAAACATTATAGCCAGTAATATTAATAACTTTGTCAGGGGTACATGGCTTCAGCCAAGTTTCAGTAGCAACAACATCAGCCTTTGCAATTAGGAACCAGGTCTTAAAAATATTCAGTTTGAGTACAACACTCTGAGCATTAATATGTAGAAATCCCAAGCCATGCCGACTACTGAATTCATACGGAGTTGGAAGTTGATGGATTATCTTGGGAAAAGGCCCTGAACCAGGGTTACCATGAATGTTACCAGATACTAAAAACAACAACAACAAGATTACAAAGTTCATCTGTAGTATAACCGTTGCAATCAAAATTATTCAATCCCCATTGCAAATTAGGTTTACTGGCAAAATGTACAAACTTTCAGCTGTTTGCAATGAACAAATCAAACAAGAACAATTTAAATGCCTCAACACAACAAATATTACAAGGGGTACTCCAAATTCAACACAAAATCACACTTTTAATGACTACTGCAGGCACAAAATCATCCAACCCCTTCATGACAAGCATCTTTAATTCTTAGTAGAGCACCCTTTTGCAGCTATGACCTTCTGGAAATGTGATGCAAAGACAGACAACAGCTTCTGACAGCATTCCCAAGGAATCTTAGCCCAGTCCTCATGGAAAATGGCCTTCAGTTCAGCAATATTCAAGGGTTTGCATGCTGCAACTGTCTTCTTCAAATCCTACCAGAGATTTTTGAATGGGGTTCAAGTGGCGACTGTGATGGGCACTCTAGAATCTTCCCAGACTTCTTCTGAAACCAAGCCTTGGTGGATGTTGAGGTAGGCTTAGGATCATTGTCCTTTTGGAAGGTCCAATGATCCCCAAACATCAGCTTCCCTACAGACAGCATGACATTTTCTCCTTGGATATCCTGGTACTTGACTGAATCCATTTTGCCCTCCACACTTTGCAGATTTCCAGTGCAAGAGGAAGCTAGGCAGCAGCTGACCATCAAAAAGCCCCCACAATTCTTCACTGCAGGAAGAGTGTACTTTTCAGCATATTCCTCCTGCAGACATACCACTGATTCATAAGCTCGAAATATTCCTGTTTTGTTTCATCAGTCCACAGAAAAATATCCCCAAAGTTCTGTGGCTTATTTATATGTTTTTGAGCATATTGGAGCTTGTGCTTTTGGATTACGGTTTATGTCCTGGAATTCGGGCATGGAGACCTTCATCGTTTAGTATGTGCCCTACTGTGCTAACTGAAACTTTAGTGCCGCCTGTCTCCAAGTCTTGCTGCGGGTCTCTTGCTGTCAGACAAGGGTTTTTGACCACCCGTCTCCTCAGGAATCTGGTGACAGCCATTGATAGCTTCCTCTTTCTGCCACATCCTAGTCTGTAGCTGTTATGATCTGGAAGGTAAAACACTGGGACAAAGAGACAAGGGGGGAGAGACGCCAGAGGCGGGGGTTTAAAAGAATTTATTAAATAAACAGAAAACTAGAAAGGGGGGAAAAAACGGGGCACTCCGGCCAACAGAAACACCGTGCAACTGCACTGAAGGGAGGAGAACACAGGAATCCAAAACAACCGGAGACACTAGGGGGCATACTCGGGACAAGGGAGCTAGGGGAACTCGGAACAAGGGAACTAGGGGACACTTGGGAACAAGGGAACTAGGGAACACTCGGAACAAGGGAACTAGGAATCACTCAGGAACTAGTAAGCTAGGGGAACCCGGAACAAGGGAACTCGGGAACAACAGGCAGAGGGTAGGCACAGGACGAGACGACGGGCACAGCTGGCAGGTGGCTGACTCGGAAGGCACAGCTGGCCGGGAGAAGGGTAGGGGAAACATCAGGAGGGGGGCAGACAGGACGGCAGGAACATCTTGGACTCAGGAGACGGCAGGAACGCTGGGACTCAGGAGACGGCAGGAACGCTGGGACTCAGGAAGACGAAGGCGACTGGCACACAGGGGCACAGGAAGGCGAAGGCGACTGGCACGCTAGGGCACAGGAAGGCGAAGGTGACTGGCACACTGGGGCACAGGAAGGCGAAGGCGACTGGCACATTGGGGCACAGGAAGGCGAAGGCGACTGGCACACTAAGGCGCAGGAAGGCGAAGGGGGCACCAGGGGCTAGAAGGCGGCAGGTAGGGCAGGCTGGGCTGGGAAATGAAGCTGATGAAACACAGAAGGTAAGGGGACCAGAGGGAAGGTGCGCAGGGCAGGTAGTGTAGCGCGAGCGAAGTCAGATCTGATCTGAAGTGCTGCAGAGCTGGAACAGATATAGGGCAGGGGCACGGAGAGACACAGGTGTTGGAACTTAATATCATTAACAACGGGTGGAACATAAGGGAAACCTAATTACATGAAACAGATAAACATTAACACACAGACGAGGATCACAAGACAATCCCAAAGACGGGATAAATAAACGGGATAAATATTTCACAGTGGATAGAAAAAGACAGGACAGATAAAAATACAGAAGGTTCCGCAGGAAAACTTAGCAAAGCCAGTGAAAGAAAAGCAAGAGGCGGAGACTAGAACAGGCCAACTGCTGAGAGAGCATTAGTCAATTAGTAAGTGCAGCTATACAATCCCGGGTGCTCGTTAGTAGGTTAGTCTAATATACAATGTTAGTTTGGTTAGTAAATTCTAGAAAATAACAAACTGTTAGTAGGGGTTAGTAATATAGGAAAGCAAGGGGAAATTAGTAAACGAGAAAGGAAGGAAGGCTGAAACCCAGAATCCATTAAATCACCCGAAAGAGTGATTTGGGGAGAAACCAAAGACAGTACATGGGTAAGACGTGGACTGGAATAACACGGGAGAGGAATTAAATGTGAAACACTAAGACATGGACTAAAAACCAACATCACAAAATAATAATCCTAAAATTAACTAACCAAAACACACAGACCCACAGAACACAACAGTAGCCACTCTTCCTTTACCTCTGAACTTGCAAACTATGCTTCCAACTGTATCTCTACGTAAATTCAGTGACGATGCTACCTTTTTGTATCCTTTTCCTAGTTTATGCCAGGCAATGATCTCCTCTATTAGCTTGTTGGACAATTCTTTTGACAACCATATTTCTAAGTAAGTAAGTAAGTATGTACGTTTATTGGCTCTAATGAGCCCCTTTCAAGGGTAAGAGAGTACAACCACATTTCTGGGTATACAGAATATAAATGAAACCAATAATAAACAAAAATAATTTACATAATAACTTTGCACATGCATAAAATTTACATGGTAGTCAAGACCACCATAAATACCTAAAGACTGAACACATACATGTATACACACGAAAACAGTTAAAAACCAGCTCTATGCCTTCTTTGATTAGGACAGCCACAGAAAATACTTCCAAGCCAATATTAATAGTTTAGATTGCTAAAGGTTGAGTCTATTTGGACGAGTTACTAGTCGTCCACCTCTGGTCATAGTTGTTAACACGGTAGGGAGTAACATGTCATAATCTATTACATCTTGTGAATATTTGAACTGTTTCATCACAATATCTATAAATTTATCCGATTTCTTTAACTTTGAAATCTGTGCACAGTTAAAAATCTAAAGCATGGAGAGTACATTTCCCACCTCACTGTGTTTCCAACCAATGAGGCTCAACCATTCTATATTAAAAAACGAACACTTAAATATATAATCAAATTCATCGCCAACTTCATTTAAATTACAAAGGGGACACACCGTGTCCTGTTTGTCAACATTTGCACCATAAAAATGATCCTTCATTATAGGTAACCTGTGGTTTTTACACTGAAATTTACAAAGTGTGACTCTCTCAATATAGTCCAGAAGGTAAAGAAATTTTTCAAAAGTCAGCTTCTGTTTAAATATCCTGTAATTTGTACAATGTCTGCTTGGACATATCAGAAAGTCTGAGTTTCAGGGAATTTTTAATATAATTACTACTAAAACTATCCATAGAGTTAATCCACAAATTACTAAAACCAGCTCTATCTAGAGTCTGTTTGACCATAGATATCCACTTACACTGATATGGGCTTTCTGGGTCGGCATACATGGCTTTCAGCAATTTACAGATGATAAACGACAATTTACTGTTTTTCTGTTGCCAGTGATAATTCTACACCAGAATGCAACAATCCTTTGTTTAACAATATTACTAAGCTCACTACAGCCTGTTTCTCCATAAACCATGAAATTTGGTGAAGAACTTGAAAAATGTTATAAGTTTTTCAAAAATTTTCTATGGAAAACTTCAATTTGGGTAAGGTTTTCATTACCCCACACTTCACAACCATACAGGTGGACTGGCTAGACTATTTTCTAATAAAGGTCAAGCTGTACATCGATGGTCAATTTAAGTATTTTAACTCTTGACAGCATACAAAATAAAGCTTTTCTTGTTTGGGTTACCTGTATAGCAATACTCGTCTTATGTCTCCCATTAAAGTTAAATAAAACCCCTAAACAAACAAATGAATCAACTGTCTCGATGTTATTTTCACCAAACTTGAAGTGTGGCTCGTTCCTGACTTTTCCTTTAGAGAAGACAACAGCCTTTGTCTTTTCAGTGTTTACCATAAGTTTCCAGGTTTTACAGTACAAGTAGGTAGCGTCTAAAGCCGATTGGAGGTCAGATTGTGACTCAGCCAGGATAACAGCGTCATCAGCGCACAGTAGTGTATATAAACGCAAGTAAACTTCAACATCGTCATCACTCATATATTCACTTAAATCATGGGGTAAACTGTTAAGCCCTATCCATCTCCTGCTTATAAAATATTCAAAATCATTAATATATAATGCAAACAGCACTGGCGACAGATTCTCGCCCTGCCGTACGCCTACATTACATATAAAGGGTGCAGAAGGTTTACCATTCACTCTTTCACACGACTTTGCATTCATCTACAGGTTATAGATGACATTAATAATTTTACCATTCATGCCATTGCTGAGGAACTTGCACCACAAGGAGGATCTTTCAACTAAGTCAAAGGCTTTTTTATCGTCAACAAAAGCACAATATAACCTCTTTCACCTACTAAGGTAAATATCAGTGATAGAGTTAAAAAAAAGATATGATCAGTGATAGAGAAACCATCTCTGATACCTGCTCGTTCATCACCAAGGATACCAGTATGTTCCAAGTAGTTTGTAATTCTACTATTAAGTGCGGCTGTAAATACCTTCCCAAAGCAACTCGGGAGAGTTATTCCCCGATAATTATCAGGATCACCTTCGTGCCCTTTATTTTTGTATTTAGGGACGATAAGGCCCAAGCACCATTCAGAAAGAATAATACCAGTACTCAGAATAAAATTGAATAGATCCTTTATGAAGTCCTCCAAATCCCATGGACAAGAATTTAAAAATTCAAGACCACATGCTTTATTGTTTTTTAATCTTTTTATAATACTCTGCAACTCATCAACAGCAAAATCTATATTCAGATCCTCATTTAAGTAATGATTAATGGTCCTAGGGTCAAAATCTTGAACTTCTTCAACCACTCTAGTTACAGTACTTAATTTGCAAAAATGTTTATTTAATAACTCTTGTGATATCTTGTTCAATACTTTACTGGACTGTGTGCCTTTGTTAATCATGTCCAAGTATTCTTTGGCATTGTTTGATCTTAAAACCTTAATCTTATTATTAAAACTTTTATGGTATTTCCTGGCCTTAGATTAAACAAGCCTTTTATATGGTACTGCTGCCTCACTCAGCCCTGCTGCCCCGTACCAACGCCACGGAGCCTGCAAAGGTGGCCTTTGTCATCACCAACCTGACAGGTCCAGCCCTCTACTGGGGAACCGCTGCCTGGTCAGCCCACCTACCTTGCATAGCCTCCTCCTCTGCCCTATCCTCCGAGATTCGACCACACCAGGCGAAAGGGAGCTGACCCGGATCCGGCAGGGAAGCCGCTCAGTGGCAGAATATGACATCGAATTCCAGACCCTCGCTCCCGGTTCCCATTGGAATCCTGAAGTGCCCCGAGACGCATTTGTGGAAGGGCTAGCTGATGGCATTAATGACCACCTCATTTTTCACGAGCTGCCCAATAGGCTGAGGTGGATCTGTCAATCCGGATTGACAACCGCCTGGAGGAGACTCGCTGTCCAACTCGCTGGGGGCGACGTTGGACAGCTCTCTCTAACCCCTCCAAGGTTACTGTCACCCGATCTCCGTCACCAGATCCTCCCAGTTGTGCATCCACCCGAGCCCATCAACCCGAGCCAGAGCCCATGCAGGTGGGGCGCAGCCACCTTACTAAGGAGGCGAGGGATCACCGCATGCGATCCAGAGGCTGCCTCTACTGTGGTCAAAAGGGGCATTTTATTGCCAACTGCCCTGAGAAAAGCCGATGCTCACTAGTAACCGATGAAGCTTTAGTGGGCACCTCCCATACTGAAGCCTTCGACAGCTGCCGCACCAGAATTCTGGTGACCATCTCCTGGGGCAACCAGAACCACCGTACTTCTGCCTTAGTGGATTCAGGAGGGGAAGGGAACTTTCTGGATGCCTGGGTCTCCCGACTGGTGCGACCTCTGACCATCTTTGGCCTCGGAGGCTGAAGACTGGCTCAGATTCAACATCAAACGGCTCCTTTCCAGCTTCTGGTCTCAGGCAACCACCATGAGACCATCTCGTTCCTGATTATCCAGTCCCCTATATCCCTGGTGGTTCTGGGACACCCCTGGCTCCGAGAGCATGACCTCATCTTGGACTGGTTCACCCACAACGTTCGTGAGTGGAAGTCCTCCTGTTCTGCCCACAGCCTTCACCACGCGGCCTCACCTGTGCCTGAGTCTCAGGTTTCTTCCGAGCCCGCGCCTGATCTCTCCTGAGTCCTTGCTGAATACCATGACCTGGGTGCGGTATTCAACAAGTCTAGGGAAGTGTCTTTACTACCTCACCGGCCCTACGATTGCCAGATTTTCCTCCTACCAGTGTCTTCTCCCTGTCTCAGCCCGAGAGAGTCCTCATGGAGAAGTACCTCCAGGAGTCTCCCGCGACTGGGATAATTAGACCCTCCAAGTTGCCCGCAGGAGCCTGGTTCTTCTTTGTGGCGAGGAAGGATGGGTTGCCCCAGCCCAGCACCGACTACAGGGGGCTGAACAAGATAACGCTGCGTTGCATGTGCACCAAGACCCAAAGCTCTTAGTCGGCCCATCTACCTTGGGTCAAGTACGCCAACAGCTCCCATGCATCCCCAGCCTCTGATCTCTCCCCCTTCGAGTGCTGCCTGGGTTACCAGCTTCCCCTGTTCCCCTCACAGGAGGTGGAGGTGGAGGTGGAGGGGTCCCCTCTGCTGAGGCCTTCATCAGGCACTGCCGCAACACCTGGCACTCTGCCCGCCGTGCTCTTGTCCGAGCAGGGAAGTAGATGAAGGACTCAGTGGACAAGCGATACAAACCGGCCCCCACCTACCGTGTCGGCTAGAAGGTCTGGCTCTCCCCCCAGGACATCCCCCTGAGAGTCGCGTCTCGAAAGCTTGCCCCCAGATTCCTTGGTCCCTTCCCCATTGACAAAATCATCAAAATCATTACCCCAATGGAGAGGGCGTATTGGCTGACCTCTTGGCTGTGCTCTAGTGCTGTTTGTTGGTGATCACTCTGCTAGAGTTGAGAGAGGAAAAGAGGAAGTCGTGTGGGATTGAAGCTGAGAATTTACCTTTGTGTTTACGGGGTTTTCTTAAAATAAATCGTGTGTTAAGACTCAAACAATAATAGAGATTAGACGATTTGCTCCCGAGGTATAATCTTTGTCGCAGTAGGGACAGGGAGTATCCCCTTGTATCTTTCCCCTTTTTTCCCCCTGAAACAACTCGGTGAGAAAACAGCCAAATTAAGTCGCTAATCTGGTCAAATAAAAGCGACTGGGTTTTTTGGGGTTTTTAGGGGGGTTTCAGTCTCCTGGGAGCAAAGCAAAGTAAGGTAAAGTTAAATAAATTTAAACGCTAAATTAAGAAAATAAATTAAATACTAAATAATTGTTGAACTAAGTGAATTGTGTAGTATACAAAGTAAAACAGTTTTCAGGGACTGTGGTACTCGCCTGTTTTTTTTGCTGTAGCTGATTTAGCAAACGAACTCTTGCAAGCTCTCCAAGCCAATAATATAATCGAATTACCTGGATATCTAACTATAGCCCGGCTTGGTTCATACTTGATTGCTTGTCTTTCATCCAGTCTTCTAGCCAGGGGTTTTTAGTCCCCTTCGTTCTCTATCCTGACTGCATTACCGCATAAACGCATTGCCAAGCTGACTATTCACGCAAACCGGGGTTTTTGTCTTTCTCGCATTTTATTATTACCGAGGGGCTCTTCTGATTAAACCAGGGGTGTCAAACTGACCCGTAAACGGGCCAAGAGGCTGCAGGTCTTCAATCCTACCAAGCAGAAGCTCACCTGAAAGCACTGATTTAATGAACTGATCTACAGTAGGCCTGCACAACTGATTAGTTGTATCAGGTGCGCTTCTGCATTGTTGGAGTGAAAACCTGCAGCCTCTTGGCCCGTTTACGGGTCAGTTTGACACCCCTGGATTAAACACATTGTAAACACCCTATCTTTGTATCTTCCTCTGGTTGCTGTGCCTTGATCAGCTGATTAAAGTTTAACTGCTTGTTCGAGTGCTTAGGACAGGTTGTTGGGGGAGGTACCCTGTTTATTTCGCTCACATAGTAAACGACTTGTTTATTCAGTCCGTTTTAATTAAAGGGAACCGGGGCTTTACTCTTTTCTCGCTTACCCTTGGTTGTATTTGCGGCTAGCTAGATAAGTACTGCTTGCATTCTTGGCTGGGGATCTGAGATTTAGTATTTAGTTAGTGGTGCAGCAGTCACTTGACTCGTTCGTTAGGTTAGGTAGGAATTTAAAAGGTAAATTTTTATCGGAGTGCTCCGTCTCCTCCAGTTTTTCCTGGGCGCTGAAGCCAGTCTGTTTTATCTGGGCTCTCAGCTAAGCCCTGAGATATTTTTAGTTTAGTATATCAATAGTATTGGGACTATATAAACTCAAGCCGGCTATTAGGAGTGCTTATTATATATAGAGTTTGGCTCAGTTTGGTAGTTTCAGTTAACAGAAATGAAATAAGCCCCTGTTAAGAGGCTTAAAATCAATTTAAATTTTTTCCTCGGGGTTTTTATTGTGACCGCTGCTTAGGGCTTCCTAGGATAATAAATAAATTAATAAATTGTGGTTCCTCGGCTTCTATCTCGGCATTAGTCATTTTCTTTTATCTAGGGTGAGCAAAGTCATTAGGTAGGGGGTACAAAATGTGGCCAAAACTATGTGACGGTAGCAGGATGATCGCACTTTTGGAAAGAGATTTCCAGGGTGGGTTCGTCTTTCACCGGTGCCAGCTAATTGAACATCTGGAGAGCAAGATTCTTGATCTTCAGGGCCAGTTGGCGGCACGACATAGTTCCTCTAGGAACTCTACTGATTGCGAACTAAGTAGTATGTCGTTTAGAGAAATGGTGTGTACGCCAAAGCAGGGTGGTACTGGGATCCCAGAACAGGCAGGGAGAGAAAGTTGGGTGACTGTAGGTCGGCAGCGCAGGAAAGGACATGCACGCCGTACAGCGACAGCTTCTCCAGTGGTTGAGGGGTCCAATCGATTTCAGCCCTTGCAGGAACTCGACTTGGCCCCTGACCCTGAGAGTGAGGGGACTGATGAGCAGCAGGGCACCCTGTTAGCCTCTACCCCTCAGAAATGAGAGTAATTGATAGTGGGGGACTTAATACTTAGAGGAATAGATAGCTTAGTCTGTTCGCGCGACAAGGAGTCTCGTACGGTGTGTTGCTTGCCTGGTGCTCAGGTAGGAGACCTCCTGGAGCGTGCGGACAAGCTCCTGGCCAGAGCGGGGAGGGATCCAGTTGTCATGGTCCATGTTGGGACAAATGACATAGGTAAGGGTAGGTTTGAGGTTCTGCAAGGCAAATTTGTGGAATTAGCTGAGGAGCTTAGGAGCAGATCCTCAACGGTAGTGTTCTCCGGGATTCTACCTGTACCACGTGCAAGCAGAGGTAAGCAGAATTTTATCTGGAGGTTTAACACGTGGCTGTGAATCTGGTGTAGGAAAGAGGGGTATAGGTTTATGGGGCACTGGAACTTTTTCTGGGACAGGGGTTACCTGTTCAAGCCTGACGGGCTGCACCTGAACCGGAGGGGTACCTTTGCACTGGGCCAGCGTACGTTGAGGGTAGCACAAGATTATTTAAACTAGGGACTTGGGGGGCAGGGAGGTTAGTGAGTGTGACACATAGGGAAATGCAGACTGCCCCGATAGAAGCTGACGGTGTAACATGCAATAACAATGTTTTTCTTTTAAAGCAACAAAGTGTAGTGGGGGGCTCGAGGCAGCGGCCACATGGGAAATAAAGGGGGAAGAGCATTAGTAATAACCTGAAATATTTTTATTTAAATGCAAGAAGCATAAAAAATAAATTTCCAGAACTTGAGGCTGTAGTGATCAGTGAGGGCTATGACATAGTTGGGATTACAGAGACACGGCTATGTGAAGAGGATGGAGATGAATATAATATAGAAGGTTATAAGCTCTTTAGGAAGGATAGATGTACTGTAATAGGCGAGGAGGGGGCGTAGCACTCTATGTGAACGAAAACATTAATGTACAGGAAATTCCCGAAATTGAACATTCCTTGTCCTGTGAAGATATCTGGGTCAGGCTAATTGGCAAACACGAGACAGGTTTAAACATAAGAGTATGCTATCGACCATCAGCTTTGGACAGTACAATAAATGAAATGCTTTTTAGGAGGATTACGCAATCTTGTAGTGGTGGTGGGACTATTATCATGGGAGACTTAAACTATCCTGGTATCAATTGGGAAATGGTGAAAGGACAGGGTAGGGGGGAGGGAGAATTTCTAGATGTTATAAATGATAATTTCTTGGTGCAGTATGTTAATAAACCTACCAGAGAGAAGGCAATTTTAGACTTAGTGCTCTGTAATGACCCTGTTAGAATTAGCAATGTTGAGGTACTGGAGCCACTTGGGACAAGTGATCACTCTGCTGTTAATTTTGATGTTTCATGGGAAGTTAAAAAGGTGTATTCTAAAACAAAAATTTTCAATTTTAGGCAAGCAAACTTTGACAGGATGCGCTCATATCTAGCTGAAATAAAATGGGAAACACTCCAGAACTGTAAGTCTGTAAATCAGATGTGGGAAAGATTTAAGGGGGTTTTACTTGAATCACAGTGCAAATTCATTCCGAAGGTGTCCCAAAGTAAGCTGAAAAAGCAGAATCCTCAGTGGATGACTAAAAGTATTCGTAGGATGTTGTGGGTAAAGAGGAATCTTTATAAGATGTACATAAAGGATAACAATGAGAATACTAGGGCTGAATACTGTAAAATGCGGGCTGTGGTCAAATAAGAGCTGAGGAATGCTAGAAGACTTGTATGAAAGACAAATTGCAGAGGGGGCAAAAACTAGCCCTAAGCGCTTCTTTCAGTACTGTAGCAGAAAAAGGAAAGTGAAAGAGCAGGTTAAGTGCATAAAGAATAAAAATGGTTCGCTGCTATATGATAACAAGCATGCTTTAAACAGTTACTTTGTTGAGAATTTTACCTCAGAGGGGGTCTTTATTTGGCCAGAGGGCATGTCAAATGCTCAAGATTATTTAGCGGAAATTGAGGTTCGATATAACGAAGTATTAGACAAGTTGCATAAACTAAAAGCAGATAAGGCGGCGGGTCCTGATGGCTTATATCCTAGAGTGCTCAGGGAAGCTGGTGAGTTCATCTTTATGCCGCTATCTGCCATCTTCAGACGGTCTTCAGAAACTGGAGAAATACCAAATGATTGGAAACAGGGCAATATGATACCAATATATAAGAAACTAAAGGCTAGTGAGTTTAACTTGCATTTTGTGCAAAATATTGGAATCTATCATAAAAGATAAGCTGGACTTATTTCTTGAACGTAACAGTATCTTGAGGGATAGCCAACATGGTTTTTGGAAGGGAAGGTCATGCCTGACAAACCCTCTGGAATTTTTTGAAGAGGCAACCAGGACTTACGACCAGAGCAGGGCTTATGACATCATATACTTGGATTTTCAGAAAGCATTCGATACAGTACCGCATAAGAGACTAATTTTTAAAATGAGCTCCATTGGAGTTACAGGAGGTATTCTGAAGTGGATTCAAAACTGGTTACAGGACAGAACACAAAGAGTAGTGGTCAGTGATATCTCATCTGAGCTGGGTATGGTGGGGAGTGGCGTCCCCCAGGGATCGGTGTTGGGTCCCCTGCTGTTCCTCATGTACATTAATGACATTGATAGGAATATCGAGAGCAGATTGGTTAAATTTGCAGATGATACTAAATTGGGGGGTTTGGCAAATAGTCTAGGGTCCACTAAAGTGATTCTGGACGATTTGGATAGAATCCAGAACTGGGCAGAAATGTGGCAAATGAAATTTAATCTAGCAAAATGTAAAGTTGTGCATGTAGGTAATAAAAACATTAGACAGGATTACTTCATGGGAGGTTTAAAACTGGAATGTGCTGCACAAAGAGAAAGATCTGGGAGTGATTGTTAACGAAACCCTCACAGGTTCTAGCCATTGTGCCATAGCAGTTAAAAAAGCTAGTCGGATGCTAGGATACATTGCCAATAGTATTGAATACAAATCTAAGGAAGTGATGCTGCTTTTGTACAACACGTTCGTTAGACTACACCTGGAGTATTGTGTACAGTTCTGGGGACCATACTTTAAGAGAGATATAGAGGCTCTAGAGAAAGTTCAGAGAAGAGCCACCAAGCTTATTCCAGGTATAAAAGATGAAAGCTACGAGAAGAGGCTGAAGATCCTTATTCTCTTTAGTCTTAGGAAAAGGAGACTCGGGTGATTTGATTGAGGTCTTAAATATGTTAAAAGGATTACTGTAGGATTCCTCTGACCAAGTTTTTTGAGTAGAACTCGGGGTCACAAATGGAAGTTGACCAAAGGTAAATTTAGCACTGATATTCGGAAATATTTCTTCACCCAAAGAGTAATTTCAATGTGGAATAGCTTACCTGACCATATTGTTGAGGCAGAGACCTTGGGGGTTTTCAAGAGCAGGCTTTACCTAAAACTAGATACCATTGAGTCATTGAGTATCTGAAGGGATATATTCACAATAGTATAAAGAAACTGGAGAGCTTAGTTGGGCTGAAAGGCCTGTTCTTGCCATTCATGTTATGTTAATCTAAAATGTCTAGCTTGATTGATTATCTCAGCGTCTTGTCTCGAGTCATTATTGTTAACCCGGTCCTCGTTAATTTGTTTATTAATCCCATGTGTTTCTGTCCCATTCAAGATTGCATTCCGAGTCCCCGCCTCCTCTCGTGGCTATTTCAGTGGGAAAGAGAAAAGAGACCGTCAGACTGAACTTTGTTAGACTCTGCTCTGCATTGCGAAATCTTAGCTCTTTGTGCCTTCTGAGTATTTCCTTTGTATGAATTCTGAGTCTTATATTTTGCTGCGCCCTCGTCTTGTCTGCCCCTTGTCTAAGTCTCTCAGTTTGTCTGTTAGTCTAGTGAGGTCCAGTACTTGTTTTTCTTATTTTATCCACTCTTGGAGTGTGTATTTCTGTTTCTCCCGCCTTGAGCAGTGTACCTTAGTTTCTCCCATTTGTTCAGTGCATGTGCACGGTGTTTTGTTTCTGGCCTGTGTGCCCATTTTCTCCTTTAGTGTTTGGTGTTCTACTAAACACTTTCGATCCTGCATCTGGTGTCCCCCTGACCTCTTCTTAACAGAGGTGGATTGTAGATTTCCCTGTGTCCTAGCAATAGAGTAGAAAAACTGCTGTATTCACCACTGTTGCCATAGCAAACTATAGCCGATAGCAAATTAGTGCTTGAGCTGCCAGACTTTCCCACTGCGTCCTCCAATTTCACTGCTGCGTTTATTAGAACAAGTTAATTTTATTAGATCTATATGTCTACATGTCCTGCCTTAGATTGTGGAATTTGCCTGCTGCTTCCTTATCAGATGGCAGGAGTGTTTCACGTCTTACGAGGACCCGGAAAATTGAGTTCTGCTGCCTCGTCCCACCCAACTCCGCCCTCCACAGAGCTGGCCAGTCAGAAGAAAGTGGGCACACGGGGAGTGGGGGCTATAGCAGAAGAGCCACCCCAACGAGGCATTTCAGGCAGAGACTACAATGGACTACAAATGGGTTTTTTTGAGGATGGCAGTATGAGCAAAACAAGGACCCGGTTTTGGACCCGGTTTTTGAACGATCAGGAGTACTGATCAAAATATAAATTTGTAAATATAGCAAAATAGGTCTCCTTTAATGAAACAGAGGACACCAAGCGCGTGCAGGCCCATCTGGACGCTCTGGACTTTTCCCGGTGGCCTGAGTCCTTATTGGCCTGCCTGGCTGCCAATAAATAAAATGCAGCCACTGGCCTGCTGTTTCCAGGCAGACAACACACACTTGTTGCTACAGCAGCAGCGCTGGCAGCACTATATTGACAGAGAACGCGCCCCCTCACTGCATAGTGCACACGTAGCCAGCATGAACTCTGTGATCAGAGGGTAGGATTGATCGAAATTACAGTGATCACCGTTTTTCTTTTAGAGGACTCGTGTTGTGACTGGTTAGTTGCTTTATGGCCCGCCTCTACACAGCCAAAACACTGGAAGTCTAGAGAAGCACATGGAGCAGTCTGCGAGAGGAGGGGGGATGAGGGAGAGAGACGCGTCCAGTGTTGCCAACTTAGCGACTTTAATCGTTACTACTCTCGACATGCAGCGGGTGCATCCGTCGGCCTGTCCCCCGTCACAGAGCACTCACAGACGGCCCAGTCCTCTCGCAGCCACCCCTCTTAGCTGGAGTAGGAGCAGGAGAAGTTCACCCCTCCGTGTCCAAACTGCAAATGAATCGCACATGCGAACCCGCCGCAATTTCTCAGTGTTGGTTTACAGTCGCGGCGGGATAAATGTGATTTTTTTTGTCAGGCATGCAAACTCCTCACCTTTCGGCGAAATTCGCAGTTTTGAGTTCGAAATGGGCCATGTACGCGAAACGCGCAGATCCGAGGAGGGGGGGTAGCGAGCGACTGAGCAAGCAGAACAGTGGACCGCAGAAAACTACGTAGACCTACATTACACTCGTCTCATGAGAGCAAATGACCAAAGAGATGCTCGAATTGAAGCGGCAATTTACACCAATTTACGAGGCGCCCCCTTCTTCCTAATTTTTTTCTAATGATGCCAGCCTGAAGCAATTTACCCACGATAGAAATCAGCTCAAGGCCTCCATTGTGGAAATTAGAACCTGCGGTAAGGTAAGGCATAAACGATACAGTTATACATTTCTGAAAGTGATAGCCTATGAACAGCTTAATAAATCAGATGTCAATTTTGTCGTTAGATTAATTCCTGCACTTGGAATTTGCACTGGTTTCGTTCGTGCCTACTGTGCTGTTCGTAATTTATTCTGCCATTAATAGGCTACACGGCTCTTTATAATCCTGTAGAATGCTCCATTCACTTCCCAACATTTTACTGTGACATTTCTTGATAACAGACCATTGTATAGCCTACAACAGGCTGCTGTTGCAGAACATTGCCATGAGGGTAAATTAAATAATCTGTGAAATTAAATTTATTCCTTGATATTTGACCGCCTCGCATAACGTTATCCTAGCCTATCAAATGAACTGCACAGTAGGTCTACTGACGTGATGTTTGAGAAAGTTTTAGCTAGACGAGCCAGCCTGTCTCTTCAACAACTTTTTTAAGAGTAGCCTAAACCTAAATAGGTCGCAGGCCATCTCCCTTGCATTTATAAATTCGAGGGAGACTCGTTTTTGGGAACAGATAAAAGGCTAAATAGGCCTACCGTCTCAGTCACGTATTTTATAATTAGTCACGACTCTCCGCCATGTGGCGATGGGTGGTATTGCTTAGACCTTGCCCTGATGAGTAAAGCACATCTTGTTTTCTTTAATTAAAATAATAAATTATCAATAGCTATAGCTTTTTGTGGTTATTTTAAAACAATTGTGCAAATGTTTTAACCAGTATGATCAATGAAATTAGAGAAGTATGGAACTTAGTTAAGTTTAATCTAGGTTGATAAAGGCATGAAAAAATGCATAAGGTGTGCCTATTAAAAAGTGACTTTCCATGTTACCGTTTACTGCTTTTGAAGAACTAGCCTACATGAGGTGATATACATTGTGTTGTATCAAGCACATGATCGGAGAGTGAGTGTAGCCTATACTGTAGCCTACCTGTTGTCACTGACAGGGCATGTGATCTTTGTCCAGGCCAAAACAAAAAATGACATGTGCATAACTTGTTGATTTAGATTTAGGTATTCATGGTAAAAAGAACATGTGATCATTGTCCAGGCCAAAAAGAAAGAAAAAGAACCTGTGAATGAGTTATAGTTGTTTGAATTGTCGTCTCAATAAAAAAGAGATGTTTATGGTAAGTCATCTTGTACAGTATTTTATTCAAGATGCCTCTGGTGATGCATGTTTCTATAACCCAGATTATGAAATTTACGTTTCCGTTCGCGCTGTGTGTCTGTGCGCCCTTCTCACCTTTTTCACCCATGACCAATTTGCATGCCTGAACTGTATTAATAAAGATACTCGCCTCGTCCAGACAGTTCCGTGTGTTTGCATTTCTCCGTGACACAAGCTAAACCTCAGGCTTAACATGGCTCAGTCTAAACTGTACAGTCAAAAGTACAGAAAGGAGTGGGAATCAAACCCTGAATTCAAAGGCAGGTTGAAGCAGTTTATTGGGGATGATACTCGGGCATACTGCATTTATTGCAAGGCTGATTTCTATTCCAAACTAAGCGATATAAAAAAACACATGGAAACTCCAAAACACATGCACAAGGTGTATTATGCAAATTAGGTAATGACGTCATTTATCGACTTTTAGGACAGCCAATACAATAGTATTATATTCAATATTCTTTTTAGCTATTGTAAGCTGGCATGACATCTAAAAGATTTGCTGACAAAATAATACAAACATGTTTTTGTGTAATTCTGCACATTATATAAATAATATAGAACAAAAGGACAGAGTATGATGTAGAGAAGAGATTAGAGTAGACAAAATTGGTATGGTATGGAGGACTGTGTGGAGTGGTCCTCATGGTTGTGTTTAATAGTGTTGTTGTGTGGCTGTCAGTCTAATAGTGTTGTTGTAGTTGGTATGACAACTCTAAATGCTGCCTAAAGTTGTCTTTTTTTTAAGAAAAACCTCCACAAATTTTTCGCCGCGCGCGTTTGCGTCCACTGCAACACTTAAGTGGCCTGCTTGTTTGGTAGTCTCCTGGCCTGAATTGGATCCCCAGCACGCCCCTGGAGGACACCACATTGCTGAATGACTTTTTATTCAATTGACTGTCATACAGGGGAAAATTAAAATAGAACTGCATTACCATTCAGAACTTAGGAAGAGTCATAGTTCTTTAAGCTAGGGGGAGAAAACAATGATTTTAGATACTGTGAGCATACAGTGTGCATTGATAGGCTCCTAAATAAGAGCTCGACTCACCTCCCTTTCCAGTTTTTGTTTCTGAAGGTGTGAGTTCTTTTTTATTGTGGCCCATTTAATTTCAGTATACAGGTAAATCTAATTTTGTAATATTGAATTGCTGACCTCAGCCTGCTCAATTTGCTGCTTAAGGTTTGCGCAGTAGACCTCTCGGACGGTCTGTAAATTCTGTTGTAAGTGCAAAAGCTTAAAAGGGCATCACAATGGCTATTAATACAGTAATAACTAATTTATTAGTTAATTATATTTAAGACTTTCATTTATTAATTACAGTTCCTCGAGGCACAACCCTTCTAGTAAAGAGAAAATTAATAGCAATTGAATGACTAAGTCTCATTAATGTTTCACCATAAATGCCAAATCACTACAATCACAATTTATGTTATAAATGAATGATAACAATATAAGAAAAATGGGAAAACTTGCCTTCATTATCAATGCTAAAATTCAGTCGTAATGTAATTACCATTAATATCCGGCATTAGTAAAATAACCACACGCTGAAGGAAAGGGGAGCTCTTGATCTGGCAGAGGTTAGATTCAAGCTAATATCCAGGCAAAGACAACTAGAAGCACTTGTTGAAAGTATACAAAAATGTTTATTATGTCTCAGTAGCAAAGAAAATGCGATCAAAACCACTTATAAATAAAACAATAAACACACAGGAAGGATTAAATAGCGGTTATATTGTGAAACAGTGTATACAAATTGACTAAAGGTAGGATGTGTGACAGTGTATGTGTGAGTTAGTCTGAATACCAAAAGGGAGGTGTTAAAATGGCAGGCTTGGACTCAGATCTAAGGTGGACGCAGATCTAAAATGGCGGACTGATGTGGCAGTCTGAGAACCACAGGTGCTTGAGAGTGGAGGAAGTGAGAGGGAGAACAAAAGAACTAGATGACATAGGCGGGAGAATTAGAAAAAGACTCCTGCACAAGTTAGGCCAGAGGCTGTTTCCCACTCAGTAAGCAGAGTGTAGTGTGCAGAAACTGGCTGAAAATAGAATATGAGAATGGACAGAGAGTGAGAGAGGAAGAGAAAGAGCAGAAAAGATGGCACAGGCAAAGTGTGATAGGATGGAGTAGCGAACCACAGCAGGCTGAACAATCAGTCAAAGAAGCCAAACAAATTCAATTCTAACTTTCCCTACAATCCTCACGATTTACAGAGAGCAAGGCAACAATGTAATACAAAGCAATCCATGGTTTAAAATGAACTCTCAAAGAACAGATATGTTCCAGGTCAGCAATGCAGCAGTGTAGAGTAAATATCCTCAATTTCCAGACAAATTCTCTTTTTTCTAACAGTAAGATCCAGTACATTAAAAACCACCAAGCAAAGAACACAACTCAAAGTATACAGTAATAATTAGTCATACAATTAGCATAGATTTGTGCATTTCATATTCTTGCTAAATCTGCCCAGATGCAAATAGCCTTACTTGGGATCATTACCAAGTGAGTGACCCAGTTCTCCAGCTTGGGCAGCGGTCCCTTTATTTCCAGGCTCGTCAGCGGACAGGAATGGTGTCTGCTTTCAAGGCACAATGATGCACGAGAGAATGCAGAAAGTTCGTTGACGTGTTGATCGGAGAACAGCAAAAAGGGAAGCTGGTCACCTTTGTGTTTCTTCCAAAAGGTTAAAAAAAAATTTAAACAAGAGATTCCACTGTCGTCTCGCGGTATGAATTCTTTTAACCGGTTCTTGAATAGATACGCCTATAGGCAACTCAAGTAATTATGGAACAGAATGTAGTTAATCTTTAACTCTACCGTGGCCAACTGGAGGGGTCCGAAAAACTTTGTTCTCTGTACTATTCTAAAGAAACTTCTATAAACCCACTGTGGCAGAAGTCCAGAGAGAGAGAGAGAACAATGGGTTGCTTGACTTTTTAAAGGGGTTTGACATCATTAGTTGTATTGCATTAAAGATAATGCTTTTGGAAATCTGGGAATTGTAGTTAAAATGGCTGTTCTTTGTGGTTTGCAGCCATTTTGGTGAGCCTTGGTCCCACACTGTGAAAGACCAAAGTTAGCACAGCAGGGATTGTGCTTGTTGGAGGTGTCATTCTGGTAATATCACTTTGGGAAACAGGCTTACAGCATCTAGATCCTGGCACAGAAATGAGATTGTGTGAGCAACGCATCCTGACATCTCACCATTATGGACTGAAGTAGTGCACTGGCTTGTAATGATACTGCAGACCTTCTGGAGTCCAATGAGAGGGTCTCCTCCTCAATCCTCTGCTGTGGTGTGCTGTGCTGCAGCACTGGAGCCCTCATTCTGTCAGAGTCAAATAATTCAAACACAAGCACGTCAGTAACATCCTCCAGGCCCATTGTTTTCCAATTGGTATACAGTTGGCAATATATTTAGGCTTTTTTCCTTGTTGTGCCATGGACACAAGTTGGGAAATGGCTGCTTTAATGACTCATACTCACAGGATGTTCTGCTGGTTCTTATAGTTGTGATGCTGGAGGCTCCATCAGTGTGAGGGTAATACCAAATACCGCAAGACAGATATGAATTCATGTGAATGGTTGATTGGGTCCCATGCATATTGGTAATTGAGAATTTTAGGTTGTCTAAAGTCGGCAGTGTCTTTGGCGGGACGAGTGCATGTGCTTGTCACCCCAGGCATCCCCTCCATTACAAGACTTCCTTTGTTGAGGTCTAGTACCCTCTCCTCAGCTCGTGTTTTGTCTGGGTCTGCTGGGCCACCTCCCATCATCTCACCACAATTCTTCTTTCTGCAGGCTTAAATCCGTAATGGCAGTACAATGGGTGAGCAGGCACTCAGTGTATAATGTATATCTCACTTGTGCATACTTTAAACATATATTGCCTATTTTGTGTACAGTAGGTATAGCATCCCTGTGTACTGTACATTATTTTATACTACATTTCTATACATCACATGTAAGGAGTCTGAAAATGATACACCTGTGCATGTTTACAGCCATGCAAAACCTGAAAGGAACAGGCTTAGACTCCAAATGCAGTTCAGCATCGGCAGGGCGTTTATTAGGGTTAACAAAGCTCATGGTCAAGACAGAAATGTATTAATAGCCCGGCAAACAGAGTAATGCAGAATCAAAGTCAGGGGACAAGCAAAATAATCCAGTAACCAGAGAAATCAGTCTGCACAAAGACAGTAACAAAGGGGGCTGAACTAAGGGAAAGGAAGGGGAGGGGAAAAACGGAGTACGATGGGATAAGGGAGAGCACAGGAGAAACTAAACAGATAGGTACAAAATGGGAATAAGGGAGAACGAAGTACTAATCAATCAATGCGCAATGTCACAACAAAATGCAAACAATCAAATATAAGACTTACGGGGGAATCACAAGAAATGAGCTTTCAACAATCGAAACGAGAAAAGAGCGCAGAAACGAGACTGACCAAGAACGAGCTGTGGTAGAAACGAGTCGACAAGAAGCTGAGGAAAAAGTGGGTCTTAAATACACAAACAAATTAAGTGGAATCCCAGCTAAACACAGGACAGCTGTAGAGGGAGGTGGAACTTAGAAAAGCAAGGACGGTGATAGGAGAGAGAGGGGAAAAGGGTGGAGTTCTAACTCTAATCTAACTAAACACCCATGCCTCACGAAACTACTCTGTGGTGTGGATAGTCAATGAGAACAGCAAGAGAGAAGGAAGTGGAAATACCTAAGTGAAATTACAGGAAAGAGAGTGTGATGAAAAAGACAAGACTCCACGAGACAGAAACGAGAGGAAAACACTGAAGACCAAAGACAGTGCAATCTTTCAGAAATATACATACTCTGAACGAATAAATATGATAAATAAATAAATAGCAAACTAAAAACATACTAAAAACAAACATACAAATCACAGATTTCTAACAAAACCGGTTCACAGCAAAATATCCACTGCCTAAGACCAGGTCACATCCTGGTTACATCTTTTTTTTAAAACATTTTTTAGTTAATGAAGTCATTTATTGGCATTGTCACATTTTTTTTCCATAACGAAAACTTTCTTTCTTGAAAAGCGCTTACACTACTTTGAATATACTTGCCCATAGTATCTAACAGTTAATAAAAATGATCTCTTGTGACAGTTTTTTTGCAACCAGTTCAGCTATATGAGACCAAAGGTATCTCAAGCAGCGGGGAAAAAAAACAGTTTTCTGAAGCAAAATTAAACAGGGTATAGATACTGTATTGCTCTACAATCAATTACTGTTATCAGACATAAAAATGCATGATTACCTACCCTTGAATTACACATAGATTTATCCCTCGACAAATTCAGACAATTCAGACAAACCCATAGAATGCTTCTTTGATATCCAGTCTCAGTAATGCATGCTGAGGCTAATCTGCATAAAGTACAGGTATAGTAAATGCCGACCTCCACTGTAACCCAGTTGTTATCTATTGCTTTCCATGTTTTTATCTAATTCCAGACAGTATAAACTTTCCACATCGATTAAAAGACTTTGATTGGACCCTCAGAAAAGTATTTAAACCCTTGCTTAACAGCAAGTTAGGTTGTATTATCTCAACTGCGCACAGCTGAATGACGAGAATACAAAGAAGAAACAGACTTCCAAAATCAACAGAGAAGTGCCTAGGTTACATTTACGTGAGGGCAATTTGTTACCGACATGGATAATGGGAGTTTTTCCAAATGGAACTGTACTGGGAGGATTCCTCGTACCGGAAAGCTCTGTTGCTCTGTTTATCCGGAAGAGGCTTTAAATGTTGGAGAGTTTTGCTTCATTTCTGAGTGAGTACAATGGAGTAATTTGGAATGCTTATATTTGGCATATTTGGCATAGCCATAATAATCACAGGGAGCTTGTTTGACATTTGGTTAATATGAGTAACTGTCAGCCTTTGCTAATAATACTGTCTATGGCGGCATTTTTTTCATTGTGGCAATGTTTTAGAATTTACACTGCATTCAATGAAATCAAATGCCTAGTTTTTTTATTTATTTGAAATGAGAACTGCTCGGGGGAGACTTCTGTTTCACAGATGGAGTAAACGTGTTTTCTTCAAGCGCCCGCATAATTTTACTCATTACTCGTCCTTAGAGCCTCAGTTACACACTTTACTAAGTGAAACCCGACGACTTATTTGCTATAACTATTTTATCTATTGAAAGAACCCGATAATGACAATGAAAATCAACAAAAACAAAGGTGAAATGCTTGCTCCATTTGCCACGGAGGAAATCATGATGACCCTGGCGAGGCTACTTGAGGGGCATAAAACCGCCCTCTCTGCAGAATTCAAGTCTGCCGTTACACCATTGGAAATGAAACTGGACTACATCCAAGCCACAGTCACAGATCACAGACTTCATCTGACCTCTCTTGAGGTGAACACAAACTAACTCAGTGACGAAGTGGAAGCCTTAGAGGATTAATGCGTGGCTAAGGAAGACCGCTATCATAAGCTGAAAGCTAAAACCATTGATTTTGAGTCGCACAGCCACCGTAATAATATTAGGATAGTTGGCCTAACAGAGTCGATTGAAGGAATGCCGCCCATGACCTCCTTCTCCCAATAGTTAATGGACATTTTTGGCGGGGTGGTTATCCCTTCGCCCCCGGACCTTGACCGTTCCCACAGAGCCCTTCCAGCTAAATCAGCTTCAGTTTCACTGCCCAGGGCAGTAATTGCATGCATCCATCACTATAAAACGATGGTGGCGATCATCCAGGAGGCCTGAAGGAGGAGAGGTAAACTGTCCTATCAGGGAAAACTGGAGGCAATTTTCGAGGACTACCATCCTGATGTCGTTGAGCGGTTCACGGGGTATCGGGAGGTGATATCGAGCCTGTACCAACAAGGCTTCAAACCATCACTCCTACACTCAGCCAGGCTTCAGATTTCAACTAAAGACGGTAAGGAGAAGTTCATCACATGGGTGGAGGATGCTGCGAATTTCCTGGTGGCGCACCGGGGTGTTGAGCTGCGCCTGCCAGCCAGGGGCATGGCCACCGGGATGGCTGGGGGTAGCACTGGCTACCCCTGGAATTTTATTGGCCACCCTGCCTGGCCACCCTCACCAAAGCTGCCAATCAGTTTGTCCGAGTCGACGTTCAAAAAATATGCGGTGGTTGCACTTCAATTCTTGCGTGCAGACTTGCACTATTTTGAAAACAAGGGTAAGCAAACAGTCGTTCACAATGTGTAGTGTTAAATGATTTACAAATGTTTAAATTAAGTTGATAAATAAGCCGTATCTAGAATTAGCACAGTGCACTAGCTTAGCCTAATGAATTGAAGTCTATGGGAAACATTAGCTTGAGCCATTAAAGGTGGAAAAAAACAAACGTCTCGAGGAGCTCATGATTTGCGCTTGCCTCTACTGCGTTAGCAAGCCATATACTCAGTTGACATAGTTGGAATCAGTGGCGGTTCGTCGGCCGCAACAGAGGGAAGCTAAAACGTCGCCCTTCAAAGCTTAATGACTTAAACCTTTCGCAGTTTACTTTTCCTGATCAGCAGTTGCTCAGTATAGTATAAGTATAGTATAAGGACAGTCGAATTTATGTTCGAAAGCAAATGACGACGTAAATTATCAATACGTCTTTATAAATTAGTTTGCAAAGAAGCCACAAGAATCTGTTTTCTCCAATCTGAATATTGAAGTAAAGAATGCAATGTTGCACAGCTTATTGCTTAATGAGCCTCACTAATCAATTAGCAAATATATGCCGTTTCACCAGCTTCTTAAGCGTGGAATTTATAAAGATGTAGGCCTATGGTAATTTGCATTGTAATTTATGTGTCAAAGAAAACCTCATAATTTCGTGGTGCAATGTATAACAATGCTATCGAAAATAAATGTGACTGTCCTTCTACCAATTCATATGAGCAACTGCTGATCAAGAAATGTAAACTGAGAAAGTTTTAAGTCATTGACCTTTGAAGGGTGAGGTTTTGGCTTCCTTTTTTACGGCCGACGAATCGAATATCAATCTAACGTAACCTCAGTGAGGAATATTGGGATTCGGCATTGGTTCCAAATTCTTCTCTGACATAGCTAACTAACCTTTGCCCGACAAGCTAATGATGTGGAAGTTATCAATGCAAACCGTTGCTAGTTCAAACACAAGAGTAATGGCATGACTGCTGAGTAAGTTAGCAGAGTGATAATGGTAACATTGTAATGTGAAAAGAAGCCACTAGATGGCAGTATTGACCTTTTTTTTGTTAAGCCCAGACTAGAGCTAGGTTTGGGCATGTCCTGGGCATGTCTGAGACGGAAAGTCCCAGAGGAAAAAAAAAAAAGTCTAAAAGGTGGGAGGGGTCTGCAAAAGAGTATATAAGGAGGACAAATTGCAAGGAGAAGGATACATTTGACCAGAACTGTCACTCTTTTCAAGACCTGTGAAGCTTTTTGTGAATTTTTGTCTGTGTTGGAGCATTTTCCTCACCCGGAACATCACCAAGCAACCCCATCTCAAGGGACTGTAAATATTTTTTCTTGTATATATCAATCTTGGTCAGTAGAGTAGATAGTAGATTAGTTAAAAGTGCTTTATTTTAATAAATCTGTTTACGTTTTGGAGTTTTGTCAGTCATCCCTTGCTGTCTTATATGTAATACCAAATTGGGGCCATTACAACATATATTGGGAATTACTATCCAGGCGCTTACAGAAATAACATTTGTTTTCTGTTAAATTGCGCAATTTAGTCGTGTGATAAACAGAATCTTATACTGTCAGTCGTGACCTGATCAGCCATTGGAAACGTGTATCACCGTCATAAAACCCCTATAGTTCCAGCCATTCATCTCTCCTTATCGATTCACCCATTTCCTTTAACTAAGATGGTTTTTCGGGAAACAATGATAAATAAGATCAGCGTGCAGGCTATCATCCCAATGACACTGTGGCACGCAACAGAGGAGCACTGCGTTTTGGCAAAGGAATGCATGCGATGCATAGAATTTTAGAGTGGTCCATAATCACCGTGTCTCTCTGCAAGGTATGTATAAACTCAGTTCCATACTTTATTTTGAAATGTTGAGGAAGCGTCCCTTCAAAGTAAAATGCTCCTCGCAAATTAACGCTGGTCGGTATTGCGCTGCGGTCAACTCAACGTCGGCAAGTAGCAAAAGCAACCGCACATTTTTGGCGATACACAGAAACTTTCCCAGTAAGCTATATTTACATGCTTTGAGTCTACTTTCCCTAAATCGCAATTATCTTGATGTAGTCTTTCATGTTTGATTAAAGACTAAAATCACAATCAATTTGTCCAAGATAATGTAGTTGACCAAACACTGAAGTTTTAAGAGTCTGAGAATTTGAGAATGTAGCGATCGAATAAACATCATTGAAATCTTAAGATGTTGCACAGTGTATGCTGTTGGCATTAAATTTATTTCTTTCTCTTCTAAATTGTTTGGGCTGGCATGGGGAATTCGATATTGACACTACTGCATTTATGGACACACACACTGCAATGTGAAACAGATGTTTACTTTTGTTACAAAATATGTACCATGGATATTTTTGTGTAATAGAAGTTCCAAAATTCTGATACCATGGAATTGTTTTTGAAACAATTGGCACACAACAGAGAATATATATTGTATTTGGATACACTTTATTAAAAATAGAAACAAGTAAAATGAATGAAAATTGTGTTTACTTTAACAGAATTACATTGTGTTCCAACCCATAATATGTTTCCTATATTTCTGAGCAGATTTTCAATGCTGTATTCTGGTAAAAAAAAAAAAAAAAGCTCCCTCCACGTGTTCCCCTCTACTGATTATTGGTCCCCCCCTGTGCCACCCCACTTCAAAAATCCTGGAACCGCCCCTGCCGCCAGTTAGGGATTAGTGGTAACAAACTTAATGGGTCCGGTGGTGTTTGGGCTAACATTGTTCTCTGTTTACCATTCTAGCACAACTAGCCAATGTTCCAACTATGTCCACAAATAGCTGAAATGTTTTTTCATTGCTATTTGTAGTTTTGTGTGCCAGGTATATCATGTGCACATGAGTTTTAGCTACACATTCAGTCTGTTTCCACAGCTGCGCTTCTCTGTATTCAGCTGTTTAGCCGATTGCAGATCTACTGATCTGTTACATGCTACGGTGTTAACAGTTTAGCTGCGCTAATCGGAGGGCCGCCACATTGCTTGACATTGCTTGCAACTAAGGCATGATGATGAGCAACTACGTCTCACAAAACTGTGCTGGGACCCTTCATCTCCTTTCACTACTCAGTATTAGTAACTTGGTTGATCTGTTATGTTTGCAATCTCCCTATCCATAGCACTCAGATGGTTAACTAAGCTAAAGTCAAAATCAATTTTCAAAAATTTTTATATTAGTAAATTTGTTGATCTGTTATGTTTCGATCACCCCATCCATAGCGCTCTGATGGTAGACTAAGCTAAAATAAATTATTCTGTGCCATTCAAGTTTATTTGTGTCTATTTATCTCTTGATTTATTTTTGAATACAAATCTGCGGACGTATAAAAATATATCAGTATGGGATTGAGAACAAATAAGGGAAGTATATGTGAGGTTTACTAAGAGTTAGGAGAGCTAGTGACTGCCTGTCTGTGATGCAACTATGTGGGTTGTTCATATTTTGTAATGTTTTTTTCATAGATTTCCGGGGATGGGAAGTAGGGAATGGACAGATTTGCTTTAGGCACCCAACAGTGGTATTGCTTTTCTTTCTCAGTGATGCTATCACACAGACTCTGTATAATACAAAAACTCTCTCACATAAATCCCTATAAAAACACATAGGCAGCAATCTTAATAAAGTGATTTGGAACGTCTAGGGCATAAGTCATCCTGTTAAAAGGAGGAAGGTATTCACTCACCTTAAACAGCTAATGCCTTTCTACAGGAGACACATGTATGTTCTTCTGAGCATTCTAGACTCATGGTGGGCTGGGCAGGGCAGCGCTTCTATTCTGCTTTCCAGGCCAAGACAAGAAGAGTCTCTATACTGGTAGCCAACCACATACTCTTTGAACCAACCAACCAGCATTACTGCCAATAAGAATGGAAGGTTTATAATTATCGCAGGGAAACTATTCAAGTCAATAGTCATACTTACCAATGTTTATGTTCCGAATGTATATGATGTAAGCTTCCTTTGACCATTTTTTCTATTTTCTCTCTGACCTGGATACACATTACCAAATACCTGAGCCAGGGGACTACAACTATTGGTTGGACCCCGACCTTGGATCACTCCCCAAAAAACCTGGTGTAGTGAGTAAATCTGCTTTGTGTATACAGTAATTTCTCTCCAATATATGGCAGTTTCCTCACCCTAAGGCAACATATTATTTGTTTTTCACCAATGTCCATTACATATTCTTTTTATCAATTAGAATATAATCTAATACCCCAGGTCTGTTCTTGTACATACCATAGTATAGTTATACTTGATACTTGAGTTATACTTGTTAGAGAAATGAGTCTGTTTGGGAGCTGTGAAGAAACGGCCCTTTAAAGGGACGAACAGCAAATAAAACGAAGCCCGTCCCGGGCGATGCAAGAACCACTATTCCTGCCTCAGTCTCAGTTCTTCGGTAGCGAGACCGCCACATTGGTGTCAGAAGTGGGATTTGAAGAAATCCGCAGCGAGATCACGCGCCTCGAGGGAGAACTGAAGACGGGGCTGCATGCGAAAGCGGATAGAGCCGCGGGGAGCAGGAGCCAAACAATAGGGCTGTGCGCACCGGAGGGAAGGAGCGAACCTCGTCCCGCACAAGCTCCTACAGCAGCAGCTGTGGTGGCGGCAGCTGAGAGAGAGGGGGCGCCGGAACCACGGAAGAGAGTGAAGCTACCCCGGTTTAGCGGTGCAACGCCCTGGGAGCTCTACCAGGCTCAGCTGCTACTGGCGGCCCAGTGCTGCGGGTGGACGGACGGTGAGGCAGCAACCTATCTGACGCTAGCCCTGGAAGGTCCAGCACTTCAAACGCTACTCGATCTCGACCCAACTGAATAAACTAGCCTAGCTTCACTAACCAAAGAGTTAGAAAGGCGATACGGGCAGCGCCAGTCAACCCAGCTACACCGCCAGAAGCTGCTCCTTCGCCGCCGCCAAACGGGGGAACAGTGGGGGGCCGTGGCCGCCGACCTGCGCTTCCACGCTCCCCAAGGGTACCTCACATTTGGGACACGTGAGCAAGATGAGCTAGCGCTGCACAGCTTCCTGCAGGCTCCCACCCCAGAACAACTGAGGTACCACGTCATGCTGACTGCGCCCCAGATGCTCGATGAAGCCCTTCTACAGGCCGAAAGAGTAGAAGATGTCATCAAGGAAGTGACGGCGACAAGCCCCCGGGAGTCATGCCCACAAGTACGCGAAGTGGCTCTGGAAGAGGAAGAGGAGCAAGTGAGGCGGGCCCACACCCCCAGTCAGGCACAACAACATCGCCGCAACTGCCGTGACGAGCGGCGCTGTCTCCGGTGCGACGAGAGGGGCCATATTGCACAGGACTGCACAGCGTCAGCTCCAAAGTCAAGGGAGCCCCAGCTATCGGGAAACGAGTCGGGGGCGGTGCTGTGAGGAGCCCGCCGCCCCCAGTAGCCATCCTCCCTAGTTGTGTGCGGCCTGCCGAACCTGAACCTAGCCCCACCCCACCCGCACCTCTAGCTGAATATGATTCTGCCCTTGTAAGGGCGGACGAGCAAAAGTTCCGCTCTACCCTTGTAAGGGCGGACGAGCAAGGTGCGTTACCGCGGGTGGGGCCGGTGGGCTGTACCTAGACTGCCGACTGGACGGCCAACCCTGCCATGCGCTAGTTGACACATGAGCCACCATCTCTCTCATCCGGCCGACGACGCTCCCCAATGCCACCTGGGAACCGACCATGACCAGGCTGCAATCCGTGACCGGCCAGAGGATGGGCATGAAGGGCAGGAAGACAGTGAGCGTGGCTGTGGATAGCCACCTAGCCGAACATGAGTTCTGGCTAGTGGATATTGGGGAAGCATGTATCATAGGCCTGGACTTGTTAGCATCATGGGGAGCTACAGTTGATATAGCACAGGCTACACTCACCATCGGCCAATCCACAGTTCCATTGCACCGAGCTGCAAAAAGAAAGCGGGCGACGAGAAGAGCTCGCCGGGCCTACACAGCCAACACACGGCCCCCCGCCGACCTGCTGGCTAGCCCGCCAGCGCCCATGCAGCATGCTAGCTGGCCCCCTATCCACCGTGCGAGCCTTTGCATGGAAATGCTGATGCCCTATCACGGCGCCCATGCGCCGAACTAAACTGTAAGCCATGTCAGAGAATGGAGGAACGGGACCAACCTGAACCGCAGGTGGTGGAGGTGCGGGGAATAGAGGAGGCGGAAGGGTGGCTGCCGTGGGAAAATCAGCAGCTGCGGGAGGCGCAAGAGGCTGATGCTGTTCTGCTACAGGTGAGGGGCTGGCTGGAGGCTGGCGCATTTCCGACCCGGCCGGAGGTCTCGGCTGGGGGGCTGGAGCTTAAGGCGTACTGGGGGCAACGAGGGAGCCTGGAGCTGCGAGACGGGCTGGTGTATCAGCGGTGGCGGGCTCCTGGCCGGGGCAACGACCTGCTGCGTCTAATAGTGCCTCACTCATTACGCTGGCAAATCCTTGGACTGGTGCATGGCTTGGTGGGGGCGGGCCACTTTGGGGTCAACAAGACCCTGCATCGTCTCCGGCAGCATTTCTATTGGCCGAGCTGCCGCCGAGACGTTGAGCTTCACGTTCACGGCCGCGGGCAAGTTTTTGCTTCAGGGAGTCAGGTTTGGGTCTACTGCCCGAAACGCCAGAGAGGCCTATCTCCCAGACTGCATCCACGCTGGCGCGGCCCTGCAGAAGTGCTGCACAGACTGGGAGAAGTGACCTACAGGGTGCGTATGCCTGACGCCGGGCGGGTGGTGGTCTTACACCAAGACAGGCTGGCCCCCTACCAGCCTCGGGCTGCCAGCCCTGACCCCAGCGCCGTGACACAGCAGCCTGGGCCTACCAGCAGGCCTGTCCGTCAGCGACGGACACCAGGACATTTTGGGGACTTTGTGGGTTAGTGTTCTATTGTTTTCCGTTCTTGTTGTTGTTGGGAAGGGAAATGGGTGGCGGGGTCGTCGGGGACAGTGACCCCTTAGGTGGGGGCAATGTGGCGATCCTGCCCTAGTTCGTGTTTGTTAAAGTTAAACTAAGAAAACAGCGGAGTATCGCTATTGGCTGCACCTGGGGAGGGAGAAAGAGTCAATCAGGTCCGGGGTGGGGGGTATAAGAGGGCTGAGTTGCCAGCACGAAAACTGTGCTGTTGTGTGTTGTTAGAGAAATGAGTCTGTTTGGGAGCTGTGAAGAAACGGCTCTTTTAAGGGCCGAACAGCAAATAAAACAGTCTCAGTTCTTCGGTAGCGAGACCGCTACATTATGTTGGCCTTCATTTGCTTAATCCTATTCAATACCTGTTTCAGTTTTACCAATTTGTTCAGCCCTATTGTGTTCCAGCTAGAGATTTTAAGCTCTGATCTAGTAGTCATCTATACTTAAAATAGAGTTGCACATTTGAAAAACATGACCGAAAAACTGAAAAGTTGAAAAGACAAAACCAAACACATAGCGCCGAGATCCTATTCCCTCCCAAAACCCCCTCATGCACTTTCCCAAAAGAAGTACATGTGAACTACAAAAAAAATAATTAACTTTGGTTATGTTCAACCTTTGATCCACACAAGGAGGAGCAAAGTGATTCATGAACTAATACAGCATTCTAAGGCTCACCAACATATTGAAAACAGGCTAAAAAGAACCAAAACAAACAAACACGTTAGCCACTCTTATTAGTTAACTTTTAACACGTTGCCACAATATTTATAACTTACAACTCACGCGGACAAAGTTCGAAGGATATACGCATCCTAAGTTCAGAGAGCATATCAACGGCTCTCGGAGCATGGGGATCCCCGTGGAGTGACGGTACCGGTGGATTGAATGTTGCGAAGGAAATCCTCTGCCTCAGAGACGGATGTGAAGACCAGGTGCTTACTGTCATGAGTGATCACCACGTGGGCAGGATAGAGCAACCCGTAGCGGATGTTCAGGGCACGGAACCTCGCCTTCACTCCATCGAATAGACGTTGGCGCTGTCGGGTTTCAGTTGACAGGTCTGGAAAAAAGCTGATCCGCTGGTTATCGTAGCGCACCTCCCTCTGTTTTCTGGCTGCTCGAAGTGTATTTTCATGGTCTTGATAGTTCAGAAATTTGATCACGATTGGTCTGAGTGCTGAAGACCGGCTCGCGTTAGCTTAGCCGACTCGGTGCGCCCGTTCAATTATTGGGGGAGAAGTGAAAGTGTCACCCAATACCTTCGGGAGCCAATTTTCCAGGAAACTGCACATGTCGGTGCCTTCGGTTTTTTCAGGTAGGCCAATCAGTCTCAGGTTAGATCGTCTTGCCCTGTCTTCAAGTTCTTGAATTTTATTGCGCAAGGTCTCTGTTGTGCCATGCAGTAGTTTAACTTTTTGCATGGCTTGGTGGGGGCAATTCTCCTCGAGTGAGGGAGTAAATCTCCCCTGATGCTGTTAATTGCACCCAGAATGTCAGCTGACTGTTGGACGAAATCCTGCTTCAGCGAGCGAATTGCATTCAGTAGCTCAGTATTTGACGGTCCGCTAGCATTAGCCTCCTCTTGGTTGTCGTTAGCATCGGTCGTAGCTCTGTTGTTCTGTGCTGTTGCCTTCGAAGTTTGTTGTCCAGGTTTAACATTTTTTGGTGGCATATCTTTCTTCAGAATTTCTCCTTACATAAAAGTCAGTTTAAGCTAATTTCTAGCCGTTTTTCCAGTATTTCACCAGAAAGTCAGTGACGAGCCAAGTTACTGTCGTCCGTCAGTCGTGCTCCATAACCGGAAGTCCCCAGTTTGCAATCTTTATACAGCTAGCAAGATTTGAATTTAGCATCACCTTTAAACCCATCCCCTCCCCTCAACCTCGGACCAAAGCCATGCCCCTTCATTCACATGCACGAGTCTCAACGTTAACTGGCAGCAATGCTGTACAAGAATCATCAGCAGAGCAGGCAGCTTTTGAACACATCATTGTTTTTATCCAACTAAGCTACCTAATGTCTCATTCACCGGTAAAGAAAATGTCAGACATTTTCTTAATGAATATAAACAGCAAACGTGACTATTGTTAGCACTCAAAGTTGTTGAGCTAGGATGTTATCAGCATGGACATTTTATTGATTAGTATCTGCTTATTTAGCAAGAGCTCCTGAGGTAAAAGCTAAAAATGTCAACAACTTTTAGCAGTACTACTGATTTCAAAAGACACAATGGCATAATGTTAGGTGAATTTGGAGTAGGATTCATCATATTTCCTTTGTTTTGCTATTGTTATGTATGAGTATTTTATGTCCAGCATTATATTTCAATTGTAAATGGAGATCTGTTACATGCTGGTTTTGCTGCCTTGCTGGCCAGCTATATTTATTTTGCTTTTCAGCACCCTCTTGTGGTGTGTTTGTAGCAAAACATGATCCGATGTCATCATTTGAAATAGACTAGTGCTTTCTAGAAGCTTCTGCCACAATCCTGCTGGGAGGGGGCAGTATTTTCCAGGAATCCTGTAGATCTTTCTAGAATCTTGCTAGTCAATATAAATGCTTTGATTTTAGGCAAGAGCAGACCAGAGCAGAGCAGATCAGAAGCAGAGTATTTGTTTTGGCAACAGAGTTACATAGTGGCATTAGAGTGTTATTAGAGGATTAAACAGTTGATTTTTTTTGTAGAACATTTTTTGTGAAGAGCACATTGAAGTTTTCATTGCTGGTTTACTTTGTTGTGATTTTTTTCAAGTCATAACAAATTGGAGGTTCCATTGAGATGAAACCATTCATCGGATCAAGGATTGGATTCACCACATATTAAAGATGAATTATTATTTTAAATCTTGCGACTATTTGAAAAACTAGCAATCATGATTTTTGATATGGAAAGTTTTTTGAAAACTCCAACCCAGGAATCAATTGTGCTGGCAAAGAAGGACTTGCTGCAAATAGCCTCAACCCTAGAATTATCTGATTTGAAATCATCACTGAAGTAACAAGAAATATTCAACACTTTGGTGCAATATTTCATCGATGAAGATATCTTTGGGGAAGAAGCAGCAGAATGGATTAAAGATGTGGAGGTGCCTGCAACAGAGCTGCAGAGAATTGAATTTCAGCTATGCCTGAAAGAACTGGAAGAGAGGTTGGAGAAGGAGAGAGAACTGCAAGAAAGAAGGATGGACAGGGAAGAAAGAAGGTTGGAGAAGGAGAGAGAACTGCAAGAAAGAAGGATGCACTTGCAGTACAAATTGGAAATTAAGAAAATAGAAGCAAGTACTGTTACAAAATCTTTCTGACTTTCTGATCATTTTGATGTGGTTAAACACATCAGACTTGCTCCTTCTTTCCTAGAAAATGACGAAGACCAATACTTTTCCCATTTTGAAAAAAATTGCTGAAAATTTGAAATGGCCAAAAGAGCATTGGACAATGTTGTTACAAAGTGTTCTTACTGGTAAGGCTAGGAAAATCTATAACCAGTCATCTGTCCAACAGTGTTCTGATTGTGATTTTGACAAATCTGCCATTATTAAGGGTTATGAATTGGTCCTCGAGGCTTATAGGCAAAAATTTAGAAATTCTCGCAAGGAAGCCAGTCACACTCATGTTGAATTTGAGAGGTTGAAGGAACAGTTGTTTGATCAGTGGTGTTATTCCATGAAAGAATAAGGCAACTTATTCTGGTTGAAGAATTCATAAGGTGTATCCAGCCTGATATCAAAACTTTCCTTGAGGAAAAACGAGCCAATACTTTGCAAGATGTTTCCACCCTAGCTGATAGTTATGCATTGATTCATAAGTCTTAAGTCCACTTTTTCTAAATTTCAAAGCAAGTCTGAGTCCAGGACTTTTTCCAATAACACTTCTAATGATTCTCAGGCCATTTCTGAGAGGAAACCTTCCAGTGGGAAGCAATCCTCTGATTCTTTACCTTCTGTGTCTTGCCAATACTGCCAAAAGCAAGGTCACTTCATTTCTGATTGTTATGCTCTCAAGAAAAAACAACAATGAGAAGAAACCAAGCCAACTGCTTTCACAAAGAGAGAATCACTTGTATCAAAATTCAGTTCAGCTGATCTTCTACCTTCTGTGTCTGATCCTGTTATGGAGGGTTTGGAGCCATTCATCACCGATGGTTTTGTCTCACTTTCACATGATTTTTCCTCATCTGCTCCTCCTCGAATTCTAAGGGATACTCGGTCTTCCCAATCTCTTATTCTTGCAGATATTCTGCCTTTTTCGACAAATTGTCTACTGAGGCTTATGTCCTTATTCAAGGAGTAGAATGTGGTTTTACAAGTGTACCTCTCCATAATGTTCATCTCAAATCAGGCTTGGTCTCTGGGCCTGTTACTGTTGGCGTTAGGTCTTCTCTTGCTTTCAAAGGTGTTCATTTGCTTTTTGATAATGATCTTGCTGGGAAGGTTGTGCCCTACCCTACTGTAACTGACACTCCTTTGATTGATCAAGAATCTGACTCTATAGAGGAGGAAATGACCTTCTTGACCTTTATGTGCAGTTACTTGTTCTATGGCCAAAAAGGCTACTCAAGATGATGCTGACCTGGACTTAAATCTGGCTGACACCTTCATTAGGCAGTCTTTTTGTCATGAACCTTCCAGTCCTGAGATGTCTGAGAAATCTTCATACTTGTCTTTGTCAGGTCACTCTAATGTTACTGTCTGTTTTTACAACAAAAATTGTGTGCTTATGAGAAAGTGGTGTCCACCTGATGTTTCTGCAGATGAAGAGTGGATGATCACGCATCAGATTGTTCTTCCAAAGTCTTATCGTCAAGAAACTCTTAGTCTGGCCCATGAAAATCCTATGTCAGATCATTTGGGTATCAAGAAGACCCTTCAACATGTCAGAAACCACTTCTTCTGGCCTTCCATGAGGTCTGATGTGCAGGAGTACTGCAAATCCTGTCATACTTGTCAAATGGTTGGGAAGCCGAACCAGAAATTCCAAAGGGTCGACTTAAGGCCATTCCCGCTTTTGAAGAACCTTTCAGTCGGATCATCATTGACTGTGTTGGACCATTGCCGAAGACTAGGTCTGGTTGTGAGTACTTACTGACTATCGTGTGTTTCCACTCGGTTTCCTGAGACAAGTCCACTTCGTAATTTCAAGGCAAAGACTATCATCAAGGCTCTTAGTAATTTTTTCTGCTTTGTTGGTCTTCCTAAGTCAATTCAGTCTGATCAAGGGTCAGATTTCATGTCCGGCATATTTCAACAAGTTATGCATGATCTTGGTATTAAACAATACAGGTCATCAGCTTACCATGCTGAGAGTCAAAGTGATTTGGAGAAGTTCCATCAAACCCCAAAGAACATGATAAGGTACTGCCTTGATACAGAGAAAGGTTGGGATGAAAGTGTCAATCTTCTTCTGTTTGCTGCCCGTGAAGCTGTTCAGGAGTCTCTTGGGTTCAGTCCTTTTGTGCTTGTTTTTGGGCATACAGTCCGTGGACCTCTGAAGCTTCTGAAGGAAAAGTTGCTGGCCGAAGATGATGTCCCAATGAATTTGCTTCAGTCTGTCTCTGACTTCCGTAATCGTCTCTTTAAGGCTTGTGACTTTGCTAAGTCTAATCTAAATGAGGCTCAGGACAAAATGAAAGCCAGATAAAACTTCTATCTTGGGAATGAAGGTCATAAAACTGATGACAAAGTCCTTGCACTTTTGTCAGTTCCTGGAAACCCTCTAAGAGCCCGATATTTCGGCCCTTACACTGTCCTCAAAAAGGTAAGTGATCTAAATTACATAATTTTAACTCCTGGAAGGAAAAAACAAAAACAAACTTGTCACATTAACATGCTGAGAGAATACACTGACAGAGACGCTCAGCAAAAGCCAGTCAATGTGATAAATACAATTGAACTGGAAAATTCTGAAGAAGATTGTGACTGTCCCTTGGAAAATGAACCTGGTCCAGCCAAACTTGAAAATTTAGACATTTTCAAAATATTGAAAGCAAGTTGTCCCAGCTGGACCCTTTTCAACAACAACAGCTAAAGCAGCTCATATTTGAATACAGTCACATGTTCCCTGACGTTCCATCAAGGACTGATATAGTTCACCATGATGTCATCCTACAAGATGATGCCAACTGAACCAAGAGCAAACACCAGTAAAATGCAAAAAGGAGGCTTTATTTCTGAAGGGGGAAACCCCCCAACAGAGCTGGCAACAGTACAATGTCCGCAATCCAAAATCAGAATCCAAAGGGCGAAATCCAGAGTCATACGCAGGGCACCAATCACAAAAAATCGTAGTCAGACAAAAGAGGTCAAAAAACAAGAATGCGGCAAAAGTACAGGGAGTAGGCAAAGCTCGATATCAAAGACGGTCCAGTCAGAAAGATAAACACTGAGAGATCAAGGCGAGAAACGTGGAACGAGAAAACTAGGGAGAACGATCTGACAAGAGTGTGAAGCAAACAGACATCTTATATACACATCCAGGAGAACACATGACCAGGGAGAACAGGTGCAATCAATGGTAAGGGAGTGACACATGAGGAAAACTAATTACATGAATTAGGCGATCTGCCAAAACGCAGACAGGGTAACAAGACCTCCCTAGAAACAAATAACAGCTCCGATTAAGGAGTACTAAAAGTGCATAGTCTAAAGAAAGGGAAAGCAAGAGATATAAGAGGAAACCGCAGTGGAGATAATTAGTGATAGACACGGAGGCGGAGTTTACAGATTGGGGCGAATGTGGAGAGATCGTTAGTCTATTAGTATGTGCAGCTATACAATCCCGAGTGCAAGTTAGTCAGTTAGTATAAATGTACAATGTTAATCGGGGTTAGTAATTATCGAAAACAATAAACTGTTAGTAGGGTTAGTAGATAGCATAAAGAGAGAGGAAGGAAGAAAATGAGATATGAAGAAAGATTGAAATCCCAGAAACCAGGAAATCACCCGAATGAGTGGCACGTCAGACAAGGGACCGTGGGCAAAGACCTACACAAGACAAGACAGGGTAAACAAAGTGCAGGACTAGAAATAAAAACAAGACTACGAAAGCATGGCAAGGCTATGAAAACATGGCAAGGCTGTGAAACATGGCAAGACTATAAAACATGGCAAAGATATAAATAATAACAAAACATGAAAAATAATAAAACATGAAATCAAACAACAAAACACAATACATAATCATGGGGATGGTCAGAGGCAGGCAGTGGTCACTTAAACACAAACGGCATACGTGGCATGGCCAGGCACAAAACTTAAACATGGAACTAGGCAAAGTCACAACAGAAATGCAGATTCACAACAAACCCTGTAAAACAGCATCCTTACAGAATGAATCCAGACAAACAGAAATACCTTAAACCTCAAACACCTGCTTGAAAATGACTTTTTTGAACCAAGTAACAGTGACTGGAGTTCTTTATGCATCCTAGTTCCGAAACCCAATGGAACATATACAATGGTGACAGACTACAGGAAAGCGAACGCTCTATCAAAAACAGACTCCTATCCCATTCTCAAGATTGACGAATCCATTGACAAAGTTGGACAGTCAAAGCATGTCTAAAAATTTGATCTCCTCAAGGGCGCCTGGCTGATTCCTCTAACAGATAGAGCAAAGGAGATCTCTGCCTTCGTCACACCAGATGGATTATACCAATACAAGGTCATACCATTTGGAATGAAAAATTCACGGGCCACCTTCCAACATCTGGTAAACAGAGTGATTGCTGGACTACCAGGATGTGAGGCCTATATTGATGACATTATCATAACCAGCGACAGCTTCCAAGAGCACCTCACCTACATGAGAAACTTCTTTCAGAGAGTGAGTGATGGCAAGCTGACTATCAACCTTGTTAAAAGTGACTTTTGTTAAGCTACAGTTGTTTACTTAGGTTATATCGTGGGACAGGGTCAAGTCAAACCAATTGATGCGAAAGTAAAAGTTATTACTGAATTTCCTGAGCCTACAACTAAAAGACAGCTAATGAGATTTCTAGGGATGGCTGGCTACTACAAAAAATTCTGTAAAAATTTCTCTATCATTTCTGAACCTTTGACAAATTTACTGAGGAAAAATGCAAAATTTTTTTTGGATGAAAAAAATTTATTTGACGAACTGAAAGCTATCCTCAAAAATGTACCAGTTCTCTTATCTCCCAATTTCAAAAAGGAGTTCAAGTTGGCTGTTGTTGCCAGTAATATTGGTGCAGGCGCAGTTTTACAGCAAGAAGACACTGATGGAGTAGATCATCCTGTTTGTTACTTTTCCAAAAAGTTTGATAAACATCAGAAAAACTACTCAACAATTGAAAAAGAATCTTTGGCACTTGTTTTGGCTTTACAACATTTTGAAGTCTATTTGACCTATTTGACAGCTACTTCCATCAAGGTCTTAAGTGATCACAATCCCCTCACATTCTTGAATGAGATCAAAAAGAAGAATCAAAGTTTACTGAGATTACTTTTGCAAGAGTATGATTTGGATATTTCACACATCAGGGGAAAAGATAATCTTATCCCAGATACAATTTCACGCATGTAATTTTATTTCTTTTTGATTGTGAAAAGTGTAATTTTACTTTTCTATATGACTGTGAAAGTTGCACTGGTTATTATATATACCATATGATTGATATAATGAGCAATGATACTTTTGTGTAGAGTTCAAGATTATACTGATTATAAAACAGTGTCAATTTTAACACAAGAAAGCTTTCAGCAAACCTTCCTTTTCTCAACCCCTTTCTGCAAAAGCCAAATTTAGCTATTTATGGGTTACCCACTTTAATGGTGTATAATTCAAGATTTAAGCTTCATAAAGAGTAAAAATGTGGCTCAATTCAGAAGAGACACTTACAGCATTTAGAATTACATTGTATTTCAGTTTATTTTCATGATTTTGGTAGAGAAATTGAGCTGCAAATATAAAAAATCTTCATGAGAATTCACCATTGTAATTGCAAAAAAAATAATTCTGAGGATTGAAAAACTGCTGGGGCTTAAAGCTTTACATTTCTGGTATCATGAACTCCTTGAGCACAAGTAGAATTCATCTTCAACATTACATTCTAGATTACCTACATGCTATTAGCCAAATTATACAGCTACCCAAGTGCCTCCCCAAAGTCTCAAAATGATGTACTGTCAAATCATTAAAAAATCATGTATTTAACACAAATAAAGTTTTAAGGCATGAATTTTAATATGGACAAATAATTTTCTGGTTGAGTTTAGTATGAATTTATCAATATCAGTGCAGTTGAATATCAGTGGTCACCAGTAACCTCTCCAAACACAAAACATGCCTTTTCTCCATAATAAAGTTTAGAGTTTAGGCCATTTTTCTTCAAAGCCAGCACAAACACGCATTAAATAAACTGCTTATTAACCGGTCAGAACATTCACCCTGTAATGGAAGCTACCAATCCCCTCTTCTAAGCTCACGAACCCATTTCAACACTTATAAGGAACAAGTACACCTCACTAACTCAGTGATATCTGAATTCTGAAATATACCTTATTTTAACAGAACAGACACTCCACTTTCAGGGAATATCAAACAATCCATTGCCTCTCCCGATTCCAATGAAACGTGCAATGAACGTACCAGGGAGTCCATCCAAATGCACGGCCAGTTCGCGTTTTAACCAGGAAAAAAACCTCTACATTCGACTTTGTCGGGTATGTATACATTCCAAAACGAAAAAAAAAAAAAAAAAGTAGCAGCCCGACCTTTTTCCTGAATCCCTCCTCCAGAGACCGATCCAGTAGCAAGAACCCTCCGGTCCTGTTTCATTCGAAATAATTCCAACTGACCATATCCCTATCTCATTTAAATCCTGTAAATGTAACTGAACACTTCAAGGCCAGTTTTGCGAACCTGTTTTATATAAATCGCGTCCATTTTAGCCGCGTAATGTGCATAACTTAGACAGGATACAACCGTGCATGCTGATACGCATAGGTTTGTATGCTCTGTGTTTGTCCAATCAATGTGTTTCACTTACTCTAAAATGTTTAAACACTCAGGAATTGGATAAGAAACGAGCCAATCAATACATTGTTACCAGGGAAACTTCACGAGGTAATGAAGTGTAACTCTACAATTACGCAGATGACCCTGAGTGTATGGTTGAGTGATTGGCAATCAACGCCAGTACTTGGGTGGATATAAGGAAGCGCTGGATTTGTCAATGAAGGAATCTACGCGTAAATCCACAGTAGGGACCTACGATTTTTTTTGTATGTGACAACTGTAATTGACAGTAGAATGTGAGAGAATCAATACCATGTCGATTTTTTTGCCTCAGAAAACTGATTTTTCTGAAACACTAATTGGAATACTGTTGGTTCACTGTGGCTAAACTGGTTGCTATAAAGGATAACGATTTTTTCTGTGTCAAGATATCATTTTTTTTAAACTGCTGGATCGATACTATGGGCAAGGATACTAACCAGTTTGCACATCAGGCTTAGCTGAGGAGTTTAATACATGCAGCTGTCGAAAAACAGGGAGCGGAGTGAACTTCCGCATATTCAAGGTCTGCTTGCTTGTGAACATTCAATAACTGATCCGGGGGTGCCATCTAGTGATCGAGTATGGTAACAGCGTGCTTAAATTTGCAGGTCTATAGACGCAGGCGTCTATATCTGCAGAAATGGGTTAAAGAGGGGAGGTGTTATGTATGAGTATTTATGTCCAGCATTATATTTAAATTGTAAATGGAGATTTGTGACATGCTGTTTTTGCTGCTTTTCTGGCCAGCTATATTTATTTTGTTTTTTCGCACCCTCTGGTGGTGTGTTTGTTGCAAAACATGATCTGATGTCATCATTTGAAATAGACAAGTGCTTTCTAGAGGCTTCTGGCACCTTCCTGCATGGAAGGGGCGGGATTTCCCAGGAATCCTGTAGATATTTCCAGAATGTTGCTCGTCTCTATAAATGCTGTGATTTTAGGCAAGAGCAGAGCAGATCAGAAGCAGAGTTTTTGTTTTGGGAACAGAGTTACATAGTGGCACTAGAGTGTTATTAGAGGATTAAACAGTTGATTTTTTGTAGAACTTTTTTTTAGTAGGATAAAGTTTTCATTGCTGGTTTTTTTTGTTGTAATTTTTTTCAAGTCATAACACTATATAGAGCTCCAGTGAAGAGAGTATGGCTGTGTCTGACCCTGACTACAACCCCGAGCTGAGCACATAATCGGGTTGACGTGGATGGGCCCCAGGAAGAAGTGCAGCAAGTCGCCCGAGTGGTAGGACACTGGGAAGGAGCCTAGTCAAGTGAAGGAGAGCGAGTCGCCAAGCAGCATCAATAGAAGTTGATGACGCAGAACTACTGCGATAAGAAGCTGAAGTAGCTCAGACTGCTGCTTATGAGGAGGTATGTACTGTGTAATGTACAATTTATATATATTTACATGTGTTCTGACAAGATCAACAAATAAGGTCTAGGTATACTGCAAAACTGAATTGCCCTTTTTGGGATGAATAAAGTTGTCTGAGTCTGAACATCACTGGGCTGGGCGTTTAGGCTGTAAGTTGTGTTCACACCCAGGCCCCCTCCAGCCAAGAGGGCTACTGTCCTCAGACTCTTAACACCCAGACTCCTGATCCCAGGCCAAGGACTAACGCGCACGCATGCACACACACACACTCACACACACACACACACACACACACTCTAATCATCCATATGATCTATTGCTTTACAGGACAGAGTTAAAAGAGTGGGCTTAGAGCAGTCACATTGTCTGATAAAGAGCTTCCTGTGACGTGACCCCAGCGCCATGGTCAACGTCCTCCTCGAGACATCTGCCGATGCTCCTCCGCCAGGCCCTTCAGCTTGAAATCTACAGACTGGTGTGTCCACCATAACTGCTGACATATGACAACTTTCAAAGAGCGGAAGTGCTGTGGGGAGCAACCTGAAGATTATATTTCACAGCTTCCATACATGGACACCTTCATCTTGCAGGAGGGGGTCCTACGCCTGGCTAGACGGATCTGGAATGACATCCAGGCAACAGATAATCTTCTGGACCCTGGAGAGAGCAATAGACAATTCCGCTACGCAGCCTACCACCAGTATATAGCGTGGCAATATGGGGCTTTGGGACCTGGGATCGGGGTGGTCATTCCAAGCTCAATTGTTTGGAAAATCAGAGATCGCTTCCCTGATCCAGAAGGACACTATGTGGGCTTCAGACAAAGGAGGCTTCAAATTCTGCATTGAAGAGGCATTTTTTTTAGACAGTGGTGCAGCAAAAATGTGCAGTATAATGTATACTTTATTGAGGCATTGCAATATGCATGCACTTTATTTTACGTACTGTGAAATTGTCCTAGGACTCATTTGCACCTTTTTCTTAAATATTTTCCCAGGAGTGTCTGCACATTTCAAAATACATTTTGTAATGTCTATCTGTTAGCAGAGTAGACTTTTTCTATCTGTACAGAGGACTTGGATTATTAGAAGACGAAATGAAAAGAATCGTACTGTAACCCGATCTTCTGTTGGAGAAAAGAAACGCAGCCTCCTTTTAATAAGTCAGATGGTGAAGGAAGTTCAAGTGACAATAGAACAACATTAAACTGAGGCATAATCAATACACGCATGCAAGCGCGACACTGCTTACTGGTGGACAATCAACATAACTACAGTTATGGCAGACCAAACACAACATCAGCACACAGTAACACTGAATCATACAATTGGTGTACCTCAACACTCCCACTTATGAATCATGTGCTTACTGTATACCCCCTTTCTTTCATTCAAATAAAAACAAATGAAATTTGGTATACTCCAATGTATACTCATTAGTATCACATTTTACACTCCAAACATTGCTTTAGCAAATATCTTCAGTTTAACCTTGGATGCAGGCTTTGTCATTACATCCGCAACCATTTCACTTGTTGGACAATACACCAGTAGTATCCTCCCCTCTCTTATAGTAGACCGTATGAAGTGGTATTTGATATCCACATGCTTACAGCGTTGTCTACACACAGGGTTCTTCGCTAAAGCTATGGTCCCTTGGTTGTCCTCATGAACCACTGTTTGTTTGTATTCATATGAGTCAATGCCTTCCAGTAACTGTTCAATATATATACACTCCTGGATGGCAAGAGCCAGAGCCATATACTCGGCCTCGCATGTGGAAAGTGCTACAGTAGCCTGTTTCTTGGCTTTCCAAGATATAAGTGCACTTCCTCCACTCATACTCACACAGTAACCTGATGTGCTGCGTCTGTCGTCTGTGTCTGAAGCCCAGTCAGCATCACTATACACCTCTAAACCAAGTTTCTCATCACTCTTCCTGTAACAGAGCTGTTTGTCTGTGGTGCCCCTTAGGTAGCGAAGCACATGTTTTACTGTTACCCATTGCTCGTCAGTCGGCTCTGCAAAATGCTGAGACAACTTACTCACAACAAAACATAGATCTGGGCGTGTACATGTAGCTAAGTATATTAGACTCCCTACCACCTCTCTGTACTTTGTAACATCTAGCATTTTAGGTGCATCTTCTGAGTAGTCTAATTTCTGTTCACATGGGGTCTCTCTCACCCTGCACTCCTGCATCTCAAAACGCTCCAGTATCTTCTCAGCATGCCTTTGTTGTGAAACTGTTACACAGTTAGTAGACTGAGTGAAGTCCATCCCGAGAAAAGATTTTAACCTGCCCAGATCTTTCATCCTGAATTTGGTGGACAGCATGTTTTTCACTTTACCCAGCACGTCTGTGCTGCTTGATGCAATGATGAGATCATCTACCCAGGTGATAATTATTGTTTTCCCCTCTTTACACTCCTTGGAGTACACACAGTGGTCTGATTGGTTTTGTATAAAACCATCACCTGTCAAACACTCATGCAACAATAAGTTCCAATTGCGGCCAGACTGCTTGAGGCCGTATATTGACTTTTCCAGTTTGCACACAAGTTTGTCTCCTTTTTCAGCATAACCTTCAGGTTGTTCCATATATATGTTATAGTCAATGGGGGCATGAAGATAGGCCGTTTTTACATCCATTTGATGTAAAATCAAGTCATCCTGCGCTGCCTTCTGTAATAGCACTCGAACACTTGTTAGGTTGGCTGTCGGTGAAAATGTTTCCCCATAATCCACCCCCGCTCTCTGGCTATATCCTTTTGCCACAAATCTAGCTTTGTACTTGTCGTGTCCATTTATGTCCGTCTTGATTGCATACACCCACCTTCCTCCCACTGTTTTCTTGTTCTCTGGCAATTTTGTGAGGGTGAATGTCTTGTTGTCTCTTAAAGACTCCATCTCCTCGTCCATTGCCTTGGACCACTTTCCTGACTCAGGCGATTCCATGGCCTCTTTAAAGGTCAGAGGGACTCCGCACACCGCCCTATAAGCAAAATCTTTAGTAGTGAGTGAGCTATCATCACTGTTGCCCTGACTATAGTCTCTCAAGTATGTTGGAGGGTTGCGTTCCCTTTGGGGGTACCTCCCACTAGCTGCGGCTTGTGACGTCACCATTTGGTGCTTCTCATCATCCCCCTTGGGTGCTGACTGTGTACAGTCAGTCTGTACACTAAGCTGTGGGGTCTCTCTCTCCTTAACCTCATGTTGAGTTTCCCCTCTCTCAACAGACTTTCTCTCTCTTATCCAGTCTTCTGGATGCAGATCTGGTGTCTGGGTCTCAATTTCATTAGTTGTCTTGTTTACAAACTTAACTAGCCTGTGTTTCTGTACTTTCTCTTGGTCAGGGTAGTAAACTAGATAGGCCGGGCTGTTCTTGTCGTGTCCTACAAAATGCCCCTTCTCACATCTAGACTCTAACTTTCCCTTGTCCTGCTGGTAAACATAGCATTCTGTCCCAAACTTTTGCATCCTCGGCATGTTGCACCTTTTCCCTGTCATCGCCGTGTATGGCGTAGTACCTGTGTGCTTGTTAAAGCACCTGTTTCTGGTGTGGGCAGCTGCCTGTACGGCATAATGCCAGAGGCTCTTTGGTAGGCCACTATCTATCAGCATACACCTTGCCATCTCGAATAGTGTGCGCCCTTCTCTCTCCGCGACTCCATTTTGATGGGGAGAGTATGGGCAGGAAGTTTCATGTCTTATTTTATTCCTTCTCAACAGGGTCTTAAACTCCTTGCCCGTAAACTCAGTTCCATTATCGGACCTTATGCATTTCACTGTCCCATAGGGAGCCACATCTGCCAAAAACCTCTCAGTTGCTTGCACTGAGTCACTCTTTGCCTTTAAGAAATACACAAACACTGCCCCTGTGCATACATCAGTAAATGATTGCATATACCTGTAACCATTAATGGACTTGTTTGTGACAGGACCGGCTAAATCAGTGTTTACCATCTCAAGTGGTGTCTTTGCTTTTTCAGTTGGGTTCCTGTTCCTGTTTTGGGTAAACTTTCCTTCTATGCATACTGTACATTCTTTCTCAGGTTTACACACTTTACCCTTAATATGCATACCATCAGTAATACCCTGCAGCTTAATGATGTCATCATAGTTGCAGTGCCCCATAATCTGATGCCAAGTTTCTATATCATGGCTAACATGACACTTCTCCACAACACATTCAGTTTGCAAATAGTACATTTTTCCCTGCACATAAATGTCAAACCTGGTACCATCCGGTAACATCAGGGCATCTCGGCCCTCCTCGAAGAACACACTGGCGCCGTGTGCTGTCGCAGACTTTACAGAAAAGAGCTCTTGGGGGTACGATGGAATATATAATGCATTCCGCAATGTCACTCTACATCGCCGCCCCTCACTGTCGATCAGACATACCGAAGCATCTCCTCTGCCCTGTACCACACCAAAAGTGCGTTTACCGTCCGCCAGCTCCATGCAGTGTTTCTCTGGCTCAAATGAGCTATCAAAGTTCTTGAACTTAGTCTTGTCGTTGACAATATGGGAGGAAGCCCCACAGTCCACTATCAGTCCCGGTCCGAACTGTTGCCGTCGTCCTGGTGAGCTGGTCTCTCCAGCCCGCACTCTGAAGCTGTAGTCATCCTTTTCCGCAGTGTCCTCCGATCCTTGACCTCGACCTGCTCTGTGATCACTGCCGCCACCATCTCGTCCGCACGCACACCTGGCTCCATCACCGCGGTCCTTCTTCTTGCACACCTTTTCCGTGTGTCCCTTGGTCCGACAGTAACCACACCACACGCTGCGTGAACAGTCCGATTTCCGGTGGCCTTTGTCTCCGCACCGCCAGCACACCATCTGCCCGTCATTTACCACCTCACTGTGTTTCGCGGGCTTTTTCTTAGGCGCTGTGTTGGCTTTCATCACCCTCTCTGACATCTCGTCCGATGGTGTAGCATTAGCAACATCTTGTGTTGCCTCAAAGTTTCTTAACTTAGCCTTGAACTGTCCCAAAGTTAATTCACTATCACCATGTGTCACCATTAAAGTGAAAGGTTTATATCGCTCGGGTAAACCCCTCATTACCATGGCCATCATTAATCCTTCGCTCGGTGCCTCACCCGCTCCCCGGAGTGCCGTAATGATTTGTTCGGCTCGGATAATGTACTCAGTTACCGTCTCATTATCAGCCATTTTAAGTCCTGTCAAAGTTACATACAAAGTGACAATTCGGGGCCTACCCTTGCCGATGTTATGTTCGCGTAACACCCGTAGACTCTCTCTACCTTTATTCTTCGTCTCTCGGAAGATGAGTCCCAAGCTGGTGTTGTCTAGCAATGGCGCTAATGCACAGTAGGCGTCCGCATTCAATTGGTCATCTACAGCCTGTTCATCCTCTGTCAACGGTCCTGTAGGCTCGGTAGTAATGGTGGCTTTCAATCCCACCCCATGCATGCAACAGAGCATTCGCTCTTCCCATAGCTCGTAGTCATCAGCCTGTCCGTTGAATGTGGGCCACCTGCTTTTCTTTCTCTCCATCTTTCTCAGTAACGTGCCGTTAGCTTACTTCAGCTTTCCGTTAGCTTCTGTTCGCTTCGCGATGCCAACTAGCTCCACACTGGCTAACTAGCTACTCCTTTGATGTGCTAACTCGCGTGCTTTCCGTCATACGAAGTTATCGCACTTGTACTTCTTTTCATCAAACCACTAATAATCCAAGGTTATCTGGGCCCATAACCAGTTAGCAGAGTAGACTTTTTCTATCTGTACAGAGGACTTGGATTATTAGAAGACGAAATGAAAAGAATCGTACTGTAACCCGATCTTCTGTTGGAGAAAAGAATAATAGAATAGAACAACGTTAAACTGAGGCATAATCAATACACGCATGCAAGCGCGACACTGCTTACTGGTGGACAATCAACATAACTACAGTTATGGCAGACCAAACACAACATCAGCACACAGTAACACTGAATCATACAATTGGTGTACCTCAACACTATCATAGTTGGTATAACTAAATGTTTGAAAAAGAAAAGTGATTTTTCCTTCACCATTACAGCTTAAAAATCAAACTAGTAAATTTCATATCTCCTTACATGATTCACAAAAATCAGCCAATGTTGGAAAACTCTTGTTGATTGAATTTATAGTTACAATTTTGAAATAACAAAATATGAAAAATAAAAGAATGTACACAGATTTTATTTACAGTAAATTGTATCAAACTGGTGTCGAGGGATCTGGCGTTGGGTCTGGCTGTGCAGGTTGCATTTTGTGTCACTCTAGTCCTGTGGCAGTGATTGTTCAGAAAGAATGTCACAATTACACATTTCAAACACAACGGGAAGACTGATAACAATTCTTTCACTTCACATTTTGACTGAACATCATTAGATTTTAGAATCATTAGAAATAGACATCATGTTGATATTAGTGACCTGGTAATAATTTAAAACTTTAAAATCATACCTTGTATGCAACTGCTAGAGAGTGGTCTCCTCTGAGATGCTAAAAACAGAATACAATGATTTGCGAATCCTTTTCGACCTATATTCAATTGAGTACACTACAAAGACAAGATATTTTTAATTTTCAACCTATTAAACCTTATTGGTTTTTGGAAATATTCACTCATTTTGAAATTGATTCCCGCAACAAATTCCAAAAAGCTGGGTCAGGGGCATGTTTACCACTGTGTTACATCACCTTCCTTTTAACCCCTTAAGAACTACGCCCAGGCGTAGTATTTCGCATTATAAATACAGCATTTTTCCATATCGCGACATTGTCAAGCGGCATATCCAAATTTCGCGAATAAACTCAGCCAAAAGCTCATGTAAACCATTTTTACCTCAACCGAACACAATTCAAGCACCAAGCAAGTAAATAAGCATGCAGCAGAACATAGGATAAAATCATATCAGCGCTGAATCGCCAGGATTTTTGCTGAATTCGTGCATAAAAACGATACCTCAAATAAAAGAGGAAAGTCCACAGAATGCAACGATATGAGCCCTGTCACCGACAGCACATTGAACTTGATATTTTGCAATAAAAAAACTGCTCGAGGGTAAATCTGCGCTTGCTATTGTTAGCCCAGTGTGTTCCTGTTATAACGAAACTAGATCTGCAGGGATCCTACCATGTTCTTTTTCAGGGCGTTGCTTCAAATATCTCAGTTCCGTAGCATTCAGCTTCATTACAATGTACTTTCCTATCTGCCATCGGCTTGTGATGCTGTCAGTAAGACTATGACGGTAGGAATTTGATTGCATGAGTCCTGATGATTCTAACGAACTCTAAACCACCTTAATGGCAGAAACCTAGCCTGAGCTACAGCCTTGCGTTCAGAGTGTGTCAAGCAGAGTCCATGGGACATATGCATGCATATAACTAGTTTGTTTGAGGTATAGTCCAAATAATTATCTGCAAAATATTCAAAATTCATTTTCAAATTCGTTTTCTGACAGAATCTTTGCACAATTCCGCACAAACACAGACTTCAACAGTACAGTATGCATTTTCCTTACCCATTCGTTGAATGGGCAATTTGACCATAGACTGTTGTCGATTGGCGCAGCTTATTGGATAAAATGGCGCGCTGCTGAAAGGAAATTGTGAAGGTAGAATTCCTGATCAGGGCACTTTTTTTTAAATTTAATTTTTCTTTTTTTTTTGGGAAATAATCGCAGTTGCCTTCTACAAATAATCGCTGAGGTTTTTGATATTCTTACTTTTCTTTTACATATTTTCACATTGCCTTTGTATTTATCATTTTACTGATTGTATGTATGTATTATCTTTGAATGGGAAATTGTATAGGCAACAAAACTGGCAGAAATAATTTTTTTTTTAATTCTAAAAATTAAAAAATGTTGTATTTGGATGGAATGGATGCCTGTGGTGATATATAAGTGAAATTTTATGGGTTTTACTGCTTGGTATCTAAGTTTAGTTTAGTTTATTAACGATCCCCATTAGTCTACACCGCAGTGGAGACTATTCTTCCTGGGGTCCTCGCAAAAACAGCACACAATCGCAAAACAATCATACAATGCAGTACAGCATGATCAATAATAAAATTATGTAATACAAAAATAGCAACAACATCTTAAGGTTTACATAATAATGTTCATATCAAAGATAAAAAACAGCAATATAAAAATAGTTATATATATTTAGCAAAAACACAACAAAGAACCAATGGCCTACAATATACACATTAGCGTACCAAAGACAAACAATATTCTAAGTGACGAAAAAGTACCATAATGAAAAAAATATGACATAAAGCACATACAAAAACAAGTTAATATCAATATAAAAACACAAATGAATTTAAGCAGAAAAAATAAATCACAAGAAGATAAATAAACCAGTCAAGACATTAGGTACAATCTAGAATAATCTCTTTCCGCAATACTTCTCCTCTCAGTCTGTTCTTAAAACCCACTCTGCTAGTGATTGATACCAGATATTGTGGAAGTCGATTCCAGTAAGTGATTGCCCTATACATAACAGTCTTTTTCAAAACATCAGTTTTAGGTTTGAGATGGGTAAGAGCACCTCTCAGGGCTAGCCTGGTACCATAGTTGTGACTGTCCTTAGCAAGCAACAGCTGAGAATACAGATAAGCAGGTTTATGGTATGTGTAGATGTTTTTAAAAAATAGAATCAAACTACAAGCTAGTCTTTCACCAACTCTCATCCATGACAATTCATTATGCATTATCTCAATTCCAGTCCTGAATGAGCAATGGAGAGCTAGTCTCGCAGCTCTGTTTTGAGTAATCTGGATTTTATTTAGTTCTTGTTTAGATGCATTAGACCAGATTGCTGGGCAGTAGTCAAGATGTGACAATACAAGAGATTGTATAACTTGCTTAGTAGTTGTGTTAGTTAAAAAATAGGCACTTCGTCTTATGATTGAAATGCTTCTACTCATTTTTGTTACTATATTATTAATGTGAGTGGCCCAAGATAGTCTTTCATCTACTGTAACTCCCAGCAATCTAGCCTCTTTAACTTGTTCAATATGAACTCCATTCAAAGAAACACTTAATATGCGTTCCTTTCTCTGAGCATGATTTGAGCAAATAACAAGACATTTGGTTTTGGAAATATTAAGTTTCATCTTATTTTCAGTAACCCATTTAGAAACCTGCATGACCTCATCTTGTAGTAAACTGCTCAGGTCTGTGCATTTATCTGCGTAAGCATATATTGTTGTGTCATCCGCATAAATTGCACAGCGACCATTCTTTAAAATACATGGCATATCATTTACAAATATTGAGTATAATAATGGTCCCAGGCAACTTCCCTGGGGAATACCACAATATAATGTTTTAATACTTGAAAGGGTTCCATTGAACATGACACATTGCTGTCTGTTGACTAGGTAGCTTTTCATCCAGATAATAGCTGAGAGTTTAAAACCATAAGCAGACAGTTTTATAAGTAGTAGTTTGTGGTCAATAATATCAAAAGCTGCACTAAAATCTAATAGCACTGTGCCAACTAATAATTTACTGTCAATTTGGTTTAGCCAGTCATCTGTTAATTGTGTGAGAGCAGTGCATGTTGAATAGCCAGTTTTATATGCATGTTGAAAGTCTGAATTAATGTTATTCATAGAAAAATAATTTTGAATTTGCTTAAATATGATTGTTTCCATTAATTTTCCCAATACCGGTAAAATGCTAATTGGCCTACTATTCGATCCAGTGAATGCTTCTTTCCTATTTTTTGGTAGAGGAGTTACTCTAGCAACCTTCCATACTTGAGGATAGATTCCTTCTTTAAGACTTAAGTTAAAAATATAGCATATAGGACTGGCTATTATTCCAGCTGACAGCTTTAAGAGTATACTGTCAAGATTATCATGACCACAGGGTTTGTCAGATTTTAATTCAGACAATAGATTTTCGATTTCCAATATATTAATGACTGAAAATTCAAATGTGCATTCTTTGTCCTGCATGATATCATTTTTAATAAGTGATTCAGATAGAATACCATTCACAGGCAACATGCCATTTCTTATAGTGTCAACTTTACTAATGAAATAATTGTTGAAATAATCAGCAATTTCTTTGGGCTTGGTGATAAAGCCTTCATCTGATTCAATAAATGCTGGTGTTTTGCCCATTTTATTTCTACCCATGATTTTATTGAGAGTACTCCATAGTTTTTTGCCATCATGTTTAATTTCTTCAATTCTAGATTGGTAGTACATCCTTTTTTTCTGTTTATTTAATTTGGTCACTGTGTTTCTTAGAGAACGATATGCTAGCCAGTCCTCTGATCTACCTGAATCTACAGCGACTCTTTTTTGTTTATCTCTATCTTTCATCAAGCTTCTCAGGTCAGAGTCAAGCCAAGGAGCTTTGACAGATCAGACGGTGAGCTTCTTGATGGGTGCATGCTTATCACAGACAGCGGAAAATGACTTCATGAATTCTTGCAGAGCTGCTTCAGTATGCTTTGATTCAAATACACTCTCCCACTGTATGTTCTGTACGTCTTCAATAAAGGCATTATCACAGAAATTTTTGTAGAGTCTCTTATATATAATTTTAGATCCAACTTTGGGGACTCTCACTTTTCTTGCCATAGCAATTATGTTATGATCACTAAATCCAATTGGCACTGAAACAACCTTTGAGCATTTATCTACTGAATTAGTAAAAATATGGTCTATGCAAGTTGAAGACAATACACCCGAATTGTTCATATTTATTCTAGTTGGTAGATTTATCATTTGAACTAGGTTACATACAGTGGCAGTGTCATTAAGCTTTCTTTTCATAGAACAGTTTTTTGAGAGCCAGTCTATATTTAAGTCTCCTAAGAAATAGATTTCTCTGTCTGTGTCAGAAACATTCTGAAGCATTGCACAGATTTTTTCCAGATATGCTGCATGAGCGGAAGGTGGTCTATAGCAGCAGCAGATTAGTAATGGCTTAAGATGTGGCAAGTGAACCTGGATCCAGATTGCTTCTACATCTGTCAATTCAAGATCTTCTCTTCGTTTTATTGGAATGTGGTCTTGTACATAAAAGGCTACTCCTCCCCCATATCGGTTTCTGTCAAGTCTAATTATATTGTAACCTTGTATAAATACCTCAGTATTGTCAATTAAATCATCCAAATGAGTTTCAGAAATCGCTACTATATGTAGATAATTTTCAAACATTATTTTACTCAGCTCAATTACTTTGTTTTTCAGACTACAGATGTTCAAGTGGGCAACTTTGAGTCCTTTTTTGGGAAGTTTGATAGACTTATAAAGTTAGTAAGGATTTGCAGAATAGTTGTCATCTCTAAAACACCATAGTAAAAACACAAACATGTAGATCAGCAAACCACAAACTATGCAAATTTTTCCAAATCCGTTAAGCTCCTGACCATTAGCACTTGTGCCTGCTCAGGTGCACCATTTAGCTTTATATAGACTTTGCAGTTGGATGACCATGTCGCTTGTATTTTTCCCTCTTTGCGTAGGTACCGAGCTTTTTTAGCAATGTCAGCATTGCTCTTGGTTAAATGTTCATTAAGATAAACATTTGATCCTTTGAGCATCCTACTCTGTCGCAAAAGATTCAGTTTTAATTTTCTATTTGCAAACCTCATAATGATGGTTGCCGGTTTGCTTTTATCTTTCTGAGGGAAAGGGTGACAAGCTTCTATATTCTCCTTATTTATGCTAATAAATTTCTTGGAGGAACTTCACTACCTGATGTTCCACTGAGTCCAAATCTTGGTCCCTGGGCACTGATCCCTGGAACCCGGGCCTCACTGCAGCAGCAAATGACGAGGGTCGCGTTGGCAGACCAGTAACAATGACATCGTTCATTCTAGTATACTGTTCTAAATCAGATAATCTGTTTTTCAGTTGCACAATCATAGCATCTTTTTCTTCATTTTGCTTCTTCAGTTCCTTAATATCTTTCATCATGCCCATCAAAGTGTCTTGCTTACTTGTCATTGCTTCCATTTGGTGTGCCATAAACTCCACTGATTTCCGTAGCTCCTCATTAGATCTCTTTAGTTCTTCCATGTCTCTTTTGGTGGCCATTGCTGATGGTCGCTGCTGGGCCTCTGTTGAAGCCTGGAGCCGGCCTGACGGTAGCTGCTGGGCCTCTGTTGAAGCCTGGAGCCGATCTGATGGTAGCTGCTGGGCCTCTGTTGAGGCCTGGAGCCGATCTGATGGTAGCTGCTGGGCCTCTGTTGAAGCCTGGAGCCGGCCAGATGGTAGTTGCTGGGCCTCTGTTGAAGCCTGGAGCTAGCCTAATGGTAGCTGCTGGGCCTCTGCTGAAGCCTAGAGCCGGCCAAATGGTAGCTGCTGTGCCTCTGCTGAAGCCTGGAGCCAGCCTGATGGTAGCTACTGGGCCTCTGCTGAAGCCTGGAGCCGGCCTGATGGTAGCTGCTGGGCCTTTGCTGAAGCCTGGAGCCGGCTTGATGGTAGCTGCTGGGCCTCTGCAGGCCCAGCAGGGCTGGCAGCACCTAGCTGGAGTTGGTAGCCTGGAGCCTGGCCTGATGGAAGTAGGGCTACTGCTGGGCTTGTGTTGAATAAATCTGGTCTCAGTCGCGATTTCGCATATTCAGCTTTACATATTTTAAAATAAACACCTAAAAACCTCTGGTGAAGTTTTGGCTGATAAAAAATGTGGTTTTACAAGATTTTTGAGAGATTTGTCTGAAGGTTCCTCAGCACACAACAACTCTGTCAGCCATCTTGTTTAGACTTGTTAGCTGTTACAGAACACAATCTAAGAAATGTGAAATGGAACACAAGGTACCTAAATTGCCAAAATGGAGAAGCCACCTAGACGTTTCTCTCTAATTTTGCTCTGATTGACCTGATCAGAATAAACTTTGTCACAGATAATAATGACATTCTGTGCTGTAATTTTTTAGAGGTTTCAGGCTGCAACTCAACAAATTTACAAGGGATAGAAGTAAAACTTTGTTAGGTGCAAAATGAGATCTTTCATTTACACTGTGTTCCATCTCCATTTACTCTGACTCAGTGACATATATAGTGATTTTTACACCGAGTAGGAAATCCCAAATGGTTTTACCTTTATTACGATACCAAGATAATCCAAATGGACCAAGCAGTCACAGAGATATACTCATTTCATTTTGGGCTTGCCATTTTCAAAAAAGAGGCTCAGTGCTTAAGGGGTTAACAACTCTTAATAAGCATTCGGGAACTGAGGACACTAATTATAGAAGCTTTGTAGGTGGAATTCTTTCCCATTCTTGCTTGATGTACAACTTCAGTTGCTCAACAATCCAGGGTCCCCATTATCGGATTTTGTGCTTCAGAATGTGCCACACATTTTCAATGGGAGACAGGTCTGGACTGCAGGCAGGCTGGTGTATTACCTGCACTCTTTTACTAAGAAGGCACGCCATTGTAACACGCAGAATGTGGCTTGGCATTGCCTTGATAAAATAAGCAGGGATGTCCCTGAAAAAGAAGTCACTTGGATGAAAACATAGGTTGCTCCAAAACCTGCATGTACCTTTCAGCATTGATTGTTCCATCACAGACGGTCATGAATAATCAAGACCAATACATGACCCTGCAGTATTCAGAAATTATTAAGAAATGACACAGATCACAGATGAGCCACATTGACAATGTACTGAATTGTGATATTCTAAGAATGGGAAAAAAAACAATTAATTTATCCAACACTTTCTCTGAATTCGATCTCCTATTTTTACTTTTTTTTTTTTAACAGTACAACCTAATTTATTTTAAGATTGCACTTAATCAAAATGTTTGCAGTTTTCAAAACAATAGGCTACATTTGTGGGGAAGTGCAGTTGTGCACGTATTGCCGCAATGCGTAGGCAATTGAATACTTTGGTAAATTGGTGATTATTGCATTCCGCCCTTGAGTGTTCTACTGCCTTTATCGCATTTGTAATTTTACCTCTCGTCAGCAACTCTTCAAGTCAGGTGTGTGCTCCCTCTCTCTTAAATAAAAAAAAATCAAATGGGAAACATCCTATTTAGCTTATTAAACCCAACACTTATTTCTTAAACTTAAGGATAGGCAAAGAGTCTTGTGGAATGCTAACAAACTAAAGGGGACAAACATACTCATAAAATGAGGACTATCCTGAGGCCGTGAGACAGAAGAGGAGGGAGCTGATACCAAAGATGCTGGAAGCAAGAAAGAATGGAGACTATGCTGTACTCAGATATGACAAGCTTATCACTCGTCCTCGTCATCAACTGTAGGACAGGAATTCAAATTGAATGAGAGTTTCTAATACTCCTCATACAGTCCTAATATGATGAATGTATTCTAAAATGGCTTTGATACAAACCTTTCTGCAGGGGATGGGCTTGATCTCATCTTGTTGCCATGAGTGTGATACCAACTAAAGGCTTATTAATTGCTCATCTGAATGTATGCAGCTTGAAGAATAAAATACATGAAATTGATTGTTACTTGATGTAACTTGATTACAGTTACATTATATACACATATTAAGCATATCAGAGACACACCTTGACCCCTCATTTGAAAATGAAGAGATATTGCTGCAAGGTTACAATATATTTAGAAAGGACAGAATGTCAGGATTACGTATAGGAACCACAAGTGAGCACCAGAGAGTACAAAAAAAGGGAGGCTTTATTTCTGAAGGGGGGAGACCCCCAACAGAGCAGGCAATGGGAATATGAGTCCAAAGGGCGAAATCCAGAACAGTAAACAGGGCACCAATCACAATACTTGTGGTCGGGCAAAAATAGGTTCAGTACACAGGCACAGGTATGTCAGAGGAGCAAAAGCCAAAATTCAGTGGGCGATGAACAGAGTCGAATACCAGGGCATCAATCACAAAACTCGTAAGTCGGACAGTCCAGTCAGAGGAGTAACACTATGAGTATGAGTAAGGCAAAGAAATAGCAGCACAGGTAAAAAAGGGAACATTCTGACAAGGAAGTGCTGTGAAAAGACTCCTAATATACACACACAGGAAGTCCCATGCTTAACACAACACAGGTGGTGGAAGTCAGACTGATTACAAAGGAGGGAACATGAGGGGGAACTTAATCACATGAAACAGCTAACAGCCAAAACGCGGACAGGGATCACGAGACAATCCTATAGACAGATATATAGCTTTGGTCAAGGAGTTCTAACGTGCATAGATAATAAGAGAAAGGACAGCGTGAGCAGTTGTGGAGAATCCATAGAAACGCAGCAGAGAAGATTAGGGAGAGACAAGAGGCGGAGATTAGAACAGGGCGAGTGCTGAGAGGACACAGACATGGAAAGTGAGGACGAAGGTGACCTAGTATGTACATTTTTACATCAATATAATCCTCAAGGCAGAATTAATGCTCGAAATCCTGAGAGTGAGGCCTCTGGACAACAGGTGGGAGAACTCCAGGCAGGAGGCAGTCCGCCGGAGCTACAGAATGTGGGAGGAGATGAAGAACCTGAGGCACAGATGTCATTGGATCATCAAGACGTACTGGGGCAACGGAAAGGCCAAATAGTGGAAGAAGAACAGCAAAGTCAGCAAGGAGACCGAGATTCTGACCCAGATCCGGGGTCATCTCCTCTGACACAGCACACCCATCCCCAGAGAGAGCGACGACGGCCGAGGATGCTAACTTATGATGCCCTCGGACAACCAACTGTCAGAGAATCTGTTATAGACGGTATTGAGGTGGGAACGTCAGCATCTTGCTTTCAGACACCGTGGAGACCGTGGGTGCCCACAGATGTACAGTCAGTGTGTTAGAGACTAAAACTGACTAGGTCAAAGAGATTAAGGCCCGTATTCAGAAACGACACCCACACTTATGAGCGCGAGTGAGTACTAAAACTTAGTGTCAGGTTGTACTACGTGAGTCAGAGGTTGTCCTAACCCTCATTTGCTTTCAGAGAGTTCACTCACACAGAAAAAAGCGTCTCTTTCTGAGTAAAGGTTGAGTGCAGGGAACACCTCCCTTGAGCCGCACTAACTTGCGTCGGTATTTCGCTGTCATGGCTTTCAGGTGGTTACAAACATTAGAAACTCTGGATAATTTACAGCCATGTGCTCGACGCAATCGCAACTATGCAAATTTTAACTCTAATGATGATAACGATGCCAGTAACTTACTAACTGACCACCTGGTTTCAGTGTTTACGAACTGCACCGTGGTAAACTCGAGGATAGCATTTGCGTACCCACCAGCTACTGGTGAACTTGCGATAGGGGAAGCTCAAAACCATCCCTTAAAAATAATGATTGAAAAAAGGTCATATCCAATCATTAAAATTTTATTCACTTGAACTCTCCAAACGATTATCATGTGTCGCCAGTTCTACTTGTTAAGTTAGAATGAGCATTGATAATTATGGCTCTGTTTTCAATTCATTTAAATTGCCATTGCAAAAACTCAGAAAACACTCAACATTATCAGGTGTGGCCAGTTTTCATGAATGACGCATATCTGTCAACTCTCACGCATTCAGATTTCTCGCGCTTTTCTTTACTCATGGGTTGGAAAATTCTGCGCTCAGCTGGCTCGTGGGGTGAGTGTGGATTGGTCTGCAAGGCTCATGTAGCTGTAAGTCACGAGAATCCATTCTTTTCCACGTTCTTAATTGCTGAGTGTAGAAGGAAATGTCCGGCACGTTTCACAGCTTGTTGCTTAGTGAGCCTCGTGGGCTGTCCTGCACCTTTCGCAAGCAACTCGACCACGGAATTTATGAAGACATGCTGATAATTTACGTCGTCATTTTATGTGCGAAAGAAACGCCTCAATTTTGTGAAGCAATGTATAACGCTATCAAAAACAAGTAGATCAGAAGGATCTAATAGCTGCGACCCCGCCTAGCATCCATCATGAGGCCTAGTGTCCATGATTGGTGGTTTCTTGTACAAGTTTGATGTTGAAATTGGCAAATGACCTTGAAAATCAATAGGGGACCCTTCCTCTGTACCAAGAAGCTTGTTCTAAGATGTAATAGCCATCCATCAAGTTAAAGTGGAGTTACGGTGCGAAAACTGTGAAATCGGGGCAAAATCGACACTTTTTTGACCGATGTGACCTTGGGATTCAACAGATGACCTTGGAAATCAATAGGGAACCCCTCCTCTATACCAAGAAGCTTGTTGTAAGATTTCATAGCCATTCATGGAATTAAACTTGAGTTACGGTGCGAAATCCGTCAAATCGGGCAAAATTGACACTTTTTTTACCTTTGTGACCTTGGGATTTGACGGCTGACCTAGGAAAACAATAGGAAACACCTCCTGTATGCCAGACGGACAGACAGACAGACGGACGGACAGACAGACAGAAGCGTTCATAGAGCTGCTTGGTCGCAGCTAAAAATATTAGATTGTCGTTTTACCAATTAGTCTGAGAAACATTCTAATCAAGAAAAGTAAACTGCGATAGGCTTGGGTCATTCGCACTGAAGGGTGAGGATTGAATGTTCCTTTGCAGCAGCCAATGCACCACCTGTGGTACCCAGTGCCCACTACTGTCAGTTATGCTCGAGTGGCGTTTGTGAATAGCAACTGGTGAGGAGTGGGGCCGCTCCCTCGGTTAGTGGTTGGTCGATCTCTTTCTCACACTCCAGTTACATTTCAATCGTAATCACTATATGGTGAGTGGAGGGTGAGTGTGAGTGTCGTTTCTGAATACGGGCCTAAGAATAAGAATGAAAATTTCAAAGACTTTGAAAACAATTGATAGAAAATATTGTTAATGTCATCTTAAAGTATACACTAGTACTAAGATGGTGCTTTCAACTGTAGACATTGGGAGTGTGGTAACAGACTGAAGCAAAGTATTAGCCAAATATGGAGTCTAGATACAGGGAAAAAAATCATCCCAATTGAATGAACTGTTTTGCAACTATTGTCCTTCAGAAAATCTGGCATTGGGTATCAATAGAGCAGTACTAACTTCTGCTATGAGTTTAAATGTACTTAATTTTACATAGCGTGAAGAATGCTTTCTGTGAACAGGTAAAAAGCCAGTAGTGATCGGTTAAAAGGAAAAAAAAAAGCACCAATAGTACAATAGTGTTTTACAATAGTGGTTTCAGGAGTTCAAAAAGATGATGTCCAGAATTATCAGTTTAGTAATTGACTTGGTCCCCGTGTAATTATTTTTTTATTATAACTTAAAACGCTGTGTCACCGAAAAAACAGGGTGAATTTACCTGCTTCACTTAGCTAGAGGACGATACCCATTTTTGCCGCTAGAGGGCAGTATGGTATTTTTAATGCTATTGACTGGCTGTAATCCTGACGAACACGGAATGAAGTCCAGTCATGCATGTTGAACAATCGAGATGGAAGCATGGAAAGTTTGTATTCATCACGATTGTTTGTTTTCTTGTATTTGCAGGTGAGAAAAGTGCACAAACGTTTTATATATTTGTGTTATGAATATCGCTTACTTTGTACTCCTATATTTTGTGTTTGTATCGCAAAGAGTGTCCAAAAATAGGAGGAATGAAGAACGCTTGCTCTAGCAGCTAATGTAAGAATGTTGAGCACGTTAGCCACAGACAGATAGCCTCGTGGGCGCACATAGCACCAAATGGCGTTTTAATAGGAAAGTTTATGACTTAACGCATTTATTGGTCTCCAGCATAAAACGGTGTTTAATGATTTGTACGAATGAAGTGGAAGACATACGCAGTCTTTACAAGCAGTTTATAAAATGTGTTGTGTGTAACGTTACATGCGTTCGGTAACCGGTAGCTATACGCTAAGCAAGCCATAGATTAATTCAGTATTCAGTGCCAGATATGAACGTGCGTGGATGACGCACTCGGGTAAAATACAAAGTTTGCGAGTGATTATTAGATTTGTGTGTTAAGCACCCACCCAATTGTTGGGTAATCAGTACATTATTTGCTTCTGTATCACTTACGGCTAGAATCCTGACGAACAAGGAATGAAGTCCAGTCATGCATGTTGAACAATCGAGATAGAAGCGCGGAAAGGTTTTACTAATCACGATTGTCGGTTTTCTTCTATTTGCAGCAAACTATCAGCAATAAAAACTATCACTGGCACTGGGGGGAGATTTGGTGATCTGTTAACATCAGCTAAAATCACAGATCCATATAGCCACTGGGTTTGCATGTTAGATATGCACTACAATACCTAAGGTAAAGTTTTAGGTAAAGGTAAAAGTTGTCAGTTAATGTAAAACTGCATTATAACAGCAGTTTGAAAATTTTTTTTTAGCTTAATTTTTCGAACCTTGGGAGGAAAATCACTGAACAGACAGGCTAGATTTTTCTCCCAAGATACCAGGAAAACGTGTTTTCAGCACAGTAATTTTTCACATTTTTCTAGTGGAGGGTTCCCTTGACCCCCTCCTTGCGGTGCCCCCCCTTTCAGCAATTCCTGGATCTGCCCCTGCAGGCTGTAACCAGATGTGGCACTCTTGAGCTGCCATAGACACTCGTGGCTGCCCTAAGTAGGGGTCGGTCAGTGACAGGGCCTGTGTCGAAGTCTCGGATAGAAAGCCGATTGATTGTTGAGCGGTGACAGTGCAAATGACGCACCGCCTCTTGGCGGGTGAGACCTGCCCGTACTATGCCAGTGGCTCTTTTTCTCTCTTCTGTGCCACAAGCCATTCCATTTTCTTGATGCAGAAGAATTTATTTTTTTTTGTTGGCTATATGAAGGCCATTTACCACACCAAAAAAACAAGTCAAGTGTCACTGTACACATCACAAACAGCTCAGTTCATGTGGTGCGCGTCAGGATTACAATACCCCACGCTTTTTTTTTTTCACTCGTGCCACACTGGAAAAGCAATAAAAATCAATTGATTCTTCAATTTGCCCAAATACAGCACTTAACTCCAAAAGAAACTCAACGGTGAGATAAGTATATTTTGACAAATTAGTTTAATAATGAGGAAGTTAAATTAAATCCAATCAAGATGCCATGGTATGACCATAAACAGGCATGAAAAGCTCAAAAACCCTTCAATGTGGCTGAGTTAAAAGTATTCTGCGAAGAACAGTGGGCATAATTTCCTCCACAGCAATGTAAAAAACTGATTGCCAGTTATTGCGAATGTGTGATTGCAGTTGTTGCTGCCAAGGGTGGAACAACTAGTTATCAGGTTAATTTGAGCAACTATTTTTTCACTTGGCTGATATAGGTTTTGAATAGCTTTTTACTTTCAATAAATGTTATGATCATTTAAAAACTGAATTTTGTGTTTACTCATGTTACTCCTGTTGTACAACAAATAAAATCTGTTGGATGATGTGAAACATTTAAATATGTCAAATAAGCAAAAATAGAAGAAATCTGGCCAGTAGAAAATGCTTTTTTACTACACTGTAGATGTCACTAGGTGCTGGGTTTCTTCATGATGCTCTTCCAGGCCTCTGCCATAGCTGTCTTCATTTTTTGCTCATTCTTTGGACATTTTGCCTTCAATGTATGTATAAATGCTCATGAAATGGCATAATTTGCACGTTTGCTGTTTTCTATACGTTTGGTCATTTAGCACAAAAGTGAAAATCACATCATGTTCACATTTCATTAACTTACCAAAATTTTTTTGCACTTTTAACACATTTTGAATTGAATCTTAAAATGAATCCCATAATTTTTTATTAATCTTTTATACTCCTATTAAGAAATTCTCCAGCAAAAGATGGAATTCTGAGTACATTTCTATCAAATTTTTCAGATTATTGGAAATCTTTTTTTATCTCGCATAGCTTAGTTAAGCCTTTCTGATTCTCATCGATTCTTTATTATTAAAGACTACATAATGCTTTTGATTTGTTGGCTGGTAAATTCCACGATTGTCATTCGGAACACAAGAACAGGCTGAAAGAAATTATTTGTCAGAGGGTGACTGAAGTTATTTAACCTCAGTTGACTTTTTAACAATTTTTTTTCTGGAGACATTTTACAAGGCCTCTGTTTGTTTTGGACTGCTCCAGGTATATTTTAGGGGGGAAAAAAAATAAAAGGAATAGGCTCATCTGTTTATCCCTTGGAGGAAGTTATTCTCATTCACAGAATAAAAAATTTGAATTCAAATTAATTGCTCAGCCTATTTTATCTTGTCAAGTAGTCCACGTAGCACTTATATTTCAGGAAACTAACATGACAAATTTTGTCAAATATACTTTTTTTAGTCAAGGAGTGAGCAGTGTTTCCCTATGGCCCAGTGGCTGGTATATGTGTTTGTATATGTATGAGCAAGCTTGTATGTGTGTGTCATCAAGGGGTCATGGGAATTCACCAAATTACTGACAAAACAGGCACTTGGCTCGGAGTCTGTACTCTGTAGAGTTCCGCGCAATTCAATTAATTAAACTGCCCAAAAATCTAAGAATTTAATTTGAAGTTACTAAACAGTTGTATGGAACTGTTTCTCTTTTTAGTGTACAAGAAAATAGGATGGGGACCTATCGGCACCACCTCAATCCAGGAAGCGCGTTGGCAGGCTCCATGTGGTATCTGTCTGATCCCCAAACCCCACCCCTCCCCTTCAGACTCACTCACTGTGCACTTTATCCTTTCCAGGGAGGATTCGTAGGCCCTGGTACCCCATATCACACTAGTCCCAAGAGGTGGCCGTATCACTGCTTCTTATCTTTTGACTCCTGGCCCAACTTGTTCTCCCTTTTGACAGTTACCATTGGGCTTGTTTCTCAGTTCCCAGCAACAGGAGTGCGGGTAAATGGCTGCTGTTTTTTGGGGGGTTAGGTTTGGTAGTGATAATGCTTAAAATAAGGATTCTTGGCTGTTGGATTTGACAGCCAAATTCAATCTAATGGAAAATTTCATGAATGTGTTAAGAATTGCTCTTAATCCTCAAGTCAAACTATTAACGGTTACAGGCAAGAATAATAAGTAAAAAATATAATGCCAGATAAAACAAATCAACAGACAAAAGGACTGATGCTCATACTCATTCATTCATGAAGATTTATAGTAATAGAATTTGAATTGATAATTTTACTCTCAACCCCAACTTTGAAAAAGTTGGGAAAGTATGGTTAACCTCTTCAACGGGAGCATATATCTCAACCAACTCCATAGGGTGTTAGGCCTTTCCTGTTTAAGTGCTTTGCACTGAGGAGCAAATTGTGGACACGAACGTCTATGGAACAGCTAAGCTGATGCATTCAGTTACAGTATCCTAACAATATGGGGTAGAGCCGTAGACACAAATCTATTTTCAATATTCACGAGGAAGTAGTGCCCGTGAACAATTTTGCATATGGACATTTTTAAGACCCACCACTTTTTCCCAGGAATTGTATGAATTAAGCTCCTCAGCCATGTCTGATTAGCAAACAACCTAGCATGTTTACCAATAGCATCCATCCAGCATTTCATAAAATTTCTTTCACAAAAAAATTTTTTGTATCCATCAAAGCAGCAAGTGAAAGCCCTAATAGCCCAAAGGTGCGGCAATCTGGAAGTGAAGCTTCCAATCGACTTTCAGAAGAACAATTCAACATAGTATTGAAAAGCATACTTTGCCGTCAATCTATGCATAGATACATCCAAACAGGATTCAGTGAACAGTTCAGTCAGGAAAACTCACGTTTCAATAAAATAGAACAATTTATTCATGGGTATAAGCATTACATTGTACAAAAGTATTTTCGTGGTGGTTCTGCTCTGGAGGAATGTCCTACCTAGGGACAGCATACAAACATAGTCATGAACAGAAATCAAAATCCCCCTGAGAGCCAAAGAGCATGTTGCATAGCATGAAAAGTCATTGCAATCAGCAGCAGAAGTGAGCGAGCTTGACGTCTTTCAAAAAGACCGCTGTATGAGCTCGCGATGTGTATCCTCCAATTGTGTGCCTGCTGATGCTGACGTGCTGGTAGCTTATGAGGCTGTCAGCTGATGTAGCTCTTCTCGAGTTTCACTCATTTATCACCACAAACAATCACATACAGAAATATTCTGATAAGCACCTGCTGAAATTGTGCTTTGTGAAGCACAGCTGTGATTCAGGCCCACATTAAACTTTCCAGTTCATTGTCTGTTGATTAAGAAGTGTTTTAGCCAAGAGATGATGTTAAGAACATTCCAATGGTAATTGAGTAAAATTGATTGGGCCTCCATAAAAAGTGTATAAACCCTAGCGTGACAGCAAGTTAGGTTGCATTTTCTGAACATGCATTTTTCTAATTCATGCATTTGAATTACGCAAATGCATTGAAAGATATGCTACCATATGCAACCTAGGAGTTTTTGAGTTACTTTTACAAGATGGAAAAGCTGTATACCCCTATCCCAGATGTTAATTCAGTTATTTAGCTTGCAATTTAGTTTTTATGTTTTCCATCATCACCATGATTATGGTACTGTTGCAACTAGTTCAGGGGCACCGTTTGCAATTTTGGGGCCCTATGACTGAAAATTGATATATATATATATATACAGCGCCTTCCATATTTATTGGCACCCCTGGTTAAGATGTGTTAAAAGCCTTAAAATAAATTTTTATTGCAGAATCATACTCTCAAACTGAAAATTGTAGAAAAATGTAACCTCCACCTCAAGTGAATTTTAAGGGGGAAAAAAACCCTTACTAAGAAATAGTTATTTTACATAAAATTACCTGTTCCACAATTATTGGCACCCTTAACAATTCCTTGGAAATAAACATAATTGAAGTATTTCTGTCATTTATACAGTAGTTTACAAAGTTGATCAGAGTATCTAGGAACATTTATTTTGTAATTCATCACTTCCTGTTTCCCTGGGGTATAAATATTACGTGACACGGAGGCCATTTCTCTTATCCACTCTTCAAAATGGGAAAGACAAAGGAACGCACCATTCAAGTAAGGCAGACGTGTGTCGACCCTCATAAGTCAGGCAATGGCTACAAGAAAATAGCCACTTGCTTGCACCTGCCCATATCTACTGTCAGAGGAATCATGAAGTAGTTTTAAACAACTGAAACAGTGGTAAACAAGCCTGGATGAGGACGCAAGGTTATTTTGCCACTAGGCACAGTGAGGAGGATGGTAAGAGAAATAAAACGTTCTCCAAAGCTCACAGTTAAAGAATGGCAACAAATGGTAGCATCTTGGGGTCACAAAGTCTCCGAAACAACCATCAGGTGCTATCTACATGCCAACAAGCTGTTTAGGAGGCATGCACGGAAAAAACCTTTTCTCACTCACAATCATAGACACAAACGTCTCGAGTTCGCTAAGCGGTACTGGGACTTCAACTGGGACCATGTGCTTTAGTAAGATGAGACCAAGATAGAGCTTTTTGGCAACAAACACTCTAAGTGGGTCTGGCGGAACACAAAAGATGAGCATGCAGAAAAGTTCCTCGTGCCCACTGTGAAGTATGGGGGAGGAACGGTGATGCTGTGAGCCTGTTTCTCTTCCAGAGGCCCTGGGAACCTTGTTTGGGTGCATGGCATCATAAACGCTTTGAAATACCAGGGCATTTTAAATCAAAATCTGGTGGCCTCTGCCTGAAAGCTGAAGATGGGTCGTCACTGGGTCTTTCAACAAGATAATGACCCTGAACCTGTGGCCAAATCTACACAGAAATGGTTCACCAGACACAGAATCAAGCTCCTCCCATGGCCATCTCAGTCCCCAGACCTCAACCCCATTGAGAACCTGTGGAGTTTGCTGAAGAGGAGAGTGCAGAGGAGAGAACCCAGGTCGCTGGATGATGTAAAGAGATTGTGCAAAGAGGAATGGTCGAAGATCCCTCTTTCTGTATTCTCCCTTCTTGTGAAAGATTATAGGAGAAGATTAGGTGCTGTTTTGTTGGCAAAAGGGGGTTGTACAAAGTATTAACATCAGGGGTGCTAATAATTGAGGCAGACATGATTTGATATAAACTAATTATTTCTTAATGTGGGAAATGTTTTCCCACTGAATAAATGCACTTGAATTAAAGGTTGGATTTTCCTCTTTTTTTCATTGTGGTCCTATATTACTGAGAAAAAAAAACTGAATTTATAAGAAGCTAAAGAACACATCTTAACCAGAGGTGCCAATAATTATGGAGGGCACTGTAAATGCTGTTTTGGGTCTGTTTTTGAGATGTTATGCCTTGTGTTCATGGTTATGTCTTTTCTTTATTCTTTTTGTTTATTATACATTCTGGTTTTCTGTTCTTGCCATTTTAGTTTTCATTGCACTCGTCTCCCCTGTGTTGTGATCAGTTGGTTCAGTCCGTCTTCCCAGTCTGTGTGCCTACCTGCTTTGGGTGATTTCAATGGTTTCTGGTGTTTTATATTATTACTTCAATTCTCGTTTACTTCCTTCGCCTTGCTTTCCAAGATTACTAATAATACAAACGTTCATATTGGTATCATAGTCTACAAACTTAACTAATCCATGTATATATTACTAACTCACTAATGAACACTTGGGTTAATTTGTAAAGCTGCACGTCTACTAATTATTTCTATTTTAATCTCAGCTATCGCCCTGTTCTAATCGCCGCCTCTTGCTTTGCTTTCTCTGCGTTTCCACGAGATCTCTTGCATGTGCTCAATTATTATCCTGCACTCAGAACTCCTTGACTGGAGCTGTTTATCTGTCATAGGTTGTCTGCATTGATCCTGTCTGAGTTTTGGCTTTTGGCAATTGCTGTGGTTCAGGACTTCCACATGTGTGCTTACCTCTGTAATTAGTTTTATCCAATTCTCCTGTTCCCTGTATAGCATGTGACTTCCCTCTTGTCAGTTTAAAGTCTTCACTGCAGTTCATTCTTTGTCAGAATGTTGATCAGTATTCATTTGTGCAGAGCTCCTTGAATGCCATTTGTCTATTGCTTCTTCACGACTGTTTTACCCGACCATGAGATTACCTTACCCTGTTATTCCTGTTTTGTCTTTTTGGATTTTGATCCGATTTTGTACGACCACAATTACTGTTTTGGATGCCCCGTGTATGGCCTACCTTTCAGGATTTCGACTATGATTTTTGGCTTACTGTCTATGTACTGTTTGCATATCTGCCTTCCTGGTTTTGACCCCTGCCTGTCTAGTCGACTTCGCTTTCTGGATATTGTTTTTGGCTTGGCAATTCTTGTGTCTTCTGGTCCCAACCCCTTTTTACAATAAAGGCTTACGATTTTTTTGTAATTCCTGTTCTTGCGAGTGGTTCCCAAACACACCGTCACAACTGCAATCAGAATCAACCAATTCATTTTATTTCTTTAAATACAAAAGGTTTAAATAGCTGGGTGAAGAGATAAAATATGGTCCTATGTGCAACAATTCAATACAGACATAGCCTATCTTCAAGACACTCCATATGAATGACCAAATTAATTACCTTAAAAGAAAATGGATTGGTCAGGTGTTCCATTCACGGTTCAATGCTAAACCCAGAGGGACAGCAATCATCTAACAAAAGGACATCCATTCCAAGCTAAGGAGGTGATTGCTGATACACATGGGAGATTTATTATTGTTTCAGGTCATTTATTCACCAGTCCTGTCATTTTGATCAATTAATGTTCCAAATTATGATGATTTAAATGTCTTTAACAACTTTTTTCCACCATACCGGCCGATAACAATAACATCCTGATAATAAGAGGCAACTTTAATGAGGACTCAATACTGAATTAGACAGATCTTCGAACAAGGCTCATTTACTTTCAAAATCAGCCAAAGTTATCAATATTTACATTGAGCAAAATGGCATCTCAGATATTTGGAGATTTAAGTTTAATAACAATAAATATTCTCCTCCTCCGACAACATCCATCGTACATACTCGTATTGATTATTTTCTGTTAGATTAATAGGAAATGTAAGTTCTTGCTCATACCACGCAATTGCAATATCCGATCATGGCACGGTTTCATTTCATATAGCATTACTCAATTACTCTGGACCTTCACGTAACTGGAGACTCAACCCCCACCTTCTAGCTGATGAAGAATTTGTAAACTGTGTTTCCTCTCAAATTTATTTCTTTTTGGATACCAATGCCTCACCAGAAATTTCTTATTCAACATTATGGGAGACCCTTAAAAGGGACCTATTATGCTACAAGTTCATATTTTGATCTTGGACTCCCCTAGAGTACTCCTGATCATTCAAGGTCCAAAAAAGTGTCCTTATTTAGCTCATACCGCCATCCTCAAAAAACCCCATTTGTAGTCCTTTGCAGTCTCTGCCTGAAAGGCCTCTGGTATGGCCCCAATTTGTTAATACATTTACGACAGCAAAGGATGACAGACAAAATTTTAAAACTTAAACACATTTAATTAGACAAACACTTTTAACTAATCTACCATCTACTCTACTGACCAAGATTCATTATATACAGAAAAAAAAATATTTACAGTGCCTTTGGTTGGGTTGCTTAGCGATGTTCCGGGTGAGGAAAATGCTCCAACACAGGCAAAAATCCACTAAAAGCTTCACAGGTCTTGAAAAGAGTGACAGAGCTGGTCAAATATATCCTTCTCCTTGTAATTTCTCCAACTCCTCCACTCCCTCAATTTTCCTCCTTATATACTCTTTTGCTGACCCCTCCCACATTTAGACCTCTTTTTTTTTTTAATTCTCTGGGACTTGTCCCAGACATGCCCAAGACATGCCCAAACCTAGCTCCAGTCTGGGCTTAAAGTGCCAGTAAATACCTTGCATGTCTTCAAAGTGACAACATATAAAAATGGTATCAGTAGGTAGGGAAATCATTCATCTTCACATCGATATGTTATACAAATTTTTACGACATCGAAAAATATGGATTTTGATGTTAAAAACTCACTCAACCCTCAAACTGTCGCGCGAGCGAAAATCTGATGTCATTAGAGTAAGTTCCCTTTCTTGTGTACCACGTGACGTGTGACGTAGCACACACAACAGCATCAAGTTGACAGCATCGGAGAGAAAATGCCGGAAAATTGCCCTTGACGCCAAAAGAAGACGATCCCTCGTATATATTGGGAGTGCTATTGATCGGTGGAAGAGTCTGAGAGAGCGACTGGGCATTGACAATGATGAGTTGGCCCTAACTTTGATGGATTAGTAAGTTGAAATACCGTGTTGGTTTCTCTTAGCAACATTTCTCGCGCTACTCGAGTTCATAAAAGTAAACAACGTAAATGGTAGTGTGCCTCGAATGGGGGAATTATGTTTTGCTTCTCGTGTTTTACTTAACGTTTGACAGGTTATTGCAGTCGTGAAATCGTGATGTATTTAGAGAGCAATCAGAATTTGATCAACATGGGACCCAATGTTCTCGTTATATGTTATATGGTCTGCGATGTAGTAACTAAATATCAAGGATCTACAGAAACGATAGCCTGAAGTAGGTAGCCTCTTAAAATAAATATGGAGCTAAGACCTATAAATATCATTGCCCACTGAACATTACAGAACTCTGTTTGTTGCATGTGATGTGCCACAGTAAATTCAAAAATTCTTTTATTGCATTTTACTGCAGATTAGGTGTCAGAATGCTGCCAGATAAAATATAATTTCCGATATTTCGCCACAACCTTTTGTAAATACATCAGTTAGATTGTGTTATTTTTCTTCGATTTAAAAAAAAATCCAAGTTAACAATATCTGGGTTTTAAAAAAAAAAAAAAAAAACAACAATAACATCCGTAGGACAAAAACATTCCTGCTGTAAAAATAGACATTGTAACTCCAATAGAAGCCAATCTATGACATTCAATGAGTGTCAGAACGTAGGCCTACAGTACCGTTCATTTAGCAACATCTTCACGGAAAAAATCAAAGAATCGATATACTTCAATTACATGACGCGTATGCATTCATAATATGTTCAAATGGTCTCCCCATATGTCATCAAGTGATTACTCGCCTCCACATTCTCCAAAAACGTTCCTGTCTGTCTTCTTTTTCGTCCGCGCGACGCCATCTCTCTTTACAGTGCGCAATTTCGACCCACAATGCTTTGCGCTGTGAATAATCTAGCCGATCTATTTTTAGACCGGGAAACCCCTTTTTGAAAAATTGCATTTCCTACGGTTATTTTTGGTCAAATATTTTTTATAATTTGTTTTGGGCCATATTACAGACAGCTTGATATTTGGAAATTTAAAAAAAAAAAACGTGCAAGGTACTTACTGGCACTTTAACATAAGAAAGGTCAATACTGCCATCTAGTGGCTTCTATTTGCATTACACCTCCATTCCAAAAAGGAAAAATTTTACCTCATAGAGGCAAAATTTTTCTTTTCAATACAAAAATGGCAAAGTAGACACATACATATATACATATAACACAATATGCTAATAAACGTGATATATACACATACTCAAACACGGGATAAGCAATCAGCAATTACATTTTTAGTACCCTTTACATGCTTAATTTCCAAGTCAAACTCCTGTAAAATCAAACTCCAATTCAACAATCTCCGAATCTGTTCTGAGGAAGACGCAAGTCGAAACATCAGTCATCTTTTCCCCTCAATAAACGTGCAGATTTGTAAAGTGTGCTCCAGTGTTTTTACTTTTGGGTAGTCTTTGTGAAGTACCCAGGTAAAAGTCTTTTTTCTATAAACCTCAAAGTGTTGTAAGGATAGAACCAGAGCCAACAGCTCCTTCTCTATCGTGGAATAGTTCTTTTGGTGGCGATGGAACTTCCTGGAGAAGTATGCCACGGGATGCTCAATGTCATCAGAGTCACTTCTCTGTAGGAGCACAGATCCACAAGCTTGGTCGCTAGCATCGACCGCAATGGAGAACGGTTTGTTGAAGTCAGGAGATTTGAGCACGGGGAAGCGACACAGCAGAGACTTCAGGCGATCGAAGGCTTTTTGGCATGCATCATCCCAAATGAACTTTACGCCCTTTTTCAGTTGGTTGGTGAAACTGAGAGCAATCTCAGCAAAGTTCTTGCGATCATTCCAAGGAAGTGGCGCAAAGCTTTTTTGTTGTCAGGAACTGGAAAGACCATGATGGCTTGGACATTAGCATTTATGGGTGCCACCTTACCCTAGCCTATGACGTAGCCAAGATAGGTGACAGTAGCATAACCAAAGTCACTCTTGTTCAGGTTAACAGTCAGGTTAGCCTGGGTCAGGCGCTGGAACAACGTCTCTACATCTTTTAGATGTTCTTCCCAGGAGTCACTCCATGTGATCAGGTCGTCAATGTACGCACTCGTGTGTGACAATCCGTCAATTGTAGACTGTATCATCCTTTGGAACGTGGCTGGGGCATTTTTCATGCCAAAGGGTAGGACTTCATACTGGTATAACCCAGATGGTGTGGCAAAAGCAGAGATGCTCTTGGCCCTCTCAGTTAAAGGCACACACCAATAACCCTTCAATAAATCAATTTCGGTCAGAAACTTTGCTTGCCCTACTCTATCGATACAATCATCAATCCTAGGTATTGGTAACAAACCAGTTCTAGTTACAGCATTGACTTTGCGATAATCTGCACAGAATTTAGTACTCCCATCAAGTTTTGGAACTAGCACACATGGTGAACTCCAATCTGAGTTGGAGGGTCTGATAATATCATGTTCTAACATGTACTCAACCTCTTTCTCAGCAATCTCTCTCTTATCAGGATTCATTCGGTACGGATGCTGTTTTATTGGTTTGGCATCACCAACATCTACATCATGAGAGGCTATAGAAACTCTCTTTGGAACATCAGGAAATAGATATTTATATTTCTTGATCAACCTCTCAAACTGATCTTTCTGTGAGGGTTCAAAGTGCTGGAATTTTACATCAAGATTTTGCAACGCTTCAGAATTTGACAATTGACATGAAAGAACTTCAGCTTTAATTCTATACTGAACAACAAAAGAAACGCAAGTTAACTTGTTAGTTAATGTACTTTTATGGTTACTCAGTCAAAGTGACTGCAAAATAAAGAAAAGTTTGATGAAACGAGTGTAAATGTGCACGCGCTAGTAATAAATCTGATTTTCTAAAATAATTATGCGCAAACTTATTTTCCAGTCTGCCATTAATTAACTTGCGTTTCTTTTGTTGTTCAGTATAGGTTCATCATCTTGAAACTCCCCCTCATCTTCACACGTCTCGACCATAGGAGAATCTGAAGTGACAGCTGCAACCCTAGCATTTCTGTCATGATAAGGCTTCAGCATGTTAATGTGATACAACTGTTTTGGTTTTCTCCTTATCTGGAGTCTTCACAATGTAATTGAGATCATTGATTTTGTTAGAATTTCATACGGACCATGAAATCTAGCCTGGAATGGATTGGACTGCAAGGGAAACAACACAAGAACCTTGTCTCCTGGTTTAAACTCACGGCTTCAAGCCTTATGATCATACCAAGTTTTCATTTTTCCCTGACTTGATTTCAAGTTCTCTTTGGCAAGGTCACAAGCTGCACGCAATCTTTCCTTGAACTTGCTAAAATAGTCTAACAGACTGATATGCAGCTCTTTCTCTCACTCAACAATAGCAAAGGTCATCTCACTTCATGGCCAAAACTAGCTCAAACGGACTGAATCCAGTAGACTCCTGGACTGCTTCTCTAGCTGCAAACAACAGCAAATGAACACCTTCATCCCAGTCTTTCTCATGGTCATAACAATAGATCCTCATCATTGTCGAGAGTGGAATGAAACCGCTCTAAGGTACCCTGACTCTCTGGATGATAGGCACTGGAAAGAATCTGCTTCGAACCTAGTTTATACACAACCTGCTGAAACAATCCGGAAGTGAAACTGCTACCTTGGTCAGACTGGATTTCCCTGGGAAGGCCAAACAACGAGAAGAACTTTATCAAAGCCTTCAAGAATGCAGTGGTTTTGAGTGGCGTAGAGGTATGGCTTCAGGGAATCTGGTAGATGCACACATGATTGTCAACAAGTACTGATTTCCAGATCTAGTCTTGGGTAATGGACCAACGCAATCAACAATGACCTTAGAGAAGGGCTCTCCAAATGCTGGGATAGGCTGCAATGGAGCTACAGGTGGGTCTAACTGGTGTTTCTCAACTACTTGACAAGTGTGACAGGTTTTGCAAAAGTTGGAAACGTCTTTCCGAAGCCCAGGCCAAAAGAAGTGTTTCATGATCTTATCAACAGTCTTATTAACACCAAGATGACCTCCTAAAGGTAAACTATGAGCCATTGTTAAGATCTCATTCCTGCAGACCTTCGGAACAACAATTTGCCTGACCACTGCCCAATCTGCATTGGCAGGGATATCAGGAGGGCGCCACTTCCACATCAACACACCATCCTTGAGATAATACCCAACTGGAACTGCGTCTATTTCTTTATCAGGAAGGGCTCTCCTCTTTAGTACACAAATTTCAGGATCATTAGTTTGCTCCTGAATCAACCGCTTTCTGGACAGAGACAAGTCTCCAGACACATCAGAATCACCAGACCCATCCGGCTGGCAGAATAGAGAACTGATAAAAGTATCTGATAAGTCCTCAAACGGAGAAACCATAGTAGGCCGAACAGAGTCATGAGGCGAACCACCTGAGTCCTGACTATTCAATGTGCTGGACGGCACCACAACATCTTGCACGAGTCACTGCGCAAGAAGGATACAGAGATGGGTCCTCATCCCCATCTTCAGTGCTCGGCTGTGAAGTAAGATGTACAGGGGGAACTACTTTGCCCCCAGCCAGGTCATTGCCTAGCAACAGAGAAACACCCTTTATAGGTGGACTTGACATAAGTCCCACCTTTACCTGTCCTGTAACTAAATCTGACTTCAAGAATATAGAGCGCAGAGGTACAGATACAGTCCTCCCTTCAATACCTTGTACAAGTATGAAATCCCCTGAAGCGGTCTCATCACGTAACTCCAAGGAGTCCATCAACAAAAGTGACTGAGAAGCTCCGGTATCCCTTAGGATATATATGGGGACAGGAGTAGTATGCTCATTCAGAGCCACAAATCCCTCTGACACAAATGGAAGAAATTCCTCCCTCACAAAGTCAGCTGTATTCTTTTTAGCCCCACAAGAAGCAGGCAATTTAGCAGATTGGTTATCTACTACAGGGGTTTCTAACCTTGTTTTCACAAAGGCATTTGGTTTGGTATCCTTTCCTTTTTCTTTCTTAGCTTTAAGGAACCAACAGTTAGTTGTAACATGACCAGACTTCTTGCAATAACTGCAAACTAGACCACTTTTGTCACTGTCAGCTTTCACACTTTGATCAAACCTGTTACTGGATTTCTGAGCACCATCACCAGATTTGTCTTTGTCTTTGGGTGAGGAATCTTGGGTATCACCATAACCCTTTTTCTGAAATTGGGACCGTCTATTATTACTGCTAGACTGAAATTTGGACTTATGTGTGAGAACATATTCATCTGCAAATTTGGCAGCTGATTGCAAATTCAGTGCTTGCTTCTCATTAAGGTAGCTCTTAACATCATCTTTAACACAGTTCTTGAATTCTTCAACTAACACCATCTCTTTTAGTGAGTTGAAATCATCCTTGACCTCCATAGAAGTATACCAGCGCTCAAAGCAAACCTGCTTTTCATTAGCAAATTCAACATAAGTCTGATTTTCAGATTTCTTCAGACCTCTGAATTTCTGTCGGTAAGCCTCTGGAACCAACTCATAAGCTCTCAAACTAACCTTTTTGACAACCTCATAATCAGAGGAATCATCTGCACCAGGGTTATTATAGTTAACGAAAACTAAGACTAAAACTAAAACTATCAATGAAAAAATAATTTAGTTAACTGAAATAAAAATTAAAATGACAGTTTTTTAAAAAACGAAAACGAAACGAAAACTACAATGAACATTACAAAACTAACTAAAACTAAACTGAATTGCAAATAAAATCACTTCAGTTTTCGTTGATCGTTTCGTTTTCTCCCCCCATTACTGTGCAACCGGCTGCTTCCAGAGGGTGACAGCACAGCCAATATCAGCTACCGCAGTTGCTGCACGCGTCAGCCGAAGAAGATGCTTTGCGCGCAGCAATTAGGCAGCAATAAAGAAGATGCTTTCGCGATCCCTCAGAGATGGCTAAAGTCGCGGGAAGAAAACGCCACTGTCCGATTTGGGAATATTTCGAGTACGACCCCCAGGTAGATAAAAGCAAGTGCTTGGTATTACTGACTGATGGGAACATTTGTGGGCAGCAGCTGAAGGGGAAAAATCCCACAAATTTGAAAATGCACCTCCGGAGCTCGCACAGAGAAGTTCACGAAACTTTCCAGTCGCGGGAGAAGGAGGCGGCTAGCGTGAGCCTGCAATCAGGCAGGAGCACCACATCCAGAGCCCAACAAACACAGCAAAGCCTACCTCAATGCCTTGCACTGGATAGTACATGGTGCACCACCACGCAAGAACACCATAAGCGTGAGCAGGCAATGGTCCAAATGTTCATTGACACCGGACTTTCCACAAGACTGTGCGACAACAGTTCATTCAAACAATTCTGCACATTGTTGGAGCACAAATTTAAATTTCCGGGGTCTGCTCGAGTTAACAGCTTAATGGCTGCAAAAATGAAAACAGCTACCGAAAAACTTAAAGACATTGTTAGAGAGGCTAGGAGATTGACTTTGTGTGTCGATGGTTGGAGCAAACTAGGACTGACAGCAGCATTTCTTGGAATATCCGCTTGTTTTTACCACGCTCCTTCCGGCATGGCGCAGCATGTTTTATTAAATTTACATCGTTTAGATCATCCACACACTGGCGAGTCGATTGCTCGCTGCATAGACCTGACGTTGGAAACATGGGGCATAAATGATGAGAAAGTTCTGCTCGTCATAACCGACAATGGCAGCAACATTGTGAAGGCAGTACGTCTGTTACGAGACCGAGGAGAACAGGTGGAAGCGCAACCCGATTGGGTGGACACGGAGGCTGAGGACAACGACACCGAGTCGTCAGATACAGAGGCCGAGGAGAGCAGTTTTGGTAAGGATATTTATTTACTTATCAAGCTAGCTTTATCCTTAAACAGACAGATGAACACTCCTTAACGTATATTACGTACGTAATATACGTAATATATATAATATAATATAATATAATATACATACCTATATTACGTATCAAGGGCATGATTGAAGTATTTGTACATCTGTGCACTCTCATGCAATCTAATGCAGCACCTCTGCCAAAAAGTTATAGATTTATTGCTGTGTTAACATTGTGAAAAAAGTGATAATTCTACTTTATGTATATTATTAAGGTTACAGTGGGTGATGGTGGTGTGGTGAGGGACTCATAATGTTTTGTCCATTCCCTTGACATACAAGGGCAAAATATTAAGAACACTCAAAATGATCACCTCAGTATGTCACCACCACTTTGTACAGCCTCAGTAATAAACATTAAGTAGAATTATCACTTTTTAAAAATTTGTCTCCAGAACATTAAATGTATAAACTTAAAAATAAGTTGAATTTATAGCAGAGCTTATGTATTGGATTGATTTACATTGTACAGGTGTACCTAATGAAGTGGTTGGGAGATACAACTCATAAAATCCCAAATATTAAACATGGAAATGTTTTTACTTAGGTGCATTGCTAATGAGTTAAGATAACTACATATAGGATTGTTTCTATAAGTCAGAGTTTTTTAATGCAGTTTATTTTTTGTTATTTTTATAGAGCTGGTGAAACTTGTGGATGAAGACAACAGCAAGTTTCAGAGAATGCCCTGCATGGCCCACACTCTGCAGCTTGCATTAAAAGATGCAATGAAGCACCCAAGTGTTGAATCCACCATACTGAAGGCGAGACGACTGGTACATGCTGTCCGGAAGTCATCTGTTGCAAATGAACAAATGGTGAAAAGATGTGGCAAAACTCTCATACGAGACTGCAGTGCACGCTGGAACAGCACCATAGATATGATGAAACGACTGCTGGAGGTCAAATGAGAACTCAATCAGGTTCTGGAGGACTTGAATATGGACACTGTCCTCACAAGTGACTGGGTAAAGCTTGAAAATCTTCTCATATTGTTAGAGCCTTTTGCTGTACACACTGGCCAGCTCCAGAATGACAGCCAGTCTTTCTCTCATGTTGTGCCATGCCTTTTAAACCTAGAGGCACACCTACTTTCCACCACTGTTTCTCTGAAGCCTGTTGCTCAGTTGCTGCTGAGGTCTCTGAGAGATAGGTTTGCTGGCATTCTCAACCCTGACTGTTGCACCTTCGATGCCACTGCAGCAGGAGCCTGCCTCCTGGACCCAAATGTTTCATTTATTCTGCACTCCCCAGAACTGAAATCTTTGCGGAAGGCAGCAGAGTCCTTTGTGCAGACCTTAGCAGGACAGTCTAATTCAACCACAAACGAAAATGCCTCAAGGGCCACTGAAACTGCATCACCAGTGGCCAATGCCCTGAGGAGATACAGCTACCTTGCATCCCGTCTGCAAGAGAGCAGGTCATGGACTGATGCCATGAACTCTCCATCAAATAAGATGACAAAATACATGGATGAGGTCGAGCAAGGGATTGCTTGTGACAACCTGCTTGATTTCTGGAGGTCAAGAGAAGCCATATATCCAAGTCTTGCCCCAGTGGCTTTAGATTTGGTCAGTGCTCCTGCCTCCCAAGCTTTTGTGGAGCGCATTTTTTCTATGTGTGGACTCCTGTCATCAGGTCTGAGAAACCGAACTACGACTTCTCTGGAGCAACGCGTTTTCCTAAAGATAAACAAAAGATCACTGAGCTAAAGATATGTGGTGGGAGTGGTGTGTGTGCCTGTGTGTGTATGAATGTTTGATAATAGTTTCAGGGGCAGAGGCAGCCTTTTGGTTATATAAGAATTAGTAAAGCCCTTATTTGCCCCAATTTGATTTGTGATCAAATTGATGTGAACATCGGAGTGATCCAGCTGCTTTTTTAAGCCAAACCATCTTGTCTCTCACCTCCCTTGCTGCCTCTAAAGACTGATGTCTCGTTCCTGGGGTGAAACAAATGTAAAGATGCCTAACATCCTGTTTTTGTTGCATATAGAGTTTGCATTTGGATAAGGGCCTGCTATATAACAGTTCAAACAAAATTTTAATAGATTTATTAGTAGCAAAAACCATGTCTCAATTTTATTTTCATATTAACAGTCCTTTATTCTGACACATGAAGCATCCATTTCTTACCACCTGTTAAATAATTGAGCGTGACGTCTGTTTGGGGGGAGATGGATTCGATTTTTTTTTTTTTTTTCAGTTATAGTGGTATCATCAGTGTCACGTTTCAAAAAGATGATGGTTAAAGTGTACAATTAAAAGACTTTGTAAAAACATATTTAGTGTCATGCATTCTTTTATCCTTGTCAGCTTCTACAAATTAAGGCCTTCCTCCTGATACCTGAAAAACTAAAACTAAAACTATAACTAAATAAACTAAACTAAAACTAGTCAAATCCTCAAAATAAAAACTAAACTAAACTACTGAATCACTTGTTCAACTAACTAAAACTAAACTAAAATAAAAAAGGAAACTGAAAAACTAAATAAAAATGAAAACTAATGAAAATTTCAAAACTATAATAACCCTGCTGCAGACAAAGCTGAATAGGCTTGTTGAGCTTTACCCTTGAGGACAGTTTGCAACAGCAGAGGCCAGTGTTCTTTTGGCCACTGACAACTCTTTGCTACCTTTTCAAAACTCTGGAAATAGTTGTCTACGTCCTTTTCCGAATATGGAGGCACCAGTTTTACCTCATGGCTAGCCCGAAATTTATTTTCAGTTTGAATTTTAATTTTTAGTTGCTCCATTTGGAGTCTTTCTTCTCTATCGAATTTCTCTAATTCAAAATCTCTCTGTCTTGCAAATTTTACTAACTCAAATTCTCTTTGTTTTTCTTTTTCCTCCCTTTCAAATTCTCTTTGTTTTTCTTTTTCCTCCCTTTCAATCTCTAGCATTTTTAATTTAAGTTCCATTTCTATATTTGGATTTTCCACGGGAAACTGTTCCAGATCTCCGGGTGCAAACACATTTTCATCAATGTAATATTCAACTATCTCTCTAGCCAGTCTTGCTTTTCGCATGGCTGGTTTTACCTCTATCAGCTCTAAATGTCAGCAAATTTCTAGCAGTTCTGTCTTTTTAAAAGACTTCAAAACCTCAACGACTGGTGATGCCAAGAAATCATCCATTGCTGTTGATCTGTCAATATATTTATATAGGAAAATTCAAAAAACAATTTTACAATTTGAAATGGTAGATTTTCAATAAATGACTCTCACGATGGTCTCTTCCGGACGAGCCCCCAATTTGTTATGGCCCCAATTTGTTATTACATTTACAACACCAGCAACAGCAACAGCAAGGGATGACAGACGCAGTTTTAAAAAACTTAAACACATTTAATGAACAAAGACAATAACAAATAACTACTCTACTATCTACAACTAAATGACCAAGATTGATTAAGAAAATAGAAATATTTACAGTCCCTTTTGTGGATTTCTTGGTGATGTCCTTTTCTGAGGAAAATGATCTTATACAGGCAAAAATCCACTAGGAGCTTCACAGGTCTTAAACAGAATGACAGGTCTGGTCACATGTATCCTTCTCCTTGCAATTTCTCCTACTACTTTACTGTCTCAATTCTTTTCCTTATATACTCTTTTGCAGACCCCACCCACATTTAGACCTCTTTTTTTTTATTTTCGGGGACTTGCCCCAGACATGTCCTGGACATGTCTAAACCTAGCTCCAGTCTGGGCTTAATAAAAGAAAGGTAAATACTGCCATCTAGTGGCCTCTATTCACATCACAGCATCCACTGATAGATCACGCAATTTCTCGATCATAAGATGCGGTTGAATGGTGTTGAACGCTGACGAGAAGTCTACAAACAGAACCCGGGCGAATGCTTTTGGCGTCTCGAGGTGCTTGTATATCGTGTTTAGCGTGATGGTTGCATCTTCTACTCCTCGTCTTGCTCGATAGGTGAATTGCAGAGGGTCTAACTTGTCTTGAACTTGCTGTAACAGAGATCTTAACACTATTCTCTCCGGACACTTCATAACAATTTAAGTCAGTGCCATGGGTCTGTAATCATTCAATAGAGATGGTTTAGCTTTCTTGGGAACAGGCACAAGTTCTGATAATTTCCACAATTTAGGTATGTAGTTATAATCCAAAGGCAGTTGAAATAGTCTACAAAAGGCTCTGCCTAGTTGGTTCCGACACTCCCTGAGCACAAATTCCGTCCAGATTATCTGGACCTGAGTCCTTCCTCATGTTCAACTTTGAAAACTCGGTAATCATGGCTTCCTCATGGAGTGTAATTGAATTGCTGGCTTGTAGGTCACCGATCATGCTGTCACATTTGTTTGAGAAATCAAAGCAATCGAACCGTGTATAAAACTCCTTCAGTTCACGTGCAAGAATGTTATTGTCGGGCACATTGATGGCTTGTCTGTCAGTCTGATTGCCAATCATTGTCCTTACACCACTCCAAGCTTGACGGGGATTATTGGAATTGAACTGGCGTTCAACTTTGTCTTTGAAGGCTTGTTTGCGTTGTCGTGTTGTATTATCGATTTCCTTTTGCAGTCTTTTTGATTCAATTTTGTCTTGCTCCATAAATGCTATTTTCTTTTTGTTGAGTAAAGATTTCAAATCTTTCTTAACCCAAGGTTTATTGTTTGGGTATACTTTAATGACTTTACTTGGAATGATATTGTCAACACAAAAGTTTATGTAACTTGACACACAGTCACCAACACTGTCCAAATCTCAGCAATCATTAAAGAATACATCCCAGTCCGTACATTCCAAGCAGCCCTTTAGACTCTCTAATGATTCGTTATTCCACGTTTTAACAACTTTGTCATTGGTTTGTCCAGATTTTAGTTTGGTTTTGTAAGATGGCATGAGATAAACTCCATTATGATCAGACGATCCGAGGGGTGGTTTACTTACAGCCTTGTATGCATGTTTAACGTTGCCGTTACAAAGATCGATTGTCTTGTTCTGACGGGTCTTTCACATATCGTACTGTTCATAGTGAGGGAGGGTATGTTTTAGAGAGCAGCTGTTACAGTCTCCTAAAATCTACTTCAGAGCTACTGGGGAAAGTGTCTCTAATTTTTGCATGGTATCAAGTATGCATTCTGTTGCAGTCTTGTTGTTAGCACTTGGTGGTTTGTAGACTAATGTCACAAACACTTGTCCGAACTCACGAGGAAGATGAAATGGGCGGAATGACACAGACAGCAGTTAGATGTCGGGTTTACATAACGATTCTCTCACATTAAAGTTATTGCACCACTTACTATTTACATATATGCATACTCCTCCACCTGTCTATTTCCCAGTTGCGCCTGTATTCCTGTCAAGACGTATAGGTACTCCAAATCCAGGCAGTTGAACCACAGAGTCGTCCACTGTGTTGTTGAGCCACGTCTCCGTAAAACAGAACAGGCAGCTGTCCCGGTACTCAAATAGGTGTTCCACACGCGCATGCAGTTCGTTGATTTTGTTCTTTATGGAGCGAACATTTGATAGCAGTATGATTGGAAGTGGGGGTTTGTGTTGATGAGCTCAAACACAACGTCTGATCCCACATCCCCTACCTCGTTTACGTTGCTTTCTCAACGTTTCGCTGGTATTATTTTGTCTTGACAGCATGCAGTCATCGGGTAGGTCCATGTGAAGGTTACTGACCTACAGCAATTTTAACGATGTAAGTACAGTCATGTGAAAAAATTAGGACACCCCATTAAATAGTCAACTCTTTATTAAGAAATTTTCACATAACAATGTCCAATCTTGTTTTTCTTTATTACTGGAAAAGAAAGTGGTTAAATTGTAATTAAACAAAATAAATTAACATGTTTTTACTTATCAAACAAAAGATATGAACAAAAATGAGTATTTCAATGGAGGAAAAAATTAGGACACCCTACCCCCTAATAACTAGTGCTACACCCTTTGGCTGAAATAACTTCAGTGAGACGCTTCTTGTAGCCATCTACCAGTCACCGACATCGATCTGAGGAAAGTTTGCCCCACTCCTCAATGCTGTATTCTTTCAGCTGTGAGATGTTTTAGGGGTTTCTTGCATGCACAGCCCGTTTCAAGTCACCCCACAGCATCTCAATGGGATTAAGATCCGGGCTTTGACTGGGCCATTCCAGGACTCTCCACTTCTTAGTTTTCAGCCAGTCCTTGCTGGATTTACTGGTATGTTTAGGGTCATTGTCATGTTGCAGTGTCCAGTTCCGCTTCAGCTTTAATTTTTTTACAGATGGTTTCACATATTCTTCAAGCACCCTCTGATACACAGTAGAATTCATGGTGGATTCTATGATGGTGAGCTGGCCAGGTCCTGCTGCAGCAAAGCATCCCCAAACCATGACACTTCCACCTCCATGCTTCACAGTTGGTATGAGGTTCTTTTCCTGGAATGCTGTATTTGGTTTACGCCAAACATGTCTTCTGTTCTGGTGTCCAAATAATTAAACTTTAGACTCATCTGTCCAAAGAACATTATTCCAGAAGACCTGGTCTTTGTCGATGTTCTCTCTGGCAAACTTGAGTCTGGCCTTAATGTTCTTTTTAGAGAGCAAAGGTTTCCTCCTTGCACACCTCCCATGAAAGTCAAACTTGTGTAGTCTCTTTCTGATAGTAGAGTCATGCACTTTCACATCGACAGTAGCAGAGCCTGCTGTACATCCCGGGATGATATTTTAGGACTTTTGATGACTTCTTTTAGCATCTTGCGGTCTGCTCTGGGGGTGAGCTTGCTTGGACGGCCAGATCTGGGCAGGGTGGCAGTTGTTTTGAATGTCCTCCACTTGTAAACAATCTTCCGGATGGTGGAATGGCTGATGTCAAATTCCTTTGATATCTTTTTAAATCCCTTACCAGACTCATAAGCAGCCACAATCTTCTTTCTGAGGGCCTCAGACAGCTCTTTAGATCTCACCATGGTGCTCAGTCTCACGTCAACAGACAGGGGCACACCAAACTAAATGTTTGAGGTTTAAATAGGCAAGCCTCCTTCAAAATACTGAGTAACGATGTTCTGATCATGTGCTCCTGATCTGACAAACCTGTGTGTGATTATAGCCATTTTAAGTGGGAAAATATGTGGGGGTGTCCTAATTTGTTCCTCCATTAAAATATGCATTGTTGTTCATATCTTTTGTTTGATAAGTAAAAATATGTTCATTTATGTTGTTTAATTACAATTAAATCACTTTCTTTTCCTGAAACAAATAAAAACAAGATTGGACATTGTTATGTGAACATTTCATAATAAACAGTTGACTATTTAATAGGGTGTCCAAATTTTTTCACATGACTGTAAGTAATCACGTCCATAATGGTTGAAACCGCCATGTTGGGTACCCAAGCCGCCACGGGCTTGTGTGCAGTCAACAAAAGTGTGTTGAAATATGAGTAATTTCAGCAAATGCAAAGTCAAAATGCACATTATGATGGTCTTCATGGTTGAAAATGTTAATATTAACCCATATCATGCATAAATACTCAACCTTGAACACATAAATTTGACTTAAATGCACAAATTCCCCGAAGCTCTGAAATGTGCGTGTCGCCCATCCAGACACTGCGTTTTTCATTTTAGGTATCGTTTATATGCATAGCACAAATTCAGTAGAAATGCTTGCGATTGAGCACTGATCTTATTTTATTTAATGTTTTGCTAGATGCGCATTTACTTTCTTGGTACTTGAATTTTATTCAGTTTAGGTAAAAACGGTCATCACAAACTTTTTGCTGAGTTTCTTTGTTTTAATAGGATTTGCGCATGACGAGTTTGCTATTCCGAAACATGCTGTATGTTTTATGCAAATTTCTTGCCCCCGTTACAGGGACATTCAGGCTTAAGGTTAATATCTGTACTGAATATATATGTCCCACTAATTTCTTTAAATCTTCACTTTAAAACCAGTTTTCATTACAACAAAACTTTTGACACGTGAAGCAGCTTTTCTCTAAGTGCTCTGAGCATAGAACTGAATGTTTTTTTGGCTTGTTAGGCTTTCCATAGTCAATTCTTCTTAATTTAACTAGCCATTCTTTCAAAAGGCCTTTGCTGTATATTCCAGATGACTGAATGGCATTATTATTGGTGCAAGGAACAGCAGCCCAAGATTTCCCATTTTCACTATGCTGCGTTCAACCTTTGTGCACATTTTGCTTTGGGGATCATGTGACCACCTACGTAACTTGCAACGACCTTATTGGCTGCACTTGTATCTCGCAAACTGTGCGCAGCCTGTGGTTCACACAGGAGTGGTCTCTCAGAGGCTTGATCTCCTTTACGGAATCCCCTAGGGATCCTGTCTGTGGCCTCTGTTGTTTATTCTTTAAACAAGCTAACTCTTTGATATCACCTGACATCACCTTCCTGAGGTCGGTCATATGCTTTGCAGACGACACTCAGCTCAACTTATCCTTTCGCCCCACTGCATCTACTGGTACATAGGAGGCAATGACTATGACTGCATTATGGAACTGAGAGCTTCGGAGGTTGCTGATAATCTGATGCTTAGCGAGACCATGATTCTATTGGTTGGGACATGCCAGCAGCTGCACAAAGTCGAGACTGAGGCAATTATGGTTGGTTCCTATTAAGTATCAATGTAAGCTGGGTGTCATCGTCAGTAATCATAAAAGCTGGTCTCTTTTTCTTCCTCTCTGATTATTGGCATGGCAAACCAGCTTAAACCAGCACAGATACGATAGCGGCTGACTACAGACTGTCAACAGCCGCATGAAAGAAGTTACACGATACCTGTGACAACCGTAATTTCAGCTCTACAATCTTTCATAACTCCCCAAACAACCCAGGTTAAATTACTTTGTAAGCCACTGAACTGGGCAAAATCTTTCTTAAATGAACACATAAAAAGTCATGTCACACTGAATTTATTCAGCCCCATGAAGTTTACAGCAAATCTTGGCTCTTAAAGTAATAACAATAAATTTATAATCTTTCAACAATTTATTCCTTAGCACAAGCTATGGATGCTCTCTGGGTCCCACTAACCATCAGACAAGCTGTTCACAGAGAGATCAGGGTCAGTGAAGTGACTGCATATTCACTTCATAGTCTGTTAGCAGCTATTAAAGAGTCCAAGCCACACTTGAGTCTTGTTTGTTTTAACTGATAAATTTGCATGCCTCTACAGGTTGGCTCCATCATGGATGACTCCCTTTTCAAAGAATGTGTCCCGGAATTGTTTTTGCAAAATGATGCAGGGTTATTTTCCTTTTTTTACTGAAGCTGACAAGGTAAGTGGTATGGGGGAAAAAACGTAAAAATTAATGGAAAAAAAAATTCTTAGAATGGCCTGCTTTATAAAAAATATAACTTTGAGCATGGAAGATCTCATAAAACAAAATTTCATAAGAAGTGTATCGGTAAAAAAGTGAATTTCACTGCTGAATCACATATTTCTGTTAAGGGGTCACTGTTCAGACCTCCTTCAACTTTGTGTAAACTCTCAGACATGTTCTAGTGATTTGGCACACAAACTGGTCCAGTCGGCTGTCACTGCCAGTTTACTTCCACAATTTACAATTACATTTTTCCCCTGTCTATTTTCATAATGTTAACACCCTCCTAAGAAATGCCCACATCTCCACCATGATTACACCTTTTATTGCATTTTCATTAATTTTTCCCTCTCTGTGATCCATTCAAAGCAAACATTGTGGCCAGCGATTTTTGAAGACAGTAGGCATGCAAGCCTCTCCCATGGGCCTTCTGAAGTGCAAGAGCAGAATGACTACAGGTGGCTTGGGAGCCATTGTGTCAAATCTAAATTAAATACTAGTCAGTGGGGTGTGGTGGGAAAGGGGCCACACAGAATTGTTTGGGGATCCAGCTCCTTTTTTCCAATGATGTGAAATAAAAGCTTCAAAAATTTTACTTCCTCTGTTGGAAGATATGAATGAAACATTTTCAAGTTTTAAAGCAGGCCAAAAAATACTTTTGGTCATATTAACATCCTAGATAACAAACTTGGTAAAGAAAAACAAAATGGTGACCAGAATTTATTATAACACTGTGGCGACCTTGTGTGGGAGGTTTTTTCCAACATAAATAATGGCAGCATGGGGCCAAGGGTCCACTGAAGAAAACTGTCTCGCTGGCAAAACAGGAGGCTGGCCTTAAGTTAGTGGGGAGGGTTATGGTGGGGGCGCTGTGAAACTTGTTCCAGTTGAGGAGCAGTGCACGGATCAGCTAGCAGGTGATAGAAGGCATTCACAAGGAATTTAGATTACCACATAGAGAACATAAACGAAGAGAAACGGAGTGTGTGAGGAACTGGCGGTTGGGGCAGCGAGATGTCAGGCAGTTTCCGGCAGAGTAATGGGCCGTATAGGTATTGAACTGAGAGCTCTAAAACAAAGGACTGTGGACCGTGAGACCTTGAGGATTAACAACTTCCATGACATCAGTTTTCTCCCAAGCTGATGTTCACTCAGACGCAACACAACATTGGAGGGGGTGGCTTGAAACTTGGGAGCTGGAGCAATGCTTGAAACTGACAAGTTTTATAATAATAAAAATTATTATGATAATGTTATTGATGTATTATTATTATTATTTTTATTATTATTATTATTAATAATAATAATAATAATAAAGTATTTCTATAGCACTTTTTAAAAACAAGCTACAAAATATTTAACAATTAAAAGACAAATAACTATAAAAAGGTAAATAACAACCAAAAGAAGGAGGTGAAAATTAAAGTAAGCCAAAAAATTTACAAGCAAAAATAACAATAAAAACAGGGCAAATAATAAGAACAGATAAGGTCCAACAGATCAATAGTACAGGGTAAAAGAAAAATAACAAAGCAGACGAGCGACTTTCAATAAGAAATTTTCAATAAGAGCTTGCCTGCTAGAGATCTGGAGGCAGGGAGTTTCACAGCAGTGGGACTTGCACTGTGTAGGCTCAGTCCCCTTTTCTGAGAAGTCGAAATTACCGGTTTGAATTTTAGCTAGTTGCGGCACCCTGCTATAAGATCTCAGGCAGCAATCCGGCTCATAGGGAGTAAGCAGTACACAGATATAGGCTGGAGCCTGACGATCTAGTTCTTTAAAAAACAGCAATAAAATTTTAAAATAAATTCTAGAACTTACTGGTAGGCAGTGAAAGGCAGCAAAGGCGTGTTAAATCATTGCATCTCTTGGTATGTGTTAAAAGTGTGGCAGCAGGGTTTTTATTGAACAGCAGTCTTTGGACATTATGCTCACTGATGACAGGAAAAAGTGGACTGCTTGTATGGAGGGCCTTTTTCCATAGGTGAGAGGATTGACCTGAGTTTGGGTAATTGTCTCAGTTAAGCAAAGCACAACCATGTTACGTTGGTCACCTGAGTATCAAAGAAGAGGTCTGAGTCAAGCTTTATTTAATAGGACACCGAGACTGTAGGGGAGATTATTCATGTAGCTGGAACTCGGGTTCCAGGGTGTGATTACAGTGACTTCAGATTTGGAGTCATTCACATTAAAAATCATGACATTCAATTTTTGATATCAGCCAGACAGGACATAATGCGAGAAATATCGGGAGCATGAGGTTTTATCAAAGCATAAAACTTGGTGTCATATGCCTAACAATGAAAATGTATGCCATGTCAAGTTCAGCGCAGGCTTTTCCTGAGGAGAAGCATGAAATCAGTGACCAAGAGGGGACACAAAATGGATCCCCTGAATCCCACAAGAGAGGAACGCAGGGGAAGGAGGCATCCCGAAGCGTTTCGGAAAAAAACTTGTTTGACAGATAGGAAATGAACCATGCACCGCAGACAGCTGATCAAGACATTGATCACATCAGTGGACAGTGGTCCACAGTGTCAAAGACAAAGCTGAAGCCAAGAAGAATTAGAATAGAGTAAATCTCAGAGTCAGCAGTAAGTAGTAAAAAAATCACTGGAGAACTTGATCAGAGCTGTCTTAATGCTATGTTGGGAACGGAAACCGGATTGAAATATCGTTAAAAATATCATCTGTGTGGACATTATCTTTTCTAAAATCTTAGAAAAACATGGTAATTTGAAGATGGGTCTAAAAGCATTTAAAACAAAGGGATCAAGAGAGGGGTTCTTTAAGGGGGGGGGGGGCTAACTGTGACGTTTAAAATAGGAGGGGGAACCCCCAGACAACAGAGAGTAGTGAATAATGGTTAAAATATCAGGCCCGACTGTCTGAAACACAGATTTTAAAAACCAAGAGCGTCGGAAATCTAAAAGGCAAGTGGAAGACTTCAAAAGAGCAAAAGTGCATTCTAGGGTTGCCGGAGAGATTTTGCTGAAATGGATTTGAGATGAGGGAGAGCAAGATTCAAAATTAAGCTCAATGAATTCAGTGTTAAAATTTTGCTAAATCTTTTCAATTTTGCTGGTGAAATAATTGCAAAATTGTACACATTTCTCAGGGGAGGATTCAACAAGCTGGCCGGGTGGGGGACTAATCACAGACTTAAGTGATTTAAACAGGATTCTGGGATTATGACCGTTATTAGCAATGAGCTGTGAGAAGTAAGTGTTCCTTGCATCCCTGGCTGTGTGCTGGTATGTTAAGATTAAGTGCTTAAAAGCAGTAAGAGAAACATATAATTTGTCCTTTTCCCACTTTCTGACTGCCTTCCTGCATTTCCTCTAAAAAATCCTTATTTGCCCACTTCGCCATGGCAGAGAAGAGGGTTTCAGCTTTTTGTATCTGACTGGGGCTATGGAATTTAAACATTGATGCAGGATTGATTAAAAATACTAATGAGCTAGTCCACGGTGGAGCCACCCATATGGAAAAGAAATAGTAAAAACTTATAAGAAGTTTCCATCACCTATAGTAGTAAATCTTTATGTTTTATATGTATTGTGCATCTTATAAGGCTTATAAGTCTCATACTATGATAAACTCTTGAAAGTGGCCACTTTTGCATTCTTTTCATACAGCATAATAAAAAGAATTAAGTATGAATCAAGTAAAAATTATGTTTGTGGTCTATAGGGAAATTGAATGGAAAATTATGTTTTCCATACATGTTTCATATAATCTTGGTAGTTTTTAACTAAATGTGCGTTTTAAAGACATATGCTTTTCATATATGAAAAGTTACCATTATATATAGGTTTTCTGCATGTAAAGAGTACATAATTTGTAGGGAAATGATGCTTTCTTTATATATTTTATATAAGTTTATGTCATCTGATTAAAATGACTAAATAAGTATAAAAAACATATGAATATGTACCATTACATACAAGTTTTTTGTATGTTATGGGATATGATGTCATCATAAACTGTTTTCTTTATGTTTTTCTATAAGAATTCTTATATTTTAGCCTATTAAATTTACAATAGCAATACATAAAATACATACTTTTATGTATGAATTTATACAATTTCATACAAGTGTATATAGTAAAAAACATATGAATCACATACTGAAGTGACATGACTTAATTTGACCCTATACTGACTGCAATTGGATCAAACGGAGTTAAAACTAGCATGGCACAGACTGCCTGGTCAGCATCCAGGACAATTAATTTCTACCATTACAATTTCATTCCAGTTACATAAATGCAATCTGTAAATGCAGTTTTTCCAATATCTGTAATACTGAAAATATGGTTGTTAGACAAACCTTTTAAGACTTTAGCAGCGAACAATTGTTACTGTGAAATAATGCTAATATTCAGTTAGAGTATGTAAATTTCTCAGATTTTTCAATCCTATTTCTTTAGAGTTAACAAAACTGAGTTTTTACTGGTACCTCAACTGTGGAAATTCTACTATTCAACTACTGTATGAACATGGGCAAAACTAAGCGGGGCCAAGACCCGTTCACTTATGACAATCTCCCCATAATGAGTAAAGCCAATCAGTGTGACATCATAACAAAAAGAATTTACTTTCAGGTGGATAAATGTTGATTGAGTTGCAGCAGCACAACTGTATTTTGTGTTATTTATCCAAAGTTAAGGGGTTTGGTTAAGCTCTTGTGATTATATGTCAAAACCCAGTTTTTTTTTTTAATTCATCTTGTGCTTTTCCATGTAATTTTATTGTAAAATGATTTTTTTTTTTGTATGTCTTATATATATGTGGGACCTCACATAAGTCTTGTAAGTGTTTTCTATAATACTTGTAAGATTTTAGTTTCACTGATGGTTGTCCAACTCATATAAGCTTGACAGTACACACATCTACTAAGGATATTGTATGTGGAATTACTACCAAATATTGTTCATAAGTTCCCAAATCATACAAGTTTCATATTGTATAATTTTACTGAGGATTTTTATATCTGGTTTGACCATCTTGTGTAACTTACAAGTTTCAGATAACAGAGATAAAGACTTTATAAAATTTATCTATATCTTTTCCATGTGGGCAGGTTCATTGCCATCTAGACTCATTGTTAGCAGTGAAAGCTTCATACCTGGTAGGAACAAAGAGTGAATTTAGGGGGCGTGAGCAGATCAGTGTTGTGGGTTTGGGGTCAGAAGAGAATGGAAAATGGCAAAGCTCAGCTTTGTGGTCAGAGATGTCAAAATCCACTAGGTTCACATCATCCGTACAGAAACCACGTGTGGTTTTACGAAATGAGCCAAGAGCGAGAACCAGATAAATGCAAAATGGAGGCTTTATTTCTGAAGGGGGAAACCCCCCAACAGAGCTGGCAACAGTACAATGTCCACAATCCACAAGCAGAATCCAAAGGGCAAAATCCAAAACTGTAACCAGGGCACCAATAACAAAACTCAAGGTCAGGCAAAAATGGTTTGGTACACAGGCGTGGGTTTGGTGGAGAGGCAAACTCATTAGCCGTAAACAGTCCGAATCCAAATACCAGGGCAGCAAAAGACAATAGACGTGGTCGGGCAAAAATAGGTCGAAACTCACAAAGGCAATCAGATCCAAAAGGGCAAACCAAAAACAAGTGTCAGGCAATCCAGTCAGAAAGAAAATATCACAATGAGCAAGGCAAGGAACATAGCACAAGACAAAGGAATAAAGACGATCTGACAAGGAACTAAAAGTGCAGACACCTTATATACACATCCGGGGTGAACACATGACAAGGGAGCACAGGTGCGATCAATGAAACAATAATCAGGATTGACACATGAGGGTTTATCTAATTACATGAATCTGGCGAATGCCGAAACGCAGACAGGGATAACGAGACATTCCTATGAACGAATAAACGGCTCCGGTTAAGGAGTACTAAAGTGTACAGTCTAAAGCAGTGCTTCTCAAACCTCTCCTGGAGGACCACCTGTCCTGCATGTTTTAGATCTTTCCCTGTTTTAGCACAGGTGATTAAAACGATCAGCTCGTTATTGACCCTCTAAAGCTGATTGATAACATCCTGATTATTTGAATCACCTGTGCTGGGGCAGGGAAAGATCTAAAACAGGCAGGGCAGGTGGTCCTCCAGGAGAGGTTTGAGAAACACTGGTCTAAAGAAAAGGGAAAGCCTGAGATATAAGTGGAAACTGCAGTAGAGATAATTAGTGATAGGCAAGGAGGGCGGAGATACAGATTGGGCGAATGCTGAGAAATCGTTAGTCTATTAGTATGTGCAGCTATACAATCTCGAGTGCAAGTTAGTCCGTTAGTAAAAATATACAATGTTAATCTTGGTTAGTAATTCATCGAAAACAATAAACTGTTAGTATGGTTAGTGGATAGTAACAGAGAGAGGAAGGAAGAAAAACGAGATATGAAGAAAGATTGAAATCCCAGAAACCAGGAAATCACCCGAATGAGTGGCACGTCAGACAAGGGACCGTGGGCAAAGACCTACACAAGACAAGACAGGGTAAACGAAGTGCAGGACTAGAACTAAAAACAAGACTATGAAAGCGTGGCAAGGCTATGAAAACATGGCAAGGCTGTGAAACATGGCAAGACTATAAAACATGGCAAAGACATAAATAATAACAAAACATGAAAAATAATAAAACATGAAATCAAACAACAAAAAACATGGAACTAGGGAAAGGCATGACCGAAATGCAGATTCACAACACCACGATGTTGTGTTCTGGGGTCCTGGCCTTTGGCCAGGACAGCATTTATGGTTTTAACAGTTTCATGTTTCAAGATTCCATAGTCCAAGTTTCATAGTTTCATATTCATATCACAGTTTTAACAGTTTCTTGTATTAGTATCAAGCATTTCATAATTCATGTTCCTTGTCCATGTTTTTGTTTTTGCCAGGTCTGCCAAGCCACTCCACCGCTTGTCTGCGTTCCGCCCCGTGCCATCGTTGTTGCCCATTTCTGAGCTATGGTTGGCTTTGGTATTTCCCCCTTCCTTCTGTGCTGTGCTGATTCGGGGCTCTCTAAGCTTAATTGGCAATTAACTGTTTTTTAAGTTACTAACATTTACTAACACTCACTGGGTGGTGTAATTCATTAGATAGGCACATTACTAATACTACTAATTTAGACAGGGAGTTTATTGTCATGATTCCTGCTTTGCTATTTCAAGATCTTGCTGTGCTTTTCTGTTCTTAACATTCATGCTTGCTTCCAAGCTGCATACTTAATTGGTACTTAAGCTGAGCACGCTCATTCTCTTAATGAGCAAGTCTTGTCATCCAATCTTAGTCCATGTCATGATCTTGCCATGCCTCTTGTTTCTGCTTCTCCAGGTGTTGCCCCTCATGTGTCCTTGATTTCCAAGCCTTTATCTGGATGCGGTGGAAGTTGGCTGGCAGACAGTGTCTTGAGTTTCATTCCAAGTTTTGTCGCTCATGCTTCCAAGTCTTGTTCTTAGTCCTAGTGTATATAGCCTTAGTCTTGTTGTTTATTTTCGTTCTTGGATTTCTGCCTGGAGTTTCCAGTGTTTTTTGTGCTTGCCTTTTTGCTATTTAGTTTCTCAGCTCGGTGAAGCACTCCTTAGTTTGTCTTTTTGCAACCCTTTGGGCCGAGTTTTTTGTTGGCCCTCGTGCCTGTTTTCTTTTGTTTTAAATAAATCATTTCACCTCGCATCTGGTGTCTACCTGACTTCGTATCACACGAGAGATCACAAGATCAAGTGTGTGCTCTTTATCGTGGCTGTGGTGCCTCACATGTTGTGTCAGTCCCTTTAACCTATGTCAGCTGGGGCACATGCGTAATATAGACCAATTGATAAACATTTTCAGTCCGATATCAAGGGAGCAGAAATACAAACCCCAAGCTTATTAGTACGTGTGTAAAGCGTACCTTCGTCACTGTTTTAAATATGGAAGATGGCCTGTTAATGCAAAATTGCTAGAGTAACCGCATTTGTCTTTTCCGACACCCACGAAGAATAAATTACACTATCCATGCATTTTTCTTTTGGCAAAAACACATTGAAAGTGAGAGGCAGCGTAAACCAGTGAATTCGAGGTGGAGTTTCAATCTGTTTGCATCACGTGCATCCTTGAGAAGTTTGGGTAAATTCTTTTTATCAAGCAACTGTCTTTAATGCTCGCAGAACCTGTTTGTCGCAACATTTTGTCTAACGTGCAGCTATCAGAGGTCCTTGCGACTGGTTCCAGTTCGATGGCCGGCATAACAATCAATGCAGGCTGATTTAGAAGCAATAATAACGGTACAAAAACCCGAATTATGACAAACTGATGAATAGGCTCTACAATCAATAAACATAGTTTTTTGGCGAAAATTTCATGAACTTCTCCAGGATGAACGTGATACAAACAGATTGAAATGCTTACACCTTACATCTCCTATGAACTTGAAATAGTTAGCCTAATGTTTTATGAGGTTGGAATGAAATTTATTTATTTTATTTCTCATTTATTATCCCCCTGGCATATTATGCGGGGGGATATAGCGATCAGTGTGTCCGTCCGTCCGTAATAAAATCGTTTCCGTACCAGAACTCAAACTATACCACTTACAAACGCCAAATTTGGTATGGAGCTTCTCCTTATGGTCTAGTTGTGCCTTTTGGGGGTTTCGGTCCGTCCGTCTGTCCACACAACCTGTAAGTTACACAACCTACAGCCGGGAGGATCTGCCATTGCCAGATGGCTCTTGTTTCTTCTGCCTTCAACATTGGGAAGTGAAACGATGGATATCGTGTTCCTATTATTACACCCTGTTGCAGCTTAAAGTTTTGTCATTAACATGCATAGACAGCAATGCAAGAAACGTTACACATTTATTTTCAATATGTGATCTTAACTCAGTACGAGATCATAGCAATCAGGCTGTATTCCTTTCCCCCACTAAAAACGATAAAGCCTAAGTGACAACAATTAGTAGAATGAAGCCGCTTGCACACTGGACACAAAATAAATTTTTCACATGACAGGTTGCGTTGCTCCGTTGAAAGTAGTGTCTATGTGTCCGAAAGTCGGACAGGGTTTTAATATATCTCTGTGTCCGACAATCGAATGGTTTCAATATAACTTCGTGTTCGATAATTGTTTTTAAATTACTTCAAATTTACTGAATCTTTTAGATATTGAGAGTGAAAGTTTTGATAAGAGGGCTCAGTTTCTCAAGATGAGTATCGAGTGAAAGACAACTGTGTGTTTTATCCCAACCTCTACTGTGACACTAAGTCACAGAGTAGCACAGCTCAGGTGTAGGTCCACTCATACATAAACTGGCTCCGCCACAGCAGCACTTTAGTGCAAGGTGTTAATATAAATAAATGCACCCAAATAGTCCAACAGTGCAAAGGTGAGGATTGTAAGTAAAGCTGGCCAGTGGCAAAATATATTAAGAAAAAAAAACTAACACTAAAGAAAAATAAAATACTTTCCTAATGTAACAAATCAAACACGAGAATACTCCAAAGCAATTCAGTTCAGTTTAAATTACATCCAACAACTACAGCCACAATCTGCATTACCATTGGTTACCTGAGCTGGTACTCTGATGCTTCTACCTCTCTCTCTCTCTCACAGAATGATCAGGGTGAACATTTTAGGCTCTCAACCCTTCCCTCAGGTCATACTAATTCACAGTTTTAAAAGAATTACCACAAGTATACATTTTCAGATATAAATAACACAGCCATCATATAGTTTATCAACAATACCCTACATAAGCATCCATTTCACAACAGTTAATACCCCACAAACACTATTAATTCATTAGTTTGCAAAACACCCCTCAAAACTTAGTTTTGCCCATACCCACGCTGCATTGCGCAGCCCTGACGCTACTAAATTAGCCCTCAGTTACTGCTGCTCGGGTTGGCCTGTCATGGCGGGGCGCAAGCCATTCAAACCTTCCCCAAAAATCGCAGACGGACTAAAACCCCACGGAAAAGATGGAGAAGACGGCAAAAACCAAACACAAGATACAATGAACACCACTCTGACAGCTCAAACAAGTAAGTGTTTATTTGTGTTTTTTGTTTTTAAGTTGTGTTTTTACCGCGGTAGGGAAAAAAAAAAGGCGAGTTTAATTGTATTTGTGTGCGGTCGCGTGTGCGCTGTTTGTTACCGTGTGTGTGTGCGCTGCTACTAAAGTCAGGTGTGCACCCCTGCTGTAGTAACTAACTGGGAAAGGAAAAACAGACTTAAGTAGGAGCTAGACAGAGCCCTCTGTCACATTACCTCCCCCTTCTCCTACATTGCAGAGCATCGGCAATCTGGACAGGTATTCAGCCATCAAAATTTTTTTTCCCGCTTTATGACGGATCTGGAATCTATAGGGCTGTAACGCCAGATACCATCTTGTCACTCTGGCATTATGGTCCTTCGTAGTCTGTAACCACGTCAGGGCCCGATGGTCAGTATCCAGATCAAACTCTCTTCCTAGCAGACAAGGGCGTAATAATGGTGTTGACATTGGTGGGGACATAATTTTGCTCCCATGCCTCCCTATGTCATGACCTAACCTACTCAAAATACAGCCTCATCAATCAGCAATACAGTGTGTTGCTTAATTTCCACATGAAATATACCTGTCTGCCTGATGGAGACTGATCTGCAGAGCTGCTGTGTTGTGGCTGTAAAACAAAATTTATGATCAAGAAACACTACCTATTTTTGTCTCTTGTTGCATCATAATAATAATAATAATACATTTTATGCTGGCTGGCTGTTTATTGCATTAATAATACATTGTCCTTCTATATTATTATTCATCTAACCATTCCATCTAAAGCCCTATTAGGACGGGACTAGTTTTATGGGGGGACGTGGGGTAAAAATGCATTCAGATGCATCAACATGCATTGTGGAGATAGCGGGCACGTGACAACTGTCACAACTCACAACAGTGCGTGCGTGAAGATCTACCCTTCTCACGTTCTGTTCTCTCGTCCGAATAGGGCTAAAGATGAGCGGATTCTAAAAATTATGTAAAGATTTTCTGTTCTTATTTCACTCCACTCTGAGAGACTTTTAGCATGATTAATCTGTTTCAGTAGAATCCGTGTCAGACTGCAACGCACCCCCCCCCCCCCTTCAAAACGACAAGCATGGGAATGGGAAGCACGGAAGTTATTAGGCTACTGCATGTTGAGGTTTTTATGCTGTGCTACTGGAAAAACAATGAAATCGAGCGCTTGGAAGAGAAAATGCGTCGCGGTCAGAACAGGTTTTTACAAGACTATTTTGTGTCAGTTACTTACCATTGACAGGGTGAAATAATGTCTAAAGTCCGTCTTTTTTCTTTTCCAGCCCGAGTCAGACCAGATTCCCCGAGCCAGCGACAGTAGACGCTGTTATTACGCTGTTATTTTTTATTTTCACCGCGTAGCCTACCAACTTACCAATGACAACCCAGTGATGATGATGGATACAGGAAGGGGAGCCAATCACAGATAGCAAGGCTGTCCTCACCAATGACACACCGTCTTTGAGAGGCGGAACTAAGGAGGGGGAAATTAACCTTTTGTGTCCCGAATGCCGTGCAATGCCCCATTCAAAATTGGTATGGTGGACATTTTATTGGTATGGACACGTCCATAGCGTCCATACGCATTTTTATGCCCATGCTAGCAGATAATAACGAAGGCTATTCAGTGCCCACTTAATTGCAAGGCATTCTTTTTCAATGGTGGAGTACCTTTGTTCCATGGGCTGCATCTTCCAGCTGAGGTAGAGGACTGGTCTTTCTTCTCCTGGCTTCCCTTGTGCCAGGACTGCCCCAATCCCCACAGATGAGGTATCAACCTGCACAAGAAATCGCTGAGTGAAGTTGGCACTTTGCAGAACAGGAGAGGAGCACAGAGTGCTTCAGGGTGGTGAATGCTCTCTCACACTCTTTCGTCCACTCAACTGGATTCCTGGCGGCTTTGCTTGTAAGGTCAGTTAGGGGTGCGGCGATGGTAGAAAAATTGGGTATGAAACGCTAATACCACCCAACAAGACCCAGAAAATACCAGACCTGTTTTCTGGTGCGAGGACGTGAACTGTTCTTAATGGCCTCCACCTTGTCCACTTGTGGCCGAACCTCCCCATTGCCAACCAGGTATCCCAGGTACTTGGTTTCAGCCTTGGCCCACATGCACTTCTGGAGATTCAAGGTCAGTCCTGCCTCTTGGATATGGTGGAGGACCCTCCGCAGGTGATGGCAATGTTCTACCCAGGTCTGGCTAAAGATGACCACATCGTCCAAATAGGCAGCACAGCAGTCATCACACCCTTGTAGGACTCTGTCTATAGGCCATTGGAAAGTTGCTGGGGCCCCATGCAGCCCAAATGGCATTACGGTAAACTGGAAGAGTCCTACAGGTACTCCTGAAGTCCTTACTGATAAAAGAACACTTCTCATTGTTATAATGTAATACTAACATTATGGATACTCAGACATCAGCTCTGGTAGCATTCCTGACAAATATCAGTCAACTTCTAAAGGCAATAGATTCAGTTTCACCAACATTACAGTTCAATGGATTTCTTTTTTTTTATTAAAAATTTGGCATCTCCAATCCCACCCGAATCTGGAATGCCCAATTCGTGAACTATGGACAAGGCACAAGGCTTGCTCGTATGTGACCCCTTGCTGCCAATTCAGGAGAGTGTAGACAGTTCCCAGCTCTCCTCCAAAGCATGTGCCCGTCAAACACCGCGTCTTATACACTCATTGGTTGAATCTTTGCAAGTTCAGAAGGAGGGCGGAGGATACTCAGACATGAACAGGCTTAGAATCTTCCTGACTAGCGCTCGTCTGGCCAACAAGAGGTGTTTGAGCAACGAACAAGGCAAGTATTATTTTCCCTCCCCAGCAGTCCCTTCCTAATTTGCAACCCTGAACACAATAGCCAATTGCGCGCTACTCTGATAAAGCTGCCGACCACTGCCTGTTGGTACAAGGCGAGGGTCAAACTCATTCAATGGATTTCTATGGAGGGCATGATGTTTTCTCCTCGGATTTCCAGATATTTAAATAAATCAATTCTCCTTGACAGTTTACTGATTTAAAGTGCCAGAGGAAGCAAAATAGCCCAAGAGCATCACCTGGCCATGGCCATGCTTCTCTTTAAACATGGTGCATCTTTCAGTGTATTCTTCATTCTGCATTCTCCAAATATTACCACTAGTCAGGAGACCCAAAAAGTTCTAGTTTTGTTCAGTTGTTCTATAGAATTAACTGCCAAACCTATTATCACTCATTTATATGGTTTGGTTCAGTATTCTGTTCTGTTCATGCCGATAGAACAGCAGTATGTTTGGATGAGGAGGAATGAAACATACACTAAAAAAGTAAACCCTGTCTAAACTGATGCATGGCAAAAAATAGGTGATTCTCAAGGCATATTTTACTTCCTCTGGCACTCATAATCAGCTGCATATAAAGTGTTAGATTCATTGAAATATTTGGAAATCCTTGGAGAAAACATCATACTGTCCATAGAAATGTATAGTGAGTAAACTGGAGTCTATTGTCCATTAGCATTGGACTGATATTTCTCAGGAATGCTACCACAGATGACGTCTGACTACCCATAACCTTAGCACCGGATTTTAGCAATGAATAGTGTGCTTTTATCAGTGCAAAAGACACATGTGAAGGGTGCCAAGACCCTGACCGTGCAGTATTCACTTCCCACAGCATTTTAGTGATATTTTGTTTTGAATTTGGGAAAAAAAATTGTTGTTTTAGTTGTGTTGAGCTATTGAGATTATCCTGGTTTAGTCATTTTATCAAAAAACCTTCAAAAGTGTGCGAATTTTGCTCGAAAACCAACACTTCCGGAGGGGTGCCAATACGTTCGTCCATGACTGCATATATTTTCTTGTCCTTTTTTTTTAACTGATCAATTAAAATATTTAATAAGCTTTAATTTGCTTTTATTCTTCAGGTGTTTTTTCGCGATCAACCCAGAAAAAGGAACCAAAGTAGAGAATAAAAACTCGAAGCGTCGTCTCGACATGAAGCCTCACGTCCTCACCCTGATACAGGAACTCTCCAATCATGAGTGGCATTAAGCCTAAATATGGACTCTGACTGTTTGCTTGAGAAGAGGAACTGTTAGTTTTCGCTTTGTTAAATCCACAATGTGTATTACGGTAATTAAGGCACAATATGTAAATTTTTTTTTGAAGTCTTAAAGGTGAACTTTTTCTGGTGGAGGGTCCGCCACCTGCTTGTTTCATGAAGATGTTCTCGCTTTGCAGGAATGTTCCACAGTATGGTATAAAACTTATCGATCTTGCATTTATTCAATTAGAACTGTTTTAATTGCAAAAAATACCTTAACAAACATTTTTACTGTGAGGGGGCTCACCTCTCCACAGATCTAACCAGTAACTTGACCTGTTGGCATCGCCTGATTGTCACCATGGCGATAGACAAGTTATGCCATACTGTGGAACTTTCCTAACAAAGCAATAACATCTCCATGGAGAAAAGTAGATAGCAGACCCTCCACCAGAAAGGTCCCGGATGAGAGCAACCAAGAAAGCACTCAAAGCCACCACTAGCCTCCAAAACCATGACAGGACCCCTCCTGTTAAGGGACAGCTCCAGAAGTCCCTAGGAAACCCCGTACACGGAACTCAGAAATGATTGAGATCCAAAATTCCAAGATGGAACCCAGCAGCACTCCTCAGGGCCATATCCCTTCCAGTTGACAAGAAACTGGACCGCACAACCAATACGCCTCTCGGCCAGAATATGGCGCACGGTGTAAACCGGCCCCCCCTCAACCATTCGTGGTGGGGGCGGGAGTGTGACGGCAGGTGCCAGGACGCTAGTGCTAACCGGCTTAATCCGAGAGACGTGGAACGACGGATGGATGCGCAAAGATCTAGGGAGCTTTAACTGGACGGTGACCGGATTGATCTTCCGCACGATCTTGAACGGGCTAATATAGCGGGCAGCCAGTTTCTGTGACTCTATCCTGGGTAGACAGCCACACTCTCTGACCCACGCTATCAGATGGGGCCAAATGACACCTTCTATCAGCGAAGGATTTCTGTTTGAGCCCTAAGCGCAACAGAGATGAAAGGACCCTGGTCCAAACGGGCCGACAGCGACAAATGAAATGGTTAACCGAGGGAACCTCGGAATCATTCTCAGTCTCAGGAAACAGTGAGGGTTGATAACCCACCTGAGCTTCAAACAGGGAGGAGCCTTTGAAGGAATTACTCAAAGAGTTATGGGAATACTCGGCCCCTGCTAAAAATCGACTCCATGAAGATGGATTATCCGCAGCTAAACAAAGAAGAGTATTTTCCAATGACTGATTTGTACGCTCAGTCTGCCCGTTGGTCACTGGGTGGAACACAGAGGAGAGACTCACCGTAGCCCCCAACTGCTTACAAAATGCCCGCCAGAATCTGGCCGTAAACTGAGGACACCGGTCAGAAACAACATCTTGTGGAAGCCCATGCAGCCAGAAAAACATGGTTAACCACAAGCGCAGAAGGCAGCTTAGGTAGTGCGACAAAATGAGTGGCCTTGAAAAAACGGTGAACCACTAACAAGATTACCTTGTTGCCCTCAGACATAGGCAGTCCCATAATAAAATCCAAAGCAATATTTGTCCAAGGATGCCTGGGGACAGGCAATGGTCACAGCAGAGGGAGGGAGATGGAAAGTTTTGTTCCTGGAGCAGATGCCACAGGCAGCAACAAATACCCACATGTCCCTCATCATACCCGGCCACCAAAAACGTTGGGCCAGGAACTGCTTGGTCCAATGGGCCCCCGGGTGCCCCACCAAGCGGAAAGAGTGTCCGCACTGGAGGACCTGTGGCCTAACTCTAGGCGGGACAAACAAACTGCAAGGAGGCCTCCCCCCCAGGACCGGGATCGGTCTTCAAAGCCTCCTAAACCACCGCCTCAACCTCCCATTGAATGGGCGCCACAATCTAAGCAGCCAGAATGACTAGCTCCCGGGTAGGATCACTATCAGAGCGGTCGTAAATCCGCCACAAGGCCTCCGGCTTAATGTTTTTAGAGCCAGGGTAGTAGGTAGTAGGTAGCATAAAATTAAAATGATTAAAGAACAATGACTGCCGCGCCTGCCCGGAATTACGTTGATTGGTCTGCTGAATATACTGGAGGTTTTTATGATCTGTCCACACTACAAAAGGGTGTTCAGCCCAAGGGGCAACTTGACCGCTAATAGCTCCCGGTCACCAATGCTGCAGCAAACAAAGACCGGGGGAAGTCTGTGCATGGGTGTAGCTTAATGTCTCAAGGGGGGCGCTGGGACAAAATAGTACCCATTCCAACCTCCGAAGCATCCAACTCCACCACAAAAGGAGGGGGGCATCAGGCAAAATCAAAATGGGCTGTGAGCAACAACGTTTCTTTAATTTCTGAAAGGCAGCCTCGGCTGCTGGAGACCAAAAAAAAAACGCTGAGGAGGTATTCTCTCCAGTGAGCGCAATAATGGGGGCAGCAACCGCGCTAAAATTACGAATAAACCTCCTGTAAAAATGAGCAAAGCCCAAGAAGCGTTGGACCTCCTGAACACTTTGAGGAGCAGGCTAATTTCTGACCGCAGCCACCTTTTCCGAGTCCATACGGACCGATCCCTTGGAGACAATAAATCCAAGAAATGAGACAGTTTTGGCGTGAAAGACACATTTCTCAGCCTTGACAAAAAGCTTTGCATTTAGCAGGGCTTCAAGCACACGTCTGACGTGTTGTTTATGCTCTGAGAGCGTTGGAGAAAAAATCAAAATGTCAAGATAAAGACAAATTCCTCGAACATCTCTCCGAGGACGTCATTAACGAGCACCTGAAACACCGAGGGGGCGTTAACGGTAAGACCAAATATTCGTAGTGCCCAACATGCATATGAAATACCGTCTTCCATTTGTCCCCCTCCCGAATGCGAACTAAGTTATAAGCATTACAGAGATCTAGCTTGGTAAAAAATGACGCCTCCTGCAGACGTTCAAACGTAGAATTCATTAATGGCAGGGGGTATCGGATTTTAATGGTGATCTTATTCAAACCCCCATAATCAATACAGGGTCAGGGTCAATAACGCCATCTTTCTTTCCCACAAAAAAACCCCGCTCCGACAGGAGACATGGACGTGGAATATATTCTTGCATGGCTTTACGCTCAGGCCCTGACAGCGAGTATAGCGAACCTCTAGGAGGAGTGGTACCAAGGTGGAGATTGATCTCGCAATCATATGAACAATTGGGAGGTAATGTTGATGCTCGTTGTTTACTGAAAAGCTCAGTGAGATCAGCATAATCATTAGGAACATTAGGAGGTAAAAGTTCAGGGTGGCCCTAAATTCCTCACCCTGTTCAGAATCTAACATCTCAGTGTTTGATTCAGAATCGAAAAAATCCTCAAAAAGGTAATCATCCTCTGGCTGTCCCCAATCAAATTGAGGATCCCACTCCAACCCCTCCTCTGCCTCTCTTTCTAGTTTAGGAGGGTATGGTGAGACAACCTCCTCACACTCGCTCCAGGGATCAGCCTGCCTCCTCACACTCGCTCCAGGGATCAGCCTGCCTCATAGCTTGATGTCTGGGAAAACAAGTTTCATTCTCTCTACAATGAGACCTACAATTGGTGCCCCAGTGGACGATAGGATTACTCTGTTCCCCCCAGGTGATGCAAGGTCTATGTTCCCGTGCCAAAGAATGTCCCAAAACAATGGGAAAAGCTGGGGAACTGATAAAAAACCGAACCTCCTCAGAATGGCTGCCAAAAGAAATGAACACATTAAGCGGTTCAGAAACTTCGGTTATAACTCCCGTTCCAAGCGGGCATCCCTCCAAAGTTCTCACATAGCGTGGCTGTGAGAGAGAACAGGTGGGAACGGAGTGCCTCCTTGCCCTCTCAACATCCAAAAAACAATTTACAGTGCCCGAATCCATGAACGCTTTGATAATAACTCTCTCGCTCTCCACAGTCAGTTCAACAGGGATAAGAGTTCGGAAGGGAAATTAGGTCTGCCCCTTTAGTGCCCCCCAGACCGCTAGAAGGATTACCCGTTTCCCTGAAGCTTCGGGCAACGGACGGATATGACCCGGTTTATTACAAGTAAAGCAGATTATTCTTCTGCGAGCAGGTTTGTGTTTCCTGCTCTCAAACGAGCCATCTACCTGGATGGCCTCAACCGGAGTAGAATGTTCAGTGAAAGGAATAGGAGCCACACACTCGCTACCAGCAACCTTGGCTTTGTTTTCTGCAAACGGCAATCTGTTTAGTTTCTCTCTATTACGTTCACAGATGCGATTGTCAATTCGCACAGCCGTGCGAACCAAAGAATCTAAAGTTGAACAGGGCTTACCAACACGTCTTATTTCCTCAGATAGGGCATGACTAAACACAGTCATAAGAGGAGCCTCTGGCCAGCCTGTCTCTGTCGCTAGGGAGCTAAATACAATTGAAAACTCCGCAGCAGTTTCTTTGCCCTGTTTCAGATGCATCAAACCCGAAGCCGCGTCCTGACCACAAACACAAACTGCAACTCCCTCCTCGCCGGCCTCCCAGCATCTGCCATCAGACCCCTGCAGTTCATCCAGAACGCTGCAGCTCGCCTGGTCCACAACCTCCCGAAACACTCCCACTGCTCACAAGGCTCCACTGGCTCCCTGTTGCCGCTCGCATCAAATTCAAGACTTTGGTGCTAGCCTACCAGGGAGTCAAGAAAACAGCTCCAGCATACATCCAGACACTGTTCAGACTTTACACCCCGCTCTGCTACCTCTGGTCGCCTGGCTCCTCCCCCTCTCCGCTCCTCCCCCTCCGGCTCAAGGCTTCCCCTCGCTGCCTGAGTCAATAATGACTCTGATGAAGACACAGTAGTGTCAAAACGTTAGTCTATTTGCACCAAAAAGGCTGTTAATTTATCAGTGTGCTCCAGTCTCCTTTGTCCCTTTTGACATTAATTACTGCAATAATGATTCAATTGTAGGCTTTTAAGTATTTGCTTCAATAAATCCAAACACTCAACTTCTTTTCAGCCAGGCAGCATTATTTTACACTTGAAATAAATTAAAAACATTGCAAAAAATCCATCATGAAATGTTTACAGGAACCCTGACCCCTGCTCATCTTCTGGATAAGCAAACCAGCATCCCTGCTACCAGATACTCCCCCGCCCCCGACATGCTGCATGCACTGGTAGAGTCATGAAACTGCTTTTTTACTCTTTACCTGCATATTACTAATAATTGCTAAGCAGAATTACACTTAGCAAAAGATAAAATTGGACAGGAGATCAAGAAGTGCTGTATATAAAAGTGGATATGTTGTGTAGTTATCCGGTGCCATGGTTTGGATGTGGGTGTTTCCTGTGAAAAGCTATTTTTGATTCTATCAACAGTATTTGGAAATATGGTTGGATGAATTTGCAGGCACATCATTATAAGCACCAAATGTTATAGAGAAATCCAGGTGAGACTTGATGCTTCATTTTTCATGGAGCTTTATTTATGGGCAAGCATGTAAAAAGAGACTTTCTTTGCTCCTATACAATGGCTCCAGCAGTCTCATATTTCTTAGGTACACAATATATCGTCTCAAACAAGTCATAGAAGGTTCCAGAGTTCCATAGCATGGTGACTTGAGGCACTGCAGTGCTCAATTATTGCGCTAAGATATTTATAAAAGTGGTATCTAGGATGCTAAACTGTCAGTGCTATCTCTGTGCTGCAAGTTAAATTAACTTATGATATAAGGTTAATAAAAATCCACTGTTTCACCATTTTAAGGATATTTGCATACTTCTTTTACAAATATAATTGACAACCTCCAAAAATAAAAATCTGAGATATTTGTTACACAAATGTTCAAACTTGAACAGGCAGGTGACTTCAAGATAATCAGATTTTGCTTTTTTAAATGAGTAGCCTTGCTATCAAAGAGATGGAAGAGGAGACAGAGAAGAGATATGCAATGGTGGCTTTTTGAAGAGGTATATTTTGATGTGGGATAGAATGGTTGAATGTTGTGTTTTGGCCTTCATCCCCAGACGATATGAGGGGGCAAACCAACCAGTTGGCGCCTTAAAATCTGAATTGAAAGGTGCAGTGAGAAACTGGAGATAAGAGGTGATGACAGGTAGCAATGTAGTGTGCGGTTTGCAGCTGCTCTTTGTGGTTAGGTGGAGGTGTGTATGATCACTCCTTTCCGCCAGCACAAACCTGGGGGTTGGCAGTCAACAGAGAGCTGGTTTTGGCTGAAGGAAGTTACACAAAAATGGCTCCACGGGGTGTGAACATAGGGTGAGGGGTGGGGGACACTGATTTCAGCTCTGAATCTAAATTGTGTTTGAACTGTGACATTATTTTTGTTCTTTCGCTCTGAACTACATCACATCTTAACTTTAAGTATTAACAAACACGATCTAATTGGAGACTGTCAGCTTTTGGCAAATGTGCGGCATATTCCTAGACCTTGCTATTCAGTCAGGACACTTACGTCAAACTTAACAACTTATTGCAGGATGCCCTGCATTTAAGTTTGGCAGTCCCTGAGATCACAACTCCCCTGCAGAGCCTAAGATTCTTTAAAATCCTGTTAAATAATGAAGTACTGTACATAATATGAACAAATGTTGCTTGCAATGAACACTGATAATTATAAGGAGGAGGCTGGGGAGGTGGAGGAAGATGAGAGACACATTTATCAGAAACCCAAGTATGAGCAGTGTAGAATCACGGCGTCAGAAAATGAAGGAATGCTGCCTTAGTTAAAAAAGCTCACCAATTAGGTGGGAGGAGCTGAAGCTAAGACTGGTTGGACTGAGACAGGCTTGTGGCCAGCCTGACTGAACTAATGTCATATAGCTCCTTTTCAGGTAGGACACTTACGTCAGAGTTAAATATTTATAGCAGGATAACCTGCATTAAACACTTCTATTTGGCATCTCCAATCCCACCCGAATCTGGAATGCCCAATTGGTGAACTATGTACAAGGCTTGCTCGTATACGACCCCTTGCTGCCAATTCAGTAGAGCAGGGGTGTCAAACTGACCCGTAAACGAGCCAAGAGGGTCCAGGTGTTCAATCTTACCAAGCAGAAGCTGACCTGAAAGCAGTGATTTAATCAATTGATCTAGGCCTGCACAACTGATTAGTTGTATCAGGTGCGCTACTGCATTGTTGGAGTGAAAACCTGCAGCCTTTTGGCCCGTTTATGGGTCAGTTTGACACCCCTGCAGTAGAGTAAAGACAGTTTGCGGTTCTCCTCCGAAGCATGCGCCTGTCAGCCACCGCTCCTTATACACTCATTGGTTGAATCATCTCAAGTTCAGAACGAAGGCGGAGGATACCCGGACATGACCAGGCTTAGAATCTTCCTGAGGAGCGCCCGGCTGGCCAAGAGGAGGCAACTATTATATTCCCTTCCTGACAGTCCCTTCCCAATTTGCAACCATGTAGGACAAAAGCCACTTGTGTGGTACTCTGACATGATAGTCACTTCTGCTTCGGGACGCAATGCTTTACCGAGTGAGCTATCCGGCAGCTCACCTGCATTATGCTCTAAACCTGAGTTTGGTGGTGACTCTGCTCGAGTGATGCTCAGGAAAAGTCTGAGCAAGCATGACTCATACAGTTATTACAACCCCCAAATCTGTGCTACCAAAGGGACCAGGCAAGCAGAGTCACCTTCCCACAGACCAGGAAGCAATCTGTGGTAGCAGACCGGGAAGGGATGGGGGTGTTGGTTGGTGTCGGTGCAGGGGAGGTTGGGGTAGGTGTGACCAGAGGATGATAGTCAGTCAGAGTAGTACACAAAATTATTTATTCAAGCATTACAAATGTAGGTCTATCTGCCCCTTTCTGACCCTCACTTGCTACCTGAGCAGAACTGGTTGACGCCAAGGAACATTTACAATTAATTTAGCCAATTAATTTACAATTTACAATTAATGAAATGTAGTGTGCTTCTAGCCAATACCCACACTATGCACAGGCTATATGCGTGGGCATGATAACAACTGATTGAATTAGCCAGTTATACTTGCAAAAACGGCTTCAAAATGCACTTTCACTTCATAACTAAGTTCGAAACCAGGCGCATCGTCTTTGTCACACAGTTAAACCGGTGTTTGCGGAAAACAGACTCATTATTCACAATGTTTTCGGAGGCAATGTGTGAAATTATGCAAATCGCCAACTCAGTAATTATATATAGATTGCAGATGATACCTCTGGTTCAGGCTGGTCCGCCGCCTACAGACACACCGTTTTCAATAGTGGGAAATATTTTTTCAACACTCATCTGAATTTAAGCAGCAAACAATCTGATTTGGCACACAAGGTACCTGAATTGCCAATTTGGAGAAGCCACCTAGGCATTCCTCTCTAATTTTGTTCTGAAGTACTTGATCAGAATAAACTTTGGCCCAGATAATGGTGAGATTCTGTGCTGCAAATTTTTAGAGGTTTCAGACTGCAACTAATTAAGTTTACAAGAGATCAAAGTAAAGCTTTGTTTGGTGCAAAATGAGGTCTTTGATTTATACTGTGTTCCATCTTTATTTACTCTGACTCAGTGACATCATATACACTGATTTTACACCATGACAGAAATCTAAAATGGTTTTACCTTTATTATGATACCAAGATCATTCAAATGGACCAAATAGTTGCAGAGATATACTCATTTCATTTTGGGCTTGCCATTTTCGAAAAAGAGGCTCAGGGCTTAAGGGGTTAAAGAGATGCAGTAATGATTCATTAATATGGAGAAAAAGTCCAAACAAGACTTAACAATGCTGCACAGACATGGATTATACACGACTTCACAAGGAGACTGAGAGAAGCTCAGTCTTATGTACACACTGCCACCACCCACTGGTAATGAGAAACAGGTGTAAATGATAGTAGAATAATGAATGAAGTGGAGCCCGGGATTTAGTAGACCGGTGAGCTGGACGGCTGGAGACGTGTCCTTACAGCCGTATTGATAATTTTTTTGCGACATGCAATAGCTACTGTTACAATAACATTCTGTGGTCAAAGTGAAACTGCACTGAGGACAAAATAGTTAATCAATAATAGTCTGCTGCTTCAGAAAGCTGAACAAAGTTTGATTCTGGAGTATGAAGAATGCTGCTACCATAAGAGTCCACATAATTGCTGTGTCTGTATTTTGTGCTGTAGGTTGAAAGGAGACACAGGGAATTAATGCACTACCCTGTATGTTGATGGGATTACTTTCTTAGATTTACAACGTATAAAACATCCGTGTAAATACGTTTTTTTAGGCTCATCTGTGCACTTCAGTTTCAAAGTGGAAATGCTCAGCCATGGTGTTTACTGCTTATTCTGCTCCTGACATGTCTTGTTCCAATTTTTCTAAAACACACAAACTTCCCAAGGATAATACCTTGATTTTTGCCCAAACAAACGGGCAGTTTTTGCCCGTTTGTCTGTTTGTCTGTTCGTGAACAACATAACTCAAAGTACTGCACAGATTTGGCTGAAATTTTATGGGTGGATTGCTCTTAAATCGAGGATGGTGTTATGATTCTTTCTGGTTCTGTTTATGTTTCGTCTTAGTTTAGATTATGCCATGTTTTTGTTATCGCCATGTCTTGTATTCTTGCCATTATCCATTCTGCGGTTATTATTCCAGTCCATGTTTTTTCTTTTGCCATGCATTGCACTTTGTCTCCCCCTGTCTGGTCTTTTGTCAGGTGATCGCTCACTGCCCCATTATTGTGTGCCGCACTTTCGTATGATTTAATGCTATCTGGGATTTCAACCATTCTTTCCTATCTCGTTTACTTCCTTCACCTTGCTTTTCTATCTTACTAACCAATATTAACAGTTTGTGGTTTTTGTTTTGTTTTGTGATTAGGGTTTCCCTCATGTTTGCTCCTTTGTAATTAGTCTGATTCTCTACACCTGATTTCTATATAGCATGTGACCTCCCGTGTGTGTATTTTAGCTGTCTTCTCACAGCAGTTTTTTGTCAGAACATTTCTCTTGGTTTGCCTGTGCTACACTTGTTTTCGCCTCGTATTCTTTGTGATTCTATTCTGACTGGACCATCCCTGTTTTACGATTTTTGGCTCTGATTTGGAATTCTGTCTGCATCTGTTTTCTGAACCCTTTTCTGTCTGACTACGAGTACTGTGATTGCTGCGCTGGTTTTCGGCTCGGATTCTGATCCTCTGGATTGTGATTTTGGATTGTGGACTTTGTACTTTTGCCTTCTGCCCTGTGTGGGTTTACCCCCTCGCTCAATAAAATTCCCATCTACTGGATCGCTTGGTTCTCGCGACTGGTTCCTGAGCGCTACATTACAGATGGACCCTATTGATTTTCACCACAATCAGTGAATCAATAAGGCTGCCACAGCAGCCATCTTGAAATCCTATGACACGCGATAACTCAACTTTGCTCCCACTCATGCAGATTTGGATGCTGCCTTGCTGGAGGTTTGCACTCAACGAGTGCCTCTAGTTTAAAGTTATTATTCATGGACCTCAACACTGTGTCTGAAAGGCTCCTGTTGTTGACCCTATCGGAGATTACTGGATATCAGCCCTCAAATACCAGGGATACCCCTCCTGAAGATAGAGATGATCCATGGTGCCGCTCCCAGGAAATCTAAAAACATGACCATAATGCCTCAGCAGAGCAGTGGTATGTGTGGGACTCTGGGGTCCTTTGAGGTGCCTGGTACAGCAGATAAAAGGGTTGATTTTGGTTACATACCTTTCCCATTATCTAATTTTATGAACTGTTATTGTATAATTGCACCTCTAGGCCCTATGTTTCGACACAGGTTTCTCTGGGGTCCTTTGGCACAGCTGTCTCAGATGTTTTTGCCGTGAACAAAACAAGGCACTATTTTCAAGAGAAAAATATACATATGTGATATGTAGCTTGCAGTGCTTGGTGCATAGTTAACTGATACAATATAAAGTATGTCTCTATATTTGTGGAATATGCCTACTCTTTTTTTCTGTGCAGTGAATTCTTACATGCAGTTGTACTCCGCAGGACTTATCTTGATTTTACGAGTAGTTTTGCTGGAGATTTAAACAGAAGGCACACTGCTTTTTCTCTTCCTTATGTGCAGTGGAAAATTTTGCCATCATGTTAAACCAAGATACTGTAGTAATGTGACAGGTCACCTGGTCAGTGAGTAAAGACAGAAGAATTCAGAATGCTGTAATGGGCTTTACCATCTGATGTAATTTCGGATGCCTGACAATGTAGTTAATGGATTATATTCAAGGGTCATTGTGACGTGTGATGGCTGGGTATTTCTTAAGATTTTCAAATATTTAGACTTATGAAATGAAGCATTGTGCGCAGTGTATCTGTTGATAAGAAAGATCAATTCACTGACTTCCTAAGAAAATTAATTCAAATTGCCCTGTTTCTGTAGATCTTCCACCACAGTGTGAACTGAGTGCAAGTCCGTCCAGACATTACTACAGCCCCCTCCCCCCTCGCTTGTTGTTTTCTAGTAATATGTGATTATAGCCTACGTATACCTGCTGCATAATCTACACATTACTTTTATTTGTTCAGAACTGAGCTGATTGATGTTCTATATCAGGGGTGGGGACTCTTCTACTAATCAAGGCCCTTAACAAACATTCCAGAGCTTGATTAGTAGAATTAGGTGTGTAGTAGCTTGGTTGGTATGAAAGCCTGCACCCACAGTGGCGCTTTCTAGAGAAGGTTCCCTATCCCTGTTTTATATGAACTGTGTCTTGTTTAATTTGTAATGTAGCTGTGTAAATGGTTTCATTCTGTGCACCCCTTGTACGTTTGAAGTAGATGCATCAGCCAAATAAATGTAATGTGACAACAGAAAATTATTTTTTTCTTTTTCGGTTTGACATCCAGATCACGTTTTCCTGATTTTGCAGCAAAGATCTGGGAGAAAAAAAAACAATATTTAACCCTATAATGCCCCCTGTATCGAATATGATACACCAAATTTGAAGGACCATGCCCACCTGGTAAGATGCAAAACGACCACGACTGCTCACTGTATCATATCTGATACACAGTGCTGCCACCTGGAAGGAAGAAGTGAGATTACAGGAGTAGTCACTCCCCTAGTCACTCACTTCAAGGTAGTAGCTCCCATGTGAATGGGAATTCATGAATTTCCTTGGACTTTGGCAGTGAAGTTTGGCATTCCAAGGTAAATTTTACACAAAAACTTATTATTATTCATGTTAAGGGATAGCAATAGATAGTAGAGCGCAAATAAATAATTTGAAATTTTGAGTGTGAGTTCTGAAGGGGTGCTGATTTTTGGCTGTATCTGATATGATACTCCTGGAATTAGAAGAAGTTCTGTTCAGCAATGTATATTTTGCTGTCTCAAAACCAAATGATAAACAGTGGATCTGAATACTATCTTTCAATACTTCAAAAATATTACTGGGTCACATTTTTCCTATAATGTCTGCGTCTGGGCATTATAGGGTTAAAACTACCACTCTGTTGTCCACATTAAGAGCTGGCAGGGGGTTGCCTGCTAACAGGAAAAACAATGAGCAATTAGGAATGCTGTTCTCATGTTCTCTGACCATGCTTGTGGCACTGAGATCATTTAACTCTACACTAAGATGGGAATGTAAGGTTAACAGGAAACATGACAATCCCTTGTGATTGCAAAGATGGAGAGGGGGGCTGTGTTTTGCAATTTATCTCATTCCTGTAGTAATTAGTTGGTGCAGAGGTATAGCAATGTATTTGGTGTCTGTGGAATACTGTCCTTGTTTTTCCACATTGAAGATGTTTATTTGGATTTTCTGGATGGTAAGTAAATGTGAGCACACTGAAATTTCACAAGTATATATTATTTTAGGGCTTCCATAAACCATACCTACCACTTTTGAGGGCTATGATGTGTAATGTTTTCAATGACTGCTGTTATTTTTGTACTCCTGTTTCAGTTGTCAGTTGACTGATTGAGGACATGCTGTGGTAAACCCTACCCAGCAATATTTCCGATGAAATTTGAAAGTGGTCATTCATACATGCATTCACTCATATATCCATTCATTCATTCCTTTGCTGTTATCAAAAAACCACCTCCACAGCTAGACAGATGTGCTGTTAAAAACATATGCCAATTTTAATTGGATGAGAATATCTGGGTTCCAGCTTCCGGAAGTTCAAGTCAAAATATGCTTATTTGAGCTTTTAACTGGAGGAAGGGCATTAGAGTCTAATCCTTCCTCACAGACGACCCCGTGACCCCGGTTGGTGGCCACGGCTGCCGCATCCGCCATACATTACTGCGGATCTGAATGAAAAGTGACAGGTGCCTAAATAAAATCTAAAAAAAGTGAAGATAACAATTTTGTATTCAATATAATGTCTCACGAAACAAAAAATTGAAAAAACTAAGTGTCTCCTTTTGTTGATGGTGTGAGTTGAGTATTTCAATGTGAGAAGATATTCTCAGGACTGCTTTGTCAAAAAAGTTTATTTGAAGACATAAGTGCATTAATTGAGTTTGGTGGCATCACTCAATTTCAAGATTTCATCCACTCACTTTTTACCAGAGCAAAAATGAATTGATGCTGGTTAGGGCTAGGGTTAGTTGCAGCTTGTAAGCGATCCCAACTCCTGTGGTGTCCCCCCCCATGTTAGGTTTCGTTCCTGACATTCAAAGTGCATGCTTAAAATGCTGTAAAGGGCCGTCCACACTAAGAAAGATAACTATAATGATAACCATGACAATTTTAGCATCAACACTGATGAACAATATCATTGTGTAAACATTGATGTTGTGCATTCCAGCTGTGTCAAAGCCCTTTCCCTGCGATGTCATCTGCCATGCTGAATGAACGCAACACCCTGTAAATTCCAACAGATTTTGATTGGCGGTCAGTTTTTTTACTGTGCATAAAATCGCTCTTAAAGTGACTGCAACGATGTCATTTGCCATTATCATTGTCGTTAAAGTTTTAGTGTGAACTTCGCCATCTACGTGAGTTTTAAGTCTCCCTTACCTAGTCTGAAGACATGGTTGATTGGATCGCACGTTACATGTCATGCTTCAGAAAGTTCGCTGGTGTTGTTGGCTGGTCAACAAATGCACATGTAGACAGATTTTACAACAGTTGTTACAGACAATACTGTTTATCAACTCAGTGCGAGCGAATCCGGCAGATACTACATAGTGTTGCTTTAAAGTGCTGGTTTGTCAAAAAATAAGATGTGGACCTCAGAATTTTCAATATGAACACATCCTTTGTGCACTGGTCATTTCAAATTGTAATCAGCTGTTACAAATGTATTTGCATACGGTGGCCCTAAGACTACATCACCGGAAAGTTCAGTTCACGTACCTCAATCCGAGGCAAATATGCCTCAATCAGAGGAAAACATGTTTCGATCAGAGGAAAACTTGTTTCGGTCAGAGGAAAACTTGTTTTGATCTGAGGAAAACATGTCTCGATTCAAGCAAAACTTGTTTCGATCTGAGGAAAACATCTCTCAATCCGAGGAAAACATGTTTTGATCCGAGGAAAACATGTCTCGATCTGAGGAAAACTTTTCTCAATCTGAGGAAAACATGTTTCAATCAGAGGAAAACTTCTATTGGCTAATTAGCTAGCAAGCCACAATTATCTTTCAGGGCACTGCCATGATTGTTTACTCGAGTCTAACCCGGAACCGGAAGTTGCTTTCAAACCTGGCGACTAAAGCTGGGGACTACAGATTTTCATAATTGAAAAGATAATAGTGAAGTCCAGTATGTCATGGCATTTGCCTGCAGGCCCTTCCCCCTGCTGCTTTCTTCGCCTCCACCATAACGAGACACACCTATTGCTCGTTAAGGTGGAGGTGAAGTGTTGGTATTTAAGGGTTGGCTGCACCTGAGTTTGGTGCAGCAGTATTCTTTGTTCTTTCTGAGAGCCCTGTTAGCTTCAGCATGCTGCTCCCCTCGTTTGTTTTAACTTTTGTAATTTAAATTAAAGAAGTTTATATTTTATCTCAGCCAATGCGTTTGGGCCCTTAACTCTTTTTGGGAACATGGTCCCAGTGCCCGCCGGATTTATGTCTTTTGCCGGTGGGCCGCAACCATGACAGAATACTGCTGCCAGTTTGGGACCCAGCCAGGCTGAGTGAGGGGAGCAGCGACGGCCTTTTTAATTTTTTTTTTTGCTTTGGGCTCCAGGAGGGTGCCCCAGTGTGCTCCACAGGAGGGTGCCCCTGTGTCCGCCCCAGTTGCCCAGGAGTGTGTCTGCCCCAGTTGCCCGGAAGTATGTCCGGTGCAGGGCGTGTGGTCCGGGAGGAGGGCGACTGTTTCTCCTGGCACACCAGGAGGCATGTTTTGGGGGGAGGGTCCACTCGCAGGTGCCGCCGAGTGCTCTGGAGGAGGGCGCCAGGCGTGGCATCAGTGAGCTGTGCTCCGGAGCTGGGCGCCAGAGTGGGCTCCGGAGCGGGGGGGCTCTTGGCTCGCCAAGTGGCGCACCTTGGGGGGAGGGTCCTGTCATGGCATTTGCCTGCAGGCCCCCCCCCCCCCCCCACTGCATTCTTCGCCTCCACCTTAACGAGCCACACCTATTGCTCGTTAAGGTGGAGGTGAAGTGTTGGTATTTAAGGGTTGGCTGCACCTGAGTTTGGTGCAGCAGTATTCTTTGTTCTTTCTGAGAGCACTGTTAGCTTCAGCATGCTGCTCCACTCGTTTGTTTTAACTTTTGTAATTAAAATTAAAGAAGTTTAATATTTTTATTTCAGCCAGTGCATTTGGATCCCTTAACTCTTTTTGGGAACATAGTCCCAGTGCCCGCCGGCTTTATGTCTTTTGCCGGCGGGCCACAACCATGGCACAGTAATAGTTACTGCTCCATACTGCAAATCGTGATCACCTCAAAGACTTTATTTTTGGGTATGACGTCACGGGAGGTGTCTTGTCAGTGGCAGAGAACACACTGTCAATGTCATTGGACTCGGTGATTTGTAATTGTGGATTATTATCTTGGGAAAATGCCTTATATCTGTCTTGTTTACAGCTGCAGCAATAAGGCTGATACAAGCAGAGGCATAATGGTCCATAAACTTCCAATATACCCCACATTTTGAAAGGCATGGGTGGATTTTGTGAAGAGGAAATGAGCGGATTCCACGGAGCCTGGATTAGGATAGGTGATCTGCACTAAACACTTCACTGATGACTGCTTTTATCAGCCAGATCCTGTGTCACAGGAAAAGTCTGAATATCACTGTAGGTTAGTAGTAACTGAAATCGCCGCTGGTGTCGAAAGCTGCAAAGAAAGCGAGCTACAAATGTTAGTATTTTCTATGTTAATAGAAATATAAATATTAAGAAAACCATTGTATACTGAGTACAAATGAAAACGCACCACTCACGAAATCTGGAATAGCTCCACGGATTGATATGTGAAGTATATACGTATGATGCATTTGAGATAATTAATGATTTAAGAAGCCATGTAAACATCATTCAATTTCATTCACGATAATGTTAATGCGCGACAGAGGTTTAAGTGTTGTAGGGGTCAAACAGGAAAGTCAATAACGGGTGTGACCGCCATTTGCATTGACACATGCGGTGCACCGTCGTCGCATGGAGTTGATCAGTCTTTGGATAGTGTTCTGAGGGATAGCATTCCACTCCTGAACAAGGGCAACCTCAAGTTCTCGGATGTTGTCCATCTGGCGTCGACATGAAAGACGTCGTCCAATTTCATCCCATAAGTGCTCGATAGGGGAGAGGTTGGGTGACAGAGCTGGCCACTGAAGCACGGGGATGTTCTGCTGTCCAAGGTACTGCATGGACACCCTTGCAGTGTGTGCCCTAGCGTTGTCCATTTGGAACGTGTGGACATCGTGGTGTTGGTTGAAGAACGGCACAGCATGGTTCTGCAGCTCCTGGTCCCAGTAGTAGACGCCGTTCACCCTTCCTCTGCAGATATGGAGAGGAGTTCTGTGACGGTAGCTTATTCCACCCCACACCGTAACGCTGCCACCACCCCAACGGTCCGTTTGAACGACACAATCGGCGTTATAACGTTCACCACGTCTCCGCCAAACACGTATACGGCCATCTGCGTTCCTTAAGTGAAATCGTGACTCGTCAGAAAAGATGACACCATGCAATTGTCGTAGTCGCCAATTCTGGTGCCTGTTTGCCCACTGTAGATGCTGGTTTCGGTGACGATCCGTCAATATGGGGCCGAAATAAGGACGTCGTGCACGCAGGCCTGCAGCTCGCAGACGGTTCCGTACGGTGTTGGGATGAATGAATCCACGTCGTCCTTGGACTTGAGCAGCCGTTCTTGTCGCTGGTAGTGTTCGGTCTCGGTCATGATCCCGTACGATCTGACGGTCCTGACGTGCCATTGTCACACGTTGTTGATCCGGTCGAGGACGGTCCCGAGTGCTCCCCGTTTGCAGAAACCTTTGATAGAGCCTTGCGATTGTTGTGTGTGCGCAGTGTAGTCATCTGGCAATTTCCCTGGTGCTGGCGCCAATTTGAAGCATGCCTATGGCACATTACCGTTCAGGGGCTGTAAGTCGCGGCATAGTGTCGAAGTTTCACAAGTGTCAGTGAAGAAGTGAAATTTTATTTGGATTCACATGCTTTTAAAGGCAATGTCTGCACAAATTCAGAGTGAAATTCATTTTTCCCGTGGTGTGCGTGCAAGATGTTGCCTTTTTGCAGAAAATTGCCTAGCGTTACAGTTAACTTGAAATTCTCGTATTTCTTGCACCTGGCATGTCGGGTGACGTCACTGTGGTGTTGTTGTTGTATAAAAATTATATTGAAGTTCATTTGTACTTAAATATTGACTTTTTTCAAGTGGTGCGTTTTCATTTGTACTCAGTATATTATCTTAGTTTAGGCCTATTTTATGGATTATTTACCTCATTGTTGCATAACATTTATTTTTTATTTTACGATCTTTTGTCAATAGCCGGCCGATGCAGACAAGCTATGTTGCTTTCGTTTAGTGACATCAACCTATTTTGCGGGAATATGCCATTAATGCCAAGTCATTGAATAGAGCTTTTGTTGATGATTAAAGAGTATCAAGGCAATATTTTTCCATATCTCACACTCTGGCCACGACACCCACGCAATTGCTGAACCTACAACCCCAATTCTGAAATGGCTGGGATGAAGTGTAAATTGTGAATCAAATCAAAATGCAATGACTTTCAGATCACATGAGCCAATATGTTATTCACAATAAAATATAGATAACATTTCATGTTGAAACTGAGAAATTTTACATTTTTGTCCATAAAATGAGCTTATTGCAAATTTTCTGACTGCAACAGGTCTCAAAAAAGTTGGGACACAGGCAATAAAGGGCTGAAAAAGCCATTAATATATAAGAGAATCAGCTGAAAGAACATAAACCTAGTAATTAAGTTAACTGACATCAGGTGTGTTACTTGATTGGCTATAAAAGGGATGTCTTAGAGAGGATGGGTCTCTCAGAAGTAAAGATGGCCAGAGCCTCTCCAACCTGTGAAGGCTTGCATAAGAAAATTGTGGAATACTTTAAAAACAATGTCCCTCAACGTCTTATTGCAAAGGCTTTGAAGGTCTCATCATCAACAGTGCATAAAATCATCAAAAGATTCAGAGAAACTAGAGAAATCTCTGTGCGTAAGAATGCCCGAGATCTTCGGGCCCTCAGATGCCACTGCATCTCTCACCAGCATGATTCTCTCATTGACTAAATGGGCCCAAGAATACTTCAAGAAACCACTGTCTGTAAACACAGTCCGCCCTGCCATCCACAGATTCCACCTAACTCTATCATGCAAAAAGGAAACCATTGTTGAGCATGATCCAGAAGCGCTGCCATGTTCTGTGGGCCAAGGCTCATTTAAAATGGACTTTAGCAAAGTGTCCTGTGGTCAGACAAGTTCAAATTTGACATTCTTGTTGGAAATCATGAGTGTCGTGTCCTCTGGGCTAAAGAGGAGAAAGACCGCCCCTCCTGTTATCAGCGTTCCGTTCAAAAGCCAGCATCTCTGATGGTATGGGGATGCATTAGTGCATATGGTGTGGGACACTTGCGTGTTTCAAAAAGCACCATGAATGCTGAAAGGTATATAAAGGTTTTGAAGCAAAATATGCTCCCCTCCAGATGACATCTATTCCAGGGAAGGCCTTGTGTATTTTAGAAGGACAATGCCAAACCACATACAGCTATTACAACAGCATGGCTTCATATTATAACAGTCAGTGTGCTGAACTGGCCTGCCTGTAGTCCTGATCTTTCACTGATTGAGAACATTTGGCGCATAATTAAATAAAAAGTCCGTCAAAGGAGACGCAAAACTCTACAGCAGCTGGAAGCCGTATTAAACAAGAGTGGGATCAAATTCCAATGGCTAAACTCAAGAAACATCTGTCCTCAATGACACCTCCCCTTTGTGTTAAAAAGAAGAGGGGATGCTACACCATGGTAAACAGGCCCCTGTCCCAAGTTTTTTGATACCTGAAGCAGCCATCAAATTTGAAATGAGTTCATTTTGTGGATAAAATTGTAAACTTTCTCAGTTTCAACATGTGGTATCTTATCTCTGTTCTAGTGTGAATAAAATCCTGGCTGGTGTCATTTGAAAGTCATTGCGTTTTGATTTTTTTCACAATTTACATTTTGTCCTAACTATTTAGGAATTGGGGTTGTACAAGAAAAAAGGAGAATGCAGCGATTGCAACAACTACCAAGGCATTTTCCGCTTGAGCATAGTGGGAAAAGAATTTGCCCTAGGACGCCTACAGATTCCAGCATCTCGAGTCTACCCAAAATTTTAATGTGGATTCCTTCCTGGATGATCAACTATGGACACGAGATTCGCAATGAGACAGCTCCAAGAGAATTACAAGGAACAACAAATGCCTATGTACATTCCATTCATCGACTTGACAAAAGCATTCGACTGGGTAAGCTGCAGTGCACTTTTCACCCTACCGCAAAAGATCGGCTGTCTGCCTAAACTCCTCAAGTTAATCAGCTCTTTTCACAAAAACATGCACAGTACAGTTTGCTTCAATAATGCAACATCTGAGCCTTTCCCAGTGAACACGGACGTCGGTGTCCGTGCCCCAGTGAGCATGAAGCAAGGATGTGTCCTCGCCCCTACATTATTTGGTATCTTCTTGTCCATGCTCCTACAGTATGCTTTCAAGGATTGTATGGAGGGTGGTTGCAGCCACACAAGGGCAGATGGCAAGCTCTTCAACAATGCCTGCCTCGGCGCCAAAACCAAAGTCACTGAGGTTCTGATCCATGAGATGCTTTTTGCAGACGATGCAGCTCTAACATCACACAGTGAGTCTGGCTTTCAGCAGCTTGTAGATCACTTCTCTTGTGCCTGCAAGGAGTTTGACTTTACCATCAGCCTGAAGAAGACCAGTGTTATGGGACATGGCACACTAGCTCCACTAGACATCTCCATTGACGGACATAGCCTAGAAAGCGTCAAAAGCTTCACCTACCTCTGCTCCACTGTTTCCTGTTCACTCTACATCGACACTGAGGCAATCAACAGGATCGGCAAAGCAGCTGCAGTCATGGCAAAGCTGAGCCTAAATGTCTGGAATTACCAAAGTCTCATTGAGAACACCAAGCTGCGGGTTTATCAGGCCTGCGCACTAAGCACGTTACTATATGGCAGTGAATCATGGACTACATACACCGGTAATGAGAAAAAGTTGAATAGTTTCCACCTGAGGTGCCTTTGATGCTTTCTGCATATCAAATGGCAGGACAAAGTTCCAAACACAGAGATCTTAAAGAGTGATCTGGGGTTAAATGGGCAAAATTTGATTATTTTTCCAAAAAAAATTTTTTTAAATAAAAATATTCTATAATAAGCTACCTTTAATAATGACTAATTGCTTCAAGGCTTAAAAGCTGAACTCAACTTTTCAATGCGGTCTAATGCATTTTCCATTGATTTCATTGCATTTTCCATTGATTATTACTTTTTGCACGTTTCTCATGTTTGTTTGTGGCAGCCATAACTTTTTTATTTATCATTGAAAAATCAGTGAAATTTGGGCTGCAGGTATTTTACTTCATTAGAAATACAATGACATAGGGAAATTTTGCCTCTTACATACTTTGAATATTTTGAGTATTCGTCAGATTCTGTTCAAAATTTGAGTAAAAAGCCCCAAAATCACAAAACTGATAAATTGGGAAAAGAAAAGCTATGTAATTGCAGTTAAAGAGGAATTGGTGCCAGAAGTTTCTTGCATATTTGATGAGCTTGCTCGGTTACCATGGGAACCGCATAAACAGAAAAATGCCAACTTGTATCTTTTTTTGGTTGTTATTACATATACCTGTTTTGATTAATTTTGAGTTGTTTCCTGGTGTCATTTTTCATTTAACCCCAGATCGTCCCTTAAAGGGCACCAATATGAACAGCACGTATACCTTGCTAACTGAGAGGCATCTCCGCTGGCTTGGACATGTCAGAAGAACGTCTCCAGGTCATATTCCCAAAGATGTGCTGTTTGGTGAACTGGCAGAAGGTTCACGGCTGACTGGACGACCATGCCTACGCTACAAAGATATCTGCAAGAGGGACATGAAGATGTGAAGCATTGACATTACCACCTGGGAACAATGCGCAGACGACCACACAGCCTGGTGCCTTGAAATCATCATGGGTGTACAGAGGGCAGAACAGTCAAGGAATGAAGACAAAGATTCCAAGAGAGCGAGAAGAAGGAAAGACAACAATAGAAACATCCACTGCATGTCATCATCATCCTTGCCTACATAGAATTGCAAACCTGTTAAATTAGACCTGAACCATTTCATAACTGTCTCAGAGAGATCAACCCAATGTTCAAAGCTGTCCAGTACTGTGATCCACTGTAGCAAATGCAGCGCTGAGATCAGTCAGGACCAGTACAAGGAGCTTTATCTCATCTGGATTCATTCTGAATCAACTTTGACTAAACCTGTTGCAGTGCTGTGCTGGGCCCTGAAGGGGGACTGGAATCTTCCAAACACAGAGTTGTCACAAAAGAAATCATTTCAACTGTTTAAAAACAATTTTTCTAAAATCTTACTCAGGAAAGGCAGGTTGGAGATTGGCCTATGATTGGAGATAACAGAACAATCTATGTTATCTTTTTCAGAAGTGGTTTTATTAAAGTAGTTTAAAAAGGTGTAGGAAAAATGCATGTGAATAGTGATTGATTTATTATTATTAAAACATCCTCTGCAAACCAGTTTGAAAAAAAGTTGAGGGAATGGGATCTGGAGCACAGGTGGATGATTTACACTTACAGACAGACTTCTTTATTGTAAGTTCACTGATGCATGGTACATTTTTTTGCAGTTCTGGGATGCTTAGTGGTACATTGTCCAGCCTTCTCTGACTAATATCAGGCCATATCAGGCGCAATATATCGCCTTTTTGCAGTACATCTAGAATTGCAGCTTATGAAGAGATGCAGTAAGACCCCGTGTAATGACAAAGTCTAAAGTATGACCACAGCTGAGTTGGTTCATGAACATGTTGTGTGACACTAAAATCTTCCAATAGATTTAAAAAGTCATTAGCCGTCTTGTCTGTTATTTTCAGCGTGTAAGTCACCAGCAATGATTATATCACCATAAATAGAGCTGATTAGGTAAAATCTCGGAAAAAATAAAAATAAAAAATTTTGGCAATGCTTTGGTTGGCCTGTTGACAATTGCAGAAACTCCGAAAACTCTCCACATTATCAGGTGTGGCCTGTTTTCATTAATGACGCATATCTGTCAACTCTCACGCATTCGGATTTCTCGTGCTTTTCTTAACTGATGGGTTGAAAAATTCTGCGCTCAGCTGGCTCGTGGGGCGAGTGTGGATTGGTCTGCGAGGCTCATGTAGCTGTAAGTCAGGAGAATCCATTCTTTTCTACACTCTTAATTGCTGAATGTAGAAGGAAATGTCCGGCACGTTTCACAGCTTGTTGCTTTGTGAGCCTCACAGGCTGTCCTGCACCTTTTGCGAGCCACTCGACCAGAGAATTTATGAAGACATGCTGATATTTACGTCTTCATTTATGTTCGAAAGAAACGCCTCAATTTTGTGAAGCAATGTATAACGACGCTATTAAAATACTTTTCATTGTCGTTTTACCAATTAGTCTGAGAGACTTTCTAATCAAGAAAAGTAAACCGCGACAGGTTTAGGTCATTCAGCACTGAAGGGTGAGGATTGAACGTCCCTTGTGACGATGTGATGTTCGCGAACGAGCCGAGTCTTTTGAACGGCTCTTTTCAGTGAACGATGAGAACCGATTCGCAGTTGCGAGCCGCTCGTTCACGAGCCATTCTTATATGCAAATTGCTTACGCTGCCTTCATGTGTCATCTGTGTGCCCCGTGAGCCTGAGTCGTTCCGCTGCCTTCACGTGAACGAATAATTACATCTCCGAGTTTGAGTTGTCCACAGCACGCTCCATTCACGTGAACGCAGCTCTATCTGTGCAGCTAACTTAGGGGAGGAGAATATTAGTGAGCGCTGTCCGACTGGACTGAGGAGATTTGCCGCTGTATCTGTTCTGATGTGGATTCGAGTTAAGGAGCTGAGCTCCTGTTTTTAAAGTAGTTCAGGTGTACAAAAACCAGGTAACGTTAGGGTTGTACAATTTTGCATTCACATTTTTATCATGTCCTAATTTTTAATCTAGTTTTATTTATATTTTTTATAAACATATATTTTTTTATTCTTATTTATGATTTTAATATTTACACTTTCTGTGTAGTTAAAATGTCCTTGTGTGGAAAATTTTACAGTAAAGTTGTTTTGCATGGAAGTTATCTGCAGCCTGCATTGTTTTTATTGTGCCACAAAGTTTTTTAGGTGAGGGAAAATTCAAAACAATCTCTCTGTCAAAGCAAGGGGATATGGCACCACCCTATGGAATGTTTACAATGAAAACACAAGCCAAATGAAATTCTAACCAATATTTTAGAATAATTCACACCAATAGACTATATATTGGTGGGATGTGTAAGTTTAAATGTGAGGTATCGATCTGGAACCAAATGCGAGGACACGGGATTGCAAAAATAGGTGCTTTATTGAATAAGGGAGTAACCCCCGCAGGGAGAAAGGCAACAGTACAGAGTCCGTAATCCAAAGCTCGAAATCCAATGGGACAGAACAGAGTTCTTTACCAGGGCACCAATCACAAAAATCGTAGTCAGGCAAAACAGATTCGGTACACAGGCGTTGGTTTGAGGGAGAAGCAAACTCATAAGCCAGAAGACAGTCCGAATCGAAACCAGGGCAGCAATCCACAAAATCAAAGTCGGGCAGAAAAAGGGTCAAAAACACATAGATGCAACAATATTCAAAAAGGGCAAACCAAGAATCAGGAGTCGGGCAATCCAGTCAGAAAGATCATTACAATGAGTCGAGGCGGAAACAAGCTTAGCACAAGAAACATGGAAGTTACGATCTGACATGGAACTGAATGTGAAGACACCTTATATACACATCCGGGGTGAACACATGACAGGGGAGAACAGGCGTGATCAATGAAACAATAATCAGGATTGACACATAAGGAATAATCTAATTACATGAATTTGGCAACTGCCAAAACGCAGACAGGGATCACAAGACATTCCTATGAACGAACAACAGCTCCGGTTAAGGAGTACTAAAGTGTACAGTCTAAAGAAAAGGGAAAGCCTGAGATATACGTGGAAACTGCAGTAGAGATAATTAGTGATAGGCAAGGAGGTTGGAGATACAGATTGGGCGAATGCTGAGAGATCGTTAGTCTATTAGTATGTGCAGCTATACAATCCCGAGTGCATGTTAGTCAGTTAGTAGAAATATACAATGTTAATCTGTGTTAGTAAATTATCGAAAACAATAAACTGTTAGTACGGTTAGTAGATAGCGGAAGGAGAGAGGAAGAAAGAACACGAGATATGAAGGAATATTGAAATCCCAGAAACCAGTAAATCACCCGAAGGAGTGGCACGCAAGACTAAACCGTGAGCAAAGACCTACACAAGACAATACGGGGTAGATGTAGTGCAAAGCATGGCATGGCAAATAAACAAGACAAGAGAATGTAAACATGGCATGATAACTAAATGATCTGAACATGAAAAATAATAAAACAAGAAATCTAAATTACCAAAACACAAAACACAATCCTGAGAATAGTCAGACATATGCAGAGGTCACTAAAACACAGAAATCAATAAACATGGCAAAGCCAGGCACGAAACTTAAACATGGAAAAGCAAGGGTCCTAACATTAAATTATTCTGCTCTAAATCTTAACTTATAACTGCAACCAGCGATTGTTTCCTTGATAAAAACGTGTTACCCTGGTTGACTTCTAGAAAATAAATAAATATAACAAGGAGCCAGTCTTTTGAACGGCTCTTTGAAAGGAACAGCTCCTCAAGATCCGGCTGCCTTCAAAGAGCCATAAATCCCATCTCTGGCAGCAGCTGACGCACCGGCTGTTCTACCCAGTGCCCACTACTGTCACTTAAGCTCGAGTGGCGTTTGTGAATATCACCTGGTGAGGAGTGGGACCGCTCCCTCGGTTAGAGGTAAGTCAATCTCTCTCTCACATTCCAGTTACATTTCAATCGTACTCACTGTATGGTGAGTCGAGGGTGAGTGTCGTTCCTGACCACACAATACATATTTAAATTGTAGGCTATAAATTACAAACCAAGCTTTGGATGCCATCCTGCTTGAACGATAGCCCATTGATAGACTGTAATCTCAGACCTCCCCTGCGATTGCAGCCCATATTACCGCTTCTCGCAGCCGTCTACTGTCCGAGACAATGAGGGGAATGCAGCATTGATCTGTTGGCTGATATTATCCCATGCATCCCGCTCAGATTTTCTGATCACCCTCAGGCCAAATTTCCCTTTGATTACATGCTTTCGCTCCAGCACCAACTGGGCCAGCAGCAGTAACCGGTTGTGGCTGTTGGGCTTTCGCGTGACATGACAGTTTAGGGCAAACAAACTTTGCTTTGAACCGTACAGCCACTGGATGGAGGGGGATGCATGAAAGGCAATTAAAATTTGCTCCACTGTGAGTTCACTGGATTTTGGAGGAGACAGCGATTTCATTAGATTGGATTTTAAAAACCGTTTGTAACGTCTATTTGTTACATGGACTGGAATGGTAGTCATATTCCAGGACAGATTTTTGTTGACATATACTGACCAGCATTAATATCTTACCCCCCAATTTCATGGCCAGAATAGAAATTATGCGCTTTTGTGATAGCCTACTGAAAAGATGGCAAAATGCAAAATTAAGTCTTTGGTGTGTTTTAATGTCATTTTAGGCCAAAAAATCTGAAGTCAAGATTTTAGTCACCAGGGCAAAATGCAGTAACGTCTTTCAGGGTTTGTTCATGAAATCTGGTCTTTTGAGTGGCAGTAAGGGGAAAGCCATCCTAAGTCAGCTGATAAACATCACCATTAGATGGCAGAGAACTTGATGAAAATGAGTACAGACACACTTTTCGAATGTTACGAGTGTGCATGCGTGTCTGTGCTCCTGCTACATGGCAGCATTGTCATATTCCATCACTGAGAAGATTGACCAAAAGTTAAGGGGTCTGTCTAGTGCCGGAATGTCCACAGTTTGGCACCCACGGTTTAAATCAAAGAATCGAGATCACTCAAATTGAGTCCACCCGGGTAACACATGGATGGTCACAGCCGATCAGTGACTCAAATGACTCACCAAGGTGATGTCAAAGGGGTCGAGTGACCAAATCCACAATCTCAAGTCGCCTAACAGCTGCAAAAGTGGCGTGTTAAACACCCACTTCAGCCCATTTTCACCAAAGACACCGCTGCAGTACTGTGTAAAGGCAAGGGTTACTCCAAAGTAGAGCCAAGAAATCTAAGTCTAAATCATTTAGTGTGTGTCCAGTTTGTTCATCAGTAACATCAATCTGATTTTGTTGTCCTCACTGCTGAAGACGTTAACAGTGATATAGAGCTCAAATGGGCTCAAATGGAGCTTCTGCAGCTTTCAGGTGACTTCTGACAGTGGATTTGGACACTTGGTTCTTTTGAACATCACCTTGGGGAGCTGGTTGAGATATTAGTCATTTGTGATAATTCACTTGTGTTATCCGGATGGACTCATTTGGAGTGACCTTGATTCTTCAATTAATCACATAGCTTATACAGTAAACTGTGGACAATCAGACCTGGCACAAACACCCCCAAAACTATTTGGCAGTCTTCCCAGAGACAGAATAATGACAATGCTGCCACCTAGCAACAGCAGGGGCGCACATGCATGAATGCAACTTTCTAAGGGTATGTTCCTACTCTTTTTCATCAAATTCATGCCTCATTAGCTATCTAATGCTAATGTTTAATGACTGACTTAGAGTGGTTTTTCACATGCCACATTTTCAAAGACCAGCTCGTGAGAAGGAACCAAAATGATGTCATTGGATTTTGCCCTGGTGACAAAATTCTTGATTTTAGATTTTTCATTGTGGCTCTGAGACATAACTTTGCAACGTGGACAAATAGAGATTTCACTGTCATCTGTCAGTCGTTCAATTCAACAAACAACCAATGCGCTCTATTAACCCCATATCATCCGACAGTTTATCCGTTGTCCAATGGACATTCGCCAACAACACAGAATCAAACTTGAATTCATGCTCATCTCAGGTATGCCCGGTATCATCGGTGTTATTGACGAGACCCACAAATTATTTCTCCGACCCAAGATGAAGAGTTATTTGTAAATAGAAAAAAGAAGTTAATTCCATCGGCACCCTGATAGTATTTGATGCCGAATACAATATTTTGGACATTGTTTAGAAATGCCCAGGATCCACGCACAAACTCGCATTTTAATGGAAAGCAGGTTATGCCAATTATTTGACTGGCATTATGTATTTGTGGGATGTCACTTCCTTGGGGACAGTGGCTTTGGTGCTGTACCTCCTTCTGCTATGCATAAATTATCCCCCGCTGCGCGATTAGCGCGAAGCGGGGGATATAGCATTGGGCTCCGTCTGTCCGTTCGTACATACTTCCGTATGGACGTATAAAATTGAGACGGCGGGGGATATTGCCATGTTAGAGGCAAACGCTTGTTTTATTAGGCTATTCAGCGAGGGTTACATTTCATAGATCATAATAATACCAGCCTATGTCATATTTTCTATGCATATTTAAATTGTAGGCTATAAATTACAAACCAATTTTAGTATGCTTCCCTGTTTGCACGACAGCCCGTTTATAGGCTGCAATCTTGGACCTCATCTGCGATTGCAGTGTGACGTACAGTTCAGGAACCACTCGCAAGAGATTGTAATCCAAAAAACGTATGCCTTTATTGGAGTCCGAGTCAAAGCCAGAAAGCACAGGAATTGCCAAGCCACAATACGAAATCCAAAAACAGTATCGACTAGACAGGCAGGGGTCAGAACCAGTAAGACAGATGGGCAAAGGCACAAAAACGATAGGCAAAAAGTCGTAGTCGATGGGCAAAGCCAATGGTCATACACAGGGCATCCAAACACAGAACTCGTGGTCATACAAAAATAGGTCAAAATCCAGAAAGGCAAAAACAGTACACAAAGGGCTATGGCAAAAATCAGAGTCGGACTATCCAGTAGAAGAGAAACAATAATCAATGGCATACGAGGAGCTCTGCACAAAGAAATATTAATCAACGTTCTGACAAGAGCTGTGAGTGAAAAGACTCCTAATATACACACAGGAATGGTCACATGCTATACAGAGATCAGCTGTGGGGAATGAGGCTAATTACACTGGGAGAATCACATGAGGGAAACCCTTACCACGAAAATTGGCGAGAGACGAAATACGAACAGGAATCACACAGACAGCCTATGACATTTAAACAGCTCCGGTCCAGGAGTTCTACGTGCATAGATAACAAGAGCAGGAAAGTAATTAAGCACGTGCGAGAGATTATCGCTGAACATAGGGAGAGGACGGTGGAAAGCAAAGGGGCGGAGAATACAACAGGGCGATGGCGAAGAGGGAATTAGTCTATTAGTAGCGGTGCAGCTTTACAACTTAAACTAGAGTGCTCATTAGTAATTTAGTAATTGAATATATACATGGTTAGTTGTGTTAGTAGACTATAATACAAAATACAAATGTTAGTCTTGTTAATAAGTAGAACAGAAGGTCGAAGGAAGAAAACGAGATACAAAGAAATGTTTTAAATACCAGACTGCCTTTAAAGCACCCGAAGTCAGTGAGCACGCAGACAGGGAAGACGGACTGAACCAACTAGATCACAAGACAGGGGAGACAAGTGCAATGGAACTGAAACATGGAATGAACCAAAAACCAGAATATTACAAAAACCAAAAAGAATAAATAAAAGAAAATAATCATGAACACAAAACCAACACATAAAACATGATCAAAAACCCAGAATCATGACATGCAGTCCACACCACTGCTTCTCGCCGTCCGAGACACCGGGTAACGTAGCATTGATCTGTAGGCTGATATTATCGCACGCATCCCGCTTGGATTTGCAGTTAACCCCCAAGCCAAATTTCCCTTTGATTATGTGCTTTCGCTCCAGCACCAACTGGGCCAGCAGCAGTAACTGGTCGTGGCTCCAGTTGGGCTTTCGCGTCCTTTTAGATTTTTCGTCCATGACAGTTTAGGGCAAACAAACTTGAACGGTCCAACATTAAAATGGTCGCAACATATTCTCGTTCTCATTGGGTAATAAGTTGCTAATTACTGGAGCAAATAACACGTTTCATTAATAACTCGTTTTACGCTATTAAGGTTTTTACAATTTATCTCTCTCCGATATACGTTCATTTGCCTAGAGCACGATATGCGGGGACCGCGTATTGTGCATTTTCAAAAGTGCTCAATAAAGGAATAAGTCCCGAGAAGCAGTGGGTTACAGTGATTTTATAACAGCGAAGAGGCGTTCTAAGGCACGACGCGCAGCGGAGAACAAGTTTCCTTAATCTCAACTTGCGCTGATCGGCCAAATCATTACAACCAGCAGCAAGAGTAGGAAATGATTGACTTTTGTCCTCCATACACTGGCGTAGCCAGCGGGGGTGCTGAGACACGTCTCTTTTTGACTGCAATGTGTAGTTCTCAATCATTTTCATGTATGGGCGCGTTTTCCAATTATCGTAATTGGCAATCGAAGACACGGTCTCTCTCCGTATGCGATCTAACAACGATTAAATCATGGGCTAAATTCAGTCCAGTTGCGGAACAAGAACAGAGAATCGGGTTGCACTAAACTTCTGTTTAGAACAATTATTAGTCCTGACCTGTTCCTAATCGGGGAGAACAAGCCGCACCTGTTAACTGTGGAGTTCTCTCGGAGTGAACCTTCTGTTAATTATGAAAATGCCTGAGAACAGGTCAGGACTAATAATTGTTTTAAACGGAAGTTTTGTGCAACCCAATTCTCTGTTCGTGTTCCGCAACGGGGCTGAATTTAGCCCATGATTTAATCGCTGTTAGATCGCATACAGAGAGAAACCGTGTCTTCGGTTGCAAATAGCAATAATTGGAAAACGCGTCAATAAATGAAAATCATTGAGAACTACTAATTGCAGTCAAAAAGGGGCGTGTCTCAGCACCCCCGCTGGCTACGCCAATGCCTCCACACCTGCCGGTGTCCTGGAAAATATGTTGAATTGTGCATTAGTTTGCTAGCCAGCTAGAGAACTAGCTTGACCCCGTTAATTAATTTTACGTGCGTTTCGGTTTTTGAGTTTCCTTGTTCTCAACTTGCGGCAATCGGCCAAATCATTACAACCAGCACCGAGAGTAGGGAACGATTGACTTTTGTCCTCCACACTTGCCGGTACCCAGGAAAATATGTTGAATTGTACATTAGTTTGCTAGCCAGCTTGTCAACTGGCGAGCATTCACTGCGGATGTGGTTGGATGTGGTTACCCTACACACAGCCCATAAAATGAACACACAAGAAAAAGTCAACAATTTATCGCTAGTAGGCTACTGAAATAACGAGCAAGTTAGCAACATAGCTTGCAACACAAAACTGATATCGAACGTTGTAATGCAATAGATAGCTATCTATAGCCAACTGGTTATCTGTTTGAAAGACTAAACTTCGCAGAGACTGAATTAGCAAGCTTAAAGTCTTGAAACAAACGTAACCTAACGAGTCAGCTGAGCGCAGAGCAGCTCGTTGCGGGCGCGGATATTTTGTGCTGCGGCCTGCTACAGTGGGTTACAGTAATTTTATACCGGCACGGAACGCGGCTCAGCCAATCACAATTAAGGATGGGAAGCACCCGTTTTATAATATGTTATTATTTTACGCAGAATCTGGAAAAACGATAAAACGACCTGGTACAAATGTTGAAATATAGAAATTGTCAACATTAAGTTTAAGGTTAGGCTTAGGTTGAGGGCAGAGTTTAAAATTGGGACTGTCGTACCGCTCTCTACATTGAAATGCATTGGAAAACTGCCGTAGCAACTGCCATTATTTTATGGAACAAACTAGCCGCTTGGACTATTTTCTAGTTTTTTCATCCATGGGTTGTATGTGGGATATTTTCTTCAATGGGCTGCCCTGCCACCAAACAATCAATCACCGTGCTCATTGTCCCAAGACTCGTGCATGAGAATTGACGTCAGCTATAGCAACGGAGATTACTCCCACCTATCTCAGAGCTACTCCTCTTCTAGGAGTTACCAGTTTTCTTAACTAGAAGTTGTTCTCAGCGGCTTTGTGAATAACTTTTAAGATTTTACTCCTACATAAAATGTTTTAGCGCAACTTAGGAGTACTCCCAGTGGTAAGATAAGATGCTTTGTGAATACAGGCCCAGATTGCTGTTGTTGGATGTCATTCATCCCAACGTATATAGTGACCTTGGTAATGTCTGGTTCGTTAGGAAGGATTTCATTGGTTTTGTCCTCTATTTCACAAACAGTGGCACCTGGGATACAGAAAGTTATTTCTGTTTTAACATTTTTTGATGATGAAGTCACCTATGACAAGCGCTGTGGCCTGACATGGGCGTCGTCTTTTTAGCTTGGAGTTCGTCACCTTGGAAATGGAGTACTGGCACAGAACATGGGGACCTGAAAATGCCTGTCTAAAAGCTCCACTTCTTGGATCAGGTCCAAGACCGGCGAGAGAACTATTAGACTTTGTGGGCAGCGGCGCTGAACTGGCCGCAGGGCCCAAGTTGACAGCGGACAAGTGTTGCTCGAGTTTCCCCAGCACATCAAACTTATTACCGAGCTGAATGGACCTCGATGACGGAGGGCGGGAGGCATTCCTACCTCAACTCTTGTCGCCCTGGAAGATAGTCCAAGGTTCTGAAGGAGCGGGTGTGGAACAGATTTGTGCCTTGGGTTTAGCTCCAAGTCTGGAGTCATCCTTGTGGGTCGGTGGCTTCGGCTCGCTGGTTGCCGCGGGACCTGGTCAAAGAAGCGTGTTGGTGTTTTCATGAATGCTGGAGGCCTCCGCAGCCAGCAAGTCTAGGAGACGCTCATCCTCTTGGATGTGATGGAGCTTGGATATCTGACCTTTGAGCCCTGTGATTTTTTGACTTAGCCGAATACATCCAGAGCTGTCTGGAGTAAAGGTGAGTGGTGGCTTTGATATAAAATAAAATGGCAGGGTGGTTAAAAATAATTGTGCTTCTTAAGCGGCGAGCAAAAGCTTGGTTATGGTCTCCCAGGAGAGGACAGTCAGAGGCTCCAGCTATTATTTCTATTATTATCACTATTGCCCTTACGATACTGAGTGGCATGTTTAACCTTTTGAGTATTTTTTTGACCTAGTTCCTAAAATGTCACGGCCCGCTGCTGTCTATCTCTTAAGGATTGACAGTTTAGATTTTTTCAACATGTAGAATGGCAAAGGGATTCTGCGTGCAACTATTATGATTCTACTCTGCCAGTTGTCTGTTTTTGTTATTTTTCATTGTTATGCATCTTTTCTTTATTATTCTGCTTCCCGGTTTCTGTTTTGCCATTTGTTTATTTTCTGTTTTGTGCACCAATGTCTACCTCTGTCTTGTGATCAGTGTGATAAGTTCGGTCTCCGCAGTCTGCGTGCCCACATGCTATGGGTGATTCAGTGGTTTCTGGTATTTCACTGAATTACTTTAATTCTCGTTTACTTCCTTCGCTCTGCTTTCTCTGATTACTACTACTAATAATAATAATAATAATAATAATAATAATAAATAATATTTACATTTATATACTGAGTCAAAGAAGAAACTTCACACTCATAAATTTGTAAATATTTTCTTTGAAACTTTTAATAAAAGAGTTTTTATTATCACTAGGCGTAAATGCGTTGTCAAAGACATCACGACACATATCTACTCCGACGTGCACAGGTACGTAGCACGTGCAAGCGTACTTTAAGCTAAAACCATGTTTTTTCGTGTTCCTAGTCACGTGACCATATGAGAGATATGCAACTGAGCTTACATTAGCACGTTAAAGTGACATCTCAAAAAAACAAGTTTTTACAGTTAATTATTCATTGATTTTCAATGCCATGGCTGTCAAACATTCAGCGTGAACGTGCCATTGGCATGCTGAATACAGAAACATCTGTCACTGACGTTGCAAGGGTTATGGGATGCAGTCGACGGACTATCCATGATCTTCGGGCACGTCTCCAACAAACTGGCACCACAGCTGACCTACCTCGTTCTGGTAGCCCACGTGTGACGTGGTGTGACTGCCAAAACCATATGTAATCGCCTGCACACTGCTCTTATTCAAGTTGTAACTTACCATTTTTACTCTTGGACATTTCCGTAGCATTTCTGGTGGAACTGGTTACATTATGGACATTATTTTTATGATACACCATTTTTAATGGGTACAGAATTAAATAAAATCATTATTTAAAACCTCATTTTTTGTATGTTCAACTTATCGACCTCCAAAGGAGTGTGACGTATTTATTTTGGCTGAGTGTATTTGTACTATAGTCACTGAGCTATTATTGTGGAGGTAGACGCATCCAACATCGAAGTAGGGGCAGTGCTGTCTCAGAGAGCGGCAAAGGACGGCAAGATCCACCCTTGTGCATTCTTTTCCCACTGTCTCACCCCCACAATGTTGGGAACCGTGAATTACTGGCGGCTAAACTCACCCTGGAGGAGTTGAGACAGTGGCTGGAGGGGGCCCAGGTTCCATTTCTGATGTGGACTGACCACAAGAACCTTGAATATCTTCAGACTGCTAAAGGACTCAACCCCTACCAAGCCAGTTAAGCCATGTTCTTCGCTAGATTCTACTTCCACCCCGTGTACCGGCCCGGCTCGAAGAACACCAAGCCTGATGCCCTGTCCCGAGGATTCGACCCCCCTGCCAAGGACCTATTACCTAACACCATTCTCCGTCCTGTCCTTTTCATCAAGGCTGTGGAGCTCAATATCGAAGGGTGTGTTAGACGTGCCCAGGAGGACTCAACAGCACCTAGCAACTGCCCGGAGCATCGCCATTATGTCCCTGCCCCTGTTTTCCCCCAGGTTCTGGAGTAGGGGCAAGCATCCAACTTCTCCTGCCACCCCGGTGTTAGTCGCACTCACAGCTTCATACGTCGCAAGTTCTGGTGGCCGGAGATGTGCAGAGACATCCAGAACTACATCTCAGCCTGCTCGGTCTGTGCCAGACTAAGGCCAGTCATCAGTCACCACATAGTCTACTCCAACCACTCCCCACACCTAGCCGCCCCTGGTCACACATCTCACTTGATTTCATCACTTGCTTACCGCCCTCCAGTCACTGGACCACCATACTTACCATAGTTAACCGATTTTCCAAGGCAGTACACTTTGTTCCCCTCACCAAACTACCCTCTGCTCAAGAAACAGCTTTACTACTCATTCAGCAAGTTGTAATCTTACACGGCATCCCCAATGACATTGTTTCAGATCGTGGTCCACAATATACCACTAGGTTTTGGAAAGCATTTTGTGCACTACTAGACACAACTAAGTTTATCTTCTGATTTCCATCCCCAGTCTAATAGCCAGACCGAGCGGGCTTACCAATGTCTTGAGACTGTCCTCAGGTGCCTGTATACTGGGGCTGCATTCTAATCCGAAATAAGATACTCCCTCCACTTCTTCCCTCCAATCGAGTGAGCCCTCCAAATGACGTAGCAGGTGAGTAAGCCCTTCCCGAGCAAAGGAGGGCAATGGAGGGGACTTAGGGGGAGGGTTGCGGGAAATCGGATGGTAAACGACCCTCGCCGCATTTCTTCCGCACTTCGACATTTGTCAACAAGCTAATGGAAAGTCAGTGTTGCCATGGAGCCAACTGAGTTAGTTGCCTGTATGATTTACCTTCTACAGTTCACGCGGAATCTGTATCGCATGTTTATGGCAAGAAGAAGATGGCGTGCTCGTTTGATTGCTATGCAGGATAGAATACATTCATAGGCAAAACCCGTGTATTTGCGTCTATGCCTTCACTTTGAACGTAATCTGTCTTGCGAAAAATTTGTTTCGCGTCCAGTGAGAAAGCGGCTTTAAGATCAGCAGCAGTCCTTGCGGATGCTAGGCTATAGGCTATCTACAGTAAAAATGAACGTGAAGTTACATGCTTAAAAATAATGCAAAACTGATGCCCCTCACACCCAAACTGTGCTATTTGTATGTAACTCTGTCATAAATTACACACTACCAGAGATGCCAAGGCTTACATCTTAGGCGTGAATTTCTCCTCTTAGTGGCATTCACGTTTCTGTGCCGTAGTCAGCAATTATTCAATCAAAGTGCACTGAAGAAATTCACTCGTGGAATTGAAGTCATTGTGCATCAAGTTAATCAGTTTCACGTGTATTACAGTGGATTTCCCCACTAATGACGCAGAAATCGATTACGACTCGGGAATTCTAAGGCTTATCTTTACTGAGGGATTAAAAGCAATGGAATTGCATAAAAATGTTTCAAATGGTCTTATTTCATTAAAACAATTTAAGCGATCATGAAACACTTGCATTGTTTCCAATCCCTGAGTAAAGAGAAGCACGAGAAGTCCGGAGTCAAGATCGCTTTCCATGTCACTTGTGATGAGGTGCAGCTTTACACAAGTGAAATGGAAACTTCAATGCACAAGGATTTGAATTCAGCATGAGAATCTCATAAAGCATTCAATGAATAATTACGGACTATGGTGAAAAAGCCTAAAAAATGTGTATGACCTACGCCGAATGCGTGAGACTTGGTATTTCTGCACTACCTTCTGCACCTCCTTTAGCCAGCAGAAAAAAAAATGGCGGACGTGAAATCTTTACTGAGGGAGAATGAGCACAGCATTCTGGGCAATATCAAAGCTTGGAGGAATGTTCGTTGTTGTCTTCGTTTGAGGGAGGATAATCGAGGGCTTGAGCAAATGAAAATGCGCCCCTCCCTCCGCAAAACTGGATTAGAATGACCCTGCAAGTGGCAGCCATCTTAAATCCGGGATTTTTTGGGGTTTCCCCCCTCGACTAGAGGGCGAGTGAACATGACGAAGCAGGCATTTTTTCGGATTGGAATGCAGCCCTGAAACCCTGCCTCCTGGAGCCAGCAGTTACCCTTGGCTCGAGCATGTCATCAACAGCCACACCTCCTCATCCTCCAGACTGCCCCCCTTGGAATGCTGCCTAGGGTACCAGCCGCCCCTGTTCCCCAGCCAAGAGGAAGAGGTGGGGGTTCCGTCTGCCCTAGCCTTCACCCGCAGATGCAAATGGACTTGGAGAATCACATGCATCAACCTGATTAAGGCGGCTGCCCGGATGCAGAATCAGGCGGTCAAGGGGCATACTCCGGCTCCAGCCTATCATGTGGGACAGTGGATGTGGCTCGCTACCAAGGACATTCTGTTGAGGGGTGGGAAGCGCAAGTTGTCCCCACATTACATTGGCCTTTTCCCCATCATCAAGGTGCTCAGCCCCACTGCTGTGCACCTCAGACTGCCCTCCACCATGCGCCGAGTGCACCCCACTTTCCATGTATCTTTTATTAAGCCTGCTGTTTCTCACCCTTTGTGTTCTGCCCCTGAGCGCACCCCCCCCCCCACGTCATCAATGGAGGTGAGACTTTTACAGTCAGGAGCATACTGGACTGTTGCCATCGGGGCCACGGCCTCCAGTACCTCATCGACTGGGAGGGCTACGGTCCCGAGGAGCGAAGCTGGATGCCTGGCATTTCATCCTAGACAAGGACTTGATCAGAGACTTTCATAGTTCTCATCCTGTGCCACCAAGTAAAACGCTGAGTTTTGTAAGGGGAGGTACTGTTATGATTCTGCTCTGCCAGTTGTCTGTTTTTGTTATTTTTCATTGTTATGCATCTTTTATTTATTAGTGCTTCCCGGTTTATGTTTAGCCATTTGTTTGATTTCTGTTCTGTGCACCAGTGTCTACCCCTGTCTTGTGATTTCTGGTATTTCACTTAACTACTTCAATTCTCCATTACTTCCTTCACTTTGTCTTCTCTGTTTACTAATAATTCTAACATTTATATTTTGTATTATAGTCACTAACCTAACTAACCGTTGTACATATTACTAATTAATTAATGAGCACTTTGGCTAATTTGTAAAGTTGCCCCGCTACTAATTACAACTAATGTAATCTCATCACTCGCCCTGTTCTAATCCCCTCCCCTTGCTTTGCTTTCCCCGTATCTCCCTTTATTTCTGCAAAATCTTTTGCACATGCTTTATTGCTATCCTGCACTCTTATCTGTGCACTTGGAACTCCTTAATCGGAGCCGTTTATCTGTCATAGGCAGTGTTTCTCCCAGAATTGGATGTTATTTGTAGTGGTAAAGGGGGTGAGGGGGGCACTGCACATTTACAAACCTGAAGTTATTCATATCGCGTGTGAAGCTGCACCCCTGAAAATATTTCTGTTGCCACAGTACTTTGACATGTAACTGAGAGTTATGTTTTAGTATTGTCAATGAATGAAGTTGGACTTTATTTCACTTGAATACTTTTATTTTCAGTTTAGGAGAACCCATTTCCTCACCCTCTGACTGCTCATATGTAGGCTGCCCGCAGGTATCAATGGAAACAATTAAAATGAAATAAGTGACAGCGAGTAAAACTAAACTTAAGATCTGTAGACAGAAGAAGCTTTTAAAAGGCAAGCACTCATAACATATTATGCTGATGCCTCTAGACAGGGTCCTTCTCTTTTTTTACCAAAGAAACACCAAAACTTTTTCATTCTCCCCCATAACCTTTCGCCAAAATTTACGCAACTTCCAATGCATTTGAGAGTCACGGCTGCTCAATCAATGGTAACATTTGGGCTGCAATTTGAAGAATAATAAGGAACTAATTCACTAGCAGTACTTGGCTGATGAAAGCATCAAGAGATTGGTCAAATAATGACTATTTTTGGCCAAACAGTGGGACAAGGACATGAAATCACATTACATGGAATCTGTACTATCCATGCAGCCCCTGACTGGCTGCTTCCATTAACCCATTAATGACCAACAACTAAAAATAGTACCTTAAGGAAAAACCCCACAGTTAGAGTTCTGAATGAGATAGGAACTTGCTTTTTGGTGTGTGGCATCTTGGGGTGAGTGGCTACACATAACCAATTTCAAAATTGTGATCAAACATATTTACCATATCATATTTAGGGGTCAAACTTTGATTTTTGGAGAAAACTAAAAATACACAAAAATGAGTTCAACAGTCATTTGACAGTTTATCTATCAGATGTACACTAAAGTGTTATAAATGTACTTATAGCACAACTTCTCCTGAATCCAACGATGCCAAGCATTTGATTCAGCTCTGTACGGATCCTGGGATACAGCCCTTTAAGTTAAGGTACTATTTTAGTTGTTGATAGCGGATTTTTTCTACTTTTGTAATTTCTTCTTAAAATGCCTTGGAAATATAAATTCTGGTTATGACATGGTCAGAAGATTTAAGGCATTTTTGTTCCACCCACAGACATGTAAGAATAAATTGGAAAAAAGTTTGATTTTCATGGAAATTGAAAAAAAAAAACGCAATCATATTTGACCAACTACTAAATATAGTACTTTTCGGAAAATGGGTGCTGTAGCCACATACTCTGACCGATTTGAAACATTCCAACTGATTTGTGCTATGCTCAGCTGGTACTTTCAGCGCTGTAAAGGAAATTCTACATTTCCACTATGGTCATTAATTGGTTAAGTAGATTTCAAAATAAATGAAATAAAAATAAAAGCATTACTTATAAGATTAATTAACCACTGCGCAATGTAACGTCAGTGCGCTAACCTGAAGATGCGGCACTCAAACACTGATCTATATAGATCAGAGCACTCAACATGTAAAAAGCAGTTGGCTGACAACTGCTTACGTGGCCTGACATTCAGAATAAATTATGACTATTCAGTTCCCACGACATTATCATGATTTTTATTATTATTATTTTTATTATTCAGTCTGACATTGTCTCCACTGCAACCGATTTCTGCAGAAAGAGGGATTTAAATCCCGCCTACTAAACATCAGCAGCGACTGTTGTGTCAAGCCGGTGTGCCATCGGTTTTGTTGTTAGTTGCTGCGTTTAAAGGACTTAGCAACTTTTTTGGAGAGGCAAATAATTTGGCTTTTATAATTGAACGTTAGCTGGCTGAAAAAACTTGTTGACTGATATAACGATGCTTGGCAATATACGATTCCAAAAGGATAACGAAGGAGTAGCGATTCAAAGTTAGTGTCCACACCAAGAACAACAGTAAGAACAAACCGAGGGAGTTTTTGGTCCTCGGTCATCCTGAGGACAAAAATACTATAATATGTTGCATTTATTAGTTTATATGACTCGAACAACATTGATATTACCTTAACCTTTTTATGGAAGGTGCGCATTTGCGAGTGCGCGCTTATAAATGCATTTGAGATTTGTAAAAAAATAAATTAAAATGCACACCTAAGGCTGAAAAATAAAGTTTCCAAGCGAAAATATTTGCGCACCTTCAGATTTTTCAAGAAAAACTTGTTAACTGATCGCAAAAAGCGCAGGTCGCGTTGTTATCTCAGAAGGATGGATTTAATATTATATTATTCTTATTTTCTTATGCGGCGGTTAATATACTTGGGGGGCCCGCCCAGGTAAAGTCAATGTGGGGAAAACACTGATAGGTTGTCTATGTGTTCCCAGTCTGCCGACTGTTTTTGTACCGTTGCCATTCTCACCCACTGTCACCGAACTCAGCCAGTTCCAAGACCCTGAGCTTTGGATTGTGATTTGTGACACAGTACTTCTCTGATCTCTGGCTTGAACTCGGACTGAATAAATGATTTCGACTTTCAGTTACTTCTGGTTCCTGGGCTATATCATTACAGCATGTATATATCCTCATTTATGGAATTTCATGATACAGTTCTTGTTGGGATTCTGGATTCTGCTGTCATGTTAAGTTCTGTGCCTGGCCTAGCCATGTTTAGTATTTCTGTGTTTAGTGACCACTGCTCTGTCTGACTATTCTTAGGATTGTGTTTTGTGTGTTGGTATTTAGATTTCCTGTTTATTATTTTTCATGTTTAGATCATTTAGTTTCCAAGCCATGTTTTCATTTCCATGCTTTGCACTTTGTCTCCCCTGTCTTGTCATGTGTGTATCTTTGCTCACGGTCCCTTGTCTTGTGTGCCACTCATTCGGGTGATTTATTGGTTTCTGGGTTTCAATCTTCTTTCATTATCTCGTGTTCTTCCTTCCTCTCTCTTTTTTACTGTCTTACTAACACATACTAACAGTTTATTGTTTTTGCTAAATACTAACCCACACTAACCTTGTATATTTGGACTAACTTACTAACAAGCACTTGGGATTGTATAGCTGCACTTACTAATTGACTAATGATCTCTCAGCTGTCGCCCAATTCTAGTCTCCGCCTCCTTGCCTATCCCTAATTATCTCCGCTGCAGTTTTCCACTTATATCTCATGCTTTCCTTTTCTTTAGACTGTGCACTTTTAGTACTCCTTAACTGGAGCTGTTGTTTGTACTTAGGTTTGTCTTGTGATCCCTGTCTGCGTTTTGGCTACAGCCAAATTCATGTAATTAGTTTATCCCTCATGTGTCTCTCCCTAATCATTGTTACCATTGATTGCACCTGTTCTCCCTGGTCATGTGTTCTCCTGGATGTGTATATAAGATGTCTGTTTGCTTCACACTCTTGTCAGATCGTTCTCCCTAGTTTTCTCGTGCCACGGTTCTCGCCTTGATTGCTCAGTGTTTATCTTTCTGACTGGATTGCTCGACTATTGATTTTGGTTTGCCCTTTTTGGATATTGTTGCATCTGTGAGTTTTACCTTTTTCTGCCCGACCTTGATTTTGTGATTACTGCCCTGGTTTTGGATTCGGACTGTCTTTGGCTTATGAGTTTTTCTCCTCCAAACCTACGCCTGTGTACCGAACCCTTTTTGTCTGACCACGAACTTTGTTATTGGTGCCCTGGTTACGATTCTGGATTACGCCCATTGGATACTGTTTTTGGATTGTGGACTTTGTACCGTTGCCAGCTCTGTTGGGGGGTTTCCCCCTTCAGAAATAAAGCCTCCTTTTTGCATTCTACTGGTTGTCGCACTTGGTTCATTTCGTAAATCTCAACAGTTCTGTTTGATAGGAATGAGCTAAATTCAGGAACAACCCCAATTCCAAAATAGTCAGGGCGAAGTGTAAATTGTGTATAATTGGGTGGCACTGTGGTGTGAGGCTCTATTGCCTCATAGCAAGAAGGTCGTGGGTTCAAATGCGGCCTGGGGCCTTTCTGTGTGGAGTTTGCATGTGTTCCCGTGGGTTTCCTCCGGGTACTCCGGTTTCCCTCACCCACAAAACATGCAATATAGGAACACTCCTGTATGGCTGTGTGCGAAAGTTTGGTGGTGGTCTGAGGGGCCGTAAGCGCATACTGGCAGCCACGCTTCCGTCAGTCTGCCCCAGGGCAGCTGTGGCTACAAAAAAGCATAGTTTACCACCATCAGAGTGTGAATGTGAGTGAATAATGTATCCATTGTGAAGCATCTTTGAGTTACCAGAAAAGCGCTATATAAAATTGATGCATTATTATAAAATCAAAATCCAATGACTTTCAAATCACACCAGCCAGTATTTTATTCACAAGAGAACAGAGAAAACATAGCAAATGTTGAAACAATTTTATCTACAAAATGAGCTAATTTCAAATTTGATGGCTGCTACAGGTCTCAAAAAAGTTGGGGCAATGGCCTGTTTACCATGGTGTAGCATCCCCTCTCCTTTCTAACACAGAGTGTAGGCGTCTGGGCATTGAGGAGACAAATTTCTTCAGTTAAGCCATTGGAATTTGATCCCACTCCTGTTTAATGCAGGCTTCCAGCTGCTGTAGAGTTTTGGGTCTCCTTTGACTGACTTTTCATTCAATTATGCCCCAAATGTTCTCAATCAGAGACAGATCAGGATTGCAGGCAGGCCATTTCAGCACTCGGACTCATCTACTACGACGCCATACTGTTGTATGTGATTTTGCATTGTCCTGCTGAAATACACAAGGCCTTCCCTGGAATAGATGTCGTCTGGATGGGAACATATGTTGCTCTAAAACCTCTATATACCTTTCAGCATTCGTGATGATTTTTAAAACATGCAATTGTCCCGCCCCAGATGCAGTAATGCATCCCCATACTATCAGAGATGCTGGCTTTTGAACTGATCGCTGATAACCGGAGGCGTGGTCTTTCTCCGCTTTAACCCGGAGGACACAGTGCCCATGATTTCCAACAAGAATGTCAAATTTGGACTCAACTGACCACAGGACACTTTGCAACTTTGCTACAGTCCATTTTAAATGAGCCTTGGCCCACAGAACACGGCGGTGCTTCTGGGTCAAGGTCAGCAATGGCTTCCTTTTTGTTTGGTAGAGTTATAGGTGGCACCTGTGGATGGCATGGCGGACTGTGAATATAGACAGTGGTTTCTTGAAGTATTCCTGGGCCCATTTAGTAATGTCAGTGACAGAATCATGCCAATGAGTGATGCAGTGGCGTCTGAGGGCCGAAGATCACGGGCATCCAGTAAAGGTCTTCAGCCTTGTCCCTTACGCACAGAGATTTTTCCAGTTTCTCTGAATCTTTTGATGATGTTATGCACTGTTGATAATGAAACTTTTCAAGACGTTGAGGAACATTGTTTTTAAAGTATTCCACAATGTTTTTACAATAGCCTTCACAGGCCTTCACAGAGTCCCTGGCCATCATTATTTCTGAGAGATTCAGCCTCTCTAAGACATCCCTTTAATAGCCAATCATGTTACACATCTGATGCCACTTAACTTAATTACTTGATAAATGTTCTTTCAGCTGATTCCCTTATAAATTAATTGCTTTTTCAGCCCTTTTTTGCCTGTGTTGCAACTTTTTTGAGACCTGTTGCAGCCATAAATTTTGAAATAAGCTCATTTTGTGGATAATAATGTAAAATGTCTCAATGTCAAAATTTGAAATGTCAGTTTAAACATTTGAAATGTTATCTATGTTCTATTGTTAATGACATATTGGCTCATGTGATCTGAAAGTAATTGCATTTGGATTTTATTCACAATTTACACTTCGTCCCAACTATTTCAGAATTGGGGTTGTAAAAAATACAAGTGTGCTCATGCATATAAGAGAATGGGTCTGCACAGGTGTGTGCACACTTGTGTATGTCTGTCTTGTGTGTGCGAATATTAGTTAGTTTAGGCAAAGCTCTTTACCAGATGCGCATGTATTGATCACAGTCCTGAAACAACATTGATAAACAAAACCAAGCCCTAATGCCACTGTACTGTACAAACCTAACAGCAGGATGCAGTCATCCAGGGAGTCTGAGCAATGTCTTTTACATTCTAATGACTTGTGACTTCAAACCTTTTGCTGGGATTAATTTGGCTTGCAAATGTTTGACTGTTGTGGTTAGAATTAATCTGCTGTTTCAAGAGAAAAATCCATTCGACTTAAGCATTCGACAATCACTGCTCAGGGGGTCTCTGCTTCAATTGCTGAATGTTGTCAAGCATAAGCACTCAAATATCTTTCTGGTATCACTCTATAATTGCACCCTTTAATGATTGCTGATGAAACGAGATGAAAATAAAAATCAATGAGATGTATGTTTTATTTGTCGACTTCTATTACCATTGTTTTCCATATGTTTTGGCGATATTAACTTTTGCATTTTGATCAGTGACTAGCAAAATTTGAGTGAAAGCATCAGAAAAGGAGATGCTAAATGGCTGGCAATCATGAAAAAGAAATGTTTTTTCATCTGCATAATTCATTTGATTATACATTTCCTACACTGCATTTAAGGATGGTAAAAGAGTACTGGTATTAGTTTTTTTTTTAAATATCCTTTTATCTTAGATTGTGCTTGAGCAACTTCCCATGGTTTTAAAGCTGCAGTAAATAAATTTAAAAAGAAAGAACAGGAAGACAAGGCTATAACAGTTCATTTTAGATAGAAACAAAAACTGAAAGGAGTGAAAAAGGCATTTGATTTAAATAGGAGATTTTAAACTAACTACTATAGGGAATGCTCTGTATAACTAGACATGCTGTCTTCTCTCTGTATATCCAGACTGCATTCAGAATCTTTCTGACCCTTGTTGTAAATCCATCGTCTTTCTCTCTAGAGTCAAAGGGCTGCAAAAATAAATATGTGTAGGGGCTGTCTTCCTCTTCAAATAATGAATCCCATTATGAGTTTATAAATATTATCGGGCTTCCATATTTTTGCAGTTGTTGACCATAAGCGGAGAGGATGGGCCCCTTGCTGTGACCAGGGCCCAGAGAGCCTTGCCAGTCATGCTGGGCCATCAGGCCCTTGGCTGCTGTTCTAAGACTAAAGCTAGGTGTCCCTGCTGGAGCACAGAATGCCTTCAGGCCTGGGTGGAAATCCCTAGGAAGGGCTCAGCAGCTGTGAGAGACTCTGTTTATTGTGCTTGATGGGTCTAAATACCACACTTATGTCTGGGTGGCAGAAGGAAGTACAGACTGCAGCACTGCTGCATCGAAGAAGATATAAGCAGCATCCGCAGGGGTAATTTTGAAATATACAGAAGGCGCCACCATACTGGATGAGGATGAAGATATCCTCTAAAGTTGACTCAGAAAACCTGAAGCGAGATCACATGCCCTGAGCAGCTGGCTACCAGCAGCCCCCCCACCCCACAATCCAACCAAACCAATTCTCTTCCAAGAAAGAACTTTAAAAGGCAATCACTTTTAAAGAGGAAATTTGATCCTTTCCTGAAGTCACATTTTCCTTGTTAATTATTCCCCAGTTCCCCTGTACACACTCTATCACTGGATAAAAGTCTGAATGTATTAGTTATTATGATTGGAATATTTGACGATCTTTGATGTATTTATCTTACCATTGTGTAACCATGGGTTGAGGTGAGATCTCAGATTTGCTCTGAAGTGTTTAATTATTTATAGGACCTTTGGGATTTGCATTACAGTTGAAACTGAACTGATTGCTGTTGTAAAATAATTTTCTCTCTCAGTCAATGAACATCTGGTTAAATTTGAACATAAATGAGTGGAGCCTGCCTTGTAAAATTAGTTTGCAGACTTACACAGCAATAATGATTAGAGTACAGACAGTCATAAAAAGCAGTATTGTGAGAAGTCTTGAAGCCATGTACAGTATCAAGCCATTCCAGTGATCTAAGCAGTATGCTTGAGGTGGAAAATGATGTCTGGAGATCACATTGTGCAAATCCAGTGTGCTGGCAGGATCTGGCCTGGACCCCATGGTTGACCTGCCACAATGTCACATCGTCTTGAGAAATGCAGCCTATTTCTGCATGTGATGGGAGTGTGCATGTACACCTTGAATGCCTTTAAGGGATTGCTGTGGCATTATTTCAGAAACTCCGTCTCTGACTCCTAACCAGTAGATGCTGATTTTTTAAAAATAATTTTTTAGAGAAGAGATCTTTGATAAACTTGTTTGCTGAATTTTATCAAGGTACATCATCCTGGAGATACTCTTCTCCATTGTAGGAGAGACCAAAGTGAAGCAGTTTTGTGAAACTTTAGCACCATATGACACATATACATCAAATGAGACACCGCACAAATGAGCACGAGGCTCTTCTGTGAAGACATTGGCCCGAAAAATGTTGGAGAACAATGGCAGAATGCATTGTATCATGCGCACACATATGTACAGATACAGATGGCTTAATTTCGTTACCCAGAGTGAAAAATAGTAAAACAGTATACCATGACATGCTGGTAATATATGAAAATAACTCCACTTCTATGTGGTGCACTTGTTTAATCTCAAATGTTTACTTGCAATGTAAGTGCATGCATTTTACTCCTTAGACCTCCCTAACACTTAAACTGCATGTATATTTTGATTTCATGGTGGTTAAGTACAAAGTTGCATTCTTTGCCCCAAGCCAACAACCACAGTTTTGTAGTTTTCGAAGTAAAAAAAAAATAAAAAATCAGTCGCAAATGTGACCACTGGGATTGAACAGGTTAAGAGTACAATTATTTCTGTTTAGTGACTGCCAGAGTGTCAAATTGCACTAACACCATGGTTACCATATTCATATGCTTATCTAAAGGCATGATTTTTGGGTTCATATGCAAAGTCATTCCTTCCGCCACTCCTAAATTATGTTGTGCAGATGCAGTCAAAGCTACCATTGGCCACCTGAGGTTTGGTCAATTGTTTTATCGTCTTGCCAAAAGCGGAGCTTTTGCAAGATATGTTGGTCGGAATGTTTGTTTATTGTTTGTTTGTTTTTAGCTGCGACCAAGCAGCTCTATGAACGCTTCTGTCTGTCTGTCCGTCTGTGATACCTTTTTCACCATGTTCCTGTCGTCGTATCATCATGAAATTTTCAGGAGTTATTCACCAAAGTGATGTAATGCACAAGATAGAGGTCAAAGGTCAAGTTCACAGAGGTCACAACCTTGTTTGCAGGTTTTTGCGCTGTAACTCCAGTTAGAATTCATGGATCGCTATGAAATTTTGGAAATATCTTCTAGGCATACAGGAGGTGTTTCCGATTGTTTTTCAAGGTCATCCGTCAAATCCCAAGGTTACAAAGGTAAAAAAAGTGTCAATTTTGCCCGATTTGATGGTTTTCGCACCGTAACTCAACTTTAATTCAATGAATGGCTATGAAATCTTAGAACAAGCTTCTTGGTATAGAGGAGGGATTCCCTATTGATTTTCAAGGTCATCTGTCGAATCCCAAGGTCACACCGGTCAAAAAAGTGTCGATTTTGCCCCGATCTCACAGTTTTCACAGTTTCGCACCGTAACTCCACTTTAACTTGATGGATGGCTATTACATCTTAGAACAAGCTTCTTGGTACAGAGGAGGTGTCCCCTATTGATTTTCAAGGTCATTTGCCAATTTCGACATTACACTTGTACAAGAAACCACCAGTCATGGACACTAGGCCTCGTGATGGATGCTAGGCGAGGTCGCAGCTATTAGATCCTTCTGATCTACTTGTTTTGTCTGTAATCATTTTTCTTGAACACTTTTCTCTGCTGTGCGCATTTCCTGCTCCTTGTCATCTCTTGTGCAGTTGCCCACCAATGACTCATCACGATTCCCATCATTCGGGGGACTCCATCAAGGTCAAGGTCAAAGGTCAAAGTCAATGTTTGGTAAATTAGAGGGGTTGACGAAACCCCTATTTTTTGAGTAGCTTTGATTGGATCGACTTCAAACTTGGTGTGAATGTAGTATATGGTCAGGCGCTCAGCTGATTAGTTTTTGGTGGCGATTGACCTTGACCTTCATGGTTCTCGCTGAAGGTCGAAAATTTTTGACCCCAAGGTCAAATTTTGAACTTGCAGGAACTATGTCGCGTAATGCCTCATGTGAAAGCCCTTGCTGACCGCTTTCCAGATCAGTCAAAATTTCTGCGCTGTGACGTTATTTGGTGACGTTATGACGAAAAAAAGGATTTTTACCGGAAATTTTTCTTGAGCAGTTTTCTCTGCTCTGCGTGATGCTAGCTCCTTGTCATCTCTTGTACAGTTGCCTACCAATGACTCATCACGATTCCCATCATTCGGGGAACTCCATCAAGGTCAAGGTCTGTTTTGGTCAATTTGAGGGGTTGACGAAACCCTTATTTTTGAGTTGCTTTGATCGGATTGCCTTCTAACTTGATGTGAATGTAGTGTATGGTCAGGCGGTTAGCTGGTCAGTTTTTGGTGGCGCTCGGCCTTGACCTTCATGGTTCTCGCTGAAAAAAACACGACCCTTTTGGCAAGATACCGTTCAACCTACGGTTGACATCCTTCATTTCTTTTTGTTGCTAATCAAGAGCTATAGTTACTATAGTTGTGTACAAAAAATAGCAGTGCATTAAAAAATGAGAATAAAGTGCCATTTTTTTTAAATAGCCGTCCGTTCCATATTTCAAATGTAGTGGAAACATTGCACATTCAATTCCAAATCAACGCATTAACAAATTTGATAAAGTCTGTGTTGTTCTTTTACAGGAAGCAAAGAAAAAGAATATTAATCTGTTCAAAAATAGCAGTGTCAACAGTTTTCTCTTCAATTCAAATTCTAAATTACTGAACAAATATTTAGTTGCATAATATCTGTTTTTAATTAGTGCTGCACATCTGCTTTGTATCGAATCAACCAATTTCTTGCACCCAGGATGAACAAACTATATTCACCAGTTCCTGTGAATTTTTGGTTTTTGCTTCAGAAACTGCATTTTTCACGTCACCCCACAAGTTTTCTATGAGGTTGAGGTCAGCTGGCCACTCCATTACCTCAATCCTGTTTGTCTGGAACAAAGATGTTGCTTGCTTACTCGTGTGTTTGAGGTTGTTGTGTTGTTGAAACACCCATTTCAGGGGCATTTCCTCTTCAGCTAATGGCAGCATGATCTCATCAAGTATTTTGATTTATTTAAACTGATCCATAATACGATAAATAGGCCCAACACCATACCATGCTTTTTGAATTGCCATGTATCACTGTTCTCACAGTGTACTGTGGCTTGAATTCAGTACCCGGGGGTCGTCTGACATGCTGTCGATGACCACCAGACCCGAAAAGAACAATTTTACTCTCATCAGTCTGCAGAATGTTAAGCCATTCCTCTTTGAGCCAATCAATGTGTTTTAACGGATTCTGCACATGCCGTTTTTTCAACAATGGTGCTTTACGGGGGCTTCTTGCTGATAGCTTACCTTCAATCGTCTCATGACTGTAACAGCACTTACAAGTAATTTTATATCATCTTAGATTTTTCTGGCAATGATGATTAACTGAATCTTTGCCATTCTAACTATTCTTTGATCCATTTTAGCGGTAGTTGCGTTTCCTTCCGCATGTTTCAGGTTTTTGTTGCCATTTTAAATGAGATCATTTTAGCTGAGCATTCTGTAATTTATCCATTTTTCCCTCTCCAATCAACTTTTTAATCAAATTACCTTTTTCCCCCACCGGCAGGGGTCGGCAGCTTTTTCAGAGTAGCGCACAATTGGCGATCGCGCTACAGGGTTTCAAATTGGGAAGGGACTGCCGGATTTGGGTTAAGAATAACAGCTTTGTTCGTTGCTCCAGCGCCTCCTGTTGGCCAGACGGGCGCTCGTCAGGAAGACTCTGGGTTTGTTCTCGTCCGGGTATCCTCCGCCCTCGTTCGGAACTTACGAGGATTCGACCAATGAGTGTATAAGAATCAGTGGCTGACGGACACGTGCTTCGGAGGAGAGCCGTGAGCTGTCTTCACTATCCTGAGTTGGCAGCAAGGGGTCGCATACGAGCAAGCTTTGTACATAGTTCACTAATTGGGCATTCCAGATTCGGGTGGGATTGGAGATGCCAAATTTAAAAAAAAAAAATAAAAAAAAAATTACCTTTTTCCTCCAAACAGTGTTTGGAATGGCCCATTTCATTTTGCAATTCAGAAGGAAATATATTTTATAACAATTTGTGAAACATATGCTTTCCATCATCAATTAGTGACACCTGACTCTTCACAGAATGAATGAATTGCTAATTAAACTCCAGACTGCTATTATTTTGAACTAGCGCCTTTCAATGAATGATTCAATTTCTCAGAACAAGCAGTGTGCACGTCATAACAGTTGGGTCTGTTGTTTTATTACAGTATGACATCTACAAGCAAATTATTTGCCATGCAGAAATATCACTACTACTAATAGCAGTGGTTCATCAGGTTATTGATGTTGCACTGGTTTTTTTATTAACTACACTGTTGTTTCACAGCTTCAAAGTTCCAGTTGTAAATTTATTGTTATATTTTGTGCTTTTTCCTAGTTTTCATAATCACCATACTCACCAGGTACACAGTATAAGTAGATAGAAATAAGGCTTAATATACAACACCCAAACTTCCCGCCTCTATCTGAGACAATACCATACCCAGAGTACCCAAGTCTCCTTGAACAGGAATGATTCTGTTTCTCTGCAAATCTGGCTGTAAAATATGCTGTGAGATACTTGCCAGACTGAGGTACAGCAGTTACCCCTAACCTCCACCAATTCATTAGTTTTGTGATTCCTATTAGTTACAGGTGTAATTTATAGTGGGGCACTAGAGATATGTTCCCGCAACTTCTCTGATGACAAAAAGTTCTCCCCATAACGATTTTGATATTATTTGTGGCCCTGTAAAGGTTTAACCCAGGTTCATGTCCTGACAGGATATTATTGAGTTTCTATAGGTGTTTGATCGCACCTCCTTTACATGCAACAAAGTCATTGCTGGAGTGTAGATGAGTCAAAAATGGCTCAGTGCTAAATAGAGCTTAGAATGGAGAGGATCTTAGTGCTTAGTCCAAATGCGTGGATTTTTCACTGATATGAAAGACACAGCTGGCCTGTGCTAAAGACCACCAACTGTAAAAGTCTTGCAAAGTTAGGACTGCAAAAAAATATAGTTAGGCATAACATTGAAGTTATACTAGTAGCTAGTGCACTCAGATAATTTTAACAGATAACATAGCTAGCTATCTGGATGTCTTAACTAGCTAGCTAGCAAACTAAAGGTTGTGAGTGGGTGTACTCTGGGATGGTTTTGTGCTATTACTGTTGTCTTGGCTGATTTTTTGGGATATTTGGGTTTTTTGAAGTGAGGTTGTTCGAGGTACTTAGCTATCCCTTGTCAGTGTATTACTTGCAAGAGATAACGACATGCAAGCTCTTAGTTTGTAGAAACAGTGAATTCTTTCGATTTATGGTACCTTGTCAAGAAATGCTACCATGTTGCAAAACTATTACAGAATCTTTATTTTCACTCCAATATCCTATTATGATTCAGTGCACTTGAGCAACTTGGATAATGAGGTTGTTATAACTCACGCACATGTTTTAGCAAGCCAGCAAAATTTGGTTAAAGATAACATGCTGCACGCCATTATTGTCTTATATCTACATTTTCTGGCAAAGCCAGTGCGTATATCCAAATATTTTTATATTAATAGGTTGAAATACACTATTTAAAATTGTATTTATAAGATATCTGAGATATGAGTGAGGAAACAGCCCAAGATAGTGGTTCAACGCATGTGAACACCCACAAAGTCGCATGTCTAGAAGGGTAGCATAGTGCTTAATGACAGAACACCAGCACTGCACTCTACTTCTGTGGACTGGGAGTTTGCTGACTGCTATTTTCTGTTGGCAATACACTAATCAGGGATAAGTGCCTCAAACAATCCCACTTCATAAATCCCAAACTAACCCAAACTAACCCAATAACTGTTCTTGCTTCTCTCATGTTCTTGGTATTATACTTGCTGGTCAAACACATAGAGCATTTATAATTTTTTCCAGGATTGCTAGTTTACCATTCTGTCTTCTCCAGCTTTAAATCCCATTGGTCTGGCTATAGGGTTGTTGTTAATGTAACAATTAATTATTTTCTGAGTGAGCATCCTGCAATATTTTCTCTTAATTCAGCCAAACAAAGCAGTTTTTCTTAGTTCCTGAACATTTGACATTATGGCGATTAAAGGTTTTCACCCAACAGCAGCAATATTGGATGAAGTGCATTTCAAAGAACGACAGTAATAAAAAATTTTTTCCTGAAAATGTATTTGATTTTGATTCTATTGTGGGGGCATGTAATAATATGGGAGGGGAAAGAAAACAGAGACATGGGCACATGTTGATGTTGACGAAGGAAAGTGTTGATTTAACCCTTTATAGAGTCCTAAAAAATACCCAAAGTTTTCTTTTGTGAGTAATGATTCGAGATCCTTGAGAGTGGTACTGGGTTAGGGCACACAACCGCACTGTGAGAGGTCTGGAGAAGAAAAGAAGTTTGACACGCTCTAGGTCACTGCTGACTAGTTGAGCATCCTGATGTCACTGCCTGTGATACAGCCTGATTTTCTCTCTTTGGCTGGGAGAAATCGCCGCTGGTCTACTGCCTCACGGAGAGCCATTTTGGATGCCGACTGAAGTTACCAAATATGGCCCTCGCCTGATAAAGGGTTAAAACTGTTGAATTTAGTCCACTGCACTGTTGCTTTTACATGTGGTAGAAAATGAATAATTAAATTCCCCCCACACAAGATTTATCAAAGCTAAGTGATGGTCATGTTTATGTCAACAGCAGTTATATTATGAATTGAACTGTTTAAAAGTTAAAAGGCTGTGATTGCACTGATAATTCCTTACCTTCTACTGTGTTAAAAAACACTTCCATATACAGTCACAGGGTATTGTGTTAAACTGCAGAAAACAGAATGAAAAATTCCTAAATTTTTGGGCGGATGGCAGACCCCCACAGACCCTAGGGCAAATTTATGTCGCCAGCACTTTCCAAATTAAATCTACGCTCTACCTATTAGCAATAATAAGTTGTGTATACAGTGTGTTATATTTTTATCTTTATATTTATTGTTGTTGTTTTTTATTTTCTTATTATTGTGATTAAGTGTTAAGCATTGCCATGGCAATAAACCATAAAAAAATGGAAAAGTAAGGGGGGGAGGTGGGGAGAAACCCTCGTTCAGCTGCTCCCCCAGCTTAAAGTTGTCATGGGAGAATTGACTTCAGATTTCTGAGACTCAAAAGGAGCTGCTCTTTGACAGTCTTGTTAAGAACAAAGTGAAAAAATGAAAGAAAGAAGAAGAAAACTAAATAAACTATTGCTTTTTTTGTTGTAGCCCACCCACCACAGGGTGGATTTCCTAACAGCAGGCAAGAAAGCTGGGGCAATGACAGATTTAGACCCAGGGGGTGCCGAGTGTCAGAGGTTGAAGGGTGGTGATGGTGGATGTGGTTGCGGGTGAAGATGCTGTCATTCACATGTCAGCTTCTTGCATCGCTGCAATAGTTTATTGGTTTTAGTAGTTCGCGACATGTGAGGTACAAATGAAAACAGATCCCCTTGCGTTGCATAACATCAGAAAGACTAGTGTTCTCTGATGCAAAATCTGTTAAAGAATTATTTCACATTGCTTTCATCATTCATTCTTTTCTTCATTTTTAGGTATTGAAACAGAGGCAGCTTCAGGATCATACCTTCTGGGGGACTCAATGTGACATGGGGCAATGTGACATGCATACTGTGCCTTGCAAAAGTATTCAGCTCCCTGCCATATTACTCATTTCACAGGATGACAATTCATACATGAATAACAAATATATATGATATTTCAGTTGAAGCATACATCACAGTATATGGAATTTTAACCAGTGAAATGCAAAGAAATAAAGAATGATAGATTAAATTTTTTTTTCAAAAATAAACAAATTTTGCCCGGAATCCATACATATCAAGTGCTGGTCGCTCCCAGCAGTCACTCACTGATATGTCTGGCCTAAGTTGGAAGGCTAACGTTTGACTTGACAAATATTCACACAAAATCCATGCGAGATCTGTGATTGGCTCACAGTCGCAAGGGTGCCCCGCCCCAATAGATAGACTTGCAGCAGGTCCTGAATGAATTGATTCCAATGGGGAGAAGTGAACGTGAGCAGAGATTATCACTGATTATTTTGCCCCATGTCATAGAATTAAATACTGGACTTATTTTTCACAGACCACATAGCTTCCAAACATTATGGTGCTGCAATGGTATTTTTAAGACCAACAGATCAGGAGAAAATGAACTTTGTTCGAGACCTGTGTCTCTCTCAGCAGCGGTCACGTAACATCTGGCAATACATAAATACAGTATGGACTGCGGCAAATGACGAATTAAACTTTCAAACTGAATTAATGCTTCTGTTTATATGTTCAGTGATACTGTTATTGCCTTTAATGTTTAATCATTTTTAAATGGAAAAGGAATATATTTGATCGCTATGATCTTGTACTGGATTGATATGATATTGATATTATCAGATATTAACCCCTTTGTGCAGAAGCCAAATTTGGCTATTTTTGGGTTACCCACTTTAATGCTGTATAATTCAAGATTTAAGCTTCATAAAGAGGAAAAATGTGGCTCAATTCTGAAAAGACACTTACAGCATTTAGAATTACATAGTATTTCAGTTAATTTTCATGATTATGGTAGAGAAAATGAGCTGCAAACATAAAAAATCTTCATGAGAATTCACCATTGAAATTGCAAAAAAAATAATTCTGAGGATTGAAAAACTGCTGGGGCTTAAAACTATACATTTCTGGGGTCATAAACTCCTTGACCACAAGTACAATTTATCTTCAACATTACATTCTAGATTACCTACATGCTTTTAGCCAAATTATACACCTATCCAAGTGTCTCCCCAAAGTCTCAAAATGAAGTCCTGTCAAATCATAAAAAAATCATGTATATAACACAAATAAAGTTTTAAGGCATGAAATTTAATATGAACAAATGATTTTCTGGTTGAGTTTTGTATGAATTTATCAATCTCAGTGCAGTTAAATATCAATGGTCACCAGCAATCTCTCCAAAGACAAAATATGCCTTTTCTCCTTAATAAAGTTTAGAGTTTTGGCCATTTTACTTCAAAGTGCCCCAAGCCAGCACAAACACGCATTAAATAAACTTCTTATTAAACGGTTAGAACATTCACCCTGTAATGAAAGCTACCAGTCCCCTCTTCTAAGCTTACAAACTCATTTCAACACTTATAAGGAACAAGTGCAACTCACTAACTCAGTAATATCTGAATTCTGAAATATACCTTATTTTAATAGAACAGACACTCCACTTTCAGGGAACAATCCATTGCCTCCCTGGATTCAAAAGAAACGTGCAATGAACGTACCAGGGGGTCCACCCAAATGCACGGGCAGTTCGCGTTTTAAACAGGAAAAAAACCTCGACATTCGACTTTGTAGAGTACGTATACATTCCAAAAACAAAACAACAACAACAACAAAAAAATAACAAAGTAGCAGCCTCACCTTTTTCATGAATCCCTTTTTCCAGAGAATGAAGTATCCTGTAGCAGGAACACTCCGGTCCTGTTTCATTCGAAATAATTCCAATTGACCATATCCTTATCTCATTTAAATCCCCTAAATGTAACTGAACACTTCAAGGCCAGTTTTGCGAACGTGTTTTCTATAAATCGCGTCTATTTTAACCGCGTAATGTGCATAACGTAGACAGGATACAACCGAGCCTGCTGATACGCATAGGTTTGTATGCTCTGTGTTTGTCCAATCAATGTGTTTCACTTGCTCTAAAATGTTTAAACACTCGGGAATTGGATAAGAAACGAGCCAATCAATACATTTTTACCAGGGTAGCTTCACGAAAGTATGAAGTGTAACTCTGCAATTACGCAGAAGAGCTTGAGTGTATGATTGAGTGATTGGCTATCAACGCCAGTACTCGGGTGGATATAATGAAGCGCTGGATTTGTCAATGAATGGATCTGCGCGTAAATCCACGGTAGGGAACAACGAATTTTTTTGTATGTGACAACTGTAATTAACAGTAGAATGTGAGAGAATCAATACCATGTCGATTTTTTTGCCTCAGAAAACTGATTTTTCTGAACCATTACTTGGAATACTGTTGGCTCACTGTGGCTTAGCTGGTTGCTACTGAGGATAACGATTTTTTCTGTGTCAAGATATCGTTTTTTTAAACTACTGGATCGATGCTATAGGCAAGGATACTGACCAGTTTGCACATCAAGCTTAGCTGAGGAGTTAAATTCATGCAGCTCTTGAAAAACAGGGCGTGGAGTGAACTTCCCCATATTCAGAACCGCGTTCGAGGTCTGCTTGCTTGTGAATATTCAATAACTGATCCGGGGGTGCCATTTATTGATCGAGCACAGTAACAGCGTGCTTCCAATTTGCAGGTCTATAGATGCGGGCGTCTACATCTGCAGAAAGGGGTTAAACAAGCGGGGAAAAGCAACAAAATAAATGTTGGCCATCCACATTAAAAATGCCGAAATGTTGTGCAGCAATAGGTTGCAATAATAGGAACAAGCTATCCATCTTCTCTTTTCCAAAGAAAGTAGACAGGCAAGGAATAAATGAGAAACTGTCGTTTTACATACCAGCTTCATAGGCTTAAACTAGCTGATGCAATCATACCCTTCAAACTATAGCTAATGCTAATTACAATGAAATATGTTATGTAATTTGAGTATTATTTAATTTAGCCTTTATTATACCAGGGAATCCCATTAAATTAAACAAAATGCAGATAGGGCCAAACATTGTCCTGTTCAAAACCGAACATCCACTCCAAGAGTAAACGCAAGCAAAAATTTTTTTACCACATGTCAAATAACATTTATGAATGCCATAGCTGGCCAGCTAACTCATATTCGTAATGCTGAGGAAAGCCGTTAGTTGTGTTGTAAATTGCATGATGTTGCAAAGTAAAAGGAAATATACGCGCAACATGCAGATAGATAGATAAATAGATAGATAGATACTTATCTCAACATTTAATTGCTCACCTACTTAGCTGCCACTACTGACAACAAGATGCGACGGATAACCTGGTCAGCATTCATTCTGCACATGGCACCATGTGACTTGGTGACCTTTTGGCGAGAAACACCAATCAGCCAACCACAGAAAGCATGAATATTTATATATCCAGTTCATTTGTGACGTAAGGGCTAAACGCTGGCCTACAGACTGAGGCCAGACTTTATCAGTGAGTGACCATTGGGAGCGACCAGCTCTTGACATAGATGGTTTCCAGGCAAAAAAATATTTACTTTTCCAAAAGAAAAAAAATTCACAAATGAGCTATAAAATCCCTTGCACCATCTCCCTGTATGGCTGATGTTCAGTGAAAGTAAACCTTTCTTTAATTTAATTTTAATTTGTTGTTATAACAAATTCTGCACATGATCCCTAACAGGCAGGCGATCCGTGTTATAAATTTAAATTATAAATTGTTTGATTGGCGTAAATGCGTCCATAGGTGGCACTATAGCAAACAATTGGTCATGACTCCAAAACCATTTTTCCAATCAACTTGGAATTTTGCATGCTTCATGTTAGTCAGCATTGCTATGAAAATCAATTAGAACAAAATGATAACTGAAACAACATGGCCAACATCAGCCAATCAAATTTCAGTTGCCTCTATACTCACTTTAGCAGTGACCTGTAATCATCAAACTTTATATTCTTGTTAAAGTTGTAGAATAATGCCATTTTTATTAAAATTACTTTGTTTGGCCATATGCTGGTGCTAAACAGAGGTACAATATGTCTTGGGCAATAACTTCGAAACTACAGGTTGTAGAAACAAAATTATTTCTTGCTAGACCAATCAATCCATGTAAGCCACACCCATTTTTGTATTTTCAAACTTTCCACCATTCTGAATTGTTTGTAAGCCCTTTAATTGTTATCTCCTCCAAGCTATGAGATCAATTCACATAAAAGTTAAGGGCATGATATTGACATAAAGACCTGTATCTCCTGAATGCAATGTCCAATCATCACCAATCTTGAGATGACACATCTACAGGTCATGCAACTTCTTCACACAAAATTTGGTTTAAATCTGTTTGTATGTGGCGCTATAGCAAACAAATGATCATAACTCTTAAACCATTTGCGGGAGCAACTTTAAATTTTGCATGCTGTATAATGGTGAAAGTTGCCATGAAATCCTGGAAGAACTAAGTAATAGTTCAAACAAGATGGCTGCAAAACTGCAAAATGTTAAGTTAAGCTTGTATAATTTGTTCAAATGTTTTGTAACATCTATAAATTTTTTAAAAATAATTTCTTAAAAAGAATTTTTGTTACAATACATTCTGGGAACTTACAGTGTGTTGACGTCACTGTTAGAGTGGCGAACAGCTGTAAAATCGTCAAGAAGTCTTCTCTTTAACTTGCTCTAATTCCCACAGTTTTCAATCCGCATAAAAATTTTTATATCCAGGTTGTTGCAAAGATTGTGCTGGTCATGAAAATGTAACTATTCAGTATGAGCTGAAAAGCGACGAGAGCACTAACCCAAACTCCATTAACTCCAATATCAAATGAGAGAAGAAAATTCTGGTTGGGAAGGTGAAAAACTGTTTTATAACTTGCTTGTGTTCCCACATTTTTGGCATTACCGACACAATTTTGACATATTTTGCTCAGAAGACTCTCCTCTTCAATATGGTACCTCCATTTCATAGATTGGACTTACTATCTTTGAGGTATAGGCACTAATATGTAAGAGATGCCTTAGCTAAAATCTCCGTTGGACCAAATGCTTTAACCTGCAAAATGACCTCCAGCAGGGTGTGTCAGCTCAAACGGTGAGAAACCGACTCCATGATGATGGTATGAGGGCCTTACGTCCACAGGTGGGGGTTGTGCTTATAGCCCAACACCGTGCAGGACATTTGGCATTTGCCAGAGAACACCAAGATTGGCAAATTCGCCACAGGTGCCCAGTGCTCTTCACAGATGAAAGCAGGTTCACACTGAGCATGTGACAGATGTGAGTCTGGAGTCTCTGTGGAGAACGTTCTGCTGCCTGCAACATCATCCAGCATGACCGGTTTGGCAGTGGGTCATTAATGGTGTGGAGTGGCATTTCTGTGGGGGGCCGCACAACCCTCCATGTGCTCGCCAGAGGTAGTTAAAAAGATTATTGACGTTTGCTGTTTTCCTTGAATCCTGAAGGGCAAATGTCACTGGCTGGAGAGTTCAACTGCATAGCATACACAAAACTGTGCCATTCAAAGCCTGTCCCCTAAAATTCGCTGGAGATGGTGAGCTGAATTTTAAAAAAAAATAGCTCCAGGGTTGGCCACAACTGGTGGACTGAACATACAAAATAATCACTGGTGATGATGGCAATCCTTCCTCTAACCGTACTAATTTTTTTCTTGAGTTAAAATTTTTCGTTAATACATTATAAGGTGAATTTGTTCAAGTAAAATGATGTTCAGTTCCATTGTAATCTTTTTTTCTTTTTGTTTTGTTGCTTTCGGTGAGTTTGACCCGCCTTTATTTAACATTAATCAGGCCAACCAGAAAATATATTTTCTATCTTGATAAATAAATTACATGCAAACATGCCAATCTTAAATCCGTAAGATTTTTTTCCTTCAGAAACTTTCACTTATATTCACAAGAGCGGCAGAAGTATCCAAACCAAGGGGTATTGAATAGCTATTTCTGTTCTCACAGGGTTAAACATAAAACACTCTTAGCAACTTATTTGTCAATTGAAACTGCGGTTACTATGGCTTAGAACAGGGCAGGGGTTCATAACTGTCAGCTTTGAGGTGCCAAACAGGTCACTGTTTTCACACTAATGGTAACATGGATTAACAGAGAGGCTAAAATTAGACCAAGTTAATGTACATGTGTTGACTGACTGGCCATGGATAGCACTTGACACTCCAGCCAAGCTGCAAGATGGGTCTGTTCCACAGAGAAACTCCTTGAGTCACGAAAAAAAATTCTCAGTAACGGCATGATGTTAACAGTCTCAAAAAATGTTTCATTTTGGAAATGTAAAACTTTAGTTTATGGTTTGAGTGTGTTTGTTGATGGTGTATATGATTTATACAACCCCATTTCCAAAAAAGGTTGGGACACTTTAAAATGTAAATAAAAACAGAATGCAAAGATTTGCAAATCATTTGAACTTTATATTTATTTGAAAATATATTATATTATTAAAAATATATTATTATTTATTATAAAGACAATAAATGAGATGTTGGGATATTTTATTGCTTTTTGGAAAATATGCAAATAATTTGAACTTGATGCCAACAATGCAATTCAAAAAAGTACAGGGGCATGTTTACCACTGTGTTGCATCACATCTTCTTTAATGAACACTCTGCAAGTGTTTGGGAACTATGGAGACCAACTACTGTAGTTTTGAAAGCAAACTGTTTTCCCATTTTTGCCTTGCAAAGGATTTCAGTTGCTCAATAATTTGCAGCCTCCTTTGTCATATTTTTTGTTTCATAATGTGCCAAATACTGTCAATGGTTGACAGGCTTTGACTGTAGGCAGACCACTGTAGCACCCAGACTCTTTTACTACAGACCCATGTTGTTGTAATACCTGCAGAGTTTGGCGTTTGGCATGGTGTTGCTGAAATAAGTAAGGCCCTCACTTAAAAAAGGCATCTGGATGGCAGTAAATGTTGCACCAAAACCTGTATATATCGTTCAACATTAATCAGTGGCAGATCGCAGAGAAGTGAAAAAATTCATTTAAATAAGTTCTTGCCGAAAGAGTGATTGTAATAGTTGTTCACAATATGTACATTTTACATCATGGTTATGATCCATTATTTTATAACATTGCGGGCTCACAGTTTATATACCACTTTTAATGGTTCAATTTCACTATTCCGTTTATCTAGCATCATGACCAATTTATTTGGATCCAATTGTATGTCTTTTGCTTTATGTGATAGGTATAACCAAGAAACTCTTTTCTTGCAAACAAAAAACGATAAATGGACTTAAGCTCTGTACAATTAATTTATTTTGTTGTTTTCGTCCTAATGTTTAAAAACGTAGGCTTACTGTGAAATTTGTTCGATCAATGGCCTCGCTTGTCCCCTGTTGCGGCAACAGTCTAAAAACACGTTTCAATGACTACTTCAGACGGCCATGTCACAGAGCAATGGAGAGGCGGAAAAGCTTAGAGAATAAAGCAAACAAACATTTGAGGCTCAGCCTTTCAAATGCAAAAAAATTTTAAAAATTAGATGACCAGCTGTTTGGCCACGATGATCCTCGTCGCAAGTAGTTTTCATTTGCAGGGGGACATGGAAGGGGTAAGACTGGCGTTAAATTAATAGGTTATCGGAAGTATGTGTTCGGTTAAAATTTGCTTGAGCTTACAAAAGGACCCCACTGACGGACCAGTTGTTTATAGCCTACTATTTGATGTATATTGATTCGTTGTTTTGAGGTGCCAAATAAAATTCATCCTGGAATACAGGAACACTTTCCAAATTTTCCATTCCAAAACCCTGTCTTGAATCACCCGTCATTTAACTTGTAACCAGCAAGTACTGCGGTTCTGAAGCCAATGAGCTATTCTATGTCCTTTAGAGGCTGTAAGATGTGTAACATTATTTTTAAAAGATTGTGTATGAGTCAATCAAATTAGTCCAATGGTCTCATTGAAAAATTCTAAATGGCCCTGAAGTCACATTTCTATTTCACATTCATTCATGTAAATATAATAATAATAATAATTCTGTAAAGAAATAGTTTATATGCTGACAATGTTATGTTTTAATATAGGACAGTATCAATGAATTAAATTCATATCAGGACATCTTTAGGATAAATCCGATCTTTAATATAAATAAGATTAGTAAATTCACCCACGTGCGGAAATTCAAGTTACTAGTGACTCAGATTATGTGTATGACAACACTTCCAACTCTCAAAACACTTGGGAGTGTTTTGGAAGGATTAAAGCCTCATCTTTTAGAACCATTTTGAAAAAAGGAAATCACAGCATTAGAATAACTTTTTGCAAGCTGTTGAGGGTGGTATCTTTTACTAAACCTGGTTTAGGGACTTGTGGGGGGAGGGGGATTTGGTGATTTCTGCTAAAATCTGCTAAAATCATAGGTGCGTATAGCCACTGGGTTTGCATGTTAGATATACACTACAATTATTTTGTTGGAGGTGTTATAAAAACTCAAACGATTAATACCAATGTTTTATGGGAAATATGGTCAAACCATTTCACTGCTAGTGGTGTTCTGTCAACATTTCTGAAATGTCAAAACCTTTGAAAATCACTCAAACCATAGCAAATTGGTATTAACTGGAAAGCTCTCATCAAGCACTTTCCAACGAATACCAACACAGTAGGGCTTGGACAATTTTGAAAGATTTTCTCCTCTTTGAAATTTTGACCAAGACACCAACAGCAGTGAAAGGGTTTAGGTCACAAACTTTGACAGTAAATTGAAAGTCTAAGGTGAAGGTAAAAGTTGTAAGTTAATGTAAAACTGCATTATACCGGCACTTTGAAAATTTTTTTAGCTTAATTTTTGGAATTTTGGGAGGGAAATCATTGAACAGATAGGCCAGTTTTTTCTCCCAAGAAACCAGGAAAATGTGATGTAACGCTCAGGAACCAGTCATGAGAACCAAGCACTGCAGTAGATAGGATTTTATTAAGCAAGGGAGTAAACCCCCGCAGAGCAGAAGGCAGCAGAACAAAGTCCACAATCCAAAAATCACAATCCAGTAGGGCAGAATCCGAGTCGTAAACCAGGATAGCAATCACAGTACTTGTAGTCAGGCAGAAAAAGGCTTTCGATAAACAGATGCAGACAGAATTCCAAAACGGAGCCAAAAATCGTAAATCAGGGATGGTCCAGTCAGAAAAGAATCACAAAGAATACGAGGCGAAAACAAGCATGGCACAGGCAAACCAAGAGAAACGTTCTGACAAGAAACTGCTGTGAGAAGAATGCTAAAATACACACATGGGAAGTCACATGCTATACAGGAATCAGGTGTAGAGAATCAGACTAATTACAAAGGAGCAAACACGAAGGAGAACCTAATCACATGAAATAAGCAAAACCAAAACGCGGACAGGGATCACGAGACAGCCTATTGACAAAACATACAGCTCTGGTTAGGGATTTCTCCCATGCTCAGATAATGAGAGGAAGAACAGAGTTGAGCAGGTGCGGAGGATCCGCTGAAGCGCAGCAAAGAAGATTAAGTGAAGGCAAGAGGTGGAGGCTAGAACAGAGCGAGTGCTGAGAACTTGTTAATCAATTAGTAAGGTGCAGCTATACAATCCCTAGTGCTCATTAGTAAGTTAGTATTATGTACAATGTTAGTCTAGGTTAGTAACTTTAACAAAAACAACAAACTGTTAGTATTGGTTAGTAATATAGAAAAGCAAGGGGAAGGAAGCAAACAAGATAGAAGGAATGGTTGGAAACCCAGAAACCATGAAATCACCTAAACATGTGACACGCAGTACTTGGGGAAAGAGCTGTAGCTCAACACAAGACCAGACAGGGGAGACAAAGTGAAATGCAGGGCAAGAGCAAAAACATGGACCGGACCGGAAAGATAACAGCAATGTGAATACAGGCAGAAATACAAAACATAGTAATAACAAAAACATGGCATGGAACTAGACTAAGAAAACATGAGCAGAACATGACAGAATAATAACAGAAAATGTGTTTTCAGCACATTAATTTTTCATATTTTTCTGGGGTTCCCCCGACCCTCCTTGAGCGTGCCTTCAGCGCTCACAGTGGGCTGCGCCACCCCTTTCAGCAATTCCTGGATCTGCGCCTGTTAATGGTGTCTACGCGGATGTCCAAGTTACCCATGCCATGTAAACTGATGCACCCCCCATACTGTCATGGATGCTGGTTTTTGAAATGTTTGCTGATAATTAGCCAGATGGACCCTCTCCTCTTCTGCCCAAAGGACATGGCATCCATGATTGCCAAAAAGAATTTCATATTTTGATTATTCAAACCACAGGGCAGTTTTTCCACTTCGCCTCAGTACATTTTAAATGAGCTCGGGTCCAGAGATCAAGGTCGTGTTTCTGGATCTTATTTATATATGGTTTAATCTCTGCATTTCAGAGTTTTAACTTGCATTTGTGGATGCAATAACAATCTGTGTTTACTGATAATGGTCTATAGAAGTGTTCCTAAGTCCATACAGTGATTTCCACAATAGAATTTTGTCTGTTTTTAAATGGCATGCCATCTGAGAACCTGAAAATCACAGCCATTCAAAATTGGATTTTGAACTTGTTCCATGCATCCATAGTTTTTTCTGGATTCTTGGTGTCTTGTCATGATATCATGTACCATAAAGGATAAAATCTCCAAATTCTTTGCAATTTTAAATTGAAATTATTATTTTTAAATAGTTGAACTATTGTTGCTAAACAATCTAATGGCACTTTTCCTCTACATGGTACCGGCTCTACTCTACTCTACTCGGCACTGGATACTTTTTTGGTGTTACGTTTTCATTAGAGGATAGTACCGCCTCTGTGGCTTCGTGAAAACATTTCACTTTGAAATTGAAAACAAAACAATCCTGGCAAAACAAGAAGCAAATGCGCAAATTGCAAGAGATGGCAGAGTATTAGAATTTATCGCTTAATAATGCGTCATCTCATCTGATATAACGTTAAGACAAAAATGATTCATTGGCACCTGTGTTATTTTTCTGCGTAATTTTCTTTAAACTTAGCCAGCATGAGGTCTGCTTCAGATGCCATTTCTGGAAAGCCTGGCTTCCTGCTGTAGTGGTGACAGCTCTGCCCGCAGTCCTGACTGATTTATCAGGCTGATTGCATGACAGCCTAGAGCTGCCCATGCCAAAATTTGTACCTCCATACCTGTAATCTGTCAAGTGTTGATTTCCCAAAATTTGCTGATTGTGACTGGCACAGCAGCCTCCATCCCCCAGCCTTCCATTCCATCACCCTGCCCTCCAATTCCCACCTCACTCTATGTAAGTCAACTATAGCAAGCCATCATTCCTGAGATCCAGAATAAACAAGTAGACATGGTCAACAACATCCCCCGCCTGAATCATGCGCGCCTCATTTTCAAACTCCATCAAGGCCTTGATAGTCTGAAGCTACACACCAAGTTTGGTTGTCCTATCTATAATAGTTCCTGAGAAAAGCTGTCCCCTTTTTGGACGGACGGACGGACGCACGAACGGACGGAGCTCAAACCTATATCCCCCTCACACTTGGTGGCGGGGGATAAAAATCCCTCCCCCTCGAATGCCACCTTCACACGGCAGACAACCACCCTGCAACTGAAATCAAAATCGGTGCATGCTCAACATTTGTCAAAGGTTTCACATGTCACAGTGTGATCCGAGCCCGGCAAACTCATTGAGCCTCTCTATTCGGCAAACTCTGATGGGTTCTTCTTCCATTGAAATGATTGCACGTACTATGCTCTTATTTTTATTCCATCACGATTATACACAACAAATCAACTGATATACTGCATGGAATTTTTTTGAAGAAAAAAATTATAAAAGCGCAAATGAATTAGGAGGAACATTAGGACTGCTTATAAAACAGACTGAGAATTATGCGCAGCTCATGTGATATGGATGCAAGTACCCGCAACTTAAAGCTGATCGCCTCTACATTGTCCTCACTGATTAGAAGTCAGATGTGCAGAACACTGCTAAAAAGCCTCACAGACACAGCACTGTGATCCTATTTATATTTTGCATGCAGAGTACTTAGTGTTGGCATTTCAAGTTGCTCTCGGGATGCTTCCAGAACTTCACTTTAAGCCTTAATAACTACCTTCAATACCAAGAATACCAGTGAAAAAAGAAGACATCGCCATCAATATCCCCTACCACCATGGAGTCCAGTTTTCAAACCCAATCAATGCCATGAGTAGTAAAATATCTGCACATAATTTAATACATTTTGGTAGTTTCTGAAAAACCAGTCCCGACAGACCAATGATCTCCATTGCAATATCCCCCGCTCCACTTTACAGCAGGATCTAACGAGAAGGGACCATCATCAATATGCCCAACCACCTGTTTTCGAACCCAATTAAGGTCATGACTAGAAACATTCACACACACAATTTGATTAATTTAAGTAAGTTGTTTCTGAGAAAACTTGTCTCTACTTATCGACATGGACGAATGGATGGGTGGACAAGCTCCATTGCAATATCCCCAGTTCCACTTTCTGGTGGAGGATAGTAAAGATGTGAAGGCATACGTGTAAAGTCCCATTTTCTCCCAGAAGAAGGTGTACTGAAATGCAGGTACCATGTTTACTCCGCCCATGGGATTATATCCCAACTTTAGAAAGCTAGTAAAAGACATGAAACAAGATTCCCAGAATGTGATTGTTTTTCTCTGAAATGTCTCTTTGTCCTTCTGAATTTTCAGGTGAGTTAATGCCTATTAAACCATGTAAGCAGCTTCCCGAACATTTTGGTGCTTTCCAGTTCACATTTTCAAAGCTAAATTGCTTTAATGGATATTTATCTTTATCACTGCTTCCCCGTCCCCCAAAAAGGTCATTACAAAGGTGTTGTAATATGCTGTCCAGAAGTTTCTTGATGTTTACCAGATGTGCGAAACACCCTCTCAAATAAGATTCATATTTCTTCACTGTATTTGTTTTTCTGCACACAAGATAGCATAATGTTGATACATGGGTTATTTATACTTTTATTGCAAGTTACACTCCTGCAGTGAGATTAATGTCATTGTTCACGGTGATTTTTGTAAAAATACTATATTGTACAATAACTGCACATAATTTAAACAAACAAAAAAAAAAAAACTCATGACATCTGCTTTACAAAATAAACAAATCGTGAAAAAGTAATACTTGGTATATGCAGACCTACCGAAAAACCTGTGTTGCAGAAGTTTGAAATGCAAGAGTATCTTCCCTTTTTTGGGTCCCTCATGCAAAATAAGGAAGTTTATGCTGAAGTGGCAGTCTGTGGGTGGCCAAATTAATCTCTGTAGTGTAACTTGGACTGAGTGTGTTTTTGTGACTTCTCTTCTTTCAAGCTTTTTAGTAATTATAGCATTTGCATTGTGCTTATTTTGTATCTAATAGGGCAGATCCATCATGCAGTAAGGTTAAGCCTGGAAGTTAACACAGTGCCTTAAGTGAACCTACAGCTGTTTGTGTTCTTGCTGAAGCTTACAGCAAACGAAGGGTGCTTTCACACTAGGGTCTCGGGCACAGATCTGAGACACTTGACCCTAAAGTCTGTTTTTTTGGTGTGAACACAAGTGTACCGTGTTCGGGCACAGTAGCGAGTCCACTTAGAAGAAATGGTCTTGGGGCATGATTCATCCATACTCGCACCAAATGTGAAAGCAACCGTACTTGAGCTCAGAAGTTTTGTTCTAACAAACATAGCGGCAAATGGATCTCTCAGGTTAAACGAGGAAATTAAATCCTTGCTCAAAACTTGGGCAAATGAAAACATACACAACTGGATACCACACCCAGAAACACAGATATTTATGGAATACATTCATGTGGTTATTGCAATACAATAGAAGAGTGTCTTGACAAACTAAAGAAAATGCAGCTGCAGTATCTTTAAAGTGCAGAACATGATGCAAAAATCTAGCAGAACATGATGCAAAAATTTAGCAGCTCAAGTGGGGAAAAAGATAAATTTCCATGGCTTCGACAGTATTTCCCTATTTCAAAACTACCTAGGTGCATACTGCCGCCTACTGTATCAGAATTTCGAAGAAAGCAACCGTACTCGGGTATGGAATGACATTGCTAGTGTGAAAGGTGATCGGCGGGGCGAGAGATGAGGGGGGACAATCGCACTGTGGCGCAGTACGGCACAAGCATACCTAGTGTGAAAGCGCCCAAATTGACTTTGCATGGAACTGTGCACACAAAAAGTTTCTACCATGCTGGAAAAAAGTCAACCATGCAACATGAATAGCCATCATGAAGTAATCTGCAGCCAAAATGTCAGAATATCTATGAGACACATATCAATATAAATAAAGATTCACTTCAAGCTAAATAATTCAATGTTATAGACAGGTTTTCAAGCATGGAGAAAAAAAAATTCCTCCAAACTGGAATGTGTAGGTTCCTGTATTTTCTTGTGACCGCAGATCCACTGCCATGTACAGTAAATTTGCAGATATTTACTGTCACTTGCAGAATGTTACAGATTTGACGACCATCCTTTTGTAGAACTTTACCGCATAGCGGATCCGCCCTATAAGGGTCTGTAATACACCAGACTAATTCAAAGGCTCACTTGACCCATTTTTGCCTTGTAATGGCCTTTAACCCATTTGGGAGCATATTTTGATGCTGTTGAGGGGAAACTCAGATTTCCTGGTAATTAAAAAAGCATAAGAGAACAGCCTTCCTGGCTATGCCAGTTATTTGGCTATTAATTAAACAGGTTTTTCCAATTTTTCCTGAACCTTTGGATCTTAATGTTCAGCTTCTTTGCTTTCTCGATAATGCTAAAACCTCCATCACCAAAAGACAGTTTTCCCTGGAAATGAAAGTGCTGTGGTCTCTTTACATGCCCCCCTAACTATCTGTCTCTCCTTTCCAGTGAGTGACCAGTTAGATTCCCTCGCCTAATGTGATCTCAATGGTTAACAACTGATCATTTGCCACTTCCCAATGTGTGCGAAAGGTTCCTTTGGTACATGATACTGGCACATTCTGGATCTGTCATAGGTGATCTTCGATACTGATGCACCATGAAGCAGCACCTAGAATCTTGAGGCAGAATACTTTTGCAAGATTACAAGAGCCAAGGGAGAATTCCCCACATTGAAGTTTTCTCGATTTCATTTTCCATCCTGGTACCAGCACAGATATCAAAGGATGATAATAAAAAAAAAACCCACTAATTACATAGTTTTTTAATAAATAAATCATTTTGTAACCATTAAGGCATAAGGACATAAGCTCCAATGGGGGTCACAGAACCTCTTTGCAAAGAGGTTGCTTTGCAAAGGTGTTTGGTTCACTGCGCTGATAAATTTTAGTACTGTAAGAACAGTTATGATAATATATTTTAACCTGGTCAACTGGATAGATACCATTCCCAAGAGATGTTCTGTAAGTGTACACAGCACTAAAATTGGATTTTAAATAGTAAAATACTGTATGTTATTTTATCCTAGTGCGCTGAGGGGTTTTTATTTGCTGACTAAAGAAAAATGTTGGACCCTGGAATAACATTGATCAAGCGCTTATTGAGCTGCCAAAGCTGAGATGTACTAATTTAAGACCTCATTTGCTCTGCACTAATTGAATTAGCGGGTTTAGCTACCTTTTACTACAGCTGCTTAATAAACACATGTTGCAATACGTGTGTGAATAAGCGTGAATATTTCCAATGTACAGTCACTGGATCCATATTAAGCCAATGCTGCACACTTAAAATGCCGCATTTATCAAGATTACACTTCTGAACGGATATCTATCAATTTTTCACTTGCATATTTCGCATTCACGCCAGAAATAACTGACACAGCTTGCTTGTGCATCAGTCAAATGTCGGGCTCTCTGAATCTCTCATTCCCTTTTTCTCAGTTTCTCTCCATTTCTAACCCACATTTTCTCCCAGTTTACCTTTCCCTTTATAAAGTTCTCTTTCCCTGTCCCTCTTTGAGCTTTCACTCACTGCTCAGCTTACTCTTTTTGCAAGTACTTAACCCATTCCCAACCAAGAAAGCAGAACCTCCCAGCCTTTCCTACCAGTGTCAAGTCAATACTTGATATACTGCTCAAGTCCTTCAAAACATACACATCTATCATCAAGAGGGCCCATGAGATACCAGTATGGCCACAGTAGAAACCATGAGGAGACTCGCAATTTGGATAGCAACTCATACCATATGGGCTGAAACTTGAGTGGATGTGGTGGACCCCTGGCTGCCCAAACCCAAAGTCCTTGAGTCAAGGAGGTTCTGCTGTCCACTGCTACAAAGCATGTGCAGACTTTCAACTGGAGACAGAATTTGCCTGTCAGTCATGGTACCATTGGTTGAAGCACCTAAAAAGGCACCTTGTGCGGAAGCAATCTTTTCTGGGCTGGCAGCCACCTGAGGAGATGAGGAGAGGTTGTATCCATACATGCCATAGGGGTTGTGGAGCCGAAAGCCATTGTAAGTTCCCTGGTGGCCCTGGTTGACTGATAAGTTCCCAGGAGAGCCAGGAAAGACATACTGGAGCTGGGGTGATGGCATTCCGGGAATCTGGATGGGAATGCCTACCTGAGTGCAGCCTAAGGCCTCTCTGTCGCTCCTCATTGCCACAACAAAGCTCCCAGTATTGGAGGAAGTCCGTGGGGCTGGGAATCCGCCACCATCCCCGCTGCTCACAGAAGGGGTAGTTAGGCGGCTGTATGTCTCGGCCAAGCTGTTTCCGTAGGGGTTCAGGGCTAGGCCAGAGCGGCTGCAGGCAGTGTACTCTGCAGTCCTGAGGTTGCAGAGTTGGCCTGCTCCAGGTCCCAGGTGAAAGGTGGGGGACCAGCAGGAAGAGGAGGAGAGCAAGGAGTGTGCCGACATCATCCCAGTTGGAGCAGACTGCAGGTGGCCATGGGTACTGGGTCCTCCTGGTTGGAAACAAATGCCTTTTAGCAGCCTGAATATTTTTAGTACGTATATTCAACCCCGTTTCCAAAGAAGTTGGGATTCTATGTCAAATGTCAATAAAAACAGAATGCAATGATTTTTAAATCAGGGAAGCCCTACGTTTAGTTGAAAATTGTACAAAAATGTCATATAATGTTAACACTGAGAAATTGTATTTGTTTTTTGAATTTTTTTTTTTGCTATTTTATTAAATGTGTTGAATTTTATGCCAGCAACGAGTTTCAGAGAAGTAGGGACAGGGGCAAAAGAAGATTGAAAAAGTTGTTAGATGCTGAAAAAGTACACTTGTGGGAACATCTCACAGCTCAGTAGGTTATTTAGCAACAGGTCAGAAACATAACTGCAAGAAGTCTTTCAGGAGTAAAGGTGCTGAGGCCTTCACCACTCGGTGAAAGACTGCATAGCCAAATAGTTCAACAATTCAAGAACAACATTTCTCCATGCAAAATTGTAAAAAAAAAAAATCATTAAAAGAATCAGACAATCTGGAGAAATCTTTGCGTGAAAGGGACAAGGCCGAAACCAATACTGAATGGTCATGATCTTCTGGAGCTCGGGTGACATGAAGAAGACACAGACAGGATTCTGATCAGGAACACATCTGTAAACCATTGTCAGAGCACACAATTTGTCACTCCATTCAAAAAGTTAAAACTCTGCCATGTAAAGATTAAACCACAAATTAACAAAATAAAGGAACGCTGCTGGCTTCTGTAGGCATGAGCACATTTAAGATGGACTGCGGCATAATGGAGAACATGGTCTGACTAATTTAAAAAAATGATGTGAATTTCCTTTTGGAAATCAACATTGCTGCTTCTTCTGGACTAAAGAGAAGAGCGACAATCCGCACAGCGGTATTATCAGCGCACAGTTCTGAAACAAGCATCCATGATAGTACGGGGGAGCTTCAGTGAACATACCATTGGTAACTTGCACATCTGTGAAGACCCCATACAAGGAGAATGATATATACAGGTTTTGGACCAATATATACTGCCATCTAGATTTCTTTTTCAGGGAAGGCCTTGCTTATTTCAACAAGAAAGTGCCAAACTCCACACTTTGCACTTATTACAATTATGTTGCTCTGTAGTAAAAAAGCAATGATTAGGCTAATTTAGGCTGCCTGCAGTCCACACCCGTCATGGACTAAAAGTATTTGGCTCAGTATGGAATGAAAAATATGCAAAGGAGGCAACAACGTGTTGAGCAGCTGCAATCCTACATCAAGCAAGCATGTGGAAACATTTTCCATTTAAAACCTCAGCAGTGGGTCTCCTCAGTTCCCAAACGCTTACAGAGTTTTGTTAAAAGAGGATGTGATGCAACACATGGGTAAACATGCACCTGTTCTAACTTTTTTTGAAATTCAAAATGATGAAATTTCTAATTCAACATCTTATAGATTGCCCTTGTACTATTTTCTATTGAATATAGAGTTTAAATGATTTGAAAATCATTGCATTCTACAACCATAATTCTGAAATAGTTGGGGCAAAGTGTAAATTGTGAATAAAATCAAAATGCAATGACTTTCAGATCACATGAGCCAATATATTATTTACAATAGAACACAGATAACATTTCAAATGTTGAAACTGAGACATTTTACATATTTATCCACAAAATGAGCTTATTTCAAATTTTCTGCCTGCAACAGGTCTCAAAAAAGTTGGGACACAGGCAAAAAAGGGCTGGAAAAGCGATTAATATAAGAGAATCAGCTGAGTCTCTTGAGAATATAAGAGAGGCTGAGTCTCTCAGAAGTAAAGATGGCCAGACGCTCTCCAACCAGTAAAGGCTTGCGTAAAAAAATTGTGAAATACTTTAAAAACAATGTTCCTCAACATCAAATTGCAAAGGCTTTGAAGGTCTCATCACCGACAGTGCATAACATCATAAAAAGATTCAGAGAAACTGGAAAAATCTCTGAGCGTACGGGACAGGGCCAAATACCTTTACTGATGCCCGTGATCTTCGGGCCCTCAGGCACCACTCTATGACTCACTGGTATGATTCTATCATTGACATTACTAAATGGGTCCAGGAATACTTCAAGAAACCACTGTCTGTAAACACAGTCCGCCGTGCCCTCCACAGATGCCACCTAAAACTCTATAATGCAAAAAGGAAGCTATTATTGAGCATGGTCCAGAAGCATCGCCGTGTTCTGTGGGCCAAGGCTCATTTAAAATGGACTGCAGCTAAGTAGCAAAGGGTTGTATGGTCAAACCAGTCCAAATTTGACATTCTCGTTGGAAATCATGGGTGTTGTGTCCTCCAGGCTAAAGAGGAGAAAGACCGCCCCTCCTGTTATCAGCGTTCAGTTCAAAAGCCTGCATCACTGATGGTATGGGGATGCATTAGTGCATATGGTGCAGGACACTTGCATGTTTTAAAAAGCACCATGAATGCTGAAAAGTATAAAAAAGTTTTAGAGCAACATATGGTCCCCTCCAGATGACATGTATTCCAGGGAAAGCCTTGAGGATTTCATCAGGACAGTGCAAAACCACATACTACAGCTATTACAACAGCATGGCTTCATAGTAGAAGAGTCTGTGTGCTGAACTGGCCTGCCTGCAGTCCTGATCTTTCACCGATTGAGAACATTTAGTGTATAATTAAACGAAAAGTCCGTCAAAAGATACCCAAAACTCTCCAGCAGCTGGAAGCCTGTATTAAACAAGAGTGGGATCAAATTCCAATGGCTAAACTCAAGAACCAAATGAGTTTTCAATTCTGTATTGCTGTTTCTTTGAAAAAGGTAGACAAGTCCTTGGTAACCGAGACCGAGTCTGAGTCCAAGTCACAGTATCCAAGTCCAAGTCAGAGTCCTCGAGTCACAGTGCCAATTTGACATGTGCTGTTTTATGTGAACTATGACCAGAATGTCAATAAAACTAGCTTTTACCATTATGACATCATTCATTCTGGAAGACCATCATTGATGCAAACTAATCTTTTGGATGAGAACTTTCCCTAGCTTTTAGGCAGTGGTCATGAGCAGGCTGCTTCCATCTGTGAACTGGTTAATCAAACAAATTTTAACAACGCTCTAGCCTCTAAGGTGTAAGTGTAATATAATGTCCTTACGATTTAATGTAAGCTATTAGTTACTCAAAACATGAAACAAGTAGATCAGAAGGATCTAATAGCTGCGACCTCGCCTAGCATCCGTCACGAGGCCTAGTGTCCATGACTGGTGGTTTCTTGTACAAGTGTGATGTCGAAATTGGCAAATGACCGTGAAAATCAATAGGGGACCCTTCCTCTGTACCAAGAAGCTTGTTCTAAGATGTAACAGCCATCCATCAAGTTAAAGTGGAGTTACGGTGCGAAAACTGTGAAATCGGGGCAAAATCGACACTTTTTTGACCGGCGTGACCTTGGGATTCAACAGATGACCTTGAAAATCAATAGGGAACCCCTCCTCTATACCAAGAAGCTTGTTGTAAGATTTCATAGCCATTCATTGAATTAAACTTGAGTTACGGTGCGAAAACCGTCAAATCGGGTAAAATTGACACTTTTTTTTACCTTTGTGACCTTGGGATTTAACAGAAGACCTTGAAAAACAATAGGGAACACCTCCTGTATGCCTAGAAGCTATTTCCAAAATTTCATAGCGATCCATGAATTCTAACTGGAGATACGGCGCGAAAACCTGCAAACAAGGTTGTGACCTCTTTGAACTTGACCTTTGACCTCGACCTTGTGCATGGACATCACTTTGGTGAAGGTCAATAACTCCTGACAATTTCATGATGATACGACGACAGGGACATGGTGAAAAAGGTGTCACAGACGGACAGACAGACAGACAGACAGAAGGGTTCATAGAGCTGCTTGGTCGCAGCTAAAAATAAAAGAGTAAAAAAGGAGTGCTGTAACAGGCAAATTTTATTTTACACTGCCCCCAACCCCCAACCCCCGACTGTCAACTAACTGCCAGCCATGTTCTATGTGCAAGATCTTTGAGGACATTGTTTCTACCTGAAATCAGTCTTGAAATGATTTCCTATACTGACATGACAAAAATAATAGACTACATGTTGGTTAGGTATTTGTAAATTTATAACCTAATTATGTCAGGCAATTTATTATAAACCCCATAGACAATGAGACATGGTTTATTTTGCCTTAAAAACCATGTTAAAACAAGGAAAGAACTATTTTAACAGTATGTGCTGAGCATATAAATAACTAGAGGCACTCAGAGTGCAAACCTCCACCAAGGCAGCACAATCCAAATGTGCATGAGTGGGAGCAAAGTTGAGTTATCCCGTGTGACAGGATTGTTTCACTGATTGCTGTCAAAATCAATAGGGTCCATCCTTGATGTAATAGCAATCCACCAACAAAATTTCAGCAAAATCCTTGCATCACTTTTTGAGTCATCGCGTGTGAAGGAGTTTCAACATGGCTGCCGTGGCGATCATATTGTTTCAGTGATCGCAGTGAAATTCGATAGGGTCCATCCCTGATGTAATAGCAATCCACCTAAAAAATTGTAGACGACAAATCCGCGCATTACATTTTGAGTTATGTTGTTCACAAACAGACAAACAAACAAACAAACAGGCAAAAACGTAACCTCTGCCCCAACTTCGTTGGCGGAGGTAATTATGTGAATATAATTGAATACATGAGAACAAGAACAACCAAAGTCCAAATCTGAATGGCCCCCTTTTTTACCCCCAAAATTATTCAAGAGAGATGTGGTTCACCTAATTATCATAGTTTTGAACAATTTTGAATAAAGTAAACATTTTTGAGGGTAAAAGGGGGGTGGGGGGATTCAGATTTGCACTTTTCTGTTCATGTATTCCTAAAACGTGTGAAAAACACCCACAGCAGCCTTCACAGCTCCACGTAATGCAATTATTGCACGCACTGTGAAAAATGCAACATGGCTCTTAGAATTAGAATATTACATAGCACCAATTAAAGAAAGCATTTGGAGGTGATCAGCCTGTGGCAGTGCTGAGGGTAACTGCCCAGTAATAATAAACAGTCAAACTCACGAAAAGGTAAGATGGATTTTTCTTCGAAGTCCCCCAAGCATTAAATAAAGTGCTGATTAAACAGCTATAACATTCACACTGCAATGAAAAGCTAACCGCTCTAACATCCGAGCTCATAACCTTACACCTTATAAGGGTAAAAACTCACTAACTCAGTAATATCTGCATTCTGAAATACACCTTATTTTAAAAGAACAGAAATTTCACTTTCAGGAAAAAGCAAACGACATATGCCTCCATATTCAACAGAATAGTGTAATGAACGTACCGAGGGATCTACCGACATGTGTGGGCTGCATACATTTGGAGAAACGAAAACTTCGGCATTCGAGGTCTTTAAACGCTGTATAAATTCCACAGCAAAAAGCCATATTGAGCTAAATGCAAACAGAGTAGAAGTAGAACCTGTTTTCTTCGTTGATGCCCTTCTCCAGAGACAGATGTATAGGGTAAAAGGAACCCTCCAGTACTGTTTCATTCGGAATGATTCCCATTGACCGTGTCCATATAACATGTATCTCCTAAATGAAACTGAAAACTTCTTTGTTTCTTTGTTTCTTTGATATCACATCATTTTCAGCTGCGCAACCGTGGCCAACATTCGAAGAACACAACCGACCTTACTTTTACGCTTAGCTTTGTATCCTATTCTTATTGTCCGATCAATGTATTTCAGTTATTGAAGAAAGTTTAAACACTCGGGAACTGGATAAGAAACAAGTCAATCAATACATCGTTACCGGGGAAGCCTCACAAGGGCGTGAACTTTAACTGTAGAGTTACGCAGATGAATCTGAGTATATAATTGAGTGACTGGCTATCGACACCAGTACTTGGGTGGATAGAAGGGAGCGCTGAATTTGTCAATGGAGGAATATACGCGTTAATCCATGGGAGGGAATTACGTATATTTTGTGTGTGATGACTGAAATTGACAGTAGAATGTTAGAGAATCAATACTATGACGGATTTTTTGCGTCACAAAACGTATTTTTTTAACCACTAATTGGAATACTGTTGGATCACTGTAGCTAAAATGGTTGCTACAGAGTTTTTTTCCGTCGCAAGTGATAATTTTTTAAAACTACTGGATCGATACTATGGGCAAGGATATTGACCAGTTTGCACATCAGGCTTCGCTGAGGAGTTTAATTCCTGCAACTCCTGAAAAACAGGGATTGGAGGGAAATTCTCCATACTCTAAATCGCGTTTCAGCTCTGGCTGCTTGTGAATATTCAATAGCTGATCCGGGGGTGCCATCTCGTGGTTGAGTGCTTAAATTTGCATATCTACAGTCGTGAGCGTCTACATCTGCAGAAAAGGGTTAAAAGGGCAAGTTGCGTTTGTTCAGGCCAGAAGAAAATTGTATGATGGATACAGTGACATGATATTTGTACTGTACCATGGCATTTCTGTCATTTAATCTCCATCAGGTGGGCCATTTTTTATTTATTTCAGACAGGATGACAATATCTTGCATTGCCTTACGTGGCTCGTGTTCATCATAGCTAGGTCAAAAACGCTATCTTGAACAATCATTCCCTGGTAATTTTTCATTTGTGCACGGCAACGTTGCCTTTTTGTTACAATAACCACTTCAGCAGCGTAAACTGCTTTGCGCCATGTAAACTTAGCTACTTACAAGTACAGTTTGACTGGAGCCAGGCTGTGGAATGGCTAATCTCGCAGAAATAAGTACAATATTGTCGCTAGCCACAATGGTTTGACGGTGAGTTGTAGGCTGCCTATGCTGAATTTACCACAATAATGCTGTTTTCCCATTAGTTGCTAAGTGAAATATCCCAGTTGTAGCCTACGGTCATAGTGCTAGCTAATGCCATGCTAGTAGTAAAAAGTCTTGGCATGTTGAAGGTGCTTCTTAAAAATACAGTGGCTATTGGCTGCCGGATAGCTCACTCGGTAAAGGCACTGCGCTGCAGTGCAGAGGTGTCTATCACGTCGCGGGTTCGAGCCCCGGCATACCCACCGGCAGCTTTTTCAGAGTAGCGCACAATTGGCGATCGCGCTACAGGGTTTCAAATTGGGAAGGGACTGCCGGATTTGGGTTAAGAATATCAGCTTTGTTCGTTGCTCCAGCGCCTCCTGTTGGCCAGACGGGCGCTCGTCAGGAAGACTCTGGGTTTGTTCACGTCCGGGTATCCTCCGCCCTCGTTCGGAACTTACGAGGATTCGACCAATGAGTGTATTAGAATCAGTGGCTGATGGACACGTGCTTCGGAGGAGAGCCGTGAGCTGTCTTCACTATCCTGAGTTGGCAGCAAGGGGTCGCATACGAGCAAGCTTTGTACATAGTTCACTAATTGGGCATTCCAGATTCGGGTGGGGTTGGAGATGCCAAATTTAAAAAAAAGAAAGAAAAAAAAAATACAGTGGCTATCACTCCATCTCGCCATTGATCATATTCATGCATCTTCCCCTACATCTGCTTACTTTTCCATTTTGTTAATGATACTAGAAAATAAACCTGAGGCTAGCCAGCTATTCTGGTCGGGGGTTTTCGAGCTTTTCTACCGCGTAGGATAGGAACCTAAAAGTTTATATATACAAACAACCTTTAATTTGTGATCGAGTCTCCAATACCCCGGACGCAGTTAGCTACTGTTAATAACCTAGGCCTTTGAACATTATCAAGCAGGAATACCTGTTTTTGAACAATTAGATTGTGTGCTTACCTGGGTGCTTGGGCTCCAAAATGAGATACGTTGAATTCAATAGTTTGTCAACCACACGATGATATCCCGGCCAATCATACATCAACTTTCGATCATATTTCCCGGCCAACTACAAATCAATGGCTTGCTGTTTCCCGGTCAATCCTTTTTCAATTACTTTTCAACTTTCAGCACTACCTTCTGAAGCTAGCAGAGTATTTCCTGCCAGTAACGGGGACACTAAGTAATGCACTGCTGTGTTGGACTTTCCACCTGATTCGCAATCCAAAATCTTGCGCTAGCTTCAAGATTGTGGTAGTTGACCAGAATAACCTACGTGACCGACACCCCGACAGTCTTACCTGCATGCATGGAAGCTTCTATTTATATAATGTACGTAACTGTAACTGCACGAGTGCACAGTACTACGGTACATGGCTAAGTTTGAGGTAAATTGCGATTACATTTTTTTTACTGTATGTTTTCCATTCAAATTGCACCAAAATTTGCTTTTTTTTTAAAGGACTCGTGCCCGGTCTTGGACTGAGTCCTCGAGTCCACAGAGCTGAGTCTGAGTCCGAGTCCAAGTCTTTGAACTCCGAGTCCGAGTCCTCGGAAATCGGGACGCAAGACCGGTCTCGAGCCCTCCAGCGCTGCTGGAGACTAACTGACAACAAACTCTAGTTCAGTTAATGTCTATCCCTAGTTTGTCATCAAAGTAAACTTTGGTTATGCTTCTTTAAAATATTGTTTCCTGCATCAATTTTGGTGTGTTTTCCTGACAGTGAAGCCATATAATCAGTCTGTAATGTGATGGAGTGACAGTTGTGCATAATGCCTCTGCAATATTGATCTTGCAACATTCACATTAACCCCTTGCATGGAAGCAAAATCTGGCTGTTTCTGTACAAAGGTATTACCTAATTTAAGGCTTCATAATTCAAGATGGCAGCTTCACAAAGAGGACCAGACACATGTAGCATTTATAATTCCATCTTATTTCAGTTTTTTTCATGATCGTAGTAGAAAAAAGGGCTGCAAACACTAAAAAAATCATGAAAATTTAGCATTGAAACTGTAAAAATAAATAAATAAATAAAAATACTGAGAATGGAAAAATGGCTGGGGGTTAAAACTATACTTTTTTAGGATCATAAACTCCTTGACCACAAGTATTCATCATCTGAGAATGAAATTCTAAATTATCTACTTTTTAAGAGCCAAATAAAACGACTCTCCAAGTGGCTCCCCAAACTCTCAGATCCCTCAAAAGGAAGCACTGTAAAATCATAAAATAATCATATATTTAACACAAATCAACTTTTAACTCGAGAAATTCAATATGAATGAATCATTTTCTGATTGAGAAGGAACCCTCCAGTCCTCTTTCATTTGGAATAATTCCCATGGACTAAGTCTATTCAATTTTAATCCCATAAATATCAGTGACTACCGCAACCTGGTTTAGGATGTCTTTTTTTCTGTGCAATTGCGTCATTTGCAGTTGCGCTACATGAAGAGAATATGACCTAACTTGCCATTATCCAAAAGTTTAAATACTTTTCTGATGGGCCAATCAATGTCTTTCAGTTACTGTGAAAAGTTTATACGCTCTGGAATTGGATAAGAAATGTGTTAATCAATAGATCATTACTGGGGAAGTTTCACTTGGGCATGAACTATAATTGCGCTTTACGCAGATGAGCCTAAGCAAGCAGTTGAGTGAGTGGCTAATCAATTAGAGTACTCGAGAGGATATAGGGGAGTGCTGAACTTGTCAATGGTGGAATTTACGCATGAATCCATAGTAAGGAATCATATGTTTTTGATTTTTGATGACTATAATTGAGGGCAAAATGACATAGTATCAATACCATGTCAAATTTTTGCCTAAGAGAACAGATTTTTCTTAACTACTTAATTGTGATACTAGTGGCTCACTACAGGGTGTATCAGAAAAATGCAGACGCTCATAAAAAACACCATAAAACTAAAATGTGAAGATGTTTAGAAAATCTAGTCATACGTGAAGATAGACCATACAATTCTCCCTTGATTGACACCAGTGTTGTGGTGTTGTGGTGCTTCAGTAAACACGGCTTATTAGAACTTCGCAAAACAAAATTCTGTTGCGCATGGAAGTGCAAGGGATCATATGAGATCTGTCGCCATGGATGACAAGTTCAATTGGAGTTTTACTTGTATGTATGAAACAGGAAAAAAATAATTACATGTTAACCCCCTACCCTTGATACAAAGATTTCACATTCAGGACAGGTTTGAATGCATCATGCCAAACATAAGGAGTTAACACAGATAGTGAGCATTCTTTAAGCTTGTTTTGAGCTGACCTTTTGAAACTTAAACAGGTCAGTCAGCATAAAGCATTGCATCATCTAGGCATGCCCTCTTGGTATTTGCCTCAAAATTGCATAATCGGTATAAATTTTTGCAAATTCTGTGCATTGGGGTTCCTGTTCATCTGGATGTCCATGTGGATTGAAAGATGATGGTCAGACCTCAGTACACACCCTAGCAGCCATTTTTTAAGGTCACTAAATATCAGTGAACTAAAAGTGTCCCTGTTGTCCTTCAGACGCTCCGCCAAGAATACCAAAATGTTAGCCCTCCATCACATTCAATCATCTTTAAAAATGCACGCGAGTACCTTGAGTGGAACCAGCCAAAATCTCAACAAAAAGCAGTGCGGTCAAGGCCGTACTGCACGAACAGCAGCTAACATCGAAGCACTGAGAAATCTCCTTGTGGAACATCATGCTGGCGAAGAGAGGGAGAACAAACAATCAGCTGCCGACGGAACGGTCTTAGGTTATCTTCTTCAACCTTTAATTGCATTACTTGCCTTGACTGGCACTTTCATCCATATCACATGATAAAGCGACACCAACTTCTTCCGGGTGATATGCAATGCTGCTTACGTTTCTGCCGATGGCTGCTTGCACAGAGACAACGCTTTCTGGAGGATTTCATTATTAGCGATGAATCAAGATTCACTATGAATGTCATGAACAATTCTCCTAACATCAGGGAATACCGGCCCAGGGGAAAACAACTGCTTGATTTTGATTACGAACAGTGGCACGTCCCTTTATGACAAGAATTAGCCCTGGCTAGTTCTCAGTCATTTTCCTATAATAATGCGTTTTCCAATTATCGCAATTGGCAACTGAATACACGGTTTCTCTCCATATGCGATCTAACAGCGATGAAATCATGGGCTAAATTCAGTACAGAAAAATTATTTACATATTAACAGGCCCATGCATCGCGTTGATTGAACTGGTCCATGTTCCAATGAAACACGGACTTTCACTCTCGGTATTGCTAGGGTTGATTTAAAAAAATAAAAAAGTGGCACTCGGCAGTGCTCATGATCAACAATGGCTGCGTGCACGGACGCTGCGGCTGGTTGCTCCGCCGATGGTGTCTTGTGATTGCATGTTTTGTGTGGCTCTGTGTGAATGAGCTGTGCATGTATGGATGTGCGAATAAAGTCTACGGTCGGCTCGCTCCCCAGGAAATAGGATTGCACAGTGAAAGGACAGTCACACCTGAGTTTGTCAGCTCTTACAACATCCTGGCAGATTTCGCCAGGAGCCCCGTGGATTGTCATGCCAATGGAGAGGAAACGCAAGCGGTGCAGCAAGAGGAGGAGGAAGCATGGAAGCAGAGCTGGTGCGCTAGCGAGGCTACGAAGGTGCATAGACAAACCACCGCTGCCCAGCGTTTACCTCACAAACACAAGATCCCTCTCCAACAAGATGGCTGAACTGAGGCTACAAGTTTTCACTAACAACACCGTGAAGGACTGCTGCGTGCTGATCTTCACAGAAACCTGAATAAATGCAGGCCCATTTATTTACCTCGGGAGTTTACTGCTGTCCTTTTAACTGCTGTGTACATCCCCCAGATGCAAATGCTAATAAAGCCCTTGGATTGTTACATGACACTGTCAGTAGTCAGCAAAAGAGGTATCCAGAATAGGTATGTCCACATTGTAGCAGGGGATCTGAATCATGTTGATCTGAGAACAGCGCTCCCTAAATTACATCAACATGTCAAATGTGCTTCAAGGGGAGCGAACATTCTGGACAGATTCTAGTCAAACATCAAGCAGGACTTCAGGGCTAGGACACTACCACATCTTGGACAATCAGACCACATGTCCGTCCTCATAATACAATACAATCATAATTTTTCAATTCTTCCTAAATATACTCAGTCCATATGAAAACGCACCACTCACGAAATCTGGAATAGCTCCACGGATTGATATGTGAAGTATATACGTATGATGCATTTGAGATAATGAATGATTTAGAAGACATGTAAACATCATTCAATTTCATTCACAATAATATTAATGCGCGAGAGAGGTTTAACTGGTGAAGGGGTCAAACAGGAAAGTCAATAACGAGTGTGACCGCCATTTGCATTGACGCATGCGGTGCATCGTTGTTGCATGGAGTTGATCAGTCTCTGGACAGTGTTCTGAGGGATAGCATTCCACTCCTGAACAAGGGCAACCTCAAGTCCTCGGATGTTGTCGATCTGGCGTCGACGTGAAAGACGTCGTCCAATTTCATCCCATAAGTGCTCGATAGGGGAGAGGTCGGGTGACAGAGCTGGCCACTGAAGCACGGGGATGTTCTGCTGTGCAAGTTAAAGCATGGACACCCTTGCAGTGTGTGCCCTAGCATTGTCCTGGTGGAACGTGTGGACATCGTGGTGTTGGTTGAAGAACGGCACAACATGGTTCTGCAGCACCTGGTCCCGGTAGTAGACGCCGTTCACCCTTCCTCTGCAGATATGGAGAGGGGTTCTGTGACGGTAGCTTTTTCCACCCCACACCATAATGCTGCCACCACCCCAACTGTCCATTTGAACGACACAATCGGCGTTATAACGTTCACCACGTCTCCGCCAAACACGTATACGGCCATCTGCGTTCCTTAAGTGAAATCGTGACTCGTCAGAAAAGATGACACCGTGCCACTGTCGTAGTCGCCAATTCTGATGCCTGTTTGCCAACTGTAGACGCTGGTTTCGGTGACGATCCGTCAATATGGGGCCGAAATAAGGACGTCGTGCACGCAGGCCTGCAGCTCGCAGACGGTTCCGTACGGTGTTGGGGTGAATGAATCCACGTCGTCCTTGGACTTGAGCAGCCGTTCTTGTCGCTGGTAGTGTTCGGTCTCGGACATGATCCCGTACGATCTGACAGTCCTGACGTGCCGTTGTCACACGTTGTTGACCCGGTCGAGGACGGTCCCGAGTGCTCCCCATTTGCAGAAACCTTTGATGGAGTCTTGCGATTGTTGTGTGTGCGCAGTGTAGTCGTCTGGTAATTTCCCTGGTGCTGGCGCCAATTTGAAGCATGCCTATTGCACGTTCCCGTTCAGGGGCTGTAAGTCGCGGCATAGTGTCGACGTTTCACAAGTGTCAGCGAAGAAGTGAAATTTTATTCGGATTCACATGCTTTTAAAGGCAATGTGTGCACAAATTCAGAGTGAAATTCATTTTTCCCGTGGTGTGCGTGCAAGACGTTGCGTTTTTGCAAAAAATTGCCTAGCGTTACAGTTAACTTGAAATTCTCGCATTTCTTGCACCTGGCATGTCGGGTGACGTCCCTGTAGTGTTGTTGTTGTATAAAAATTACATTGAAGTTCATTTGAACTTAAATATTTACTTTTTTCAAGTGGTGCATTTTCATTTGTACTCAGTATATGCTATCGATGACCATCAGCCAAAGCCTTATGAAGTAGTCCATATGAATTTCATTTTTTGAAGGCTATCACCTGTCACTGTCAAATGGTTAAAGCTGCCAAACAGAAAATGAGTTCATATATAAGCAACACTATAATGTATCAAAACCAAACTTCGAACATGGAAATGGGACCTCATTTTTAGAAATTTACAAGAAATAGAGTCATTTGACTGTCTATTTCAGTGAATTTTTGTCTTTGTGCTATTGTCTCCATGTCAGTGTTTCCCTACCCTCTTCCATGTGTCTGGCCCTCTCTGTCCTGTTTCCCCAGCTGTTTTATTTCTTTGCTTGTTGCCATGCCCCTTTCTGCTCTATCCTGCTTCCCAGTACACCAGTCGCTCATTTCCCTAATCACTTCTCCCTCTATTTAGTGTTTTCCTCATTTCTTCATGAGTTTGTCTCTGTTGCTTTAGCTGTGCGTCACCAGCCTTTTTTCTTCCGAGTTCATATTCCTGCCTTTGTCTGCATTTATTTCAGAATGGACAAGTTTGAGTTGCCCCTAGTGTTTTGTACACTTCTGATAATGACTTTGCCTGATCTCCGAACTGCATTTTTCCTACCTGGTAATTGGATTACTGCCTGTTTGGGAACTTGATTCTTGCCCAGTAATTCTGTTCCGCATTTCTAACCCTGGTTTACAACTCAGACTGTTCCACCCTGATTTTTGGCTTAACGAACCGTTTGTGCTATTTTACCACTGTCCATTCACCTCCCTGACGCATACGACAGCTTTTAATTGTAGCCCTCTGCCACGTCCGCGTCCGTAGACACTTCCTTTTGGACGCTGTAGAGGCTGTAATTTTTGACCGTTTTCTTTCATATTTGGTATGGACATGGGTTATCCATAAGTTACGACATGCACAACCCTGCCTTGTTCCTCTTTCCAAAACAATACCTTTTGATAGATATCCATTAATTTTAATTCTAGCAGTTGGTCTGTAATACAATGCTTGTATTGTTTTAATTATTGTTTCATGTAGGCCGAATCTATATAGGACTCGATAAAGAAAGTTCCAGTTCACTGAATCGAATGCCTTTTCCGCATCTATACTAATTATCATTGCTGCAATTTTATTCTCTTGGATGTGATTAATAATATGTAATGTATGTCATATGTTATCCTGCATTTAGCACTCCCGTATAAAGCCTGCCTGCTTACTATATATCAAACTTGGCAAGAACTTTTCCAATCGTCTGGCCATGATAGATGTAAATAGTCTATAATCTATATTTTTAATATAATATATTTTATTTTAATATATCCATTTTTAATTCCTTTTCTGTTATGTCCTCAGTCATTACTTTATTGCATTCTTCGTTTAATAATGGCTACTTCAGAGAGTCTAGAAAACTGTCTATTTCAGCTATGCTGCCCCCTGCCCTTTTAGAGTAAAGAGTCTTATAAAATGTTTCAACTCACTAAAATAAATTGCCCCTCCTTATCACTAATCTAAGTGTAATTTGCCTGATATAAGGATAGCCACTCTTCTCCTTTGTCCAGATTTATAAGAGGATGAAAAAACATTTGTAAAACCCATTCTTTTTAATTTATCTTGTTACTTGCAGTCTAGATGGGTTTCCTGTAAGTATACTATTTGTGCTTTTTCTTTCTTCATTTTAGTTAGAATCTTATTGCATTCATTTGGATTCAACAGACCATTCACATAAAAGGAAATTATTTTCACCTTGTCACTAACCATACACTGACTGTCTGAATGTCTGTGAAATAACAAAACCTGGTGCAGTCAATCCACTCCCTGAACATACATAAACAAACATTACATTAGCATTAGAGCGGTATAGAACGACAGCTACAAACAGAACACTTAGTCGTACTTGAATCAAAAAAAGATAGAAAATGGGTGTGTTGACTTCCCACTGTGGGGTCTCCAAAGTGACCATATATAAGTACCGACAAAAAGGGGGCTTCAAGGGAGGGCCTCTCTCACCTTTGCCATCTGGCCAATGACCGTTCTCTCAGCTGCACAGGTAAAACGCCCGACCATTTTAATTTTCTCTATTGCCACAGTACATATTTTGAAAAAAGTGCTTTTAATTTCCAGTGACCTAACACATTTTTTTTTCAGGAAACATTTTTTGACAAAGAAAAAAAAAATTTAACTCACCATCTGTCCTCCTTACCATTAGTCTCTCAATGTCCTGCATTTATTCATGCTCTTCACGTCTAAACACTTGGAGTCTCTCCTTATAGTCTGGGGGTCTGATCCTTATTCACCTGGCCCCTCACTCTCCTCAGTATGCGCCATGATAGTTGTTGGATCCGCTCCAAAAGTGTCTCCGGGCGTTTGATGACCGTCACTGGGAATCCCCTTTTTGCTATGTCGTTAGTCGCTTCCTCCACCGAGCTGTACAGCTCAGTCCACTCCGAATAAAAAACTCTCATCTTTGCTGGAAACGGGGTTTGGAACCGGATTTTCTTCTCTTTTAGTACGGATTTCACCTCTACATACTCTCTCCGCAGCTTCAAAATCTCAGGTGCATAGTCATGATCCAAATTTCTCCTGTTTTCAAGATACTCAAAACCACGTTTCTGCCAGGCCATTTTGAATATTTTTTCTTTCGTTCTGTAGCTGGCCATTCTGGCAACAATGGACCGTGGCGCCACGTTTGGCGGAGGCTTTGGGACAAGAGCACGGTGCGCTCTCTCCACTCGCAGTTCATCCGAGTCAGGCATCTCCAACTTGTCCCGTAGTAAACGTTCCACAAAAGCAACCATTGACCGAGAGTCTTCTTCCGATTCTTTGACGCCATGTATCCTAATATTTTCTCTTCTGGATCGTCCTTCCAGGTCCGTCAGCTTAGCATACATTTCAATTTGCAGTTTGAGCATCTCCGTTACTGCTTCCTCATTAACCTGAGTTTGCGTTTCTGCATCCATAATCCTTTTCTCTGCCTCTTCCACTCTCGTTTGTTTTTATTTATGTCCTCTCAGATTCCCTTCAACTGCACACTATTATCTTTCCTGAATTCCCTAAGATCTCGGAGTATGAGGTCTAGGCTCGCGTTGCTAGCCTGCTCTCCTGCGTCTGTTAGCATATTGTTATCCTCCATGGCACTGCTAGCAGGCGAGGTCTGGTCATCTCCGTCTCCCTCGTGTAGCTCATACTGCATCGACTTCTTACTGGTCTTTCCTCTCTGCATTTTGAAGCCCTTACTCTTATTAATTACTCTTGCTTAAGTCTTTACAAATTCGAGTCACTATGGGCGGTTTTCCATTCAGAAGTCGGGAGCACGTTCTGCTATGCTGCCATCCTCAGACTTACCATACTAGAAGTCTGTGTTGTCCTTTTCATGTAATGCGAGTCATGCTATAATTAGTGTTAATTAAAGCCATGTTATGAAATCAAATTGATATTTGTTCATACCTTTTTATCGCTTTTTCCAACATCTTCCAGCACACACATAATAGGGTGCTAAAATTCATTATTATTAGGTACAGGCAAAAATGCAAATTCAGAAACGGGCTAGAATGTTACGTCAGTCACCAGAGAAATGCCCACTTTTATTACAAATACCTGAGCTCCCCTTCCTTACCAATCCCACTTCATTATTCAACTAGACAGTCGGACACCCACTGTTCGATGTGTATCCCCAGACCCCCTAGAACAATCACTCCTTAAATCAGTTGGCTTTGTGACCTTACCATATACAATGCCCACACCAAATATGAAATTAATCAGTTGAAATTTATGGCCTGTAGGGCAATCACAAGAAAATATCTGCGGTCGCAAATTGACGATCGCTGATCAATAGTATCCCCAACATGTCATCTGGGGATGCAATGCTAAATTTACCTTTGGTCAACTTCTATTTGTGACCCCGAGTTCTACTCACAACGCTTGGTCGAAGGAATCCTACATAATTCACTTTGTTAATCCCTTTAACATATTTAAAGACCTCAATCCAATCACCTCTGAGTCTCCTCCTTTTTCCTAAGGCTAAAGAGATTAAGGATCTTCAGCCTCTTCTCGTAGCTTTCATCTTTTATACCTGGAATAAGCTTAGTGGCTCTTCTCTGAACTTGCTCAAGAGCCTCTATATCTTTCTTAAAGTATGGTCCCCAGAACTGTACACAATTCTCCAGATGAGGTCTAACGAAGGTGTTGTACAAAAGAAGCATCACCTTAGATTTGTACTCAATACTTTTGGCAATGTATCCCAGCATCCGATTAGCATTTTTAAAGAAACGCTCTATTACCGGGTACATTGACACTAATTCCATAGTTCTGTACTTGTAAACAATGTCTGCGCCAAAAATTCCCATGACAATACACAGAGTAATAATTTTAGGCTTGTTTTCTGATGGCAGACCTTGATTTTTAGCCTGCCCACAATTAGGTCCAACTTCCATGGTATTGACACTGACGTCATATAAAGAACGTGACGAGCTCAGTGGAGTTCGTTCTTCTATTACTGTCTATGGGACACAAACTGCAGTAGATTTATAAAATCGTTATTTCCTCACGAAATTTCGGGAAGCAGCGGAGCAAATGCCTACCAGATGCACTGTAGCAGGTTATAGTAACGTATCCAAAGGAGGAGTCAGCTTTCATCGATTTCCAAAAGATGAAAAAAAAAACCTAAATTTGGGCGTCTTGGGTGAAACTGACTCGGGCAAAATGGCAAGGACCAAGCGACTATAGTGTGATTTGTAGCGACCACTTCAACGATTCCAACTTCGAGGATAGAGTTTTGGTCTGAGTTCGCCATGAAAAAGGGGAGAAAAATCAAGCCAGGTGCTATCCCGAAAATCAAAAGTCCATTTGAGGAGAGAGGCACCGAGGAAAAGAGGAGAAAGAAGAGCAGACCTGGCACTGAAAATGGAAGTAAATAAAGGTAGGCTGCTAATGAACAATTATAACGCGTTAGCTACGCCAGCCCTTCAGCAGGGCTTTCGTTTTAGACACTATTGAGCTTAATAGAGCGCTGGCTGCGGCTAGCACTTAGCAGGGTTTGGCGTGCATTCCACATGTTTAACGCCTTCTCTTCGCCAGCGCTCTATTAAGCTGCTTTCACACCAGAGGCAAAACGCGTGTATTCGCGTCTTTGCATTGACTTTGAATGTAATCTGTCGTACTAAAAATTAGTTTCGCGTCCAGTGTGAAAGCGCTTCCCCCTAGCTGCTGCTGCGAATCTAGTTGCATGCTGCAGCTGTGTCTTGATTCTTGTTTCGTATTCTAATCTTTTTCTCTTTGTCAGATCATATTATTGTTTTACTCTAGCTTGACCAAATGCCGTACATAATCTAACGAGCTTGTTGGTTCTTAGCTCAGGAGAGCATAATGAATGAAGTCAAATCGACAAAGTGTAACGTTAGCCTAGCACGCAGTTTGGCAAACTCAGGAACAGCTGATCGAGAAATTAGATTTTCATCACAGAAATCTGGGTCATACCCTTTAAAAACGCGGTACTTATGTCATTATAAATGGAGAACCAAACATCTGGATAATACATTTAGCTTTCACAGACGGCAAACACAAGTGAACCATGGCCCATTTACCGCGTCTCTGATTGCCCCTTAAGAAAACCAGTGAAAGATTAAATAAAAAAATACATATTGTCAATTTTTATTTTGCTCATAATGTGAATCATACCAGATCTGAAGTTACTAAACACTGGGGTGACAAAAACATGTAATGAAGTGATCAAAATGATATTTTTACATGCAGTTGTACATACCGGCTTTGCAGCGAATTGGTCCTGAGTTCTTTATATGACGTTACACTAAGAGGGTGGCATTATCGATTGTAGATTAAAAAGGGGCGTTCCCTGGGGCAAGTATAAAGTTACTAATTACTCCAAAATGGTTTGATATTATGGGAAATGACTGCCATGTTTTTTTTCTGGATGAGAAATTACACTAAGAGAGCCTGTTTGTGAAATTTCGCCCTCTTGACGCTGTAGTTCCTTTAACTGCTATGGCACAATGGCTAGAACCTGTGAGGGTTTGGTGAACAATCACTCCCAGATCTTTCTCGTGTGCAGCACATTCCACTTTTAAACCTCCCATGAAGTGGGAGATAATCCCATCTAATGTTTTTATTACTTACATGTACAACTTTACATTTTGCAAGATTAAATTTCATTTGCCACATTTCTGCTCAATTCTGGATTCTAACCAAATCGTCCAGGATCACTTTAGTGGACTCTAAACTATTTGCCAAACCCCCCAATTTAGAATCATCTGCAAATTTAACCAATCAGCTCTCAATATTCCTATCAAGGTCATTAATGTAGATGAGGAACAGCAGGGGTCCCAACACCGATCCCTGGGGGACGCCACTCTCCACCATACCTAGCTCAGATGAGATACCACTGACCACTACTCTTTGTGTTCTGTCCTGTAACCAATTTTGAATCCACTTCAAAATACCTCCTGTAATTCCAATGGAGCTCAGTTTAAAAATTAGTCTCTTACGCGGTACTGTGTCAAATGCTTTCTGAAAAGCATTCGAATGCTTTCTGGCCTCTTCAAAAAATTCCAGAAGGTTTGTTAGGCATGACCTTCCCTTCCGAAAACCATGTTGGCTATCCCTCAAGATACGGTTACGTTCAAGAAATAAGTCCAGCTCATCTTTTATGATAGATTCCAATATTTTGCACGTAATGCAAGTTAAACTGACTGGCCTGTAGATCCTGGCTCGGTACGGTCCCCTTTCTGATATATTGGTATTATATGGCCCTGTTTCCAATCATTTGGTATTTCTCCAGTTTCTAAAGACCGTCTGAAGATGGCGAATAGCGGCTTAAAGATGATCTCACCAACTTCCCTGAGCACTCCTGAATATAAGCCATCAGGACCCACCACCTCATTTGCCTTTAGTTTATGCAACTTGTCTAATACTTCATTATCCCGAACCTCAATTTCCGCTAAATAATCATGAGCATTTGACATGCCCTCTGGCCAAATAAAGACCCCCTCTGAGGTAAAACTCTCAACAAAATAACTGTTTAATGCATCCGCAGTATGCTTGTTATCATATAGCAGCGATCTGTTTTTATTCTTTATGCACTTAACTTGCTCTTTAACTTTCCTTTTTCTGCGACAGTACTGAAAGAAGCGCTTAGGGTTAGTTTTTGCCCCCTCTGGAATTTGTCTTTCATACAGTCTTCTAGCATTCCTCAGCTCTTTTTTGACCACAGCCCGCATTTTACAGTATTCAGCCTTAGTGTTCTCATTGTTATCCATTATGTACATCTTATAAAGATTCCTCTTTTCCCTCAGAATCCTATGAATACTTTTGGTCATCCACTGTGGATTTTGCTTTTTCAGCCCACTTTTGTATATCTTTGGAATGAATCTGCATTGTGATTCAAGTAAAACCCCCTTAAATCTTTCCCACATCTCATTTACAGACTCCCATTTTATTCCACCTAGATATGAGCGCATCCTGTCAAAGTTTGCTCGCCTAAAATTGAAAATTTTTGTTTTAGAATACACTTTTTTAACTTCCCATGAAACATCAAAATTAACAGCAGAGTGATCGCTTGTCCCAAGCGGCTCCAGTACCTCAACATTGCTAATTCTATCAGGGTCATTACAGAGCACTAAGTCTAAAATTGCCTTCTGTCTGGTAGGTTTATTAACATACTGCACCAAGAAATTATCATTTATAACATCTAGAAATTCTTCCTAGAAATTAGAGCAATTAGTGCTCTCATTTCCCAAACGCTTATTGAGTGCTGTTAAAAGGAAAGGTGATGTAACACAGAGGTAAACATGCCCCTGTTCCAGCCTTTTTGGATTGTGTTGCAGTCATCAAATTCAAAATGAGTGAATATTTCCAAAAATACAACAAAATGTGTCAGTTTGGACATTAAATATCTCGTCTTTGTAGTGCACTCAGTAGAATATAGGTTGAAAAGGATTTGCAAATCATTGTATTCTGTTTTTATATACATTTTACACAATGTCCCAACTTCATTGGAATTGGGGTTTGTATTATTTAACCTCAAAAGCATTCTAATTTTGCACATAGTAACACAAAAACACTAAGAAATTCGTCCAAAAAATGCAGGTCAATATTCAACTGTCTGATCCACATTTGTGCTGTATGCGATATACACAAAACTCTAAATGTAAGGCATCTCAATCATTCTCTGGGCTCTAATTTCTTGGCGCAGCGCAGGTGGCGTAGCGTGGCGCAGCCCACGCAGTGGTAATTTCGTCAGGTGCAACACCGTGCACAGACGAACGTGCGCCGAGATGGGTGTGGTGGCGTAGTAGGGGGAGGTGTCACTTATTCATCAAGGCGCAGTGACAATTTCGTAGAAAAGTATTCGCTGCAGTTGCGCAGAGAGCTCGCCAGCTCCAACCTAGTTCACTTTCTGTGAAATGGTAATTTGGCTGACCGGCACACAGTGCGCACACGTGACCGAAACCTCACAGGCAGGTTTCCAGAATGTCAGGCACATTTCAATACAGTAAATAATTACAGCAACCACTGTTTAATGTAACTATCTGAATCAGCATATAAATTATAGTATCTATATCGATTGTCCTGATGTCAGATCAAAGGCGGTTGGCACGCGTGATGGAGACTCGACCTGACTTAATCAATGCCACTGAATCAATGATGCAAATTAATGACTTCAGATCTTTCTCAGCCAACCACAAACTGCCTCGGCATCAGACAGTGCGTATGTAATGCTTGCGTTCTATGCTTGGTAAAGCCGCTTGCACATTGGACGCAAAACAAATATTTTGCACGACTGATTACAGTCAAAGTCAATGCAAAGAGCTATCGACTTTTCTTGGTCTTTTTAATCGTCTGTTTTCTTCTGTTGAAGATAGACAACAGTCTTTATTTGGTCTTTCTTTTGAAAATTAGTCAGATGGATTGAACAGATTCACGCTTTATTTTCACAGCAGAGATAAAATAGTGCTTGCAATCAGAGAGCAAATCAATTCCATGACCATTGACAGAGTGAAAAATTATCGCACGCACGATCAAGACTGTCCGACGTGAAATGCAAAATACTCCATGTCCGGCACCCAGCAAAAAATAAAAGTATTGATATAAGAACAGATTTATCACGGAATAAAGAATAAAAATACATATACATCACCAACCAACAGAACATCCAAAAATGATGACCCGCAAATAAATTAATCGCAGTGTTCGTTGGATGTTCTGTTGTTAAAATGTTTCTTTTTATTATTTATTTCGCTATCAATCTGTTCTAATCGTCCTCTTTTTTTTTTCTTTTCTGGCTGTTAGTCACGGAGGCATGGTACATTGTCTCACGCCAATGTCGACTCACTTTATTGAGCAGAGCTTAAACAGAAACATTGATTGAAATTCTCGGTACTCATCTTGAAGAACTGAGCCCTCTTATCAAAACATTCACGTTTAATATCTAAAAGTCAGTAGATTTGAAGAAATTAAAAACAATAATCGACTGTCGGACATGGAAATATATTAAAACCCTGTCAGACTTTCGGACACAAGACACTGTTTTCAACGCAATCTGTCGAGCAAAAAATTTGTTTCGCGTCCAGTGTGCAAGCGGCTTAATACTAGGCTACTGTTATGGTCACTTAGGTTTTATCGTTTTTAGTGGGGGAAAGGTATACAGCCTGATTGCTATGATCTCGTACTGAGTAAGATCACATATTGAAAATAAATGTGTAACGTATCTTGCATTGTTGTCCATGCATGTTAATCCCAAAATTTTAAGCAGCAACAGACTGTAATAATAGGAACACTCTATCCATCGTTTCTCTTGCCAATGAGCAATATTGGACTCGGCTGTGTTATACCCAAACACGCCTTCTTTGCCAACTTGCGCTGGAAGGAGGGACAGAGGCGGGACCGAGGAGTACTTGTGCCAGGCTACACCGGGCACGAAATTGCAGCATACGCCTGGACACACCCCGTTGGCGCGGCGCACCCCCCACTCGCCGCGTCTGCGCCTGGTCTACGAAATTAGAGCCCTCTGTGTGCACATATAGCCTACATGGAAAAATACAAACCAATCTAAACTGGCTGGATCCGCATTCTATGCTCAAAAGCAGACTTACCCCTAGTTTCACACAAATATGCATATTTATACTTTCCAACTGCCTTATGTTGTTCATAACACACAACATTCTACATAAGAGTGAACAGGTAACTCTACTATACAATAGACACATTTGCATTCTGCAACTGTAGTCTCACTGATTTACAAATGTATGAAAACATCCAAACCATCTAGGACAATAATCCACACACAGCTGTAAACTACCGCCAACTCTACTGCACAAAGTAGACAAAAAGTAAATTTTTCTCAAAGAGGAAACATCCTGAACTTGCCTTGCAAATGCAAATTAGTCTGGAAACTCTTGGTTCTTTCTTGCTTTAAAATGGGCGTCATCGACGGGCTCAGAGCAAAATGATTCTGGACGGAATTGGATTTACCAACGACCAATCAGAGCAACAAATCATGACCAGCAAAGCACAGATGAAATGTTAGCTTGTTTGATCCCAATGAATTGTAGTTTAGGGAAGCCAGCTAGCTACTTCTAACGTTCCCATATGGAAAAGATATAGATACATTTTTATAAAGTTTTTATCTCTTTTATCTGAAACTTGTAAGTTACACATAAGACGGTAAAACCAGATATAAAATCCTAAGTAAAATTATACAATATGAAACTTGTGTGATTTGGGAACTTATAAGAACAATATTTGGTAGTAATTCCACATACAATATCCTTAGTAGATGTCAAAATTATGTGAGTTGGACAACCATCAGTGAAACTAAAATCTTACAAGTATTATAGAAAACACTTACAAGACTTATGTGAGGTCTCACATATATAAGACATACAAATTAAAAAACATAGTTTTACAATAAAATTACATGGAAAAGCACAAGATGAATTAAAAAAAACTGGGTTTTGACATATAATAATCACAAGAGCATAAAAACCTAACACCTAAACTTTGGATAAATAACACAGATAATACAGTCGTGCTGCTGCAACTCAATCAACATTATCCACTTGGAAGTAAATTCTTTTAATGTTATGATGTCACACTGATTGGCTTTACTCATTATGGGGAAATTGTTATAAGTGAACGGGTCTTGGCCCCGCTTAGTTTTGCCCATGTTCATACAGTAGCAGTATAGTAGAATTTCCACAGTAGAGGTACCAGTAAAAACTCTGACTGAATATTAGCATTATTTCACTGTAACTATTGTTCGCTGCTAGTAAAGTCTGTTAAATTAAAAGGTTTGTCTAATAGCCATATTTTCAGTATTACAGATATTGAAAAACTGAATTTACGGATTGCATTTATGTAACTGGAATGAAATTGTAATGGTAGAAATTAATTGTCCTGGATGCTGACCAGGCAGTCTGTGCCATGCTAGTTTTAACTCAGTTTGATCCAATTGCTGTCAGTATAGGGTCAAATTAAGTCATGTCACCTCAGTATGTGATTCATTTGTTTTTCACTATATACACTTGAATGAAATTGTATAAATTCATACATAAAAAGTATATTTTTTATGTATTGCTATTGGAAATTTCATAGGCTAAAATATAAGAATTCTTATAGAAAAACATAAAGAAAACATAGTTTATGATGACATCATATTCCATAACATACAAAAAACTTGTATGTAATGGTACATATTCATATATGTTTTTTATACTGATTTAGTCATTTTAATTAGATGACATATAATAAACTTATATAAAATATATAAAGAAAGCATAATTTCCCAACAAATTTTACACTCTTTACATGCAGAAAACCAACATATAATGGTGTCTTTTCATATATGAAAAGCGTATGTCTTTAAAACAGACATATAGTTTAAAACTACAAAGATTATATGAAACATGTATGGAAAACATCATTTTCCATTCAATTCCCTTATAGACCACATACATAATTTTTACTTGATTCATACTTAATTCTTTTTATTATCCTGTATGAAAATAATGCAAAAGTGGCCACTTTCAAGAGTTTATCATAGTATGAGAGTTATAAGCCTCATAAGCTGCACAATATATATAAAACATAAAGATTTACTACTATTGGTGATGGAAACTTCTCATAAGTTTTTACCATTTCTTTTCCATATGGGTTAATGTAAAGAATAACATGAATCATGGCTGCTCTGTTTGTAGTGGCATTCATATCAGGTGAACAGTTCTAACATTCACAAGCTAGCCTCCGTAACTTCCTGTTGGTGACTAGACTGAGTGGCTAGTGCAAACTTTCAATTCATATTTCTTCTAGTTCAACATAATGCACTCACTGTTGGCATGACATGATTTAGTGGCCTACACGTAATGTTACCATTTGTGCATAATATGAAAAATAGCCACTAAGTTTTCACAGTGGTTTTTCTTTCAGGCATTGAGCGGGGCTGGTTGGTGAATTAAACTCTACCGAACTCTGATTGAAGTATGGCAAATGAATCCTTCTCATCAACTAAACCTTTAAGTGCAGTCATTTGTTCTCATTTTTTTAAAGAAAATATTCTTTATGGTTTGTTTAATACTGTGGCGATTATAGATTCCACTGAGCATTCAACATCAGCCCCTGCCATCTTGATCATTTAAGAAAATACTTCAACATCATCATCTCACACCCACCTAAATGGTTCTAATTGACCCGACCAGAACTTAGCCAGATGGAAATCTGTTTTAATGAGAGGGTGGCCAGACACATCTGCCCGGGCAAATAAAACATGCATGCAGATTCGTCTAGTTCCCGTCTTGCACTTCTTTAACATTGCACATACTAGTATATTGCAAGATATTGTGAACAAGTGAAGACTGACGCAGGTTTTCAATGCACTATGCTAATGACTGAGTACGGCTGTTTTGTAATATTGATAGAAATGATTAATCATTTCTTAAGTTGTAAGTCCTTTAACATTAAATTAGGCATGTTATTTAACAGAGAGTCACAGGGATGAACGTACCTTGCTTTGCCATTCCTGGGATATCTTCAAATGTCAGAGTCCTTAAAGATGGTCTCCAGAATGCATAGGACTCCACTAGAGCTTCCAGTCCCATTCTTAAAGAAAAAAAAATGAATAAAAACTTGTTGACTTTTCTGGGACCCAGCTCGAGCTTCGAAAAACTACAGGAAAACAAGGGTGAAGGTCACTGCAGCTAGTATGGCAAGAAAAACCTTAGAGCATTTCATGACGTCATATCACAAGGATATGACAGGGGCTGCATCACAAACACTGAGCATTCTCACAACTTTAAACGAAGTGAATCTGCTCGACTGCAAGTCAAAATCTACTTCCATCACTGCAAATCCATCATCATTTACATTGTATTTATATACATTAGTTGCTCAGACAAACCTTTTATATTAAGGAATTTTCAATGGAAATTTATGGATTCAAAGCGCAATTTTAGCACTTTAGCCAAAGCTGGTTTGCCAACCGTCAAAAATCATACTAATATTTTCCTTCTTCTACGATTATTGGTGATAGCAAACCAGCTCACATTCTTAGGCTGCGTTCAAAATGTATGCTTGTCCACTTGCTCACTTTATATACCAAACCCAAAACCAGTGAAGTTGGCACGTTGTGTAAATCGTAAATAAAAACAGAATGCAATGATTTGCAAATCCTTTTCAACCTATATTCAATTGAATACATTGCAAAGAGAAGTTACTTCATGTTTGAACAGGTAAACTTTGTAATTTTTTGCAAATATTAGCTCATTTGGAATTTGATGCCTGCAACATGTTTCAAAAAAGCTGGTACAAGTGGCAAAAAAGACTGAGAGAGTTGAGGAATGCTCATCAAACACTTATTTTGAACATCCCACAAGTGAACGGGCTAATTGGGAACAGGTGGGTGCTATAATTGGGTATAAAAGCAGCTACCCTGAAATGCTCAGTCATTCACAAACATGGATGGGGCGAGGGTGACCACTTAGTGAACAAATGCATGAGCTGATTGTCGAACAGTTTAAAAACAACATTCCTTAACAAGCTATTGCAAGAAATTTAGGGATTTCATCATCTACGGTCCATAATATCGTCAAAAGGTTGAGAGAATCTGGAGAAATCACTGCACGCAAGTGACATGGCCGAAAACCAACATTGAATGCCCGTGACCTTCGATCCCTCAGGCGGTACTGCATCAAAAACTGACATCAGTGTGTAAAGGACATCACCACATGGGCTCAGGAACACTTCGGAAAACCACTGTCAGTAACGACAGTTCGTCGCTACATCTGCAAGTGCAAGTTAAAACTCTACAATGCAAAGTGAAAGCCATTTGTCAACAGCGCCCAGAAACGCCGCCGGCTTCGCTGGGCCCAAGCTCATCTAAGATGGACTGATGCAAAGTGGAAAAGTGTTCTGTGGTCTGACGAGTCCACATTTCAAATTGTTTTTGGAAACTGTGGACGTCGTGTCCTCCGGACCAAAGAGGAAAAGAACTATCCGGACTGTTATAGGCGCAAAGATCAAAAGCCAGCATCTGTGATGGTATGGGGGTGTATTAGTACCCAAGGCATGGGCAACTTACACATATATGAAGGCACCATTAATGCTGAAAGGTACATACAGATTTTGGAGCAACATATGTTGCCATCTGAGCAATGTATTTTTCATGGACGCCCCTGCTTATGTCAGCAAGACAATACCCAGCCACATTCTGCACGTATTACAACAGCATGGCTCCGTAGTAAAAGAGTGCGGGTACTAGACTGGCCTGCCTGTAGTCCAGACCTGTCTCCCATTGAAAATGTGTGGCGCATTATGAAGCGTAAAATCCGACAAAGGAGACCTCGGACTGTTGAAAAATTTAAGCTGTAGATCAAGTAAGAATGGGAAAGAGTTCCACCTGAAAAGTTTCAAAAATTGGTCTCCTCAGTGCCCAAACGTTTACTGAGTGTCGTTAAAAGGAAAGGCGATGTAACACAGTGGCAAAAAGGCCCCTGTGCCAACTTTTTTGCAATGTGCTGCTGCCTTTAAATTCTAAGTTAATGATTTTTTGCGAAAAAAAAAATAGTTTCCCAGTTTGAACATTAAACATCTTGTCTTTGCAGTGAGTGAGTGTACATTTCGAACACAGCCTTAGTATCGGATAGGTGTGGTTATTGGACTCAGGTGAACAGCTTAGTAGAACTGAAAGCCTGCACCCATACCAGCCCTTTCTGGAAAAGACTGAGGACCTCTGCACTAAGACATCCATCCTTCTGCTGTACAAACAGGGATTTAACAAACTTTTTCACAAAAAAATAGGAGTAATGGCCCTTTAGCTTGCCAGCCATTAATATATTTTAAATATGAATAATGGCCATTATCATGGATAAGGAACAGTTTCCTGTTTGCATGTACATAATATGCACTTGTACAATATAGCTTGAGCAACTTAAATGAGTAGCCCTTAAAGCAGCCTGAGCAGACGTAAACAATACAGCTCGCTCGATGAAACATCATGAAACCACGGAAACTACCGCAAGAACATTATAATAATATTACCTGAAACAAAGTATGACACATTTGGATAATGGGATTACAGCATAGTTCTCGGGGTAGAATAGGCTACATAGCAAGTGGGACAGTGGAAAATTATCATGCTAGTTCGACATGCATGAGCTTATCAGCAAGTTTCTAAAGCATCATTTTTAGGCCAAGATAAATCATTGACTGAACCCAAAATGGTTGTCTTATAATGTTATGAATACAGTGCACAATAAAATAAGAGATATAATCACTTGTAATGTAGAAATTTTTAATTTGTCCCAGATCTCTGAAATTGCGTGACCAACCCAATAGGATTAAAAATCAGTGCATGCAAAACCCACGTATATGTCACTAAGCCACGGGATACTGAGTAGCCAATAGACAATATCGGAGTTAGCGTGCAATACCCATTATCCATTGCACTTGACGTCATGCATTTTCGGCTGGGGGTATAACCTCCGCCGCATCTCATATAGATTTCCATTGACAACCACGTACACAATGTTCATCCCTACCATTTATACGCGATATTTGCATCCTTTTGTCAGAAGTTGCAGAGCAACAACAACATGGACAGTACATGATTTGGAGGTGTTTGTTTTGTAAAGTTTACATTCATTAAAATTTTAATTCCCATACCGCTGTATGGTTCACAGCCCATAGTTGTGTTATAAAATGAAAGTGAATGTATGCAGCCACTTCGTTCATCACATACTTCAACTTCTAAACTCCCAAAAACTTTATAAACAAACACCACCAAAATCACGTACTTTCCATCTCATTGTTGCTCTGCAACGTCTGACTAAAGTGTGCAAATAACGCGTATAAATGGTAGGAATGAACGTTGTGTAGGTGGTTGTAAATGGAAATCTACATGAGATATGGCAGAGTTTATACCCCCAGGTGAAAATGTGTGATGTCACACACAATGGATAATGGGTACTGCAAGCTAACTCTGATGTTGTCCATAGAGGGCATAGTTTCTTCACTTTTAGCCATAATTTTATGGAGGGTGATTTGTGCCATAATTAAATACAATACACACATTGAAATACAATGCACTTATTGAAATACAATACACATCTCGAAAATACAATACATGTGTAGCAATAAATACAATACAAAAATGTTTAAATACAATACAAATCTTGAAAATACAATACACACCTCAAAAATACAATATATGTGTAACAATAAATACAATACTAAAATGATTTATTTTTCATTGTCTATCAGGAATATTCATGCCAAAATGAATGCATATCACACCTCGAAATGCAATACATACCTTGAAAATACAATACAAATGTAACAATAAATACAATACAAAAATGCTTTGTTTTTCAATGTCGGTCAAGAATATTTGTGCCAAAATTAAAACAATACAACCGAATTGTTTTTCAAGTTGTGTATTGTATTTCAATATGTGTATTGCATTTCAAAGAGTGCATTGTATTTCAATGAGTGCATTGTATTTCCATGTGCGGTTTTGGCACTATGTAAATTTTAGTCAATGAGCTCCGACCAATTAATATGATTGGACAAGGCATTCCATAGAATGCCTAAGTCACGCCCGGTTGGTACTCTGATGTATACGATGGTCTGGGTGAATTCACTTGTCTGATTAGTTGGCAGGTGTTAATTAAAACCGTGAAATCGCACAGATAGCTCGGCTACGTTAGTTTCACCGTTCGAAGTGCGAAATTCATCCGCTATCAACATATATCCATAGCAACGTAAGAGCACTGGCATTTTGCTAGGTATAATAGAAACCTAGATACTCATTTATCTCCCAGGGACTGTTTCAATAAACTGCTTTTCCGACCGAGTCAGACCATCAGTCGAGTGAAAAGTCGGTCCTTCGACAGACCAAGTCCGTCAGGTGTTTCAATAAATAAATGTAGGATGTCCGACCATGGTCCAACGGTTCATCACTGGTCGTTCAAAATTGCGTGAGAATTTACACCTCAGCGATGCACTGCTTCGCTATTTGACGTTCAAATATTCAAAATAAGTTAACTTTAAATGAAAAAGGAAAAAAAAACACAATTTTGATTTGGTAGATAATTAACTTCTATTCAGACATAAATTAACGGCGCTCATCGCTGTACGATGTCACACAGCCTAAGTATCATTTTCAGTAGGCTGTTAACGGAATACAGTCCAGCTAATTAAAAACAGTCTTTGCTCACTGTGGACTCTGTGCTAAAACTACGACTGGCAACAAAACAAAGCTATTCAACACACAAAAGACATTAAAACATTCCGATCGTCACAATCGTTCATTTTACAGAAGTGAGTTAAACTGCTTTCACACCGGACGAAAAATGAATTTTTCGCACGACAGGTTATTCAAAGTCAATGCAAAGACGCGGGTTCATCCTGCGGGGCGGTTAACAGTAGGTGCTGCAGTGATAATGACCATAAAAATTAAAGTAGCTAAGTAATCACCCTTTATTCATTAAACGATAGTAACTGTGTACAGTTCCAAAGGAAGCTAACATGTCCACTTCATGTGTCAGCGACTGCTGACAGTTCGCTGACTACGTGCTGTGACAACAAACTGATTTCAGCTCGCCATCTCTACGGACACAGTCATTTATTTTTGTAGGTTTGTTGGTCCAAATAAATCCGCCGGCCAGCGTGGGCGCCTGGCCACTCCTGGCCTCGCAGGGCGTATCTAGCCAAGAACCAGCCTACATTGTGCCAAAACTGCATATCGAAATACTATACTGCATATCGAAATACAATACAAGGAGTCTTGTATTTCATTGAGAGGCTTTTGGCACAGAGCTCGAAATACAATACATGCCTCGAAAATACAATACATGAGTAACAATAAATACAATACAAACATACTTTGTTTTTCAATGTCGGTCAGGATTATTTAGGACAAAATTAAATACAATGCACACATTGAAATACAATACCCATATTGAAAATACAATACACATCTTGAAATACAATACACATCTCAAAAATACAATACAGTTGTATTGTTTTAATTTTGGCACAAATATTCCTGAACTGAAAAACAAAGCATTTTTGTATTGTATTTACTGTTACACATGTATTTTATTTTCGATTTATGTATTTTCAGTTTATGTATTTTAACATTTTTGTATTGTATTCATTTTTATATATGTATTGTATTTTCGAGGTTGTGCATTGTATTTCAATAAGTGCATTGTATTTTAGTGTGTGTATTGTATTTTAATTATGGCACAAATCACCCTCCATATAATTTAACTAGGCATATATTGTAAATGGGAAAATTTCATTAGAAATAAAATGTGTAAAAAATCCAAAAATGAACATTTTTTAAAATTGGAAACAAACTATAGAGAGATGGTCCTAAGGAAGCTCAATACCATATATGACCTGAATCTGGGAAGATTGTTATAGATTGTCATAGATGAAAACCCAGCTCTTCAGGCTCCACCTTTCCCCTGCTCCACTGCCCTGAATCCTGACCCTACATCCCTTGATTTGTTGCACTTAATTCTGTTTACCTTACTTCCTGATTGTTACCGCTTGATTTGGTTTCCCTTCAATTTTTTGCACCCTATTTTGTCAGTTTACTTGATTTTCCTGCCCCTTTGTTACACTTGACCTGTTGCCCTTTTATTGCACTTATTTTATTTTATTGCCCTTTTCTTACACTTGACTCTGCCCCTTTGTTGCACTTGCCTCTGCATTTGACCTTGTTGCCATTTTGTTCACTTCACCTTGCCCTTGCCCTTTTGTTATTGGTTTAGATCTGTAACAATGGAACGTGTTCTGTCACTGACTGTTAGCACTTGTACTTGTCTCCTAGGAGGTCTGCACTTTTGTACGTCGCTCTGGATAAGAGTGTCTGCTAAGAACCTGTAATGTAATGTAATATTGCTTACAAAACACAGCAGCTACGATGACACCGGACACCGTCTGATCCCAATTACATTGCATGTTTTAAAAGTGTATTAATTAGCTAGTAGGCAAGTTCAAAAAAATCATTGTAGATATAGAGTTAGTCGTCCGATGTGAATTCAACAGCAGTGGAAAAATAAGATTTTCTGTAATAATATTGTGCTGAAAATTCTGATCAATCCTTATAGTGATGTCCATTGAGGAACTTGGGTTACTAATCCAAGAATAACCCATCATGAACCTACAGTACCAGCATGAACAAGTCAACATGGTCTACAACATCCCCCGCCAATCGTGCGTTTCTTATTTTCGAACTCCATGAAGGCCTTTATGGTCTGAAGCTACGCACCAAATTTGGTTCCTGTATCTGTAGTAGTTTCTGAGTAAAGCTGTCCCATTTATCTCGGAGGGACGGAGGGAAGGACGGACGGATGGAAGGACGGACGGATCTGGTTTTCAAACTTAACCTGGGAATCATGTCATAAAGCAACACACGAAATTTGGTAATCCTATCGACAATAGTTTCTGAGAAAACCTGTCCCCTTTGAACATACCATGCACTAAGTTAGATAAACGAGACAAGGGCAATAACTCTGCAGAAAATGGCGGTACGGATCAGGTTTTCGAACTTGACCTGGGTAATCATGTCATAAAGCTACACACCAAATTTGGTAATCCTATCTACAATAGTTTTTGTGCTAATGTGTCCCCATTTCGGACGGACGGAAGGACGGACGGACGGACGAAGCTCAAACCTATATCCCCCACAATTCGTGACGGGGGATAATAAAGGTACCGCTAAAGTTAACGAGAAGTTGGCTTTGCGTTTTCGTCCACCTTTCGCTGATCAGCCTGGCGGGTGGCGGAGGATTACTACAGGGGTCGGTGTAGTCCCGGCAGGCAGAACTTGGGGGGACTATCCATAGGGGGGAGCGGTTTTTGGGTATGACTGGTGTGTACCAGGTGTTATTGCAGGCCTTGAATTTTTGCTAGAATAAATTACCGCAACTGTTTCGGATACGACTTATTTACGAGTCAATTGATGTTTTTGTTATAGAATTAGACATTTTAAAACTCTAATAAGAGGCACTTAGAAGTAGCAGTAGTCAAGAAGTAGAAATGCTTTCCTTATAGATCATAACTTACGCATTGATTGTCACTAAATATTTATTAATACATTTATAATTTCTCCTTGGATGCCCAAAATTTGAAGTCTTGCTCGTGTCACTGTAAATGTTGATAATTTGAGCAATGAAGACCCGTCCCTGTATCCTTCCTGTGCAGTGACCTGTGCTATGGCCTAGAAGGCTCAAGAAGAAGATGATGGTGGTGCCGTCCAGCACACTGAATAGTCATAACTCAGGTGGTTCGCCTCATGACTCTGTTCAGCCTACTATGGTTCCTCCGTTTGAGGACTTATCAGACACTTTTATCAGTTCTCTGTTCAGCCAGCCAGATGGGTCTGGTGATTCTGATGTGTCTGGAGGCTTGTCTCTGTCCAGAAAGCTGTTGATTCAGGTGCAAACTAATGATCCTGAAATTTGTTTACTAAAGAAGAGAGCCCTTCCTGATGAAGAAATAGACACAGTTCCACTTGGGTATTATCTCAAGGATGGAGTGTTGATGCGGAAGTGGCGGCCTTCTGATATGCCTGGCAATGCAGATTAGGGAGTGGCCAAGCAAATTGTTGTTCCGAAGGTCTACAGGAATGAGATCTTAACAATGGCTCATAGTTTGCCTTCAGAAGGTCATCTTGGTGTTAACAAGACTGTTGACAAGATCAAGAAACACTTCTTCTGGCCTGGATTTCGGAAAGATGTTTCCAACTTTTGCAAAACCTGTCACACTTGTCGGGTAGTTGGAAAACACCAGTTAGACCCACCTGTTGCTCCATTGCAGCCTATCCCAACATTTGGGGAGCCCTTCTCCAAGGTCACTGTTGATTGTGTTAGTCCAATACCCAAGACTAGATCTGGAAATCAGTACTTGTTGACAATCATGTGTGCATCTACCAGATTCCCTGAATCTATACCTCTACGCAACATCAAAGGAACTACAATCTCGAAGGCTTTGATAAAGTTCTTTAAGTTGTTTGGCCTTCCCAGGGAAATTCAGTCAGACTAAGGTAGCAATTTCACTTCTGGATTGTTTCAGCAGGTTGTGTATGAACTAGGTGCAAAGCAGATTCTTTCCAGTGCCTATCATCCAGAGAGTCAGGCTGCCTTAGAGCGTTTTCATTCCACAATGATGAGGACTTATTATTATGACCATGAGAAAGAGTGGGATGAAGGTGTTGTTATGGCCCCAATCTGTTTTTACATTTACAACATAACAGCAACAGCAAGGGTTGACAGACACAGTTTTAAAAACCTCAACACATTTAATTAACAGACAAAGACAATAACCACTAACTAACAACTAATGACCAAGATTGAATTATAACAAAAACAAAAATATTTACAGTCCCTTTGGGTTTTCCGGTGATGTGCTGGGTGAGAAAATGCTCAAACACAGGCAAAGAAATCCACAAAAGAAACGTCACAGGTCTTGAACAGAATGGCAGGTCTGGTCATCTTCTTGCAATTTCTCCTACTACTTTACTGTCTCAATTCTTTTCCTTATATACTCTTTTGCAGACCCCACCCACATTTAGACCTCTTTTTTTTTAATTTTCTGAGACTTGCCCCAGACATGTCCAGGACATGTCTAAACATGACTCCAGTCTGAGCTTAACAAAAAAAGGTAAATACTGCCATCTAGTGGCCTATATTCACATTACACCTCCATTCCAAAAGGGAAAATTTTTGACTCATAAAGGCAAAATTTTTCTTTTCAATATAAAATGGTTAAGTGAACACTTGTCTATGTATACATATCATACAATATTCAAACACATGATATATATATACACATTCAAACACGGGATAAGCATTCAGCAATTACATTGTCTGTACCCTTCACATGCTTAATTTCCAAGTCAAACTCCTGTAAAATCAAACTCCAATTCAACAATCTCCGATTCTTGTTTTTCATCTTACTCAAAAACATTAACGGATTGTGGTCAGTGTACACAATCATTGGCTTTTGTCCTGTACAAACATAAACCTCAAAGTGTTGTAAAGAAAGGACCAGAGCCAACAGTTCCTTCTCTATTGTGGAATAGTTCCTTTGGTGGCGATTGAACTTCCTGGAGAAGTATGCCACCGGATGCTCAATGTCATCAGAGTCACTTCTCTGTAGGAGCACAGATCCACAAGCTTGGTCGCTAGCATCGACCGCGATGGAGAACGGTTTGTTGAAGTCAGGAGATTTGAGCGCGGGGAAGTGACACAGCAGAGACTTCAGGTGATCGAAGGCTCTCTGGCATGCATCATCCCAGGTGAACTTTACGCCTTTCTTCAGTTGGTTAGTTAGACTGAGAGCAATCTCAGCAAAGTTCTTGCAGAACTTGCGGTAGTACCCGATCATTCCAAGGAAGCGGCGCAAAGCTTTTTTGTTGTCAGGAGCTGGAAAGTCCATGATGGCTTGGACTTTAGCATTTACGGGTGCCACCTTACCCTGGCCTATGACGTAGCCAAGATAGGTGACAGTAGCACTACCAAAGTCACTCTTGCTCAGGCTAACAGTCAGGTTAGCCTGGGTCAGGCGCTGGAACAACGTCTCTACATCTTTTAGATGTTCTTCCCAGGAGTCACTCCATGTGATCAGGTCATCGATGTATGCACCCGTGTGTGGCAATCCGGCGATTGTAGACTGAATCATCCTTTGGAACGTGGCTGGGGCATTTTTCATGCCAAAGGGTAGGACTTCATACTGGTACAATCCAGATGGTGTGGCAAAAGCAGAGATGCTCTTGGCCCTCTCAGTTACAGGCACACACCAATAACCCTTCAATAAATCAATCTTGGTCAGAAACTTTGCTTGCCCTACACTATCAATACAATCATCAATCCTAGGTATTGGAAACACATCAGTTCTAGTTACAGCATTGACTTTGCGATAATCTGTACAGAATCTAGTACTTCCATCAGGTTTTGGAACTAGCACACAGGGTGAACTCCAATCTGAGTTGGAGGGTCTGATAATATCATGTTCTAACATGTACTCAACCTCTTTCTCAGCAATCTTTCTCTTTTCAGGATTCATCCGGTACGGATGCTGTTTTATTGGTTTGGCATCACCAACATCTACATCATGAGAGGCTATAGTAACTCTCTTTGGAACATCAGGAAACAAATCCTCATATTTCTTGATCAACCTTTCAAACTGATCTCTCTGTGAGGGTTCTAAGTGCTGGAGTTTTACATCAAGATTTTGCAACACTTCAGTGTTTGACAATTTACATGAAAAAACTTCAGCTTTAATTCTTGGTTCATCATCTTGAAACTCCCCCTCATCTTCACACGTTTCGACCATTGGAGAATCTGAAGTGACAGATGCAACCCTAGCATTTCTGTCAAGATAAGGCTTCAGCATGTTAAAGTGACAGGTTTTGCAAAAGTTGGAAACGTCTTTCCGAAGCCCAGGCCAAAAGAAGTGTTTCATGATCTTATCAACAGTCTTGTTAACACCAAGATGACCTCCTAAAGGTAAACTATGAGCCATTGTTAAGATCTCATTCCTGTAGACCTTCGGAACAACAATTTGCCTGACCACTGCCCAATCTGCATTGGCAGGGATATCAGGAGGGCGCCACTTCCGCATCAACACACCATCCTTGAGATAATACCCAACTGGAACTGCGTCTATTTCTTTATTAGGAAGGGCTCTCCTCCTTAGTGCACAAATTTCAGGATCATTAGTTTGCTCCTCAATCAACTGCTTTCTGGACAGAGACAAGTCTCCAGACACATCAGAATCACCAGACCCATCCGGCTGGCTGAATAGAGAACTGATAAAAGTATCTGATAAGTCCTCAAACGGAGAAACCATAGTAGGCCAATCAGAGTCATGAGGCGAACCACCTGAGTCCTGACTATTTAATGTACTGGACGGCACCACATCATCTTCTTCTTTAGCCTTCTTGGCCATAGCACGAGTCACTGCGCAAGAAGGATACAGAGATGGGTCCTCATCCCCATCTTCAGTGCTCGGCTGTGAAGTAAGATGTACAGGGGGAACTACTTTGCCCCCAGCCAGGTCATTGCCTAGCAACAGAGAAACACCCTTTATAGGTAGACTTGACATAAGTCCCACCTTTACCTGTCCTGTAACTAAATCTGACTTCAAGAATATAGAGCGCAGGGGTACAGATACAGTCCTCCCTTCAATACCTTGTACAAGTATGAAATCCCCTGAAGCGGTCTCATCACGTAACTCCAAGGAGTCCATCAACAAAAGTGACTGAGAAGCTCCGGTATCCCTTAGGATATATATGGGGACAGGAGTAGTATGCTCATTCAGAGCCACAAATCCCTCTGACACAAATGGAAGAAATTCCTCCCTCACAAAGTCAGCTGTATTAGGCTTTTTAGCCCCACAAGAAGCAGGCAATTCAGCAGATTGGTTATCTACTACAGGGGTTTCTAACCTTGTTTTCACAAAGGCATTTGGTTTGGTATCCTTTTCTTTTTCTTTCTTAGCTTTAAGGAACCAACAGTTAGTTGTAACATGACCAGATTTCTTGCAATAACTGCAAACTAGACCGCTTTTGTCACTGTCAGCTTTCACACTTTGATCAGACCTGTTACTGGATTTCTGAGCACCATTACCAGATTTGTCTTTGTCTTTGGGTGAGGAATCTTGGGTATCACCATAACCCTTTTTCTGAAATTGGGACCATCTATTATTACTGCTAGACTGAAATTTGGACTTATGTGTGAGAACATATTCATCTGCAAATTTGGCAGCTGATTGCAAATTCAGTGCTTGCTTCTCATTAAGGTAGGTCTTAACATCATCTTTAACACAGTTCTTGAATTCTTCAACTAACACCATCTCTTTTAGTGAGTTGAAATCATCCTTGACCTCCATAGAAGTACACCAGCGCTCAAAGCAAACCTGCTTTTCATTAGCAAATTCAACATAAGTCTGATTTTCAGATTTCTTCAGACCTCTGAATTTCTGTCGGTAAGCCTCCGGAACCAACTCATAAGCTCTCAAAATAACCTTTTTGACAACCTCATAATCAGAGGAATCATCTGCAGACAAAGCTGAATAGGCTTGTTGAGCTTTACCCTTGAGGACGGTTTGCAACATCAGAGGCCAGTTTTCCTTTGGCCACTGGCAACTCTTTGCTACCTTTTCAAAACACTGGAAATAGTTGTCAACATCCTTTTCTGAAAATGGAGGCACCAGTTTTACCTCCTGGCTAGCCCGAAATTTATTTTCTGTTGCTATTTTTATTTTTAGTTGCTCCATTTGGAGTCTTTCTTCTCTATCAAATTTCTCTCATTCAAAATCTCTCTGTCTCTGTCTCTCTCTTTCTGCTCTTTCCTCTTTCTCTCTCTCAAATTCTCTTTCTTTCTCTTTTTCCTCCCTTTCTTTTTCTCTTTCCTCTCTTTCTTTCTCTTTTTCCTCCCTCTCAAATTCTCTTTGTTTTTCTCTTTCCTCCCTTTCAATCTCTAGCAGTTTTAATTTAAGTTCCATTTCTATATTTGGATTTTCCACTGGAAACTGTTCCAGATCTCCTGGTGCAAACACATTTTCATCAATGTAATATTCAACTATCTCTCTAGCCAGTCTTGCTTTTCGCATGGCTGGTTTCACCTCTGTCAGCTCTAAATGTCTGCAAATTTCTAGCAGTTCTGTCTTTTAAAAGACTTCAAAACCCCTACGGTTGGTGATGCCAAGAAATCATCCATTGCTGTTGTCAATATATATGTATTCAATTAAAAAAAAAATCAATTTTACAATTTGAAATGTTAGATTTTTAATAAATGACTCACAAAATGGTCTATCCCGGACCTTGAGCCCCCAATTTGTTATGGCCCCAATCTGTTTTTACATTTACAACATAACAGCAACAGCAACAGCAAGGGTTGACAGACACAGTTTTAAAAACCTCAACACATTTAATTAACAGACAAAGACAATAACCACTAACTAACAACTAATGACCAAGATTGAATTATAACAAAAACAAAAATATTTACAGTCCCTTTGGGTTTTCTGGTGATGTGCTGGGTGAGAAAATGCTCAAACACAGGCAAAGAAATCCACAAAAGAAACGTCACAGGTCTTGAACAGAATGGCAGGTCTGGTCATCTTCTTGCAATTTCTCCTACTACTTTACTGTCTCAATTCTTTTCCTTATATACTCTTTTGCAGACCCCACCCACATTTAGACCTCTTTTTTTTAATTTTCTGAGACTTGCCCCAGACATGTCCAGGACATGTCTAAACATGACTCCAGTCTGAGCTTAACAAAAAAAAGGTAAATACTGCCATCTAGTGGCCTATATTCACATTACAGTGTTCATTTGCTGTTGTTTGCAGCTAGGGAAGCAGTGCAGGAGTCTACTGGATTCACTCTGTTTGAGCGAGTGTTTGGCCATGAAGTGAGAGGACCTTTGCTATTGTTGAGTGAACAATGGCAAGAGAAAGAGCCGCATATCAGTCTGTTAGACTATGTTAGCAAGTTCAAGGAAAGACTGCGTGCAGTTTGTGACCTAGCCAGAGAGAACTTGAAATCAAGTCAGGGAAAAATGAAAACTTGGTATGATCATAAGGCTAAAAGCCGTGAGTTTAAACCAGGAGACAAGGTCCTTTTGTTGTTTCCCTTGCAGTCCAATCCATTGCAGGCTAGATTTCATGGTCCTTATGAAATTCTGACAAAACTCAATGATCTCAATTACATTGTGAAAACTCCAGATAGGGGAAAGCCAAAACAGTTGTGTCACATTAGCATGCTGAAGCCTAATCATGATAGGAATGCTAGGGTTGCAGCTGTCACTTCTGATCCTCCTATGGTCGAGACTTGTGACGATGAAGGGGAGTTTCAAGATTTCAAGATGAACCTAGAATTAAAGCTGAAGTTCTTTCATGTGAATTTTCAAATTCTGAAGTGTTGCAAAATCTTGACGTAAAACTCCAGCACTTAGAACCCTCACAGAAAGGTCAGTTTGAGACCTTGATCAAGAAATATAAAGATCTAGTTCCTGATTTTCCACAGAGAGTTTCTATAGCTTCTCATGATGTTGATGTTTGTGATGCCAAACCAATAAAACAGCATTCGTACCGGATGAATCCTAAAGAGAGAAAGATTGCTGAGAAAGAGGTTGAGTACATGTTAGAACATGATATTATCACACCCTCTAACTCAGATTGGAGTTCACCCTGTGTGCTAGTTCCAAATTCTGATGGAAGTACTAGATTCTGTACAGATTATTGCAAAGTCAATGCTGTAACTAGAACTGATGTGTTTCCAATATCTAGGATTGATGATTGCATCGATAGAGTAGGGCAAGCAAAGTTTCTGACCAAGATTGATTTATTGAAGGGTTATTAGTGTGTGCCTTTAACTGAGAGGGCCAAGAGCACCTCTGCTTTTGCCACACCATCTGGGTTACACCAGTATGAAGTCCTACCCTTTGACATGAAAAATGCCCCAGCCACATTCCAAAGGATGATACAGTCTACAATTGCCGGATTGCCACACACGGGTGCGTACATCGACGACCTGATCACATGGAGTGACTCCTAGGAAGAACATCTGAAAGATATGGAGACGTTGCTCCAGCGCTTGACCTAGGTTAACCTGAGTGTTAACTTGAACAAGAGTGGCTTTGTTTGTGCTACTGTCATGTATCTTGGCAACGTCATAGGCTAGGGTAATGCTAAAGTCCAAGCCATCATGGACTTTCCAGGTCCTGACAACAAAAAAGCTTTGTGCCGCTTCCTCGGAATGATCGGGTACTTCCGCAAGTTCTGCAAGAACTTTGCTGAGATTGCTCTCAGTCTCACCAACCAACTGAGAAAGGCGTAAAGTTCACTTGGGATGAAGCATGCCAAAGAGTCTTTGATCGCCTGAAGTCTCTACTGTGCCACTTCCCTGTGCTCAAATCTCTAGACTTCAACAAATCGTTCTCCATCGCGGTCGATGCTAGCTACCAAGCTTGTGGATCAGTGCTCCTCCAGAGAAGTGACTCTGATGACATTGAGCATCCCGTGGCATACTTCTCCAGGAAGTTCAATCGCCACCAAAAGAACTATTCCACAATTGAGAAGGAGCGGTTTGCTCTGGTTCTATCCTTACAACACTTTGAGGTTTATGTTTGTTCAGGGCAAAGCCAATGATTGTACAAAACCCAAAACCAGTGAAGTTGGCATGTTATGTAAATCGTAGATAAAAACAGAATACAATGATTTGCAAATCCTTTTCTACTTATATTCAATTGAATTCACTGCAAAGTCAAGATGTTTAATGTTCAAACTGAGAAACTTTTTTTTTTTATAAAGTTAAATAATCATTGACTTAGAATTTAAAGGCAGCAACACATTGCAAAAAAGTTGGCACAGGGGCCTTTTTACCACTGTGTTACATCGCCTTTCCTTTTAACGACACTCAGTAAATGTTTGGGAACTGAGGAGACCAATTTCTGAAGCTTTTCAGGCGGAATTCTTTCCCATTCTTGCTTGTTGTACAGCTTAAGTTGTTCAACAGTCTGGGGTCTCCGTTGTCGTATTTTATGCTTCATAATGCGCCACACATTTTCAATGGGAGACAGGTCTGGACTACAGGCAGGCCAGTCTAGTACCCGCACTCTTTTACTACGGAGCCATGCTGTTGTAACACGTGCAGAAAGTGGCTTGGCATTGTCTTGCTGAAATAAGCAGGGGCGTCCATGAAAAAGACGATGCTTGGATGGTAACATATGTTGCTCCAAAACCTGTATGCACCTTTCAGCATTAATGGTGCCTTCACATATGTGTAAGTTGCCCATGCCTTGGGCACTAATACACCCCCATACCATCACAGATGCTGGCTTTTGATCTTTGCGCCTATTACAGTCCGGATGGTTCTTTTCCTCTTTGGTCCGGAGGACACGACGTCCACAGTTTCCAAAAACAATTTGAAATGTGGACTCGTCAGACCACAGAACACTTTTCCACTTTGCATCAGTCCATCTTAGATGAGCTTGGGCTCAGCGAAGCCGGCGGCGTTTCTGGGTGCTGTTGATAAATGGCTTTCACTTTGCATTGTTGAGTTTTAACTTGCACTTGCAGATGTAGCGACAAACTGTAGTTACTGACAGTGGTTTTCTGAAGTGTTCCTGAGCCCATGTGGTGATGTCCTTTACACAACACTGATGTCGGTTTTTGATGCAGTACCGCCTGAGGGATCGAAGGTCACGGGCATTCAATGTTGGTTTTCGGCCTTGTCGCTTACGTGCAGTGATTTCTCTAGATTCTCTGAACCTTCTGACGATATTACGGACCGTAGATGATGAAATCCCTAAATTTCTTGCAATAGCTCATTGAGGAATGTTGTTTTTAAACTTTTTGACAATCAGTTCACGCATTTTTTCACTAAGTGGTGACCCTCGCCCCATCCTGATTTATACCCAATCATGGCACCCACCTGTTCCCAATTAGCCCGTTCACCTGTGGTATGTTCCAAATAAGTGTTTGATGAGCATTCCTCAACTCTCTCAGTCTTTTTTGCCACTTGTGCCAGCTTTTTTGAAACATGTTGCAGGCATCAAATTCCAAATGAGCTAATATTTGCAAAAAATTACAAAGTTTACCTGTTCGAACATTAAGTAACTTGTCTTTGCAGTGTATTCAATTGAATATAGGTTGAAAAGGATTTGCAAATCATTGTATTCGGTTTTCATTTACGATTTACACAACGTGCCAACTTCACTGGTTTTGGGTTTTGTATATACTGACCACAATCCTTTAATGTTTCTGAGTAAGATGAAAAACAAGAATCGGAGATCGTTGAATTGGAGTTTGATTTTACAGGAGTTTGACTTGGAAATTAAGCATGTAAAGGGTATTCGCAATGTAATTGCTGATTGCTTATCCCTTGTTTGAGTATGTGTATGTATCACGTTTATAAGCATAATGTATAATATATATATATATATATATACACACACACACACACACACACACACACACAAGTGTCAACTTAACCATTTTTGTATTGAAAAGAAAAATTTTGCCTTTGAGTCAAAATTTTCCCTTTTGGAATGGAGGTGTAATGTGGGAAAAAAAAAGCCACTAGATGGCAGTATTGACATTTTTTTTTTGTTAGTCCCAGTTTGGAGCTAGGTTTTTGGCCATGTCCTGGGCATGCGGGCAGGGGAAAAGTCCTAGAGAATTGAAAAAAAGTCTGGAAGATGGGAGGGGGCTGCAAAAGAGTATATAAGGAGAAATATTGAGAGAGTAAAGTCGTAGGAGAAATTGCAACGAGAAGGATACATTTGACCAGACCTGTCACTCTTTTAAAGACCTGTGAAGCTTTTTGTGGATTTTTGCCTGTGTTGGAGCATTTTCCTGTCCTAGAACATCGCAAAGCAACCCCATTTCAAGGGACTGTAACTATTATTTTTTATTTTCCATTTTGGTCAACCTTTGTTTTATTAAATCTGTTTAAGTTTGAAAAATTTTGTCAGTCATCCCTTGCTGTTTGATATGTCATAACAAACTGGGGCCATAAGATAATGTCACATAATGTCGCTCACTCTAGCTAGATAGCATTAGTTATTAGCTAGCCAACTTAGTCACCTTGCTTAGTTTGTGTTGCTGCCATCAAATTCAAAATCAGCTAATATTTTTCATTAAATGGTAAATTGTTTATCTTTCAACATCTGATATTTTATTTATATTCTATTGTGAATAAAATGTCAGTTTATGAGATTTGCACATCATTGCATTCTGTTTTTATTTACATTTTACAAAGCATCCCAACTTTTTAGGGATAGGGGTTGTACATTGTATCCTCTTGGGCAGTCACGCATGATTCTGTTATTACCGCATGATCTTGCCAGTCTACCTCTCTAGCCATCTGGCCCTGATGCGTTTTAAAAATGCTGTCGGTGGGTGTTTAAGGATGACAAAGCATGAAGCATACACGCAGCGGAGCGGAGGCAGACTGAACATGCATCTGGTATAATCCTTGGGTAAGAGGGTTTGCGACGAGTAATCTTAGAAAAGTTTTTCATTTTCAATGTGCGTTTAAGGAGCACTTATGTGGTTGTGCCCACTCAGCTGCTAATTCCGTCATAACTTTGCTTTGCACTGTTTACTTTAATAGTGCTGAGATGTTTGATTAATTGATTTTAGGCCACAGTCACCAATTTAAATGCAGACCTACGAAAGTTATGTCTTGTAGTCGAAATGCAACAATATATGCATAAGAATAAATGAAACATATTACGCAATGGAAGCATAGTAGGCTATACTAAGTAAAGCAATTGTGGCATGCTTGTGATAGCTGCTTGGCTGAAATTAAGGGACCAAAAAATCCTTGTAAGTAACCAGTAGTTTTTCTGTTTCCAATCATTTTCCTTGATCAAAAATGTTTCCATTGATAAATATAATTTCCAATGATAATATAGTGACAGTTAATGTATAGCTTCCATATAAATGGTGCAGCTAGTAAATAGTACAACTCTGGAAAAAAATGTTTTATTCACTTTACAAAAAAGAAGAGCAACCCTCTTAACTCACTTGCTTTTCCACTTCATAATTATTTATATTATAACAGTGAGCATGGAGATTTGTTACAAGAATCCACAATTCAATTGAAATGCAACTTAATTTCGATATAATTTTTTATTTTTTGTCATACCTGAACAAGGATAACTGGCCACAGCTGATTATACTGAACCCTGTGTCATTCCACTTTCTTAAACATCATTTATGGACTTATTTGGTTTGATTTCTTTATATGTGTGGAGCCCTTGGGTTTTTACTGACATCTGGTGAAAATAATATGTCAATAGCCCCATGAGAAAAATATTTACTGAGAAAAATGTTGACAGATTCAATACTTGTTTTCCCACTGTATTCCACGATCATCATAGCCTGCTTAGGTGCTTTTGGGAAATGAGGCCCAAATTAGCAACTTACTTCAGCTATTTGCTAACAAAGTTGTAATAAGGGGTGAAAAAAGTGAGAAATTTTCTGTCTGCCCCACATGGCAGCAAAGGTTATACCTTGACAGCAAATTGTCTTGCCTTTGTTTTTACCTCAACCCGCAACAGAGTAGGTCGGTGAAGTATTGTAATCGGTGTGGTTTCTTTGTTTGCTTCTCTGTTTGTGTGTCCATATGTTATCAATCTAGCAGCTACATGGTTGCACTGATTGACTTCAAACTTCCACAGTAGGTGGGCAATGGCTGTAGATGGCCTGATTAAATTTTGGGGGTGGTCAAGGTCAAGGCCAAGGTCATTGGAAATGTCAAAATAATTTTGTTTTAATAACTTCATTCACATTTACTTCAAACCAAAACCATAATGTGCATTTTTCAATTCTGCTTCCAGCCAACCATATATTGCATAAAGGGGTAGCTTAGATAGTCTCTGTAGCAGTTAGGGTGAAATGTCAGGGGGATCAAGGTAATCAGTGAAAATAATATATTTTCCATTAGAACTCAAAAATGCTTGCAGATCGAAAGATGTTTACTATTATGACCATATAGGAACTCCTATATGGGTTTTTTATTTCACCGAGTCCCACTGTTCAGGGTCTATTCCACGGTTGGACACTTATTTTTGTAAATCATGATTGACTTTAATTTCACTTAAATTCCTTTGAGAAGAGATCCCACTATATCTCTAAATTCTGTATAAATTTATGACATAATTTGCTCAGCATATGAGCACATTTACCCCAAAGTTATATGAATTATTCAGGTAGAGCTCAATTATGTATTCATTGCAACAACATTTTTAAGTGAAGTATAGGATGATTAAACGTTATTGTGACTTTATACATTACTGCTGACAGTTGAGTAACTGCTTTTTTTTGCCTTTGCTTTTTCAGGTATCTGTTTTGAAGTAATCTACATTTTTGGAACTATTCTTTGTTTACAATGTAGTATGGCAAAATGATTTCTCAGATTACAAAGAGATTAATATAAAAAGTTTATAGTTGCGATATAAGTGCAGAATAAGCACCAAATTTGTAAAGAATAAACGTCCTTGGGAATGACAGTACTCCACTGTGGTCTTGTAAAGATACAATTTATTCCTTAGAAAAGTCAATACACCTGGCAGCCATGAAAAATAAGTATGAAACAAAAATTAAATTTATCGAGTTCAGACACTTTTTTGTTTGATATATTGTCCTGTTTCTTGAATAAAGAATAGAAAACAGTTGTTAGTGATACAAAAAAATCTTGCTTTGATATACACTTCTTCCAATATTCTGCCTAAACTATGGACTGCTTTTACTGTATTCATAATCACAATGAACCAAATATCACAACAATAGTTGTGTACTAGGGTAAGAGTAGTGTCCATAAATCCATAATATTCCTACTAAACAAACAATCTTGCTGAAATATTAAAATGTGCTTTGGACATCCTAACCATGATGTTCCACTATCAATTAAACTGATGAAGAAAATTCCTTTACAAAAAAATTTAGAAGTGAAAAAATAAATGGGTCATTCACAAGCTTACCTATTTCTCCCAGAGTCTCGAAATCCCTTTGCAAATGGATTTCGGTCTATTTTCAACCTTGTGATCTGCAAGAGGAAAAATGTCACCTAATCTGCTTCAAGACCATTCTGGTACATGAAAGCTGAAGCATTCTTCCCTAATTACAACTACATATAAATAATAACTTAATACATGCGTTTAAATGATCTAAAATGACTCAAAAAGAAATAAACTTCATTGAATTTTAAAATTTCACACAAACTGAAAAATTCCTTTAAATGGCTAGACTATCCTGGGAAAACAATGTAATATTAGATATTTTTTAAAGCTGGAACTTTGAAAATTTTTTGACTTTAGAGTCACAAAAGTAGGCAAAGCCTTGACAATTCTGAAAATATTGTATGGAATTGGTCAGCTGTGGCTGTATTTCGTAGTCTTTGTGGAAATCCACATACAAAATACAGCTCTTCATCTAACGCTGAGTATTTTATTAGGATTCTTTGTCATTCAAAGAATTATTTGATAACAAATGAAGACCATAATGGAAAAATGTTCAGAGTTGAAGTAATTCAGAGTTGAATTAAAAATTCAAAACAATCTTAGAAACAAAGCCCTGAAAAAATATGCAAACTAGAAGCAATTGTCGAGTGCAAACCTCTGCCAAGGCAGCACAGTCCAAATCTTCATGAGTGGGAGCAAAGTTCAGTTATCGCATGTCATAAAATTTCAAGATGGCTGCCGTGGCTGCCATATTGTTTCACTGATCGTGGTGGAAATCAATAGGGTCCTTCCTTGATGCAGTAGCCATGTACCCACAAAATTTCAGACAAATCCATGCATTGTTTTTTGAGTTATGTTGTTCACAAACAGGCAGAGTGACAGACCAATAAACAGGGGCGAAAACATTACCTCCGCCCCAACCTTTTTATATAAAAATATAAAAATATATAACATATTATACAAAACCCAAAACCAGTGAAGTTGACACGCTGTGTAAATCGTAAATAAAAACAGAATACAATGATTTACAAATCCTTTTCAACCTATATTCAATTGCTGCAAAGACAAGCTACTTAATGTTTGAACAGGTAAACTTTGTAATTTTTTGCAAATATTAGCTTATTTGGAATTTGATGCCTGCAACATGTTTCAAAAGAGCTGGCACAAGCGGCAAAAAAGACTGAGAGAGTTGAGGAATGCTCATCGAACACTTATTTCGAACATCCCACAGGTGAAAGGGCTAATTGGGAACAGGTGGGTGCCATGCAGTGGTGGTTTTTCGCGGAGGCCAAGGGAAGCCTGGCTTCCCCAAAAATTATTGCAAGAAAGAAAAAATATAAATAAGCTTCACCACAATGTATTTTATACTGTTGTAATTTCCTTGTCAAAACACTTTATCAGCGCACTTCTGCTTTGGCTGAGCCTGAGGAGCAAATCAGCCCTCCTGTCAAGCTCTCATTGTGTGTTACACTTCGTGTCTCACGCCCTCCGCCCTGTCTGTCAGCTCGGAGGCCAGCTTCACTGTGCCTCCCTTAGAAAAAAAACACCCTGTATTAGCCAATCAGATTGAAGCAAGGCTCATCGCTTAATGGTCGATGCATCATTAAAAAAAATATGAGGGAGGCCAGATCAAATCAGGCTTCCAACCAATCACAAACTGTTACGGAAAATACACACACTGATTCGACTGTCCCGCCAGGCGCCAGCTCGCCCACACAGAAAGTTTAGCCATTAAGTCAGGGAATGGATGGTGACAGGGACCTTGAGTTTCTTGTAGAAAATGACTTCACAAAACTTCCTTTTGAGGTTCAACCAAAAGTCAAGCGGGACGGTAGGCCGACTCCAAAGCTCAATTTAACTAAGGGGAGAGCTGATTGAAAAGTTCGCTCTTTTTGTGTAGCTAAGAAGCTAACTATGCTAGAAACGAGTGGCTAACAGGAAGTGCCAAGCTTAACCGGCTTTTTTGATGACCGGGTTGTTGTCACATTTTTCTTATGTGATGCATAAGATGTGGAGTTTTGTTCTTTATAATTCTTGCTGTGTCCAGTGGATTTTAGAGCATGATGGCTAAGCTATACTGTTTTTTATACTCTCAATCCTTACCGAGACTGCATTTAGGTCCGCTGACATCAGCTGCACTATCAGCTGACAGCTTTAAGGTTTACAGTTGATAGCGCTGCAGCACAGTTGTTATCAATTTTCATATAAACCTTTGTAACTCTGTGTTTTATATTTAGTTTATGTAATTCAGACGTTGTGCACGGGTTGTGCATTCATGTTGAGTGTGTTTTTGGATGTATTAATTTTGGGCATCCTTGTGATTTGTTCATTTCAGTTGCGAGGCTGCCACACATGACATTGTTACTTCTAATGTTGGTGGAAGGGGTTTGCCTGTGTTTCTGTACAATAGTCCACGGCGATCTTGCAAATGCTTTTGTTGCCAATTAATTAAATATCAGTCAGAGAGAAGCATTGTCCACAAAACAGAACTTCATTAATACTGTCTGTGAAAGCAATGGCTAAAATGTTTTTGTTATGTCTAGATCTTGTCAAAATTGCCGTCTGATCGCTATGTGTTTAGGTTTCTGCTGTAATAAAGCTAGAGGCGTTTACCAGCTTTGCATGGGCTTCCTCTAACTTATCACATATTACTGTGTGCCAGAGCCATAAGCATGCGCACAGCCCGACGCGCGCATCCACTGCTCTCCCTCGCGCTTTCACTGTCTCTCACACACGCGGTCCTCTTTTTTAACCTCTCTTTTTTCACTAAAATGAATGAAAAGTCGGTAGAATAAAGGTACTGTAACAGTAGGCTAATTTGTTTGCAGGAAAATAACACGTAAACACTGAATTAAATTCGTTGTTCATTCTGGCTTCCTCTGTAATTTTTGTCACGGGCCGCCACTGGTGCCATGATTGGGTATAAATCAGCTTCCCTGAAATGCTCAGTCATTCACAAACAAGGATGGGGCGAGGGTCACCACTTGAACAAATGCGCGAGCTGATTTTCGAACAGTTTAAAAACAACATTCCTCAACGAGCTACTGCAAGAAATTTAGCGATTTCATCATCTACGATCCGTAATATCATCAAAAGGTTCAGACAATCTGGAGAAATCACTGCACATAAGCGACAAGGCCGAAAACCAACACTGAATGCCCGTGACCTTCGATCCCTCAGGTGGTACTGCATCAAAAACCGACATCAGTGTGTAAAGGACATCACCACATGGGCTCAGGAACACTTCAGAAAACCACTGTCAGTAACTACAGTTTGTCGCTACATCTGCAAGTGCAAGTTAAAACTCTACAATGCAAAGCGAAAGCCATTTATCAACAGCACCCAGAAACGCCGCCGGCTTCGCTGAGCCCAAGCTCATCTAAGATGGGCTGATGCAAAGTGGAAAAGTGTTCTGTGGTCTGACGAGTCCACATTTCAAATTGTTTTTGGAATCTGTGGACGTCGTGTCCTCTGAACCAAAGAGGAAAGGAACCATCCGGACTGTTATAGGCGCAAAGTTCAAAAGCCAGTATCTGTGATGGTATGGGGGTGTATTAGTGCCCAAGGCATGGGCAACTTACACATATGTGAAGGCACCATTAATGCTGAAAGGTACATACAGGTTTCGGAGCAACATAGGTTTCCATCTAAGCAACGTCTTTTTCATGGACGCCCCTGCTTATTTCAGAAAGACAATGCCAAGCCACATTCTGCACGTGTTACAACAGCATGGCTCCGTAGTAAAAGAGTGCGGGTACTAGACTGGCCTGCCTGTCTACATAACGTAACGATTTACATAACGTGCCAACTTCACTGGTTTTGGGTTTAATATTATTACATTTTATGTAAAATATTTTAATAATATATAACATATAAAATATACAAAAATGCTAAATTTGGACTGATCGTTTTTCCTTTGTGGTTTTCAAATTTTCCTCCTTTACAAGTACTGTTGTAACTTTGCAATCGTACATGTGTTTATGTTAGTTTTTTAAGGTTACAAAAGAAGAGTCCAAATGTCAGCCTTTCAATGAAATTGACTATCACGCACCAAAGTAAACTTGGTATTGGCCCACACCATGAGGCCAACGGTGTTGCCACATTGCTTTCTGTCAATTTTGTTTAGCAGAGGCCCGCATGACCACGTGATGTTACATTAACACGCAGTTACAAGAAAGTTACCTGTTGATTCTGGTACGCTGTCACAGTAGTGAAAACAGTTTCCGGAAAAGAGAAAACTTTCACTCCGTCTTCTATTGGGATAGCCTTTGCCGAAGACAGGTTTTCCCCACACTCCTTACGAATGATATGGACCCTTGGCTGATACTTATGCATTGAATGAAGAATTATCTGCAAACAAGAATTACAGAGTGTTTTCCCATTCTTTCCCAAATGTCGTTTGTTGTTTTTAACACAGTAATCACAATGTAGGCCTGCTTTATGTGGCCCTAACATGAATACACCCAAGACATAGAGTCTGCTTTCTGTTCAAAAGACAGCATATGTGCCATCAAAAATATGTTATTCCACATTGGATTTTTTTTTTAGATTTAATTCATTTTTTCACATATCAGAGCTCTGTCCTTATCCCGAGTCAAGAAATAGATCGTTTTCTCCCTTGATCCTCCTTTTTGGATATATTTATAAATATATATATTTAAATATTTATACTGAATGGAGCCTTTAACACATAAATCTGTTATGGCCCCAATTTGTTATTACATTTATAACACAACAGCAACAGCAAGGGATGACAAACACAGTTTTAACAACTAAAACACATTTAATTTTTAACAAAGACAAAGACTAATAACAACCTACAACTAAAGACCAAGATTGATAAATAAGAAAAAACAGAAATAATTACAGTCCCTTTTTGGTGGGGTGGCTTGATGATGTCCTGGATGAAGAAAATGCTCAAACACAGGCAAAGAAATCCACAAAAGAAACGTCACAGGTCTTGAACAGAATGGCAGGTCTGGTCATCTTCTTGCAATTTCTCCTACTACCCTACTGTCTCAATTCTTTTCCTTATATACTCTTTTGCAGACCCCACCCACATTTAGACCTCTTTTTTTTTACTTTTCGGGGACTTGCCCCAGACATGTCCAGGACATGTCTGAACACGACTCCAGTCTGAGCTTAACAAAAAAAAGGTAAATACTGCCATCTAGTGGCCTATATTCACATTACACCTCCATTCCAAAAGGGAAAAATTTTGACTCATAAAGGCAAAATTTTTCTTTTCAATACAAAATGGTTAAGTGAACAGTTGTCTATATATACACATCATACAATATTCAAACACATGATATATATATATATACACATTCAAACACGGGATAAGCAATCAGCAATTACATTGTCTGTACCCTTCACATGCTTAATTTCCAAGTCAAACTCCTGTAAAATCAAACTCCAATTCAACAATCTCCGATTCTTGTTTTTCATCTTACTCAAAAACATTAACGGATTGTGGTCAGTGTACACAATCATTGGCTTTTGTCCTGTACAAACATAAACCTCAAAGTGTTGTAAAGAAAGGACCAGAGCCAACAGTTCCTTCTCTATTGTGGAATAGTTCCTTTGGTGGCGATTGAACTTCCTGGAGAAGTATGCCACGGGATGCTCAATGTCATCAGAGTCACTTCTCTGTAGGAGCACAGATCCACAAGCTTGGTCGCTAGCATCGACCGCGATGGAGAACGGTTTGTTGAAGTCAGGAGATTTGAGCACGGGGAAGTGACACAGCAGAGACTTCAGGCGATCGAAGGCTCTCTGGCATGCATCATCCCAGGTGAACTTTACGCCTTTCTTCAGTTGGTTAGTTAGACTGAGAGCAATCTCAGCAAAGTTCTTGCAGAACTTGCGGTAGTACCCGATCATTCCAAGGAAGCGGCGCAAAGCTTTTTTGTTGTCAGGAACTGGAAAGTCCATGATGGCTTGGACTTTAGCATTTATGTGTGCCACCTTACCCTGGCCTATGACGTAGCCAAGATAGGTGACAGTAGCACAACCAAAGTCACTCTTGTTCAGGTTAACAGTCAGGTTAGCCTGGGTCAGGCGCTGGAACAACGTCTCTACATCTTTTAGATGTTCTTCCCAGGAGTCACTCCATGTGATCAGGTCATCGATGTATGCACCCGTGTGTGGCAATCCGGCGATTGTAGACTGTATCATCCTTTGGAACGTGGCTGGGGCATTTTTCATGCCAAAGGGTAGGACTTCATACTGGTACAATCCAGATGGTGTGGCAAAAGCAAAGATGCTCTTGGCCCTCTCAGTTAAAGGCACACACCAATAACCCTTCAATAAATCAATCTTGGTCAGAAACTTTGCTTGCCCTACACTATCAATACAATCATCAATCCTAGGTATTGGAAACACATCAGTTCTAGTTACAGCATTGACTTTGCGATAATCTGTACAGAATCTAGTACTTCCATCAGGTTTTGGAACCAGCACACAGGGTGAACTCCAATCGGAGTTGGAGGGTCTGATAATATCATGTTTTAACATGTACTCAACCTCTTTCTCAGCAATCTTTCTCTTTTCAGGATTCATCCGGTATGGATGCTGTTTTATTGGTTTGGCATCACCAACATCTACATCATGAGAGGCTATAGTAACTCTCTTTGGAACATCAGGAAACAAATCCTCATATTTCTTGATCAACCTTTCAAACTGATCTCTCTGTGAGGGTTCTAAGTGCTGGAGTTTTACATCAAGATTTTGCAACACTTCAGTGTTTGACAATTTACATGAAAGAACTTCAGCTTTAATTCTTGGTTCATCATCTTGAAACTCCCCCTCATCTTCACACGTTTCGACCATTTGAGAATCTGAAGTGACAGCTGCAACCCTAGCATTTCTGTCATGATAAGGCTTTAGCATGTTAATATGACACAATTGTTTTGGTTTTCTCCTATCTGGAGTCTTCACAATGTAATTGAGATCATTGAGTTTTGTCAGAATTTCATAAGGACCATGAAATCTAGCCTGCAATGGATTGGACTGCAAGGGAAACAACACAAGGACCTTGTCTCCTGGTTTAAACTCACGGCTTCTAGCCTTATGATCATACCAAGTTTTCATTTTTCCCTGACTTGATTTCAAGTTCTCTTTGGCAAGGTCACAAGCTGCACGCAATCTTTCCTTGAACTTGCTAACATAGTCTAACAGACTGATATGCGGCTCTTTCTCTTGCCATTGTTCACTCAATAATAGCAAAGGTCCTCTCACTTCATGACCAAACACTAGCTCAAATGGACTGAATCCAGTAGACTCCTGCACTGCTTCTCTAGCTGCAAACAACAGCAAATGAACCCCTTCATCCCAGTCTTTCTCATGGTCATAACAATAAGTCCTCATCATTGTCTTGAGAGTGGAATGAAACCGCTCTAAGGCACCCTGACTTTCTGGATGATAGGCACTAGAAAGAATCTGCTTTGCACCTAGTTCATACACAACCTGCTGAAACAATCCTGAAGTGAAATTGCTACCTTGGTCTGACTGAATTTCCCTGGGAAGACCAAACAACGTGAAGAACTTTATCAAAGCCTTCGAGATTGCAGTTGCCTTGATGTTACGTAGAGGTATGGCTTCGGGGAATCTGGTAGATGCACACATGATTGTCAACAAGTACTGATTTCCAGATCTAGTCTTGGGTAATGGACCAACGCAATCAACAATGACCCTAGAGAATGGCTCCCCAAATGCTGGGATAGGCTGCAATGGAGCTACAGGTGGGTCTAACTGGTGTTTTCCAACTACCTGACAAGGGTGACAGGTTTTGCAAAAGTTGGAAACGTCTTTCCGAAGCCCAGGCCAAAAGAAGTGTTTCATGATCTTATCAACAGTCTTGTTAACACCAAGATGACCTCCTAAAGGTAAACTATGAGCCATTGTTAAGATCTCATTCCTATAGGCCTTCGGAACAACAATTTGCCTGACCACTGCCCAATCTGCATTGGCAGGGATATCAGGAGGGCGCCACTTCCGCATCAACACACCATCCTTGAGATAATACCCAACTGGAACTGCATCTATTTCTTTTTCAGGAAGGGCTCTCCTCTTTAGTACACCAATTTCAGGATCATTAGTTTGCTCCTCAATCAACCGCTTTCTGGACAGAGACAAGTCTCCAGACACATCAGAATCACCAGACCCATCCGGCTGGCTGAATAGAGAACTGATAAAAGTATCTGATAAGTCCTCAAACGGAGAAACCGTAGTAGGCCAATCAGAGTCATGAGGCGAACCACCTGAGTCCTGACTATTCAATGTACTGGACGGCACCACATCATCTTCTTCTTTAGCCTTCTTGGCCATAGCACGAGTCACTGCGCAAGAAGGATACAGAGATGGGTCCTCATCCCCATCTTTAGTGCTCGGCTGTGAAGTAAGATGTACAGGGGGAACTACTTTGCCCCCAGCCAGGTCATTGCCTAGCAACAGAGAAACACCCTTTATAGGTAGACTTGACATAAGTCCTACCTTTACCTGTCCTGTAACTAAATCTGACTTCAAAAATATAGAGCGCAGGGGTACAGATACAGTCCTCCCTTCAATACCTTGTACAAGTATGAAATCCCCTGAAGCGGTCTCATCACGTAACTCCAAGGAGTCCATCAACAAAAGTGACTGAGAAGCTCCGGTATCCCTTAGGATATATATGGGGACAGGAGTAGTATGCTCATTCAGAGCCACAAATCCCTCTGACACAAATGGAAGAAATTCCTCCCTCACAAAGTCAGCTGTATTAGGCTTTTTAGCCCCACAAGAAGCAGGCAATTTAGCAGATTGGTTATCTACTACAGGGGTTTCTAACCTTGTTTTCACAAAGGCATTTGGTTTGGTATCCTTTTCTTTTTCTTTCTTAGCTTTAAGGAACCAACAGTTAGTTGTAACATGACCAGATTTCTTGCAATAACTGCAAACTAGACCACTTTTGTCACTGTCAGCTTTCACACTTTGATCAGACCTGTTACTGGATTTCTGAGCACCATCAGCAGATTTGTCTTTGTCTTTGGGTGAGGAATCTTGGGTATCACCGTAACCCTTTTTCTGAAATTGGGACCATTTATTGTTACTGCTAGACTGAAATTTGGACTTATGAGTGAGAACATATTCATCTGCAAATTTGGCAGCTGATTGCAAGTTCAGTGCTTGCTTCTCATTAAGGTAGGTCTTAACATCATCCTTAACACAGTTCTTGAATTCTTCAACTAACACCATCTCTTTTAGTGAGTTGAAATCATCCTTGACCTCCATAGAAGTACACCAGCGCTCAAAGCAAACCTGCTTCTCATTAGCAAATTCAACATAAGTCTGATTTTCAGATTTCTTCAAACCTCTGAATTTCTGTCGGTAAGCCTCTGGAACCAACTCATAAGCTCTCAAAATAACCTTTTTGACAACCTCATAATCAGAGGAATCATCTGCAGACAAAGCCGAATAGGCTTGTTGAGCTTTACCCTTGAGGACAGTTTGCAACATCAGAGGCCAGTGTTCCTTTGGCCACTGGCAACTCTTTGCTACCTTTTCAAAACACTGGAAATAGTTGTCAACATTCTTTTCTGAAAATGGAGGCACCAGTTTTACCTCCTGACTGGCACAAAATTTATTTTTAGTTTCAATTTTAATTTTTAGTTGCTCCATTTGGAGTCTTTCTTCTCTATCGAATTTCTCTAATTCAAAATCTCTCTGTCTCTGTCTCTCTCTTTCTGCTCTTTCCTCTTTCTCTCTCTCAAATTCTCTTTGTTTTTCCTCTCTTGCTAATTTTTCTAACTCAAACTCCCTTTTTTTCTCCTTTTCTTCCCTCTCAAATTCTCTTTCTTTTTCTTTTTCCTCCCCTTCTTTCTCCTTCTCCTCCCTTTCTTTTTTCTCTTCTCTTGCTAATTTTTCCAACTCAAATTGTCTTTGTTTTTCTTTTTCTTCCCTATCAATCTCTAGCATTTTTAATTTAAGTTCCATTTCTATATTTGGATTTTCCACTGGAAACTGTTCCAGATCTCCTGGTGCAAACACATTTTCATCAATGTAATATTCAACTATCTCTCTAGCCAGTCTTGCTTTTCGCATGGCTGGTTTTACCTCTGTCAGCTCCAACTGTCTGCAAATTTCTAGCAGTTCTGTCTTTTTAAAAGACTTCAAAACCCCTACGGTTGGTGATGCCAAGAAATCATCCATTGCTGTTGTCAATATATATCTAGGAAAATTCACAAAAACAATTTCACAATTTGGAATGTTAGATTTTCAATAAATTACTCACACAATGGTCTATCCCGGACCTTGAGCCCCCAATTTGTTATGGCCCCAATTTGTTATTACATTTATAACACAACAGCAACAGCAAGGGATGACAAACACAGTTTTAACAACTAAAACACATTTAATTTTTAACAAAGACAAAGACTAATAACAACCTACAACTAAAGACCAAGATTGATAAATAAGAAAAAACAGAAATAATTACAGTCCCTTTTTGGTGGGGTGGCTTGATGATGTCCTGGATGAAGAAAATGCTCAAACACAGGCAAAGAAATCCACAAAAGAAACGTCACAGGTCTTGAACAGAATGGCAGGTCTGGTCATCTTCTTGCAATTTCTCCTACTACCCTACTGTCTCAATTCTTTTCCTTATATACTCTTTTGCAGACCCCACCCACATTTAGACCTCTTTTTTTTTACTTTTCGGGGACTTGCCCCAGACATGTCCAGGACATGTCTGAACACGACTCCAGTCTGAGCTTAACAAAAAAAAAGGTAAATACTGCCATCTAGTGGCCTATATTCACATTACAAATCTCACTAACATCATTTTACCAAAAGGTGATTTCTAAAAGAAATTTATAAGCATGATATGCACTTTTATCAAGTAGCCTAACAGGGTTTAGAAATAATATTACAACATCAAACAAAATGAATAACATATTCCCATTAAAAGGAGCACATACATGTCCTTGATCATCCAGTTCGTTGTTGGTGAGTTTCAACTTATCAAAGCTGATGACTTGCCGCATCCATGTCTCCCCCGAGCCGGGAGAGTCAGGATGGATGTAGACTCTTGGAGGTACGGGAGAGTCGGCGTTTCCGGCAACCATCCACTTTGAGCTGTGGTACACATACCTTCGCCAGAAAATGGAGAAGACTAATATATCAGTGTATTTTTGTATGACAGACGTGTTTATGAAGCACTTAGGGTTGACTGGCCCTAGCTAGCCTAAATTAGGCTGTAGAATTACCTCAGGTCATATTAAAAGTCAAAAGAAATAAAAGAAAAACTAAATAAATTTTAAAAATGCAAGAAACATTTGGCGAATTCAAACTACTCCCTCTCGATTTACATAATCATCAAAAATCAACTACCAGAATAATTGTAATTTTACGGAATAATAAATACATACATTGTACTTGAATGCACGTATGTTCTTAATTTACCTGTAACGTTTGTTATCTACTGGGATGATGTCCATTGCAATGTAATACTGTTGATACGGATCTAAACCAGAGATCTTCACACGCATCGCTGGAAACATTCGCCTGCCGCAGAAAAATCAGCAGTGTCAGCTTTTTAAACTTCTGTTGTGGTATGCCCTAGAAGAGGGAACACCTCATTGCTGAACACAGCATTAAAATCTGAGGATGTTCGTTTGTTATCCTGAACAGCATTGTAAAATGAAAATTCACTGAGCGTGTAGCAATTTTGCGAAACTAGGCCCAGATTGTTTTGATGATATATTTTCTAAGATTTAAGTGTTCAGTTAGTATTTCCTGTGTGCATAGACTGTCAACATCCTGCATAAATGTCAGTGGCAGCTGCTGTACAGAAAGGGGGGGGGTGGGGGGGGGGTTGAAAACATCCCTTGAAACGGATGACAATTGACCTGCACCTCATTTCCCAATAACGATCAATAGTAGAGCTGTAATAGAGTTTGCTATGTGCGAGCTTACGAAAGTTCTTCGTTGCATAAGGTGCATTTACACTGGCATGGCACATCAACGCCTGCTGATGCTTCGTTCCCCTTGGATTGACCGCTTATAGGTGGTTAAGCACATAGACATATATTCGTAGCATTCGGTACTTGCGGCACGTTGAAGAAGCTGGGGGAGTTCAGGTTTATGGTAATGAATCCGGCAAACCTGAAGCAAATATACAACCAAGGGATTGCAGACGGTGTGTCAGTTGCCTTCCAGGCCACGGAGCCTAAGACATACGAACCGCGTAAGCGGCAAAACCTAGGGGAATGAAGCGTCTACATGCGAAGCTGCGCTGTGCCAATGTAAGTACACCATTACGTGGGAGTGCAAGCACTACTGTTAATATGTCGTAACTTTTTACCCTATATTGCCATATTTGGACATCCAAAAGATTACAATCAATGCCCTTCCAAACAATTAGATATTCTAGCTTTTACTTCCTTACAGCAAGACACCATCTTCTTCTCCATTGGAAGTCTACTAAAGCTCCTTCAAGCACATAATGGCTCAGCAATGTTATGTCCTTTCTAAAGGTAGAGAAGATTAAATACTCAGTGAGCGGTAATTCTGAAAAGTTTTACTGTAAGTGGCAATCCTTTTTAACTTTCATCAACTCTACAATCTTTGTCTCCTAATTGACAGATGCCGCCCCCTCCTTTTCTCCCCTTTTACTTATTATTATTACTTTAATTTTTTAACTCTGTTCTGTGTGTTTGACTCTCAAATAATATGTGGCTTGTTTCTCATTTACTCTATTGAGAAGCATACATTTTTGATAATATCATTATTGCTTCTTTTTTAACTATTGTCCTCAATGTTCATATGACACCGCCCTCTATCATGTGCCATTTTTCTTAATAAAAATATTAAACAAAAAAAGTATGTTGTAACTTCGCTGAGGTGCTGCCCGCTTCATTGGTGTGAGAGGTTTGATGAACTGATTATGGGCCGCAGTCACTGATTAACAGAAGGCTTTCGTAAGTCTGGTAAAATAGTGAAAATATATAATATACTTAGCATAAATTAACCATATTGCACAATAGAAGCAATAAGTTAGTGTGATTTTATTTGTCAATTGTTCGAGGTAGACGTTGCCCTCAAGCACAAAATAAGGCCAAGTTTCAAATCCAGTGTGGTTCTTCTATATTTGAATTTGTTAAAATATGTATACAGTCTAGAATATATGCATATTTAGTCAATTAATTTATTCATATATTGTTTTCTGTCGTTTCTTCTTGTATTACTTTGTTAGTCGTTGATGTAGGCCTAGTCTGTTTATGATAATTTCCATTATTCCATTCTTCTATATTCTATAGTCGTTGTTTGTTTCGTTAGGTTGCTGTACAATTGAAAGATAATCACTCAAGTTCCATAAATAATCCCTTTATTCACAAACAGCATCAGTGGTCATAATGCAAGTTATAGTGTCTGGTAAGCGGTAACCGCGTGTTAAATATGCAAGCGTGATGCACACGATTATTGCTGTTTCCGCTTCTTCCTAATTCGACCTTTATTTTGATGACTTTATTTTTCCTTTGATGTTTGGGTATCAAGGTGGGAAAGTAGAATGGTTCTGAGAAGCTCTTTATCGCGGGCTCCTGCGTAGCAGTCGCGTAAGCTTCTGTAATTTTGCTCACCACATTCTGCTTCGCATTTTGTGAGCCTGCATTAGCACAAAACATTACTGATATTTTAAACAGGCATTCCTATTTCCCCTTTAACTATCCTATGCGCAACTAGGGAGGATCAGTTCTGACGCTCGCCTTAGTCATAAGATACATGCATCCCGAAGTCACTCGTCTGTACAAATAATGTCGTCGTTCACATTTAATTGTATTATGGCATGCTATTCTTGTCAGAAGTACGTCTGGATAGCAATCCTATACATTACCTAGTCATGTGCACCCTTCCGTGTCTTACTGCGGGAGAAGGTTAAGTGCGATTTTTTTTAATGGAATCAGATCCTTTCGAGAAGCTTTAAATTACTCTCCATCCAGTAACAGTACGCCACGCGTCCCTTCACTTTAGATACAGGCAATACACGCGGGCTAAGGGAATTATACTTTTTGGTGACACCGCTGGGATGAATTTTCACACATGAGGTGAGGTTTATTAGCCCACAATTGGAGTTATCATTTGTAAAAATACAACAAAAGTAAATGAGGAAATACTAAAATAACACAGTTCGGAAAGACTTCTGTAGTTGCCGTCAGCTACCCTTAAGGCACATATACAGTTCTATGAAAAAGTATTTGCCCCCTTCCTGATTTTTTTTTTTTTTTGCATATTTTTTACACTTGTATGTCTCAATTCATCAAACAAATTTGAATATTAAAGATAACCCAAGTAAATACAGAATGCAGTTTTTAAATGATTATTTCATTCATCAATGGAAAAAAGCAATTCAAAATACCTGGCCCTATGTGAAAAAGTAATTGCCCCCCTTGTTAAATCATAAACTGTGATTGGCCAAGTTTTTTCAGTTCCATTTCACTAGCCATACCCAGGCCTGATTACTGCCAGAACTGTTGAATCGAGAAATCACTTCAATAGAACCTGTCTAACAAAGTGAAGTAGGCTAAAAGATCTCAAAAAGCAACACATCATGCCGCAATCTAAACAAATTCCAGAACAGATGAGAAAAAAAGTCACTGACATCCATCAGTCTGGAAAGGGTTACAAAGCCATTTCTAAGGCTTTGGGACTCTAGTGAGCCATGGTGCGAGCCATTATCCACAAATGGAGAAAACTTCGAACAGTGGTGAACCTTCTCAGGAGTGGCCGACCTACCAAAATTACTCCAAGAGCGCATCAACGACTCATCCAAGAGGTCACAAAAGAACCCAGAACACATCGAAAGAACTGCAGGCCTCACTTGCCTCAGTTAAAGTCAGTGTTCATGATTCACCAATAAGAAAGAGACTGGGCAAAAATGGCACCCATGGGAGAGTTCCAAGTGAAAACTGCTGCTGACCAAAAAGAGCAAAAAGGCTCGTCTCACATTTTCCAAAAAACATCTTGATTATCCACAAGACTTTTGGGAAAATATGATGAGGACAGATGAGACAAAAGTTAACTTTTTTGAAAGGTGTGCTTCCCGTTACATCAGACATAAAACTAACACAGCATTTCATAAAAAGAACATCATACCAACAGTCCAACATGGTGGTGGTAGCGTGATGGTCTGGGGCTGCTTTGCTGCTTCAGGACCTGGACGACTTACTGTAATTGATGGAATCATGAATTCAGCTCTCTACTAGAAAATCCTGAAGGAGAATGTCCAAACATCAGTTTGTGGCCTCAAGCTCGAGCACAGTTGGGTTATGCAGCAGGACAATGATACAAAACACACCATCAAGTCCACCTCTGAATGACTTTAAAAAAAAAAAAAACATAGGGTCAGGTAGGTTTGGATAGCTTTTTCCCTCAATAAATGAAACCATGTTTTAAAAACTGCATTTTGTATTTACTCGAGTTATCTCTGTCTAATTTTAAAATTTGTTTGATGATCTGAAAGATTTAAGTGTAACAAATATGCAAAATAATAATAATAATAATAATAAGAACTCAGGAGGGGGCAAATACTTTTTCACAGCACTGTAGTTTTCTACGAGTGGTATGAACCACTAGCAGACCTACGATCATGTCTGAGGACGTCTTCAGTCTTGCTTTTCGGAGACACTCCTCATAGGTAAGAAGCTTCGTAAGACGTATACGATCGTCTTAGCCTTAATGAGCTTTTGGGAAACGAGGCCCTGTTTTCAATCATTGTTCTTAACACATTTTCCAACAATATGAATTAAATTAAAAAACACAGCTTCCTTTTTAATGGAATATTAAGGTGAGTAAACAATTAATTAAATGAAAGTAAATAAAAGTGTTTAATTCACTTGCCTATATATATATGACTACCCTTCGCAATAAAAACCCCACTCCGAATTTTCCGCGTTAGCTTTTGAAATGTCCTGCAAAGTAGGTCATCAAACCTACGCTTCATGATTGTTTAAATGAAAATCAAGAAAACAAAGATTGAAATGCGCACATTTTTGCGTCCAAATGACGCGTTTTATTTTTCGTCTGAACTAAGAGAATTGCCTCAACCTGAAAGAGGTGAGTAAAAGTCTCTTTAATCAAGGAGAATGATCGAAAACCGATCAAGACAAATTATCAGATTAAGGGCATGTTCACGCCCTCCCTGCTTAATCGGCCGCCTCTGAAATGTATTTTGGAGACATGAGCAATGGAAAGGACAAAAATGTTAGGATACAAAAATAAATCAAAACGAAAATAAATAAATAATGAAACATACAATGCATGCGATTGCATACCTACCTTCCAGCTTTTGTAATAATCATCTCTGTCCCGATCTCATGGAAGCGTTTCCATAAATCTGATCCCTGGAGATCCACGCGCATCTCTTCTGCGGGGCCTGACCCAGTCTGGGTCGTGAGACCAGGGGTAGATGATTGTGACGGGGGCCGAGGGCTGTCGAATGACACGTCCTTACAATCTGCTGCAGAGTGTTTATTATTATTATTATTATTATTATTCATCCATTCATCCAGTAGCCCACCTATACCTCCTCTTCCTCACTACGGTCGCGGGGCGAGCTGGACCTATCCCAGCTGACTAGGCGAAAGGCAGGAACCCACCCTAGACAGCTCGCCAATCTATCGCAGGGCGCACACACCATTCACTCTCGCATTCGTATGCGATTTAGCGTCTCCAGCTGCCGCGGCGCTAGAACTGGGAATTGGATGGGCACAGACCAGGGCCGGCGCTAGTACATGGAATTGGTAGGCACAGACACTCCTTTTATGACAAGAATTAGTCTTGGCAGGTTCTCAATCATTTTCCTTTCTTGACGAGTTTTCCAATTATCGTAATTGGTAGCCTGTCGGAAGACACGGTTTCTCTCCATATGCGAACAGCGATGAAATCATGGGCTACATTCAGTACAGTGGTGGAAACAGAAATGATAACCGAGTGCCACTTTTTTTCATCAACCCACGCAAAACCGAGAGTGAAAGGCAATATTTCATTGGAATGCAAATCAGTTCAATCAACGCAAAGCATTGAACTATTTATAAGTAAATTATTGCGTGGGTTGATAAAAAAAGTGGCACTTGGCAGTTAAATAGGCTATGAAAAGCATGCGGCTCAAGCAATTTGCGCAGGTAATGCAATTTTGAATTACGTTGATTTAAATACAGCAAATACGCGCCCAGATGAATGATTCTCCTCTTACCTAATAGGGGAGAACAAGCACTCTTGTTAAGTGTGTCGGCAGTGCCACCGAGTGCACCACCGTGCTGCCCGAATAATAATAATAATAATAATAATAATAATAATTATTATAATTATTATTATTATTATTATTGTTGTTATTGTTAGGAGTAGTGGTAGTAGTAGTAATAGTAGTAGAAGAAGTGGTGGTAGTAGTAGTAGTAGTAGTAGTAGTTGCTGTAGGCCTACCATATAGTCAAATTGACTTAATTCCGTCACCCGTCATTATCCCTGAAAGCGACGCTTCTGCAGTGATTACAAAAAAATAATGAAATAATAATAATAATAATAATTTTAAAACTGCGCACAAATGTTGTAAGTTGAAGCCAGCATTATAAGAACCAGGCCCCAATGAAGTCAATTAGCCCACAATTTTTTCAGCCTTGGTTAATTTCTCATTGGAAAGTTCCGCGAAGCCATGGGACAGTGACCGACGGACAAATAAAAGCAAATAACGCCATACACTTTAAAAATAAGCACAACGGTGTCAGTGAGGACTATCCTCTTGGGTTTAAGGAAAGAGAAATGTCCTAATCCATATGGTTTCCACTCTGAAAAAAATCTAAACTCAATTTCTAAATTTTTGTTGACTCTTTTCCTCATTGATCCACAGGTAGCTGCAGGGCTTGCAGTGCCTATAAGCAGAAATAACCCGTGGGGCAAACATGTCCTACAAGTTACAAACCAGTCTTAGTTAGGCCTATTGCAACTTGGGTCTGACTTGTTCAGCAATTTTTATGGTCCTGGTATTATCTGTCAAAATGTATTAGTCCACAAAAATTTAAATGTAATGCAGCCCACCACATTTTGATGTAATTTGAACTGTAGGAATACCGTCAGTTCAACAAAATAATCAGTGCCTGCGTTGCTGGAGTGCCTGCCTGCTAATATTTTCGACACATCTTGGACTTCAAGTATAGGCCTAATGTACTTAGCCTTCCACGACGAAAATACTAGAGATGAATCGTACAAAGTAACGCATGCAAATAAAATTATAACTATTCTTCTTCTCCTTCTTCTTCTTAAAATAATAATAATAATAATTATTATTATTATTATTAGTTGTAGTAGTAGTAGTAGTAGTATTAGAAGTTGTGGTAGCAGATGGAACAAGTAGGCAAGTTATAGAGGATTAATCGTCTATAAATAGCTGATCAGTTGAATGAAAGAGCACTAAATCAATTTCTGGCACTGCGTAAAGCACGCTCAGCTGCAGCATACTTACGGGATCCATCACTGTCAATATCGCAAGTTTGGTTGATGTCACACGACCCGTCCCCTTCGCACCGCGGACTCTCATTATGATTCGACAATGTTGTCATCTCCTCAAAGCTGTTTTCACCGTTTTCTAACTTTAATTTCTTTTCCGCTCCAATGAGGGCTTCCACCGAAAACGCATGAGCTTTCATACTCAGCGTACACGGCGATCGCCTTTTTTCCGCCATGCCACGATCCAGAGAACGCGAAGAATAGTCGCGGCGAAGAAGAAAGAAGTTCACATTCAGTGCATCTGCCGAGCTCGTGTTGTTTTCAAAACCTTGGTTTAGGGAATTCACCTAGCGCGCAAATGGTGGTCAGAAACTTGCATTTGTTTTCAGGCGGTACGATCGAACAGAACAGAAGAACACAAGTTATTCCAAATTGCTCACGGGATCTGTCGGCACTTGCAGACGGAGAGGTAGTGGATGGGATTAGATTAAATGTCCGTAACTGGAAACAGAAGGAGGGCAAAAGACTGTCCATCTCCGCCTTGCCCAGCCAGTGGGAAAGCACCATATTTCTTCGCAGTGACCGCGCTGCCTTATATGGGAAAGTGGGCTTGGTAAATGAATCATCGACGCAGTGGTGAGCTCGTCATTTTAAAGCATAGCGATCATTTTCACACTGCTGTTTCAAATGCTTTGCATATTTAACTATTAACCCATGGCAAAACAAAAAAACTGTGAGTGGAAATTTGTCTACATGTAATTGCAAAAACATAAATCTCTGAAAAAATTGATTTATTTAGTCAGCCAAATGGAAAACTTAAAAATATGAATGTAGGCTAATAAATGCTTATTATGACGCAATCAATGAACTATATGATTAGTTCACCCACTAAAGCCTAAATTCGGACAGAGAATTCGTGGCATATTGCAAAATATGAATATTTAATAATTATTTTGGGGGGTAAATTGTACATAAACTGTTTGAAAGAACACATGGTTGAAATTGTCACGCCACTATGTGTGCCTGGACGTAGGCTATGGGTCCCTCAAAAATAAATGGGAAGGCACAAATCCTGAACACTATGCTCTTAATTTTGTTCCCTCGATTTCCGAAGCAAAAATAAGTAATACTAAACATAATCCTTGTGACATTTACTTTATCGCATTTTCACGAATTTTTGTAATTCTGTTTTATCGACTTCAGCTGTAACTCACAAGGAACACATATACTGCTGTGAAGGTGATTAGTAGGCTACTTAGTATTAGCTATAGACTGAACATTTTTGAGTTTACACTATAGACAATGAGATAAATGTGCTGTATTAACTAATACATAGTTATATGTTTAATGTCGTACATGTTCTAAGAATACAATTGCTATAAGTTACCAAATGAAAATAGCAAATAAAAAGAAATTGACGTTGGTTTGTACAAAATTGCTGGCGTGAGAACCAGACGAATTTACCATTTGGCCTGGAGAAATTCCAAATTTCTTGAGTACTTTATGATCAAAACGGATTGCATCTAAAAAAATGAATAAGGAAACGCATACTGTGACTTTGCTGAATTTTAAGATGCAATAAATTAATTAATTAATGAATGAAAATAATGGCGTGACCATTAAATTAAAATAATTATTTAAAGATAATTGATCAGCATTTTTTGCGATTTCTTTGCGTCATATAACGTAATAGGCCTGCTTCACATAAATTAATTTGGCTATGTTAGGCATATGAGGCATTTTAATGAGCCGTACCTACGTTCCCTCGACTGCAAAGTTAATTCAAATGCAACATTAAGAACCTTAATTTCTTAATTAGTCAGGGGACTTATTTTTTATTCACATTAAAAGCACATTAAATAGCAGCCGTCCACGTACTCTAACATTTAAATTGCTATGAGCAAGCGTGTATCAATTTTATGTGCGTTTTTTATGCTGTTTCAACCCAACCTAACCTAATAACTTGCCCTTAGAAGTTCAATGGAAAAACCATTTAATAATCGTTTGGGTAACCAATCAAATTATAACTGACAAAAACGTCTCAAAAAAATGAAGGCTATGCGTATCTAATGAATTTTAATAAAACGTATTTATTTATTTATTTCGATTTTTTCTCCGCATCCATCTCAATGATAGGAAACGATAATCAGTTTAGGATTTCTTCACCCAGGTGAGTAAGCTTATAGAGTAGCCTCTCTAAATGCATAGGCCTAAGTCTTTCTCATTTTCGGATTTGAACTTGAACATTGAAAATTTTCGGATTTGAACTATACTTTTGCAAAGTTGTTTCGGTATACAATTGTGAACTCTGTCAGTCTTGTACAGCGTCACTATATTTATTTATTTAGTTATTTATTCATTTATCAAAATGCGAGTACCGTTATAGTATGGATATGCTGGTAGATTTTAACTACTTCAATAGCCTACTTTATGAATAGGCTACATCTCTTTGAAATTCTCTGGGGAGAGCATTTACAGAAACTGATGTGGTGATAGGTGTAGCCTGTACAAGAATCTTGTCCGCTGCGGTGGTAGCTATTATACCAACATGTTTCCGCTGTGCGTAACAGCGATGATTCTGTCTTTGTAAAAGAGTATTATGCCATCTGCTGTTGTTAAACTGCTGCTTCCCCGGGGTTGTTAGGAAGATTAAAAGATGAAGGGGTGGTGAGGGAGCGACAGTTACCTCCGCTCCGCTCCCTATACTTTAAAGTGTTTCGAGAAAAGATGAGCCCCATTACGTCATACCCATTTTGGTTGGGGGTGGGAGTGTAAATATTTTACAGGTCCACCATGAACAAGCAACGACCTTATATATTTTGGATGCTGACCTGAATCAGTTTTCATTCAATGCACAATATAAACAACTGAGCGTAGTCTACTGAAAAGTCGGCCTAGGCCCCTACACCACAAGACAGGGTAGGTGAATAAGACTCCAATCCAAATCGTTTTAAAATTCTGCCCTGTGCTTACAGATATTCTTTAAAAGCGATTTCATTTCGTGCTTATTTATTATTTTGTTTTTTGTATATTGTTGTGAAAATATTTTTCAAAATGAGAATAAATTCTCGAGTGTCTATATCATTTCGAAAAATAATATCAGGTTGGCCTATGCCTTAAAATTGAGCTTGAAGACGAGGTCACGGCAACAAATACACTCTCAAAAGAGATGTGTTGAAAATAACACAACGTGTTAATTTTTAACACATCTGTGTGTCTAGTAAAAGGACAACACATTCCGTGTTGTTTTCAACACAATCAATGTTGATTTTTCAAAATGTTTTTTTTACATATTCTGTGTTGAAATCAACACAAAATGTGTTATAAATGATAACACATTGTTTTGTGTTATTTTTTAACACATTCATTCTAAGAGTGTAGGCTATGTAAAAAGACTTGTATTTAAAGGAAATCATTAAATATTTCTGCATCATTTAGAATGACATTTGGCCTAAATTAAGCTCAAAATTCATTTTCAGATCCCAATAGTTCAAATGAATTTCTTAAAACTTATTTCTAAAATTATTTCACATATAGTGTGGTCTGAATTTCACAAAAATAACTATATCAGGAAATCTCACCTCACCGATTAGATGGTATAGGCCAAGAGGCGGCAGGTTTTCATTCCATCCAAGAACTCCAGCAGGTGATTTCACTGATTAGTCCGTTCTCTCTGCTAGAAGGTGAGGTAATCAATGGAATCACCTGGTGGAGATTTTGGTTGGAATGAAAACCTGCAGCCTCTTGGCCCTCCATGGCACCAGCTTGACACGTGATATAGAGCTATAAAAGTTATATGACTGAACGTCAAGGGCTTGTGTTGAAGTTCTTATGTAATGACACCGAAGGGTGGCAGAGTTTGAATTTCCTCTCTCGATTTTTGCGACATTATGTACTGTATAAGAAAACTGCGTTTGACATGAATTATTTAGATTTTTTACCAGGATAACCTATTGATAAGTTATTTTGCCTAGTACTATACTAACGTTAAGACTGAAAGCCGCATAAGGCTTTCATCGAAGAAACGGCACGGAAAGTAGTGGACAGTATCAGGGTGCACCCGTTTCGACAGCTTTCAACAGCTTTCAAAAAAGAGGTTCCGCTCCCCAAGTGACCGGACAAAAAAAATTATGCTGGTATTCTTCTGAATGCTTGGGGAGTTACTTTTGTTGTTAGACTCGCGGGAATAGTGCGCAAAAGCCAGTATCATTTACGCTAACTCTCGGGCTGGGTAAAATTGTCCGCGATCCACCTGCGTAAAAACCGAGGAAAGGCCGACCGGCGAAGATTTAGTTTTTATTAATGAGTTACAAATCATGCAATCGTCTAATTACCTAGCTGGTATCAATTGTCTCCACCTGGATTAACTGGAGCGAATAGCTTAGGCTCTACCATTGGATAATGACTGCAGTGATGTATGTGTTCCAGCTGCAAACAAGTTATTAACGCTAACTGATTAAGTGAGTACCCTCTCATTTCTTAAACAAACATGTCGGAAGACATATCCTGTGGTCGTGGAAAAGATGTTATTCCGTTTGGGAAGGTTCAAATTATTAGTCTGCATCAAGCAAAGAAAACGACAAAAGAGATAGCTGAAATTACTAAAAATGGGTAAAGAACTGCACAAAGGAAGAAAAGAACAGTGGTAAATAGCAGTGTCGGGCGGTGGACGGAAAACTGGTGGGGGCAGAAAACATCATTTGAAACAGATAAGATTAGTGACCCGATTTCAATCATTGCTCTGAGTCAACATGTTAGTTTTCCTATAATGAAATGTTTAGGCGAGTGAATAATAAATTCCATAAAATTTTTAATTTACATGCCTTAATAAGCAACTCTTCACGAAAAATCCACTGTGGATTGTCCCTGTAAAATTTTGTCTCATCCTAAGCGAGTCGCCAAACCTGTGCGTAATGATTGTTTAATTGAAAAAGATTGAAATGCGCTCTTTTGTTGCGTTCAACTGGCGCGTTTGATTTCTCGTCTTAACGAAGACAATTAGCTACACCTGAGAGGGAAGAGTTCAAGTGTCCTTTACGAGGGAAATTGACTGAAAACAGATAAAGACCGATAAATATTTTCAATACATGTTTAAAGCCCTCCTTGTTCTCTTTCCACCACACGCCACAGGTAAATGGGGAATAATAGTGGTGAACCGTCAACTTCGCGGAAGAAATTGGTCGGGAAAACCATGAATGAATCACGATACGAGATAATCAAAAGGCTTGATTAAGTCTTATCCTTAAAAATCAATACCAGAACTCACGGCAATGTTTAATTGTGAAATTAAGAGCACTTCCACACGCGCGCGCGCACACCATTCGACAAGAACTCGATTAAACAGCTGTGTGGCCACATGGCAGCGGGAAAAGGTCATGTGGGTTGTTGAGTCCAGATTTACCTCATCCCAGACCAATGGGTGAGTCAGTGAGGGAAAGCAAGCCCAAGAAGCGATTCACTCGTAATGCATTAGTGCACAAGTGTACAAGCTTCTGGAGGTAGTGTTATGATGGGATTGTTTCAGTTTGCAAGGTCTATATCAGCAACATTAAAAAGCAATGAAATGAAGTCAGCAGATTTCTGGAGAGTCGTTCAGCAAACTTGAGGAATCATTTTAAAGCACAAAATGGTCACCACATGTCAGTCCTGACCTTATCCAGTTTTAAGTCTTATGGATGTTGTAGGCTTCATGGAGTGATTTTATCACCACAAATACAAGATCTCGACTAAAAATTGATGCAATGTAGGTTATCCATCTCCTTCATCCTAAAACCCTAGCCCCTAACCCAACTTCAACGCTCTGGGTGGTACTTTGTAGTTAACTTCAGATTACCGGGGGGTATGATGATTTGGGGGGGTAATCTGAAATTGAAACATCTGTTTTAATTCAACAGCGCGAAGCTCGCAAAAATTTACAAAGTTTGTAACTGCCTATTATGCCTAATATGAGAGCTCAGACCGACACATAATTAATTTATTATTCAGGCTATTCATATTGTAATTATTCGCCAACAACAACAATAAATAAATGATAATAATAAATAAGTAACAAATAATAAATTAACCATTTGATCAAATAATATTTTATGCAGCGGTTCTTTAAAAACTGTTAACTATTTCAATGCAAATAAACTATATAATAATTAATATTATTATTGTTGTTGTTCTTGTTGCTTCCGTTGATGTAATATTTATTTTTTTATTTATTCATTGATTCATAGATTTACCATTTTTCCATTAAACCATTAACAAATGTTACAATTCAAAACCGCAATGTGTAATACTCGCGTGGGGTAGTGGACTTGGCGAATGGGCGAAGCGCTTGTAATGAAAGGGACAATACCGCTCAATTGCCGGTGTTGGTTCATATCCAAGGTGGTGGTGTGACATGAATGACTTCTTTTAAAAACGGAAACGTACGCTCCTGGGATTAACAAGTGATTAATTAAACTATCTTGACGATTTCTACGCTGTTTATGTTGTCTTTTTTAATATGTTTGTAATGGAGACTTAGTTGTATTTTGAGGGTTTATTCAGGCTACTGTTCTGTCATTTCATTAAGATTCTACTGTACTTTCTTCGATTTCCTTTATGTATCTCGCTCTTTCTCACTTCCCTCTCTGTTCTTTATGGTTTCTCTTCATTACCTAATTTATGACCATCCTAACTCCCTGCTTCTCTGCTTTAGCCTATTGGTTCCCAGTGTTTTGTCCTTCGTACTTGTTTGAGTTTGTTATTTACTTTTGCTAATTTCATTTTGGTTTCCTTTTTCCTGTGTTTTTATTTTCCCTGTTGCCACCTGTGTATTCTTTCATTTGGTGTCCCGACTATAGGCCTACCTTTTGCTTTATTTCACCTTGCTGTATTTTGGTCTCCTGTGCTTTGCCTCCTTCACACATCTCACTCACTGCGCCTCGCCAGTTGCGCATTTTTCTGTCTAGTTGAGTTTTGTCCTTGTGATTTATTTTGTGAACGAAAGTTTATAAAGCAGTATTGTGCTGGTGTTTGTGTTTTTTATGCATGCCTGAGTGAGCTTTAAGGTTGCCTTCCGGTGTGTATGTATCCGCACGTGGGTTTACTTATGCTTTTCTTTGCAAGCGTGTAAGGATAGACAAGCATGTATGTTCCAAGGTGTTTTCAGCCTCCTGCGCCTTCAGGCAATGAACCAAATCTGAACCATATTCAAAGCCGAATAACGTGGATTTGAAGTGATGCATCTTATCAAGACTATTTGAGCTTCAACAATTGCCATTCCTCTTCCACGTTTGGACGCATTCAGCAGGGGCTGCACATGATGTCGTAGCCCTAATAGAATGCGTTGGTAACAAAAAAAGTTGTCAGCTTCATACTACCAACCTCCGTCGAATCTGGTGTGTTCTTAAGAGGAAGGAGGACACTGAATACATTTTTTGGGGGTCCAAGCACAACGTGCTGAAACCCTGCTGTGTTTATTCTGGGCCTCGAAAGCATCTTGAGGAATCCGTCTTACGACGCATTTTACGTTTGAGGAGTGTATCCGATATCCATCATAACTTAAGACGCTCTCATATATCAGCGTTGATCCACGGGTGCTGAATAGGCCTACCACTCATAGAAAGCTAAGTGCGTCTCAATATTTGCAGTAGTCATCGCGAACTATTATCTTTTTTTTCTGTGTGCGTTTTAATATTACCGTATTTAATCATGACTACTGATGGTGTTAGTGGATGAAAGTGGTGATTGATGAGACTAATGGCGATTTTTAGCACGCTGGGACGAATGTCCAGAGAGCTTTTGTCGTACCCCCGGCGTCCGCGTCCGCGTCCGTTCGCGTGCAGAAAAACTTTAACCTTGCCCCCCGGCGAGCTTTGTTGTCTCTCTGACAACACTTGTTAAAAATTATACATCAATAAAATACGAGCAAAAATTATAGCCATTAAAGGAATAATAATTACATTAACAAATAAATTCAATATTAAATAAGATGTCACAAAAAATTAGAATGCAGTCCATTTCTACAGTTTTCCCATTTTAACATGAATGTCAAGGGTCATAATTCTGCAACAGTTGACAGAACAGATTAGGTTGATCATGGAAATGATAAGTAATATCAAGGACGTGAAAATAGCTTCACAGCGTATTCGGCAATTATAAAGGCTTTTGGCAGCAGAGTCCATTTAAAACGACAATCATCATTTGTTTGACTAATTTCCATTCAAATGAAGAAATCTAGGGGTATATTGATTGCTGTATGTGATTTCCACAATCGCCGACATTGCTTTCTTCAGTCACTCAATGCTGTTTTCCGCCAAGTGCTTTTATTCTGGAACTAAGCATGCTGCCATGCAATGAAACCTGAAATAGTCCTCCCAGTTAATTCAGAGATGGCTATATCCCGGTTATTTAAAATCAGAAAGAGGTATAATCATGTCATGAAAAGTGGTGGTGTTCATGTCTTATTCATTTGAAGATAAGATTAATGGCATAATGATAGCTCACGAGAGAAGGAAATAGAGTTACGTAACTCTCTTGACGAAAATGATGTTATCAAACAGGAATTGGCGGTGTTTTCGATCTATTTGAAGTCAGAGAAGGCGAATATTGTCTTCTACCTTGAAGCTGTCAGAAAAAGGAACAAACTGATGCTACTTCTAGTGACTTAATCAAAACTAAAACTGCCCATAGCTCACTCTAACCCAACTAAGTCTTCAAATAACTCACAAGCTCAAACCAAGGAAGTTGATAACATCCTGACGATGGATAGAAATGACATTTTCAATCTTGGAGACTGTCATCGCTGCTAACAGCTCAATTTATTTTTACTAGTAATTTACCTGTTGTTGGGTTTCCTAGCTAGGAGGCTTGGGAACCTATTGAAATCGTCCAGTTTATTATTATAATATTTATATTTTTCATCAACCAGATTTTGGATCATTGCTGCACTTCAAATGGCTATGTTTGGCTATGCGATGGCATTAAGATGCGCAGGAAGGGGACAAAGACAAGATAGTTTGAAGCAGCAAGAGGAGATAACCAAAAGGCAAAATCTCACCTCCGTCAGCTATCTGCATTGGCACTTGTTCGATTTGAATGCAGTTTTCACCAAAGGGTACCCGAAGCCAAGGCATGAAACTTTGCCTGGTGCAGAATTCTTCACCGTTGCTATGGCAACACACGTACTAGTTCAAAAAGGCAAAAATGCATTTTGACGGTATGCACCTTTGAAAAACATCTCCGATGAAACTGCTGAAGGAATCTGATTGGCGATTTATACAATTAATCTGCATTTAATGTAGCTTAACCCTTTCAGTAATAACACAAATCTCGCAACAGAATTTGTCAGTGGGACATGCAGTAGTTGTCCAACCAGTATTGTATCGATTCCTGACTGGTCTAATATGACAATTCATATTTACATACTGATATATGAAGTCACAAATATTATGCATATATCAAATGGTTGACTTTCTTTAGTCTATTCAGTATTGAACCAGTGAAACCCTAGTCACACTAGAGGCGAAATGAGCCGAAATGAAAATTCTTTGTTCCTGGATATTTGAAGAGCGTTTATAAAATTCTGACTGCATTTTGAGTGCATTCCAAGTATTCGAGCCCGTTCTTGTGGCTGGCCCAAATGTTTTGCTCATGTTCAAAACTTTCCCGGTGCATTCCAAGTGGAGCAATCGAATGCATTTCGATTGCTGTAGGAATCAATTCAGCCGAAAATGTGCTTCGAATGCCGATTGCCGCTGGAATCAGTGGCGGCTGGTGAACTGACTTAAAAATAATGATTGGTTATGACCTGTTTTCGATCATTCATTTAAATTACCATTAGGCCTACAGACAGAAACTCCGAAAACTCTCATCATTATCAGTTGTGGCCAGTTTTCATTAATAACGCATACCTGTTAACTCTCACGCATTCGGCGTCAGTTTTCTTGCTATATTTACGTTCCCCTGATGTAGTCGGCAATCAATCAACGCATATGGGACACTCGTGTTACATTCTAAGTACATTATCAGTATTCGATCTGCATTCTGTTTGAATTCTTGGACGTTCCAACCATATTCGGTGGCCATGCAGGGAGCGTTCTGACTGCATTCTAAGTGAATTCGTACAGCATTCGAGGCTCCTTCTAACCAGACTTTGGGTGGAGTTCAGGCAGCCATTGAACCGCACTCGTATACGGCATTCGAAGTGTATTCTAAATATTCTGACTGCATTCTGACAGCATTCTAAATATTCCCACTGTTCCAACTACATTCGAGCTGCATTCGAGAGCGAATGTGCAAGAATCATTTGAGGCGGGTTCAACGTGCATTCGAACTGCATTCTTTCCAAGCTGTAAGAATTTTGGTCAGTTTGAAATTCACTCTGGGATGTTGCGCGCATTCTTCTTTCCGACTGGTTCTGCTAGGTACTTGCTGATTTTGGGTAAGTGGGGCTTTGAATAGGTAGTTGCTACAGGTACGGCAGTCTTTCAATGCATTTCAATGTGAAGTACCGTAGTGGAGAGGTACGGCAGCCCCATTTCAAGCCCTGCCCTAACCTTACCCTACCCCTAACCCGAACCCGAACCCCAACCTCGAACCCTTCCCTTAACCACTATCCCGAATCCTTTCCTGAAATCGACTGTCGTACCAGTGAAAACTGCCGTGTCTCTAGACACTGGGATTTCCGTGTGACATACTTTTGCAACTGCATTGCAATCTGCGCGAACTCTGATTGCCTCATATTATCTTTACTAATGCAGACATTGCATTCAGGTGCTCAATAATGTTTTCTGCTTAGTGGTCACTTAAGGTCTAGAACTAGGTGCGCTGAGGTGCAGTGAAATGCTAGTGTGCCATCACCACAACGACGGTGCTCACGAGCAACGAGGCCTTTTTGCTGTCGTAGGCTGAATACACATACTCTGGTGACGCCCAGTGGCGAGAAACTGCATGTTCGATTCTTAACACAAATTACAAGACATGCGCAGTTTTATCCCAGAGCAAACGACGCTCATTTAATAAATCATATGTATAAGTATAGCAAGTATACTACAGACCATGCACTTGTAGTGCACTAGAAAGTTTACCAATTTAATACTTCTTTGGACTAAATTGGAACATTTGCAAGTTTATAAAAGTATACTTTAAGTATACTTTATAAGGTCATTTTAAGTTTACAAAAGTACACTTTCAAGTATACAACAAGTACACTCATCTATATACTCTTAGCGTACTAAGTATATACTTATAGTCCTCATTTTAGTTTATTGAAGTATACTTTAAGTATACTATTATGAACTTAGAATTACTAAAACAAAAAAATACAATTTTTTTTGCCATTTTACTAGTTTACTTGTTGTTAAACTTTAAGTATACTTGTAAGTTCAACATAATCCTTCTTATAATGAATAAAAAATATGTTTTGATTTTGATTTTAATTTCAGTCCTGTTGAAGTCAGTGAAGTATGTGATGCTTTAAAGAGAATAAATGCTAAGAAATCAGCTGGTCCTGATGGTTTAGATCCGTACTTTTTACAGGTTGCTGCAGAGATCATCGCCGAGCCATTATCTCATATTTTTAACATGACTCTGGAAAGTGGGCAAATACCTAAGATCTGGAAGTCGGCTTATGTTACTCCAGTGTTAAAAGGTGGAGATCCATCCACCCCAAATAATTATCGGCCTATTTCTAAACTCTCAGTTTTGGCCAAGGTGCTGGAAGGGCTTATTAGCTCTCAAATAAAGGATTATTTATTTATAAATGGTATTCTAAATGATATGCAGTCTGGGTTTAGGAAAAAAACATAGTACAGTCACTGTTACAATGAAGGTCTTAAATGATATCATAACTGCCTTTGACCTCAAAGAACACTGTGTTGCACTTTTCTTAGATTAATCTAAGGCTTTTGATGCTGTTGACCATTTAATTCTCTTACAGAGACTCACTAATATAGGGTTTTCACCAAAATCTGTTAAATGGTTTGAAAACTATTTGAGTGGTAGGACACGGTGTGTCCAAGTTGGTGGTTTGTCTTCAACTCTTTTAAATGTAAAAAATGGTGTCCCGCAAGGTTCTATATTGGGTCCCATTTTATTTATTATTTATATTAATAATTTATGTAAAAATGTTACTGATGCAAAGTTCCACTTCTATGCTGATGATACAATTATATCTACTACTTCGTCTTCTTTAGGGAGTGCAGTTCACCACCTACAAGGTGCTTTTAATGTAGTTTAGCAGAATTTACGTAGATTAAGGCTCGTTCTTAATGCAAACAAGACCAAAATGATGTTCTTCACAAGGTCAAAAAGGGAAATTAAAGACGGTTATTGGATCTTAACTCTGAACAATGAGGTAATTGAATGTGTACCAACATATAAATACTTGGGTTTCCTCTTGGATGAAAAACTGTCTTTTCATCATTATATTGAGCATCTAACAAAAAAGTTGAGGGTAAGACTGGGATTCTTCTATCGAAACAAAAGCTGTTTCTCTTTTGTTGCAAGGAAAAAACTGATTCGAGCAACATTTTTGTCTTTAATCGACTATGGTGATGTTCTATATATGCATGCAACTGCATCATCTCTGAAAATGTTGGACTCTGTGTACCATGCTGCACTGCGATTTGTTTCTGATCTGGGTTTCCGAACGCATCATTGTACCTTATATGAGAAAGTTGGCTTGTCTTCATTGTACAATAGAATAATGGAGCATTGGTATACATTTTCCTGTATAAGGCTATCCTGCATGAACTGCCATTGTATCTATGTTCTCTGCTGACTCCAAAAAATGTAAGCAGTTTAAATCTGCGTTCTTATGGACACATCATGTTTGCCATCCCTCGAACTCGCTCTGTTTTTGGAAATCAAGCTTTCTCTGTTTTTGCTCCCTCCTCTTGGTCCGGGCTACTGAATTATCTTAAACTGGATCATCGGATAAGTTTACATGTTTTTAAAACCAGAATTAAGGCTTATTTAACCAGTGCATGTACATGCTTTACTGCTAAAACCAGTTAATGTATTTTTTTGCCTTGTCATTGTCTGTTGTTGTTTTCTGTGTGAAACTTTTATGCTGCTGTCTTGGAAAAGAGACTTGTATCTCAATGGGATTTATTCCTGGTAAAATAAAGGTTAAATAAAATAAAAATAAAAAGTTTGCTGAGCATATTATTTGTAGCATACTATTTATATACAACCCCAATTCCGAAATAGTCGGGACGAAGTGCAAATTGTGAATAAAATCAAAATGCAATGACTTTTAGATCACATGAGCCATCATGCAATTTACAATTGAACATAGATAACAACATCAAATGTTGAAACTGAGACATTTTACATTTTTATCCACAAAATGAGCTTATTTCAAATTTTCTGCCTGCAACAGGTCTCAGAAATGTTGGGACACAGGCAAAAAAGGGCTGAAAAAGCAATTAATACATAAGAGAATCAGCTGAAAGAACATTTAGCAAGTAATTAAGTTAAGTGGCATCAGGTGTGTAACATGATTGGCTGTAAAAGGGATGTCATACAGAGGCTGAGTCTCTCAGAAGTAAAGATGGCCAGAGGCTCTCAAACCTGTGAAGGCTTGCTTAAAAAAATTTGTGGAATACTTTAAGAACAATTTTCCTTAATGTCAAATTGCAAAGGCTTCGAAGGTCTCATCATCGACAGTGCACAACACCATCAAAAGATTTGGAGAAACTGGAAAAATCTTTGTGTGTAAAGGACAAGGCTAAAGACTTTTATTGGATGCCCGTGACCTTCGGGCCCTCAGACACCACTGCATGTCACCGGCATGATTCTGTCATTGACATTACTAAATGGGCCCAGGAATACTTCAAGAAACCACTGTCAGTAAACACAGTCTGCCGTGCCATCCACAGATGCCACCTAAAACTCTATCATGCAAAAAGGAAGCCTTTTTTAAAAAAAATTTGGTTTCTCCAATCCCACCTAAATCTTGAATGCCCAGACGGTGAACTATGTACAAGGCTTGCTCGTATGCGACCCCTTGCTGCCAATTCAGGAAAGTGAAGACAGTTCACGGCTCTCCTCTGAGGCACGCTCCTGTCAGCCTGCTGTTTTTTATACACTCATTGGTTGAATCTTTGCAAGTTCAGAACGAGGGCGGAGGATACCCGGAAATGAACAGGCTTAGAATTTTCCTGACGAGCGCCCACGTGGCCAATAGGAGGCGCTTGAGCAACAAATAAGGCAACTATTATTTTCCCTTCCCGGCAGTCCCTTCCCAATTTGCAATCCTGTAGCACAATAGTCAATTGTGTGCTACTCTGAAAAAGCTGCCGACCACTGCCGGCTGGTACGAGGCGGTGATCAAACCCGCGACATGATAGCCACTTCTGCTTCGCAAAGCGATGCTTTACCGAGTGAGCTATCCGGAATCTCAAAAGGGGATGAGCATGATCCAGAAGCGCCGCCATGTTCTTTGGGCCAAGGCTCATTTAAAATGGACTGTAGCAAAGTGGTAAAATGTCCTGTGGTAAGACAAGTCCAAATTTGACATTCTTGTTGGAAATTATGGGCGTTGTGTCCTGCGGGCTAACCACTCTTGTTATCAGCAATCAGTTCAAAAGCCAGAATCTCTGATGGTATGGGGATGCATTAGTGCATATGGTGTGGGACACGTGCATGTTTTAAAAAACAACATGAATGCTGAAAGGTATATAAAGGTTTTAGAGCAACATATGCTCCCCTCCAGATGACATCTATTCCAGGGAATTCCTTATGCATTTCAGCAGGACAATGCAAAACCACATACTGCAGCTATTGTAACAGCATGGTTTCGTAGTAGAAGAGCACGTGTGCTGAACTGGCCTGCCTGCAGTCCTGATCTTTCACCGATTAAGAACATTTGGCACATAATTAAACGAAAAGTCAGTCAAAGGAGACCCAAAACTCTCCAGCAGCTGAGAGCCTGTATTAACAAGAGTTGGATCAAATTCCAATGGCTAAACTCAAGAAACCTGTCTCCTCAATGCCCAGATGCCTCCACTCTGTTAAAAAGATGAGGGGATGCTACACCATGGTAAACAGGCCCCTGTTCCAACTTTTTTGAGACCTGTAGCAGCCATCAAATTTGAAATGAGCTCATTTTGCAGATAAAATTGTAATATTTTTCAGTTTCAACATTTGCCATGTCTTCTCTGTTCTATTGTGAATAAAATACTGGCTGGTGTGATTTAAAGATTGGTTTTCTGGTAACATATTGATGCCATGCCCCATAGTCTAAGAGGGATTGCACATACATCACACCCCAATCAGCTAGACTGAATACGACAGAGTGGTAACTGAGTGGCAAAACAATGAGCAGCATGCCGGCGGTGACATCACGTGCAAACCCTCTATAATTTACGACAACTGAAAACATTATCTATTGTTTACCATCACATAGAAGCATTAGTATTTGTTGTTTTCCTTAGAATTATTTTATTTGTAGTACTGATAGTGTGTGAGTGAGTGTGTGTCATTATAAATGTATGCCTTTCCAATATGTGACAGTAATTGAATCAATATCATCTACAATATCACAGTACATGGAACATTACAGTCATTTGCTCGTAAAAGAAAGGGGAAAAAAACAATATGTATGGATTTATTTTAGAATTGTCTTAAATTAAATGCACTCACCAAGAACAGCATCAAGCTTTGTGTTACCCAGTTGTGACTTTGACTCCACATCTTTGTGAGCCCCTGACTGCCTCCCAGTCAAACTTGAGTTGGACAATCTTTCTCTACCGTAGATCAGCACCGCAAGATCCCCAATGTACAATGCTGAATTTGCAGTCTGCAGAGACTTCAGCTTTCGTCTTGGGATTTTTACATCATAGACTGGCACAAGAAGCACCTGCAAAACATTTGAATGTTACTCAACAAATAATGATTAAACAATTACATGCAGTATTCTTTGGAAATCTACTGTGTCTATTCATCTGTGCAGTGAATATGCCTATAGTCTCTAGACTAACTCCATAACATGAGAAATCTGGGGGCGTCATCATACCATTTCCTAATCCATCATTAATGGTATGCGTCCAGCACAAAGTTGATGAATATGCATTCTTTCCAGCTTATGTGTTCAATCAAAAGATGCAGAGGGAAATTGTATAGTAAACCTTTTCCCACATGGATAAATAACATACAGTATGCATGCATTTTGAGATATTTACCATATCATCAGGGTCAGGCAACACTTGAGGAGAGACGGGTGCAGAAACTGGTGGGTGTTGACCAGGTGGATGCAGGAGTTGAGATCTGAACTATGATTTTTTTCAATGACATCTTTCAGCTGTGTCACTACTGCTGGAAGCTCTGTAAAGGGAATGAAAACAAGGGAAAAAAAGCTTTGTGTCATTACTGTGTTTTTGAGACGAATTTCATTAGTCATTTGTGGTATGAAGAGCATAGCTGGGGGTGGAGCTGATTAAGTAGGAACAGGAAGTAGAAGGAGACTAAATCAGCCATTGCTTATAAATAGAAGATCGAGGCCAGGTGTCGGCCTTCTTCCACAATTGGCAGCAGATCCCAGCTCTCCCTTGCAGCAACTGTTTCTCTGTGTGATTTGTGGGTCTCTTCAGCCCCTTTCAGATTGACAGTTCACTCTTTATCAGCACAGCAGCAGCTCCAGAGCAGCACCGGGTTTAAGTTTGATGTGCATTAATTTGTGGCGGAGTAATTTACTACGGTGTAGTTTACCCCAGAGTAATTTAAACCATCACTGGAGGTGCTTCAGCTCCAGGGCAGCACTGGATTAAGTGCAATATGAATTGAACTCCTGCTCAGCACCATATTAAATTTACTCAAGCAGAGCAGAAATGGTCAGCGTTCGTTGAACAGTTTTCCGCTCATGCACAAAACGAAGGCGCAGGTTTGCAGGAAGTGTGTGTAGTGCTGATCAGCGTCACTCGACCTCAGTTTGATTAATGAACGTATCGGTTTTATGTATTTATAATTTTTTAATACCAATGCCCATAATGCATCGCGCGCCATCACGCAAAGGGAATTTCCGGCCCATGCTTAGGCTACAGTTTAGAAAAACGATACAATGACGACTAACGGTGGCAAGATTTCGATATGAATGGGTCTCGTCGATTTGATGCGGACATTTCATGACTTTCATATTGACCTGAAAACACTTATAAATCAGGGGCACCGGATTCACTTAAGAAATGGGGGGGCCAAAAAGTGCCATGTTGTGTGTTCAGCTCATTCACAGAGCCTCTATTCCGTGTAACTCATCCATGCCTCTATATTGCAACACTTGGGGTATAAAAAATAAAATGACATCTGGCTTATTCCCATTAACCCAGACAACACAAGCCCCAAATCCATCACCTTATCTTTAAAACTAACGCTTTGGACTTTTCATTTTAATGTACATCATTAATTAACGCGTTGTGAGGTCCGTGGCTGGGTAGGCAGGATCAGCCAGAGCTTAAATTGCATAGTACATGCATGCAAATATATGTAATAAGTAGAACTGATTATAAAAACCACTGCAACATCAAACAAACTATTATCATCAGCGAATTTTAGCGTGCACACTATTACTAGTCAGCTGAAATCACACTCAATAATGCATGTGTTTGTCTTCCCCATGAGTTAAGAAGTTTATAATGCACCTATAGCTTAAATGTCAAACTTAGTCAAATAAATGTCTGCACGCTCTTTAAAGTGTTATAGACCTACGAAAAACACACTAAGGGTTACTACACTATTTCATTCTATAATACAAAGTTCCCTATTTCTTTCTTAACATTATCATCTTAAAATTGTTATCTTAATAATGGTCATCATCAAGAACAATAAGGCATAATGAGCAAATGAACGACACATTAACATAACTTTATTGGGATGATCTGAAATTTTGTGAACAGCAAGGAATTGTGGGAACAATAATCTGCGAGCGAGTGGACATCGTAAAAACAGTTGATCTGCGCTCACGCTCTTGGCCATTACCCAGAAACCTTTGCTGTCTCAATAACGATATCAACAGCAAATTAAAATGATCATTTTTTGTTTCATTAAGCATTTTGCAAAAAGAAAGCTAAATGATTTCATGTTATAATGACTTATGTTCAATTAAAATGATTAATAATGTATTGTGAAGACATCGACTTGCCAGCACTATGACTGAGAAATGAATGCAGTTGCAGTGGTACAAATATCCAGTAGCACAATTATATGTACTAATTTTAATTGCAAGTTTTGAGTAGGATGAATATGTCAGTTTTGAAAGATACCTATGTGGACAATGGACACGGCCCGACGCTGTTGCGAGTATGTCTATCATGGCCCTTGCCGCCACTGGGTCCTGGCGCCGATGCACTCGCTGCGCCCCCTATTGTCACGCCACTGGGCAGAGAAGCGCTGTGCCTAAATAATGCCCATTGAAAACAGCTTGACAATAGACTACGCATGCGCAAATCTCCTAAACTGTTTATGCTTAAAAAGAAAGTGATAGGAGGGTAAAAGTGTGGAGTGCCGATCTGCAGCAGCACAGGACTGTGATTGGGTGTGTAGACATGAATGTGGTACTTGTGTTCAATATTCAGCTGTCAATGCTTCAATATCGGAGTATTCCTGTTAAATTATGTTGGTTCAAGGCCACACATTTACTAATCAAATTCTCAATTAATTGGTCATTTCTTTGTTTTTGGGAAGATTTTTCAGTAATTATATTTATCTATTTCTATTTAGATGAAACCAGCTTTTATTGTTGTCAGCCTACCACCTTCTCACATTGACAAAGACAATAAAACAAATTAATGTTCTGGATTTCTGGATCTCGTGAAGTTCACTGTGCCTGATTGCACACCCACAATGTTTGTCTAACTTCAGGAATCGGTATAGGCCCACCACCACAGTCTTTAATTTACAATTTGCTTTACTTTAATTAATAAACAGAAAATACCTCTCATGGCATCTAATATCTCTTTCACATGGTCTTCTTTCAGGCTCTTGATTTCACTCTGAAGCTTTCCGTTTCTGCTGTGCCACTCCAGTTTCTGGGCAGCTGCTCCTCATCTGATGACTCCTCATCTGGGTTAATTAACTACACCAAAACACATGAAATCAAAGAATCAGCCTTCTCTGTGGAAGCAAAATTCACATCATAATTATTGCATCAACTCAAAGTACCACAACTAAAATATAGTCAAATATTTTACCTCTGAAGATGCTTTGTTTGCCAGCTGCTTCTTCAGCTCTTCTATCATTTGGTTTCCTGACTCTTTTTCTCTATAAGTTGCTCTTTTTCTCAACTGTCAAAATTATAATTCAGTTTTGTATTTTTATAACAGGCATATGTAATAACATCCATGTTAATGATGATTTAGAACTAGTTACAGAATCAACTGCACCACTGATGGATCATACCTAGATTCAGAAAAAAAAATCATTTAACTATCGACTTAGCCAATTATTAAATGTATTTCATTATCTGCTGATTCTAATCAGGCTTAACAAGACAGTATTCTTTTATGGTCTAGTATCCCAATGAGGAATATTGTTTTCTGTAGGGCCTGTGTGCATGCATGTTTTGCTCACGAAGCCAGCGTCAAGTGGTACTTGCGCTCACCTTCAATCGTCTCAGACCCCTCATCTCATGATCAGTTTTGGTTGCTGTCCGGAATCTGTCCCGTACAGGCTGTAACCAAATTTAGCGCTCTTGAGCTGCCATCATTACTCGTGGCTGCCCTAAGCGGGGTTGGTCTATGACAGTGCCTGTGTTCCATGACACACCACCACTCTGCGGCTGAGATCTGCCCGTAACACGCCAAAGGCTCTTTTTCTCTCACCTGTGTCGCAAGCCATTCCATTTTATTGATGCAGTATCATTTTTCTTTTGTTTTTTTGTTGGCTTTATGTAGGCTATTGACCCCACCACTGTACTCATCACCAACAGCTCAATATTTGTTATTACTGAAGTGCTTGGCGCGTGCACATGGTGCACATCAGGATTACAATACCACGCGCTTTTCTTTATTTCCTCTCGTGCCTCACTGGAAAAGCAATAAATATCAATCAATTCCTCAATTTGCCGCAAATACAGTACATACCTCACCTATGCGTTTTTAATGGTGCTGAGTATATATATATATATATATATATAGTCTGTCATTTGCTTCTACAAATATTGATAGCAAAATTTTGCAATGTGCCACCAATTTAAGGAGAAATGTTTTCAAAGGAAATTGCTACCCATGCACTATGTACAGCCTCATTTGGAGGCATCTTCCCAAAAAATGTTGTGATGATTTTATGTTATAAATGTACTCCGTATACCCATGGGGAATGAAATTACTTGAGTAATGATTGGCATTTATATTTGAACACGCCACCTTTCCAGGACAGGGCAGAACTACAGGGCAGCACACAAAATCACATGATGCTTCCCACAGAGAAGTTAGAGATGATGTAAACAGTAGGAGCTCCTCCACACCTAAGGTTTTGGATACTGTCTCTCAACAGGTAAACACGCAATGACACAGTTTTAGACTGAGTGGAATTGTTTTCCAATATGTTCAAGTTATTACAGGCATCAAATCTTGAAATATGCCAGGACATCTTCTTTTGCCAGGACACATTCCCACTTGTATTTGGGTAACTTTCTTATCCTGCTTGATTCAATTTAAAGAGTCTTCCCCAAACTGTGCTGTCAGCTCCCCATGTAGGTACAATCATTAGCACGTGTCATATGCCATGTCACTGATTTATTTTTCTCCCATAAAACTACAAGTAGTTGAGGTCTAAAGCACTTTTAAGTTGTCTGAAAATGAAAGTGTACACTTACTCTGCTTATGACTTGGTGATTGGACTTGACATAAAGGGAGTTAATTCAATTGTTCATTGTCTTTCTCCTGTTAATCTGCAGAATGCCAATCATGATGATGACATCGACACAGATGGTCATGAGTAACACTTCAACCAATGGAGAGGAAGAATTCAACAATTCCAGCAGTGAAGATGAACTCAATAATGAGAACTCTTCCACAACCAGCCTGTTGGATATGGACATTCAAGAGGTACACTTGTAATAACTGGGAATACACTAGGCCAACTTTGTTAGCATAGTAATACTCATCATAGGGCTTCCAGTGACACCCTCACCAAAGTGTCAACAGTGCACGCATTTTACAGTACATGTAGTTAGAGGTTTGCTGTAATAGTTGAGTGCATTCATACCACCTAACAGACAATTTAGCTTAATTGTGGTACATATTGACCTATCCTCTAGCCTAACCCAAGTGTGGACGTATGACGATATTGTCGGCAAATGTTTTATTAACTACATTTTTCATTCTCTTTCCTTTGTTCACATGTTGAATGATAATAAAGATAACCAAATCAACACAGAAGAACACTGGAGTAACACTTCCAACAGTGAAGATGAAGATGAACTCAACACTGAGAACCCAACCAAAAGCCAATTGGATGTGAACATTTCAGAGGTAAATTCACCATTCTATGTGGTAGTTTCTATACATTTTCTTTATATAAATGTCTACTCTTTTAATTAATTACTTCAAGTAATCTTTTTCCCTTGTCAAACTGAAGAATGCAGAAGCCCTGTCACATTCGGAAGAGGACTTGATTGATGCTGCCAGTAATGAAGGTGAAAAACATGCTGACGATGAAGACGTGATGGAGGGGAATAGTACTAGAGAAAAGACACCTTAATTTCCAGTGGTATGTAGACAGTGGTTCAAAAACACTTTGCGAGTAGTTACTGGAAGCACATTACATAAAATTAGAGCATTTGGAGACAATACTACATAATAAGTGTCTGCCACTAACATGGCAGTATCCCCCACCTCCTCCTTTTTGTGTGTCCGTATGGACATATGGACGGACGGAGCCCAATGCTTTATCCCCCGCTTCGTGCTAATCGCCAACTGTAGCTGTTGTTCCCATGCAGTCAACAGGTATCTTTCTTCTGTGCCTAGATCACCTGGGGACACTGCAGTGCGTTGCCTAACAATGTTATAAAATGTTATGCCCTGACAAAAACTAATTGCATGATGTGGAGTTGAGGAAGCATGTAGTCAGGCAGCCTGAAGTTCGGCTGTTTCAAAATAACAGCATCTGGAAAAAAAGAAAAGAAAAAAAAGACAATCAAGCTATTTAGACCTGAGGTTGATTCTAAAAATGCTTTCTACATCCTAATGCCTAGTTTATACCTCACCGTGCGACACATCCTATGCTGGGAAATAGCAAGTCCGCAATCTCACAGCACTTCTCATTCAAAATGTTCTGTGAGCTTGCAGATTTGCTATTTTCACCAGCCATCTCCATCATGGTGAAGTATAAATGGGGCAAAAGATTTTCAGGAAGTAACGGACATGTTCCAGGATTGAAAGGTAGAACAGCGTGTAGGTTACAAGTCTAAATGGGTTAAACGTTACATGTATCAGTCCCCAGGGATTTCTGCGGTAAAAAAAATGAAATTCCGCGGAAAATCTCACCAAATTCTGCGGTCAAAAAAGCTAAATTCTGCGGTTATTCTGCAAGAAATTGTCAATTCTGCAAAAATTCTGCGGTAGCCTTTTGCAACTAAGTATAACCCTCATTCATTCAAAAATCAAAGAAATTTACCTTTACTTTTAGTATTAAAGAATCTCTTGAAACAAAGTAGGAAGGCACTAAAATCTGTTGCACAATTATTGCTCTTGATGTTTAATTCTTGAATGATTCATAACAAAAACTTGCCTTAAACGTAAAGACTTTTATTATTAAAATCAAAAAAGCGAGACAAAGTGGGTGAAATCACCTAGATTTCACCTAGAAATCACCTAGAAAATGAAAAGAAGATGAAAATAAATAGATGAACGTAAAAGGATGATGAAAATACCTGTCATATGAATTTACATTTCACCACATGTATAAATTACGTGTCAGTACTGTCTGGGACACTGGCAGCAAAACGGAGGCAGTGCCAGGTCCGCAGGAGCTGCTCACAAATTAAGACGCTCGTCACCTGCTGCCAGGGCCGGCCCTTGCCTATACGATTGCCTAGGCAAAAATCCATCCCTTTATTGGCAACAATTAGTCCTGGCTTGTTCTTAATAGTTCCCCTTTATTAACACGCTTTCCAATTTAAGAATAATCAAGTGGCAATTGAAGACACGGCTTCTCTCCCCCTATGCGATCTAACAGCGACAAATGGGCTACATTCAGTTCAGAAAAATAATTATGATTTGGTCTATGCACTGGCACTCAGCGACGTAACTTTTTTTTCCTGCGAGAGCGGCATTTCAAATATCTTCAGGTAATTCTGGTGACAAGCCCGTGGTTTCGTCCGTTTACATTTTCCAATCGGACAGCTGTCTATTTTTGACAGCAAGTTGCGTGACCGTGCAGCAAAAACAGGTGTGCGCCCTTGTCGCCGAAATTACCTTCTTTCGCAAGGGAGTTCCGAAATGCTGCTCACGCTGGGAAAAAATTACCGTTGCTCTGTGCCAGTGCATAGACTTATTTATAATTAAATTATTTTTCTGTAGCCTACTGACTGTAGCCCATTATTTTGTCGCTGTTAGATCGCATGGGGGAGAGAAGCCGTGTCTTCAATTGCCACTTAGTTAATCTTGAATTGGAAAACGTGCTTATAAGGAAAACCATCTAGAATTAGCCAGGACTAATTGTAGTCAATAAAGGGTAGGATATTTTACCCCAAATTTAGCCGTCTAGCGCCGGCCCTGCCTGCTGCAGATAGGCTACTTCAGACCCATCTGTGGGAATTTTAGCTCCTACCTGTTGTTTTCTAATTCCGTGTCATTGCTCCGAATAATTATTTCATAATAAATAGGCTACGATATTCCAAATGGTTATGCTGTTAGGCTATAAATGTTGAATCTGAATGTGTATTAATCAAAATAGATGTTTTTAATTGTTGTTTTGTCGTTCTGAATTGTTTAATCATTTCTTTAACCAAAAATATCGTTGTAGCTAAATGTTTACAATAAAGCTGCTTTCACACTGGACGCGAACGAATTTTTCGCGCGACAGATCACATTAAAAAGTCAATGCAAAGACGCGAATCCACGCGAAACGGGTATTTGTGTCTTTGCATTGAATTTGAATGTAATCTGTCTTGCGAAAAAAACGTTTCGCGTCCAGTGTGAAAGCAGCTTAATTCACGTTAATAATATACAATTCTTTTGCCTAAATATTCATAAATGTATTATTAAACTAGTAAAAGCGTAATGCTGGTGTTGTTTCGTTCTTTTGAGAATCATGGTAACATAGGTGCTCAGACAGTCGGATTAGAATGCTTTGAACCGAGCGGTCCAAACGACCGTTCGTGGTGATAAAATGGTTGTGATAAAATTCCGGCGCTTCTAGTGTTAAAACATAAAATTATTAATTAAAAAAAAAAAAAAAGACTGTCATTACTGGTGTGCCATAGCAACTGATCGAATTCATAAAACTTACGCTTTTAGTCCAGGCCTAAATATTGCTGATTTTTTTTTTTTAAGAAAAATTTGGACTGACATGAAGGCAGTTCGTTATCTCGATCCGCTCACACGCTAACTCTGTCTTGTTGTGCATTGTTGTGGAGATGGTTTTTTGCTTTTGGCTGGTAGACCTACTCTGTTCTTGTTCTTGAATTCATCTTTTGTGTTTTGCTGATTTGGCATGGTCCTCGACTGTCGATTTTCTAATGTGGTCTATTAGATACCACATTAAAGGGCCGACAAAAGAGCTTTCCGCCGTCCTCATAACAGAAGGAAAACTGACTGGCCCTGTCCTTGGCCGTAGTATAGGCAGTCTTGCCAACTGCTGGCTTGGATCTCTCAAGAAATCGCTTCATTTTTAAACTTTCATACAGAATACGCCACGCAACCTAGGCAAAGAACGTCGATTTGTCGCCAACGAGGCCATCACTGCCTGGCGGTCAGGTTCACGCCTGCGAGATGCGTGGCAGTAACAGATGTTTGTGAGTTGACAAAATCGTGGTTTTTTCACTAGCTTGTGTCGGCAGAATTTGAAATTCCGCGGCAAAATCAGTGAATTCCGCGGTTTCCGCGGTGAAGTGTGGATTCCGCGGAAAACACCGCGATCGCGGAATCGCGGAATGACCCGGGGACTGAAGTATCATGGGTTAAATTGCATTTTTAGTAAATTACAATATTTTGTGTAACCCTTAGGAAAGTTACTTTCTAGGCTATGAACCAATTGTTGTGAATTTTGTTATACATGCTTTTTTCTCCCCTATCTTTTTTCATATATCTATAGGGCAGTGAAAACCAAGTAGATGGTGACAAGCCCCTGTATCCTGGTGCACCTGTTTCAAAGGGAGAAAGTTTGATGCTGTTGTCCTATGTGCTGAGGAACAATTTGTTGGGCAAAGCACTTACTGATTTACTGGAACTATTCAACCTAATGTTTCCAGGTCTGATTCTACCCTCACATTACCTTTTCCACAAGGAGTTTGGAAGTTCAGTTTGCAGTTCACTTTTATTGTGAAAAATGTTTAGCATACCTTGGCATTAGAGCGCACTGTCTGTGAGGTATCATTCAGGAACCAGTCGCGAGAACACAGGATTGAAGATGAGGTGATTTTATTGAGGGGGTAATCCCCGCAGGGCAGAAGGCAAAAGTACAGAGTCCTCAATCCAAAAGTCAAAATCCGGTAGGGCAGAATCAGAGTTGTAACCAGGGCAGCAAATACAGAATTCATAGTCAGGCAAAACAGATTCGGTACACAGGCACAGGTTTGTCAGAGAAGCAAAAATCAAAAACCAGTGGGTGTATCCAAATCGTTATCAGGGCAGCAATCACAAAAATCGTAGTCGAGCAAAAATGGTTTGTAAACACAGATGCAAGGGTAATCCAAGAAAAGCAGAGGCAAAAACCAAAAGTCAGACGGTCCAGTCAGAAGAGTAACGCAATGAGTACAAGGCGGATAAAGAGCAGCACAGGTAAACACGAGAGACGTTCTGACATGGAAGTTGTGTGAAGAGACACCTAATATACACTCCAGGGAGATCACATGGTACATAGAACACAGGTGCAGGAAATGAGGCTAATTACAAAGGATGGAACAAAAGGGAGAAACTAATCACATAAAATAGGCAAAAGCCAAAACGCAGACAGGGATCACGAGACAATCCTATTGACAAACATACGGCTCCGGTCAAGGAGTTATAACGTGCATAGATAATGAGAGAAAGGACAGCGCGAAACAGGTGTGGAAAATCCACAGAAATGCAGCAGAGATGATTAGGGAAAGACCAGAGGCGGAGACTAGAACAGGGTGAGTGCTGAGAGCTTGTTAATCAATTAGTAAGGAGCAGTTATACAAGTTAGTATTATATACAGAGCAGCCGGGTGGCTCACACGGTTAAGGCACTGCTCTGGAGTGCAGAGGTGATCACCACGTCACGAGCTCGAGCCCCGGCATACCCACCGGCAGGGGTCGGCTGCTTTTTCAGAGTAGTACACAATTGGCTATCGCGCTACAGGGTTTCAAATTGGGAAGGGACTGCCGGATTTGGGTATATAATAACAGCTTTGTTCGTTGCTCTTGCGCCTCCTGTTGGCCAGACGGGCGCTCGTCAGGAGGACTCCGGGTTGGTTCATGTCCGGGTATCCTCCGCCCTAGTTCTGAACTTGCGAAGATTCAACCAATGAGTGTATAAGAATCAGTGGCAGACAGGCACGTGCTTCGGAGGAGAGCCGTGAACTGTCTCACTATCCTGAATTGGCAGCAAGGGGTCGCATACGAGCAAGCTTTGTACATAGTTCCCCAAGTGGGCATTCCAGATTCGGGTGGGGATTGCAGATGCCAAATTTAAAAAAAAAAAAAAGTTAGTATTATAGACAATTTTAGTTGGATTAGTGGTAGTAATCTTAGCGAAAACAACAAACTGTTAGTATTGGTTAGTAAAATAGAAAAGTAAAGAGAAAGAAGGGAAGGAAGGTTGAAATCCAGAAACCATTAAATCACCAGAAAGAGTGGCACGCAGTACTGGGGCTGTGAGCAATGACAAGACAAGAGACCAGAAAGGGGAAGACAAAGTGCAATGCAGGGGAGAAAGCAAGACATGGACCGGAATGAAACTAAGTTTTACTTTTCCATGTTTTACATTTAACCAAAGACAATATATGAACAAATCTATGTTACCAAATCACAGTTCACATATCAAAGAATAGTCAGACACAGCAAAGATCCAAAACCAAATAAGACATATAATCAAAAGCAGAGCATGAACATGGCAAGGCAGATCAGAATCATAACACTGTCCCTCTCACTGTACCTTTTGCAACAGTATTTGATGCCAACACAAGTTTAAAAAAGGGCTTCTACTTTCTTGAAATTCCCCTTCATGCACAGATTAAACAACTTCTGCAGGAATATGTCAGTCTTACTGAAAAAAGTAGATCCTTTGGTGTTTTAACTGACATACAGTCTGGTGGAGGGTATCAAAAATTATATGAGAGTAGAGTTCCTGGAAAAGATGATTTGACTCTGATTTGGAATTGTGATGGTGCACTAGTGTTCAAAAGCTCTAAATGCAGCATTTGGCTGACTCAGTGCCAGATAATTGAACTGGAACCAGAAATAAGAAAAAGGCACATTTTTATGTCAGCATTATGGTTTGGGCCTACTAAACCATCCATGTTTACATTGTTGACACCATTTGTTAAAGAAGCTTCATTATTAGAGACTGAAGGTATTGACTGGCAAGACAGACAAGGACACAGTCATGTTTCCAAAGTGTTTGTGCTGATTTGTAGCACTGATTCTGTGGCTCGTCCATTGCTTGGCAACAGTTCACTGGTTTTTACGGCTGTTGATTTATGCTTGCACAGAGGTGGTAAATCGTATCCATATGAACAACCTGAACACCCACTTAGAAATGAGAAGGATCATTTCAGTCATGCAATGTCAGATACAACTGATGAACCAGTGTATGGAGTCAAAGGGCCATCTCCTTTAATGCAACTTCAACACTTCCAAGTAACAAATTGCTTCATTCCTGAATATCAACAAAATGTGTGCCATGGAGTCACTCGGCAACTCTCTACACTGTGGTTTGATACAACAAACAGTGATTCCCCCTGGTACAAGGGTATAGAGATTGATGAAGTTGATAGGCGACTTGTAAAAATCAAACCACCTGTTGAGATGACAAGGACACCAAGGTCACTGACTGAAAGGAAGTTCTGGAAAGCTTCAGAGTGGCAAGCATTTCTCCTTTTCTATTCTCTACCTGTATTGAAAAGCATATTCCCTGCAAGATTTTGGAACTACTTGTACCTACTGGTGTTTGGCATATATACATTATTGCAGGATACCACAAAGACTGAAAGCATCTTGATAGCAGAGCTAGCTCAAAAAAAAAATGTCATTGTGTTCCAAAGACAGTATGGGAAAAACAACATGACTTTTAATATACACTTGCTTACACACACTGCTCAAAGTGTCAAACAATGGGAGCCATTATGGGCTACATCAACCTTTTCATTTGAATCCAATATGGGCACTCTCATGAAGTCCAACCTCATTTCCAAAACAGTTGGGAAGAAGTGTAAATTGTGAATAAAATCAAAATGCAATGACTTTCAGATCACATGAGCCAATGTTATTTACAATAGAACATGGATAACATTTCAAATATTGAAACTGAGACATTTTACATCTTTATCCACAAAATTAGTTTATTTCAAATTTTCTGGCTGCAACAGGTCTCAAAAAATTTGGGACACAGGTAAAAAAAGGGCTGAAAAAGCAACTAATACATAAGAGAATCAGCTGAAAGAATGTTGAGCAAGTAATGAAGTTAACTGACATCAGGTGTGTAACATGATTGGCTATAAAAGGGATGTTTTACAGAGGCTGAATCTCTCAGAAGATGGCCAGAGTTCTCCAACCTGTGAAGGCTTGCGTAAAAACATTGTGGAATACTTTAAAAACAATGTTCCTCAACGGCAAATTGCAAAGGCTTTGAAGGTCTCATCATCAACAGTGCATTACATCATCAAAAGATTCACAGAAACTGGAGAAATCTCTTTGCGTAAGGGACAAGGCCGAATACCTTTACTGGATGCCTGTGATCTACGGGCCCTCAGACGCCTCTGCATCACTCAGCGACAAAATTCTGTCATTGACATTACTAAATAGACCCAGGAATATTTCAAGAAACCACTGTCTGTAAACACGGTCCGCTGTGTCATCCACAGATGCCACCTAAAACTCTATCATGCTAAAAGGAAGCCATTGTTGAGAATGATCCAGAAGTGCTGCCATGTTCTGTGGGCCAAGGCTCATTTAAAATGGACTGTAGCAAAGTGGCAAAGTGTCCTGTAGTCAGACGAGTCCAAATTTGACATTCTTGTTGGAAATCATGGGCGTTGTGTCCTGCGGGCTAAAGAGGAGAAAGAACACCCCTCCTGTTATCAGCATCCAGTTCAAAAGCTAGCATCTCTGATGGTATTGGGATCCATTAGTGCATATGGTGTGGGACATATGGTGCTTAAAAAGCACCATGAATGCTGAAAGGTATATAAAGGTTTTAGAGCAACATATGCTCCCCTCCAGACGACATCTATTCCAGGGAAGGCCTTGTGTATTTCAGCAGGACAATGCAAAACCACATACTGCAGCTATTACAACAGCATGGCTTCGTAGCAGAGGAGTCCATGTGCTTAATTGGCCTGCCTGCAGTCCTGATCTTTCACTGATTGAGAAAATTTGGCGCATAATTGAATGAAAAGTCCGCCAAAGGAGACCCAAAACTCTCCAGCAGCTGGAAGCCTGTAGTAAACAAGAGTGGGATCAAATTCTAATGGCTAAACTTAAGAAACTTTTCTCCTCAATGCCAAGACGCCTCCACTCTGTGTTAAAAAGAAGAGGGGATGCTACACCATGGTAAACAGGCCCCTGTCCCAACTTTTTTGAGACCTGTAGCTGCCATCAAATTTGGTATGAGCTCATTTTGTGGATAAAATTGTAAAATTTCTCAGTTTCAACATTTGCTTTGTTATCTCTGTTCTATTGCGAATAAAATATGGGTTGGTGTGATTTGAAAGTTGAAGCGTTTTGATTTTATTCACTATTTACACTCTGTCCCAACTATTTCGGAATCGTGGTTGTATTTTCATGGAACACAGTATGTCCCCTCACAAATAGTCAGAACATTTCAGTTGAGGAGAGAATTGCCATAAAGCCCCAAGGACACTATCCATCCAGAACATGAAAAGGTTCAATTTCAAAGAAAAACAGAAATACTAAAGAATACTAAATGAAAGTATCAGAGGTTTTGGTCATCCCCCGGTATAAAATAGTTTTAAAATGTCATATAGGCTTGCCACTGCAAAGTTTTGTGGAAATCTTTGCAACTGCTTCAAGTCTTACTACCGTTTTTTGGTCGATGGAGTTCTGTATCACAGTCAAAACTATGACAGACTAAAGAAGAGATACAACAGTGCTGTACACTTGAAAGCTGGTAGATTTTGTTTAATTAATGACTTGGTTATTATTAAACATAAGTGTCCAGATGAAATTTCTGCTTTTTGTTCATGTGCAAAACTATGTTGTGTTTTAGTTGAGGTACTTACTAAATCAGACAGGCCTGTATGTATTCACAGATCAATGTACAAAGTACCTTCATATATGAGGTTAAAAAACTGCAACTGTTAATGCTGTCTGGCCTGACATGATTAAATGTGTTCTTGTTGAAACAGATGACGCTGTGTACATAACAGCATTGTCAAACCCTTTATGAAAGGGACTAGAACTTGATCAATAAAGTCTTCAAATGTTTCTCTGTTTTTGTGTATATTTTTAAGGTACATAAAGATACACACATAAAGTACATATAGAGCACACATACTATTTACAGTAAACTTTTAAATTCCAGCACTATATGATGATCATGATGATCATATCTTTATCAAATGTCATGCACACAGAGGTGCCCAACCGTCACAGGTTTATATGACACGCATTAAATTAAATGGTTACAGTGGTCGCCGTCGCATTTACCTTTTCTTATATATATATTTATATATCACATACAAAATTCAAATATCATGATTATACATGCATAGAAATGTCATAAACAGAAATAGTTTTATATCACAAATACCAAAACATCTGACTTTGGCAAGGGAAAACAATTGACTTTAACCAGGTAAAGCGGATCCGAACAAAACACTGTCTTATATCTCAAGCCTTGCAGATAAAATTTATGATTAAGAAGATTGCTTTTCTAGAACACGTTTCCCATTTTTCATGGTCGTCCTTTCCAAAGAAATCAGCATTGACTGAAACCATTTTCCTGAAAAATGAATCTCTAATTTATTCATACCCTGGACAGTAAAACAAAAAGTGAACCTCATCTTCAACTTTGTCTAAATTACAAACCAAACAAATCCTTTCTTCCTCTGGGTGGCATTAAACCTACCTGTTTCAATTGTTAGTGATAGGGTACCTGAACGTAACTGAGCACACAGAGATCTTTGTTTCCTAGTTAAATTATATTTCACACATGATTCTACATAGTAGCCATTCTTAATAAGGCAATAAGTTCTCATTTTTGGTTTATGTCAGATATCAACAGACCATTTCTCTTTAAATGCTAGAAACAAAACACTTGTGATTTTTTTCAATATTACAGACTAATTTGCTCTGAAAAATTAAAAATAATTAATTCCTCAAAAATAAAGATTTCATATCATTAGCCCAAGGGTGGCCGTGCAAAATATCGCAGTTAAAGATCTTTTGGGTGATTCACTGATCAGACATCCTGGCCAGTCTATTCCACTGTGGCAACTTTTGATCTTGAACAAGTAAGTTTATAACAGGGGGTAATACCTCAAAGCAAATGTGTGTGGTGAAAAACATTTTTTATTCTGATAAATTAAATGTAAGCATAAGGTCAATGACTTGACCTTATTCTGTACTTGGATCAAGATATACTAAGTATTTGGACAGTATTTGTGGCAGAAAGAAGTAAAAAGTTTACTAAAGTACAAGTATAAGCTTGAGTATTAAAGTATAAGTTTAAGTCTTAGTATTAATGTACTTAGTCTCAGGCTTTTCTTGATACTTTTTTTTGGCTTACAGTATAAGCCAAGTATACTTCACTATATTGTTCTTAAGTATATAAAATATAGTATATAAAAAGTAAACTTCAAGTATGCTGCCTCAGTTTTAGTATGAAATAAGTATACTCGTAGTACACTTGAATAAACTACTTTTGCTAAGGATTAGTTTTAACCAATAATTAAATATTGAGTTAATATTCATGATTAACAACACTTGATTGAATTAAAATTTAAATTGATATAATTTCTGTAAAAGGATAGTTGGGTTCACTCTGTACTCGAACGACATTGAGGGACACCAAAGATTGGAATAAACCACACTTTATAGACTAAACAGAAGAAAGTAACAGAACAGAAAAGATGATCAAGTTGTGTCGGGTCAGAGAAGCGAAAGGTGCTAAGGAGTGCGGTCACAATTGGTGGAGAGGAAAAGGGAATAAAGGAAAATAAGTATGGAAAACCAAGCAACTAAAAGACACGCGTTTTCACGTGAATGGTTTATATTAACTAAACCTTAGGTAGCGGTGACAACTTGCCGGATAGCGGTAACTTACATCTGACGGATAGAAACTTTGCAAAGAAAATTATTTGGTTGTGAAAGTCGTCTCCATCACTACTTGAGGCTCTCGTATACGGAATGTGGCAGGCATAAAATTCACAATGACCGCACAATTACCAGACAAGTACAGGGCAATGACTGGTTGATCTAAGGGGCTCCACCATACAAGTAACGGACAAGAACCAGGAAAAACGAAAGTGGAACGCATGAGAAACTGACAGAACGTTCTTCAAATGTATTTGTACAGGTCATGTGACAGACAAATGTCATGTGACAGGTATAAATTGTTTGGTGAATCAACACCGAAGGCACATATCTTATCAGGGTCGACTTAGCTCAGCAGCTTTACATCACCTTTCCTCAAGACAACCAAGGTGAAGTTGCGGAATACTCGGAAGGGCAAGGCCAATGCACGGAGGAAGGCTGCCAGGTTGCCCTCTCCTCCTTTTGCCAGTGGCACAGTGGGGCAGAACAGGCAGCCCCAGAGGCAGTTGCAGTCTCAGAAGTTGCACCTGCAGAAGTGCCAGAAGCCCATGATGAGCCACAGGAAGGAGCCCTTTCTGAGCCTGAAGAGATCGTTTCAAGGGCAGCCTCTCCCACGCTTAGTCACTCATCGGATTCATCACAGTCAACTCACAAGTCAAGGAAATCAAAGACAAAGAAGAAGCCCAAGAAGTCTTACCTCCTCCAAAATGAGCAAGAAGAAAGCCAAGTTCTGGAATGGGTTGGGGAGCATCCTTGCCTTTGGAATTTGAAGCGCGAGGACTTCAGAAGCAAGGCCAGGCAGGACCAGCTCAGGGAGGACAAGGTTAATGGGCTGGGCTATGATGGTAAGTTTAAATGAAAAATTTCACGAAATTTTATTTTTGTCTTCATAGTAGTAATTCTCTTAAAGTCTTATACATTTTTATAGAAATTTTTGCACCATTTTTTAGCATGCATTACTTGGCATTTTCTCATTTTTTTCTGTATTTTCAGTGGAGTGCCTGAAGACCTGAAGTCAAGAGTGTAAATATTAAAATATATTTTTCTTTTTCATTACGTTTCACACTAAAAGGTAAACTTTAACATCATGCAAAATAGTAAAACTTAAGACCTTTTGCATGATATTTAACATTTTCACAGGTTTTTATTTTAGTGACATTTTATTTATGTTATTTTATTTTTCTGTAATTCTAGGTGAAGGAGGCTCTTGCCATAACCCTCGCGGACCTGGACGAGGCAGAGAGAATTGCTGCCGAGGACAGACTGGCCATTTCTGCAGCTGACAAGGATACTGTGGAGGGACCTGCTACAGCTGAGGAGCCTGCCGTAAGTTCCAAGCCCAAGAAGCAGAAGAAAGATGTTGAAGACCCCGCCCCGGCGGAGATGCGGAAGATGTTCGCTGATGCCCAGGCAGAGCTGACATCTGTGAGGGATGCCCTTGCTGTGGCTGAACCAGTCACTGAGCGCACTGCCTTCCTAGACGGTGTGCGTCAAGTCTGCAAAAACGCCTCTGATGACCAGATCACCTAGTTCCAGAAAAACTTCATTCAGATGCAGGTCAGATGGAAGTTGTATGACATGCAGCAGCTGTGTTCAGTACTGATGTCACGCTGCGCATCTTCATCCTCCAGCACCGGTTCATCACCAACCGGAGTGCAGAGGTTTCCAGCTCATGCCCAGCCAATGGAGAATGGTGCCTCCATATCTTCAGGATGCATTTTGGCGGCAGAGCCAGGCTTCAGTGTACATCCAGGCATATATGCAACAGCCCCTCCTCAAACCTCCTGCTTGCCAGCAGTATCAGCAGCATTACCATCAGCAGTGGACAGCTCCATCTTCATTTCAGCCTCCAGTTACAGTATCTACAGTGGTGCTAGAGTCCAGTAGCCTGACAAGCCAGACTATAACATCATAATGTATAGTCTGGCCACGACCGATAGACCGGGCTCAATCCTAGGGGCAGAATTGACAGTTGTCTTTCAAACTGCCTCTGCACGCAATAGGATAGCGCTATGACCAATCAGAGCAACGAACAAGGTGACGTATTCAGAGCGACGGAAACGAGTCAAGAGGGGAGTAAACTTAGGGATACGGCTAGTTTTGGAGAAGATTTTGATGAAGACAGCTTAATGGTCATGGAGACAGACGACTGTTGTCATTTTTGTAACAAAAATATGAAGATAGCTGGTGTACTGGCACACAGTACAAGTATTTTTGATAAATATGCAATACATTCAACATCACAAAACAATTAGGTCAGATCAAACTATCCATCTGCACTAGTATTTATCCCCGTGGGCCTTATATATAAGCTACTTAACAAAGTTTAACACTGACAGCAGAGGAGGATAAAAGAGGAGCATTCCGACTTTCAGTCCGCTGTGATTGTAATATAACAGTGGGGCTGTGTGTAACACAACTGGCTGTACATTCAGTTCACATTACTTGTAAATATTGAATATAGACTTTATTGCTATTATGCAGTTTACTTGATGCCTCTTACCATTTGTAAATGAGATGTACCTCATCCATGACGATTCCGAGGAGGTTATCTCGGAAGACCTTGGTAGCTAATGTCGCGCCACTTGTTCTGCATGAGCCAGGCTTCAGGACTGCCGAAGACCAACTGACAATGGCCATTTCGAATTTCCTTCAATTCTCCACACCAAGTTGCATGGCTGTAAGTTCAAATTTGGTTGCCTCTGTGACCTGGTCATCCATAAGGAGGATCAACGGTGAGACTACAACCACAAGTGGGTTTTCACTGACTTCCATTCATTTCACTACCAGCAGAGCCAGCTGGTAAATGAAACTTTTGCCATATCCTGTCGGCAAAACATCAAATACATCAGTCTTTGAAACAAAAGACTTCAGTACTTTTTTCTGCTCATCTTTCAAAGAAAAGCCTAAGTCTAACTCTTCCAAAGTCGCTGTCAAAGCCGATTCAAACGACCAGTGTTCCTTTGCCACAGCCATCTCAGGCTGCATCCACATGTCCGCACTTCACCACACTTGCAAACTCGTGGACTTTGCAGGCACATTCACTTGAAGTCCGGGAGTGCAGAGGGCTGTCCAAATCCACAATTCATCCAGTCGACAAGGGGCCTCAAGCATACTTTCTGCGGACTTCCAGAGAGTCCGCTTGGGGTGCAGACTTTACTAGAGTAATTACCCACACTAGTGAAATACTGATGTGACATTTTAATTTTTCCTAGTTGCTGACAGAAAAAAAGCACATTTTACATGATAATCTCCCTAATGTTCCCATGGAAACGAATGAAACTGACTTGAAGCCTGTTTATCAGCTCCTTTTATAATGCTGCAGACTCCTGCTCTTGCAGACTTTACGTGATCATGGTGAAGACGTCACATTACGTACGCCTGAAGTCCGTGAGGGCTGAGTCTGCAAGTCCAGAGGATGGAGATTTGGATTCAGCCTCTGTTGTTTTGCACTGTCACAGCGTTGTCATCATCGTGCTAAGCCCGCCCAATGAGTCAGAGCATTGTGATTGGTCTGATTAAACCTTAGTCGGACTAATCACTTAGTAGCACTGGGGTCCTATGGCTCGTGGCTGGACTGGCTGAGCAAAACTATTTTCTACCGCTAGGGTACATCTAGATTTCTAGGCTAAGTCTCCATGAGGCTTTCATCAACAACAGCTGCCAGCACCTCTGGAACTTCACAGGTGATCTCCTCAGAACTGTCCAACCTTGATGACACCCAGTCCCCTGGAATTACCACAACTGTTGTGATCTGTGCATTCTGCCTGTCATGTTTAAGTTCTGTGCCTCGCCTAGCCATGTTTAGGATTTCTGTGTTTAGTGACCGCTGCCTGCCCTTTGACTATTCTTAGGATTGTGTATTGTGTTTTGGTTATTTAGATTTCTTGTTTATTATTTTTCTTGTTTCTATCATTTAGTTATCATGCCATGTGTTCATTTCCATGCATTGCACTTCGTCTACCCTGTGTTGTGTTGTCTCATTCGGGTGATTTATTGGCTTCTGGGTTTTCAATCTTCCTTCATTATCTTGTGTGCTTCCTTCCTCTCTCTATTACTATCAACTAACACATACTAACAGTTTATTGTTTTTGCTAATTACTAACCACACTAATCTTGTATATTTTTACTAACTTTCTAACATGCACTCGGGATTGTATAGCTGCACATACTAATTGACTAACGATCTCTCAGCAGTCGCTCAATTCTAATCTCCACCTCCTTGCCTATCCCTAATTATCTCTGCTGCAAGTTTCTGTGGATTTCCACTTATACTTTGTGCTTTCCTTTTATTTTATCTTGGCACTTTAGTACTCCTTAACCGCAGCTGTTGTTTTGTACTTAGGTTTGTCTTGTGATCCCTGTCTGCGTTTTGGCTACAGCCAAATTCATGTAATTAGTTTATTCCTCATGTGTCTCTCCCTGATCATTGTTACCATTGATTGTGCCTGTTCTCCCTGGTCATGTGTTTACCCCGGATGTGTATATAAGATGTCTGTTTGGTTCACTCTCTTGTCAGATTGTTCTCCCTAGTTTTCTTGTGCTACGTTTCTCGCCTCGATTTCTCAGTGTTTATCTTTCTGACTGGATTGCCCCATTTTTGATTTTTGCCTCTGTGTTTTTGGATTACTGTTGCATCTGTGTGTTTTGACCATTTTTCTGCCCGACTACGAGATCTCTGTTTGCTGCCCTGGTAACGATTCGGATTACGCCCTGTGGATTCTGGCTTGCTTCTCTGATAGAACTATTCCTGTGTACCAGACCCATTTCTGTCCGACAACGATTACTGTGATTGCTGCCCTGGTTTTTGATACTATTTTTGCCCAACTGGATTTTGACTTTTGGATTGTGGACTCTGTACTTTTGCTTTCTGCCCTGCAGGGGTCCTCCCCCTTTATTAATAAAACAAGCTCTACTGCATTTCCTGGTTCTCGCGACTGGTTCCTGATCGCTCCTTTACACAACACTGAACCTGTCTGCTGGTTCTCTGGCCTTTTCAGCATTCATCACAGGATACCAGAAGTGTACTGAGTGCCCACTCATCCGGGCAGTCCAGCAATAATAAAAGTGACTCCATAATATGATCTATTACATTTTAGTACATCCAGTGTGAGTAGACAAAACAATGTTTACAGTCTAATTTTCTCTATCATTAAAGTTTATCTTAAATCATGATATATTGACTGTGGAAACCAAAGAAAACCAAAGTAAGTTCAAAGAAATATCTTCTGCAGAATCAGATAAAATGTTTTATTTTGTTTCTTGGTTGAGTTTTAACACTAACTGAGAATAAAAACCAAACTAACCGTTTTCTTGCACCCTCATTCCAAGTTAGAATTTTATAGATTTGTACAAAGTGAGTTCAATCGGTTTGTCAATGAAACCCCTTGTTCTTAACCAATGAAGGTTGCATGTAGTTCTGAGTCTTACACTTAGAATTTGTTGAGACCAAGTTAGATTGCAATTTATGATGACACCGGAGTATTTACATTCAAAGCCTCTTTCTACTTCTATATTGTTAATGCATATGTTCAGGTCATGTTGTCCTGCCAGGGGAAGGAGCTGGCCGGGGAGCTGACCCAATCGCTCAGCTTCTTGCCCTCTCGCTTGTATCTGTCAGGCCCTTGGACACCCTGGTAGTCATGCATGTGACAGCCACGTCTCCACTCACCAGGTGTCGGGCTCTGGTTCCTGTCCTCACGGTCCAGAGGGCAGTTCTGCATCTGGGGCTACCTGGTCCTCATCAGGTTGTGTAGAACCAAGCAGGTTGTGACAAAGAGGCGGATGGTCAATAGGTGATGCTGCATAGCACTCATCAGGACTTGGAACCGGTTGGCGAGGATGCCGAATGCATTTTCCACGACCCTGCATACCCTGGAAAGCCTGTAGTTGAAGATCTTTTCATCATGGGTCAACAATCTCTGGCTGTATGGCTTTTGCACATAGGTCCTTAGGCTGTGGGATTGTCACCTGAAAATACAGAAATTTTTCAAAACAAATTGAATAAATGCAAATACAATATTAATAATTTATTTCCATTTTACTTGTGTAAATTTTTACTGACCAATATAAACAAAGGGCGCATCCCGTGTGTCGAGTGGCAGGGGTCCAGGGTCTGGCAGGTCAAGGTCCCTGTTCTCAGTCGCGGCCCTCAGGTCCGAGTTGTTCCACAGTTCAGCATCAGATGCAGCTGTTAGGAACTAGTCGGGGGGGTTACCAGATGCAGGAACAAAAAGTGTTTATTGAGAACACAAACACTAAATGAGAAATGTAGGCAAACAAGCCAGAAATAAAACACTGTGCAATGCACTGAACGACTGGGAGAAACTAAGGTACATTGCCAAAGGCAGGGGGAAACAGAAATACAAACTCAATGAGTGGCTAACTAGAAAACAAAAACTTCACCTAACTAAACTGACTGGGAGACTCGGACAAACGGGAGACAAGACGTGGGTGCCACAAAACACAAGACTCAGAAATCGCACAAAGGAAATACTCGGGAAGGCCCAGGAGCTGAGATTTCACTATGTAGCGCATAGTCTAGTAAATTTCCGTCTGCCGATTGCATCACTCCTGCCCACTGAAATCCACACAGGAGGGACTCGGAAGGCAATCTCGGATGGAAACATAAACACATGGGATTAATAATCAAATTCACGAGAACCAGGTTAACAATAATGACTCGAGACAAGACGCTGAATCAATGAAACTAGACGGTTTAGATTAAGGTGATCTAAATGTGACATGAAAAGCAAAGGAAAGCATAGCTTAAAACGCAGTTAATCAGGGAAAGCTTTGGAAGGAATTACAAAAGCTAGAGACACTTGCACTCGCTAATGAGTTCATTTAGGTAAATACTACCTGACAAAATATATATAATCACCCTGAAATAAGTTCTGGTTAGTATGGGTTAGTAATGAACCCATCAGAGAACGCATTCACTCAGAGTTTAGCAAGATCCAGAATTAAGCAGAGGTGGAAGTAATGAATACCACAGCTGATTCCGAATGAGGAAACTTGATTGGACAACGAGACATAAGCATGCTCAAGGCTGTGACACGACATCTCAGGAGTTTGGGCAAGGGTGAATCAATCTTCAGACGGCGAAATGAAAGCTGAAAAATAAAGCGAGAGTAAGGCACTGGAGAAAAAGCAGAAGCACAAATAAAAAGTAATAAGCACATTGACAAAAACAGCACACATGAGGCAGAACCATAACAGCAGCACCACGGCCTCTGATGTCAGCCTGGATGAACTTGTAGTCGTAGTCAGCAAGGGCCAGCAGGAGAATAGAGTAGTACTTCTTGAGGTTGAAATATGTGGACCCAGACCCAGGTGGACACTTGGAGGCAATATGCTTGTGTAATGTGAATAGAAGCCACTAGATGGCAATATTGACCTTTTATTTTGTTAAACCCAGAATGGAGCTAAGTTTGGACATGTTCTGGGCATGTCTGAGATGGAAAGTCCCAGAATATGAAAAAAAAGACGAAAAGGTGGGAGGGGTCTGCAAAAGAGTATAAAAGGAGGAAAATTGAGAGAGTAAAGTAGTAGGAGAAATTGCAAGGAGAAGGATACATTTGACTAGACCTGTCATTTTTTTCATGACCTGTGAAGCTTTTTGTGGATTTTCGCCTGTGTTGGAGTATTTTCCTCACCCAGGACATCACCAAGCAACCCCACCAAAGGGACTGTAAATATTTTTGTTCTTGCATTTATCAATCTTGGTCAGTAGAGTAGATGGTAAATAAGTGAAAAGTGTTTGTTTAATTAAACCTGTTTTAGTTTTAAAATTTTGTCTGTCATCCCTCGCTTTCATATATGTTATAACAAATTGGGGCCATAACAAATTGGGGGTTCGTCCGGGATAGACTATTGTGTGAGTCATTCAGTGAACATTTCAAATTGTAAAATTGTCATGGATGACTGCTTGGCATCACCAACCATAAAGGTTTTGAAGTCTTTTAAAAAGACAGAACTGCTAGAAATATGCAGACATTCAGAGCTGACAGAGGTAAAACCAGCCATGCGAAAAGCAAGCCTGGCTAGAGAGATTGTTGAATATAACATTGATGAAAATGTGTTTGCACCAGGAGATCTGGAGCAGTTTCCAGTGGAAATTCCAAATGTAGAAATTAAACTCAAATTAAAACTGCTAGAGATTGAAAGGGAGGAAAGGGAAAAACAAAGAGAATTTGAGAGGGAAGAAAGAGAAAGAAAGGGAGGAAAAAGAAAAACAAAGAGAATTTCAGTTAGAAAAATTAGCAAGAGAGAGAGAAAGAGGAAAGAGCAAAAAGAGAGACGGAGACAGAGATTTTGAATTTGAGAAGTTAGATAGAGAAGAAAGACTCCTAAAATTGGAACTAAAAATAAATTTTGTGCTAGCCAAGAGGTAAAACTGGTGCCTCCATTCTTGGAGAAGGACATTGATAACTATTTCCGGTGCTTTGAAAAGATAGCTAAAAGTTGTCAGTGGCCAACGGAACACTGGCCTCTGATGTTGCAAACTGTCCTCAAAGGTAAAGCTCAACAAGCCTATTCGGCTTTGTCTGCAGATGATTCCTCTGATTATGAGGTTGTCAAAAAGGTTATTTTGAGAGCTTATGAGTTGGTTCCAGAGGCTTACGGACAGAAATTCAGTGGTCTGAAGAAATCTGACAATCAGACTAACGTGGACTTTGCTAACGAGAAGAAGGTTTGCTTTGAGCTCTGGTGTACTTCTATGGAGGTCAAGGATGATTTCCACTCACTAAAAGAGATGGTGTTAGTTGAAGAATTCAAGAATTGTGTTAAGGTTGATATTAAGACCTATACCTTAATGAGAAGCAAGCACTGAATTTGCAATCAGCTGCCAAATTTGTAGACGAATATGTTCTCACACATAAGTCCAAATTTTAGTCTAGCAGGAACAATAGATGGTTTCAATTTCAGAAGAAAGGTAATGCTGATACCCAAGATTCCTCACTCAAAAACAAAGAAAAATCTGGTGATGGTGCACAGAAATCCAGTCACAGGTCTGATCAAAGTGTGAAAGCTGACAGTGACAAAAGTGGTCTAGTTTGCAATTATTGCAAGAAATCTGGTCATGTTACAACTAACTGTTGGTTCCTTAAAGCTAAGAAAGAGAGAGAAAAGGATACCAAACCAAATTCCTTTGTGAAAACAAGGTTGGAAACCCCTGTAGTAGATGACCAATCTGCTAAATTGCCTGCTCCTTGTGGGGCTAAGAAGCCTGATACCCTTGACTTTGAGAGGGAGGAATTTCTTCCATTTGTGTCAGAGGGATTTGTGGCTCTGAATGAGCATTCTAGTCCTGTCCCCATATATATCCTACGGGATACCGGAGCTTCTCAGTCACTTTTGTTGATAGCCTCCTTGGAGTTACATGATGAGACCGCTTCAGGGGATTTCATACTTGTACAAGGTATTGAAGGGAGGTCTGTATCTGTACCTCTGCGCTCTGCATTCTTGAGGTCAGATTTAGTTACAGAACAGGTAAAGGTGGGACTTATGTCGAGTCTACCTATCGAGGGTGTTTCTCTGTTGCTAGGCAATGACCTGGCTGGGGGCAATGTAGTTCCCCCTGTGCATTTTACTTCACAGCCGAGCACTGAAGACGGCGATGAAGACCCATCTCTGTATCCTTCCTGTGCAGTGACTCGTGCTATGGCCAAGAAGGCTCAAGAAGAAGAAGATGTGGTGCCGTCCAGCACATTGAATAGTCATGACTTAGGTGGTTCGCCTCATAACTCTGTTCGGTCCACTATGGTTTCTCCCTTTGAGGACTTATCAGACACTTTATCAGTTCTCTGCTCAGCCAGCCAGATGGGGCTGGTGATTCTGATGTGCCTGGAGACTTGTCTCTGTCCAGAAAGCGGTTGATTCAGGAGCAAACTAATGATCCTGAAATTTGTGTACTAAAGAGGAGAGCCCTTCCTGATAAAGAATCAGTTCCAGTTGGGTATTATCTCAAGGATGGCGTGTTGATGGGAAGTGGCGCCCTCCTGATATCCCTGCCAATGCAGATTAGGCAGTGGTCAAGCAAATTGTTGTTCTGAAGGTCTACAGGAATGAGATCTTAACAATGGCTCATAGTTTACCTTTCGGAGGTCATCTTGATGTTAACAAGACTGTTGATAAGATCATGAAACACTTCTTCTGGCTAGGGCTTCGACTTTTGCAAAACCTGTCACACTTGTCAGGTAGTTAGAAAACACCAGTTAGACCCACCTCTAGCTCCATTGCAGGCTATCCCAACATTTGGGGAGCCCTTCTCCAAGGTCATCATTGATTGTGTTAGTCCATTACCCAAGACTAGATCTGGAAATCAGTACTTGTTGACAATCATGTGTGCATCTTCGAGATTCCCTGAAGCCATACCTCTACGCAACATCAAGGCAACTGCAATCTTGAAGGCTTTGATAAAGTTCTTCACGTTGTTTGGCCTCCCAAGGGAAATTCAGTCAGACTAAGATAGCAATTTCACTTCCGGATTGTTTCAGCAGGTTGTGTATGAACTAGGTGCGAGGCAGATTCTTTCCAGTGCCTATCATCCAGAGAGTCAGGGTGCCTTAAAGCGGTTTCATTCCACTCTCAAGACAATGATGAGGACTTTTTGTTATGATCATGAGAAAGACTGGGATGAAGGTGATCATTTGCTTTTTGCAGCTAGAGAAGCAGTGCAGGAGTCTACTGGATTCAGTCCATTTGTGCTAGTGTTTGGCTTTGAGGTGAGAGGACCTTTGCTATTGTTGAGTGAACAATGGCAAGAGAAAGAACCACATATCAGTCTCTTAGACTATGTTCAAGGCAAGACTGCATGCAGCTTGTGACCTAGCCAAAGAGAACTTTGGAGAACATTTGGAAAAATGAAAACTTAGTATGATCATAAGGCTAGAAGCCGGGAGTTTAAACCAGGAGACAAGGTCCTTGTGTTGTTTCCCTTGCAAACCAATCCATTGCAGGCTAGATTTCATGGTCCTTATGAACTTCTGACAAAACTCAATGATCTCAATTACATTGTGAAGACTCCAGATAGGAGAAAGCCAAAACAGTTGTGTCACATTAACATGCTGAAGCCTTATCATGATAGAAATGCTAGGGTTGCAGCTGTCACTTCAGATCCTCCTATGGTCGAGACTTGTGAAGATGAGGGGGAGTTTCAAGATGATGAACCTAGAATTAAAGCTGAAGTTCTTTTATGTAAATTGTCAAATTCTGAAGAGAGAGTGTTGCAAAATCTTGATGTAAAACTCCAGCACTTAGAACCCTCACAGAAAGATCAGTTTGTGAGGTTGATCAAGAAAAAAAATAAAATAAAACATAAAAAGATTTATTTCCTGACGTTCCAAAGAGAGTTTCTTTAGCCTGTCATGATGTAGATGTTGGTGATGCCAAACCAATTAAACTGCATCCATACCAGATGAATCCTGAAAAGAGAAAGATTGCTGAGAAAGAGGTTGAGTACATGTTAGAACATGATATTATCAGACCCTCTAACTCAGATTGGAGTTCACCCTGTGTGCTAGTTCCAAAACCTGATGGAAGTACTAGATTCTGTACAGATTATCACAAAGTCAATGCTGTATCTAGAACCGATGTGTTTCCAATACCTAGGATTGATGATTGTATTGATAGAGTAGGGCAAGCAAAGTTTCTGACCAAGATTGATTTCTTGAAGGGTTATTGGTGTGTGCCTTTAACTGAGAGGGCCAAGAGCATCTCTGCTTTTGCCACACCATCTGGGTTGTACCAGTATGAAATCCTACCCTTTGGCATGAAAAATGCCCCAGCCACGTTCCTAAGGATGATACAGTCTCAGACCTCCCAACATGTGGATTTTGTAATTACTATTTTTTGCCGAAGTATCCAAATACTATACCGGGATAACTACACCGACATAATAACCCGACTGCGTGTAGCGCCAAAGTGTACAATCATGTTAAAACTCTTCTAAAATATAGAAGAATACTCACCCAACAAATTGACATCCAAAGAAGCTGACAGTTGACCATGTTCAATGTGGAATGTCATCCAACAGAATTAATTAGTGACTGTCCTCCAATCACTGATTCATTTCTTCAGTAAACTTGGAAACTTAAAAGTCCTTGATCCCCCAGTCTACACAGACACTATGTGATACTAATGACACTAATAACATGAGATGAATCCCAGGAATACAAGTGTTTAACGGCCACACACTGCACAGTGCGCCTTATCAAAAGCGTTGATTTGGTAGCCTACTGCTGCAACGGCAAGCAACAGTTATCGGGCATTTATTTCGCTATGAAGCCGAATATCTCGAAATGATAGTTAAGAGTTAAATCCACAATTTACTGTTCTAGCGATGTCCAACTCAAGGCTGACAGCGAAGTCGTTTTCCCGCAACAAAAAGTTTGATTTCTGCAAATTGCGGAATCGGTCAAATTGCGGAACCGGTCAACCCACTGTATACCAAAGATTACTCGCACCCCGTCTCAGTAAAATTCATTTAGGGAAAGAACTTGAATGTTTTTCGATTTATAGCCTATACGGTTTCGTTTTAAAATGCTAATTGGCAATTTTTAACCATTTTTTCAAAACGTTTTGCATCGTCTGTATTTGTTTTAATGACTTCTCATCCATTCAGATAATCATTCAGATGTTCAAACAATGTTCGCAAAGCTTGCAACTAGAAAATAATTGCATACAATATGAATTTAGTTCGACCATAACGACTCTTGAATGCACGAAAAAATGCAAAATAAACTATTTGCGGGAACCTTACACAGGATGTTTTAGTAAGCTTATTCTTTATCTATCAATAAGGAAACGCAATTTAAAAAAAAGATCTGCTCAATATCTTTTCTCTAAAGGACAATGTCACTTAAAATTGAATGGCTCTTTCGTAAACTGAATTCACGGAATTAAAAGCGGATACTTGGCACTGATTCAATACAGCTAAGTTCGTGTCATCTCTATTTATCACTCATTGTCACCCTATATATTCCCTTTAAGCTCATTGTAGCCTTTTAAAGAATTAATGACCTGGTCAGCGCGTGGCAGAAATTTTCTATAAAATGCCCAACCATAAGCTGACATCACATTCACAACTAGGGAACCTGTCACGATACGACGCATTTCCCCTGAGTTTAGGACAAAGATTGACTCCTTAGCGAGAGACAACCTCACACCTCTGCAGGTCCGAAATCGCATAATTTCAGAGAATAACGAGATCATAAGCTCACAGGCTATTAAGTTGTTTATTGCCAAATTGTTTATTTATGTTGCGGCTGGCTTTTCAAAAGCAATAAATCAATTGCGGCACACTTCGCTGAAGATCTACCAACAAACTCTCAGAATCACAGTTTCTGCAATAAAAAGACATATTTGAAATACCAAAAAAAATTTCGGTAACACTTTCTATGAAGGCTATGTCTATAATGCATTATGAGCACATTCATAACACATTATAATACATTCATAATACATAATAAACCCCTTTATAAATGTTCATAATGATGCATGATGCCTTATAACAAGGTTTATACCATATTATAAATGCTGGGCATAACGCATAAAGTTAAGCATTCATAATGATTTATAACCTTGTCAGTCCTCAGTTCCACAACGCATTATAACTCAAAAAATTTAGCCGATTATAAAGACACATACAGAAGCACTGTAAGGTTTCATAACAAATTATAAATGATCAGCCTCTGAACAGGAATAATGGGTTATAAATATCAGTAAGGGACAATAGCATGACTTAGTGAGCTTTAGGTAAAGTGACAGAACTGTATAAGGTTATTAGCCATTATAGGATATTAAATCTCCAATATAAGAGCTCATGAGTGGTATTTGCTGGCTGTAAGTAAAGTGAAAAAAAAAATCTCAGTGATTGTTGAAGCAATGTTTTCTTTATTTTTTTTTAATAACTAGCACACATTAACACAGGGAATGACACCACCACTTCAAACACAATGGCCAATGGCACAGTATTGGGGAAGTACCAGGCAATCTCACACAACAGGTGTGAATATGCAACAGCAAACATCAAGAAGGATGTTGTACATTAAATGAGCATACATGCTCAGCCAACCTTCCCTGGGTAAAAAAAAACAAAACAATAAAAACCAGGAAAATAAATTAATAGCATTTTTCCAGAAAACAAAATCAGTGCAATCACTGTTTATGGCTATTATCCACCACACAGTTGGAGCGGTTGCATTTTAAGCACCTACCATATAAAAAAAGAGAAAAACGATATGGTTCTTTGTATACATTTGAATGAAAAATGCGTATTTTGATAGCTCAAAGTTAATCAAGACTTTTTATATCCTTTTGACGATAAGTTGGGAAAATTAATTTTCAACCTGTACACTTTCAATTTGAAATCAAGTTACTAAAAATGAGACTGCACAACTGCACTGAAAATCTTTTTAAGGTACTGCACTAGACCCTACGGCAAGAGCAATCTAGCTCTAATGTTGATCATGCCCTTTCAATACAAAATTGGCAGTAGATGACCCTTTTCCTTCATTTCACTTATCCGCTCTTTAATCTCAGTTGTCATGGCTGCGCGACACCTGTCAACAAATGTGGAGAGCTTCTCTACTTTCTCATTCCACGAGCCTATGGCTTTGAGAACATCAGGGGCTGCAAGGCTGAGCTCTGCTATGACTGCTGTTCTAGAGATTGTGTTGCGGTCAACACCAATACCCTCAAAGGCAGCTTTCATTGACTTCCCCTCCCTGTATGCCTGCAGGGCTGCTTTGTATCTCCGAATGATGTCTCTGCAGTTTTTCACTGAAAGAAAAAGAAGCATGTAAAGTTGATATGCATATTTTTATTTCTTCCATGTCAGTCTATGGAGCAGAATGCCAGTCTGCCACTCTTATAAAATGCACAACTGGCTTTCACCCTGAGACCGAAGAAAGTTCAACACACTGCAGTCAAGAATGACTGGAAAATAGTAAACTGTAAAAAATGAGCAAACTCACCACGAATGCGGCTGGTTTCAGGTCTGGGGCCTCCACTAAACTTTGGAGGCAACTGACTTGAGAGTAGAATCGCTCTCTTCTTGTATTTTTTTTTATTTTTGGAGTCATCTTCCAGGGATGAGTCTGATAATGACGAATCAACGGGTACAGTCAAAGCAGCCTCAGAATCATCATCAGAGATGTTGATTCTTTTTGGCGGACTTCTACTCTTGGAAGACTCTCCTGCAACAAATCAAACAAACAACAAAGCCACACAAACTTAACATAATTTTACTTTTCGGATCGTTTTCATATTTCGCAGAGAGGTTGGTAATGGTCCAAGTGAGAAGCGAGTTTGTGTGTCAAACTGTGGATTCTGGATCACGTTGAAAATTTTTTAACATTGGGAGATAGGGCAAACTTCCACATTTGCTTTAATAACGCCATCCAAAACATCATGAGTCACTTGAACATCAACACACTATAGCCCTCCACGGAGGGCAACAACCATGAGTAGTTTGAGTAGTAGTTCGGATCCGGATCAGACAGATGAAAAACCTCCAAAATATTGGCCATATTTGGAGGTTGTGGGTCGGGCAGGGTTTGTGGCCCCCGGACATACACTCTTGTTCATTTATTTAATGACCCTCCATAGGAAAGTTTCATAGTTTCATAGTTGATAAAAATGGCATTAAAACAACAAAAACTACTATTTATAAAGGAAAGACACACTTCACAATAAAAGCAATTAACAATTCAAAATTAAAAGACACACAAAACCAATAGGAATGACAAAGCTGTGTTGAAGAACCATATTTGTCCTGAAGGAGCATATGACTTATGAAACATCAAAGCTAAACACAGTTCATAAATTGTAGGGTAATTCCTATAAGGTGAAAATTTGAGACAACATAAGAATAGGTGAAAACACAGTTTAGAAGCATATTGCTATGAAAATCTGTCCCAGTTCCACTAAATAGTTCAAAAGTGATTACCTGAACTTGACGGAGGATCCATCGATCTGATCCGTTTTTAATAATCCATGAATTAATTCATCTTTTCTGGCCAGTTCTTGCTGAAGGTAGCCTTTGTCTGATTTCAGTATTGCGATAGTTTCTTCTCTGAGTCTTGCTCGTTCTTTTTCGGCCTCCAGCAGAAGTTTGGTTAATGCCAGTTCATGCTTGATTGTAGGTGCTGCACACGAAATAACAGCAAAAATCACAAAACAATAGAAATGAGTTTAGGTTCATGGTTTCCTGGGTTCAAGGGTTTAGCTGATGGTAATGGTCATGCTATTTGAGGAGGTTTTCAACTGATATTAGGTATCAAAGTGATATGTGATATTCAAAAATCTGAATAGTTTAGCAGATATTCAATGGTTGAATTATTAATATAATGGAAGAAGATGCCACTAATTGACAAGCATACATTCTAAAATTATTAACAGAAAAGGCTAGCATAATTTTTTTATTAATTGCCACAACAAAAAACATGACCAGTGTACCAAATGTACAAAACCCAAAACCAGTGAAGTTAGCACGTTGTGTAAATCGTAAATAAAAACAGAATACAATGATTTGCAAATCCTTTTCAACCTATATTCAATTGAATACACTGCAAAGACAAGTTACTTAATGTTTGAACAGGTAAACTTCGTAATTTTTTGCAAATAATAGCTCATTTGGAATTTAATGCCTGCAACATGTTACAAAAAAGCTGGCACAAGTGGCAAAAAAGACTGAGAGAGTTGAGGAATGCTCATCAAACACTTATTTGGAACATCCCACAGGTGAACGGGCTAATTGGGAACAGGTGGGTGCCAAGATTGGGTATAAAAGCAGCTTCCCTGAAATGCTCAGTCATTCACAAACAAGGATGGGGCGAGGGTCACTACTTAGTGAACAAATGCGTGAGCTGATTGTCAAACAGTTAAAAAACAATATTCCTCAACGAGCTATTGCAAGAAATTAGGGATTTCATCATCTACGGTCCGTAATATCGTCAAAAGGTTCAGAGAATCTGGAGAAATCACTTCACGTAAGCGACAAGGCCGAAAACCAACATTGAATGCCCGTGACCTTCCATCCCTCAGGCGGTACTGCATCAAAAACCGACATCAGTGTGTAAAGAACATCACCACATGGGCTCAGGAACACTTCAGAAAACCACTGTCAGTAACTACAGTTCGTCGTTACATCTGCAAGTGCAAGTTAAAACTCTACAATGCAAAGCGAAAGCCATTTATCAACAGCACCCAGAAACGCCGCCGGCTTCGCTGGGCCCAAGCTCATCTAAGATGGACTGATGGAAAGTGGAAAAGTGTTCTGTGGTCTGACGAGTCCACATTTCAAATTGTTTTTGGAAACTGTGGACGTCGTGTCCTCCAGACCAAAGAGGAAAAGAACCATCTGGACTGTTATAGGCACAAAGTTCAAAAGCCAGCATCTGTGATGGTATGGGGGTGTATTAGTGCCCAAGGCATGGGCAACTTACACATATGCGAAGGCATCATTAATGCTGAAAGGTACATACAGGTTTTGGAGCAACATATGTTGCCATCCAAGCAACGTCTTTTTCATGGACGCCCCTGCTTATTTCAGCAAGACAATGCCAAGCCACATTGTGCACGTGTTACAACAGGATGGCTCCGTAGTAAAAGAGTGCGGGTACTAGACTGGCCTGCCTGTAGTCCAGACCTGTCTCCCATTGAAAACGTGTGGCGCATTATGAAGCGTAAAATACGACAACGGAGACCCTGGATTGTTGAACAACTTAAGCTGTACATCAAGCAAGAATGGGAAAGAGTTCCACCTGAAAAGCTTCAAAAATGGGTCTCCTCAGCTCCCAAACGTTTACTGAGTGTCGTTAAACGGAAAGGCGATGTAACACAGTGGTAAAAAGGCCCCTGTGCCAACTTTTTTGCAATGTGTTGCTGCCTTTAAATTCTAAGTTAATGATTATTTGCAAAAAAAAAAAAAGTTTCTCAGTTTTAACATTAAACATCTTGTCTTTGCAGTGCATTCAATTGAATATAAGTTGAAAAGGATTTGCAAATCATTGTATTCTGTTTTTATCTACGATTTACATAACGTGTCAACTTCACTGGTTTTGGGTTTTGTACTTCAAAACGGAGGAAATTTCAATGGCCACTTTTTCTGATAGTTTGGTGGCCCGCATTTGTGTAGATTGATTGTACTGGATCAGTGGGGGAGAAAGAATTTTTACTGGGCGGATATGTGGTAGGCCTAAATGACAAACGTGCAGCATCAAAATACTCTCCATTGAGATGAATAATATTCGGGCCTTGTTTAATTTTTTGTGATTAAATCTTGTGACCGTATACAGTGCTGTGAAAAAGAATTTCCCCCTTCCTGGTTTCTTATTCTTTTGCATATTTGTCACACTTAACTCATTCCCTACGGCAAGCCTCTCCTATAGATGCAATTTTGTCCAGGTCTCTTTCTTATTGTTAAATCATGAACACAGGCATTAACTGAAGCAAATGGGGCCTGAAGTTCTTTAGAAGTTGTTCTGGGTTCTTTTGGGACCCCCTGGATGAGTCGTCGATGCGCTCTTGGAGCAATTTTGGTAGGCCAGCCTCTCCTGGGTAGGTTCATAACTGTTCCATGTTTTCTGCATTTGTGGATAATGGCTCTCACAGTGGTTTGCTAAAGTCACAAAGCCTTAGAAAAGGCTTTGTAACCTCTTCCAGACTGACAGACGTCAATGACTTTGTTTCTCATTTGTTCTTAAATTTCTTTTGTTTGCAGCATGATGTGTTGCTTTCTGAGATCTTTCAGCCAACTTCACTTTGTCAGACAGGTTCCATTTAAGTGATTTCTTGATTCAACAGGTCTGGCTGTAATCAGGCCTGGGTGTGGCAAGTGAGACTGAACATAATTAATTGGGGAAGGCATTACTTTTTCCACATAGGGCCAGGTAGGATTGGATAGCTTTTTCCCTTAATAAATGAAATGATCACTTAAAAACTGCATTTTCCATTCACTCAGGTTATTTTTGTTTAGTATTAAAATTTGTTTGATGATCTGAAATATTTGTGACAAATATGCAAAAAAAAAAGAAAGAAAGAAATCAGGAAGGGGGCAAATACTTTTTCAGAGCACAGTGTGTTTACATAAATTCAGCTGCCCTTTGCAACACAGACCTTCTCTTCTTTCATCTTCAGTAGATGTAGCAGCATTATTTTCTTTCTGTGGACGAGGGTTCAGAGCACCCCTTCTCGTATTCATGGCTATTCAGAAAGCAAAAACCATAAAACAATAACTTTAGGATAACGTTACTTGTGTTCCAAGCAATAATCACAGTTTTCACAACCTGCGTTAAACAAAATAATTTGGTTAACAGATTACCTGACTTTCTAAGATATGCCCCACTTTCTCCAGGTGGTGAATTGGGCGTGGAAGGCAACCTGATTTGAAAACGAAAAAGAAAAGTCACCGGCAAGATTGGATAACATTGGGGGCTAACGTTAGCAAGCCAAACAGGCCAGGCTAGCGTTAACCTACTTTATCGAAAAACGGTGGAATGCAAACTGCATGCTGCACTTCATTTAAGGAGATATCAACATTAATATACATTAAAAAACAGTAATTTGGGAATTTGCTTACTCTTTTTTGTGTTTTACTTCAACGAGAGTCACTCCTCTTTTCCCTGGCAGTGATATTTCTAATTGCGCGGCGGCTTCACTGTCTTCCGGGGAGACGTCGTTTTCCCACGTGGTTACAACAATTATGTGAGGTCCAACTCCGAGCTCAGAGATATCTCTGAGAACATGGATAATATTTCTCGTAATTGTGTTCATTATATGGACCAGATCAATTGCAGTGTTGGCCAAGTATAAAACTGAGCCAAGCTGATTTACGTAGGCAAGTAAACTGCAAGCTTGGTCATGTGATATTGCTAGTATGCTGTTGTGATCGGACATTCAGTTGCATTGCACGCATGCACACTGCACATGGCTAGTCTACGTGATGAAATTAGTCGATTGATACGACTAGAGGACACCCTAAACAACAAAAGGAAAATAGTTCTGTGGATGCAAAGAAGAGGTATCCTAGCACGCCGGATGATTTGCACCTTCTGCAAGAAATCCATGCGTCTCAAGGCGACCTCTCGTACAAATGGTAAGCAAGACCGTGAATGGTAACTTTAAATTATATCGTAATATTTATATTTCAGGGGCGCGGTAAGAGCGAAATTGAACTGCATGTCGCGGACATAAACATAAACATGTGCCGTTTTATAAATAGCTGAATTACTTTTATGTATTCAGATTTCTCTAACGTCACAACTGTGGGCAAAAGTCTCTTTCCATTGACGTAAGCAGCATGTATAATTTGTAATGTATAATAATTTTATGTATAATTTAAGTCCCCTATATGCACATGTGAAAAATGATAATACAATTATGAAAATGCATTTTCATTTTCATATTTCCATTTTCATTTGAATAAAGTCCTCTATATGCTTCCATACTTGTCAGCCAGACTGATAAGAAATTGGAATTTTTGTGCACTTTGCTTGTAGCTGGTGGTAGTGCTAATCTAGTTGTGTATGTGAGTGTCGCAAGAAACACTGAGGAATAGGGGCTGATGATTTTTTTTTTACTCACCTTAGGTTTTGTTGCACCAAAAGTCACATGGGAAGACAAGATCTGTGAGAAGTCATTCAATCTTTTTCAACTCTCGGAGACCACTCCAAAGCCATTTGGAATTTGTCTATCGGTTGGTGTTTTATTTTTGCTGGCCTATATTAACTGGGGGATAACTATTTTGGAAATGAACATCGTAATCAGTAAGGTTAAACATAAAAAAAGAATGAATCACCATTTTTCCCAAAGGCAGAAAAAAGTCTAGAATGAAAAAAAAACTGAAAATAATGTAACCTCTACACAAACTCAATAATTGTTAAAGACACCAACAAACCAATCATTTGGTGAAAAGTTTTGTTTTGAGTTTAACCAAGATTAACTGTATCTATCCAAGGTTTTCTCAAGGATTGAGGCTGAGGCAGACTGATATGATGGAGGATGGCATTGCATGCTGCAGTCGCACTTTAAGCAAGATGGCCTCTACTATGAGAAAGGTGTTGGATCACTGAGATTAAATACTTTAACACTGCACTTTGTCCATTTAACTTGGTGAATTGGAAGTACTTCCAAACAAATACCACTATTTCAGCCACATGTTTAAAGGTCCACTTCTTAAGCGATTTCTTAGCTTGAGGTTTACAGTGTTTCTTAATTTGGGAGTATTTCATGATTGGGGAACAGAACATATAACCAAGTTGTAATGGATGGGGTGTCCAGTGTAATGTGTGACTGAAACTCCCAGTGATTACCAGGTCTGCAGTAGCAGTGCATAATATCAGTTTCTACATACTTGATTAACTTGTGAGAGCAGAAGAATATATTTTGTTGCGTCAGTACTTAATATTTTAATTGTGCAACTCTCAAATTTGAGCATGACAATACTTCATGCATCTGACTCGTGAGATTACAGGATAATTAGAATAACTAACATTGGAACTGGATTCTTTCACTCAAGGTGTGCATTTCAGCAATAGATAAACGCAGACACCAGGGCAACATGAGGATTGGTGGGCGCCACTGCTTTGTTATGTTAGATGAAAGCAAATTCTCTCACAGAAGGAAAGTAAGTGTTCTTTTGTTCATTAATTCTTTCGCAAATTCATCCTTTGTTTTATATTAATCTAGCATGTTTGAATGATAGTATTAGGAAATAGATAATGTTCCTTGATCGCAGTTTATATATTGTACATTCTATAGCATAATGCTTCTCTTATTATTATGCTATCATCTTTCTAATCTAGTTTTCACCAGGGTAAAATAATATATTACATTAACAGTTTGATAAAAAAGTAACCAGCTGGGTTGGGATGAAAGGTTTATTGATAGCCATTTTTTTCACTAGTACTGAAAATATTTTGTTTTGCAGTATAACAGGGGACGCTTTGGACCTGCCTGGCGGCGCACAAAAAAGTGGGTTTTGGGCTTGCTTGAAGTGGGCCAGAGGTCAAGAAGACCCATACTGAAGGTGGTGAGAGGGCGTTCTAGAGAAGACCTCCTGCCAACTATAATACGCCATGTGCGAAGAGGCTCACAAATTGTCACTGATGAATGGCGAGCTTACCAGCGCGCCCTGACCGATGTAGGGTTTGAGCATCACACAGTATGCCATAACAGGCATTTTGTTGACCCATACTCTGGAGCACACACTCAGCATTTGGAACGTGCATGGCAGACATTCAAGGTAGAAGTCTGGAGGCACCGTGGAAACCGGACCACAAAACTTTTGAAGGAACATTTAAAGGTGATTGAGTGGGAGTACTGGCTGGGCAGGCAGCATAGATTTCATATAATTGGTCGGCTTTTACATGACATTAGGAAATATGCTGTTCATAATTGTTGAAAAGTGAGGTGTTTAATTTTGCGACAGTTTTGTGGATAAGTGCCATGAAAAGCAATTACACTTTGTTTTTTGGAAAACTCAATTATTTATTTATTTTCCAATTTTTTACCTAGGGGAGGGAGGCTGAGCATGTAAGATGTACTGTACAACATCCTTCTTGATCGTTACTTCTGCAAATTCACCCCCCCCGGCTTCTGAGATTGCCCGGTACTACCCCAATATTGTGCCATTGGCCATTGTGTTTCAGAATGTGAGGTCATTTTCTGTTTTAATGTGTGCTTGTAGTTAAGAAATAAAGACACCATGGCTTCAAAAATCAGAGATTTTTTTTCTTTCACTTTACTTACAGCCAGGAAATACTGCTTATAAGCTCTTATATCGGAGTTTTAATATCCTATAATGGCTAATGACCATATACAGTACTGCCACTTTACTTAAAGCTTGCTAAGTCACGCTATAGTCCCTCACTGATATTTATGACCCATTATTCCTGTTCAGAGGCTGATCATTTATAATTTGTTATAAAACCTCAAAGCGCTTCTCTATGAGTCTTTATAATCGGCTAAATTTTGTGAGTTACAATGCGTTGTGCAACTGAGGACTGACTTTAAGGTTATAAATTATTATGAATGCTGAACTTTATGCGTTATGCCAAGCACTTATAATATGTTATAAACCTTGTTATAAGGCATCATGCATCATTATGAAAATTTATAAAGGGTTTTATAATGTATTATGAATGTATTATAATGTGTTATGAATGTGCTCATAATGCATTATAGACATAGCCTTCATAGAAAGTGTTACCAAAATTTCCTTCAAGAATACAATTTCTTTTATTTCGCTGTCGAATTTAGCTATCATAATAGGCTATTTTTTTTCTTGTTCATGCTAGGCTTTTTAAACAGAGGAGCAGCCACGCGCTTTCCAGAGGTCGCATAAGCTCTCACTTCCACTTTCACTGCAAGAGAAAATAAAAAGATGTTAAAATACATAACTGCAAACACACGTAATTCTAACAGTCAAAATGCCCTCTATTCTATAACTTACACGCGGTACTACATTCAGTTCCGCGGAGCCACATGTGGTTATCACTAGCGGTAAATTGTCCGGTGATACGTCTCATTGGTTAGATCGTGGTTAGAAATGGGTAAGAAGGGTGAAATGTTCGAGATAACTGGGTGTGAACTAACGTCGTCTATTTGGTTTTAACGGCGACTGTACTGTAGGATACAATCACTGTACTCTCAAGTGCAGCACAGATGGGTGCCCTGGAGACGGGGTTGGGTCCGCTTGTCGTCTGCTATTCTCAAGCGCGCAAAAACAGTGCTTTTCAATTTTTGAAAAAATCGATCTTCCAATTCCAAAAAAATGGAACTGATTGCGTATTTTCGTAAATGGGCCCAAAATTCGTTAAAAAACTGGCTAATTCGTACATGTTGGGAGATCTGCAGTCTACAATCGCTGGATTGCCACACGCGGGTGCATACATCGACGACCTGATCACATGGAGTGACTCCTGGGAAGAACATCTGAAAGATGTAGAAACGTTTTTCCAGCGCCTGACCCAGGCTAACCTGACTGTTAACCTGAACAAGAGTGACTTTGGTTGTGCTACTGTCACGTATCTTGGCTACGTCAGGGTAAGGTGGCACCCATAAATGCTAAAGTCCAAGCCATCATGGACTTTCCAGTTCCTGACAACAAAATGCTGTGCCCCGCTTCCTTGGAATGATCGGGTACTACCGCAAGTTCTGCAAGAACTTTGCTGAGATTGCTCTCAGTCTCACCAACCAACTGAAGAAAGGCGTAAAGTTCACTTGGGATGAATCATGCCAAAGAGCCTTCGATCGCCTGAAGTCTCTGCTGTGTCACTTCCCCATGCTCAAATCTCCTGACTTCAACAAACCGTTCTCCATCGCGGTCGATGCTAGCGACCAAGCTTGTGGATCTGTGCTCCTACAGAGAAGTGACTCTGATGACATTGAGCATCCCATGGCATACTTCTCCAGGAAGTTTAATCGCCACCAAAAGAACTATTCCACAATTGAAAAGGAGCTGTTGGCTCTGGTTCTATCCTTACAACACTTTGAGGTATATGTTTGTACAGGGCAAAAGCCAATGACCACAATCCGTTAATGTTTTTGAGTAAGATGAAAAACAAGAACTGGAGATTGTTGAATTGGAGTTTCATTTTATAGGAGTTTAACTTGGAAATTAAGCATGTAAAGGGTACTGACAATGTAATTGTAAATGTAAATGTGAAAAAAATGCCACTAGATGCCAGTATTGACCTTTTTTTTGTTAAGCCCAGTCTAGGTTTGGGCATGTCCTGGGCATGTCTGAGAGGGGAAAGTCCCAGAGAGTTGAAAAAAAGTCTATAAGGTGGGAGGGGGCTGCAAAAGAGTATGTAAGGAGAGAAATTGAGCCAGTAAAGTAGTAGGAGAAATTGCAAGGAGAAGGATACATTTGACCAGACCTTTCACTCTTTTCGAGACCTGTGAAGCTTTTTGTGGATTTTTGCCTGTGTTGGAGCATTTTCCTCACACAAGGGACTGTAAATATTTTCTTTCTCGTGTATTATCACTCTTAGTCAGTAGTATAAATTGCAGGTTAGTGTTGGTCTTTGTTTAATGAAATCTGTTTGAGATTTAAAAATTTTGTCTGTCATCCCTTGCTGTCTTATATGTCATAGAAAATTGGGGCTATAACACTTACAATAAGAAGTGTTGTGTCTATGTTTTTGTTTTGTGTATTTGGTTGGTTTTACCCTCACTCTTTAATAAAGTCCACATCCCTGCACTTGGGTCCTCAGCTTCACTCCTTGGCCTGGCACCTATTTTAACATCTTTGGGTGCTAGGGTGTGACACTTGTTGACCCACCTACATTTTCTAGTGAGGGATGATGGGTTGGCCAAACTTGTTAATGCACTAAGAGTGCTTCCTGAAATGTGAGTGAATCAAATTTTTGGCCTATAAGCGATAATATGAATAAACTAACTTTATTGGAAAATTGTTGTCACTATCATCTTGTAAATTAAACAAGTTTTCACTGTCATAGTAATACAAAGAAACAGTTTAAATTCATTACATGAGGCAATACTTCTGTCTCAATATGGGCAAGTCATTTATCTCCCGTTCAGTCTCCACATACTTCTTTCAGTCTTGTGGATTCACGGCTGGCATTCTAGTTAATTCCAGGCTGCAGCATAAACCCCACCCTGGCTTAAAAACTGTACCCAATATGGTCTGGCATAGATAACTTATAGGTAGTGCAAATATTATTGTGAACTTACATGACATGTTGGAGGTGTTTGGAAACAATCTGACAAGTTTAAATGCTGTGCTATTGTCTTGTCAGTTGTATTTAACCAACAGTGTATTCAACATTTTCTGAGCCTAAATTCATGGCAAACTCATAAGGTACCTTTTTTAATTGATTACCACAGAGTCAGAAATTGCCCCACATTCAATCTGGTGTTTTCATTAGGAATAGATGGGAAGTTGTTCCAACTGTCAGTATATGGAATTCCAATACCTCTACTGGCACAACACTGAAGAAATTTAAGATGAAACCTCAACTGCAAAAAGAACAAGAATTATCAGGGATTCTCATCATAAAGCTGAAACATTTTAAGCCATTTAGCAGCGAGTACAGGAGTTCTCACAGTACTTGGGAGTGATCAGACTGGAAGAGGAAGGCTATATTTGAGATAGGGGGCTAAACTGATCTTCTGCCCCCAGGAATTGGCTCTGACTATCCACCCATTCCTGAATCTAAATATACAATCCCGTTTCCAAAGAAGTTAGGACACTGCATAAAATGTAAATAAACACAGAACGCAATGTTATGGAAATAAATTAAGTCCTGTATCTTATTGACAACAGTGCAAATTACAGCATATGAAATGGTGAAACTGGGAATTAAAAAAAAAAATCTGCTCATTTTCAATTTGATGCCAGAAACACATTTCAAAAAAGTTTGGACTGGGGCAACAAAGACAGGTAAAGTTGCATGTTGCTAAAAAAAAATGCTCCTGGTAGAACATCTCATTGCAAATTAGGTTAATTGGTAACAGGGTAGTGACATGAATAGGTGGAAAAAAGAGCATCCCAGAGAGGGTGAATCTTTCAGAAAAAAAAGATGGCAAGGGCTTCATTACTGTGAAAGACTGCATGGGCAAATAAATCAACCATTTAAAAATAACGTTAATGTTCCTCAACAATGCATCTGAAAATGCAAGTTAAATATATCGCATTTAAAATAAAATCATTAATAAACAAGGTCCAGAAATAATGTTGCTTTCTCTGTGTCCAAGCTCATTTAAAATGAACTGAGCCAAAGGGAAAAACTTCTCTGTCGCCTGATCAATCAAAATGTAAAATTCTATAATGGAAATCATGGAAGCCCCATCCTCCAGGCTGAAGAGGAGCGGGACCATCTGGCTTGTTATCTGCGCACATTTCAAAAGTTAGTTTCTGTGATGATATGGGGGTGCAGTAGAGCACTTGGCATGGTACCTTGCACATCTGTGAAGACACTATTAATGCTAAACAATATAAACAGGTTTTGGAGAAAGGCAATATCAAACCATAGTCTGCACATATTACTACAACATGGCAGCATTGTAAAAGAGTCCAGGGGGCTGTTCCAATAAACTTAGATCGTCCGACTGGGTAGGACAAGTTGTCACGTGAAAAATCGGACGAATGACAGACTATATCCCTCAGGTGTTTCAATTGAACAAAACTTGGATGTGCGACCGTAGTTCGACAAAGACGGACTGTTCATGACTGTCTGTTCGATGTTGCACCCGCTTTACATAATAAAGGAACACGTTCTGTAAAATGCACAGTCGAGGGAGTGTAAAGAACATATCAACTCTATGCATGAATGTATTACGACAAAGAGGCAAGACTGCAGTTCACAGGAGCCCTACAGAGACAAAGAATTTCATAAACAAAAAGGAACCACCCCACTGAACCCGGAAGAATTTGTCATAACACCATCCCTTACCACAGCGCCAGGCTATTTCAAGCTGCCGAAATGACCGCTCCCGATCGGTTCATCAGCCCCGCAAATCTACCACATACTTACAAATAAAAGGAAAACAGAGTTATTTAAAAGTAACACACAACTTAATCTGCAGTCTTTCTCACATACCTATCAGCAAACGCAGCCGTAACAGCTCGCCAACTGCAGGGTACAGCAACCCATTCGACCAACAGCAACTACAAATACAAAGACAAGGCGTTTTATCTAACATTGCACTTAGTAGCAAACAGCACGCATGGCTACACATACCTCCCCAGAAGGCTCCAAAGGGAACAGATGAGCACCAAAGCAGGAAGCAATCCCAAAAGAAACCTGAAAGTCTACTTTTATGGGAAATGACCTAATTGGGACGCCACTCCAAAGAGGGCAGGGGAAAGCACGCAATCAATTGCGTATATTATCATTCCTAAACCAAGCAAAACTCCATTATAAAATGCTGGCCGGTCACTATCTACCCCCCCTTTTTTTTCCCAGTCGTCCCGACCTAAAATTTCAAAAACATGATTTCGCAAAGACAAATACGCCTAGACCCTTAGCTTTGGGGATTCACAGCCCCTTGTGCCACACCCCCCGCTGCCCTTGGCAAATGGTGCACATTCGAATGCTGACCTGCTGTTGCCCGATTAGATCGTCGCACGGGCATCTCAGATGTGCTGGGCTGATCCTCCACTAGGCGTTCCTGACTTGTAGGATAGTCGCGTTCTCCTGCCGGCTGGTTCTGAGAAGCTGACGCACGTACGGGGGGGCTGACGTGGGCTGTGCCAATTGGCCTTGAAAGTCTAGGACTGAGGTACATCATTTTGTAGATGACATCATGTGGTTTGCCTGAGGGGGTTCGGGCACCAGGATCCCCAGATCACCATCTTCAACCACTTCCATAGCTTGAGGTAGAGTTCCTTCTAGTGAACTAGTCCGGGACACGACATCAGGAGACTGGCTCCTGATCAGGCCCTTCAACATGATGCGATGAAGATGTCTCACCTTTCCCAAGTCCCCAACAGGGGCAATGGAGTATACGACTCCTCCTTCCTTGGGGGCCTTCAACACCTGGTATGCTGCAGGACTCCAGAAGTCCTGGATCTTCAGGTGACCTCTCATACAACGGTCACGGAGATAAACCAGCTGACCCTCCACCAATGGTGTATCTCTTGTCCGTTAGTCGTTGGTCCGTCGCTCCTTGCGTCGATCAGCGGCCATGCACAGCCATCCCTGAGCACGCTCAAATGCTGCCTGTAGTCTCCCCTGGTGTTCCTGCATCCAATCAGTGACACTACCTTTGACTGGCTCCTGAATCCTGCCCAAAAGAAAATCAACTGGTAACTGGGGGTCTCGACCAAACATCAAGAAATATGGAGTCTCACCAGTGGTTTGATGGGGTGTGGAGTTGTAACAAAACACCATATGGGGGAGAAATGCGGTCCAATCCCGTTTCCTGGAAACTGGCAACGTACGTAACAGGTTATGCAGCGATCTATTGTAACCTTCACATTGGCCATTTCCAGCAGGGTGGTATGGGGTGGTACGCGATTTCTCCACTCCATAAAAACTACACAGCTGTTGGATCAGAGAGCTCTCAAAACTCCGACCCTGGTCAGAGTGTAGACGACTTGGAACGCCAAATTTATAAAACCATTCTGTCACCAGGGCCTGAGCCATGATACTTGCACGTTGGTCCTGTGTGGGGACAGCCAAAGTGTATTTACTAAAAATGTCTGGCGATGTGGTCAGCGCGCATGACTCTTACCCGGGAGTCTGGAGGTTCAAGTCCCCGCTCAGGCCTACCCTTGGCCTGCTACACCTAGTATTAAGCCGCTTGCACACTGGACGCGAAACAAATTTTTCGCTCGACAGATTGTGTTGAAAGCAGTGTATTGTGTCTGAAAGTCTGACAGGGTTTTAATAGACTATATCTCTGTGTCGACAGTCTAATATTGTTTTTAATTTCTTCAAATCTACAGACTCTTTTAGATATTAAACGTGAAAGTTTTGATAAGTGGGCTCAGTTCTTCAAGCTGAGTACCAAGAATTTCAATCAATATTTCTGTTTAAGCTCTGCTCAATAAAGTGAGTCGACATTGGCACAGGACGATGTACAATGCCACCGTGTCTGACAAAAAAAATAAAATAAAAGAGGACGATTAGAACAGATTGGTGATGAAATAAAGAATAAAAATAAACATTTTAACAACAGAACATCCAATGAACATTGCGATTTATTTATTTGCGGGTCATCTTTTTGGAAGTTCCTGTGTTGGTGATATATACTCAGTCCATATGAAAACGCACCACACACGAAATCTGGAATAGCTCCTCATATTGATATGTGAAGTATATACGTATGATGCATTTGAGATAATGAATGATTTAAGAAGACATGTAAACATTATCAATTTCATTCACGATAATATTAATGCGCGAGAGAGGTTTAACTGGTGTAGGGGTCAAACAGGAAAGTCAATAACGGGTGACCGCCATTTGCATTGACACATGCGGTGCATCGTCGTTGCATGGAGTTGATCAGTCTCTGGATAGTGTTCTGAGGGATAGCATTCCACTCCTGAACAAGGGCAACCTCAAGTTCTCGGATGTTGTCCATCTGGCGTCGACGTGGAAGACGTCGTCCAATTTCATCCCATAAGTGCTCGATAGAGGAGAGGATGGGTGACAGAGCTGGCCACTGAAGCACGGGGATGTTCTGCTGTGCAAGGTACTGCATGGACACCCTTGCAGTGTGTGCCCTAGCGTTGTCCTGTTGGAACGTGTGGACATCGTGGTGTTGGTTGAAGAACAGCACAACATAGTTCTGCAGCACCTGGTCCCGGTAGTAGACGCCGTTCACCCTTCCTCTGCAGATCTGGAGAGGGGTTCTGTGACGGTAGCTTATTCCACCCCACACCATAACGCTGCCACCACCCCAACGGTCCGTTTGAAAGAGACAATCAGCGTTATAACGTTCACCACGTCTCCGCCAAACACGTATACGGCCATCTGCGTTCCTTAAGTGAAATCGTGACTCGTCAGAAAAGATGACACCGTGCCATTGTCGTAGTCGCCAATTCTGGAGCCTGTTTGCCCACTGTAGATGCTGATTTCAGTGACGATTCGTCAATATGGGGCCGAAATAAGGACGTCATGCAAGCAGGCCTGCAGCTCGCAGATGGTTCCGTACAGTGTTGGGGTGAATGAATCCACATCGTCCTTGGACTTGAGCAGCCGTTCTTGTCGCTGGTAATGTTCGGTCTCGGACATGATCCCGTACGATCTGACGGTCCTGACGTGCCATTGTCACACGTTGTTGACCCGGTCGAGGACGGTCCCGAGTGCTCCCCGTTTGCAGAAGGATGGAGTCTTGCGATCGTTGTGTGTCCGTGGTGTAGTCATCTGGCAATTTCCCTGTTGCTGGCGCCAATTTGAAGCATGCCTATGGCACGTTCCCGATCAGGGGCTGTAAGTCGCGGCATAGTGTCGACGTTTCACAAGTGTCAGTGAAGAAGTGAAATTTTATTCGGATTCACATGCTTTTAAAGGCAATGTGTGCACAAATTCAGAGTGAAATTAATTTTTCCTGTGGTGTGCTTGCAAGATGTTGCGTTTTTGCAAAAAATTGCCTAGCGTTACAGTTAACTTGAAATTCTCACATTTCTTGCACCTGGCATGTCGGGTGACGTCACTGTAGTGTTGTTGTTGTATGAAAATTATACTAAGTTCATTTGAACTTAAATATTGACTTTTTTCAAGTGGTGCGTTTTCATTTGTACTCAGTATATTTTATTCTTTATTACGTTATAAATCTGTTCTCATATCAATACTTTCATTTTTTGCTGGGAGCCGGACATGGAGTATTTTGCATTTCGCGTCGGACAGTCTTGATCGTGCATGCTATAATTTGTTCACATTGTCAATGGTCATGGAATTGATTTGCTAGCTGACTACAAGCACAAAACCCTAAGCCAGTGAAGTTGGCACGTTATGTAAATCGTAGACAAAAACAGAATACAATAATATGCAAATCCTTTTCAACTTATATTCAATTGAATACACTGCAAAGACAAGATGTTTAATGTTCACACTGAGAAACTTTTTTTTTTTTTGCAAATAATCATTAACTGTAAATTCTAAGGCAGCAACACATTGGAAAAAAGTTGGCACAGGGGCCTTTTTACCACTGAGTAACATCGCCTTTCCTTTTAAAGACACTCAGTAAACGTTTGGGAACTGAGAAGACCAATTTTTGAAGCTTTTCAGGTGGAACTCTTTCCCATTCATGCTTGGTGTACAGCTTAAGTTGTTCAACAGTCCGAGGTCTCCGTTGTCGTATTTTATGCTTCATAATGCGCCACACAATTTCAATGGGAGACAGGTCTGGACTACAGACAGGCTAGTCTAGTACCCGCACTCTTTTACTATGGAGCCATGCTGCTGTAACACGTGCAGAATGTGGCTTAGCATTGTCTGGCTGAAATAAGCAGGGGCGTCCATGAAAAAGACGTTGCTTGGAGGGCAACATATGTTGCTCCAAAACCTGTATGTACCTTTCAGCATTAATGGTGCCTTCACACATGTGTAAGTTGCCCATGCCTTGGGCACTAATACACCCCCATACCATCACAGATGCTGGCTTTTGAACCTTGCACCTATAACAGTCCGGATGGTTCTTTTCCTCTTTGGTCCGGAGGACACGACGTCCACAGTTTCAAAAAACAATTTGAAATGTGGACTCGTCAGACCACAGAACACTTATCCACGTTGCATCAGTCCATCTTAGATGAGCTTGGGCCCAGCGAAGCCGGCGGCGTTTCTGGGTGCTGTTGATAAATGGCTTTCGCTTTGCATTGAAGAGTTTTAACTTGCACTTGCAGATGTAGTGACGAACTGTAGTTACTGACAGTGGTTTTCTGAAGTGTTCCTGAGCCCATGTGGTGATGTCCTTTACACACTGATGTTGGTCTTTGATGCAGTACCGCCTGAGGGATCGAAGGTCACGGGCATTCAATGTTGGTTTTCGGCCTTGTTGTTTATGTGCAGTGATTTCTCCAGATTCTCTGAACCTTTTGACGATATTACGGACCGTAGATGATGAAATCCCTAAATTTCTTGCAATAGCTTGTTGAGGAATGTTGTTTCTAAGCTGTTTGACAATCAGCTCACGCATTTCTTCATTAAGTGGTGACCCCAGCCCCATCCTTGTTTGTGAATGACTGAGCATTTCAGGGAAGCTGCTTTTATATCCAATCATGGCACCCACCTGTTCCCAATTAACCCGTTCACCAGTGGGATGTTCCAAATAAGTGTTTGATGAGCACTCCTCAACTCTCTCAGTCTTTTTTGCCACTTGTGCCAGCTTTTTTGAAACATGTTGCAGGCATCAAATTCCAAATGAGCTAATATTTGCAAAAAATTACAAAGTTAACCTGTTAGAACATTAAGTAACTTGTCTTTGCAGTGTATTCAATTGAATATAGGTTGAAAAGGATTTGCAAATCATTGTATTCTGTTTTTATTTACGATTTACACAACGTGCCAACTTCACTGGTTTTGGGTTTTGTGCTATTTTATCTCTGGTGTGGTAATAGAGCGTGAATCTGTTCGATCCATCCGACTCATTTTCAAAAGAAAGACCAAATAAAGACTGTTGTCTCTCTTCAACGGAAGAAAACATACGAATAGGCTAAAAAGACCAAGAAAAGTCGATAGCTATCAATTTGCATTCTGTGAAGGTCGAACGCAAACATGGCCAAGTTTGCACGGCTAATAATTCCTGGAATACTCAGAAAAATTAGAACTTTAGGACACGGAATTATACTAATACCCTGACCGACTATCGCGTCTTTGCATTGACTTTTCTGTAATCAGTCATGCAAAAAAAATTTGTTTCGTGTCCGGCGTGCAAGCGGCTTTACTGAGCACAGAACGCAAGCATGCTATATATATATATGTTTGGGGTTGTCTGAGAAAGATGCAAAGTCGTTAGTTTGCATCACAGATTCAGCTGCATTAAGCCAGGTCAAATTTCCCTTACGCGTGCCAACCGCCTTTAATCTGACATCAGGACAATCGATGTAGATACTATAATTTATGTCCTTATTCAGATAGTTACATTAAATAGTGCGTCCTGTAATTATTTATTGCATTGAAATGTGCTTGACATTCTGGAAACCTGCCTGTGAGATTTCGGTCACGTGTGCGCACTGCGCGCGGTCAGCCAAATTACCACTGCACAGAAATTAAACCAGGTTGGAGCTGGCGAGTTTCCTGCGCAACTCCAGCGGAGACCTTTTCTTAGAAATTGTCACTGCGTCTTGATGAATATGTGACACCTCCCCCTACTACGCCACCACACCTACTGTATCTCGGTGCACGTTCGTCTACCAAAGGCTGCGCACCTCACAAAATTACCACTGCTCGGGCTGGGCCGGACGAAATTAACACTGCATGAGCTGTGCCACGCTACGCCACCTGCGCTGCGCCAGGAAATTAGAGCCCCTCGTCTTAACAAAGAAAATTAGCTTCACCTGAGAGGGGAGAGTTAAAGTGTTTTTTACCAGGGAAATTGACTAAAAACAGATCAAGAGTAAGCAGTTTAAAGACATGTTTATCGCCCTCCTTGTTCTCTGTCCACCGCCCGCCACTGTCTGTAAATATAGTCTGGTGCAAGACTTGCCGTCTGTTGTCTGCATAAGTCTAACCGTGTGTCAGTACACCATGCTCTCAATAGCTACATGTATTGTAATGTTATGTAGCTTTACAGGCTCAGATACTGGCCTTAGTAAACACTGGTCGCCGGTGACGAAAACAGCCATAAGGGAAAAAAGCCCAAATTATGAACCCCAGAAACATGCAATAACTGTGAGAACAATCCTAAATATTATAAAATGGGTATACAGCAAGCTTAAATTTTCTATTTCACTTCGAGATGGCACTTTTACATTTGTATGTCTGGCATAAACCAGTACCATCAAAAGCATGTTATTAAATGTCCAGCTGATACTTTTCAATAGGCTATTTGGGGATTCCGTATTATGATATTTTGTGTCAAGAAAATTGTTATATATTTTGCATATATATTCTGTAATAAGTGTTCTTCACTCATTTAGGATATATAAAGCGGAATCACTGAGATGTTGTCACTTGTGATTTCTCGAATATTTAAGTCAGTTAACACATTGCACTTGCTATTTCATACGCCAACCCAGTTTTCTAAGTCTTTGAAGCTTTGTTTGATCTTGCAAGATGTCTCAACGTAATAAACTAAGGAGCTATGTTTAATTTTTTGCAGATTTTTCCTCAATTAAAGAGGAAGACAGGTTCTGTGAAAAATTTGTCACTGTAAGCAGAACCCCCTTGGTGAAAATACATTACTAACCTGATAGGATATCGAAACAATACCATTAGCTAACTGTTTAATCCGTCTTTTGCTGAACAGTACTGTAACTGCTGCCTCAACTGGAAATGTTCTCCTTTTGTCAATTGCGTCTCGATGCATGTGGACAGTTCCTCTCAGCACTTGAAGTCTTTAAGTCTACTTATACACTTTGGCCAGATTCGTAAAATACGTCACTCAAGTGGCCACTCGACTTCGTACAAAGACTGCAAGTGTGGATAATGGTCATTTATGGAGGTGTTCCTGTCAGGTTGAGTAACCTCCAGTTGCATAGGTGCAGGTATGTCAAGGTTTTGAGACACAGCCAATGTTGCACGCAGTAGCCAATCAAGTAAAGTGACATTTGCTAGCCAACTGATGTACCTGACATAATCTAATGTCAGATGGCAGTTCAAAGTTAGAAAAATACACTAGATAACGCTAAAAATTTGATTAACTTTTTGAAATTCATTGCTTGTTGCGGGAATATTACTTCATCAAGCTCAAAAATATATGTTGTATTATAATTACTGGAATAAGTTAGCCTAATGTCAGACAATGAATAAATGTAAGTTTTATAAAGATCATTTTTTTATTCAGTAAATAGTGAGCATTATGGTTTCCTTCTCAGAGGACATCATTCCTTTTTCACTTTTGTGTGTGCACTAATTAACTGGAATTGTTATGGTAGTGTGGTCTAGGTGCCAACTCACTGACATCACACAGGCAACACTGTGTTTGGTTCTCTGGGTAGTGAGGTCCAAAAACACCTCTGCCGTTATCACTAAAGAGAGCGAAATGGAGATCTTCAGGATTGTTACTTTAAGGACTAAAATGGCTGGAGCAGGATTGAGCAGGTTTTCGTTCATCTAAAAAACAAACAGCTCCACAAGAGGTCAGAACTGCTATTAACTGAACAAAACTTCCCATTCATAGCTTCCCAAGCCCCCCAGCCAAAAAATATAGTCAGCACACAGTCACCCCAACTATCTGTTTGCTCTGAGTCTGGCTGGAGGAAACTGGAGTCCTCCTCATACATCTGTCCAGCCCAGGGGGACTCGGGCACAGAGGGTCTGATTAATAAAAGATGAAGTTGGCGGAAGGAAAGACTGTATTGTTTTCTTTTCTGCTTAAAGAATACCAAAAAAAATTTAGCTCTTGATGAAAGGCCAGAAAGCTTTCCCTGCAACTGTGACAGTGTGATCTATATTTACCTAGTAAATGTAACTTTTCCCTTGTTAAACACATGAAGGGAGAATGTACAAAAAATTGGATGTTGAAGTATTTTCTTGTGATATTTGATATCTTGCACTGAATCGGCTAGTGGAACCCCCTTAGTCCGGGGAATCTTAATGTAACTGCCTGTCACTGTTTGTGTTTCTTCTCTGCCCTTGATCCTTGAGTCTTCCCTTCCCTGCTGATCGGAACTGAGTGCGGCAAAACTGCTAGCATATTTAAATAATTTAAACTGTGAAAACTTCCATCCCATTGAAATGCAGGCCTCTCTCTCAGCTTGAGGACCCACACTCCAGAATTTGCCATGCCTTTTATTATTATTTTATCATTTCATCCTGTGAATTAATTTTAAATGATAGAAAAATTGTCTGGTCACTTGACATTTTTTGATGTGACTAGTTCATATTGGTTCAAATTATTATCAATAATTTGGTTCAATAATTATCATTATTTTGCAGCATGGTAAGTCTGAGTTATCTAGGACGAATCAGCAGTGTGTTAGGTGACACAGACATGAGGACACGTTGTCAATCACCCACTGACATTGCCACTGAGGTAACTGGTTGCCATGGGGGGGGGATCTCAGTGATTTCTGGACTTAATTCACCAATTCACAGTCAACAGCATAAAAGCTCAACAAGCCTTTTGTGAATCAGACTGTGCGTAGGAGGCCTTGTCAGAAAAAGAAGTTTACACTTTTATTTGCTTAGCTTGCAGTCGACATAATTTTGAAAAGAATTGGAAAAATAAAATAAGTTACCAGTTAAAATTAATTCTTGGACACAAGTCATGGATACAAATAAATTACTCGCACTTTTTTCATCCAAATGTAATGTTTGCCACATGGAGCCAAAAAAAGTCTGCATAATGAGCCAAATACAAAACATTCAGATTTAATGACCCTGGGAACAAAAAGTGCAGATGCAGTGCAATCATTAGCAAGCGAGAACATATCAAAATTCTTGTTCAATGACAGAATCCAACTGGCCTATGAACAGGCATTGAGCTGTTGCAGTGTGAACCACATGTCCGTGTTGCTGCCTCAACACAGCCATCATCGAAGTGACTCACAGTTCGACTTTCACATGCAAGGCCTGTCGCCATCCAGATAGCAAGTGCCGTGATTAATCTCTTTGCCCCACATCTCAGCATGCCCGGCGTCTTAAATATTGTTGTCATCTCCATCCAACAGAACATTTTAATTTACATCAATGGCTGACCATATTGAATGGGTTTTGCGTCATGCAGAATGTTTACAAGGGCACTGCTTTGGACCCCAGCTGCATAGACCATCCATTTCTTTGCAGTAAAACATTCTGTTATTTATTTGGTCGTTAATTGACTATTTTTCTCTAAAGGGGGGAAGGACTATATATTGATGTGTCAGAACAGTGTCTACAAATTAATATTTTGCTGATATTGTTAGTGTTTGAAGACAAGACTCCATGAAACTGTGAAACTGCACACTGTAAAATACAGGCCTCAAAATAGCTCTATGTTCTGGAAGACTTCATTGGAATTATATATATTTCAACAGAGTTGATTGAAATGAAAATTTTGCTGTGAATGCGTGAGATGGCACATGGTTTCCATGCCAGGTTATTTTTCATGAATTTACTTCTGAACCTGATCTACTGGTTCACAGCTTAATACACCTGTTGTGCACAATACCTCAACATTAACAGGGGAACAGCAGTTTATCCACTCCTGGGGGCTGGTTCAGGATCAGGCTTTTTTTCAAGACAAACACAACTAAATTCAGTGAGCTTTAACCCGTTATTCTCCAAAGTATTTTTCAGATTTTCACCTGAATTAAAATTCCCAAATCTCTAGGGATAGTGCTAAAACTGTACATTTTTGGGTGTTTTGAGGTCACTCCTCAAATAATAGTAATTGTAATTTGAGGTAATGAGAGTACATCCAAATCCTTAAAATGCATTGCTGAATGAAAATAATTTAGGTAGCTTCTTGTTTTATTTTGTAGGATTAAGACAGTCGTTGAATGCTGGAACAAAATTAATATCATCAAAGATTAAGATCCATAACCCAATGCATAAATATAACTGGTTATGAACATTAATTAAAAGTATAAGGGACCACATCATTTATCTGAACTTTGTATATCAATTGGTAGTTTTCCAGGCGCGTCGTTAGACCTGAAAATTCCAGGATAATATCCCTCCCTTTATTGAAAATAATTAGTCCTGGCTAATTCTAGATGGTGTTCCTTTATCTCTCTCATCCAACCTGTCGCACAGAAATGTTAACAGATATGATCTAATGCTTCTAGGTAATTGTTTATTCATCCTTTGTACTCATTTTCATGAAAAAACGATGAGGGTACCTCACCCGCCGGGGGTAGGGTAGGCCGTGAAAGTCGCAGGGTGGGGGGGTGGTTGCCACCAGTGTCAATTTTTTCCTGTTTTTGATACAAAATATGCTTACAAATTAGTAGCAAATATGATGCCATCAATATGTTTCATGCTCAATGAACTTTGTAGACCACACTGATTGTCATCCTTATTGATTTATTGATGTAGCTTGTCCTTAGAAAATCTTGGAATTACAATGACCAGCAGTGACCAGTAACCTTGAAGTGATCTTCACTTAATAATATTAGAGGTGCATGACCGACATACAGCGCCCTCCATAATCATTGGCACCCCTGGTTAAGATGTGTTCTTTAGCTTCAAATAAATTCAGATTTTTTCTAAATAATATAGAACCACAATGGAAAAAAAGAGGAAAATCCAACCTTTAATTCAAGTGCATTTATTCAGTGGGAAAAAAAATCCCACATTAAGAAATTATTATTTTACATCAAATCATGTGTGCCACAATTATTAGCACCCCTGATGTAAATACTTTGAACAATTTCCTTTTGCCAAAAAAACAGCACCTAATTTTCTCCTATAATGTTTCACAAGATGGGAGAATACAGACAGAGGGATCTTCAACCATTCCTCTTTGAACAATCTCTCTGAATCATCCAGCGACCTGGCTCCTCTCCTCTGCACTCTCCTCTTCAGCTCACTCCACAGGTTTTCAATGGGGTTGAGGTCTGGGGACTGAGATGGCCATGGGAGGAGCTTGATTCTGTGTCTGGTGAACCATTTCTGTGTAGATTTGGCCACATGTCATTATCTTGCTGAAAGGACCAATGCCGACCCATCTTCAGCTTTCGTGCAGAGGCCACCAGATTTTGACTTAAAATGTCCTGGTATTTCAGAGCGTTCATGATGCCATCCACCCTAACAAGGTTCCCAAGGCCTCTGAAAGAGAAACAGGCCCACAGCATCGCTGATCCTCCCCCATACTTCACAGTGGGCATGAGGTGCTTTTCTGAATACTCATCTTTTGTGTTCCGCCAGACACACTTAGAGCGTTTGTTGCCAAAAAGCTTTATCTTGGTCTCCTCTGACCAAAGCACACGGTCCCAGTTGAAGTCCCAGTACCGCTTAGCGAACTCCAGACCTTTACGTTTATGATTGTGAGTGAGAAAAGATTTTTTCCATGCATGCCTCCCAAATAGCTTGTTGGCATGTAGATAGCACCTGATGGTTGTTTTGGAGACTTTGTGACCCCAAGATGCAACCATTTGTTGCAATTCTTTAACAGTGAGCTTTGGAGAACTTTTTATTTTTCTTACCATCCTCCTCACTGTGCGTGGTGGAAAAATAACCTTGCGTCCTCGTCCAGGCTTGTTTACCACTGTTCCAGTTGTTTTAAACTTCTTAATGATTCCTCTGACAGTAGATATGGGCAGGTGCAGGCGAGTGGCTATTTTCTTGTAGCCATTCCCTGATTTGTGAAGGTCGACACACATCTGCTTTACTTGAATGGAGTGTTCCTTTGTCTTTCCCATGTTGAAGAGTGAATAACAGAAATGGCCTCTGTGTCACGTCATATTTATACCCCAGGGAAAGAGGAAGTGATAAATTACTAAATACATGTTCCTAGATACACTGATCAACTTTGTAAACTACTGTAGAAATGACAGAAATACTTCAATTACATTTATTTCCTAGGAATTGTTAGGGGTGCCAATAATTGTGGAGCAGGTGATTTTATGAAAAATAATTATTTCTTAGTCAGGGATTTTTTTTCCCCTTAAAATTCACTTGAGTCGAAGGTTACATTTTTCTACAATTTTCAGTGTGAGAATATGCTTCTGCAATAAAAATGGACTTTTACTTGAGTGTTTGACTGGTTACTGTACTGTATACTATTTTTATACTGTGCTATAGGTCTACTATTATACAAGTTCATAGAATTGTTCTCATAAATCATGAATAAATCTTTTATGCAACTGTGTGACATTTTGAAGATATTTGTACATCTGTCTGGTGAACTTGAATCATCATTTTCGAAGGTGAGTTGATTTTTATTGTTCATATTCTTATACATGAAAGTAAAATTACTTGCATTATGGGTGTAGTGTTTTGGGTCTGTTGGATGGATAAATGTGGGATTATGTGGGTGTATATGTGAAGTTTGTTGTGTGGGGTGGGTGTGAGTCTGGGTGGGGTGTATACGTTTTGGGTGGGAGTATATGTTATACAATATGTGGTTACAGAAGGTTACTTATTTTCTGCTTAATCAAATAAAAATATTAAAAAAAAACATGGATTTTTGTCATTTTGATGTTTTTTCCTAGTATGGTGTTGTGACATTACTATGACATCATAATGTTGAAATGTGTTTTATTTGTACTTGATTTGAAGAAAGGACATCTGTTGCTTTACACTGATACCAAACAAGATGATGTTTGTCAATTAATTTCAAAATAATGCCCCCCCCCCCCGCCCCCAGGTCGGGGTTGTAACAGAAAAACCCTTAGTTGGACTAAGGTTAATTTTTATTGTTCAGACTCATTGTCAGAAGGCTGGGCCAAAAAATCTTACGAGATTTTGTCTTATCTTTAGACAGTGTTAACTTTAATTTCATGAGTCATTTGTTAACACTGTTACCTTTTTGTATCAGAATTTTTTTTCTAATTTCTAAGAGTGCCTTTTATGTGCAAAGACAGCAAAAATGGTCTTCCGAAATGTTACCTACCTATTAGCAAGCCACACTGACCTTTGGCCACTTTTCAAGGTTCCTCACACTGCGGCTTGCTGTTGTATTTCCTCTTGAGTGCTCACCTACTACGTCATTGGGTTAGTTCAGTGGTTCTCAAGCTCAGTCCTGGCGCCCCCCTGTGTATGCTGGTTTTTGTTCCAGCCTCAACTGCAATTCTAGGATTTTTATTAAGCTGTTACTTTGTCTTAATTAGCAGCATTCCATGTTTGGAGAAGTTATTTGCCATCTTAAGTCACATTTGAATGGACATAAGCTCCAAATTAGGTGTCTGAACACAGGTGTTTAGAGTTTTTCCCAAATAACCTGCCTGAAGCAAATAAAATCAACAGAAAACACAACAGGTGTGACTCCATTGTTAGCCAAGTAAATTGTCGGGTCTTGCCACCATGTGTCAAAAGTTTCACCAATGAGGAACCTTTTGATTATTTATATTGATTAAATGTTTGGTTGAATTGTTTCCCTCGGCCAATATTTACAATATATCTCAATTTGGATATTTGCATAAACGCTCCTAATTATCACAAATCAACAGCTTGTTAAAATCCCAAGATTCCAATTGTGGTTGGAAAAAACACCAGCATACACAGTGGGGCGCCAGGACCGAATTTGAGAACCACTGGGTTAGTTGATCTGATGAGACGGTGTCTGACAAATGGTTCATCCAATAACCTGCCAAGTAGTTTTTGAAAGTGCCTGCCCTTTCCAAACAGTTTCTGCGGGTCACTGCTCAGATGGCTTTGTGTAACAAATCATCTGATGGGTCAGGTTAGGGCAGCACCTGGCCCAAATCCTCTGCATAGCATATGAGGCAAAAACTCCCATTTACAAAACCCAAAACCAGTGAAGTTGGCACATTGTGTAAATCGAAAATAAAAACAGAATACAATGATTTGCAAATCCTTTTCAACCTATATTCAATTGAATACACTGCAAAGACAAGTTACTTAATGTTCGAATAGGTAAACTTTGTAATTTTTTGCAAATATTAGCTCATTTGGAATTTGATGCCTGCAACATGTTTCAAAAAAGCTGGCACAAGTGGCAAAAAAGACTGAGAGAGTTGAGGAATGCTCATCCAACACTTATTTGGAACATCCCACAGGTGAACGGGCTAATTGGGAACAGGTGGGTACCATGATTGGGTATAAAAGCAGCTTCCCTGAAATGCTCAGTCATTCACAAACAAGGATGGGGCAAGGGTCACCTCTAAGTGAACAAATGCGTGAGCTGATTGTCGAACAGTTTAAAAACAACATTCCTCAACAAGCTATTGCAAGAAATTTAGGGATTTCATCATCTACGGTCCATAAAATCGTCAAAAGGTTCAGAGAATCTGAAAAAATCACTGCACATAAGCGACAAGGCTGAAAACCAACATTGAATGCCCGTGACCTTCGATCCCTCAGGCGGTACTGCATCAAAAACCGACATCAGTGTGTAAAGGACATCACCACATGGGCTCAGGAACACTTCAGAAAACCACTGTCAGTAACTACAGTGCGTCGCTACATCTGCAAGTGCAAGTTAAAACTCTACAATGCTAAGTGAAAGCCATTTATCAACAGCACCCAGAAATGCCGCAGGCTTCGCTGGGCCTAAGCTCATCTAAGAGGAAAAGAACCATCCGGACTGTTATAGGCGCAAAGTTCAAAAGCCAGCATCTGTAATGGTATGGGGGTGTATTAGTGCCAAAGGCATGGGCAACTTACACATATGTGAAGGCACCATTAATGCTGAAAGGTACATACAGGTTTTGGAGCAACATATGTTGCCATCCAAGCAACGTCTTTTTCATGGACGCCCCTGCTTATTTCAGCAAGACAATGCCAAGCCACATTCTGCACGTGTTACAACAGCATGGCTCCGTAGTAAAAGTGTGCGGGTACTAGACTGGCCTGCCTGTAGTCCAGACCTGTCTCCCATTGTAAATGTGTGGCCCATTATGAAGCGTAAAATACGACAGTTGAACAACTTAAGCTGTACATCAAGCAGGAATGAGAAAGTTCCACCTAAAAAGCTTAAAAAATTGGTCTCCTCAGTTCCCAAAAGTTTACTGAGTGTCGTTTAAAGGAAAGGCGATGAAACACAGTGGTAAAAAAGCCCCTGTGCCAACTTTTTTGCAATGTGCTGCTGCCTTTAAATTCTAAGTTAATGATTATTTGAAAAAAAAAAAAAAAGTTTCTCAGTTTGAACATTAAACATCTTGTCTTTGCAGTGTATTCAATTGAATACAAGTTGAAAAGGATTTGCAAATCATTGTATTCTGTTTTTATCTACGATTTACATAACGTGCCAACTTCACTGGTTTTGGGTTTTGTAAGACAATACCCTAAAATAGTGGCGATCAGAATCCCCAGTGGAGGAAAATCTCTGAAGGAACCCATCAATAGAGGGTAAACCCATCTTCCACTGTCAACGCATTGTAATATAGTAGTTTACAGATAAGGCAGAATGGATAGAATCTCAATGTTGAATCCTGTGGACAAGGATCCTGTAGACAAGAGCAGAAAGAAAAAAAAAAAAAGGAAATAGGTGAGAGGAGGGGGAGACATTTGGAAACACAGACAAGGAAATTAGAATTTGCATGGTGTAGATGGCAATGTGTGGAGCTTGAGCGTTATCTTGTTCCTTATCTTGAATTAATATTAATTCATTTTAAATAATCAATTAAACTTATTTCCAGGAAAATATTTATGAAAAAATCTTCTCCTGAGCTAAATAATCTAAGCTAAATGCATTAACTTTTGATGATTGCTTCATTACGTGCACATTCATTTTTATTCAACTAGACGTTGTCTAGACATGAAAGATGATAAATCAGTGCACAACTGAATTTGTAAGAACTCATGGTACGGGATACATAGAAGTTAAATTTCAAGTCAAAAAAAGAGTGTGAAATCTGTGTATCATTTACTCAAAGGTGATCAGAACCTATTTCACTTATCACGAGTAAAAAACAGAAAACAGGCAATGATGTCTTACATTTAAATTTCTTTCAGATAACAGACATAAAAACACTTTTTTCACAGTGGCTAAAAGTCTGTCAGTACAAGAAGAAAGTATTGGATTGAAAAGTTAAATTATATTTTCCAAATGTTTCATAAACATCTACGCAAAAAGACTAGCTCACATCCCTGCCCATATTTTGTCAATAATTCTCAGAGAAAGTATATAAGAAGCAAAGAATTTTAATCAGTTTAAAATACTTCTCTTCTTAAAGTTAATTTGCATGCAGGTGTTGTGAAGAGCTGGTGAAAAGCGTTTCAGAACAGGACTGACAGAGGGTCTCTGTTCCTTGAAGGTCTGTGTGTGGTCCCAGAAACTGAGAAACAGTCCATATCATGTTTATTTGGGTATAACATTTGGACATTGCTTTAAAAGCATTGAAATTTAGACAGATGGTATTCCTTGGGGTTACAGGGCAAAACTGACTGCTTGGCCCATAAGCATACATGTTGGAAGAAGGGATGGGGATGGGGGTGGGTGAGTTGGGAGGGGGGGGGGGGGTTATAAGTTCAACTGCCTTTTCATATCAGTTGGTGTTCTTGGTTTGTTGGGCACACCCCAGATGAGTCAAATGAAGCCATTGTACCGCCTTTCAGGGCAATTATCTTTGTACTTTGAAGTCCTTTTCTTGCATTTGATGACTATCTCATGGTTTATTCAGTAGTGGTGAACATTCCTCTTGCTAACAACTAATGCTCATGACTTAATGCGATTGAAAGATTTTCTTTTCATTTTTTGTCGCTTCTACAGCATTCCAACAGCTTTTTACTCAAATATCCTCAAGATCTACCTACATATACCAGAATGACTTTGCCACTATATCCAAGGGGTGTAATCTCTGCTTTTATCGTGCAACCTTATTTCCAGTAAAGTCAGGACAGTAAGGAAAATGTAAGTATATAAGAAAGTAGTGAACTGTTAATCATCTGTGTTAAACAGTCTGAGACAATCTAGTTCTTGTTTTCCCCCATTAACTTTGTTTTTTTTCCCTCCCCTGCCACTAAAGGGGTAGGTCACAGGACTATTGATTTAGCCTGTGTCCATCCATCCAGATTCATTGCCTGTAAACCTTATGCTGCAGCTTACCCATTTTACAGCGAGTTTATGAACTTCACCTCAGCTTAAAATCTGTTACCTTTATTGCCACTTCTGACCTTTGACCTTTCAGCATTTCGCTCTAGTCTTGTTTTAGGGATGGGCATTTTGACGAATAAAATTTTTAAAATGTTAGTCTTTATTTTATACGATGCAATTATTATTTGACATGTTTACATTTACATCTTGACCATTTCTGATAGGACCACTTTGTCAAAAAGAGAAAATTTATTGAAAGCACAGAGGCATATAAGCATTCAAGCATACATTGGATTTGGTAACATGGCTCTGTTCTGAGAGATCCCTGCTCATCCAAGCATGGAACTGAAGGCAGGGAGCTGCTACCAACCATCCAAACAGAACTATGACGGGCATAGGCTAATTTCAGCACATATGAAGTGTTCAATGTGTAGTGGCAGTCTGGCAGTCGGAACAATTTCCCTTGATGCCAATACAAGAGAAATATCCTAAGTGAGGTGTATTATATGTAGAGACAGCCAGGCGGCTGGCATGATCTCTCTTGATGCAGATACAAGACAAATATATTCTGTGAAGTGTTCCATGTAGTAAAAACTCGATGGCTGGCATAATTTCTCTCTAAACCAATTCAAGAGAAATATAGTACATGAGTGTACTATGTGTAGTGCTAGCCCTATGGCTGGCACAATTTCTCTTGAAGCCAATACAAGAGAAATAAACGATATGAAGTGTACTATATATAGTGGCAACTCAAAGGCTGCATGATTTTCTCTGATGCCAATATAAAACAAATATACTATATGAAGTGTGCCATGTGTAGTGACAACCTTGCAGCTGGCATGATTTATCTTGACGCCAATACAAGAGAAATATACTATTTGAACCATTTTGTGAACTTTTATCTGAAATGTTAGATAAACTTTAGAGATAGGAAAATGGTGAGCTTAGCTGGGTTGAATGGCCTGTGCTCATGTCATGTTAAATGTACTATGCGTAGTGACGTCCCATTGGCTGTCAGAATTAAAGTTGAAGCTGATTCAAGAAAAATATGTTATAAAGTATACTGAGTAGAGACAGCCTGATGGCTGGTACAATCCTATGAAAAGAATATGGAACCTTTATCATGAGTTGTGTTGTGGTGGATAAGTTGCCATTCGCTATGCAGTGTCACTGGACAACCTGCCTATGCGAGAGGAAGATATTCTATGCGACGCATGAGCCTATATTGAGTGCAAAGATGAATGTAGAGCAATTACATGCGAGACAACTGCCATGTTGTCATATGCTTTAACTTAATACAAGAGAAACCTTTTGTTTCATCAGAATTGCACATTTAAAGAATAATAATTAAATATTGAAACTTGAAAGAATGGGGAAAAAAGTTGCGCTGCAACAAGAGGAGTTCCACAGGGAGTGCCGACCACAAAAGGAACAAGGAGTTCCACAGGGATTATCACAATAATTAAATATTGCCACAATAAAATTCAGTAAACCCTGGCCTGAATCCCCTCAAAAGCAAGCCAGTAGCAACAGCGGCAAGGAAAAACTCCCTATGTGGATCAAAATAGGAAGAAACCTTGGGAGGAACCAGGCTTAAGAGGGGTAGACCATCCTCCTCTGACTGGCCCAGGGCATTAGATAATGGCTTCCATAATGCAAAACAGTCCATTTGACATGCAGTGCAGGATTTGCAGTTTGCTGGGCAGACCCCATGGACCAGACCGTTCCAATGGCGGAGAGTGGGCTGCACTTGGGCAGAGGGTCAGATGGCGATGAACAGCAGCAGCGTGCTAAGGGCAGGGCCCCAACGCAGACATGGAGAGAACACAAAACCAGGCGATTAGTGGAGAACAGCAGGTGGGGGCAGTGCTGGGCATATACCATGAGATAATGTTGTGTACTCAATAAAGTTGAGATAACAATAGAAATACTATGATTGCAAAGTATGACGAGCATTGAATCTGAAAGCTGAGAAGGCTGCCAGAATGCCCCCAAAACCAATGATGCAGGCATAGCCCAAAGACCAGAGGCTAATAACAGCGTGCCTTGGAACAAGAGACCATGTGGCAGGGCTGAACTGGGACAAAATAAACGGCGGTGGCAGCCCACAATGATTGTGACGTGACCGCCTGCCATATGGGTGCACTACGCTCAGTAGTAGCCTACTTGGCCTAGAAGTCCACACACAAAGGCCCCAGGTCGGATTCAAACCCACAGCCTTCTTGCTGTGTGGTAGCAGTGCAAATAACCGCACCACCATGCCAAAGAAAAAGTTGACATACACTTGTGCAGTCCCTTGTTGCCGACAGCTCTGCTGCCAGATCCAGCATCTTAGCATCATCAGGAGGAACCACTTTGCAGTTTCAGCCCTTCTTCCTCAACTGTTGTTCTGAAGTGGCGCAGCCCCAACGTCTGGAGGTCGTATAGTGGTGCTGGTGTCAACCACTAGCTCTCAAGCAAAATCTGGTCATCTTTCTTCAGCCAGATCCAGTATGATGCTTTTTCTACTGCAGTTCTTGCAGTTTGCTGATGAGTTTTTTGATTTTTATCTTTGTACAGCAGAAACAGTGGCAGAAGATGTTGACTTGCTTCTGTTCAATATATCCACGGGCACCAACAGCCTAATGTTAATACTCAACCTTCCATCTTTGGTCTTGGCACTCTTTCTATGAGCACTCTATATTGGTAGTCTGACACACATGTAAGCGCACAGACAACAAAATCTGACATCTTATTAACCAAGTACAGGCATGACAACACAAATGACAAATTGAAAATGTGCCAACAGATAAACTTGAACTACCCAAGCAATTCAGCTTGACACAATATTAAATGAATGAAATCATGATTGGATTAACGTGTGAACAAAGCTACCAAATCATGCAAGGTAATAATATTTAAAAAACTTGAATGCCAGTGCATCAATGCTTAGTATTCCTTGTGAAGCTGTCTGATTGCGCCTACCTTTTGAGAACATTCCAGCTTTCTCCACTTTGCTTTACCCATTTTGTTAATTTAGCCTATCTCTGAAACGTCAAAATAGAGAAGACATACATTTATGCAACATCTATGAGACTTCAGCATCTATTGGGCCGGCCCAGTGTCGGTGTAGAAAATGATCTAATAGGCAGCTTTCCCTGTTTTAAAGGCAAGCGTGGACGCTGAAAATTATTTATATTATTATAATTTTATAAACTATGATTTCATCAGCCCAAAATGTGTGTCGGTCCACCAGGCATTGCCCAGTATGTCATATTACTGGTCCAGCCCTGGTCCATATCAAACTACAAGGGCAGAAGAAGATAATAGCTGTGAACTTGTGGTGCAGCAATTCCCAGTGTAGTGTGCTATCTCAAGACCAATGATGTGCACTGAAATTTCAGTTAAACAGTTGTATTGTGAGTATTACAGGGACTAGGAGAACTGGCACTTCTGTAACTACACAAATACAATCATAAGTAACAAGACCACGGAAACTAGTTTGCCATGGTGTTTATGCTGCTTTACCCACTCTGTCCAGCCACTCTCATCATTTATACTAATCGTTCACATACCTTTGCAGGATTCCCTGTGTATTCCTCAGTTGGAACAAATTCTTGGTCCTCTGCCTTGTCTGTGCTGCCTCCCACTTCAGACTGCCTTGCTTGTGGCGTGTCCCAGGGCTGTTTCAATAAGATAGTCCAACCGAGCCGTCTGTCTTGTGAAACGTTGGACCTTTGACAGACCGTGTCCGTCAGGTGTTTCAATAAAAACTAGGATGTCCGACCTTAGTCCGACGTGGACAGACTGTTTATCACTGCCTATTCGAAGTGGCGTCATAATTTATACCTAAGCAATGCACAGCTTTGTGATTTGATGTTCAAATTTTAAAAATACATTGTCGTTGATTGAAAAACAACTTTGATCAGGTAGATCTCTGACTACTATGAAAAAGTGAACTAACTGCGCACATAGCTATAGGATGTCATGCTGAATTACAATATTAACTGAATACAAGCTATCTTGCTAATCAAAAGCAGCCTTGGCTTACTGTGAATTCTGTGCTTAAGGCTATGAATAGCTAGTGAGTTGCCACATTACAAAGCTATTCATCATACAAAAGACATTAATATCAGAGGCGTTACCAGGATGCCAAGCTTTGGTGAGCATTTTTCCTCTTTGGGAGGGCAAAAAAACAATCTCTAAATCGCCGTAAAAAAAAAAAAAAAAATATATATATATATATATATATATATATCAGTGGTGGCTGGTGAACTGGCGATAGGGGAGGCTCAAACCCATCCCTTGAAAATAATAATTGGTCATTACCTGGTTTCAGTCATTCATTTAAATTACCATTACAGAAGCTCAGAAATCTCTCAACATTAACAAGTGTGGTCAGTTTTCATTAGTTATGCACACTAGGGTTGTGCCAATCGTGAGACGCAATTTTTTTTAAGGCGTAGTACCACCACCTGCTTCCAAGCTTTCCCTTTTCCTTCATTAAACCCAATGCAGGTTGAACAAAAGTGTGAAACATCAAAGGGAATAAGAAATCCTTCCGGAAAAAAACTTGACTGACATCAGTATTTTTCGACTACATGCTGCATGGAGCCAAGTAAAGGACTGCAGAATCGCTTCCTATCAACCAATTAGGGAACTCTCAGAAAAGTAAACCTTTTACCATTTACTTTGCTTGATTGGCAATTAAATAGTGGATTTGTTTACTCTAGCTGTTAAGACAGCATGTTTGATGCATTTTGAAATTTAAATGGCCATAGAACAGCAGATTTGCATGAACAGGATTGTCATTGCCATGCTATTTCGAGCGACTGATCATTTATATCCCACATTCACGTTTCATCTGCTTTTGGGAAAGAGGAATATTTTTTCTAATAATTCAAACTAGCATTTTTTCAATCATACGCCATAGCCCAGTTAGGTTTGTTTGCTTTTCACCGTCATATATTAATCATTGTAGGCCACTGAAATTGCTTGATTGTTATTTTGACCAAGTACACGGGATTTAGATTTAGGGAAGGGCAGAGCACCTGCAATTAGCGAAATCTAAACTCAGGCCGTGTACGGAACTGCGCACTAGCGTATTACTCACACTGCTCGCACTACCGATGACGTCAGATTTAGGGGATATGGTGTTTTTATTCATGGGGAGTGATTTTGTGTCCGCGAAAAGTTTCAGGATGTATGCTAGATCGAGCTGATATTTCGTGAGTGCATCGCAAATTCACTATTCAATTACCTGTGCTTGAAACCTTGTACTTTAACACTGACGATTTTGTCAGAGTTAGGGGGTAGTGTGTTCAATGATGCGTGGGGAGTGAGTTGGTGTCTGGAAGAAGTTCCCAGATGTATACTAGATCGTGAAGATATTTTGTGGGTGCATCGTATTGTAATGATCACTTCAGGTTGATGACGTCACGGGTGACCCCCTCACGCTCTGCCTTTTGGTTTCTCTCTGTGTTCACCTTGCGGTATGGACGTGTCTGTGTAGCTACCGTAGTGTTAACCATAGTTTTATTATTCTGTTTACTTAGTAGCACACCTAATGTCCACTCTGTGGTGCTTTATAGTATCCTGCGCACAATAAACACAGAAGACAGCACTATTTTACCTTGTCCGGCTGAATATCTTAAACTTTTCTGGGGAATAAATGAGAGGATCCCTGGCCGAATCCTTATAAATGGCGCCCGAACTGTGATTGGATTAATACCCTTGGATTTGTAAGTTTGACGATCGGTGGCCAGATAAGTTGGATTGTTTATTCTGTTTTTGGATTTTTCCGTGGTCGTTTGTTTCCCGACGAACTTAACGATGGGAACCGAGAAGCTACTAGCCTAGGCGGCTACGTAAACACTAGCATGCATGCTACAGCCCGGTGTTTCCCACGTATGGATAAGAGACAATAACGCGGCGGATTATTCGTTTTTTTTGTTGTTGCCGTTGGACTAAGTTACTTTCGGAATTTGTTTTGGATTACGTGTGACCTACGGCGTGTGACTTAAGACTGGTTTCGTGCATGCAAAGACATTGTTAGTGCAGGGACAGAAACGGTGCACTGGAGACTGCCGAGCTCAGCTCGGAGCACCTCAAACTGGACGCATGCACCGGATTGGTCGAGGCATCTCTGCCAACTCTTGCCACTACGATAAGACCGAAGTGGTGGCGCAGCACCAGGACTACACGCAACCGGGTCAAGAGCTAAGTACCTATACACTGATTTCATATCGTTCTTCGTTCATGGACATACTGTTGTGGGCGGACTGAAAAAAAAAAAAAAAAAAAAAGAAGCCCATTTACAGAACAGTGGTTTGTACTGCATTAGCTGGTACTTCTATTCAGTGATGGTGGACAAATAACTTTTTTTTCTCCTCTTCATACTTTACTACAATGGTGATTGTACAATGGTGACAAAGGGTATTTTCATGTGAATACTCATTTACATGCATATGTGGGAGTTTATTTATTTTGTGTGATGCTAATTTTCATGATTTTTCTTCTACTGGGATGATGGCTAGACGTAAGGAGACCTTTTTATGTGGGGGTGATGACACTGGTGAGTCCTTTGGAGTGCAGCATCTGTCTGCGCAGGTAGAGCGATTGCAGCAACAAGTAGACACATTAACACACGCATTTAGTATGTCTATTGATTTGCAACACAGTCTCCTGCAGCAGTTAGAGGGTCAGGCGACTGAGCACTCACAGCACTCACACAAACAGTTTACTGAGGCCAGTCGTATATAGTCCTCAACTCCTGCTGTACATACACTTCCCATGCGTGGCATGCACGTCAGCCATCCATCTGGTCATACACAACACTCACAGCACACACAGCACACAAACCCCACACTGGCCCCAACTGTGGCCAATCTGACTCACCTTCCTGGTCTTGTCCCAACAAAGTTTGATGGGGGCAAATCAATTGACCCAGAAGAATGGCTGCAGTCAGTCTCCTTATACAAGACGTCACTTTGCCTGTCTGATGCCAAGTTTTTTCTTGAATTGACTAGGCTTTTTGAAAATGAGCCCCAGAAGTGGTATTGTGCCATGCAGCCCCACCTAGTGTCTTGGAGTCATTTTTCAGAGCTTTTTCGTCAGGCCTTTCTGCCAATTGACAATGAAGAAAAAATCTGGAGGACAATTTTAGACAGGGTTCAGTCTCCCAATGAATCACTCCCCACTTTTGTTGCTCACCTAGTGACGGAGTTGAAACGACTGAAACAGCCACCCTCTGAACAGGAACAGATTGAAATAATTAGCCGACATGTGTCTGATCAGTTTCGACTAGCCCTTCATGCTGCTGGACCTAAAACCTTAACCGAGCTACTTCTCACTGCACACAAGCTACATGCTGCTCTGGGGCCCATTTCTTCCAGCAGAGGCGCAGTTACCCCTCTGCGTCGGGACATACACTGCTTTAAATGTCTGACACCAGGGGTCATCACTCGCAATTGTGATAACTGTAAAAAGACGAAGCAAGCTGGAAGTAGTAGCTCTCATGAAACGACATCGGAGCTGCCTCAAGGCACACCCAACAATGCAGGTGCTTCCGCACACCCTCGGGGTAACACAGGGGCACGGCCTAAAAAGTTCCAGCGAGCTGGGGACAGTAAAGAGGACACAGAGCAGAGGGATAGGGCACGGCCAGCCGAGGGCTCCCACACGGTCAGCATGGTACAAGCAGGCCCTAGGAGGTCAAAGAGCACCCCACTGACATCCATGGTGGTAGTCAACCAGGTGTCTCTAAAAGCCACCCTTGATCCTGGGGCATCCATTTCAGCAGTTCACCCCTCCACTCTTGACAAATGTGGAATAACAGAGGATAATGTTCTCCCATGGACCTTCTCTCCCCTCGAGTTAGCCGACTCAAAGCAATGTAACCCGTCTGGTGTGGTGTGGCTGCCTGTTCTGTTGCTGGAACACCTGTTCACTCATCGTTTTGCAGTGATCCCAGATCGGTCATGTCCCATTCTTTTGGGGACTGATTTCATGATCCAGGCAGATGTTCATATTCACCCAGCAACATGAAGTGTCAAAGTGGGTGACAATGCTGCTACAGCTCCAGATGTGCCGCTGGAAGAGTTTGAGGACCTGGAAGGACATGTTGCTAGTCTAACCTTTAAGAGTGACAACCCTAGCCTTGCCCCTGTGATAGATCAAGCAGCCTTACCTACTGCTGAAAAAGAAAAATTGTCAGATCTGTTAAATGACTTCTCACATCTGTTTGAAGGAAAGCTTGGACGTACGACTTTGGTGGAACACACAATTGACACAGGAACTGCAAAGCCAGTGTGCCTCCCCCCTTACCGTGCCTCACCTGCAAAAAGAAAGATTATTGAAGACGAGATTGAAAAAATGCTGGAAGGTGGGATTATTGAGCCGGCGTCAGGGCCCTGGGCATCCCCGATCGTGATAGTTGAAAAACCAGGGACGTATCCAAGATTTTGCGTTGACTTCAGAAAGGTTAACAAAAATTCAGTCAAGGACTCATACCCACACCCAAGGGTGGATGATTCATTAGATTTTTTAGCCCGTGGTAGATACATCTCTACACTGGATCTTGCACGGGTCTACTGGCAAGTCGCAGTTGCACCAGAGTCGAAACCCAAGACTGCCTTTGTGTCCCACAAAGGGCTCTATCAGTTTAGAGTGATGCCCTTTGGATTGTCAAATGCCCCAGCAACTTTTCAGAGATTAATGAATACTGTCCTGGCAGGCCTCATCCATAACTGTTGCATGGTGTATCTTGACGACATTGTGGTTGCATCACCAACCTTCCATCAACACTTGTCTGACCTCAGGAAAGTGCTAATGCGGCTGACAGAGGCTGGGCTCTCCTTGAAGCTGGCTAAATGCCACTTCTGCACCCCAAAGTTGCTGCACGTGGGCTACCTGGTGACACCGAACGGAATTGGCACTGATGGGGGTAAAGTGGCAGCAATTAATGACTTTCCCACTCCCAAGACGGTCAAGAATGTTCGCCAGTTCCTGGGAAAAACAAGCTACTACCGTAGGTTCATCTCTAGCTATGCCCGTATTGCCGAACCAATGATAGCCCTCATGAGAGATAATGCCCCTTTTGTGTGGTCCAGTGAGTGCCAGGACTCATTTGATCACTTAAAGCGAAAGCACGTCAGTGTGCCAGTCTTAGCGCTACCCGACTTCAACAAGGCCTTTACAGTCCATACGGATGCTTGCGATGTGGGGCTTGGGGCTGCGCTTACCCAGACAGGTGAAGATGGCCATGAGAGGGCGATTGCGTTTGCAAGCCGGACCCTCCACAAAGCAGAGCGGCCATACTCCACTTCAGAGAAGGAATGCTTGGGAGTGATATGGGCCTTAGAACATTTTCGGCCCTTCATTGAAGGCTCCAGCGTCACAGTAGTGACAGACCACAACAGCCTATGGTGGTTGATGGCGAGACCCACCCCCTCTGGCTGGCTGGCTTGGTGGTGCTTAAGGCTGCAAGACACAGACCTGGTTCAGCTAACCTGGTGCCAGATGCCCTGTCACGAAATCCAGCAACTGATGCCACTGAGTCAGTGGATCTGTTACCCCCCTATGCTACAGTTGCCTCTCTCAATCCCAGGCGTCAGCCACCTGTGCTGCTAGAGGACAAAAAAGGGCTGCAGCAGCTTCAACGGGCAGACCGGGTCATTGCGGAACTTTTTGCTGACCTGGAGAACGGCTCCTATGTAGACTCATCAGATTTTTGTATCCGAGATGGTTTGATCTACTACATAGACAAGAGGACTTCCTGCCAGCTACATCCAGACAAAGGCTTGCGTTTTTACGCACCAGAGACCATGCGGGGCACCTTACTCCAATACTTCCACGACTATCCCATAGCGGGTCATCTGGGGGTAACCAAGACCCTGGGGCGTTTACAGAGGCGAGTGTATTAGCCAGGTATGAGAGGGGAGGTGAAGAAATATGTCCTGCCCTGTGGGACCTGCCAGCTGTCGAAGCCAACGACCCAGAAACCTGAAGGCTACCTGAAACCAGTGGTGGCTACTTACCCGTGGGAGTTTGCTGGGGTGAATTTCATGGGCCCCCTCCCCAGGTCTGGCAGAGGGAATGAGTACATCCTCGTCTTTGTCGACTATTTCACCAAGTGGGTGGAGATCTGTTCGGTCAAAGAGGCAACGGCTGTAGTCACAGCACGCAAGTTCATCTCAGAGGTGTCTGCAAGGCATGGGGCTCCCAAACACCTAGTCTCAGACAGGGGCGTTCAGTTTGTCAGTGATTTTTTTGAGGCAGTCGTCTCTGCTCTGGGGTCAGACCACAGACTGACCATACCGTACCACCCACAATCTAATCAGATGGAGCGGGTGAACCGTACTATCAAAACGACAATCCGAGCCTATGTGGGACACAGACACAGGCAATGGGACCTACACTTACCTCTGATCTCTTTTGCGCTGCGGACCGCTCCACACCAGAGCACAGGAGACACTCCAGTACAGTGGCGTAGCGTAGAGGCGCTGGGCCCCGGTGCGAGAATGGCGCTAGCCCCCAACCCCCCCCCCCCCCCCCCCGAAATACATGTAAATCGTAACAGAGCTTTAGTTTTTTGAGGATTTGTACTTAACCTGAGTTATTTTTTAAACCTCGACTTTTACTCTACAACATTTAAAACTTAAAAATTGTCATTTTACTTCGTTACTTTGACACTAGCCACTTCGTTACAAATTAAAATATGAACGCAATTCATCGTTTAAGGTTTATCTGGATTTGGCGTCTTCGAGAAGAACAACGGTGCTCGGCAGCAGGGTATGTTAGTGCGGGGACACGGAGCTGCAAATTTATGCTCGTAGTTACAATATTCTATCACTAGATGAGCCACCCGCACCAGTTATTGGATATTCACAGAAACAATCGTCCTCTGTAGCCAACCACTTCAGCTACAGTGAGCCAGTAGGTATCCAAATCAGTAATTAAGAAAAATCAGCTTTCTGAAAAACGTAGACACCCATAATTATTAGGGCTATTAGAACCATGGACAATGAATATTTGCACTGCATCTCTACATCACACAACACGTTAGGCTATTTGAACCATGAACAACAGTGACAATACATTGCCAATCAAAATGCAAAAAAGATCCATACGGCTGAACAGTCAACCATATTTCCCTAACAGCACAACAGTGGCCAAATCAAAAAGTAAACAGATAGATAGACACACATCCTGGCACAGCAGCCATTTAACCACAACCGGCAAGCTGATCACTTGCAGTAGCCTAATAAAAAACTGCACTCACCCATTCAGAAGTTAACTCTGGGTGCCTTCTGCTCTGCGAAGTCGTTGAGCAAGAGGGCAATGAGGTGGTGGCATTAGCCTCTAAGTCTGACTGCTGCGTGTCGCCGCTATCATTCACAGCGCTAGCAGGAGCTGGATCTGGACCAGGTGACTGATTGAAAAATGTATTCAATTTCGCCAATTTGGAGTACCGTACATCGAGCTCTTTTTTTCTTTTCTGTTTTGAGCACCGCTTTTGTGCTGCTCAACATGGTGCTCAAGACTTTTCACCTCTGATACTAAGCTAATGGGTTAGCTCAGCTGATCTCTCAAAAAAGAACACTTCACGAGCAAGCGCGTAGCCTACGAAGCTACGATCAGAAAGGATTAAGTAAATGTCACCTAATTGGACAAACACATTTCCCTGCAGGCCATGTTCTTTTGAAAATGTTGAGAATAAAACAATCAAATATATGATTAGTACTTGTGATTATAACGGACAAAGTATCATTACTGAAATACAAAAGACATATATCAAAGAAAAGAGGAAAAATGGCCAGTATGCGTGTGGGGGAGAGGGGGTTGTTACCATGACTGTGTTGTATTAAAAAGTGGAGCAATATATTAAGTCATCAACTACCATGAATGATTATAATGGCTGAAGTAACACGAATTTCCCGGAAATGACATGAAAATACATAATTTTTCTAGATGTGTTGTGACAATAAGAAGAGGGGCCTAGCTAATCTCCGTGGGCCCTCAGCGCTTGTCGGGGCCCCGGTTCAGCGCACCGGCGGCACCGGCAATACCTACGCCACTGCTCCAGTATACCTCATGTATAGCAGGGACTTGAACACACCTCTTGACTTATGGATGTCCCCCAACCCAGGCTTTCTTAGCAGATTCAGTTGATGCCTAAAAGGCTGAACTCACTTCAGAATTGCAGGAGGCATATGAATACGTGAGAGATGCTTTGGCCAGCAGTCAGAGGACACAGGAAAAACACTACAATTAGAAGGATAGAGGTGTCTCATTCCAGGTTGGTGAGCTGGTGAAACTTAAGGCCCACCCTCGGTCAGATGCTTCAGCAGGGTTTACAGCCAAGCTGGCCCCTGTCTACAAAGGCCCCTACAGAATTGCAGAGGTAATGTCAGACCTGAATTATAAAATCACTAGAGTAGCAGATGGGGCTGAAGGTGGAGTTCACCATGTCTGTAACCTGCTCCCTTTTTTGCTTGGGATGGAGAGGACGAGTCGTTGGATAACAGGCAACAGTTGGGGGGAATTGAGGAACCAGAGAGAGAGGGCACAGAGGACCAAGAGGACTATGGATTTGACTTGTTTGGGGAAACAGAGCCTCATGCCCCATCAGTAGAAGCAACACCATTGCCTTCCTCGGAAGGGCCTGTAGTCCCACCCACCATGGCCTCCTACCCCCCGTACACTGACGATCAAAATCCATATGCTCACTCAATTCCAGCACACACATACTTCCTTCGTCTAAGACACACAGGCATATCTGGCCACATACATCAACAGCCGTCTTTGGTGGGAACATACCCATGCTCTCTCATACACCCCACACACATGGCGCCATTACATTTTGGTGCGCCTCACTGCACACCTCCACTTACTACTCAGGGAGATGTATTCCAGTCCTCCACACACCCGGTTCAGGGGCCTGAACACATACACACTTACGTGTTAGCGCACAGACCACCTACTTACCCTGGATCACACTCTTACTTTCTCCGCCCTCGACACTCAGGGTCATTAGTGTTTAGGATTGAGTAAGGTGTACATGTTATGACAAGATGCTGAACTTTAACAAAGGTCAGGTTTTTGTTTTGTCCTATGGGGGTTTTATTACACTGGTGTTTTTACGGTTATACGTTTTCAACATTTTGCTATGTTGTTATTTTAATTCCTTAAGAATGAGGAGTTCAAAGAATGTTGATGTATTACAAAAAACAAGGCTGTCAATGTGTATTGCGTTGGGCTATGGACACACGGAGCAGACAAGTGGGTTATGTGTGATGTCTTTATTTCCCTCAATTTTTTTGGTAAAATGTGTTAACATACTTGGTAGCATGAGTACAGTCCCTTGGCTTTACTTTTCTTTGCGGCTGAGGACAGCCCTCATTTTAAGTGGGGGGTATGTAATGATCACTTCAGGTTGATGACGTCACGGGTGACCCCCTCAAGCTCTGCCTTTTGGTTTCTCTCTGTATTCACCTTGTGGTATGGACGAGTTTGTGTAGCTACCGTCGTGTTAACCATAGTTTTATTATTCTGTTTACTTAGTAGCACACTTAATGTCCACTCTGTGGTGCTTTGTAGTATCCTGCGCACAATAAACACGGAAGACCAGCACTATTTTACCTTGTCAGGCTGAATATCTTAAACTTTTCTGGGGAATAAATGAGAGGATCCCTGGCCGGATCCTTATAGTATGCACACTATTTATACAAAAGTTGCCCAAGATGCAACGCGACGTAAACTGCCAGGAAAAAACTCGCTGAGAAATAATTAGAAGCTGGTTTAACTGCAAAACGGCCGAACCTGTGGGAGGCGACACGGCACCATCCAAGAGCAGCATCAATACAAATGTGAGTAAAATTTTTATCTTGTAATACGGGTTATATATGGTAAAATAATATATAGCTGAAGGTGTATTGAATGTATTATTTCAGAGTTGTAAACAACGTTTCCGCCCGGATATATACTGTCAGCATCAGCATACATAAATCGGGCCGTCAGCCAATGTAGCTAAAATGGGCTTATAACACTGCAATTGTTACTGGCGTATAAGTGTGGACTTCCAATGATTTTTCCCTGTAAAATACTGGATTTAACGACGCTCATCTTTCTCGTTTGTTTGTTTCTTATAGGGGCAGATGAAGATACAGGGTGCCACATCTCCTGGAGAGCCAGCAATGAGGCGCTCTTCACAGTGGGGTTCAATGCGGCGGTCAGAGGATTTCAGTATGTAAATAATATTATTGGAGTATTGCAACGTTTGGAAATGCTTATATTCAGTTTGGTCGATGTCACCGATGTTATGTTTCTGTAGAATGTTCATGAAGGAGCATGGCCTGGATGACAAGGTGAGGCCACGGTGGATAAAACAGAAATGGGAGAACCTCAAACAAATATAAAGTAAGTTGAAAAATCATATGCACTACAGTCAACACAAATGAAGCATGATGATGATGGGGATGTGAGTTTAATCAAAATGTTAACAAAAATGCTTTTTGTATAATTCTGTTCTTGAATTGGGGAAAAAGTTAATAAAGTTGAGGGGAAAAGGCAGCGTTGTTGATTTTCAAGAGAATGAATATTGGCCATGAATATGTGAGAGACAACAAGTGATATTAGAGTTGTGACCAGCTGGTTTATTGCATTGTGTATTTTCATATACTTTTACATTACTTTGGTCTGATTTTGCAAAACAGCCTAGCACGAGAGAAAAAACTGTCAAGTACCATGGAATATGCACACAAATTGCATTGCCTGAGAGAACCTAAATAATAATGGTAGGTGTTGCGTCTGGTTTTTGCTCCGCAGAAATGTATTAAATATTGCAAGGGAACATGAAAAAGTAAAATATCAACCAATGGACTAACTTCACGAAGACCCCTCTTTTTCAGGTGGCATACATGAATTGAGCGACTTCTTTTTAGCTTTCATTGTCCAGCACCATGTTTGAGGCAGAGACCTTTGACTTCTACACTTAGCCATAGGTCTTCCAGCAATGTTTCTGTAATCATAACTTATCCGCTAAGCAGGTGATTGGTCCACGTAGTTTTACCAGAGCCCTGTTAGCCAGCACGTTTCCAGGTAGATCAAGACAGGCCTTCATGATACTGTATTGGTCAGGATGGTTAAACCACCCGCTAAACTTCTCCCTGCCTGGCAGTGTTGTACTTCATCTGCTTCCACCTCTTATGACTCAGACGAGGGGTTGGATTTTTAAGAGGAAATAATAAAAGAACTATAATACAACTATGTACACTTGGGGTGAATCACTCTTAATAATTGAGATAAATCAGGAACAAAGAACTCCCTGGGCAGAGTAACACAAACCAAAAAAAAAAAAATCTAACAATAATCATGTTCTTGCAGCACTGCAATGGGAACATCAGGAGCAAACACCAATGCTGTAAGTCTGCCCCTGAGGGTGTCCCCGGACCGCTGGAGTGGCTCAGGGGCTTCAACATCATCCGTATCATCGCCATCATCCCCGTCATCCTCGTCTTTGACCTCAGGCTCCAAGACGTACCCGTTTTCGAGGCAGACGTTGTGCAGGAAAAGGCAGGCACATATGACCTCAGGCACAAACTCCAACTTCGCCTACATTGCCTTCTGGAAAATTAAGTGCCACCTGGTCTTGGAGTGCCACCAAATGCCCTCTCCACCACGCACCGTGCCCTGGAAAGCCTGGTGTTGTACCTGGCCTCCGCAGGATCCCGGGCAGGCTCCTGGAATGGCTCTGCCAAGCACCGGAATCCGCCATCGCTCAGTAGACACCATCCAGGAGGTGAGTACAGTTGGTGACCATACAAGGGGCTGCACCTCAGGACCCGGGCATCATGGACGCAGACACGGAAGCCCACCACCACACCCAGAAAGCGATCCTTGTGGTCGCAGATGGCCTGGAACTGGACAGAGTTGAACAGCTTCCTGTTGTAATAGTCCATTGCAAACTGCCCAGGTGGAACAATGCAGACATGGCAGCCATCAATGCTCCCTGCCACCCGCCCAAAGGCTGGGGAACCAGACAGCTGCTGGAACCCGGCTACAATCTCCTCCCTCTCTTCGAGGTGGGGAGGCGGATGAGCCCCCTGAAAACCCCCTGGATGCTCTTACTGACCCGGTGGATCATGTCATGGCATGTGATGCGGGGAATGAAAGGCCTCTGGCACGACCCGGTAGGACGTTCCAAAGGCCAGCCAGTACACAAACACCAACACCTCTATCGACTTCCCCCATCCATGGTCGTTCTCTCCCAGGAGATGGATAAGGCTCTCCAGCGATGACCTTCATAGGCGGAAGTCCTTCTGCAGGTCACCTCCCTCGAAATAGAGGCACAACAGGGGGCCCTGGGGATTCACCCTACAGTATAGCCCTCTCAAACCCACCTGTAAAGGACAATATTTTAAATTATTAATGGATTTTGTATTGAATGTTGTTAAATAATTTCATATACATTGTTAACTATTTAATGCAATTATTTACAGAGCCATTTTCTTAATTTATATGATAATGTAATAATTTATTAAACTTTAAAGAAAAGTGATAGAAGTAATTTATTAAATTTCTCATTGGAATATTTCTATGAAATTATTGCATATTGACTGTTTTTTAAAGATTAAATTCACATTTGCCATCTTATTATTTTGTATCTTATTTTAATTTAACTGAGCTCAAATGTTCCCCTTTATGCAGAATACAAATAAAGGAGTTTTTTTTCCTGTTGTGCATGAGCTTATTTAATGCTTTATCACTCACTATTTGTACCGCAGATACGGGCCAAAGTGGTTCAGTTTGTCACTTGTTGGTTGACTCCCAGTCTGTTATTGCGTTTCATTGGTTGTGCATTAAGGAATTTTAGTTCTACCCTTTTCCAATAGGGATTAAATGTGCTAATTTGGAAATGGGCATCGGTCTCTGCCTGTGGCCCTCTGCCTCAACCATAGTTAAGGTGCGGCTCTCAGTGGCGTCATCAAATTAGTATCAGTTCTGTATTTCTAAGTTGGTGGTGGTTCGCTTGTATTCAGTCATTGTTCAAACTCAAGTTTGAACTTGGTGTTGGGTGATGCTTGCTTACATAAGTCATTGATGCCTGAATTTTGATGGTTTGCAAGTTATGGACATACTTGCCCTGTGTGAATGAATTGTCCTTGTGCTTTGTCATTGAACACAGCAATCCAGTCAAGCTGCCAAAATGTATGAATGCTATGCTGTAAGTTCATTTCTCCTCCACTAGGTATGGCTTAGCTAACAAGTGGTAATCTAATGGTTTTCTCATTTACCTATATTCATTCAGGTTCTGAGAGTTATATTTGCATCTCATTGCAGATGGAACATTACAATTTTCAACCATGGGCGTTGGTCATTTGTGGGCATTCATAAATGCAGCCGACAGCATCAACGATAATCCAAGTGCAGTTCTCATGGCCTCATCAAAGCCGCGTCCTAACTTTACACAAGTGGGAGGTCTCACTTGCATGCGTGCATGTTTGTGGTCCGATTGGAGTAAGAGACGTGAACTGTTGGGCATTAATAAACCATGCTATTCAGGCATTATGTTCAAATGTTAAATGGGCAAGGTATGTGTTCATTGCAAATTGTCATTCAGTAAGTTGCTGTTAAATGATTGCAGTGTTTATTCTGAATTTGTCAAACCATTACAAATGCTATGCCATGTTTTCTTGTCCTCTCGCAGCAGCAATTTCCCATGCGCTACACGAGCACCAAGGTCATGTGCTGCCCCGCCGGCAGCCATCACGGATACTACACATGCATCCATATGATGTCCACTCATAGTGGCACAGCTCACTAGCGCTTGGCTAGTGTTTTGGTTATGGGTGCTCATTGCTTAGCTGGCAAGCAGTCACAGATACTTTACAAGTATCTACCTCACACCCACCAGCAGTGGCAATGTTCTTTTATTTAGATGGCGTAGTAAGCACAAGCGTTTGGCTAGCGCTTTGGTTATGGGCACACCTTGCCTAGCTGGCAAACAGTCACATATATTTCGCAAGTACCTACTTCACGTCCACTAGCTGTGACAGTTCTTATGCACTCAAGTAATATGGCAGAGAGTGAGAGTCCATTCTGGTAAGTAAGCACAGATACCTTGTTGGTATCTTCTCACGTCCACTAGCTTTGGCATTGCTCATTAGAGCTATGGTTTTGGGTGCACGTTGCCTAGCTGGCACATCATCACAGATGCTACGCGATCATCTCCTTACGTCCACTAGCTGTGGCATTGCTCATTAGACTTATAAAGGCAAAATTTTTCTTTTAAATACACAAAATGGTCAAGTAGACACTTGTGTATACATATATACATACAATATAATATGCTCATAACATGATATATACAAACATTCAAACATGGGATAAGCAATCAGCAATCACATTGTCAGCACCCTTTACATGCTTAATTTCCAAGTCAAACTCCTTTAAAATCAAACTCCAATTCAACAATCTCCGATTCTTGTTTTTCATCTTACTCAAAAACATTAATGGATGGTGGTCAGTGTACACAATCATTGGCTTTTTCCCTGTACAAACATAAACCTCAAAGTGTTGTAAAGAAAGGATCAAAGCCAACAGCTCCTTCTCTATTGTGGAATAGTTCCTTTGGTGGCGATTGAACTTCCTGGAGAAGTATGCCACGGGATGCTCAGTGTCATCGGAGTCACTTGTCTGTAGGAGCACAGATCCACAACCTTGGTCGCTAGCTTCGACCGCGATGGAGAGCGGTTTGCTGAAGTCAGGAGATTTGAGCATGGGGAAGTGACACAGCAGAGACTTCAGCCGATCGAAAGCTCTTTGGCACGATTCATCCCAAGTGAACTTTACGCCTTTCTTCAGTTGATTAGTTAGACTGTGAGCAATCTCAGGAAAGTTCCTGCAGAACTTGCGGTAGTACCCGATCATTCCAAGGAAGCGGCGCAAAGCTTTTTTGTTGTCAGGAACTGGGAAGTCCATGATGGCTTGAACTTTAGCATTTATGGGTGCCACCTTACCCTGGCCTATGACGTAGCCAAGATAGGTGACAGTAGCACAACCAAAGTCACTCTTGTTCAGGTTAACAGTCAGGTTAGCCTGGGTCAGGCGCTGGAACAATGTCTCTACATCTTTTAGATGTTCTTCCCATGAGTCACTCCATGTAATCAGGTCATTGATGTACGCACCCATGTGTGGCAATCCGGCGATTGTGGACTGTATCATCCTTTGGAACATGGCTGGGGCATTTTTTCATGCCAAAGGGTAGGACTTCATACTGGTACAATCCAGATGGTGTGGCAAAAGCGGAAATGCTCTTGGCCCTCTCAGTTAAAGGCACACACTAATAACCCTTCAATAAATCAATCTTAGTCAGAAACTTTGCTTGCCCTACTCTATCAATACAATCATCAATCCTAGGTATTGGAAACACATCAGTTCTAGTTACAGCATTGACTTTGCGATAATCTGTACAGAATCTAGTACTTCCATCAGGTTTTGGAACTAGCACACAGGGTGAACTCTAATCTGAGTTGGAGGGTCTGATAATATCATGTTCTAACATGTACTCAACCTCTTTCTCGGCAATCTTTCTCTTTTCAGGATTCATCCGGTACGGATGCTGTTTTATTGGCATCACCAACATCTACATCATGAGAAGCTATAGAAACTCTCTTTGGAACATCAGGAAACAGATCTTGATAATTCTTGATCAACCTCTCAAACTGATCTTTCTGTGAGGGTCCCAAGTGCTGGAGTTTTACATCAAGATTTTGCAACACTTCATAGTTTGACAATTTACATGAAAGAACTTCAGCTTTAATTCTAGGTTCATCATCTTGAAACTCCCTCTCATCTTCACACGTCTCGATCATAGGAGAATCTGAAGTGACAGCTGCAACCCTAGCATTTCTGTCATGATAAGGCTCCAGCATGTTAATGTGACACAACTGTTTTGGCTTTCTCCTATCTGGCGTCTTCACAATGTAATTGATATAATTTAGTTTTGTCAGAATTTCATAAGGACCATGAAATCTTGCCTGCAATGGATTGGACTGCAAGGGAAACAACACAAGGACCTTGTCTCCTGGTTTAAACTCACGGCTTCTAGCCTTATAATCATACCAAGTTTTCATTTTTCCCTGACTTGATTTCAAGTTCTCTTTGGCTAGGTCACAAGCTGCACGCAATCTTTCCTTGAACTTGCTAACATAGTCTAACAGACTGATATGCGGCTCCCTCTCTTGCCATTTTTCACTCAACAATAGCAAAGGTCCTCTCACTTCATGGCCAAACACTAGCTCAAATGGACTGAATCCAGTAGACTCCTGCACTGCTTCTCTAGCTGCAAACAACAGCAAATGAACACCTTCATCCCAGTCTTCCTCATGGTCATAACAATAAGTTCTCATCATTGTCTTGAGAGTGGAATGAAACCGCTCTAAGGCACCCTGACTCTCTGGATGATAGGCACTAGAAAGAATCTGCTTCGCACCTAGTTCATACACAACCTGTTGAAACAATCCTGAAGTGAAATTGCTACCTTGGTCTGACTGAATTTCCCTGGGAAGGCCAAACAACGTGAAGAACTTTATCAAAGCCTTCGAGATTGCAGTTGCCTTGATGGTACGTAGAGGTATGGCTTCAGGGAATCTGGTAGATGCACACATGATTGTCAACAAGTACTGATTTCCAGATCTAGTCTTGGGTAATGGACCAACACATTCACCAATGACCTTGGAGAATGGCTCCCCAAATGCTGGGATAGGCTGCAATGGAGCTACAGGTGGGTCTAACTGGTGTTTTCCAACTACCTGACAAGTGTGACAGGTTTTGCAAAAGTTGGAAACATCTTTCCAAAGCCCAGGCCAGAAGAAGTGTTTCATGATTTTATCAAGAGTCTTGTTAACACCAAGATGACCTCCTAAAGGTAAACTATGAGCAATTGTTAAGATCTCATTCCTGTTGACCTTTGGAACAACAATTTGCCTAACCACTGCCTAATCTGCATTGGCAGGGATATCAGGAGGGTGCCACTTCCGCATCAACACACCATCCTTGAGATAATACCCAACTGGAACTGCTTCTATTTCTTTATCAGGAAGGGCTCTCCTCTTTAGTACACAAATTTCAGGATCATTAGTTTGCTCCTCAATCAACCGCTTTCTGGACAGAGACAAGTCTCAGACACATCAAAATCACCAGACCCATCTGGCTGGCTGAAAAAAGTACTGATAAAAGTATCTGATAAGTCCTCAAACGGAGAAGCCATAGTAGGCTGAACAGAGTCATAAGGCGAACCACCTGAGTAATGACTATTCAATGTGCTGGATGGCACCACATCATCTACTTCTTGTGCCTTCTTGGCCATAGCACGAGTCACTGCGCAAGAAGGATACAGAGATGGGTCCTCATTACCATCTTCAGTGCTCGGCTGTGAAGTAAGATGTACAGGGGAAACTACTTTGCACCCAGCCAGGTCATTGCCTAGCAACAGAGAAACACCTTTGATAGGTAGACTTGACATAAGTCCCACCTTTACCTATCCTGTAACTAAATCTGACTTCAAGAGTATAGAGCGCAGGGGTACAGATACAGTCCTCCCTTCAATACCTTGTACAAGTATGAAATCCCCAGAAGCGGTCTCATCACGTAACTCCAAGGAGTCCATCAGCAAAAGTGATTGAGAAGCTCCGGTATACCTTAGGATATATATGGGGACAGGACTAGAATGCTCATTCAGAGCCACAAATCCCTCTGACACAAGTGGAAGAAATTCCTCCCTCTCAAAGTCAAGAGTATCAGGCTTCTTAGCCCCACAAGGAGCAGGCAATTTAGCAGATTGGTCATCTACTAAAATTTATTTTCAGTTGCTATTTTTATTTTTAGATGCTCCATTTGGAGTCTTTCTTCTCTATCGAATTTCTCTAATTCAAAATCTCTCTGTCTTGCTAATTTTTCTAACTCAAATTCTCTTTGTTTTTCTTCTCTTGCTCATTTTTCTAACTCAAACTGTCTTTGTTTTTCTTTTTCTTCCCTCTCTTTCTCTCTTTCTTCCCTCTCAAATTCTCTTTTTTTTTCTTTTTCCTCCCTTTCAATCTCTAGCATTTTTAATTTAGGTTCCATTTCTTTATTTGGATTTTCCACTGGAAACTGTTCCAGATCTCCTGGTGCAAACACATTTTCAGCAATGTAATATTCAACTATCTCTCTAGCCAGTCTTGCTTTTCGCATGGCTGGTTTTACCTCTGTCAGCTCCAAATGTCTGCATATTTCCAACAGTTCTGTCTTTTAAAAGATTTCAAAACCCCTACGGTTGGTGATGCCAAGAAATCATCCATTGCTGTTAATCTATATATATAGGAAAATAAAAAAAAAACAATTTTATAATTTGAAATGTTAAATTTTCAATAAATGAATCACACAATGTTCTATCCCGGACTTGGGCCCCCAATTTGTTATTACATTTACACAACAGCGAAGGATGACACAAAAATTTTAGAACTTGAACACATTTAATTAAAAAAAAAAAAAACAACTAACTTATATACTGACCAAGATTGAATACAAAACAGAAATATTTACAGTCCCTTTGGTGGGGTGGCTTGGTGATGTCCTGGGTGAGGAAAATGCTCTAACACAGGCAAAAATCCACTAAAAGCTTCACAGGTCTTAAACAGAATGGCAGGTCAGGTCACATGTATCCTTCTCCTTGCAGTTTCTCCTACTACCCAACTCCCTCAATTTTCCTCCTTATATGCTCTTTTACAGACCCCACCCACATTTAGACCTCTTTTTTTTATTTTCTGGGACTTGTCCCCAGACATGCCCGAAACATGTCCAAACATAGCTCCAGTCTGGGCTTAAGAAAAAAAAAGGTAAATGCTGCCATCTAGTGGCCTCTATTCACATTACAATATCAATCCAATAGTTGCAGCATTCTTCCATTTTGCATATGGGTATAAACTATACAGTTAATGATTAGCAGTGAACTCCAGTCCTATCTCCCCTACATACCACTGAAACTTCTCACTAACATGTATCCCTTAATACAACAGTTACAACACCACTACTGAAACAAGGCAATCAGAGATAGCAGACCTGGCCCCAGCCACGGGCTGACAGACAGAGTGACAGAAACACACACACACACACACAGACATGATCATTGCTTAACCTGGCCCCCTAGGGGAGGGGCCAGGTAATAATGTTATGGTATTTTGTTCAAGTGACAAATGAAAACAATTTAGATGCCAGATTATATTGCCAGTCAATATATTATGCCAAAATACCATATGCAACAGTGAATGATAAATATAAAAGCCAACAGCAACTTCAACTTATGTGAACTAAGTCGTATTTTATTAACATTGATCATTGCCAAAATCGGTTCAACTTACATAAGAGTCATATTCTACATTAACAGGGCTTCAAAGATTTTTCAGGCCATGACCTATCTGTGGAGGTATTGATCCACCAAATATTTTGATACAAAAAAAATAACAAAAATTATAATAGTCAAAATAAAGTGTTGTAAAATATGACCTAGCCCCCTGCTGTGACCCATTTAATGGTCTGGACCCCACTCTTTATTAACAATGCCTTAAAAGGTCAGCATGCAGCGCATCAAAGCACTAGATTCTGCCACCTCGTCGATAATGCCATCACTGTCAAGTTCCATCAATATTTCCTTTTCTGTTGACATCAACAGAAAGCGATCCTAGCTCATGGAGGTCCGATGTCTGTTTTTTCACAAACTTTAGTGTGGAGAAAGTCCTTTCACAGGCTACCTGTGTTACAGACAAGGTCAGCAAGAACTTGTATGCTAGACCAATGACATGGTAGGCATCTGTAAGTAAGTTGAAATGAGACAGGATGTGATAGCAGCATATGGGACAGTTCTTACAAGAGGAGCAGATTTTGTTCTCCAACTCCAGATCCTCAGCTGTCCTGACTTTATAGCCAAATAAAGGTGGCATCTTCAGTGTCTACCACTGCTGAGCAAGGCTAGTCAGTTCTGCCTGCAAGGTTGGAATTGTGGCACACTCATCAAATTTGGCCAGGCATTTGCTAAGCTCCCCCAGGGCTGTTTTTGGGAGCCCGTTATCCCTGATTTCAGGAAAGTTTCTTGGGTCCATGCAGGCAAAGTCGGAGCAGAGCACTGCACTTGCTGCATAACGACAGTGGATGCTGTCTGTGACTGTGTGAAGGATTACGTTATGCACTTTGATATTGTAGTCGCTCTCAACATCCAAACCAGATTCATCTTGTGCCAGTTCACCTGGCTAAATTTTCTTTTTTCGTTTGCGTTTCTCTGGGAGGGCAGTCTGGACTTAAACATTGCAGTCATCCAGCTCCTGGAGACTGCTGTTTGCCCAGTGCACAAATACATCTTCCACTTCCTTGACACTATCAAAGTCCCTGGAACAATTTCTCAGGCTGTCTGCTTTTCCCGTTACTAAACGCTGGGCAGTTAGTATGTCCATACCACTAGTCTGAAGATATTTTGAGACGGGAGATGTCACTTCAAATATCCTGAGGAATATCTGTGCTGTGAGTATGGTTTCATATCTCACAAGTACCTCCACATATCCTCTGGCCTTGACCCGTACAGCAGGCTTCATCATGTCATCATCTTCAATCCTTTTGATTGTGATCACCAGATCAATGAAAAGTACATGGTCAGGCTTTCCAAATGAGCCAAAAACTTTGCTCAAGGCTTGGTCTTTCGCCAACCACCGGGTTTCACCTATTGGAGCAAGCCGTCTCTTTCTCCTGTCTTCACTGACTTTCTCCCACAGGTGCATGCGTTTGTATGAGTCGCGGATGAAAACTGCTACATCATTTAACACTGAGAACAGTGATGCACTTTCCACAACGACTCCTGTGGTGTCTGTCAACACAAGGTGAAGCACATGTGCATAACACCATATGTGGACTTGCTCGGGAGACTCTCCAGTAAGCAACGCAGAAAACCCATTGTACTGTCCTTGCATGTTAGCAGCTCCATCAGTTGAGTTACCAACACAGTTTTTGATGTCGATGCTTACTTTAGCAAGGGTTTTTCTCACTAGCTCTACAAAGTATGCACCAGTTGATTCCTCACAATCAATGACCGCTAGAAGCCTCTCATGGATAACATCAGTGACATACCTCAGGACTATGGCACACTGGTCCTTGGATGTCAGGTCTTGGGTTGTATCCAGTTGGACTGAAAACATCCTCGCCTCCCTTACCTCATCAGCAATAGTGTGCTGGATTAAATTCCTTTGCCCCCTCCAGTCTCACGTGCCATCTTGCTCTGTTTAATGCAGTCATTGACATGCTCTTGTAGGCAAACATCATATTTGCTCAGCAGCAATATCATCTATAAAAAATTTCCATGGTCCAAGGCCATGTTTTCTAGGCTGTAGGCAGCTTCGTGTCTATCCCTTTTGTGGCTGAGGCCACGCTTACCAAGCACTTTGACTATGTTGACCACACGTTCCATGACTTGTCTTTTCCTCCTCACTTGTTCTCAGTGTACTGACATCTGCTTCTCTCTCACTAGACTATGGATGTCAGCCTTGTTAGCCCTCAGGAAATACATATCTGCATTTTGTCTGTGTAACTTGCTCTTATCATGCTCCTCGATTCTTTGGTGGACATGATTCCATACCTGCACGCCTCCTTTCACAAAAGCATTATCAGAAGGCTTAGCGAACATAAGACACGCAGAACAGTATAGTGAATGAGATGCATCACAATAAGTTAGCCATTTTCTATGTATCCCATCCTTGGTGTAAAACACTTTGGGAATGGCTTTTGTGGGATTTTGTTTTGGGTGGTACTGAAAAAATAAATCAAAATCTCCAGACTGAGGCCGAGCAAAATAATCAAACAGTCTCTTTGAGTCTGAGTGTCTGTCTGTGTCCTCATCAGTTGGTCTTTCCCTAGCACTGCTCCCTGGACATCTAATTGTCTTCTCAGTATTCTCAGCATCCTCTGGGACTGTAAGAGCAACCAACATAATCATTATATTGGTTTCAATAACCATTGTTATCAATATCATTTCATAAAAGGAAGATATTATCAAATATATGTTTTTTGTTCAAATGTCTCATAGCCATAGCCTATTAATCATATATCACCAACACATGGTAGATGGCCGTCTGTTCTTCACCTGTCAGTTGCTCTGAGCTAGTACTAGGCTCAACTTCTGAAGCACCAGAACTGCTAATATCTCCACCTTTGCATAGGAAACATAGAAATATATTTTAATATTAATTTTGCAATGGCCAATGCAAAGTTTACAAGCAATGTGCATAGTAGAAAGAATAATAAATGACTCTTCAACTAGCAAAGCCTACTAGGGCCAAGCCTAACAATTAATTGACAGAGGGACAGCCTTATTACATATGGCACATATGCACACATAGCACATGCCAGCTGACACACACACACACACACACACACACACAAGTATGTTTTTGGCATTCCTAACAGAAGTACACATATGGGACATACAATTTAAGGTTGGAATATACGTGGCAATACAGTACCACAACAATTCTCAGCAATATCCACAAGCACACTAGAATGAAGGTTTTACATAAGTAATGCCAAGGTTAAAGCTATACAGTACATAAAATGTCATATCATGTAGAATATCGACTGCTTTGTCTGATAATGTAACTAATATTATGTTAACAAGCCTGTAACTTGTTGCAAACAGACACTTGCAGACAGACACACAACATATTCCCGAAACATCAGCTTTCACATTAATCAAAACCAAACATTAACAGCTACAAGAACATTAACACAACCATCTGAGCAAACTGACAATTAAGTCAAAAAGTTTAAAAAAATCCTTTGTCAATACTGTACATAACAGTCCAGATAATGTTGCATTTCTGAAAGGCACATATTTGCAAATCTGTGCCTCACTGGCAAGTACTTTTTATGTGTAGCCTACAATATAACCTAACCAATAAAGACAACTAGCCTGAGTCCAAATCAAATGATTAATCAATTTACTATGAGGAGGGCCTTTGAACACACAGAACACGTGCATGCTGCACGCACTGAGAGACACAAGGCTGACTGTATAATACAGAATGGAAGCATAGCATTGACTATTATTCTAAATAGGTTCTTAGGAAATACTAATGAACTACAACCTAAATCCGAAGCTGGAATACACAATAGCTTTCATGTATGGGCCGGGATACTTAGCAGCAAGTCAGTAACAGACAGCAAACATATTTACATTATGTAAACGTGTACAAGGCGTCTGAAGAGAACCAGTGTTTTGTTTCTTTAAGCAAACTTACTGGCAGAGTCTGACGCTGACGGATCTTTTTTTTTTTTGATGGCGCCGTCATGGCAGGGGGGGAGGGCCTGAATAAGCTTGTTAACTTTTGGCATTTGGCCGCATCGTCTTTGAGTGCTTCCCTCTTTTTTTCTCTCTCCCTCTCCGCGCCGCCCTTCCTCTTTTTAGGCGCTTTTTCCTTTTTCATGCCGGCGCTTTGGGAAAACTCCCAAATCTCCCGTTGGCCAGTCCAGGCCTGCTCCGTAAGCATCTCCTCACATCCACTAGCTGTGGCATTGCTCATTAGAGCTAAGGTTTTGGGTGCAGGTTGCCTAGCTGGCACATCATCACAGATGCTGCGCCAGCATCTCCTCACGTCCACTGTGGCATTGCTCATTAGAGCTAAGGTTTTGGGTGCACGTTGCCTAGCTGGCACATCATCCCAGATGCTACACCAGCATCTCCTCACGTCCACTAGCTGTGGCATTGCTCATTAGAGCTAAGGCTTGGGTGCATGTTGCCTAGCTAGCACATCATCACCGATGCTACGCAAGCATCTCCTCACTTCCACTCGCCGTGGAAGTATACGTGCTTCATTAGCATAAGACTTCCAAGGTAAAAGCCTAACCAGTAAGTATTCTCATACCCTGCACAGCCGCTAGCTGTGGTCATTTTCACAAGTGCTTGGTGAGCACTTTGGTATCGGGAACATGTCGCCAAGCTGGCGCTCTTCACATCCACTAGCAGTGGCACAATCCATCCGCGCTTAGCTAGCGCAAAATGCTTGTAATTTCTCTAACGTGTGTATTTTGTCTTTCAGGTATTTTCATTGCGATGACTCCTTGGTCCTCCAAGTCTCTCCTTTTGGGGGGTGGCTTCGCCTCTGCCTATTACCCAGGCAGATTAGCACTCCTCCTTGCTGGAGGGTCCATGAGGACAGAGTCATCGCCAAAGACTTTGTCAAATTAATTTCATTGTTAATTCCATTGTCAAATAAATCTTTTATATTTTAATTCCGAAGTCTTCGTGATTGAAATGGGAGTGTAAACGAAAGTTAAATCACAAGACGGAGGAAGCAAGCAATCGGTCTTACCCAATCGCAACCCTTTATCTTCTATATAAATGCCCGTGACACGTTCTGTTTTGCTGTTTCAGAGATTCCGCGTCGCCCACCACCTCCCCATCACCACCAACTTCCGACTCCGGCCTCTTCAGCATCAAATCCATCCTCTCCATGGCAATCTGATGACCCTTCAAAGGGGGCGGCTTCACCTCTGCCTACTACCCAGGCAGATCAGCACCCCTCCTTGCTGGTGGCTCCATGAGGACGAAGTCATCGCCAAAGACTTTGTCAAATTAATTTCATTGTTAATTCCATTGTCAAATAAATCTTTTACATTTTAATTCCGAAGTCTTTGTGATTGAAGTACCCGTAGCCTAAATGATCCTAAGAAGTTTTGGAAAGTAGTTAAATCTTTATTTGGAGATGAAACCACAGACAAATTGCCTGCTTGCATAGTAAAAGATGCACGTATTCTAGCTGACAAATCAGCCGTTCTTAATTATTTTAATGAACACTTTGTCTCTTCAGGATCTCTATTTGAGTCCTCACCTCCACATCAATCTAATGTGCAGGGGGTTTGACTTCAATCACCACCTATTAATGCTGCGGCTCCAAGATTTTATCTGACACCTTTTGATGTAGCCAAAGTCCATATGGGCTTTACAGCAATTGGATCTAAGTAAATCTGCCGGACCTGACAATCTTGAGCCTTTCTTTTTGAGGTCAGTTGCAGACTTTATAGCTGAACCTCTGTGTCATATTTTTAATCTCACTCTTTCTGAAAATAGGATTCCGAGAATATGGAAGTCTGCTTATGTTCTTCCCCTGCTGAAAGGTGGTGATCCCTCTATAGTTAACAAATATAGGCCGATCTCTAAACTGTGTGTTCTCTCCAAAGTTTTAGAAAGGTTGGTTGGTGAACAACTTAAATGTTTTTTAGATGCATATGGTCTCCTCTCACAGTATCAGTCAAGTTTTCGTAAACATCACAGTACAATAACTGCTGCTGTTAAAGTGGTAAACGACATCATAGAGGCACTAGATGGCCGAAAAATATTGAGCAGCTTTTTTTATAGACTTGTCAAAGGCATTTGACACAGTCAACCATGTCATCCTAGTAGATAGACTCCACAAGATCGGCTTATCTAACCAGGCTGTGAACTGGTTCTCGAATTATTTATCAGATAGAACGCAGTGTGTCCAGGCCGCCGGGTCTTTTTCCTCTTTCCTCCCAGTGTTAAAGGGCGTGCCTCAAGGTTCTATATTAGGGCCACTGTTGTTCACAATTTATGTGAATAATCTTTGAGATAATTTGTCTGATGCTGTTTCCCATTTCTATGCTTATGATTCAGTAATTTATTGTTCATCTTCTTCAGCTTTAAAATCCTTTGAGTTGTTGCAGTCAGCCTTTGATACTGTTCAGACCCGTTTGACTCACCTCTAGTTAGTGCTGAATGCAGATAAATCAAAGAACATGCTATTTTTAAATGGCAAGCAGCTTCCATCTCACCTTCCTAGGTTGTCAACTGTTCATGGGGTTGAAATTGAAATGGTCGCATCTTATGAATATTTAGGCATTCTGATTGATGAGAACCTGTCTTTTAAATTGCACATAGACAAACTTGTTTCTACGCTCAAACTGAAATTGGGTTTCTTTTTTAGAAATAAGTCATGTTTTTCTTTGCAAGTCAGAAAACATTTGATCTCTAAAACTTTTTTACCCTTGTTGGACTATGGAGACCTGCTTTCTATGAACGCTCCAGATCAGTTTTTAAATAAATTAGATACTGTATTCCAATATGCTTTGCGTTTTATTACTGGTTGCAGCTATCGTGTACATCACTGCTCCTTATATGTCATTGCACATTGTCCGTCTTTGTATGTTTGTAGACTCACTCACTGGCTGACTTTTATTTATAAATCTATTCTTGGACTTCTGCCTGCATATTTGTGTCTACACATGTACAGAAACCTTAGTCAATATGGCCTGCACTCTCAGGACATCATACAGTCCCCGGGGAATTCCGCGATCACGGCGTTTTCCGCAGAATCTACACGTTACCGCGGAAACCGTGGAATTCACCGATTTCGCCGCGGAATTCCAAAATCTGCGGACACAAGCTGGTCAAAACCACGATTTTGTCAACTCACAGATGTCCGTTACCGCCGCCGCTGGACACAGCCATTTTGGGTGCGATTTTGCTATTCTGCGCATTTTTCTGCGCATCTCGCAGGACGTGAACTCTGGCGTGAACTTGACCGCCAGGCAGTGATAGCGTCTTTGGGGACAGATCTACTTTCTTTGCTTAGGTTGTGTGGCGTTTTCTATATGAAAGTTTAAAAATGGCAAAAACTTTTTGCCAGCGCTGCCAAATAAAATAATGCTAGACTACTTCACCAACTCTGACAGTGGCCTCGGTTAGTTGCTGGACAACGAAAAGATACATTTTTCGAAAAAAATAACAGCCGCAAAACTGTACGGTCAGGGAGATCGCTTATGGCAGAAATATGCAGATTTGATGGTATTTTATGCTCCGTAGGTGTAATCTATTTAAAATCAATTGCACGTTAAAATATAGACACTTTTAGGAAAAGTCAGTGACCCTTAAGGCTGTATTCTTTAATTTTGAAAAGTTATGACGCAAACAAATTTCAAAACGGTCAAAATGAACATCATGGCAGTTCTAGTGTTAAAACAATTACAGTATCTAGAGTTGTCTCCAGTTCAGGATTTTCTACTAGGCCTAAGTCTGTTCATATAATGTTGTGATCAAGTTTTGTCAGTCCCCCCCATTTCCTTGGGGATAATCATACAGTGATGAGGTTTTATTTTGCTTGTTTCAGATCTGCAGAGACTGGGTCGAAATGCTGACAGCGGCAAATATACCACTTTCCAAAACAGATCATCCTCTTGTCAGAAAGTTTTTGAACACTCGTGTGAAATGGGGGGGCTATCCCGGGTGGATACCAGCTACAGGATACGTATATGCCTGAAGCATACACACATGCAAAGTCAGAACTAAAGGAGAAACTGAAGGGACAGAAAATCTGCATTGCGTTTGATGAAATGAATGACTGTGAGGGACGATATGTGTTGAATATCCTCTTGGCTCCCACAACTCCTGATGAAAATGGCTTGCTCATGACATATTTAGCAGGAACATTCTTCCTAGAAAAAACCAACTAAAGCACTGTGTCACAGTCAGTTGTGTCTGTCGTAAATGAGTATGAGATCCCATTTGATGATGTAGTGATGATAGATACAGATAATGCAGCGTACTGTCTTAAAGCATATCGAGATGTGCTGTCAGGGCTTTTTACAAATGCACTGCACACAACCTGCTTGGCTCACATTATGAATCTGGTTGGAGAGTCATTCCAAGCCCCATTCACTCTTCTCACAAAATTTCTTAAGTCCTTCAAACATATGTTCTTCAATGCTGGAGCCCGAAAGATGAGATATCTTGCTTACATGAAAGAAAAGCACAATGGTCTGACTATCCCAATGCCCCCTGATCCAGTCGGAACCAGATGGAATAGCTGGTTTATGGCTTGCAAATACCATCTGAAATACATTGATCTCTATCCAGAATGGGTGGTCAGTGAACTGGAAGTGTCGGTGTCACCCCCCAACTCTCTTTGTGATCTCCGTGACATGTTCAAAGAAAAAGACACCCTCCATTCTCTGAAAGTTCAGTTGCAATTTGTGAGTGAGAAATGTGAACAAATAGTTCATTTGAATAAGGTGTTTCAAAGCAGAAGGCCCTGTGCCACTGAGGCATTTGATGCTCTGGAGGAGCTGCAGATCTTCTTAGCTTCCAATCTGCAGCTCACCACAGAAAGTTGTACAGTATATTTTGAAAGTGCTTGTCTTTCCCCAAAACTAAAACGTGAGCTCATCTCTCTGTTCGAGGATGCTTTTCAGAGTGCCCATGACAAAGTGCAGAAGTACTTAGATGGTGGGCAGCCATCTATAGAATTCCTGAAGGCAGTCAGGATATTTCACCCATGGAAAGTAGCACTTCTTTCTCACGAGAAGTCAGCATATGGGGCAATCCCAGGATTTCTAGAGATCCCATATTGAACAATTCAATCTCTACATCACCAAATTCGCTCCTGAGGTTGTCAATTCACAGAATGTTGCAAAACATGTTACTGACAATAATATGTTTTGTAAGTCAGTGGCAGACAGGGTACCCAAGTTAGCCAAACTGGCCCTGATCTATTCAAACTGTGTCACCAATTCAGCAGATGCAGAGCGCAGCTTCTCTCTTTACAATCTTCTGGTGTCTGCCAGGCGCAGATCACTAAGTCAAGAGTCTATTCGCTCCCTGCCTTTTCTCTACCACAACAAAAGTGTGCAGTGTGGTGCATTTGGAATTGATTTTCAGACAGTCCCAGACAGTCAGTACTAACACGTAATTTATACATGTGATGAAATGTAAATTTATATGACAGGTATTTTCATCATCCTTATGTGTTCATCTATTTACTTTCATCTTCTTTTCATTTTTTTTCAGTGTGAAATCAAGGTGATTTCACCCACTTTGTCTCGCTTTTTTGATATTGAAAATAGTCTTTACATTTAAGGTGAGTTTTTGTAATGAATAATTCAAGAATTAAACATCAAGAGCAATAATTGTGCATCAGATTTTATTGTCTCTCTACTTTGTTTCAGGAGATTCTTTAAGACTAAAAGTAAAGGTAAACTTCTTTGATTTTTGAATGAATGAGGGTTATACTTGGTTGCAAAAGGCTATCGCAGAATTTTTGCAGAATTGAAAATTTCTTGCAGAATAACCGCAGAATTTTGTTTTTTTGACCGCAGAATTTGGTGAGATTTTCCGCGGAATTTCTTTTTTTTTACCGCAGAAATCCATGGGGACTGATCATACAGATGCAGGTCCCGAGAGTCAGAACTGAACTGGGCAAAAAGGCTTTTAAATTTTCTGCCCCATCTACCTGGAATGAAGTGCAGAAGGACTTGAAATTGACATACCTTGTAACTCTGGGGGGATTCAAGGCCATTTTAAAAGACAGAGAAATAACCTCAATTGGATCTTGTGATTGCACTGTGTGATCATGTAATCCCACTCTTGTTTTCCTGTAGTGTGTGACCGTATTTACTTCTTGTGTGTTTGTTGTAACCATTCTGTTTTTTGTGCTGCCGTCTTGGCCAGGTCACTCTAGAAAAAGAGGTTTTAAATCTCAGTGAGTTTTTACCGGGCTAAATAAAGGATATTGATTGATTGATTGGCAAATTGGCTTTTCTCAGATTTAATCTGTGTGCTCGTGAATGTCAACTTCATTGTGTATCTCTAGGGTGTTTAATAAAAAATCACAAACGTTTATTTCCGGTTTCTCCCACATTTCACACTTATCTCCAGGTAACCCTTGGAATATTAAATTATCTCTGTGATCTCGGCTCTCTGCTTCCAAAAGTTCTCTTTAATCTGGGAAAGTTGTGCTTTCAGACGTTTATTACCCCGCCATGCCCAAAGGGGGAGAGCAAGGGGTATTGTTTTTGGTTTGGTTTGTTTCTGTGTGGGTTTGTTTCCTTGTTTGTTTGTTTGTTAACACTTTAGCAGCAAAACTAATGTCTAAATTCACCCCAAATTTGTTTTAGGGATTGCCACTGACGCAGAATAGATGCCTATTGAATTTAGAGAAAGTAGGTCAAAGTATGTGCAAGGGGCGGGGTTTGTTGTGCCTGGCACAACTTGTTTTCAACTTCCCTGTTCGTACCTGTTCGAGCTGAGTATTGTAATCAACCGCCATCTTGTCCACCTTAGCATTTAAGCATCCAAAGTTCCGATTCATAGTTTTGATCTTGTTCTGTATATCCCTCAAAATTGAGAGCACACTTGTAGTATCGCCACTGTCCTTATCGCCAGTGCTGATTCTAAATAATCAACTGTCATCGCCAGCTAAAGTTTGTTGTCTGGTTGTTGGGCCCAAGTTGACCTCAATATCGCCACATGTACTTACTTAATTTTCTTCATGCCCGGTGGGACATAAGGCGATGACGAGTTGCTTTCACCTCGCTCTATCCTTGGCTGCATGTTGTACCTCGCCCCAGGTCAGGCCCATCTCCTTCAGCTCAGCCATCACAGTGCGGCGCCAGGTGGTTTTTGGCTGACCCTGCCTCCTCTTCCCAATTGGAGTCCATCGTAAGGCAGTCTTTGGGATGCGGTCCTGGTTCATTCCGAGGACGTGGCCAAGCCATCTAAGCCGGCGGCGCTGGATCTCAATCACCAGACTCTCTGTCTTTGTCCTCTTGTAGAGTTCTTCATTTGAGATCTTGTTTGGCCAGAAGATGCGCCAGATCCATCGCAGGCACCCATTGTGGAAAGTGTTGATCTTATTCATATCACTTTTAATGACTCGCCAGCACTCAGCCCCGTACAGAAGGACTGGCTTGACCATGGTGTTGTACAGTCTAACCTTCAGCCTGGTGCTGTACTGGTTTGATCTCCAAACTAGTTGGAGTGCTGCGAAAGCGCCACAAGCGTCCCAAGTCTTGCCTTGATGTCCTTTTGTGCTGCATTGTCTTTGGCGACAAGGCTTCCCAGGTAAGTGAACTCCTCGATGAAGTCAAGTGGTGCTCTGTCTACTATGAGTGGTGCATTTGGTGTGGCATTGATGCACATAATCTGGGTCTTAGAGGCGTTGATCTTTAAGCCTACTTGTTATGCTTCTCATGAAGATGGTAAAATTTAGTGGAGAAGGCAGCAACATCATAGGCAAAGTCAAGATCTTCCAATTGGTAAAAAGGTGTCCACTGGATGCCTCGGGGACTATCTGCCGTTGTCCTACGCCACATGTAGCGAGAAGCAAAGCGATCAAAGTCAACAGTCGACTTTGCACCCACTTATTTTTATCCCATGAATTAATCAACAGTTGGACTTGTCTGGCTGACAAAATAATCCCATTTTAGCTCTATAAAAGGCTAGAGAAATGCCCATCTCATCAGAGCTCAAACACTTAAGTCTTCACTCAAGCTTGCAGATTTTCCAATGGTTTGCGATGAAATTTTTATTTTGCCCCCCAGGGTTGACCGCTGAAAACATATATCGATTTTACAAAACATTGGTTATTGTCTTTCCTTTCTCAAAATATTTTGCATTGTCTTTGCCGCCAGGCAATATCAAACAATAAAGCCATATTTTTTTTTCAATCCGACCGGATTTAGGACTACTCCGACTGGTCCCTGAAAGTCGGACCATCCACCCAGACCAGGGGATGATGGGCTGTTTAGTGAAACACCCAGAAAAAGTTGGACCATTTGACACCATCGGGGATAGTCCATCACTGGGTCGGACGATCTTTTGTGTTTATTGAAACAGCCCCCTGGTCGTGATCACCCTTGATTTTACGTTGTTTGGTTGCCATGTTTACCAGGTCTTTCCAAGTTACGTGAGGGGTTTTGCTATCAAAAAGATGTCGGGAATTTGGACAGGAATTCCCATCATGTTTCAACATGCGTCATTCGAATGCTCCAATCAGAGGCTACTTGTTGCCTAGAAGGAACCAACGCATGCAGCTCGGTATGAAAGACAGTGCATGCTGCACTTAGATTCTGTTCAACCAGCTGACACGCTGGATACTTCTGTTTTTTCTTTTTTTATTTCTCTTCATTTGGGGGAGGGCAGAAGGAGGGCACTAATGTTTTATGCAAGACAGACATGTGAAAGCAGGGCGGACCTAAATTAAAGCAGGGCAGGCCACCCTCCTTGTGTTATGTAGGGGGTACCCTGCACCAGATGTTTCTTTCTGACTGAGATTATACTCTCACAACTTAGAAGTGTGATTAGGGTCATTATCTTGTTACAAATTAAACCCCCCAGATAGAAAAAAGTGATTGAATCAACATTGTGACATTGTCAGGCTGAAGATTGCAATCAACATTGATGTCAGATATTTTTTAAAAAAAAATTGAAAGTGCTCGCTATGATCAACATGGAAATAACGTTGAATTTCCAATCCATTCTGACAATGAATCAGCCTTGATTTGACGATGATATGATCAACATTGAAAGAATGTAGAATTGCATCAACATTGATTCAACTATATATATGCATTGCATTATACATTAAAACAATGTTACTATCAAAGGCCATTTCAACACTTTTCAACCCTCCTCTGTATGCTTTTAATATTGTAGCGGTTGGTAGCCAGATAACACACCGAGTTGACAAGTAGCGTCACTTTAATGAAGAAGCTGTTGTTAGACCAGCCAAGCCACATAAACAGAACTGATAAAAAGAACAGGTGCATAGACATTTCACTCCCGAAGCCTGCGAAACTTCCTCGCTTCCTTCTGTTCCAACCCCCACAGTTCCTTGCACCCACAAAACCACCCCCACATTATCCCAGTAACCCAATCACAGAACATCAGCTTGAACGCAACCATAACATTACAATAACCCCTAGTAAACCCATACAATGAGTGACTCGCTACACTACCCCCCCCTTACTGAAGTCCTCGACCCCGAGGACAAAGTCCCTGAATCTCAGCGGCACACGTCTCCTCCTTCGTGGACGCCCCCGGGGCGTGGTATCATGAGGTGGGGTGCCCCCCCTGCCAACGGGAGGTGTAGATGGACCGGGGCTTGCCAGCGGAACCCCGGACCAGGCGCTCGCTGGGCTGGCTGCAGGATGAGTAGAGGGCACTGGGCTTGCATTTAGGACCCCGCTCCCGGCGCTGTCTTGGCAGGCTGTCAGACTCGGTTCATTGGGCGTGGCAGTTCCCGTAGCCCTCCCAGATATCGCGGAGCCCCTGTATGGTGCCAGCCGGTCCCGGTGGAGCGCGACCTTCCGCCCCTGGGAGGGTAATTGCACCCGATATACCACCTCACCCATGCGCTCCAGGATGAGACCTGGCCCCACCCAATGGCTGTCCAGTTTGGGGCATCTGCCCCTCTTTCTCTTGGGTGAGTAGACCCACACCAGCTCCCCAACGGCGAAGTGACGCTCTTTCGCACGCAGGTCATGGTTTCTTTTCTGTCGCACGCCAGCGACCTGCATTTGCCTGCGGGCATATGCGTGTGCCGAGTCCAAGCGATCCTGCAGCCGCTTGGCATAGGCAGGACCCGCGGGGACGGGCGGAGTGTCCGGTGCTCTCCCGAAAGCCAACTCAGCAGGCGTTCTCAGCTCCCGACCCAGCATGAGAAGAGCAGGTGTGCATGCAGAGGACTCCTGGATCGCTGTGCGGCATGCCATTAAAACAAAAGGTAAGTGCATATCCCAGTCTAACTGATGGTTGGAGGTCAATAGGGATAACTGTTCCCCCAGGGTGCGATTGAACCTTTCAACTAAGCCGTCACTCTGGGGGTGGAGTGGTGTAGTGCGGGTCTTTGTGATGCCTAAGCGGGAGCACATTGTGGCAAACACCTTCGACTCAAAGTTTCTCCCCTGATCACTGTGGATGGATTCTGGGACACCCAACCGGCTAAACATCCCCCCAAGCAGTGCATCCACTATTGTCTCTGCTTCCTGATCAGGCAGTGCGTAGGCTTCAGGCCATTTAGTGAAATAGTCCACTGCAGTGAGAATGTAGCGGTTACCTCTCTCTGTGCATGGCAAAGGGCCCACAACATCGACCCCCACGCGCTGCATCGGCTCCCCCACTGGAAACTGTTGTAAGTGAGCCCTGGACTGGCCCTGTGGGCCCTTGCGAGCAGTGCAGAGGTCACAGCACCGGCAAAAGTCCTCCACATGAACTCTCATCCGGCCCCAGTAAAAGGCCTGACGCAGGCGACGAAGAGTCTTTGTCACGCCAAAGTGCCCTGACCCAGCAGTGCCATGCATGGCTGCCAGGACCGTTTCCTGCATTCCCTTGGGCACCACGATCTGCCATCTCTTTTCCCCAGTAGCTGGCTCCACCCATGCTCTCTGGAGAACCCCATCCTGCATCCGTAGGTGTGAGAACTTGGACCACAGTCCTTTTGTCCATGGGGAGAGAGCGGCCACCTCCTCCCACGGGGCCCGCTGCTGTGCCTCCACCCATAACACCACCGGCTGCAGGTCTGGGTCTTGTCGCTGTCCTTCCGCCCAGGCCGTGTTGTCCACCACCCGCAGTTCCCTGCTCAGCTCACATCGTACCTCTCCACCCGCCTCCTGCACCAGCTCCTGTTCTCTCTCCTCACGGCGATCGCAGTACCGGCAGCCGTCTGCACTACACGGCCGCCGGGAAAGTGCATCTGCGTTGCTGTGCCTCGCTCCTGCCCGATGGATTACCTTGAATTCGTAGCACTGCAGTTCCTCCAGCCAACGTGCCAGCTGACCCTCTGGCTCTCGGAATGTCATGAGCCACTGCAGGGAGGCATGGTCAGTGCGCAAGGTGAAGGGCTGGCCACACAGGTAATACTTGAAGTGTCGAATCGAAAACACTGCTGCAAGCAGCTCCCTCCGTGTGACACAGTATCTCCGCTCTGCTTTGCTCAGGGCCTTGCTGTAGTAGGCGACAACCCTCTCACCTTCAGGCCACACCTGTGACAGGACAGCCCCTACCCCCTCCCCACTCGCATCTGTGTCCAGAACAAAATGTAGATCAGGGTCAGGGGGTGCCAGGACTGGTGTGCTTGTCAGGGCCTGCTGCAGTGTGCGAAAAGCCCTGTCACAGTCATCTGACCAGAGGAATGGCTGCTCTTTCTGCAGGAGTCTGTACAGGGGAGTAGCGATGCATGAAAACCCCCGCACAAACTTCCTGTAATAGGAAGCCAGTCCCAAAAAACTTTTGAGCTCCTTCTGGTCTGCAGGGGTCGGCCACTCATGTATGGCTCTCACTTTATCCTCTGCGGTGCCGATTCCTTCGCCCCCCACCCAATGCCCCAGGAAGGTCAGCTCCCGGTGCAGCAACTTGCACTTTTCGCGGTGCAGCTTCAGCCCGGCCTCCCGGACCCGCTGCAGCACCCGTCTCAGTGCAGCCCTAGCCGTGTCGAATGAGCTGCCATGGGCTAGGATGTCATCGAGGAACACCAGGCATTCAGAACGCGGGATACCTGCCAACACCCTCTCCATAAGGCGTTCGAAGGTGGCGGGAGCATTGCAGAGTCCGAAACAGAGCACTTTAAACTGCCACAGTCCATCCCTCGTGCAGAATGCTGTCTTGGGCCGCGCCTCTGGAGAGAGTGGAACCTGCCAGTATCCACTCCTGAGGTCAAGGGAGGAGAACCAGGAGGACCCCGCCACCAGATCCAGGCACTCGTCCACGCGTGGGAGGGGAAAGGAATCTTTTTTGGTGACCGCGTTGAGCCGACGATAATCAGCGCAGAAGCGCCACTCACCCCCCTTCTTTGGCACCATAACCACTGGGGATGCCCAGGGGCTTTCAGACGGCTCAACGATGCCTGCACGGAGCATGTAGGACAACTGCCGGTCTGCTGCTTCCTGTCTGGCCAGGGAAAGGCGGCGGGGACGCTGTCGTATTGGTGCAGTGGTGCCTGTGTCTATGGAGTGTTGCACCAGGGAGGTCAGACCCAGCTCTGTCTCGTCACAGGAAAAACAGTCATTGAACTCAGTCAACAGCTGCCACAGCTGCTGCTGCTGTTGTGCGTCGAGGCCGTCTGCACTCCTTTGCCATACCTCACGCAGTGCTCTCTGTCTTTTCTCATCCCAGCCTGGTACAGTTCCACAGCCCCCTGGCTCCGGTGCAGATGACTGTGGTGTGCATACTGTAACAGCTGGGCCACAGGCGGCTTGCTCCGCCCCACGCTGAAGTTCATGGGGGGTTGCTTCACTGGTAGCTTCCCGCCCCCCCGGCTGGGCCTCCCCCACACAGCAGCTGTGGGATCCTGGTGACAGCGCTGTTGTATGGGTATCTAGGGGCCTCATATTCACTACCTGTCCATCACTAAAACTCAGTGTGGCTTTACCCAGGTCCAACTGGCAACCCTTCTCTCGCAAAAAGTCCAGCCCCAAAATGCAAGGGTCTTGTACCTCTGCAACCCACACAGTATGCGTCATGGTCCGCCCTCTGTAACTGTAGATCCCGTGTCAACCAAGGCTGTGCATGGAACCCCCTCTACGCATATGGGAATATGGCAAAAGTCTGAAATTGAAGTCCTTCCCACCACTACCACGCTCTGCTCCCCATCACTGCGACCCTTGGGGACCAAAGAGGTGGTAGTGCACAGGACATTGTCCTGGGGTCACACAGTGTCCCGCCTACTGTGACCCCGCCCCGTTTTCCGCAGCTCTAGCCCGAGCGGGGCAGTTCCTCTTCAGGTGCCCGGCCTGACCACAGCCCCAGCAGAGGCGTGCCTGGCCCTCCGGCTGTGTCTGCTGGGCTACTGTCTGATTCTGATGGTGGCGCCCAGCAGGTAGAGTGAGCCCCCTGATCATTTCAGCCACCTCATCTACCCATGGTGGCCGCTGGACAGTCATTTCACACTCCCCAGCTGCCCTAACCAGAGGAGTAGCACCCTGTAGCGCAGCGCCCATCACCATCTCTCTCTCCAGCGCATACTCCAGTGCATCTGTCAGTGTGTGGGGGCGGGCTAGCTGAGTGTGAACACGCAGATCAGGGGGGAAAAGTGCTCTGATGAACTGATCACGTGCCAATTCAGTTTGCACGGTGTTGGGCATGTGTGCATATGCCCGTCGTGTGAGCCCCTCGATATCATTTGCCAGGGCCCTCAGTGACTCCCCTCCACGCCTCTGACGTCCGTGTAACTCTGACCTCAGGAGCTCGGACCGAAAACATTGCCCAAAACGCCACCCGAGCGCACCGGTAAGCGCGCTGTAATTAGCCCTCTCGCTCGGATCCAAAAGCAGCAGGCAAGATAAAGCATCGTCCGTGAGACAAAGAGCGAGCTGGAGTGCTTTTTGATCATCAGACCAGCCACTTGCACGAGCCAACAATTCAAACTGAGCCTGGAAAGCATCCCAGTCTGATTTTCCCGCATATTTAGGAGTTTTTATCCCTACCGGTAGGTTCAGACCACGAGCGCCGCCATTGTTGTTTACATCCTGGCTCGGAGCATTGTTTGACGTCATTGGTGCACGAGGGATAAAGTCTCCACTCCTTAGCCCAACTCCGCCAGCACGCGCGAAGAAAGGATTCTCACCGGGCGCCGACTCGCTTTTTACCTCGGGAAATTTCTGACGCGTGTCCAGTCCGCTCCCCATCTCCGGTGGAGAATAAGCATACTCGTCGTCCTCCTCCTCCATTTTGATAATCACGTTGTGATCCATCACACGTAGCAACAGGGAGGTAGCAGCGATGCTAACCCTCCTCACACACCGAACTAGACAGCCGAGGTAGCTAAATGAAAGTTTACTTCTGACACCAGTTGTAGCGGTTGGTAGCCAGATAACACACCGAGTTGACAAGTAGCGTCACTTTAATGAAGAAGCTGTTGTTAGACCAGCCAAGCCACATAAACAGAACTGATAAAAAGAACAGGTGCATAGACATTTCACTCCCGAAGCCTGCGAAACTTCCTCGCTTCCTTCTGTTTCAACCCCCACAGTTCCTTGCACCCACAAAACCACCCCCACATTATCCCAGTAACCCAGTCACAGAACATCAGCTTGAACGCAACCATAACATTACAATAACCCCTAGTAAACCCATACAATGAGTGACTCGCTACAATATGTCTAATTAAAAAATAATCACTTTATCACTCTTTTTATGGTATAGTTCAACAAGGAGAGAAGAAAATCCGCACACTGTTGCTGCTCACCGATTTATTAAACACAACGTTTCGACCTCACACGGTCTTCGTCAGGTGTATGTGTCTGTGTCTGAGTGACAGTTCTTTTATAGAACAGGAAGGGGCGGGCTTAGTATCAGGTGAAAAAACATCAATGTTCCACAACCCCAACAAGTCAGAAAACAAACACTTAATAATATACAATGACATAAATGTCCCAAAAAAGTATTGAAAGACATATATAAAAATATATACATATCACCAGTACCAGTGTAGTTTCACCGGATAAAAACAAAAATATACAAAAGTAATGGAAAACATTACTACCCAAATTTTATGTCGAACTCCTCATTCAGCCCGTATGGGGACATAGTATTGAGATAGTAGATGTAATATGTCTCTCGGTTGAGGTTGAGAGGCCTCTAAGAGGTGGCAACCATGAGCGCCTACTCTTACAACGAGAGACATATTACATCTACTATCTCAATACTATGTCCCCATACGGGCTGAATGAGGAGTTCGACATCAAACCCTTTTTATAAGATGACTATTTCGAATATTTTCGAATATTCACCTATGAAATAATTATAATCAAGTATGGGGTCCCCCAAAACATGTCCCTGTAAAGTGGGGTCTTTGTATAAAAAGGTTGAGAACCACTGCAGTATTGCATACTTAATGGACCATTTCAGTATTTTGACCTTCGTCTGTTTGTTTTTTAAGTGTCTTATTTAAAAAATAATCATTTTACTCATTTTACTCAAAAATAATAATTTTTATTGGTGTTTTAAAGTTCTGCGGGGGTTGCTCCAAACTAAGGGTTTGGCCTTGCAGTCCCTACCCTGCTGCATGCCTTCACCTCCACCTTGACGGGCAACAGGTGTGGCTCGTTAAGGTGGAGGTGAGGGCAGAGTATATTGCCTCTGCATTATATTCTGTTCTGGCATTTGCAACCTGCGCTGCTCTTTATTTAGCTCTGTTTTGTTTTTATAAATTAAACCTCCAGTTTTTTCTAACCAGCCTGGCATTTGAGCCTTTTGTTTATTTAGGCTCTTGGTCCTGTCTCCATGACATATGGGTTGTTTTGTAAATCCATGACACATCACTGCCATTCAGGCATATGGCAGAGATATCATTGACTAGAAGACTACTTTTGCATGCTCCTTGTTGAACTATAAGTAGTGTGTGGATGCGCGCACATCCAATAAACAGGTGCTGGATCAATAAAGACTTACAGAGAGAGAAGAAAATCCGCTCACTGTTGCTGCTCACCGATATATTTTGAGCTTGTAGATTGGCTTTTCCCGCTTTTTTTTAAGAAACCAAGGTTGAGAACAGCTTCTTTACTGCATGCTCTATTAACAAAAAACAATAAAGGAGACCATTATTCATTTAGTTATTTATTAAAGATTCAAAAGAAATTATACTTTTGTACTTCTTTTGTATATTTTAGCACACACCTATTCTTGTGATCTTTTAAGGTTTCCTGTCTGGCTTGGGTGGAGGAAGCACCTTAGGGAATTATCTGGCCATCTGTTCTCTCTCTCCTCCCCCCCAAATTGCAACATTGAAACGAAGTCAATTCATTGTAGGGCATTCCAGCATTGAAAAAATCATCATCTGTACTACATTGATTCAACAACAGTTTTTCAAACGTTGAAATGGTAAATGTAACTAAACATTGAATCAACATGGATTTTTCAACCTCCACCAAAAATAACCAATCTCACCAAAATCCAACATTGAATTAATGTCTTTCGCTATCTGGGCCCTGACCAATCAGTCCCTTTCTGGATGGCAAATGCGTGCCTCACAAGGATGCTTTGATACTTCTTTTGATCCATGATCACCACCTCCTTTTGAGCAGGCTAAACCCGAATGACTATAACCACCTCCATGCTGTAAGGATGGGGTTAAACTCTATGGCGAATGTTAGATCTGTGTCATTCATCGGTCCTAAGGACTTGTGCCGCGTTCATCAACTCAGAGGTCGGATCTTAACAAGTTGAAAACTCAGACTTCTGACTTCAGAGCGTTCCAGGCGTATTGTGTTGGACGTTAACAAAATAAATGGCAGTCAATGACAAATGAATGTTCTCCTGGCAAGCGGCAAGAAAATCATACGCGGATAACTTCAGCCTTCTGGTATATTTCAATTAATAAGATGGGATGAAACGATGTCTAAGGTAAAACGCCTTTATATATTTAATTTTACATGTTTATATTCTCAAAAATAAATCGCCTTGCCGAATGTCAGTGTAGCTGAACGCTTCAGTAGCATTGCTGTGGCTGTTCAGTGGATGCTGCCATTTTCGTGCGACGTAAGATGAACCAATCTCAGTGAAGTCGGAGTAGATTTTTTTCCCCTGAGTTTCCAAGTCGGAGCTCCGACTTTAGTGGCCGATCCAGTGCACTTTTTCAAGTCTGAAGTCAGAAAGATCCGACCTCTGAGTTGTTTGGAACGCAGCATTGCTCCCGGTCAGTTGGTATTCAGTCCTTGAATTTTTTGGCAAACTAAAGTCTTTTTTTGATGCTGTCAGCTCTAAGAAGGGTTTTGGCAACAACACAACCAATCAAACCATTTTCACACAGGCATCTGAAAATAGAAGATCTATTTACTTTCATCTCTTCACTTCTGGTGCTATAAATATCATCATTTTGTTGTCGTGCTGTCAACCGTTTGTTTTTACTCATCATACTCAGATAACAAACATCAGAGGAGCTTCTGTTTAACACCTCTACTGCAACAAGTTTTCAGAAAACTAGTGCATTTGAAATGCTTGATGGTGTTTCTTCCAGTGCCATGGCAGCATTAAACGTCTTCAGCAATTTTTCAAAGAGACCAATCACCACAATGCAGCTGCAAACCATCTCAGAGAGCTCCTTTCATGCCATTGTGTTTAATTCTGCTGTATATATATAAATATAATGCGATGCTGCTCAAAGTTTGCGTCACCTTATATCAGTGGTTCTCAAGTTCGGTCTTTTCTCAGAGTCTAATTTGATCTGTGTAAAATGTTTTCACCTGAAAATCCAGCACAATATGTTCAAGGGTTTTTATTTTTCATAGCAGAATGGATATGTCCATCCAAATGTGACTTAAGATGGTAAATAACTGCTCAAAACATGGAATGCTGCTAATTTAGACAAAGTAACAGCTGTTTAAAATCCTAGAATTGCAATTGTAGTTGGAACAAAAACCAGCATACACTGGGGGGCGCCAGGACCGAACTTGAGAACCACTGCCTTATATACTGGAACAACTAGTATCAGAGGTGATTCTGCGGAAGAATGTTGCCTCACACCAGTTTGAACAAATTTTACTGACAAAAATCATCAAATTTGCCTTCAAACATGCATTCATGCTCCTCAAGAGTCAAAAAAAAAAATTGGGAATGATTTTTTTTGTTTGCATTGACTACAATAGTATTTTTCCATACATTTTCACAAAAAAATTACAGTTAGTAATAGGACCCCTTTTAGACGGAAGTGGTGGTTAATAATTATCACAGTACGCTATTGCATTTGAAACGTTTCTACTACTTCTACTACTAATGAGAAGCACATTGCTGTTGCCCGTGCTTGTTTCAGTTTAAATCTCAATAAGTTCAATAGGTCACACCTTTGTGTTGGCAAGTCAGTTGGTCTATTATTTAATGCTTTTTTGTTACGTTTTGTTGGTTGAGTCTTCATGGTGAAGGTACATTTTTATCCCCCCCGGCATATAATGCAGGGGGATATACCGATCAGTGTGTCCGTCCGTCCGTCCGTCCTTCTGTACTAAAATAGTTTCCGGACCAGAACTCGAAACCTATACCACTTACAAACACCAAATTTGGTATGGAGCTTCTCCTTATGGTCTAGTTGTGCCTTTTGGGGGTTTCGGTCCGTCCGTCTGTCTACACAACCTGTAGGTTACACAACCTGCAGCCGGGGGGATCCGCCATTGCCAGATAGCTCTTGTTTTCTGACAGTTAATGAGGCTCTAAAACATGATTTATTGCTATGTTTATTTCGGAGAATATACTGTCTGTTAGTCGTGAATATACCACTTCATACAGTGAAATCCATAACAGAGGCATGAGGTGTCATGGTGTTGGCCTGCAGGCCCTCCCCCCGCTGCATTCTTCGCCTCCACCTTAACGGGCAACAGGTGTGGCTCGTTGGGGTGGAGGTGAAGTATTAGCATTTAAGGGTTGGCAGCACCTTACTTTGGTGCAGCAGTATTTTGAGTCTGTGTTCTGGAGCCCTGGCTGTTTCTTGTGGTGCTGCTCTCCTCCGGGAATGTTTTTACCATTTAAATTAAATATTTTATATTTTTACTCAGCCTGTGCGTTCGGGTCCCTAGTTCTGCCCTTGGTTACATGGTCCCTGTGCCTGCCGGCTTCATGCCTTCTGCCGGCGGGGGCAAAACCATGACAGAATACTGTTGCCGCCAGAGTGTGTTCCGGAGGAGGGGGCTCTTGGCTCGCCAGGCGGCGTGCCTAGAGGGGAGGGTCCTGTCATGGTGTTGGCCTGCTGGCCCCCCCCCCCTGCTGCATTCTTTGCCTCCACCTTAACGGGCAACAGGTGTGGCCCGTTATATTTTTACTCAGCCTGTGCATTTGGATCCCTAGTTCTGCCCTTGGGTGCATGGTCCCTGTAACCGCAGGCTTCATGCCTTCTGCTGGTGGGGGCAAAACCATGACGTGTGGAATACAATGAATTTGAAGACATGAAAAATTAAGAAAGCATCTTAGTCTAGTAGGCTACTAATCCCTGTAAAAAAATCTCTTACTCAAGTAACTTCCCTTAGTGACAGTTATAATACTTGTGTGAAAGTAATCAGTCCTATGCAACAATTTTGAATGTTTTGCACTGTGCTACTTTAATATAAAGACATTTCAATAAATTAATTTTAACAAGTGCATTGAATAACTTCATTCCTTAATAACTCTAATCACCCACACATGATAGTCTAAACAATCTTATTTATTCACCGCTCTGTAAAAATTGAAAAAGTTTATTTATGCAGTTCATCATTTAGCCTCTAATATAGTGTCCTCTTTTCCAACCCTCAGGTCCTGAAGCTACTTCAGTGGATGGACTTAACCAAAAATATTTCACTGAGGACCATAGTTATGAAATAATAGTTGACTTACTGAAAACCAAACACAAAATATCAGTCAGTCTTCGCAATCTAGAAAGAAGACTAAAAGATGCAGGCCTGACCAGAAGGATCAACTACACTCCAGTTGCTACTGTGCGGGCAGCTATTTCCGGGGAGCTAAAGGGATCAGGCCAGCTTTTTAGGGGCATAGAGCGATGTGGCAGATTCTGGAAGAAAAACACTCTCTTGTTGTCAGATGAGATGATGTGATGTGCCTAATGGCAGAGCTGGATCCATGTGGAACATTGAATCGCAGCAGGTCGAAGGGCATATCATTCGATGGGACCAAACGAAACCTCGCATGTTGATGGGTATGATGAATTAAAACCTTTTAGGAATTGCCATAAGTGGCTGAATTGATGGCTTCTCCAGAAAAATTATGTGGCTGAATTGTGGAAAGACCAACAACGACCCTTAAGTAATTGTTCAATACTACATCAGCTGTGTAGTTGAGCATGGAGTTTTTCCAAAGCGGCTCCGCACTAATTGCGGCACTGAAAATGGAATAATGGCCACCCTTCACTGTACCTTGAGATCAGAGCATACAGATGAGTTTGCAGGAGCTAAAAGCCACATGTATGGCACTTCAACATCCAACCAGCGGATTCTAAGCTGGTGGTCCTACTTCTGGAAACAAAGGTTTTTAGTGCTTTTATTTCATATATGGTTTACTTGACCCTGGATTATTGTATGTGCTGTATGCATTTATTATATGCCTGCTCTGCATAGCAGAGAAGGCGTATATTACTATCTCCCTCTTCTCTTTTTCTCTTTAAAATTTTCTTCTGCTGCAAAATTTCGCCGCGTAACTAGTCCCGCAGCTTTGAGAAAACCCCAACGTATCATATATCAAAATGTGCGCATCGTCCGGGAATGGTGCTATGACTTTTTATAACCAATTCGCATTACCATGGCGAAATGAATTGCAAAAAGCGACGTTGCTTATAATGGGAAATCCCACCCGCGAGGTCTCAAAAAGTCACAAAAGTCACAAAACTCGCCCGAATTTGAAGCCACGTAACTTCGCCATACTCTCACCTAGAAAGGTCATTCAAAGTTTAAACGGGTCACACGACCCTCAACATTTTTGGGTCTGATCAGCATATTGACAGTTGCTATGGTTTTCGAACAATCACAGTGTAACTTTCATGAAGTTTCTGGCCAGTTTCAAAATTTATAATGAGTGTGTATTGCACAGCATTTACGCGGCTAGAGCAATTGATGTCATTGCTAGAGTGAGAGGAGGGGAAAAAAATCTGTCGAAAAACTGTGCCAGCTACTATAAATTTCACCGCACACACATGAAACTTGCCACAAATGTTGGCAAACTTGTTCCCACGCTCATACTCCAGATCCTAAGCCAAGACACAAACACAGTGACTTTGACAGTCACCAACTGCTGACAGTCACCTTAAAATTTCTCCATAGGGACCCATAGAAAATGAAAACAGGATTTTCAAAAGCGGTCCTTGTTGCGACCCTGACCACAGTGTTGGCTCCATGATCATACAAAACACATCACTGCATTCCTCAGACTTTCATCTCTCTCACAACATATTGACTGCGGTGATAGGATGTACGCTTGAGGTGTGGTCAGCAGCAGTTCATGAGGCACTTTCCTGGTTAACTCGCACTCATACTCACACAGAGAACCACGCGCACAGCAGCGCGTATACTCACACACACACTCATCCATGTAAAGAAGCACATAGACTCACAAACACACAACACACATACACAAAACACACATACAAATAGATTCACAGACACACAAGCACACAAAAACACATCCACAAAGACATACACTCACAGACACATCCACACACACACACAGACAATTATGCACGGGAGCGCGTGCATCCACACTCCCACACACACAGACAATTACACACGCGCAGGAGTGCGTGCATCCACATCCACACATGCACACACACACACACATCTATGTAAATAAGCACACAGACTCACAAACACACACAACTACACACAGAACACACAAATGGACGCACAGCTTACAAAAAGGAAAGGGTATATTGTAATGAAATCTCCAAAAGGCATGAGTCAGTAGTAATTGGACTTGTAGATTAATCTACACCTCTTGAAGAATGATGACCTGGATTGATAAAATTTGTGTTTTCTATCTCGGAGCCAATTTTGGATGGGTCTGTTCAGCGACTTGAGGGAGAGGCATCTCTTCAATGGCAGTCCTGCACACACAAAGTTGGTGCAATACTGCTTCCTGGGAGTCCTGCAGAAAGAGCTGGATGAATACAAGCTGTACTGGAATACTCACTCCATTCGTCCTGTTCACCAATCCCGGTGCCCATCTGGTAAACCAGAGGCAATGTATCACGTACCTCAATATTTCTTTGTGCAGAGCGCCGTGTATGCCATTGAGTATTGTTTTTCTTCTACTGGTTTGTCCGACTTCGATTTTCGCCATTGCCCTTCTTGTATTGTTTTGTCTTTTGGGATTTTGGCCCATTTTTGTATGACCACAATTTCTGTGTTTGGATGCCCTGTGTATGACCCTTGGCTTTGTTCATCGACTACGACTTTTTATGTACCTTTGCTCATCTGTCTTCCTGGTCCCCTGCCTGCCTAGTTGACAATGTTTTTGGATTTCGTATTGTGGCTTGGCAATTCCTGTGTTTTTTGGCTTTGACACGGACTTCATTAAAGGCATACATTTTTTGTATTTCCATCTCTTGCGTGTGGTTCCTGAACAGGTCCCTTGTAAAGGACTTCACCGCCTGAAGTCACCTTATTTATTGTTCTTTATTTATTTATATATTCTACCCTTCATTGTGAGAGTGTGGTGCTGTGGAGCAGCTGAACAATTGAATTTCCTTCGGGATCAATAAAGTATTTACCTACCTATAAAAATACACATCCTGTCTCTTGTTTTACATTGACATATTGAACAATGTTAATTATGTAAAAACTGAAATAATGTGGTGCTCTAAAATTTGTGTACCTGAATGCACTTGAAAATATTTTTTAACATTTTGATTATAAAAATTTAAATTCACAATAGAGTCTTCCCTCGTGTAGTGCTTTCTCTAATATTTGATTCTTAGTTTAACCTAAGATCATTGCTTGTCTTTCGGTCTCTGCATCCTTGTCCTGTAAGAAACTCTGGAGATAATTGGAATGACCATGAAACTAAAACTTAATAGGAAAGCTATACTTTCTTGATGTGCTGCTCAGTGTGAACACTTTTCTGTTCTTGCTCCGAGGTTTTATGGGAGCAATTGAAGCACTGATTACTAAAACCCCACAAGTCAAGTCAAGTGTGACTTATGGGGTTTTAGTAATAGGTACTTCAATTGCGGTTACCCGGCATCTGCCCAAACCCTGAACCACATTACCAGCATCATGCCAGTGCCAGTAACTCCTGGTGGAGATGAGCATGAAACTCTCTTTGGAGAACTGCACCGACAGAGTGGTCTAAGTGGGAATTGCAGTGGGAATCAACTGTGGAAAACTACATCACCCTAAAAAACATGGCTGGTCTTTAAAACTTTAAGGGACATATTTGTGTTGTGACAACACCAAAATAAACTTTTTTTATGTGTAGTATTTGCTGTATGTCATTTTCCTCTCTCTCCTATCATTTCCTGTCTCAAATAGTTGTGTATGCCTGGAAAAAAATCTTTGAAAAAAAAGAAGTCTGTAGTTTGGTATTTTTTATTATAGAAACAAGCTGAAGCTGCAAGCCCATTCCTGATATCAAATAATAATACAATAATAATGTGTGGTGTTGACAACAGACCACGTATTTGCAATACAAAACCAAATGTATTTGTCTAAAAGGACCCAAAGCAGGGGGAATTGATTCCAAAGTCCATGTTGGCTTTAAAGGCACTATAAGTGTCCATAAGAGGAAGCTTTAAAATGTTGGCACAGGTTTTCGACATTGGGAATATTGACGTTGTAGAACATAGGAATTGAAGGCGTGGCAGAGGACTCATACCAGCAGGAGGCACACATGGCACACCTGAAGCGAACATTAACACTCCTCCAAGGTGACGGAGCTGTCATCTTCTAAAAGTAAAAACTATTTAAATCAATTGATAGTAAATACTATCTACATCAACACTGGAACTTTTCATAATTTGTGTGTATAAAATCAGACGAGCAAATTGAGTAACTTTCACAATCCAGAAAATAGTCTGCCCAGTAAGTCATAGCTTTCTCTTCCTGAGCCCTCCTGTTGCTTCCCTGTTGACTAAGTTCAGGCTGGAACAAATTTTACATCTCTGCAGCAGACAGCTTCACATCGGCATGACAGAGAGCAGGGGTCAGGCCCATCGGATGCTGCTGCAGTGCTGTCAGAAACTGCAGACTTTCAAGTCCAGCCTTGAATCTAAAATACAATTAAAATATGCATGTGAAGTTACATGTGCATCAGGTAGAAGTTAGTAAGCAAGAAAATGGGACAACAGCAACACGGTTTTTCATAATTATTTTAGTGACAACAATGAAATAAGAAAACCTACCTCTCGATTGCAGTGCTGTTCCTGTGGATGATGTACCACTTCAGGTACTCCCCTAAAATCTTTTTTTTTCTTCACATGACCTGACATGCCTGAAGCACCCAGCAGTCTGCAACATGGCGCTGTTCTGTACCATCAAATCCTGAAGGATTTCCAATGAGTGTCGTGGTTGGGTGGTATCGAGAGCTTTGTTGCTTTCGTCTGGGATGATATCGTTCTGCTCCCTCCCAGCTGGCATTAATTGGGGGCGTTGCCCGGACTCTATTTAAGCTCCTATTTTGCCTCACTCTTGTTGCTAGAGTGCTTTGGCGCTTTAGCCAGTAAGGTCTCGAGACAGACTATTGTTAAGGGCCTAGTTGCATATTTGAGATTAGTGGTAGTGAGACAGGGAACCTTTGTTTTATTTTCCCTTTTTCTTTTGGTATCTTTGAGCTCGCCTGCTATCCACCTCGGACTACTTCCTGGTCCGTTGGTAGTGCGAGTCTTGTATTTTTATTCAGTTTTAGTCTCACTGTCCTTAGCTGTCTTTGCCTTTTTATTCTGGCCGCTGCTTATGGTGTCTTACACTCAACGGCCATCACAATGAGGGTGCATTCTGAATCTAAAAGAGAAGATAACAGAGTACCACACATTTCAAATATGGATATAAGTAATTATGAAAAATGGAAATGACAGAAGGATAATTTGAAAGAATGGTTTAAGTGGACAAAACTCTCTCTGTACTCTTATTCTAGAATTTCACACCCTTCTATCAAGTGTCCTCATACCTCTTGTAGAACTTTCCCTCTCTCCTCATCTGTAATGTCTCTTACAGATGCCTTGAAACTGGTCTGCCTTGAGATGTAACTGACAAGATCCTGTGACAGAAAATTGGGATCTGGTCCGCCATGTACAATGGACACGCAATCAGCTTCCCTGCTAAACAATACTAATCTACGATAGCAGTCCAAGGAAATTCAGAGTAAAGAAATATTAAATCAGTTTCCATACTTAAAAACACTGCATGGCTGAAATATGGGCCTTTTTCTTTTCAGACAATATACAAAACAAAACCTGTTGAACTGTAGACCAAGTAGCAGCTCTCCACAAGTCCATCAAATATTGGCCATTTGTTCAGCTCTTTCATCGGAAGGGAGAGGAATTCTCTCTTGGGGCCACCTGTATCAAGACCTTCCTCAAGTCTCCCTTCATTGTCAGAGAATTTCACCAGGATGTCTTTCTTTTCTGAGAATGTTGCCCCTTTAAATCCTCTGACGGCTCCATTCCAGATGTCAGAGCAACAGATGTTAAATCTTCTGACAACTTGATGGTCAATCTCGAGTGCCAGGTTTGCAGTTATCTCAGAAATTGATGGCTTGTCCACCCTGTCATCAGATAAATCATGACCATGTTACATGGTACACGATAGCACACATTTTAGACCAGGAAGAATAACAACCACAGTTGAAGTAAGCGTAACTTTTCTCTTACCCTGTATCCTCTGGAATGACATGACTGCACTCAACACTGTCTGAGTCATCCTCATTCCTCATTCATTACAATGGGCGCATACAGCTGAGTATATTTGCTGAGAAATTGACACACAAATTTAGATTGTTGATGTTTTCATAATTTAATAAGTGAATTATAGAAAGGAAAGTATAGTACCTATAGCACATAGTTTCCATCACACCTCCTGATGTTCCTGGGCCCTCTTGTGACTAAGAAAGTAAGACCTGAATCACAAAACATAACAGGGATAGGACAGGTAAGTTGAAGTATTTTAAGTCATGGCTATCAGAGGGCTGATTTAGAAAGAAAAGACTATTCTAATGTACACAAACGTTGATCTATAGGTCAGTGTGACACATTATTTATGTAGTTTAAGACATTGATAGTGTGACAATATTTTCAGACAAGGCTAAGTGTGAAAAATAGACTATGTTTAGGAGCCACAATTACTGGAGCTGCTGAATCAGTGTCTGACTCTTCATCTGCAGGTTCCCATAACTGGAAGTAAAAAACAATATATCAGTGTGCACTTCAAATTTGATTGACAGAACTAGAGCTGAACAAATTTGAACGTAAATATTGAATTTTATTATTCTGACTGATACTGTGTGTGATATGCAACAGGGGGAATGATCATTCTCACATTATCACTTTCAGTGAAAAACATGACTTTGCAGGAATCTGCTCTAAATAAAGTTGTTTTCTTGAGTTTGTAAAATATGTGTCGGCCAGGACACTTCAACATTTACCGTAATTTAAAATTCTATTTTGGCACGTTTCATCGCAAAAATATGGCTTCTTTGTAAAATCTAGAAAAATGTTCACTTTCAGACAGAACTTACAATATATGCAATGTAAGACACAACAAATGTAGCACTCACTAATGTATCAGCTGCATTAAATTCTGCAGAGGTTGGACTCATGATGATCACGAGGTGGTTTCCTGAGCTGTGAAACACAAGAACAGGTATAATTTTGAACCAAACAGGTATAATGTAATCGTGGGACACAGCCTCAGGTCATGACCTTTCATTTGCACTTGATTTAAGGTCAATCGGACAAATATTTCCAGAGATATGATAAAAACAGTGATTTTTTCCGTTTTTGGCCCTTGGTGGCCAATCTAGAAATTGTAAATTGTCCAAAATCAAATCAATTCTTCCTCTTTATGATACTTACTTATATGCAAAACTTGACATTTCCAATAGAAATATTACTGAAGTTATCGCGTAAACACGTAGGGCGGTCCCTGCAGTAAGACATCTCTAAACTCAGTCCCCACTGCAAGACCTCATCTATTGAGAGATTTCACGGCCTGCTCCAAAGGTTCTTTAATAGGCGCAAGTTTTTCACCCGTTAATTTTTAGTTTGGATATTTTGATGCAATCTAGGTGCACTAATAATTTTTTTTTTCTAGATTGCTTTTTGCCTGGATGCACATTAATGAGAATGCAGACCGTGGGGAAGCTCTGACCACAGATGAAGAGGCCAGGGTGAAGGTCCTGTACCCCAAGTGCAAGAAAGGCGAGTATTCCATTACCTTTGTTCAGACGAATCCCACATATAGTAAGTTCCAGTTTTAATTACCTCTTCCAGGGAAATGTCTGCCTGTCATCAATATCGAAAAACCTTTGAACATACTGAATCAGCCTTCTTGTTGGAGGTCTACAGTCTAATGAGTGCATTTTCTAGTTTTGAATAGTGCTTTATTTTTGTTTACTAATCAACAAAGTTTCCACATGGTATTGACCAATAAAGTTTGTTTTATTTCCTTTCATAGCTTTGTCAGGCTAATTCCTGTTACCTGCAGAGGGTATTTATATTCTTCATAATCTACGGAAACAGAATGATCCAATTATATTGCAAAATTTTCAGTCAAACAATACATTCTAATTCTAACAAAAAGATTAACTAAAGAAGGACACCAATACAGTAATGTCAGATTCATGGAAAATTTATTTATACCACAAATTTGCTTAATTTTGCAGGACTCACTAAAGCAGTCACTCCTACTTGTCCATCCCACTGATGCCACACTGCCATCTGCTGGGGAGACAGGTCTGGCAGCATCTACAGCTCTGGGGCACAGGTGCCCCCAGAGAGTGAGAAAGAAAAAATATTACTTTTTTTCATGTGTATCAAACATATAGCTTAAAGGATTAAGAAATGTATTTGTAAGAGTAATCTTTACATGGAAGGACACAGAATTAATCTGAGAATAGTACATAAACAATTTGATGCCTTAATTTGTACAGCAAGTTCCCTGTTCTGAATGTCCTCTTTTGCCTTAGACCATGTGGATACGTTATAACAGCTCCTGGAGGAAATGGATGTCAATCCAAGACCATATCAAGAGGAGAGAGCGCTGTGGGGTTTGAGAGGCCCGATCTTCAGGAAGCACTCGCATGTCACTGGTCTCGATTTGCATCTGAATAATCATTGTAAAAACATAATCACTGTAAATAGAAAAATTCAAATACTCTTCCTCTGCAAGTAATCATCTAAATGAAAAAAGAAAATAAAGAGAAATTATAGCTACTGCAAAGCCATTTTAGGCAAAATTAGGCAATTCTGAGCAACAAGCAGGGTGCAGGAAGATGAAAGAGAAGTTGGCATTCTAATGTGCATTTTACATCATTTGAGGCTTGAACTCACAATTTCCGGCACAAGAGACTATGGTCAATCTCACTGATCTAATAGACTATGAGACAGGCCGATCAGAACGCTTCCCTCGCGAACCCCATATGCACACCACCTAAATTTGGTCTTAAACTAAACAGATGAATTTATTAAATTTTATCGGTGTGTTTCCCGCATCGGGAAGTGGAGCTTTTTTTTAAAAAAAAAGTAAAATCAATGACTGAATTCATCATCAAAAAAATTTATCGAAGCAAATTTCAACCAGTAAAATTCTCCATTTCATCAATCTTTGTTGCCAACTAACGCTGCCGCAGTTAATTGTTCCGATAGGTGTATAAAGTGTTTACATGGAAGGATATCACCGAATGTACCAATCACGTTCGTCAAACTCTGATTTGTAATCATTATATTATTTAATTTACTGATGTTACACAAGTTGTATTATTGTAAAAATGAAAGATTTGTATGATTATTATTCAAGTAACTATTTTACAGATTTGAATAATATTCATACAAATATTATCATAGATTTCTATTCATTACAGGTCCATTATTATACATTATTTCAGTTTTAATTTACTTGTGCAATATCTAGTTTTGATAGAAGTTAATATAATGTGAGTCTCAAAAATAACATTTCAAAAGATATGTCACCAATTTATAGATAACTTACCACATTCTTGAAGACAGTGGCAGAGCTAGAGGGAGGGCGAAGACATGTCCCTTTTTGTCCTGGCTAGTTCTCAATCATTTTCCTTCATTGATACGCTTTCCAATTATCGTAAATGGCAACTGGAGACACGGTTTCTCTCCATATGCGATCTAACAGCAATTAAATCGTGGGTTAAATTCAGTACAGTGGCGGAACCAGAACAGAGAATTGGGTTGCACAAAACATCCGTTTAAAACAATTATAAATCCTGACCTGTTCTCAGTGATCATGATTAACAAAAGGTTCACTCTGAGAGCGCTCCTCACTTAACAGGTGCTGCTTGTTCTCCCCGATTAGGTAAGAGGACAATCATTCATCTGGACATATATTTGCTGTATTTAAATCAACGTTATTCAAAATTGCATAGCCTACCTGTCGACCCTCATGCAAATGGCATGAGCCGCACGCTTTTTATACCCTATTTAACTGCGAAGTGCCACTTTTTTTTTATCAAACCACAAAATACCGAGAGTGAAAGTCCGCGTGTCATTAGAAAGCGAAGCATTGGCCAATTAATAAGCAAATTATTTTTGGCACTGAATTTAGCCCATGATTTCATCGCTGTTAGATCGCAGAAGGAGAGAAACCCTGTCTTCAGTTGCCATTTACGATAATGGGAAAACACGTCGATTAAGAAAAATGATTGAGAACTAGCCAGGACTAAAAGGTACGTGTCTTCGCCCTCCCACTAGCTCCGCCACAGCTTGATGAGCTTTTGGTGCCTAGAATAACCCTCTTGCTTTATACATGTATTATGATTTGAGAATTACATGAGCACCCCTGCTTATACCTTAAAACCGTGCAGATCACGGGCATCCAAGATACTTGGATTTATAATATCATTTGCTATTTACTAAAAACACAAATTGCAGATTATTTTTTTCTTTTTCTATTTTACAATATTGTGTCCCTTTGTAAAATGTCGGAACTGCCCTGTTCATATTCATGTTCATTTGTTATAATCTGTGAAAACCAAGTAAGAATATAATTGAAAAAAAAAAAGACTAGAACTTCTGAGGCGGAAGCTGTGGTTATAATATCGTGTGTTTGTTATTTATTAGGGAATTTTAGATTGTGACGATGGTAGGTTCTGCTTATAATTGTGCAAAGGTAAAATTGACAATGGTTTACATGTAGGAGACAAAAGTTGAACTACACGCAATAGTATCAACCATCCTATAACCCACAAGAGTCGAAATCCAAAACTCCCGATTTGGATCCTGGTGAAATATAGAGGAACAATTGAGACCATTTTAAAATGTCAGTTTGTTTGTCCCAACTATTTTGGAGTTGGGGTTGTATAAAGTTTAAATTGTGAATAAAATCAAAACAAAATGACTTTCAAATCACACCAGCCAGTATTTTTTTCACAATAGAACACAGGTAACATACCAAATGTTAAAACAGAAATTTTACAATTTTATTCACAAAATGAGCTCATTTCAAATTTTATGGCTGCTACAGGTCTCAAAAAAGTTGGGACAGGGGCCTGTTTCCCATTGGTGTAGCATCCCCTCTTCTTTTCAACACAGAGTGGAGGTGTTTGGGGATTGAGGAGACAAGTTTCTTGAGTTTAGCCATTGGAATTTGATCCCACTCTTGTTTAATTCAGGTTTCCAGCTGCTGGAGAGTTTTGGGTCTCCTTTGACGGACTTTTCCTTTAATTTTACTCCAAATGTTCTCAATCGGTGAAAGATCAGGACTGCTGGCAGGCCAGTTCAGTACAAGGACTCCAACTATGAAGCTATGCTGTTGTAATAGATACAGTATGTGGTTTTTCATTGTCCTACTGAAATACACGAGGGCTTTCCTGGAATAGATGTTGTTGGAGGGAACTATATGTTGCTCTAAAACCTCTATATACCTTTCAGCATTCATGGTGCTTTTTAAAACATGCAAGTGTCCCACACCATATGCACAAATGCGTCTCCATACCATCACAGATGCTGGCTGTAGAACTGAATGCTGATAACAGGAGAGGTGGTCTTTCTCCTCTTTAGCCATGATTTCCAATAAGAATGTCAAATTTGGACCCCTCTGACCACAGGATACTTTGCCACTTTGCTACAGTCCATTTTAAGTGGGCACTGGCCCACAGAACATGGCGGCACTTCTGGATCATGCTCAACAATGGCTTGCTTTTTCATGATTGAGTTTTAGGTGGCATCGGTGGATGGCTTGGCGGACTGTGTTTACTGACATTGGTTTCTTTAAGTATTCATGGGCCCATTTAGTAATGTCCAATGACAGATTCATGCCGGTGTGTGATGCAGTTGCGTCTGAGGGCCCAAATATCATTGGCATCCAATCAAGGTCTTCGGCCTTGTCTCTTATGCACAGAGATTTTTTCAGTTTCTCTGAATCTTTTGATGATGTTATGCATTGTCGATGATGAGACCTTCAAAGCCTTTGCAATTTGACGTTAAGGAACATTGTTTTTAAAGTATTCCGCAATTTTTTTTCGCAAGCCTTCACAGGTTGGAGAGCCTCTAGCCATCTTTACTTCTGAGAGACTCAGCCTCTCTAAGACATCCCTTTTGCAGCCAATCATGCTCCACACCTGATGCCAGTTAACTTAATTACTTGCTAAATGATCTTACAGCTGATTCTCTTATATATTAATTGCTTTTTCAGCCCTTTTTTGCCTGTGTCCCAACTTTTTTGAGACCTATTGCAGCCAGAAAATTTGAAATAAGCTCATCTTGTGGATTAATATGTAAAATGTCTCAGTTTCAACATTTAAAATGTCATCTATGTTCTATTGTAACTAACATATTGGCTCATGTGGTTTGAAAGTCATTGCATTTTGATTTTTGTCCCAACTATTTTGGAACTGGGGTTGTATAATGAGTAAGTCTCTTACCTGATGAACATGGATGCATTACTGCACAATCTGATGGGTTATACTTTGTTGATATTCAACTTTTTTCTTTATTTGTTTAACTGCTTAACTGTTGTGCTACTGCGCTGTTATCAATGGATTTCATTTATCAGTGAAAATAACTAGGAGACAGTGCGTTAAACTAACTGTAAGCTGAGTTCTGCGCGAATGTAACTGTGGTTTACAGTTAACATTCTCAGAACCTCTGCTGTGAACTGATTGTAAAATTGCAGTTAAATAAGGGGCAAAAAAGGTGCGAGTTTTTAACAATGTGCTCACTCCAGCCTTAAACCCGGCCATTTTAAAACTCAGGAAAAAAACTGTATCAAGCAATGGACCAATAGCAACTAAGGACATCACTTTCATTTCTTTGTATAAATTAGTAACTCTATTTTGATACCAATATTTCGCCTATTTTAGATATGATCATAAATATATTTAGCTAATGCAAACAGTTGCTGGTAGCTACATGCTGGAGTAGGATCTGGAGCTATTGTTTTTTCTGCTTTGCCATTTATACTGTATTTATACTTTAACGTGTTGTCTTGGACGCACCCAAGCTCTAATCGACTGGTATTTCATGGTGCTTCACCGCCTAGGCCACGCCCACCTGCGCAGTGAACAAAAGGTGCTGCACCATGAGCGACCATTCGAATAGAATCAGCCCTCGGTGTAGCACCCTGTAGCATCATCACGTGATACGAAGAACATGGCAGACTCAAAGCAAGATGTGAATGGTGGTTTTAATGCACAAAATGAGCAATTGCCCAATTGTTTTAACTCCTTTTCCAGATTTGAAAAGCCTATAACGGCACTCATAAGATATCTACTGCAAGAGATTTTCCTCCCTACAAAGCCTTGACTGTAACTCAGGTGTAGGTCACAGCCTTATTCAGGGCCACTGAGGTCAAGAAAGCTGCAGGCCCGGATACAGTCTGTGGTCACATCCTATTGCACTGTGCAGACCAGATAGGTGGGGTCTTCTCTAGGCTGTTGGAGATATGTATTGATATTTGTAAGCTGCTCACATCTTGGAAAACCTCCACTATAATTCCTCTACGTAAATCTAAGCAGGTCGGAGATTTAAAGGGTTTCAGACCAGTCGCTCTGACACCACTGGTAATGAAACATTTTGAGAGGATCTTGAAGGAGGAAATTGTGTCTTTGGTTTCTGGCAAACTGGACCCTCTACAATTTGCGTATCAGGCTGGGAGGGGAGTGGATGATGCCAAACTTTTTATTTTAGACAAGATCAACAGGCATCTTGAAAAACCAAACTACCATGCAAGAATCTTGTTTGCTGATTTCTCATCCGCCTTTCATAAGATGCAACTGCATATTTTAATTAAACATCTTGAGGGTTTTTTCAATCTACCTCAGCTATGTTCGCTGATTTTTAACTTTTTAACACAGAGGAAACAGAGAGTCCTGGTCAACGGAACAATGTCAGAGGTTCTGACATCCAATACAGACTCACCTCAAGGATGCGTTCTTTCACCCCTGCTCTTCATCTTATACACAGACAGCTGCAGGTCTGTTATAGAGAACAATTATCTAATTCAGTTCTCTGATGATACAGCTCTTCTGCCCCTTCTGGAGGGTTCACGCTCAAGTAATAGCGATGCTGTCTCTGCCTTTGTCACCTGGTGGAACAAATATGGTCTTGACTTGAACATATCTACAATGTAAGACTAAAGAACTGGTAGTAAATTTTAGAAAGAATAAAAGCAAATCTGCTGATAACTTAATTCATGGCATGGTGGTGGATATTGTAGAATCCTACAAATACTTGGGAATTGTTTTTGACTCACAATTAAATTTGATGTCAATGCAGAGGTGATTGACAACAAAGGATCCATCTTCCTAGGAAGATGAACTCATTTAACGTAAGCAGGAGTATACAATGCTTGTTTTATAAAAGTCTTTTAATTTTCTCAATTATTTGTTGGTTTGATGGCGTGTGTGTAAAGGACAAAAACTCGCTGAACAACATTGTGAGGGTGTGCTCCAAAACTATTGGGGTGCAGCTGGAGAACTTGCCCTCCCTTGGGACAAAAGGGGGGTCAAGAAAGCTAGGGTCATCATGGAGCAACATAAACACATCCTAGCTGTGAACCTTCAGCTTATGCCTTCAGGAAGGTGTTTTAAAGCTCCACTAAGGAAAAAAAAATCGTTATTCCAGATCTTTCATTCCCTCGTCCATTAGACTTTTAAATTTAGATCAGTCACTGTGGTAATGAACCCTTGTTTTTTTTTTTTTTTTAAATACAAGTATATTTTAACTGTTACATTATGTCCATTTTCTTTATGTATGGCAGTTATACTTTTGCTTCCTTGGGAGACATACAGAATACCTGCGTGTTATCTCTGACAGTGTTATTGAGTGTATTGTTGAGTGTTGTATGTTAGCTGCTGCATGTGCACAGTGTTGCAGTCAAACTGAATTGCCTTCGAGATGAATAAAGTTGTATTGAATTGAATTGAATCATGTGACTGAGATTGCCCAAACCTAAAACAAAACTTGGCTAAAGATCCACCAAGCATACATTCAGCAGATTGATTAAAATGTGTGAGAAAAATACTGAAAATGATAAAGTTGTTGAAAACTCACGTGAAGTTCTGACCCGAGCGAATACCTGTCATTTTTCTAATGGTTGCGTGATCACAGTGCACTGAAGCTGCACCCGTTTCAAATCCGTGCAAAAAGTGCGACACTGAGTGCAACACCAAAAACGGTTGAACAGAAAAAGTCGCGAAAAGTGTAGCACTGAGGGCATCAGTGCTGCACCATACAGCCCAGTCGGTTAAAACTATTGACACCTATGCTGTTTGGTAACATACTTTTACAAACATACTTTTTTAACTCTGCAAACTCTATATTTCTTATAATTACCATATATTAAAAGTCAACATAATGATAAGAGACCAGACAGACATAAAAGCACTGTTTGCTTCTTGTTCCTATGACACTGGACAGAATTTTTTTCAAGTGATCTGAGAGCACTCTGCAGAAAATGCACCTAGTTAAATATAGATCTAAAATAATTGCCTAATTCTGGCTGGTGAATAAGAGGAGTCATTAACAGGGTTATACTGCAGTAATGAGCAAGTAAAGAAACTCCCCTGTGAGCAGAGATACCCACTTGAACTTGAAACTTTGAGGTGTCACATTGCAAATATGTGATTACAACATTCATAAATGAACGTTACAATGCTGTCGAAACATTCTAATGCTTCTAATTGAAAGCAGAAGCGTTTGAATTTGCCATAGTCCCATTCTCTAGGGCCTGTCTGAGGAGAAATACAAGTGCTAATGCCATCTGAGGTCTCATGTGGTTTTAGTTTGTTCTCACAGCTTTGATAGCTATTTAAATACATTTTGCTCAAGCTGGCAACTTTCTGCGACCATAAAAAAAACATTTGGGGGCTGCAAGCTGATTCATTGCCATTTTCCCAAGATCCTTTGCGGTAGTGGTTTTATCCTGATCGTGCTCCCAGTAAAATTAAGCTTGACTGTTGCCAAAGTTTGAGGTGTCAGAACCTGTTCCAGACATAGGCGTAGGAAAGATTTTTCATTGGGGGGCTGACTGTACTGATATGTGTGGAGTCATCAATGCTTATATATCATGAACATGAATGCACGTTGAGGAAAAAAACCTTAGTTGTACACAAGGAGCCTCAACTTACTGTTCAGGTTACAGCAAAACAAGCAATTAAAACATCTTAGCAGAGTTAAAGGAGCTCTTTTCACAATCACTGCACAGGCTCACAACTTTGAACGAAGTAAATCTGTTCAACTGCAAGTCAAAATTTACATGATATTTTTTGTCTTCTATGATTATATCCCTTGCCTAAGGCTCAAAATAGTGGTTTGAATCCTCAAACTTCCAGAGAAATCTCATTAATGTAAAAAGCATAATGCTGGAGTGACTAAAATATTGCGTATCAATACAATCCAAAACAAAGACAGTTTGGCAAAGTTGGAAACATATTATGACTTGTAGTCAAACAGATTCCATTTTACAGCAGATGTGTTAGGTCCGTCTGCGCTCTGCCACCGCAGCACAGCTGATATCACTTCAGTTCGGATTCACTTCAGTCAATGAGTGTGTTTACACCAGATCCGCTGAGTTGCATTTCTCGTCCATCCCAGCTGCGCAAAAACATAGCCGTGCGCAGCAGATATGCAAGACTTCTACAACCCCAATTCTGAAATAGTTGGGAAGAAGTGTAAATTGTGAATAAAATCAAAATGCAATGACTTTCAGATCACATGGGCCAATATAATTTACAATAGAACATCGATTACATTTCAAATGTTGAAATTGACATTTTACATTTTTATCCACAAAATGAGCTTATTTCAAATTCTCTGGCTGAAACAGGTCTCAAAAAAGTTGGGACACGGGGAAAAAAGGGCTGAAAAGCAATCAAGATACTGAATAAGAATATGTAAGGTACTGGCCTTAGAACTGGAGTTGGTCCTTGGGCGCAGCACCGTGGCTGCCCACTGCTCCTAACTATAGGATGGGTCAAATGCAGAGGACAAATTACCCCACGGGTTACAATAAAGTATATCTTATCTTAAAGAGAATCAGCTGAAAGAACATTTAGCAAGTAATTAAGTTAACTGGCATCAGGTGTGTAACATGATTGGCTATAAAAGGAATGTCTTAGAGAGGCTGAGTCTCTCAGAAGTAAAGATGGGCAGAGGCTCTAAAACAGGGGTGTCCAAACTTGTCCATAAAGAGCCGGTGTGGGTGCTGGTTTTTGTTCTAGCCAGCAGTGCTACAGCACCTGAATCCACTAATTAACTAATCAGGCAGTTCAATCAGGACCCTGGTGGGTAGAATCAAATGTGTTAGTGCTGGGCTCTAACAAAAACCAGCACCCTCACCGGCCCTTTCTGGATTAGATTGGACACCCCTGCTCTAAAACCTGTGAAGTCTTGCGTAAAGAAATTGTGGAATACTTTAAAAACAATGTTCCTAAACGTCAAATTGCAAAGAATTTGAAGATCTCATCATTGGTAGTGCATAACATCATAAAAAGATTCAGAGAAACTGGAAACATCTCTTTGCGTAAGGGACAAGGCCGAAGACCTTTACTGGATGCCCATGATCCTCGGGCCCTCAGACACCACTGCATCATTCACCAGCATGATTCTGTCATTGATTTTACTAAACGGGCCCAGGAATACTTTAAGAAACCACTGTCTGTAAATACAGTCTGGCGTGCCATCCACAGATGCCACCGAAAACTCAAACATGCAAAAAGGAAGCCATTGTTGAGCATGATCCAGAAGCATTGCCATGTTCTGTGGGCCAAGACTCATTTAAAATGGATTGTAACAAAGTGGCAAAGTGTCCTGCGGTCAGATGAGTCCAAATTTAATATTCTTACTGCACGGTGATTCTTACTGCACTGCATGGGCACCGTGTCCTCCGGGCTTAAGAGGAGACAGACCACCCCTCCTGTTATCAGCATTTAAAAAAAATAAAAAAACAATACAACAGTTAGAGGGCAACATTTGCTCCCCTCCAGATGACATCTATTCCAGGGAAGGCCTTTTGTATTTCAGCAGGACAATGCATAACCACATACTGCAGCTATTACAACAGCATGGCTTCATAATAGAAGAGTCCGTGTGCTCAACTGGCCTGCCTGCAGTCCTGATTTTCCTCTGATCAAGAATCATGGGTGTCGTGTCATCTGGGCTAAAGAGGAGAAAGACCACCCCTCCTGTTAACAGCTTTCAGTTCAAAAACCAGCATCTCTGATGGTATGGGGATGCATTAGTGCATATGGTGTGGGATATTTGCATGTTTTAGAAAGCACCATGAATACTGAAGGGTATATAAAGGTTTTAGAGCAACATATGCTCCCTTCCAGATGACATCTATTCCTGGGAAGGCCTTGTGCATTTCAGCAGGACTATGCAAAACCACATACTGCAGCTATTACAACAGCATGGCTTCGTAGTAGAAGAGTCTGTGTGCTGAACTGGCCTGCCTGCATTCCTGATTTTTCACTGATCGAGAATATTTAGCACATAATTTACAAAAAGTCAGTCAAAAGAGACTCAAAACTCTCCATCAGCTGGAAGCCAGAATTAAACAAAAGTGGGAAACCTGTCTTATAGTGATAGTGGGGGACTCAATACTTAGAGGAATAGACAGTTTAGTTTGTTCGCGTGACAAGGAGTCTCATACGATGTGCTGCCTGCCTGATGCCCGAGTAGGAGACCTCCTGGAATGTGCGGACAAGCTCCTGGCCAGAGTGGGGAGGGATCCAGTTGTCATGGTCCATGTTGGGACAAATGACATAGGTAAGGGTAGGTTTGAGGTTCTGCAAGGCAAATTTGTGGAATTAGCTGAAAAGCTTAGGAGCAAATCCTCCATGGTAGTTTTTTTCTGGGATTCTACCAGTACTACGTGCAAGCAGAGGGAAGCAGAATTTTATTTGGAGGTTTAACACGTGGCTACGAACCTGGTGTGGGAAAGAGGGGTATAGGTTTATGGGGCACTGGAACTACTTCAGGGACAGGGGTGACCTGTTCAAGCCGAATGGGCTACACCTGAACCGGAGGGGTACCTTTGCAATGGGTCAGCGTATGTTGACGGTAGCACAGAGTTATTTAAACTAGGGACTGAGGGGGCAGGGAGGTTAGAGAGTGTTAAACAGAGGGAAATGCAGACAGCCCTAATGGAAGCTGACAGTTTTTATATGCACTATTGATTATATATTTTTAAAGCAACAAAGCATAGTGAGGGGCTTGGAGTAGCGGGCACATGGGAAATGGATGGGGAAGAGCGTTCATGATAAAATGATTTCAGGTTATCTGAATGCAAGAAGCATACAAAATAAATTTCTAGAACTTGAGACCATTATGATTAGTGAGGGCTATGACATAGTTGAGATTACAAAGACATTACTTAGTGAAGAGGAAGGAGATGAATATAATATTGAAGGTTATAAGCTCTTTAGGAAGGATAGATGTAATAGGCGAATGTGAACAAAAACATAAATGTGCAGGAAATTCCTGAAATTGAAAATTCCTTGCCCTGTGAAGATATCTGGGTCCGGCTCATAGGCAAACATGAGACTGGTTTGAACACAGGAGTATGCTATCGACCGCCAACTTAGGACAGTATTGTCAATGAAATGCTCTTTGATAGGATTATGCAAGCTTGTAGAGGAGGAGGGACTATTATTATGGGAGACATAAATTATCCTGGTAACCATTGGGAAATTTTGAAAGGACAGGGTGGGGGGAGGAAGAACTTCTTGATGTTATAAATAATAATTTTTTGGTGCAGTATGTTAAATCTTTCCCAAATCTCATTTATAGCCTCACAGTCCAGGAGTGTCTCCCATTTTATTTCACTTAGATATGAGCGCATCAAAGCTTGCTCGCCTAAAATTGAAAATTTTTGTTTTTGAGGAAACCTTTTTAACTTCCCATGAAACGTCAAAATTAACAGTAGAGTGATCACTTCGCCCAAGTGGCTCCAGCACCTCAACATTGCTAATTTTATCTGGGTCATTACAGAGCACGAAGTCTAAAATTGCCTTCTCTCTTGTTGGTTCATTAAGGTAGGTCTTAATATCATCCTTAACACAGTTCTTAAATTCTTCAACTAACACCATCTCTTTTAGTGAGTTGAAATCATCCTTGACCTCCATAGAAGTACACCAGCGCTCAAAGCAAACCTGCTTCTCGTTAACAAATTCCACATAAGTCTGATTGTCAGATGTCCTCAGACCTCTGAATTTCTGTCGGTAAGCCTCTGGAACCAACTCATAAGCTCTCAAAATAACCTTTTTGACAACCTCATAATCACAGGAATCATCTGCAGACAAAGCCGAATAGGCTTGTTGAGCTTTACCTTTGAGGACAGTTTGCAACAACAGAGGCCAGGGTTCCTTTGGCCACTGGCAACTCTTTGCTACCTTTTCAAAACAGTGGAAATAGATGTCAACATCCTTCTCTGCGAATGGAGGCACCAGTTTTACCTCCTGGCTAGCCCGAAATTTATTTTCCGTTGCTATTTTTATTTTTAGCTGCTCCATTTGGAGCCTTTATTCTCTATGGAATCTCTGTAAATCGAAATCTCTCTGTCTTGCTAATTTTTCTAACTCAAACTGTCTTTGTTTTTCCTTTTCCTTCCCTTTCTTTCTCTCTTTCTTCCCTCTCAAATTCTCTTTGTTTTTCTCTTTCATCCCTTTCTTTCTCTCTTTCCTCCCTTTCTTTCTCTTTCTTCCCTTTCTCTAGCAGTTTTAATTTAAGTTCAATTTCTACAATTGGATTTTCCAATGGAAACTGTTCTCAGGGTTCTCACGGATCCTTAAAAAGTCTTAAAAGGCATTAAATTCACGAATCTAAAAACAAGGCCTTAATTGGCATTAAAATGTCTTAAATAAATCTTTCAAAAGTCTTAAAAATGTGAACTCGTGATGAATTAGTGAACACACTGAGAAAGCGCCACAAAGAAAAAATGGCAGAATTGGCAGAGGTGGAGGAGGAACTGAAAAAAGCAGTGCCATATCAGTGAACGATACTGGCTTTAAAATTAAATATCGCACATCGGCCATTCTGCTGATATCTGCCGATATACATACCCAAAACCAGTGAAGTTGGCACGTTGTGTAAATTGTAGAGAAAAACAGAATACAATGATTTGCAAATCCTTTTCAACTTATATTCAATTGAATACACTGCAAAGACAAGATGTTTAATGTTCAAACTGAGAAACTTTTTTTGTTGTTGAAAATAATCATTAACTTAGAATTTAAAGGCAGCAACACATTGCAAAATAGTTGGCACAGGGGCCTTTTTATCACTGTGTTACATCGCCTTTCCTTTTAACGACACTCAGTAAATGTTTGGGAACTGAGGAGACCAATTTTGAAGTTTTTCAGGTGAAACTCTTTCCCATTCTTGCTTGATGTACAGCTTAAGTTGTTCAACAGTCCGGGGTCTCTGTTGTTGTATTTTATGCTTCATAATGCACCAAACATTTTCAGTAGGAGACAGGTCTGGACTACAGGCAGGCCAGTCTAGTACCCAGACTCTTTTACTACGGAGCCATGCTGTTATAACACGTGCAGAATGTGGCTTGGCATTGTCTTGCTGGAATAAGCAGGGGCGTCCATGAAAAAGACGTTGCTTGGATGGCAACATATGTTGCTCCAAAACCTGTATGCACCTTTCAGCATTAATGGAGCCTTTACATATCTGTAAGTTGCCCATGCCTTGGGCACTAATATACCCCTATACCATCACAGATGCTGGCTTTTGAACTTTGCGCCTACAACAGTTCGGATGGTTCTTTCCCTCTTTGCTCCGGAGGACACGACGTCCACAGTTTCCAAAAACAATTTGAAATGTGGACTCGTCAGACCACAGAACACTTTTCCACTTTCCATCAGTCCATCTTAGATGAGCTCGGGCCCAGCAAAGCCGGTGGCGTTTCTGGGTGCTGTTGATAAATGGCTTTCACTTTGCATTGTAGAGTTTTAATTTGCATTTGCAGATGTAGTGATGAACTGTAGTTACTAACAGTGGTTTCTGAAGTGTTCCTGAGCCCGTGTGGCGATGTACTTTACACACTGATGTTGGTTTTTGATGCAGTACCGCCTGAGGGGTCAAAGGTCACGGGCATTGCTGTACAGTTGTACAATGCACTTCATACATGTTCCTTGTGAATAGAGGTAAAATTGGTTGTGGGTGTTGTCATAAGTCTGTTTTAAGTAGGACAGGCTGAAAGTATCTTATTTGTTTTGTTTAAAAACAATTGTAATGAATAAATATGACATGTTTTAAATAACGTAAATTGAGGTATTTTTCTTATTTTGCACAAGGAGTGATTACTGATGTTACATCATTTTCAGCTTTGTCTTATGTCTGCATTTGCCAGCAGGCCGACATGATGAAGAGTGCAGAATAATTCTGTCTGTTAATTCCCCTGCAGAAACTAGATGAACACTGCAATTAGATGTGGGGGAAAAAATATCGGTATCAGTATCGGATATCGGCCAAATGAGTTGTAAAATATTGGCATATCGGATATCGGCCAAAAATCTAATATCGTCCATCCCTAGTATTAATGTTTTTCAAAAAAACGTTGTCATTTGATCAAAAGGTCATATTTCATGTTCAAATAAACATTTGGGCAAAATTATCCCGAATCCTATGATGAGGTGTTATTTATTTATTATTGGTCTTAAATTTAATATCAAATGGCATTAAAAAAGTCTTAAAAAGTCTTGAATTTAACTTGCCCTAAGCTGTGGGAGCCCTGGTTCTAGATCTCCTGGTGCAAACACATTTTCATCAATGTAATATTCAACAATCTCTCTAGCCAGTCTTGCTTTTCGCATGGCTGGTTTTACCTCAGTCAGCTCTAAATGTCTGCATATTTCTAGCAGTTCTGTCTTTTTAAAAGACTTCAAAACCTCTACGGTTGGTGATGCCAAGAAATCATCCACTGCAGTTGAACTGTCAATACACATATATATACAGTGGCGCTTGAAAGTTTGTGAACCCTTTAGAATTTTCTAGATTTCTGCATAACTATGACCTAAAACATCATCAGATTTTTACACAAGGCCTATAAGTAGATACAGAGAACCCAGTTCAACAAATGAGACAAAAATATTATACTTGGTTATTTATTTATTGAGGAAAATGATCCAATATTACATATCTGTGAGGGGCAAAAGTATGTGAACCTTTGCTTTCAGTATCTGGTGTGACCCCCTTGTGCAGCAATAACTGCAACTAAACATTTCCTGTAACTGTTGATCAGTCCTGCACATCGGCTTGGAGGAATTTTAGCCCATTCCTCCATACAGAACAGCTTCAACTCTGGGATGTTAATGGGTTTCCTCACATGAACTGCTCGCTTCAGGTCCTTCCACAACATTTCGATTGGATTAAGGTAAGACTTTGACTTGGCCATTCCAAAACATTAACTTTATTCTTCTTTAACCATTCTTTGGTAGAACGACTTGTGTGCTTAGGGTTGCTGTCTTGCTGCATGACCCACCTTCTCTTGAGATTCAGTTCATGGACAGATGTCCTCACATTTTCCTTAAGAATTTTCAGGTATAGTTCAGAATTCATTGTTCCATCAATGATGGCAAGCTGTCCTGGCCCAGATGCAGCAAAACAGGCCCAAATCATGATACTACCACCACCATGTTTCACAGACGGGATAATGTTCTTATGCTGGAATGCAGTGTTTTCCTTTCTCCAAACATAACACTTCACATTTAAACCAAAAAGTTCTATTTTGGTTACATCTGTCAACAAAACATTTTTCCAATAGCCTTCTGGCTTGTCCATGTGATCTTTAGCAAACTGCAGATGAGCAGCAATGTTCTTTTAGGAGAGCAGTGGCTTTCTCCTTGCAACCCTGCCATGCACGCCATTGTTGTTCAGTGTTCTGTTGATGGTGGACTCATGAACATTAACATTAGCCAGTGTGAGAGAGGCCTTCAGTTGCTTAGAAGTTACCCTGGGGTCCTTTGTGACCTCGCCGACTATTACACGACTTGCTCTTGGAGTGATCTTTGTTGGTCGACCACTCCTGGGGAGGGTAACAATGGTCTTGAATTTCCTCAATTTGTATACAATCTGTCTGACTGTGGATTGGTGGAGTCCAAACTCTTTAGAGATGGTTTTGTAACGTTTTCCAGCCTGATGAGCATCAACAACGCTTTTCCTGAGGTCCTCAGAAATCTCCTTCGTTCATGCCATGATACACTTCCACAAACATGCGTTGTGAAGATCAGACTTTGATAAATCCCTGATCTTTAAATAAAACAGGGTGCCCACTCACACCTGATGATCATCCTATTGATTGAAAACACCGGACTCTAATTTCACCTTCAAATGAATCACTAATCCTAGAGGTTCACATACTTTTGCCCCTCACAGATATGTAATATTGGACCATTTTCCTCAATAAATAAATGACCAAGTATAATATTTTTGTCTCATTTGTTTAACTAGGTTTTCTTTATCTACTTTCAGAACTTGTGTGAAAATCTGATGATGTTTTAGGCCATATTTATGCAGAAATACAGAAAATTTTAAAGGGTTCACAAACTTTCAAGCGCCACTGTATATATATATATATATATATATATATATAGGAAAATTCAAAAAACAATTTTTCAATAAATGACTCACACAATGGTCTAACCCGGACTTGAGCCCCCAATTTGTTATGGCCCCAATTTGTTATTACACACACTATATGACAGCAAGGGATGACAAACACAATTTTTAAACTTAAACACATTTAATAAAACAAAGACTTTTAACTAATCTACGATCTACTCTACTGACCAAGATTGATATATACAACAAAAAAAAAATTTACAGTCCCTTTGGTTGGGTTGCTTGGTGATGTTCCCGGTGAGGAAAATGCTCCAACACAGGCAAAAATCCACAAAAAGCTACACAGGTCTTGAAAAGAGTGACAGGTCTGGTCAAATGTATCCTTCTGCTTGCAATTTCTCCTACTACTCCACTCCCTCAATTTTCCTCCTTATATACTCTTTTGCAGACCCCTACCATATTTAGACCTTTTCTTTTTTTTTTTTAATTGTCTGGGACTTGTCCCAGACATGCCCAAGACATGCCCAAACCGAGCTCCAGCCTGGACTTAACATAAGAAAGGTCAATACTGCCATCTAGTGGCTTCTATTCGCATTACAGTATCAAACCTTTTTTGTCCGACCACGAGTTTTGTGTTTGCTTCCCTGATTACGACTTGAATTACGTCCCTGGGATTCTGATTTTTGGATTGTGGACTTTGTACTGTTGCCTCCTGCTCTGCGGGGGTTCGACCCCTTTTCTAATAAAACACAAGCTTTTTGGATTACTTGGTTCTCGCGTCTGGTTCCAGAGTGTAACCTCACATTACGTCCTGACCAGCATGGAACCAGTGAGTATCCATCCGCTGCGGGCTGCAGTAAAGGAACAGGGCACCCAGCTGGAATTCCAACAGCAGGAACTTCGGGCTATGATGCAACATATGCAGGCCATGTCCCACCAAATGGCAGACCTAACCCATTCAATACAATGTGCACAGTCCCTCTACACTCCCCAACAACCCACAATTACCACTCCTGCTCCCATGCCAGCGCCTGCTACTGCTCCACCTCCTCCGGTCCACGAACCACGCCTACCTCCTCCGGAGAAGTATGATGGCGAACCTGGGTCCTGCCGCGCTTTCCTGACGTAGTGTAAGCTGATTTTCAGTCTTCATCCTGCCACCTTTCCCTCTGAGCAATCCCGCATGGCTTACATCATCACGCAGCTAACTGGGAGAGCCAAACAGTGGGTCAGCCTGGGAAGCGGGGCTACCCTGTGTTCAGTCATCTCGCCTGTTGGAGGAGGAGATGAAGCGGGTCTTTGATCACTCCAGGCTCGGCCATGAGGCTGGGAGAGAAATCCTCCGCTTCCACTAAGGTGGTCGCTCAGTATTCGACTTTGCCATTGAGTTCCAGACCCTGGCGACCAACAGCAAATGGCAAGAAACAGCGCTCTACGACGCCTTCCTCAACGGCTTGTTTGAACGGATAAAGGATGAGCTTCTCCCATGCGACCTGCCCAAAGACCTTAACCGGATTATTGAACTGGCTATCCGTTTTGACGCACGCTTGGAGGAGCGAAGACGGTCCACCAACAGTACCAGGAGCCCTAAACCTCCGGTAATGACTCCTTCTCTGCCTCAGCCTGATGGTAATCCCAAGTCTCCCCTCAAACCAAAGCCCATGCTGGTGGGTCACATCCAGCTAAGAAGTGAGGAGAGGGACCGCAGGTGAAGAGATCGGGTTTGTTTTTACTGCGGAAAAGCTGGACATTTCATATCTCGGTGCCCACTTCATCTCTCGGTGCCCAAGTACAAGGCCACGCCCACTAACGACGAGAGGAGCATTAGTGGGCATTACTCCTGTCGAGCACTCCTCAAAGAACCGCACCTTTTTTCCCGTTTCCCTGGAGTAGAGTGGAGGAGGGAGGAAGACTACCGCTCTGATTGACTCTGAAGCTGAGGAAAACTTCATTGAGTAAGAAGCTGCCCAGAAATGGGGTAATCCCATGGAGGAAGTCTTCCCCAACTGAGTTGTTAACTCCCTAAATGGCCAGAGCATAGGTCACATTACCCGCGTCACCGGTCCCATCAATCTACAGATTTCAGGAAACCACTAAGAATCCATAAGGCTTTGTCTTTATCTCCTCATGCCCCAGTCATCCTAGGGCACCCCTGGACGGCCAAACATTTGCCTGAAGTCGACTGTGGTAAACACGAGATAAGGGGATGGAGTCCCAATTGTGCGGAGTCCTGCCTCAGTGACGCTCTGGATCATGTCCCTGCTCCCCTTTCTGAAGAGATTCCTAACCTGGAGAAGGTCGAAGGCAGTATTCATGAGGGGTTAAGGATATCTATTCTTGATTGTGATTTTGTTAAGTTCCCTGTAGACAATACATGGCCGAAAAGATCGTCTTTCTTACCCACGAAAAAGAAGCCAGCACCGGCAGGAGATGAGGAGGGGCGAATGATGCCAGGTGCAAGGGACTCATTCAGGTATTTCTCCATGGCCAGAGTTTCAGGGCGAGGCAAGGAAAACAGGCAGCCTCTAGGGAGCATAGTACCTGGCTTAAGGTCGATGGCGCAGTCAGAGAGTCTGTGTTGGGGCAAGCAGGTCGCCCATTTGGAGAAGATCTCCTTCAGGTTGTGGAATTCTGGGGGAACCTTCTCCAAGGAGCTAAGATCTATACTAAGCTGGATTTACGAAATGCCTACCATCTTGTTCGCATTCTAGAGGGGGACAAATGGAAGACTGCGTTTAACACTCCCACGGGACACTAGGAATATTTGGTGCTTTCTTTCGGCCTCACTAACGCCCCAGCAGTCTTCCTTGATGATATCCTGATTTTTTCCAAGTCACAGGAGGAACACTCTCGCCATGTTCGCTAAGTCCTCGAGCGCCTGCTATAAAATCGCCTGTTTGTCAAAGCTGAGAAATGTGAGGTTACGCTCAGGAATCAGACGCGAGAACCAAGTAAACCAAAAAGCTTGTGTTTTATTAGAAACGGGGGCAAACCCCCGCAGAGCAGGAAGCAACAGTAGAAAGTCCACAATCCAAAAATCAGAATCCCAGGGACGTAATCCAAGTCGTAATCAGGGCAGCAAACACAAAACTCATGGTCGGGCAAAAAAGGTTTGATACACAGATGCAAACAAATCCAAGACAAAGCTAAAATCATAATGAGGGACGGTCCAGTCAGAAGTGAATCACAGAGAGTGATTGCTAGTCATTTCTGCTGTTTCAGCTTACTTTTGGACACCTTTGAAATGAATTTGCATTGTAAATCAAGTAAAACCCCCTTAACCTGTTACCCAGCAGACGACTAGGTAGCGACCCAAAGGGCCTCGCGTGATAATTGAAATGAACGGTGAACGAATTGGAACGCAACCCATCATTACATAACATAGTAACAGCATATATCGTTAGAAACCTGAGAGTCTTGAGAATCCTAATAAACATAGGTTACAGTGAAATAACATGTTTTGTTCGCTAAAACTGTCAAATTACGTCACTGCGTCACGTTTTAAAACACCCCCCAAAACTCCCCTTTGAATCGCGTCATCTTACCTTTAAACTGGTGTTTACATCCGAAGCCTGTATCCGACCCTGGCATGCTTGGTCTTGAAATATTGGTAAGAACCCAGAAAATTCGAATACCTACCGTGTTTTGCTGATATTACGATTGGTAGATGCATTATCCAACTCAAACAAAACAGTTTCGTTTTAAAAAAAACAAATGAGAACTTTTCTCTGGTAAAAAATAAGACATTTTGAATAGTTCTGCGTTATTTTCAGCAGAATGACACAGCTAGCTGTGTTTGTTAGACTCTCACGATTACGTAGACACCATATGCATGTCTGTAGGATCTATCGGTGTCGAGTTACAAGTCTTGAAAGCGAGTGAGGCTTGCACGAATGAAATCGCACTAACTTGCTTTGATTGACGGTTGCTCCGTCATATCACAAGCTACAAGGATAAGCTCAAAATGTCCTTGTAGCCAATGAGAAGACCTTTCCAACGACGTATAGTACTTTTCCTCACTGTCTCGGGAAATCTGGGAGATTGAGTGCGCTTTTCCCGCTGCAAACCCGTGTGTAAAAAAGCTGGATTATAGCCTCGTCTTGCGCCTCCCCACACTTTCGTATTTTGGTAAAAAATGCCTCAACGACAAGGAAAAACAGTCCTCGTGAAGGAAGAAGGGGGGAAGGGAGCGGAAAAGAGAGAAAGTTATACTGAGGAAGAAATAAAAGAAATCGAAATAAGTGAAATCTGAGTGTTCATTGATTTCCTGGAAGGGAAGAACCCCGATCTTGAATGGTGCGTAGCCTAATCATTATGTCTATATAAACAAAACGATGCCTTGCTTATTTTTATCCTAACATACCTACAATGCATAATGAGGATTTTCCAATGATGTGTAGCATGTATGTGTGTGGAGAACGTGAATTGAGTTGCCTGGGGAAGCACTTACAAAAATGAACTGAAGAGTTACGATAGTGTACTATAAGGATTGTGTAGTGTTCTAAAGTGTGGTTATGGTGTTCTATAGTACATTTCACCAGCTATGGTTGACAATAGTTTTTTTTTCTGTAGTGTTATTTTATTAGTTATGGTAGCCCTACAATATTTCAATAATAATACTAAAATCACCAAAGTGCAGTCCAAAAAACCATACAATTACAACAGTAATACTATAGTTTTTGGTGGTAAATTTCATGGTATTCCAATAGTGGTTTTTTGTAAAGGAGAGTAGAAAGGTGAGAGTGCAGGGGGAGGGGATCCTCTTTTACAACTACTTGTCTGTCCTTTTTCTAAAGAAAATCGTGGGTGCAGTGGCAAAAATAGTTTTATGTGACATAAGGCATCTGTAATACCATGACACTACTTTTACTAACTAATCCAGATATGAGTAAGATACTTTTCATTTGAGACCAAGGTCAGGTTTCTAGACCAAGGGGTTCATGAGCAATCAAGCTTTATTTAGAGTATCCAAAGGTCCTTTTGGAGTCTCCAAATTGACACTCTGCAAAATGCATGAGTATTACCACACAAAAATGGCTGTCTAAGGGTCATAGTTCATTGTATAGTCATTTCCTCTGACACTTGGCTTCAAAAGACCTGGGAGTGGGCCAGAGTTGTGTTTCCATGGGGAAATAAGTGACTTAGAGTGCTGTAATGGGGTCATTTCCAGAGATGTAAAAATCCGCATGGAAGAAAAAACAAAATTCTACCCTCTGTTCCTCTTTGACAGTAAATCACAGAGTTATTTTGACAATTCCTAGACATTCTACAAGGTCTCCGGTTTCAAAGGAGGTCAAGCATTTGATGATAAGCCAAAGTATGTGGACACAGTGACCTTTTAAATAGACGCTGTCCCATTTCGAGAAAAAACAGAAATACAGTGGGTTTGGGTAAAGTGTTAATGAGAAGCAAGCACTGAATTTGCAATCAGCTGCCAAATTTGCAGATGAATATGTTCTCACACATAAGTCTAAATTTCAGTCTAGCAGTAACAATAGATGGTTCCAATTTCAGAAAAAAAGGTAACGGTGATACCAAGGATTCCTCACCCAAAGACAAAGACAAATCTGGTGATGGTGTTCAGAAATCAAGTCACAGGTCTGATCGAATTCTGAAAGGTGACAGTGACAAAAGTGGTCTAGTTTGCAATTATTGCAAGAAATCTGGTAATGTTTCAACTAACTGTTGGTTCCTTAAAGCTAAGAAAGAAAAAGAAAAGGATACCAAACCAAATGCCTTTGTGAAGAAAAGGTTAGAAACCCCTGTAGTAGACGATTGATCTGCTAAATTGTCTGCTTCATGTGGGGCTAAAAAGCCTCATACTGCTGACTTTGTGAGGGAGGAATTTCTTCCATTTGTGTCAGAGGGATTTGTGGCTCTAAATGAGCATTCTCTTCCTGTCCCCATATATAACCTAAGGGATACCGGAGCTTGTCAGTCACTTTTGTTGATGGACTCCTTGGAGTTATGTGATGAGACCGCTTCTGGGGATTTCATACTTGTACAAGGTATTGAAGGGAGGACTGTATCTATACCCCTGCGCTCTGTATTCTTGAAGTCAGATTTAGCAACAGGACAGGTAAAGGTGGGACTTATGTCAAGTCTACTTATCAAGGGTGTTTCTCTGTTGCTAGGCAATGACCTTGCTGGGGGCAATGTAGTTCCCCCTGTTCGTCTTCCTTCACAGCCGAGCACTGAAGATGGCGATGAAGACCCATCTCTGAAGACCCATCTTTCTGTGTAGTGACTCGTGCTATGGCTAAGAAGGCTAAAGAAGAAAATAATGTGGTGCCGTCTTGCACATTGAATTGTCAGGACTCAGGCGGTTCGCCTCATGACTCGGTTCGGCCTACTATGGTTTCTCCATTTGAGGACTAATCAGATACTTTTATCAGTTCTTTGTTCAGCCAGCCAGATGGGTTTGGTGATTCTGATGCGTCTGATGACTTGTCTCCGTCCAGAAAGCAATTGATTGAGGAGCAAACTAATGATCCTGAAATTTGTGTACTAAAGAGGAGAGGCCTTCCTGATAAAGAAATAGACGCAGTTCCAGTTGGGTATTATCTCAAGGATGGTGTGTTGATGCGGAAGTGGCGCCCTCCAGATATCCCTGCCAATGCAGTTTGGGCAGTGGTGAGGCAAATTGTTGTTCCGAAGGTCTACAGGAATGAAATCTTAACAATGGCTCATAGTTTACCTTTAGGAGGTCATCTTGGTGTTAACAAGACTGTTGATAAGATCATGAAACACTTGTTCTGGCCCGGGTTTCGGAAAGACGTTGCCAACTTTTGTAAAACCTGTCACACTTGTCAGGTAGTTGGAAAACACCAGTTAGACCCACCTGTAGCTCCATTGCAGCCTATCCCAGCATTTTGAGAGCCCTTCTCTAAGGTCATTGTTGATTGTGTTGGTCCATTACCCAAAGCTAGATCTGGAAATCAGTACTTGTTGACAATCATGTGTGCATCTACCAGATTCCCTGAAGCCATACCTCTACGCAACATCAAGTCAACTGCAATCTCGAAGGCTTTGATAAAATTCTTCACGTTGTTTGGCCTTCCCAGGGAAATTCAGTCAGACCAAGGTAGCAATTTCACTTCCGGATTGTTTCAGCAGGTTGTGTTTGAACTAGGTGCGAAGCAGATTCTTTCTAGTGCCTATCATCCAGAGAGTCAGGGTGCCTTAGAGCGGTTTCATTCCACTCTCAAGACAATGATTAGGACTTATTGTTATGACCATGAAAAAGACTGGGATAAAGGTGTTCATTTGCTGTTGTTTGCAGCTAGAGAAGCAATGCAGGAGTCTACTGGATTCAGTCCGTTTGAGCTAGTGTTTGGCCATGAAGTGAAAGGACCTTTGCTATTATTGAGTGAACAATGGCAAGAGAAAGAGTCGCATATCAGTCTGTTAGACTATTTTAACAAGTTCAAGGTAAGACTGCGTGCTGCTTGTGACCTAGCCAAAGAGAACTTGAAATCAAGTCAGGGAAAAATGAAAACTTGGTATAATCATAAGGCTACAAGCCGTGAGTTTAAACCAGGAGACAAGGTTCTTGGGTTGTTTCCCTTGCAGTCCAATCCATTGCAGGCTAGATTTCATAGTCCGTATAAAATTCTAACAAAACTCAATGATCTCAATTACATTGTGAAGACTCCAGATAGGAGAAAGCCAAAATAGTTGTGTCACATTAACATGCTGAAGCCTTATCATGAAAGAAATGCTAGGGTTGCAGCTGTCACCTCAGATTCTCCTATCGTCAAGACGTGTGAAGATGAGGGGGAGTTTCAAGATGATGAACCTGGAATTAAAGCTGAAGTTCTTTCATATAAATTGTCAAATTCTGAAGTGTTGCAAAATCTTGATGTAAAACTCCAGCACTTAGAACCCTCAGAGAAAGATCAGTTTGAGAGGTTGATCAAGAAATATAAAGATCTATTTCCTGATGTTCCAAAGAGAGTTTCTTTAGCTTCTCATGATGTAGATGTTGGTGATGCCAAACCAATAAAACAGCATCCGTACCGGACGAATCCTGAAAAGAGAGAGATTGCTGAGAAAGAGGTTGAGTACATGTTAGAACATGATATTATCAGACCCTCCAACTCAGATTGGAGTTCCCCCTGTGTGCTAGTTCCAACACCTGATGGAAGTACTAGATTCTGTACAGATTATCGCAGAGTCAATGCTGTAACTAGAACTAATGTGTTTCCAATACCAAGGATTGATGATTGTATTGATAGAGTAGGGCAAGCAAAGTTTCTGACCAAGATTGATTTATTGAAAGGTTATTAGTGTGTGCCTTTAACTGAGAGGGCCAAGAGCATCTCTGCTTTTGCCACACCATCTGGGTTGTACCAGTATGAAGTCCTACCCTTTGGCATGAAAAATGCCCCAGCCACGTTCCAAAGGATGATACAGTCTACAATCACCAGATTTCCACACACGGGTGCGTACATTGACGACCTGATCACATGGAGTGACTCCTGGGAAGAACATCTACAAGATGTAGAGACGTTGTTCCAGCGCCTGACCCAGGCTAACCTGACTGTTAACCTGAACAAGAGTGACTTTGGTTGTGCTACTGTCACCTATCTTGGCTACGTAATAGGCCAGGTTAAGGTGGCACCCATAAATGCTAAAGTCCAAGCCATCATGGACTTTCCAGTTCCTGACAACAAAAAAGTTTTGCGCCGCTTCCTTGGAATGATCGGGTACTACCGCAAGTTCTGCAAGAACTTTGCTAAGATTGCTCTCAGTCTCACCAACCAACTGAAGAAAGGCGTAAAGTTCACTTGGGATGATGCCTGCCAGAGAGCATTCGATCGCCTGAAGTCTCTGCTGTGTCACTTCCCCGTGCTCAAATCTCCTGACTTCAACAAACCGTTCTCCATCGCGGTCGACGCTAGCGACCAAGCTAGTGGATCTGTGCTCCTACAGAGAAGTGACTCTGATGACATTGAGCATCCCGTGGCATACTCCTCCAGGAAGTTCAATCGCCACCAAAAGAACTTTTCCACAATAGAGAAGGAGCTGTTGGCTCTGGTTCTATCTTTACAACACTTTGAGGTTTATGTTTGTACAGGGCAAAAGCCAATGATTGTGTATAATGACCACAATCCGTTAATGTTTTTGAGTAAGATGAAAAACAAGAATCGGAGATTGTTGAATTAAAGTTTGATTTTACAGGAGTTTGACTTGGCAATTAAGCATGTAAAGGGTACTGACAATGTAATGGCTGATTGCTTATCCTGTGTTTGAGTATGTGTTTATATTAAGGCTGTGAGAATAATTAATCGCGATTAATTGAAGCGCAATAAAAGTAACTGCCACTATGAGGCAGACAGACATGATTGCTTATTACCTTTTCTATGACACATACCTAATGCGGTCATTTGAAATGCTTCCGGGAAGAAACCTGTGATTTGAAGTCCACTAATTACCAGCGAGGTTGGGCAGCCTCCATCGCCTTGGCATAATTAGCTCACCTTAAATCATTTCCCGCGTACTTTGCCTGACTTGCAATTAAGCCATTTATTCAGCCAACTGACAAATCAAAATCAAAATGTGGCCTAGAATGATTAAGAAGTGATAATGAGAAGCAGACGGACCTAACCAGGTTTCCGTGTTAGACTGAAAAAATTTCAATAATCTGAATAAATAGCAGACCTCTGAATTTCACCTTTCATCAAGGAATTTTGTATGCATTATTAAAGATATTTCTAAAACAAAATGAAGTTATTCAAAGATTGCCCTGGTTTTAAGATCTTAAAAATATAGGCTACGTGAAGTGGAAAACATTTTGTGAAGCATACCGAACATGAATGTGAGAGAGAATACGTTTGCATTGCAGGGAATAGTCAAATGCACCGAAGATTTGGCAATTAACGTTCAGGCGAATCTATGCCGCAAATTTGAGGCATTTTTTATTAGATAATTGAACGAGAGTAATTTAAAATAATGTAACTCATTGCACTTGATTATATTTACTTTTGAGAATCTAAATAACCAACAGTGAAGGTGGAAAACATTTTGTTTAAGCGTATAGAACGTGACATGTAAATTGTTAACGAATTTGAAAATCTTTTACTATAACGCGGCAGCCTGGTTAGGTCTGTCTGGTTCTCATTCTCTCTTCTTAATCATTATAGGCTACATTTTGGTTTTGATTTGTCAGTTGGCTGAATAAATGGCTTGATTGCAAGTCAGGCAAAGTACACGGGAATTGAATTAAGGTGAGCTTACTATGCCAAGGCAATGGCGACTGTCCAACCTGGCTGGTAATTAGTGGACTTCAAACCAAAGTTTTCTTAGCGGAAGCATTTCAAATGACCGCATTAGGAATGTGTCATAGAAAAGGTAATAAGCAATCACGTCTGTCTGCCTCATAGTGGCAGTTACTTTTATTGCGCTTAAATTAATCGTGATTAATTATTCCGACAGCCCTAGTATATATCACGTTTATTAGTACATCATGTTATATGTGTATATATATAATATATATATATATATACACAAGTGTCTACTTAACCATTTTGGTATTGAAAAGACAAATTTTGCCTTTTTGACTCAAAATTTTTCCCTTTTGGAATGGAGGTGTAATGCGAATAGAAGCCACTAGATGGCAGTATTAACCTCTCTTATGTTAAGCCCAGACTGGAGCTAGGATTGGGCATGTCTTGGGCATGTCAGGGACAAGTCCCAGAGAATAAAAAAAAAAAAAAGGTCTAAATATGGGAGGGGTCTGCAAAAGAGTGTAAAAGGAGGAAAATTGAGGGAGTGGAGTAGTAGGAGAAATTGCAAGCAGAAGGGTACATTTGACCAGACCTGTCACTCTTTTCAAGACCTGTGTCGCTTTTTGTGGATTTTTGCCTGTGTTGGAGCATTTTCTCACTGGGAACATCACCAAGCAACCCAACCAAAGGGACTGTAAATATTTTTTTTTGTTGTATATATCAATCTTGGTCAGTAGAGTAGAAAGTAGATTAGTTAAAAGTCTTTGTTTTATTAAATGTGTTTAAGTTTAAAAATTGTGTTTGTCATCCCTTGCTGTCATATATGTAATAATGAATTGGGGCCATAACAATACACAAATGCAAACAAATCCAAGACAAGGCCAAAATCTTAATGAGGAACGGCCCAGTCAGAAGTGAATCACAGAGAGTACAAGGCATAAACAGTTGCAGCACAGGTAAACTAGGGGAAAAGTTCTGACAAAGAGCTGGCTGTGAAAAGACTGCTTGAATAGACAAACGGGAAGTCACATGCTACAAAGAGAAACAGATACACTAGATCAGACTAATTACAAAGGAATGAACATGAGGAAATACCTAATTACAAGAAATTGGCAAAAGCCAAGACGCGGACAGGGATCATGAAGACAGCATACAGACATGTGGCTCCGGTTAAGGAGTTCTACCATGCACAGAAAAGGAGAGAGAGAACAGAGTTTAACAAGCACGGAGGTTCCGCTGAAAATGCAGCAAAGTAGATTGAGTAAAGACAGAAGGTGGAGACTAGAATAGGGCGGATGCTGAGAGGTCGTTAGTCAATTAGTAGAGTGCAACTATACAATCCCTAGTGCTCGTTAGTAAGTTATTACTATAAACAATGTTAGTTAAACTTACCAACCAAAACTAAAAGAGCAAATTGTTAGTACAAAACCCAAAACCAGTGAAGTTGACATGTTGTGTAAATCGAAAATAAAAACAGAATACAGTGATTTGCAAATCCTTTTCAACCGATATACAATTGAATATACTGCAAAGACAAGTTACTTAATGTTCGAACAGGTAAATTTTGTAATTTTTTGCAAATATTAGCTCATTTGGAATTTGATGCCCGCAACATGTTTCAAAAAACCTGGCACAAGTGGCAAAAAAGACTGAGAGAGTTGAGGAATGCTCTTCAAACACTTATTTGGAACATCCCACAGGTGAACGGGCTAATTGGGAACAGGTGGGTGCCATGATTGGGTATAAAAGCAGCTGCCCTGAAATGCTCAGTCATTCACAAACAAGGATGGGTTGAGGGTCACCACTTTGTGAACAAATGCGTGAGCTGATTGTCGAACAGTTTAAAAACAACATTCCTCAATGAGCTATTGCAAGAAATTTAGGGATTTCATCATCTACGGTCCGTAATATCGTCAAAAGGTTCAGAGAATCTGGAGAAATCACTGCACGTAAGCGACAAGGCCGAAAACCAACATCGAATGCCCGTGACCTTCGATCCCTCAGGCGGTACTGCATCAAAAACCGACATCAGTGTGTAAAGGACATCACCACATGGGCTCAGGAAAACTTCAGAAAACCACTGTCACTAACTACAGTTCGTCGCTACATCTGCAAGTGCAAGTTAAAACTCTACAATGCATAGTGAAAGCCATTTATCAACAGCACCCAGAAACGCCGCTGGCTTCGCTGGGCCGAAGCTCATCTAAGATGGACTGATGCAAAGTGGAAAAGTGTTCTGTGGTCTTACGAGTCCACATTTCAAATTGTTTTTGGAAACTGTGGACGTCGTGTCCTCCGGACCAAAGAGGAAAAGAACCTTCCGGACTGTTATAGGCGCAAAGTTCAAAAGCTAGCATCTGTGATGGTATGGGGGTGTATTAGTGCCCAAGGCATGGGCAACTTACACATATGTGAAGGCACCATTAATGCTGAAAGGTACATACAGGTATTGGAGCAACATATATTGCCATCCAAGCAACGTCTTTTTCATGGACGCCCCTGCTTATTTCAGCAAGACAATGCCAAGCCACATTCTGCACCTGTTACAACAGCATGGCTCCGTAGTAAAAGAGTGCGGGTACTAGAATGGCCTGCCTGTAGTCCAGACCTGTCTCCCATTGAAAATGTGCTGCGCATTATGAAGCGTAAAATACGACAACGGAGACCCCGGACTGTTGAACAACTTTAGCTGTACATCAAGCAAGAATGGGAAAGAGTTCCACCTGAAAAGCTTCAAAAATTGGTCTCCTCAGTTCCAAAACGTTTACTGAGTGTCGTTAAAAGGAAAGGCGATGTAACACAGTGGTAAAAAGGCCCCTGTGCCAACTTTTTTGCAATGTGTTGCTGCCTCTAAATTCTAAGTTTATGATTATTTGCAAAAAAAATAAAGTTTCTCAGTTTGAACATTAAACATCTTGTCTTTGCAGTGTATTCAATTGAATATAAGTTGAAAAGGATTTACGAATCATTGTATTCTGTTTTTATCTACGATTTACATAACGTGCCAACTTCACTGGTTTCGGGTTTTGTACAACAGTACTATACAAATGCTAACTGTAGATGATTCCAAACAGATAGAATTTCAAGTGTGGTTTAAAACTTTTATGGTGACTGCATATTGCATATTACAACCATCCATGCTGAGCCTGCAGGCATCAGTTCTGTACTTATTGCACTCACAGTTATAATCTCTGTGTAATGGAAGCCAATAGGGGACAATGTTAAAATGAAAATGTAATTCCACTATTACATTTTTCCACTCATAAATTTGTTTTTTTGAGGCAAAATTAAATTGAAAATGCATTAATTGAATGATCACATACACATATGGGAAATTTATGAGGATATTCAAATGATAATGAAAAAGCCTTTTGACATTTAATTTTCTGCCCCACAATACAATGGATTATATTCAAATGCAACAAGCAAAACAGCACCCCCAGCCCGTTGCAATTACATTTACATGTCACCACACTCTTTTAGAGTCAATATGAAAATGTAAATGCTATTTTCTGACCATTTGATGATATTGAGAACGACATTCAACATCTATTTTGTAAAGACTTCACCTGCTGTACTGTGGACAATATTCAAATGCAATAAGCCAAACAGCATTCCCCGCCTATTGCATTTACATTTACAAGTCATCGCGCTCTTTTAGGGTCAACATGAAAATGAAAGTGCTGCTTTCTAAATCACTTGAAAATAATAATGAAAACAGCATTTGACATTTCATTTTCAAAGACTTAATCTGCAATACATGGGACAATATTCAAATGCAGTAAAAGAAACAGGGCCTAACAGTCCATTGCATTTTCGTATACATGTCAACACAATGTTTTTGGGATACAATGAAAATTTAAATGCTATCAGTCAGGCGTCTCATCAAGGCAAGTTTTCAGCTGGGACGTCACTCATTCCCTTGGTGGAGCGCGAACTTGCGAGAAGTTCTGATGACTTTGATCGGCTAAAAAACAATGTTCTTCATTTGCATACCAACCAATCAGCCTCTGGGTTGCACATGCATGCACTTGGGAGGCTTACTGATAATGTACTGATAGCTAGGCTGCTGTGTGCGCTATTGTATATTAAGTTGCATTGTTCTTTGGATATAGCCACTGAGGCAGCTAGTAAGCTAGCTGTTAACTAAGGAAAATCTTTGTAAATGATCGTCACATTAAAGTGATACAATTAGGTTTTTGCCCCAACTTTACTAAGCTAGCTGTAATATGTATGAACATATCCAAGGCTTTGCGTCAGTGTTGTGCGACCCAAGTGTATTTGTCGCTTTTTGAGACGTTAGCTAGCTTATTAGCAAGTTCAAAAGCAATTGGTTAGGTAGAGCAAGCTAGCTAAGTAACCTATGGTAGCGATGATGCCAATTGGAGAAGTTCTTACAGCTCTGATTTTTCACTTTCAATGCCATCACACACGCTGTGGGTTTAACACAGCCAAGTCAAATCTTCACCAATCAAATGAGCTCCTCTTCTCAACTTTAAAATGTAGGAATAAAGAAGCCTCTGTACTATATCTGCATGAAGCGTTAATGTTGTATTTTACTTTGCTGTTTCAGGCATGTTTTCTGCACCACATACGTCTTTATTATGCATTACGAATATGAGTTCGCTGGATAGCTAGGGCATTCGCAAATTATTAACATTAGTGAACTTGAATGGAATTTCAAAACGAAACTATGTCAGATCATTCAAATTTATGAAGTTGGAATGATATACTTTCATACTTCCTTTACCCCGCTAAAAACGATAAATGGTAGTGACAAAAATTATATAAAGCCACTTGTACACTGGACGCGAAATTAATTTTTCGAAAGACAGCTTAATCAGTCATGCGCATGGGCACCTAACTTTGTGTAAAAGTGGGTGGGCAAAATCTGATCAGAGGGAAGGATGTGTGGAAAACCTGGCGGCAATCGACCCTCACCCCCAGACAAAACATATCCTAATAAATTTATTGATTAAACTGGGGAACAAATGGGGAAAAAAAGTTTTTTGGTGCCTCAGATTTTAGACTTGACGCTAGTTATATTTAGTCACACCACTGAATAAGAATATCATCTTCATTTCCTTCTTGCAGCTCTAGTTTTGAGATAATGCACTTGCATTAAAATATATCAATGATTATAAGCATAGAACAATTCACCATCTGATTCCATGGATGTCATTTAATCATAAACAAATCCTAATTGTATGAAGTCATTTTTTACAAAAAGGCAACAATAATTGTAGTTATCAATGCTGGTGCCCGATTGGTTGTATGTATAACAATTAGGAATATATCATATCTCGAAAACCGGAGTTGATGAAGAAAAACTGATGACATATTTAGAATCAGTGACCAAAATGTACCGATCAGGTCTAATATCTCAGATACCAAGTTCCCTAGTGTTACTGCAAAGTTCCTTCACTAAACAGTATTTGTCCGTTAATGTGTAAAATGTCAGCTTTAATCCAAAATATATTTATATTTTTAATATTTGAATTTGATTTAACGATGAACATTCGCAGCTTACAGAATGGCTTACATTTGACAGAAATCTCCACACAACCAATTTTTCCATTTTTTGCTGACCTCTCGCTGCAGTCCAGGTTGGAGTATCCCCCTTGGATTGAAAAGGGGGTGGACAATAATTCAAATGCGATTATTTAAATGCAAATAAAGTGCATTTATTTTGATTTTAATGAAATATTATGCTGAATATCTTCAACTTAATATTATGTAACAACGCTGTGACTTAAAAATAGCAGAGAAAAGTGGGGGGGCAAAATTGTAGTTTTGCCACCCTACTTTTCAAAGAGGGGGGGCATTTGCCTTACTTGCCTATAGGTGTAGGCGCCTGTGGTTGTGCGAAAAATTTGTTTGGCCTCCAGTGTGCCAGCGGCTTGATTGAGCATAGAACACAAGCATTAGTTTTCTTATAAATTTTTATTCATGGTTTCCCGCAGTACAATACTGTATTTCTGCATTGCCAGCTGTTACGTGAACACTGCTGAGAGAGATGCAGGTCTTCAATGAAGTTAATTTTCTCCTGATCTGTTAGTCTTAAATTACAGTGATGTGACTGCGTGGCTCTGATTTGGCTCCTCGGAGATGGAAAAGCAAACAGGCTCTTAGGAGGTTCATGGGTTGAACCAACTAAGCATTGGCACTAGCATCAGCAGGGCACTAGCTTTAATCCAAAATATATTTATATTTTTAATATTTGAATTTGATTTAACGATGAACATTCGCAGCTTACAGAATGGCTTACATTTGACAGAAATCTCCACACAACCAATTTTTCCATTCCCCAAGATTGAACTTTTTACATTTGATTTGTATACTGTGATGAGTCTCAAAGCTATGTCAGAGAACCAATTCCTTGAAAGAGATGAGGCAAGATAACATTTTAACAATCCACCCCCCCCCACCCCCTCCACCCCCTTTGCACTATGATCAAAGTACAGGAAAAATCAAAGAAGCTTAGAAATTTCTCCCGTTTATATAAGGGTCATTCCAAGTCAAATCAACCACATTGAAGCAACTTCCCCACCAAAAAAAAAAGAACTTTTATTACATTCCCCTCAGTGGAAGATTTATATATCTGGTGTGAAATGGTAAAATAAAGTTAATTATTGGCAGTTCCTGAGATTTAGCTTGTTTTTTGGGGTGGGGTGGGGGGTGGGGGTTGGGGTCAGTTTTAAGAAAATCGCCATAATTTTGGAGTAAGTTTGAGAGCGTGAGATATGCATTTGCAGAGCAAACTGACCCGTAAATTTCATTTTGTCTTCAGAATAGTTGCTGAACTCTTCGCTTATGCTACTTTTCTTTACTCAGTGTTTTTAGTTTATCTGTACTGTGGCCTGGAAAAAGAAAAAAACACAAATCATACAAATTTTGCCCAAATTCAATGCATTTATTATTCTTTAACTATTTAAGATGGAGCCCTGAGACATGGTATACAAACTGTCGGTCAACTCTCTGAAGACCACAAAAAATATCAAAATCACAATGGTTGTATTAAATGTTTTAATTACCTTGGAAATTTGCTTCAGAATGAAAAGTGTGTATTTTGGGTCATTACAGTGGGTATATATCTCAAAAGGGACATAAGTGATCAATGTCATATTTTTAGTGCTTGATGGCATGGATCTTGGGTTTAACAGATTTAAAAAAAGGGCGTGCAATGCACGGAGAACCCCTCAGCTCGATGTCGAAGTTTTTGGAGACGCCCGCCCGTCCAACCGCACGAAGGATAGCAATACCCTGTCAGCCTTGATGGCTGTGGGGTAAAAACTGGAGATTTAAAACAGTGTTAGTGCACTGCAGTGACTGCTGACCTCTCGCTGCAGTCCAGGTTGGAGTATCCCCCTTGGGTTGAAAAGGGGGTGGACAATAATTCAAATGCGATTATTTAAATGCAAATAAAGTGCATTTATTTTGATTTTAATGAAATATTATGCTGAATATCTTCAACTTAATATTATGTAACAACGCTGTGACTTAAAAATAGCAGAGAAAAGTGGGGGGGCAAAATTGTAGTTTTGCCACCCCACTTTTCAAAGAGGGGGGGCATTTGCCTTACTTGCCTATAGGTGTAGGCGCCTGTGGTTGTGCGAAAAATTTGTTTGGCCTCCAGTGTGCCAGCGGCTTGATTGAGCATAGAACACAAAAGCATTAGTTTTCTTATAAATTTTTATTCATGGTTTCCCGCAGTACAATACTGTATTTCTGCATTGCCAGCTGTTACGTGAGCACTGCTGAGAGAGATGCAGGTCTTCAATGAAGTTAATTTTCTCCTGATCTGTTAGTCTTAAATTACAGTGATGTGACTGCGTGGCTCTGATTTGGCTCCTCGGAGATGGAAAAGCAAACAGGCTCTTAGGAGGTTCATGGGTTGAACCAACTAAGCATTGGCACTAGCATCAGCAGGGCACTAGCACCAGATTCTTTTTGGAGTAAAAGGGGTAAATGGCCACCGGAGGCGCCCCCTCCACCAGCGTGACAATGAGCTCGGCGGAGGACATTGCGTCCTCCCCCCTCTCAGCTGTCAGTGTCGAGGGCTTTGGTGGGATTGAGGTTGGCATTACGGGTAAGGCAAACATATTTTCCCACCAAACCCTGAGTAATAAAGATACGTAATGTGCACAGATCACAACATAAATACCATGCGTGACGCAGATGAAATGAGAAGCATCTGTGTGTAAAGGACGCGTTGCCAAGTGTCTCTCTCTTTTCTTTCGCATTTTTTGAGATGAGAGAAGCCGGATATATACACACTACCTGATGCCGAGGCGGAAATGTGCCTGTGAGATTTCGGTGATGTGTGTGCAGGTCAGCCAAATTACCACAGCACAGAAAGTAAACCAGGTTGGAGCTCTGCGCACTTTTGGCGGAGCCTTTTGACACAAAATTGTCACAGCGTCATAATGAATATGTGACACCTCCCCCTACTGTGCCGCCACACCCATCTCGGCGCATGTTGGTCTACCAAATTGCCAAAGTGGTTGCGCACGGGACGAAATTACCACTGCGCAGGCTGCGCTGAATGAAATTACCACAGTGCGGGCTGCGCCGCACTGCGCCACCCTGCGCTGCACCAAGAAATTAGAGCCCAATGCGTTAATTTAACGGTTAAATACAGTCAGTTCATAACAGTGTAGGAAAGCCAAACTTCATTTCGTTGCTCTGTTGCGACTGCGTATGTGCATGGTGCAAACCAGCCTGCACAGTATACATGATGCTTTCGAATGGAAATGCATTATGACGGGACTGGACATTTTGTCCGATGTAAGCGTAAATCTATTGTATGAAATCCGGTATATTCAATGTTTATTTAATGGAAAAACATTACAGAAAAATCGGGAATTCAGCTGCCCGGTAAGAGCAAGTTTCCGTTTTTATACGAGGACGGTTTAGGTGAATTTTACTGTATTTTCCTTTGAGCGTCTGCTCCGACATACATACACAAGATGGCGGCCGAGTGCTGCCACATAAACGAGGCCATTCCACTCTAGTTTTTTTTATATCTTTGTGGGGGGAGATAAGGGTTCCTTTGTGTTTTTAGTTGATGTCTACATTCCGTTCCCCGCTGTGTGTTAAATGTGGTCTGATCAACCAGTGCATATATGTTGCCCCAGTGTCTCATTCTGGGAGGTCTGTTAGTTGAGTTGATGTCTAGTTTTTTTAGCCTTATTTTTCAGTAGAGGTATATTTTGTTAACCTCTTTTAAGGGCCCTATAATTTTGATGTTATTATCTTTAGTTATTTGTTTTGTAAAGTCTATTTTTTTGGGGAATTTAAATCCATCATTTTTTGGAATTTGAACCTGTGTTTTTGTGCTTTGACTGCTTGGTCCACCATAGTGGAAAACAATAATGTTTTTTAGAAATTTCAGTCTGGCTTAAGACAAGAACACAGCACAGAAACCGCTATTCTTAGGGTCGCAACTGATCTTTTAATGAATGCAGACTCTGGAGCCTGCTCAATATTGGTGCTGTTGGATTTAAGCGCAGCCTTCGATACAATCAATCATTTAATCATGATTGAAAGGCTGAGAAATTTGGTTGGGCTCTCTGGGACTGTATTGAAATTGTTTTCCTTATATGCGTCAAAAAGAAAATTTTTGGTTTCTCTTGGTTATGATGCATCTCCTTTTGCAATGCTTATTTCAGATTTACCTCTAGGCTCCATACCTGGGCTTATATCATTTTCTACTTATATGCTTCCTCTAGGTTTGATTATTTGCCAGTTTCACATATCTTTTCTTAGTCATGCTGAGCATACACGGTAATATCTTTCGGTGAAATCTACTAATTTCCGCATAGCTGATTGTTTAGGAGTTGCATGACTGTTCAGCTGATGTTCAAACTTTGTTGCTAAAATTTAAAAAAAAAATCATCTCCATGACCTCTCGCTTCTATTATTGATTTTCTTGAATTTTTTATGTTTGGTTTCGAAACCAAACACAAATTTGAGCTACACATTAGAAGCTTGTACAGTCATGCTATTTGCAACTCCGAAACATAAAACCCCAATTCCGAAATATTTGGGACAAAGTGTAAATTGTGAATAAAATCAAAACACAATGACTTTCAAATCACATCAGCCAATATTTTATTCACAGTATAACAGAGATAACATAGTAAATGTTGAAACTGTAAAATGTAACAATTTTGTCCACAAAATGAGCTAATTTCAAATTTGATGGCTGCTGCAGATCTCAAAAAAGTTGGGACTGGGGCCAGTTTACCACTCTATGTTTTAAAGGTTCTCTGACATGAGGCACATAACCTGAAATTGTTGGTTTATTTCGTTCTGCTTGATTATTTATATCTCTCTATGGACTCAAAAGTTCTGAAATGGCTGAAAAATTCCATTTTAAGGAATAAAAGTGATATTTTTGCACTCTTACGCCCTGCCCCCTGAAGAAGTAGGAAGTTTCTGAGACGTAAGTCACATGTTCCTATGACGTCATCAAAGGAAAGCACCTCTGCCTTAGCAATCTCTGCGGTCTATTTGCGCACTAGTTTACAAACGTTTTCTGGTGTGTTTGTTTAGTGTATAAGCCTGCAATCAAGATATCTATTTAAGTGTTACACTGAACAAACTGTATTACGTAGGCTAAGGTAGCTAGATGGCTGGATACAAAGTGGACATAAGGACAACTATTCAAATTCAGGTATAAATCTAATGACGAGGGTACAACAAGGCATCAAGATAACTCGCCGATTCATAAAAAATATTCTATGCATGTTGTGGCTGAAGTCACAAGCCTATAAGCCAGCAGTAGTTCCACTGTGATCATGGATGCCCACCTCATACAGCACAGTCGGCGATCAGGCATCACAATACAGCCTTTCGAGTTCATCTGGCTCATAATGCGATGGCAGCTGTTACTCTCCAGCTGTGACAGTTACCCTCGTCTGCTAATTTATCTAAGTTAACCCCCTATGGCATTAAACTTCAGGATTATTCGCCAGAACATTTGCCAGAATAGGCAGTGCCAAACCGCCTTAACACCGGACGCGAAACAAATTTTTCGCATGACAGATTACATTCCAAGTGAATGCAAAGACGAGAATACACGCGAAACGCTCTGCTCATAAAGCTCTCTAAGTGCCTGAACTGAGACCGGGGAGATTGGATAGAGGGAAATGCACCATCTGTCACTAACTAACGTTATCTTGCTAAATAGGTGAGGTGGTTAGTTAAACTGGCTGGTAGATAGTGTGTAACTTGACAGTTATCTCAACACTGGACTGAACACTTGCTGTATAATTTCACAATTGAAATTCATGAAAATCTAACGTTATGTCGAACTTAAGTTAGCTGGCTACCCAGATAGCAAGCACCTCCGCTACGGATCTGCCTCGGCTCTGCCAACTCCAGCTGATCCGGCTTAGAGCTGGGGCAGATCCGGAGCGGAGGTGCTTGCTATCTGGGTAAGTACTGCAGGAAAATAACGTCAGCTAGCCATCTACCTTGCGTGTGTGTCTAAAGCTGCTTTCACATCGGACGCGAAACAAACCTTCCGCACGACAGATCACACCCTAGGTCAATGTGAAGGCGCAAATTCACACGTCTTTTAATGTAATCTGTCGTGCTAAAAACCCGCCTTGCATCCAGTGTGAAAGCGGCTCAACGCCACCAATTCTGGCAAACGCCCTGGGGAATAATACCGAAGTTTATTGTATTACAATAGTTTTTTTTCTGTATTGTTATTTCATTAGCTATGGTAGCCCTACAATATTTCAATAGTAACACTCAAATCTATATTGTGCGTTCCAAAAAAACATACAATTACTACAGTAATACTATAGTTTTTTTTTGGTAATAAATATTATGGTATTCCAACAGTGGTTTTTATGCCCCCGCCTTCGAAAGAGGAAGGGGGCATTATGTCGACACCATGTCCGTCTGTCGTCCGTCCGTCCGTCGTCTGTAAACTTTTCGTTTTCGTGGGATAACTATAAAATCCCTCATCCAATTGATGCCATTTCTTGAGGGCGTATTGGGAGTGGCTAGAGCAAGGTTCCTTTCGAAAACCAGTGGCGAGCGATATTCAATATGGCCGCCACAGCAGCCATCTTGATTTTTGTTTCCACCCGATAACTAAAGAATGCCTCATCCGATTGATGCCATTTCATGGTGGCGTATTGGGGGTGGCTAGAGGAAGGTTCCTTTCGAAAACCAGCATCGTGCGATTTTCAATATGGCCGCCACAGCAGCCATCTTGATCTTTGTTTCTACCCAACAACTATAGAACACCTCGTCGGATTTATGCCATTTCATGGTGGCATATTGGGGGCGGCTAGAGGAAGGTAACTTTCAAAAACCAGCATCGTGCAATGTTCAATATGGCCGCCACTGCAGCCATCTTGATTTTTGTTTCTGCTCAACAACTAAGGACCACCTAGTCGGATTTATGCCGTTTCCTGGTGGTTTATTAGGGGTGGCTGGAGAAAGGAACCTTTTGAAAACCAGCGTTGTGCGATATCTAATATGGCCGCCACAGCAGCCATCTTGATTTTCGTTTCCACCCAATAACTATAAAATGCCTCATCCAATTGTTGCCATTTCATGGTGGCGTATTGAAGGTGGCTAGAGGAAGGTTCCTTACGAAAACCAGAGTCATGCGATATTCAATATGGCCGCCACAGCAGCCATCTTGATTTTTGTTTCCGCCCAACAACTAAAGAACACCTCATCGGATTGATGCCATTTCCTGGTGGTGTATTGGGGGTGGCTGGAGGAAGGTTCCTTTCGAAAACCAATGTCGTGCGATATCCAGTATTGCTGCCACAGCAGCCAATCTTTATTTTTGTTTCTGCCCAATAACTAAGGAACACCTCGTGCGATTGATGCCATTTCATGGTGGCGTATTAGGCGTGGCTGGAGGAAGGTTCCTTTCGAAAACCAGCGTCGTGCGATATCTAATATGGCTGCCACAGCGGCCATCTCGATATGCCCTTGATCAATATACAGGCGGGAGCATATGCCACACTCTGCGTTGTTCTTGTTTTCTAAGGGTCTGTCGGCTGGCTATGGTAATAAAGCGTAGTGTAAGTACATTTCATTGTAAAGCGAGCGAGCGAGATCTGCCCAGCTGGCTGCCAGCGTGACATGAGTTGGCATATAACGCACTTCAGGACATTTTGAAGGGGGGCATTCCAAATCAGTTTAATGAATCCAAAATAGTTTACAAACAACAAATTTTCACGGAAAAGCATTTGCATCTTCGTTTTCATCGCGAAAAAATACAATAGCAAGTTCTAAATGTCAATATCGGCATTTTTAATGCCAGGGAACCTTTAACACAGAGTGGAGGCGTCTGGGCATTGAGGAGACAAGTTTCTTGAGTTTAGCCATTGGAATTGATCACACTCTTGTTTAATACAGGCTTCCAGCTGCTGGAGAGCTTTGGGTCTCCTTTGACAGAATTTTTGTTTAATTATGCACCAAATGTTTTCAATTGTTGAAACATCAGGACTGCAGGCAGGCCAGTTCAGTGCAACTACTCTTCTACTGTGAAGCCATGCTGTTGTCCAGTATGTGGTTTGCATTGTCCTGCTAAAATACACAAGGCCCTCCCTTGAATAGATGTCGTCTGGAGGGGATGATATGTTGCTCTAAAACTTTGATATACCTTTCAGCATTCATGGAGCTTTTTAAAACATGCAAGTATCCCACACTATATGCATTCATGCATCCCCATACCATCAGAGATCCTAACTTTTGAACTGAACACTGATAACAGGAGGGGTGGTCTTTCTCCTCTTTAGCCTGGAGGACACAACCCCCATGATTTCCCACAAGAATGTCGAATTTGGACTCGTCTGACCGCAGGACAATTTGCTACGGTCCATTTTAAAGGAGCCTTGGCTCATAACACATGGCGGTGCTTCGGGATCATGCTCAAAAATGGCTTCCTTTTTGCATGATAGAGTTTTAGGTGGCATCTGTGGATGGCACGGTGGACTGTGTTTACAGACAGTGGTTTTTTGAGGTATTCCTGGTGCCCATTTAGTAATGTCAATGACAGAATCATGCTCGTGAGTGATGCAGTGGCGTCTGAGGGCCTGAAGATCACAGGCATCCAGTTAAGGTCTTCCACCTTCTCCCTTACGCACAGAGATTTTGCCAGTTTCTCTTAATCTTTTGATGATGTTATGCTCCATCGATGAGGAGACCTTCAAAGCCTTTGCAATTTGACACTGAGGAACATTGTTTTTGAAGTATTTCACAATTTTTTTTACGCAAGCCTTCACAGGTTGGATAGCCTCTGGCCATCTTTACCTCTGAGACACTCAGCCTCTCTATAGCACCCCTTTTATAGGCAGTCATGTTACAGACCTGATGCCAGTTAACTAAATTACTAAACTATACATTGTTGTTAGCATCAATTTATTATACCTGAAATGTTTTGAAAAATGTGGAAAACATATTGAAAAGAAAGTGTAATCAACAATTCAATATTTGTATAGTTTCTTTTTAGGAAGAGTATGCTTTCAGCTGATTATTTTATATATTTATTGGTTTTTAAGCCCCTTTTTACCTGTGTCCCAACTTTTTTGAGACCATTTTGTGTATAAAAATATAAAACGTCTCAGCTCTATTGTTAATAACATATTGGCTCATGTGATCTGAAAGTCATTGCATTTTGATTTTATTTACAATTTATACTTTGTCCCAACTATTTTGTAAATGGGGTTGTAGTTAAAAGTAGATCTCATCGATCATTTGAAGATACTGGAAAAATTATTCTTGCTTTTATTTCATCAAGGTTAGATTACTACAACTCCTCATTTACCCATCTGAATAAAAAATCTTTGTCCAAATAACTATTCACCAGCAAGATTGCTCACAAAAACAAATCAAAGAGCCCATATTAATATAAATTCTTTAATTGTGCAATTGTTTTCTATTCATGTTATTTTGTGTAAGTCTGTGTAAAATCCTTGTTTTTCCTATTTTCATGTTTAGTTCCCTATCTTTTTCCCCACCATTTGCAATCACTTTTTAAGTACATTCACATATTTTTTTAGCTGTTTGTGAAGCACTTAGTAGTGTATTGCTTGAAAAGTGCCATATACAATAAAGTTTCTTATTTATTATGTTATATACTGGGAAGGGGGCAGATAACTTTTTCACAGCCCTTTATTTTGCCCTCAACTTATTTCATAGTGGCACATGGGTGTTTTGTGATAGTCTAAAAAAAGGGGAGGGGGAAAAACACAAAAAAAGACCTTTCTGAGTGGAACCATTTCCTTGCTTGAGATGCCTTTTTGTGTTTAATGGGATACTTGACAATAAAAAAACCCTCTGAAGTGTCGCCCAACCCCCCCCCCCCCCCCCCAAAAAAAAAAAAAAGCAAGAAAAAAGCGCATTTGATGTAGCTACAAGAACATTCCCACATAGTGTTAGTCCCCAACACATCAGTAACGTGGCATAATAGTGTGAGAGGTAAAGTCCCTGCTCATAATGGTCTTGATTATATTTCTGGCACCCTCTGCTATAAAAACATACATATCCTGATCTAGTATTTGCATTCATGGTGACAGTGGGTGCATTAATTCAATTTTAGAGCCATAAAAAGCAGGTCAAAAGAAAATGTGTTGTTTGATTTTAATACCGATAACAACTCCGTTAGAGGGGACCTATTATGCTACATTTCCAAGTTTATGTTTTGATCTTGGACTCCCCTAGAGTACTCCTGATCATTCGAAGTCTAAAAAAGGGTCCTTAAAAAAACCCCCATTTGTAGTCCATTGTAGTCTCAGCCTGAAACGCCTTATTTGGGCGGCTCTTCCGCTATGGCCCCCACTCCCAGTGTACCCCCTTTCTTCTGATTGGCCAGCTCTGTGGAGGGCGGAGCTGGGCGGGACTCGGCAGAACACAGTTTTCCAGGTCCGCCTCCCCACCGTGGAACGTGAGACCCGTCAGCTATTTGAATGAAGGAATCGGCGGAGAAATTCCGCAATCAAACACTGTACGCATGTTTAGCACTAATAAAATGAACTTGTTCTAATAAACACAGCGGCGAAACTGGAGGACGCAGTGCAAAAGTCTGGCAGCTCAAGCCCAAATTTGCTATCTACCTACGGCATGGTGAGTACACTGGTGTTTCCACTCTATAGCTAGGATTGAGGGAAAGCTAGAATCCACCCCATACAGATAAATTTGTAAAACGAGTTGACATACCCAAGTGTAGACCTGAGACCGTAAAAATCCGGTGGGTCTGAGTTTAAAAGGAAACATAGACAGTGATGAACAGCAAAAAGTGGACCGACTGTTTAGGTGTGTACTCTAAGGCAAGGCAAGGCAAGGCAATTTTATTTGTAAAGCGCATTTCATACCTTCATCAAAATGAAACATATGGCAATATCAATGATAAACCAAAACAGATATTTCCACCACTTCGTACATTTTCTGTTTATGCAGTAGGTGGATCTCAGTTGATCTGCTCCGTCAACACCTTTCATATTTGGAGTATATGTCCTTATGGCATTTGGACATGGAACATCAACAACTGTCCCGTCATTCTGTTTCCGCTGCACGGTTGTTTGTTCTGTCAGATCAATTCTCTTGTCATGCCATGCTGTTGCCACAAGATTTCCCTTTCGTCTCTGTACCAAATTTCCCTGTTTTTTCACTTTTGCACTGACAACAGCACGCGGAAGTCCTTTACGGTTGGCCCGAACTGTTCCACATGCGTATGTTTTATTTCAAAGGAGTTCTACAAAAAGTGGGACTGTTGTAAAATAATTATAACAATAGACGTGATGGTTCTGGCCCCAAATTTCTATCGTCAAGTCGTTGACTACTTGCTCTCCCAAACCCTTTTCAGCAACATTATTTTCTCGCCCGGTGTTTACTTGAAAATCATTAACGAAGCGATTCTTTGGGTTGGCTCGCATAGATACTTTTATGTGGCTTTTCGTCGGCTTCAGGGGGATATACTACATAAAACCAAGACGACTAGTATAGGCTATCATGGCCTCGTCTATTGATGTTTCCTTGTGGGGACGATATTGTGATCTTAGTTTTTCCCTGACACTTTCCAAAACTGGTCTAACTCGTGCCAGTTTGTCATGACCAGGCTGTCCTTTGGGTGGAGTTTGTGATGAATCATATACATGGAAATACTGGTGAAGTTTGTCCATTCTGTCTCTTGTGATTCTTTCATTTATACCTGTTGGTCGGAACAAACTGTCCTTTGTGAAATACATATCTTGATTTGGGGCAACAACGATCCCGATGATAATATGAAATGCTATGTAAGACCACATTTCTGCATAATTTGTGTCATACCATCTGTTGTCTGGGCTGTTTTTTTCTTGTACTGCCCTGGTGTACCTGTTTGTTTAGTCGGCAAATATTTGTTATAATGAATCATCAACGATCAAATGGAAAAAGTCCATTTCTGTCTTAGCTTTGTCAAAAATTGTTACTGGTATGGGATTCCCAACAAAATCGTCATTATCTTTAGCAGTGAGCTGATGTGTCCACATATCTGAGCCTGGTTCCTGAGCTTCATCAACGCCGCCTTTATCGGCATTGTTTTGTCGAACTCTGAACAGTCTCGCTAGGGGTACATCATCGTCACTGTCGTCTAGATCGTCTTCGAAATCCCTCAGATCGATGTCTTAAACTTCCTCTAATAACCTATGTAGTGTATCCTGAGCTAACTCTAAATCGTTTGCAGTAAAACCATCAAATTCTAACCCACTACCATCGCTAGAATCCAAGTTTGTTTGTAAAAAAAATCTCATTCATAAATTGCGTGAGACTTCGACCTTTATATTGTAAAATGACCAATGAAAGAACGGCATATCATTTTCGGAAGTTGTATAAAGCTTTATTAGACCCTTTCTGATTGGCTGGTATTCAAGGTTTTCCTCTGATATGTCACCTCGACCAATCATGCATCGTGTCACAACAGGTAAATACCACGACTGTAGTCGGGATTTGCCGGCAGAAGCGATGTGTTTATCACACCTGTAGTCGGCACTCGCCTGCACAGCAACCTAAATTATCAAGACTGTAGGCGGTATCAGGGAGTAAAAGGTTAAAGCCACTAAGATCTACTACTGTTGGTTTTGTGAATCTTCTCTTGGGTCCTCCACCACTACTAGGCCTCACACGGCCCTGACAGTTATTATTCTTTAGTCGAATGATACGTGCAATCATCATATAAGACAGGTTTTTATGACTGGATTTGAATAGCAAAATGACTCCCTTACAAACAAATTGACCAGAGAAAATTACCCAGCAAATATTCTCCTGCTGAAACTCACAAGCATGTCTAATCACATGACATCTTCATTTGCGATGGCGTACCATTTCTTTGGCTTCAGAGCTTTACGATGGGCATCTACATCAAAAATTTGTCATGGCCAAATTGGCCTGATTTTAAGTTTTGTGTACTTTCAATTGTTATGAGTCTATTTAAGGCACATAAGTTTGGGCTTACAAAAATGTTGGAAATTTAAATCTATTTTCACACATTGGTTTGGTGCTTAACGTGTTTGGGATTTGGCCTCCTGCTCAGCTTAATGTACAGAGGTGTTTTATTTTCAAGCTGAGCTGCAAGAACTGGGGCCAGCCTTCAGTGTCACACACTCCTCACACTAGTCTATTTATAAAGCCTCATATTGTCATCCTTTCAATGTGAGCCTGGAGATCCTTCTGGCTAATGGCTCATCATTTTCATCCTGCTTTACTGTGTTTTCTGATCTGGTGTTGGGCAAATAATTTAAAACAACGATTAATGAACCCTTACAATACCTAGAATTGCTGAATTATTAAATTGTAATCTCAAACAGATTTATCTTGCTCAGTTCATAACACATCTGGCTTAGGTCTACAGGAAACAACTGGTTCACTCTATTCCTGTCATCACCTTCCAACACATTTCCTTCACATTTCAATTTGGAAAACAGGTTTGGTTCACTTTATTTGCTACGCATTAGCACATTGAAAGTGGAAACAGCAGTTCCTTCTTGGTTCCCAAAATAAGACCGTTTGAATGTCAGATGTCTGGCTCAAAGCCTTCACAGTGTTGATTTCTTTTTCAGATGGGCCCTCATGTTGAGAGAGAAGAGATTCTCAAACATCTGACTGCATATAAAACCATCTTATCCCTGTCCTCTAGGCTTCTGCTGGACGCCCCAGCATGAACTCCCATCATTTCAGCAACCCAGTCCAAAAAAAAAAAAGCTGCAAAGCTAGAGGGTGTCTTTTGGTGCCCAGCTTTTGCTCAATTATTGCATTTCTTATTTTACTGATTTGTCCATTTCTACTGTATATGGGAGGCATTTTAGCTGCTAATGTATCAGATCTATGAAACATCTCATCATATGTTTCAGTGAAGCTCTATATATTGCTTATATTTACAATATAAATAATTGGTGTGATCACAGCATAATCTATAGAAAACATATATCATGCTCTAAAATAGAACAAATAATGAATGGCATATAATTTATGATGGTGGCCAAGGATGTCACCCACAGTCATGCCATATTTACTTCAAATATTAATTTTGATGTTCTGCAACATGAGCATGAATGTTGCATAGACTACACTTTACATTTTGTCCTTCATCTTGCTGACAGCAGCTCAGCATTCACTCTTTGGTTTGTAATTGACAGATCCCTCAGGTATTCCCATATTTTAGACTCATCTCTACAACTGGTGAAGCAACGTGGTCAGAAATACATCAACTATGATACAATACATTGCAGACTCATACAGGCACAGCTTGAGTCAACTTACATCCAAGAATTTTAATGAGCGTGACCTCGTAACTTTACTGAAGGAATAAAATCAAGGAAGTCCTTATTAGCCAATGATGAGAATAACCCCTTAAAGCATCAGATTAGCAAAGCCATGCTGAAGAATGCATTAGCACTCTGAAGAGCACTGTACGGTTCTAGAGATGTTATTTTATAGTCTCAGCCAGTCTTCCAGTTCTTCACTGTTTTCAGTGACCAGGGGTGACGGTGGCATCTGAGGACATTCATAGTTTATTTATTTCCAAAAAGTGAAAAAAAAGAGATCACAATAACATGTTCAGCATATGCAAAACAAATACAACCAAAAAAATTGCAGCTCAATTACATACACTTAAAATAAGAAGTTATCACAGTCATAAAAAGAAAAAGGCAGAAAAACATAGGCCTATATAGAATACAAAATATAGACTATACAGATTTACCGTGAACCTAATCATTAATTTTCTGAAATAATGTTTCCCAGCATAAGACTGTGTTGGGCTGTGCCTTATTTAGTATAGCAGTGGTATGTTCTAAAGACACAATATTCTGAAAAACAATGAGCCATTGCTTATTAAATGGAATAATAGGATTGAACCAATTCTGTATCAGACACTTTTTATCAGCTGTCATCCCGCTGAAAATGAACAGTTTCTGGTTCACACTAAAAGAATAGCGGGAGACATCTGAGGACATTCAAATAACATATTTGTGATTTCAGACATTAAAAGCTGTTTTTTGGTGTGGCAGTATTTTTATGGGGTTCCTTCTTGTGATAGAACAATGGAAGCTGGTGAGTTGACAATTGAGGAAGCACATAATGTTTCCCTTTTTGGGGGATGTTATGAAAAACTCACTTTTTCAGTTCTGGTACACATACATTTTGGTATCTTCAGTGCCAACTAATCCACTAACTGAGGAATAAGACAACTCACTGCTTTTTGGGCAAATGCAAAGAAGTCCATCCGTCCATCCATTCTCTATATTGCTTTTTCCTCACTAGGGTCGCAGAGGAGCTGGAGCCAATCCCAGCTGACTCTGGGCAACAAGCAGAGATCCACCCTGGACAGCTCGCCAATCTATCGCAGGGTGCACACACCATGTGCTCTCACACCCATACCAACGGGCAACTTAGCATCTCTAACATGCATCTTCAACATGCATGTCTTCGAACTGTGACAGGAAACTGGAGTACCTGCTGGAAACCTATGCAAATATAGGAAGAATATGCAAACTAAACAGAAAGGCTGCAGGCCGGATTCAGACCCACACCCTTCTTGCCACGAGGCAGCAGTGCTAAGTTTGTGTTCCCAATTTCTGTTAATATTTAAACTGAATTCCCAGTGTGATCTTATTTAAATGTGGCTTGGTTGTTGATGTACCCAAATAGATAGCTAAGTGCAAATCTCAAATCTAGTAAATTACTCAGCTTACTAGCATGCACCTATTACCATTTTGCGGTTTAACAAAAATCTAGCTTGCCACCAAATTGACTGTGAATTTATAAACTATTGTTTGTTCCGCTACAAGCAATGTACGAGACATGTTGATAGGAACAGATAGAAAGAGTGATTATTTTTAATCAAATAGAGTCCATTTTTAATGCAGTAAAATAATGCAGCTAATGCAGTAATTGGAATGTAAGCTAATGATTGCTACTATGCGGATGCTAGCTTCGCATCTTTATTAATGTTGGAGAGTGATTTACAAGTGTAGCTAAAACTATTATGGAGCTGCTTGTTACAGTTTTTTAATGTCACGTCCATGCTTGCTAATGTCCATGACATTGTCGCTCTCTGTTGCAATGGTGACTCTGTTCACCTGAGAATTAGAACAGAGCTCATTTCATCAAGGGGACGCCTACTCAGGAAAGCCTATTTTTAAGATTGACTGGAATAAAATTGACTGAAAGTCATGGAATTTTAATTTTTGCTTGAAAGTTTATAAACTTCCCTTTTAGACATAAAAAAACATTATAACCCCTTTAAACTAATGTTAAATTATTTATTAAAATTATTACATGGACCATGGGCGTAACCATGTATTCTTTGAGAAAACACAACAAAAACACATACAAATCTGTCCCCCCAATAATATGCTTTAAAGTGGTAATCTGTAAGATTTGAATTGGTTTGTTTATAGTGACATCTTTGGCAGTAAGCTGTAATTGCAGGTGCGCTTCTGGACCTCATTTCCCATAACTCTAGCCGAGACCCAACAGTGTCGGCTATATGACGTCAGTAAATAGACGGCTTTCACCAGTCCCTCGCCTCCTCAACTCTCATGCAGATGGGAAAGATGCTCTTTGACATGGCAATTGAACTCAATAAAACTAAAAATGAAATGACATTAGTCATCCATTAGCGCCACCTCATTCCCGTAACGTTAGGCTTTTATGATAAATTGATTAACTTAAAGGGCTGCCAACTCTCATGCGTTCGCCGTGAGAATTTGTGCTTCATTCACGTTCTTGTGGTGTAGTCAGTAATTATTCAATCAATGAAATGCGTGCGTTTCACGATTGTCCAAATTGTTTAAATGAAATAAGACCATTTGAAAAATATTTCTGCAATTCCACTGCTTCCAATCCCTGAGTAAAGAAAAGCGTGAGAATTCCGGAATCATAATTGTTCTCATATCACTAGTGGCGAAATCCACCGTAACACATGTGAAACTGATAAACTTTAATGCAAAAGGACTTCAATTCCACCTGAGAATCTCTGTAAATGGTCTGATAGAATAATTTCTGACTACAGCAAAGGAACGTGAATATATCATTTAAAGTCAAGCTGAATATGTGAAAGTTGAGAGCCCTGTGTAAATAATGAAAATGGTAGTTGGTTAACACGTAACGTGATAACTTTAAAAACAATTTGTCGAGGCGGTTAACTTATCTTTTTTTCCCGTTTGCTCGCTGAAATAATGTTATAATTTTAGTTTCAGTAGTAGCCTCAGCAGAGACTCAGCGAACGTTTCTACTGTGCACAGTATAGCTACACAGGATGGCGTTTTCCATTGCCATTGGGTAGACGTCAGAAGGGATCCAGTAGCGGCACTTTCCGCTTCTTGGAAGACGGCATTTTTAGCGGTCCTCCCCTAATTCCATCAGTAAAACTGACATATAGTGTAAGAGAAAAGTTAGATTTAGGATTAGGGGATAGAGACAAGGTTCAGGTTAGGGAAAGTACCGCTGCTGAATCCCTTCTGACGCCTAACTTGCCATTGCTTCACCTGGGGTTCCTTACTTCCTTCAAGCTAGCTTGTGGCTCCTCCTACCCTCTGGACAGTCCAAACACTGCTTACTCACGTAAAAAGCGTCACTAGATGTGCACCTGTATTTGAATATAGTGCGGGAATGTCACCACAGACACTGTTCGCTTGACCTGGCAAAGAATGAAATACAAATGCTTTCATCAGCAAGTCATAGGCCCAATCACTGCTGTTTTATCCCCCCTCTCTGACAGACACTGACTTAACAGACAGTAACAAGATGGATATCTTACGGATTACCACTTTGTGACATAAGGCCCACTTTTATTAGCCCTGAATCAATTGTGAATTGATCAGACTCTGATGATTTATTTTACTTTTTTCTGTAATGGCCGGTGGAATTAGGAGGCCAAGCGCAGCGACCAGAGAGAAAGCGAGCAACATGGACACAGTACAAACACAGAGAATAATATACGAAACGAAAGTACTCGCGCTTCCAAAAGACGTATAACAGTCCGAAACACGGAAGCAAAGATAGACAAAAGGAAGAAGAAACTCCAATAATCAGAAGATATAAAGTCATACAAAACCTGACTGCAGATATCTTCGGCTATAGTGCGAAGCTTAAAAACAGACACTCTAGTGAAGGAGGCGTGCCGGACTTCCTAGAGTCCGGGAAGCTGCAGCCCCAGCTCAATCAGCCAGCTGGGTAAAGAATCCGATGGCCAAGGAATTCGATATTGTCCCAGGACAAGAGCCGCAAAGAAAAGTCCAAACCACACGCACACCTCACAAACCATGACATTTTCTGTGACGGTGCATTCAGGAACCACACGCAAGGGAGGGAAATCCAAAAAATATATGCCTTTAATGAAGTCCGAGTCAAAACCAAAAAACAGAAGAATTGCCAAGCCACAATACGAAATCCAAAAACAGTGTCAATTAAAGCTGCAAGCAGCGTTGAAAGGGCCCTCGCATCCTTTGTGCACGTTGGGGTGGCAGCAAGATCCTGATGGGTGCAGGTGTCCATTTAGAGCCATTGGTCACTGCTGGACCGCGTACAATGTGTTTTTCTGAGGGGAGTGCAAAAATTTTCTGCAGGGCGCTATGATACCTTTTTGACATGCTTGAGCGCAAAATCTACAACATAGTAATCGTAATACCGAGCTCCATGAGTGTGTTGATTTTTGTAAATTTTCCAGCATGTTTAGACCTTCAAAAGAGCAATTCTTTTATAAATCTGATTGGGGGCGCTATAGAGCCGTTATGCCACATTTAGTGCCAATTGATGGATGATATTAAGCAAAATAAGACATTTATAATTTGTGCAAGGTTTTGCAAGTTTTGAAGCATTCTAAGGCCTTTAAACGTGTGTTGAGAAAAATTTGGAAAAACGCAGCAAATAGCTCATAGCTCACTTCCTGTTTAGCCAAAAAATTAAACATTACCCGGAATGACGAATGCAATGATCACACCAAATTTCATGAACATTCAAGCACTTTTATCTTAACATGACCATATCTAGAGGGCGCTGGGGAGCCACCTAGCACCTCTCGATCCAATATTAGCATATGCTTATACTTCGGAGGACAATTTTATCAAGCATAGGAAGTTTCGGGCAAATCCCACAAAGTATGTGGCAGTAAAAGCAACTCCCTGTTTCATGGCGGTATATCAAAATTCGCCGCGAAGCCACGGATACATCGTTCGATGAAATCAAAATTGCTTCGCAATTTAACATTGGCAAGGTCTTTAGATATTATTTGCCAAATATTAAGTTGATCTGATAAAATCTCTAGGAGGAGTTCGTTAAAGTACTTCACCTGCGAATTGCGAAAAATCTAAAAAAGTTGCAATTTCAATTAAAAATGGCAAACTTCCTGTTGGGTCTAGATCATGGCACCAAGAGACTTATTTTTAGGTCTCAGGATATTCCACATGTCCACCGAAGTTCATACGTGCAGGTCAACCACGATGCGAGGGCTGCTTCTTTGAAATTTTCCAGGGGGCGCTATAATGCCATTTTTGCCACGCCTATTTGTAAATTTTTTATCAGTGTCATAAGAATGGTGGTATTTAGAATTGTACAATATATTGTGAGTTTTTGAGCATGCTGAGACCCTCAAAAAGGCAATTCTTTTAAAAATCTGATTGGGGGCGCTATAGAGCCATAATTCCACATTTACTGCCAATTTTTGTCTCAAATTGAAGACAATCAAACAAATATAATTTTTCCAAAGTTTTGCATGTTTTCGAGTATGCTAAGGCCTTCAAATGTATGTTCGTAAAATTTGGAAAAACGCAGGAAATGGTTCATAGCTCACTTCCTGTTTGGCCGAAAATTTTTTTAAAAATACGCATAGCCCAAAAAAACAAATGCAATGATCAGACCAAATTTCATGAACATTCAAGCACTTTTATGTCAACATGGCCGTGTCAAGAGGGCGCTGTGGAGCCACCTGACCACACCCAATCCAATATCAACAAATAGGTATATTTGGAAGGAGACTATTATTAAGCCTGTAAAGTTTCACGCAAATCTCACAAAGCTTGTGCTCATAAAAGCAACTTCCAGTTTAATGGCGGAACTTCGAAATTCGCCGCAAGGCCACGGACACAAATTTCGATGAATCCAAAAAAGCTTCGCAATTTAACATGACGAAGGTCTTTAGATGGCCTGTGGCAAATTTCAAGTTGATTGAATAAAATCTATCGGAGGAGTTCGTTAAAGTTCGATGCCTGTGAATGGCAAAAAATTAAAAAAAAGTTGCAAATTCAATTAAAAATGGCGGACTTCCTGTTCAGTCTATGTCATGGCACTAAGAGACTTTTTTTTAGGTCTTGGCATAGTTCAGATGTTCACCGAATTTTGTACATGTAGGTTAAACACGCTGCGAGGGCTGCTTCATTGAAATTTTCTAGGTGGCGCTGTAATGCAATTTTGCCACATCCATCTGTAAGTCCTATACACTATTAAAAAGTATGATCGGCTTAATATGTTTGCAAAGTTTCGTGAGTTTTTGAGCATGTTGAGGCCCTCAAAAATGCAATTATGTATTAGGGGGCGCTATAGAGCTACCATGTCACACCCAGTGCCAAATGAGATATCGAATGAAAGAACTTAATACTTTTAGTCAATGAACTAAGTTTGGTGAGTTTTTGAGTATGATCAGGCCCTCAAAAATGTGTTAGTAAAATCTGAAAAAACGCAGGAAATGGCTCATAGCTCACTTCCTGTGTGGCAAAAAAATTTCAAAAAAATTGACAAAAAAATTTATTATGACTTCTATGACCCTATTGAATTTCGTGAGAATCCGAGCAAGTGCGTTCCAAAATGGCCGCGTGTTTGGTGGCGCTATAGAACCACTGGGGTATGTCTAAGCACAAAAATAATAATACTTTGCAATTTTCACCATGACTGACGTGTCAGCAAATTTTTGTGAGTTTTCGTGCATGGCAAAGCCCTCAAAAATGCGTTCTCGCAGCGGAATAATAATAATAAGAAGAGGAAGAAGAAGAAGAAGAAGAAGAAGAAGAAGAAGAAGAAGAATAATAAAAATCCCATCAAAAACAATAGGTTCCTCGCACCTTCGGTGCCAGGACCCGTTCCGGGCCCTGGCACCGGTCGGTGCTCGGGCCCTAATAAGACAGGCAGGGGTCAGAACCTGGAAGACAGATGAGCTAAGGCACATAAACGGTAGGCAAAAAGTCGTAGTCGAAGAACAAAGCCAAGGGTCATACACAGTGCATCCACACACAGAAATCATGGTCACACAAAATTGGGTGAAAATCCAGAAAGACAAAAACAATACAAAAAGGGCAATGGCAAAAATTGAAGACGGACAATACAGTAGAAGCGAAACAATACTCAATGGCATACACGGTGCTCTGCACTAAGAAATATTGATCAACATTGTGACAAAGTCAGAACTGCAGAGAGGACTCTTGAATAGACGGGAGGGAAGTCGCATGCTATGCAGGGAACAGGTGCGCTGGATCAGACTAATTACAATGGGAGAATCACATGAGGGAAACCCTAACCACGAAAATTCGCGAAAGCCAAGACATGGACGGGAATCACGCAAACAGCCTATGACATTTAAACAGCTCCGGTCAGGGAGTTCTAAGTGCATAGATAACGAGTTCAGGAAAGTAATTAAGCATGTGCGAGAGATCTTGCAGAAACGCAGGGGAGACTGGTACAGCTGAGCAAGAGGCGGAGACTAGAACAGGGCAATTGCTGAGAGGGAATTAGTATTAACTAGTTGCGGTGCAACTTTACATATTTAACTAGAGTGCTCGTTAGTAAGTTAGTAGACTATGATACAAAATACATATGTTACTTTTGTTAGTAATCTGGGCACTAAGGCAAGGTAGTAAACGAGAATCGAAGGAATACTTTAAACACCATAATTCATTTAAATCACCTGAAGTATAGGCGCACACAGACCGGGATGACGGACTGAACCAACTAGATCACAAGACAGGGGAGACAAGTGCAATGGAACTGAGAACTAGAATGAACCAAAACCTGAGAATAACAATAACCAAAAAGAATAAATGAAAGACAACATCATGAACACTGAACTTGAACATAAAGATAAACATGACAAAAAACCATAACCATGACAAACAACACTTCCATTTGCTACATACATCAAGATAAATTGGATGCACTGGATAGGAGAAAAATCTGTCAGAGATTAGTTGATTTAAATGATGAAGGCCTCCATGTTTTTTTGATCATTTATTTAGAATATCCCTTTCATCTCTGCTCCCTGCTACCCAGTCTGTAGCTGCAGTAGGCCCACTCTATTTTTACACCCTGAGGATAACACTGCAGGCACTCAGGTTCTCTGAAGCATCAGCAGACTAACAGTAAAGTAGATAATAATAAAAATAGACAGAAAAAATGCTAAGAGCAAATAGGGAAAAGTTCATCTGTTTCATGGGTTTGTTGTGCCTTTGAACCCATACAAGTTAATCATTTGTTTGCTGTGCTTTATTCAGGCTTCTCTTGTTTGTTGAAAAATGAAAAAGACTGACTAATGACAGTCTTAATGTGCATTTTGTTGTGAAAAAAATCATTTTGTTTACATTCAAAATCAAGAGTTTACATTTAATTCTTAGTATAAATTAGTGATTTAAATCACATTAAAGGTTTCATTGTAAATGATCACATTCATTTTGAGACAAATCAACTAAATACCATATTCTTAGAACTTGGAGTTAACTTAAAAGTCCACAAAGTTCTTGTGATCCCAATTCCAATATAATTAACATATAATTTGTATTTGATTACGGAATTGTGGGAAATGGACTTTTGCCTTATAGCCCCCCCCCCCATAACATTCTGTAGTGTTGTAGGCTAAAGCAACTAATGAAAGACAAGGGGGCAACTTAGAAGAGTTCTCATCTTCACTCTGGCTGTAGTGCAATTGTGCATCATCATGACTAATTTATCCATCATCATTTCATCACACCTCAGTATTTTGATGCATGACCTATGAACAGATACATTAGGGATATAACGATCACAGCCTTTGATGGTACAGTTATTGTCTAAGGAAAAAAACGTACTTTCACACAATTTTTACATGTAATTTATTCCCCCAACTGTTTTTTTAAACAGTTGCTCCCGTCCCCACAATAAATAAAAGAAAATAATTAGTAAAAATAACTTTTAAAAAGTGTATCTCTTTGGCATTAAATATTGGCTTTTATTCAATATCTGTTTTGTTGAGGCTCAAGTTATATAGCCTACCCTTTGAGTAACTTACAGCTTGACTTCTAAAGAAGTGTCTTTTGTCCATTCTCCTTTTCTTTGACATCCTAGTTGACATCCTAATTACCAAGCACACATGCGTGACACACACACACAAACAGACACAAATACAAATGTAAATGTAAATGCAGCATTGATATTAAAATCTGTCTAGCTGACGTGACCCAGATAACTTACACCCGCGGTTGCAGATACATGCAGTGTCCTCCAGTCCTGACGAACTAGCAGGTTGCAGGTAGCTTTAACAGGTAGAAGGAGTGACAGCGGGGACGGCCAATCACAGGTACATTAGCAAGAAACCGGCAGAGCCAATCAGACTGTGATATCTAGATTAGAGTCGGGACTTCTAGCAGAGACCAACTATTAACCCTTTGTGTTAATTGAAATGTGGCTGAGGGAGCTCAGCGAGACCCTGCGCATGGAGAAACTTAGATTTAAGAATGCAGGCAGACAGGCAATTTTTGATTAAGTATGGGAACCTGTATTAAAGTACCTGAAGGACTCGAGTGAAGTCAAGGTTACAATATGAACGTCATCTCTTGATGATTCTGTGAGGATGCTGACTGTAAAAAAGGTTCTTTTCCCTGTCAAGTGATACTGACTTCATTTGTCGTCAGATGCATACCTTCTGTTTAGTTTCTGTTGCGATCGTTGTTCTATAAACTTCCAGCTCAGGCCTACACCTTTTTCTTGTTGTTGCTTTGCCACAGAACTCAGGCTGTGTAGAAATCCGCCTTATTGTCATATCCAATCTATTCATATTCGATGTTGCTGTTATGTTTTTTGTTTTTTTCTTTTTGTATTTTATTTCATTTTTATATATTACAAAACATAAAAACATATGATTGCTTTTTAAGAGACATGTATTCTACCCAGTGTGCACTCGGCAATAAAAAGAATATATATATATTAAAAAAAACCCTTTGTGTTCCATAATCATTGACTAAACACTACAGACAGTGGTTGTATTAATAGGGACTGAACTAGACCACTTTTGTCACTGTCAGCTTTCACACTTTGATCAGACCTGTTACCAGATTTCCGAGCACCATCACCAGATTTGTCTTTGTCTTTGGGTGAGGAATCTTGGGTATCACCGTTACCTTTTTTCTGGAATTGGAATTGGAAATTTTCTGGAAATTGGTCTTAATATCATGCTTAACACAGTTCTTGAATTCTTCAACTAACACAATCTCTTTTAGTGAGTTGAAATCATCCTTGACCTCCATAGAAGTACACCAGCGCTCAAAGCAAACCTGCTTCTCATTAGCAAATTCCACATAAGTCTGATTGTCAGATTTCTTCAGACCTCTGAATTTCTGTCGGTCAGCCTCTGGAACCAACTCATAAGCTCACAAAATAACCTCATAATCAGAGGAATCATCTGCAGACAAAGCTGAATAGGCTTGTTGAGCCTTACCCTTGAGGACAGTTTGTAATATCAGAGGCCAGAATTCCTTAGGCCACTGGCAACTCTGCTACCTTCTCAAAACACTGGAAATAGTTATCAATGTCCTTTTTCGCGAATGGAGGCACCAGTTTTACCTCCTGGCTAGCCCGAAATTTATTTTCAGTTGCTATTTTTATTTTTAGTTGCTCCAATTGGAACCTTTCTTCTCCATCTAACTTCTCTAATTCAAAATCTCTCTGTCTTGCTAATTTTTGTAACTCAAACTGCCTATGTTTTTCTTTTTCCTCCCTCTCAAATTTTCTTTGTTTTTCTCTTTTCTTCCTTTCAATCTCTAGCAGTTTTAATTTAAGTTCAATTTCTAAATTTGGATTTTCCACTGGAAACTGTTCCAGATCTCCGGGTGCAAACACATTTTCATCAATGTAATAATCAACAATCTCTCTAGCCAGTCTTGCTTTTCGCATGGTTGGTTTTACCTCTGTCAGGTCTAAATGTCTGCATATTTCTAGCAGTTCTGTCTTTTTAAAAGACTTCAAAACCTCAACGGTTGGTGAAACCATTCATTGCTGTTGATCTGTCAATATATAAATATCGGAAAAAAAAAACAATTTTACAATTTGAAATGTTAGATTTTCAATAAATGACTCACACAATGGTCTATCTCGGACTTGAGACCCCAATTTGCTATGGCCCCAATTTGTTATGACATTTATGACAGCAAAGGATGACAGACAAAATTTTAAAACTTAAACACATTTAATTTTACAAACACTTTTAACTAATCTAATATCTACTCTACTGACCAAGATTGATAAACACAAGAACAAAAATATTTACAGTACCTGTGGTTGGGTTGCTTGGTGATGTCCTGGATGAGGAAAATGCTCCAACACAGGCAAAAAGCCACAAGAAACTTCACAGGTCTTGAGCAGAATGACAGGTCTGGTCACATGTATCCATTACTTTACTGTCTCAATTTTGCTCCTTATATAGTACTCTTTGGCAGACCTCTCCCACATTTAGACCTCTTTTTTTTAATTCTCTGGGAGATGTCCCAGACATGCCCAAGACATGCCCAAACCTAGCTCCAGTCTGGGCTTAACATAAGAAAGGTCAATACTGCCATCTAGAGGCTTCTATTCGCATTACACAAGAAATTTAGGGATTTCATTATCTACGGTCCGTAATATCGTCAAAAGGTTTAGAGAATCTGGAGAAATCACTGCACGTAAGCGACAAGGCCGAAAACCAACATCGAATGCCCGTGACCTTCGATCCCTCAGGCAGTACTGCATCAAAAACCGACATCAGTGTGTAAACGACATCACCACATGGGCTCAGGATCACTTCAGAAAACCACTGTTAGTAACTACAGTTCGTGGCTACATCTGCAAGTGCAAGTTAAAACTCTACAATGCAAAGCGAAAGCCATTTATCAACAGCACTCAGAAACGCCGCCGGCTTTGCTGGGCCAAGCTCATCTAAGATGGACTGATGCAAAGTGGAAAAGTGTTCAGTGGTGTGACGAGTCCACATTACAAATTGTTTTTGGAAACTGTGGACGTCGTGTCCTCCGGACCAAAGAGGAAAAGAACCATCCGGACTGTTATAGGCGCAAAGTTCAAAAGCCAGCATCTGTGATGGTATGGGGGTGTATTAGTGCCAAAGGCATGGGCAGCTTACACATATGTGAAGGCACCATTAATGCTGAAAGGTACATACAGGTTTTGGAGCAATATATGTTGCCATCCAAGCCACGTCTTTTTCATGGACGCCCCTGCTTATTTTAGCAAGACAATGCCAAGCCACATTCTGCACCTGTTACAACAGCATGGCTCCGTAGTAAAAGAGTACGGGTACTAGACTGGCCTGCCTGTAGTCCAGACCTGTCTCCCATTGAAAATGTGTGGCGCATTATGAAGAGTAAAATACGACAACGGAGACCCCGGACTGTTGAACAACTTCAGCTGTACATCAAGCAAGAATGGGAAAGAGTTCCACCTGAAAAGCTTCAAAAATTGGTCTCCTCAGTTCCCAAACATTTACTGAGTGTCGTTAAAAGGAAAGGCGATGTAACACAGTGGTAAAAAGGCCCCTGTGCCAACTTTTTTGCAATGTGTTGGTGCCTTTAAATTCTAAGTTAATGATTATTTGCAAAAAAAAAATAGTTTCTCAGTTTGAACATTAAACCTATTGTCTTTGCAGTGTATTCAATTGAATAGTGGTTGAAAAGGATTTGCAAATTATTGTATTCTGTTTTTATCCACGATTTACATAACGGACCAACTTCACTGGTTTTGGGTTTTGTAGTAGCGGATGCCTTGTCGCAAGGTTTTGTGTGAATTAAATTTATGTGAAGGTGACATGTGTAGTCATTCTTTGAACTAACTTTCTTTGAGGTAAGTTAGTTCTTAAGGGAGGGAGTGTTACGTGCCACGTTTTTTTTACTTCTTTTTCTGTGTCCCCTTGTTTTCCCTTGTGCTGCTGTGTTCTCTATTGGTCCAGGTCCCTGCCAGTCATCATCACCCCAAGTCCCACCTCCACCAGTCAGAGAGATCCTTTTCCTGCCTGCTCACCCAGTCACTTTTCAGCCCTTCATTCTGAACAACAAATCATCTTTCACCCCCCGCTCATTTAAATCTGGATCTTGTGACTCGAAGAGAGCTGTTTTTGTTACCGTCATTTTGCATTGTGTGCTTTCTGTTTTTTTTTTTGAGCCTAGGAGTCAAGTTCTTATTTGAGTTCCAGTCTACATCTTGTTTTGTGTATGGAGGTTTGTGTCGACCACACTGAGGCTGGGAAAGGGTAAGACAGAGGCCTCTATACACTTACATGTAGGAAGAACTCTTGTTAGACACACTAGTTTAGGAGTGCTTGCCAACTGCTGTATTTTGTTTTGGGTAGCTAGTGTAGTTAGATAGGCTTCTTCTTTAGTATATATATGATAAAGCAGTTTACTAGCATTCCGTTTTGGTTTTTAGTAAGCGGTATTTGGCTTTGTTCATTTCTTTTCTTGGGCAACACTCAGGTCCCCGGACCTTGGATGTGTGTCTTGTTTGTCTATGTTTTGTGCTGTACATAGTGTAAATATTGTATATGACCTTTTGCACCAGTAAACCTCATTGCACTTTACTCGCTCCGGACTCTATGATTACTTGTGACCCCTGCGGGCTTAATCTATTTTACAACAAACCAACTAAAGCCAAAGTGCGACCAAAGCTTCCCTGGGTACCTGGGTTCGTAACACTGCTAGTCTGTTCAAGTCAATGGGAATTTGCTAGCTAGCATGCTAAAGCTTTTTGCCATTAAATTAATATAACCCCAATTCAAAAAAAGCTGGATGCTGTGTAAATTGTAAATAAAAACAGAATGCAATGATGTGCAAATCTCATAAATCCACATTTTATTCACAATAGAACATAAACAACATCAAATGTTGAAAGTGTGCAATTTTACCATTTCATGAAAAATATTAGCTCATTTTGAGTTTGATGGCAGCAAAACATCTCAAAAAAGTTAGGAGATGGGAAACAAAAGGCTAGAAAAATAAGTGGAACTAATGAAAAAACACCTGGAGGAGCATTTTGCAACTAATTAGGTTAATTGGCAACAGGTCAGTAACATGACTGGGTATAAAAAGAGCATTTTAGCGAGGCAGAGTCTGTCAGAAGTAAAGACAGACAGAGATTCAACAAAAAATGTTCCTCAATGTAAAACTGTGAAGACTTTGAATCTACAGTATAAAATCAAAAGATTCAGAGAATCTGCAAAAATCTCTGTGCTCAGTGACAAGTCTGAAGGACAATATTGGATGCTCATGATCTTTGGGCCCTCAGGCGGCACTGCATTAAACACAGGCATGATTCTGCACTGGAATACACTGCCCAGGCACATGAACACTTCCAGAAATCATGTTCTGTGAACACAATTTGTTGTGCAATCTAAAAATGCAAGCTAAAGCTGTGTCATGCAACAAAGAAGCCATATGTGAACATGAGCCAGAAACGCCACAATCCTCTCTGGGCCGAAGTTCATTTGAAATGAACTGAGGCAACATGAAACACTTCTGTGACAAGATCAATCAAAATTCGAAATTTTTTTTGGAAACCACGGATACCTTGTCATGTGGTCTGTAGAGGAGAGGGGCCATACAGCTTGTTATCAGTACACAGTTCAAAAGCCTACATCTCTGAAGGTGCCAGGTTGCATTTGTGTCTATGGCATGGGAAGCTTACACAGCTGAAATGGCATTATCAATGCTGAAAAGTATGTGTCCTTTCACAATACTGGGTAACAAAAATGTGACACAAACATGAAAATGTCAAAATCATTCAAGGAACAGACAACCAACTTTATTTGAATCTTCACTGTTATAAGACACATATAACAGCAAGAAGATAGCCTGTCCATGGCAAGTATGAGAAAACGGCATCAGAATACAGCAAAGAGAATACAAATGAATAGAGAATACAAGATCCTGTAGAAGTATTTTCTTCTCATTTAAAAGCGTGCATTTTGAAACCACAATGTATCAGTCCCACCACCTATTAAATACTGCCTAATCCATCAGACGATCAAGTGGACAGCAAACTATTTAGTTCATACAGCAACATGTGCCTGGCTAAACAAAGGTGGTTGCTACAGAGCAATGAACCACTGTATTGAATTTAAACCGGTTTAACCCCTATCAGTCTTTGTCAGTCATGTGTATATTATCTGTGATGTCACCAAGACACAATTTGTAGGGTATACAGTCGGGTGCAAAAATTTGGGCACCCCTGTTTTAAATGTCTGTTACAATTTATCTCCAAGTGATTGAAAGCAAATCTGAACACTGAATGCTACAAAGTTAAACGTGTAACCTTTCTGCAAATTTAAAAGCAAGGTTTCTTTTTATTTCAGTTTCATTGAGTTTTTAAATGATAAGAAAGGAAAAAGGGCCTTGTGCAAAAGTTTGGGAACCCTTTTGGAATATTCTTTGCTACCTTTTAAGAAGATGATTACTAAGGCCCAGACCCAGGTGATTTACTCAGTAGGGCTTCAATGAGTCAGTTGAATATAATTCCGGGGTTGAAATGTATATTCTGAAGCAACTCCATGCCTTCTAAAGTATACAGCTGTGGTGGCTGTTGTGTCTGGTGTTAAAAACCATGTGTTCCTCTAAACAGTTGTCCCAGGATGTCAAAATTGAGATAATTCACTTCCACCAACAAGGAGAGGGCTACAAAAAACTCTTGCAATGTTTCAAACTACCCATTTTTACTATACGAAACATTGTAAGAAAATGGAAAATAAATGGAACAATTGAAATCAAGGCAACATCTGGAAGACCAAGAAAAATTTCAGATAGAGTGGCCTGAGATCTGGCGAGAGATGCTCATAAGAAGCCACACATCATTGCAAAAGAGCTGCAAAAAAGGGTAGCAGACACAGATCTAGTTGTTCACTGGACAACAAAACTGCGTACCTGAAACAACAAAGACCTACACTCAACAAAAATATAAACGCAACACTTTTGTTTTTGCTCCCATTTGTCATGACTCAAAGATCTAAAATTCATTCCAGATACACAATATTACCATTTCTCTCAAACATTGTTCACAAATCTGTCTAAATGTGTGATATTGAGCACTTTTGCTTTGCTGAGACAATCCATCCCACCTCACAGGTGTGCCACATCAAGATGCTCATCAGACACAATGATTAGTGCACAGGTGTACCTTAGACAGTCCACAATAAAAGGCCACCCTGAAATGTGCAGTTTTTGCATTATTGGGGGTCTGGGACTCAGAACCAGTCAGTATCTGGTGTGACCACCATTTGCCTCATGCAGTGCAACACATCTTCTTCGCATAGAGTTTATCAGATTGTCAATTGTGGCCTGTGGAATGTTGGTCCACTCCTCTTCAATGGCTGTGCGAAGTTGCTAGATATTAGTGGGAACTGGTATGCGCTGTCGTATACGCCGGTCAAGCACATCCCAAACATGCTCAATGGGTGACATGTCCGGTGAGTATGCTGGCCATGCAAGAACTGGGACATTTTCAGCTTCCAAGAATTGTGTACAGATCCTTGAAACATGGGGCCGTGCATTATCTTGCTGAAACATGCGGTGATGTTCATGGATGTATGGCACAACAATGGGCCCCAGGATCTCATCACGGTATCTCTGTGCATTCAAAATGCCATCAATAAAATGCACCTGTGTTCTTCGTCCATAACAGATGCCTGCCCATACCGTAACCCCACCACCACCATGGGCCACTCGATCCACAACATTGACATCAGCAAAGCGCTCCGCCACACACGCTGTCTGCCATCTGGTCTGAACAATGTAAACCGAGATTCATCCGTGAAGAGAACACCTCTCCAACGTGCCAGACGCCATTGAATGTGAGCATTTGCCCACTCAAGTCTGTTACGGCGACGATCTGGAGTCAGGTTAAGACCCCGATGAGGATGACGAGCATGCAGTTGAGCTTCCCTGAGAAGGTTTCTGACAGTTTGTGCAGAAATTCATTTTTTATGCAAACCAATTGTTTTAGCAGCTGTCAGAGTAGCTGGTCTCAGACGATCTTAGAGGTGAACCTGCTGGATGTGGAGGTCCTGGGCTGGTGTGGTTACACGTGGTCTGCTGTTGTGAGGCCGGTTGGATGTACTGCCATATTCTCTGAGACGCCTTTGGAGACAGCTTATGGTGGAGAAATGAACATTCAATGCCCGAGCAACAGATCTTGTTGAAATTCCTGCTGTCAGCATGCCAATTGCATGCTCCCTCAATGCTTGCGCCATCTGTAGCATTTTTCTGTGAGACAAAACTGCACATTTCAGAGTGGCCTTTTATTGTGGGCAGTATGAGGTACACCTGTGCACTAATCATGGTGTCTGATGAGCATCTTGATGTGGCACACCTGTGAGGTGGGATGGATTGTCTCAGCAAAGCAAAAGTGCTCACTATCACACATTTAGACAGATTTGTGAACAATGTTTGAGAAAAATGGTAATATTGTGTATCTGGAATGAATTTTAGATCTTTGGGTCCATCTCATGACAAATGGGAGCAAAAACAAAAGTGTTGCGTTTATATTTTTGCTGAGTGTACATGGCAGAGTTGCAAGACAGAAGACTTTCCTACCACCTCAACACAAAATTAAGCGTCTGAAGTATGCAAAAGAAAAACTTGAGAAAGCTCAAGCCTATTGGAACAATGTGCTTTGGACTGACGAAACCAAAATTGAAATTTTTGGCCACAACCAAAGAAGGTATGTTTGGAGTGTAATGTGAATATAGGCCACTAGATGGCAGTATTTACCTTTTTTTTGTTAAGCTCAGACTGGAGTCATGTTTAGACATGTCCTGGACATGTCTGGGGCAAGTCTCAGAAAAGTAAAAAAAAAGAGGTCTAAATGTGGGTGGGGTCTGCAAAAGAGTATATAAGGAAAAGAATTGAGACAGTAAAGTAGTAGGAGAAATTGCAAGAAGGATACAGATGACCAGACCTGCTATTCTGTTCAAGACCTGTGAAGTTTCTTTTGTGGATTTTTGCCTGTGTTTGAGCCTTTTTCCTCACCCAGCACATCACCAGGAAACCCACCAAAGGGACTGTAAATATTTCTGTTTTTTTTTATTCAATCTTGGTCATTTAGTTGTAGGTTATTGTTAGTCATTATTGTCTTTGTTAAAAATTAAATGTGTTTTAGTTGTTAAAACTGTGTCTGTCATCCCTTGCTGTTGCTGTTGCTGTTGTGTTGTAATGTAATAACAAATTGGGGCCATAACAAATTGGGGGCTCAAGTCCGGGACAGAACATTGTGTGAGTCATTTATTGAAAATCTAACATTTCAAATTGTGAAATTGTTTTTGTGAATTTTCCTAGATATATATTGACAACAACAATGGATGATTTCTTGGCATCACCAACCGCAGGGGTTTTGAAGTCTTTTAAAAAGACAGAACTGTTGGAAATATGCAGACATTTGGAGCTGACAGAGGTAAAACCAGCCATGCGAAAAGCAAGACTGGCTAGAGAGATAGTTGAATATTACATTGATGAAAATGTGTTTGCACCCGGAGATCTGGAACAGTTTCCAGTGGAAAATCCAAATATAGAAATGGAACTTAAATTAAAAATGCTAGAGATTGAAAGGGAGGAAAGAGAAAAAGAAAGGGAGGAAAAAGAGAAACAAAGAGAATTTGAGAGGGAAGAAAAAGAAAAACAAAGAGAATTTGAGAGAGAGAAAGAGGAAAGAGCAGAAAGAGAGAGACAGAGACAGAGAGATTTTGAATTAGAGAAATTCGATAGAGAAGAAAGACTCCAAATGGAGCAACTAAAAATTAAAATTGAAACTAAAAATAAATTTTGTGCCAGTCAGGAGGTAAAACTGGTGCCTCCATTTTCGGAAAAGGACGTTGACAACTATTTCCAGTGTTTTGAAAAGGTAGCAAAGAGTTGCCAGTGGCCAAAGGAACACTGGCCTCTGATGTTGCAAACTGTCCTCAAGGGTAAAGCTCAACAAGCCTATTCGGCTTTGTCTGCAGATGATTCCTCTGATTATGAGGTTGTCAAAAAGGTTATTTTGAGAGCTTATGAGTTGGTTCCAGAGGCTTACCGACAGAAATTCAGAGGTCTGAAGAAATCTGAAAATCAGACTTATGTTGAATTTGCTAATGAGAAGAATGTTTGCTTTGAGCGCTGGTGTACTTCTATGTAGGTCAAGGATGATTTCAACTCTCTAAAAGAGATGGTGTTAGTTGAAGAATTCAAGAACTGTGTTAAAGATGATGTTAAGACCTACCTTAATGAGAAGCAAGCACTGAACTTGCAATCAGCTGCCAAATTTGCAGATGAATATGTTCTCACACATAAGTCTAAATTTCAGTTTAGCAGTAACAATAGATGGTCCCAATTTCAGAAAAATAGTTACGGTGATACCCAAGATTCCTCACCCAAAGACAAAGACAAATCTGGTGATGGTGCTCAGAAATCCAGTAACAGGTCTGATCAAAGTGTGAAGGCTGACAGTGACAAAAGGGGTCTAGTTTGCAGTTATTGCAAGAAATTTGGTCATGTTACAACTAACTGTTGGTTCCTTAAAGCTAAGAAAGAAAAAGAAAAGGATGCCAAACCAAATGCCTTTGTGAAAACAAGGTTAGAAACCCCTGTAGTAGATAACCTATCTGCTAAATTGCCTGCTTCTTGTGGGGCTAAAAAGCCTGATACAGCTGACTTCGTGAGGGAGGAATTTCTTCCATTTGTGTCAGAGGGATTTGTGGCTCTGAATGAGCATACTACACCTGTCCCCATATACATCTTAAGGGATACCGGAGCTTCTCAGTCACTTTTGTTGATGGACTCTTTGGAGTTACGTGATGAGACCGCTTCAGGGGATTTCATACTTGTACAAGGTATTGAAGGGAGGACTGTATCCGTACCCCTGCGCTCTATATTCTTGAAGTCAGATTTAGTTACAGGACAGGTAAAGGTGGGACTTATGTCAAGTCTACCTATAAAGGGTGTTTCTCTGTTGCTAGGCAATGATCTGGCTGGGGGCAAAGTAGTTCCCCCTGTACATCTTACTTCACAGCCGAGCACTGAAGATCGGGATGAGGACCCATCTTTGTATCCTTCTTGCGCAGTGACTCGTGCTATGGCCAAGAAGGCTAAAGAAGAAGATGATGTGGTGCCGTCCAGTACATTGAATAGTCAGGACTCAGGTGGTTCGCCTCATGACTCTGATTGGCCTACTATGGTTTCTCCGTTTGAGGACTTATCAGATACTTTTATCAGTTCTCTATTCAGCCAGCCGGATGGGTCTGGTGATTCTGATGTGTCTGGAGACTTGTCTCTGTCCAGAAAGCGGTTGATTGAGGAGCAAACTAATGATCCTGAAATTTGTGCACGAAGGAGGAGAGCCCTTCCTAATAAAGAAATAGACGCAGATCCAGTTGGGTATTATCTCAAGGATGGTGTGTTGATGCGGAAGTGGCGCCCTCCTGATATCCCCGCCAATGCAGATTGGGCAGTGGTCAGGCAAATTGTTGTTCCGAAGGTCTACAGGAATGAGATCTTAACAATGGCTCATAGTTTACCTTTAGGAGGTCATCTTGGTGTTAACAAGACTGTTGATAAAATCATGAAACACTTCTTTTGGCCTGGGCTTCGGAAAGACGTTTCCAACTTTTGCAAAACCTGTCACACTTGTCAGGTGGTTGGAAAACACCAATTAGACCCACCTGTAGCTCCATTGCAGCCTATCCCAGCATTTGGGGAGCCATTCTCTAGGGTCATTGTTGATTGCGTTGGTCCATTACCCAAGACTAGATCTGGAAATCAGTACTTGTTGACAATCATGTGTGCATCTACCAGATTCCCCGAAGCCATACCTCTACGTAACATCAAAGCAACTGCAATCTCAAAGGCTTTGATAAAGTTCTTCACGTTGTTTGGCCTTCCCAGGGAAATTCAGTCAGACCAGGGTAGCAATTTCACTTCAGGATTGTTTCAGCAGGTTGTGTATGAACTAGGTGCAAAGCAGATTCTTTCTAGTGCCTATCATCCAGAAAGTCAGGGTGCCTTAGAGCGGTTTCATTCCACTCTCAAGACAATGATGAGGACTTATTGTTATGACCATGAGAAAGACTGGGATGAAGGGGTTCATTTGCTGTTGTCTGCAGCTAGAGAAGCAGTGCAGGAGTCTACTGGATTTAGTCCATTTGAGCTAGTGTTTGGTCATGAAGTGAGAGGACCTTTGCTATTATTGAGTGAACAATGGCAAGAGGAAGAGCCGCACATCAGTCTGTTAGACTATGTTAGCAAGTTCAAAGAAAGATTGCGTGCAGCTTGTGACCTAGCCAAAGAGAACTTGAAATCAAGTCAGGGAAAAATGAAAACTTGGTATGATCATAAGGCTAGAAGCCATGAGTTTAAACCAGGAGACAAGGTCCTTGTGTTGTTTCCCTTGCAGTCCAATCCATTGCAGGCTAGATTTCATGGTCCTTATGAAATTCTGACAAAACTCAATGATCTCAATTACATTGTGAAGACTCCAGATAGGAGAAAACCAAAACAATTGTGTCATATTAACATGCTAAAGCCTTATCATGACAGAAATGCTAGGGTTGCAGCTGTCACTTCAGATTCTCCAATGGTCGAAACGTGTGAAGATGAGGGGGAGTTTCAAGATGATGAACCAAGAATTAAAGCTGAAGTTCTTTCATGTAAATTGTCAAACACTGAAGTGTTGCAAAATCTTGATGTAAAACTCCAGCACTTAGAACCCTGACAGAGAGATCAGTTTGAAAGGTTGATCAAGAAATATGAGGATTTGTTTCCTGATGTTCCAAAGAGAGTTACTATAGCCTCTCATGATGTAGATGTTGGTGATGCCAAACCAATAAAACAGCATCCATACCAGACGAATCCTGAAAAGAGAAAGATTGCTGAGAAAGAGGTTGAGTACATGTTAGAACATGATATTATCAGACCCTCCAACTCAGATTGGAGTTCACCCTGTGTGCTAGTTCCAAAACCTGATGGAAGTACTAGATTCTGTACAGATTATCGCAAAGTAAATCCTGTAACTAGAACTGATGTGTTTCCAATACCTAGGATTGATGATTGTGTTGATAGTGTAGGGCAAGCAAAGTTTCCGACCAAGATTGATTTATTGAAGGGTTATTGGTGTGTGCCTTTAACTGAGAGGGCCAAGAGCATCTCTGCTTTTGCCACACCATCTAAATTGTACCAGTATGAAGTCCTACCCTTTGGGATGAAAAATGCCCCAGCCACGTTCCAAAGGATGATACAGTCTACAATCGCCGGATTGCCACACACGGGTGCGTACATCGACGACCCGATCACATGGAGTGACTCCTGGGAAGAACATCTAAAAGATGTAGAGACGTTGTTCCAGCGCCTGACCCAGGCTAACCTGACTGTTAACCTGAGCAAGAGTGACTTTGGTTGTGCTACTGTCATCTATCTTGGCTACGTCATAGGCCAGGGTAAGGTGGCACCCATAAATGCTAAAGTCCAAGCCATCATGGACTTTCCAGTTCCTGACAACAAAAAAGCTTTGCGCTGCTTCCTTGGAATGATCGGGTACTACCGCATGTTCTGCAAGAGCTTTGCTGAGATTGCTCTCAGTCTAACTAACCAACTGAAGAAAGGCGTAAAGTTCACCTGGGATGAAGCATGCCAGAGAGCCTTCGATCACCTGAAGTCTCTGCTGTGTCACTTCCCCGTGCTCAAATCTCCTGACTTCAACAAACCGTTCTCCATCGCGGTCGATGCTAGCGACCAAGCTTGTGGATCTGTGCTCCTACAGAGAAGTGACTCTGATTACATTGAGCATCCCGTGGCATACTTCTCCAGGAAGTTCAATCGCCACCAAAGGAACTATTCCACAATAGAGAAGGAACTGTTGGCTCTGGTCCTTTCTTTACAACACTTTGAGGTTTATGTTTGTACAGGACAAAAGCCAATGATTGTGTACACTGACCACAATCCGTTAATGTTTATGAGTAAGATGAAAAACAAGAATCGGAGATTGTTGAATTGGAGTTTGATTTTACAGGAGTTTGACTTGGAAATTAAGCATGTGAAGGGTACAGACAATGTAATTGCTGATTGCTTATCCCGTGTTTGAATGTGTATATATATATATATATCATGTGTTTGAATATTGTATGATATGTATATATTGACAAGTGTTCGCTTAACCATTTTGTATTGAAAAGAAAAATTTTGCCTTTATGAGTCAAAATTTTTCCCTTTTGGAATGGAGGTGTAATGTGAATATAGGCCACTAGATGGCAGTATTTACCTTTTTTTGTTAAGCTCAGACTGGAGTCATGTTTAGACATGTCCTGGACATGTCTGGGGCAAGTCTCAGAAAAGTAAAAAAAAGAGGTCTAAATGTGGGTGGGGTCTGCAAAAGAGTATATAAGGAAAAGAATTGAGACAGTAAAGTAGTAGGAGAAATTGCAAGAAGGATACAGATGACCAGACCTGCCATTCTGTTCAAGACCAGTGAAGTTTCTTTTGTGGATTTTTGCCTGTGTTTGAGCCTTTTTCCTCACCCAGCACATCACCAGGAAACCCACCAAAGGGACTGTAAATATTTCTGTTTTTTTTTATTCAATCTTGGTCATTTAGTTGTAGGTTATTGTTAGTCATTATTGTCTTTGTTAAAAATTAAATGTGTTTTAGTTGTTAAAACTGTGTCTGTCATCCCTTGCTGTTGCTGTTGCGTTGTAAATCTAATAACGAATTGGGGCCATAACAGGAGAAAAAAGGGTTTGTAGATAAGAACACATTGCCAACTGTTAAGCATGGAGGTGGATCCATTATGCTTTGGGGTTGTGTAGCAGCTGGGGGCTCAGGCAATATTGTGCGGGTGGAAGGAAGAATGGATCCCTCAAAATATCAAGACATTCTAGAGGTTAATGTTCAAAGCTCAGTCCAAAATTGAAGTGGAAGAGACATTGGGTATTCCAGCAAGACAATGACCCTAAGCATACCTCAAAATCCACCATGAGGCACCTCCAGGAAAGACCGATGGAGGCTTTGGAATGGCCATCACAGTCCCCAGACTTGAATCTTATTGAAAATCTGTGGAGAGACCTCAATCATGCCGTGCATGCAAGAAGGACGAAGAACATTTCTGAGCTAGAAGTATTTTGTCTGGAAGAATGGGGTAAAATTCCAAAGACAAGAATTGAAAGACTCTTAGCTGGCTACAGGAAGCTTTTGCAAGCTGTTATAGATGCCCAAGGACGAGTTACTACTTGTACTTGCTGACAGGGTTCTTGAACTTTTGCACTCGGCCTTTTCCCTTGTTTTTACAGTTTCAAAATAATAAAAGTTAAAAATAAAAGTTATTCTTGCTTTAAAATGTGATGAAATGTGTCGCGTTAAACCCTGTTTCATTTAGTATTCAGCTTTACTTTCAATCACTTGGAGATCAATTATAACAAACATTTAAACCAGGGGTGCCCAAATTTTTGCTCCCCACTGTAGCTGCAATGAGTTGTATAGGGCAAGTTATCCAATCCATCAAGTCATCAAATTAGAGAACTAGAGTGCCAAGGGCCCTGAAGGTTACCAGCAGATACAGCCCCAACAGGAAAAAAGTAACTAGCATCAGTCCGCAGATTCAACAGGAGGCTAACACAAATTCTGGTGAAAGAACACGTTGTCTTCACAATACTGGCGTTAATCAGCTCCAGCTTGGAAATCCTCAAAAAACTTAAACCTGTTTAATTTTTTCGCGAATTTCGGCGGTGATGGCAAATGGTCCCGTACCTCCACAAACCAGAAAAGCACTCAGAAAGCGCAGACCTCCGCCAGGGGGCAGCAAAAGCCAAAAGCATGGCGATAGGAACTCCGGCCCATTGGAAAGACTAGAAATCTTGAACTTTGGCGTATATCTCAGCAGTACTTAGGTCTAGATATGCCAAAATTGTATCACCTGTTCCTTGACTTAATACCCACCTGCGGTGAAATTTCATCAAAATCGGTTCATTACCTTTTGAGATATTTTGGAAACCAACAGACAGACAAACAAACAGACACACAAACAAACCCAGGCAAAAACATAACCTCCTTGGCGGAGGTAATCAATTCTCGGTGCAGAGGCGGACAGTAACGGAGTAAATTTACTTGAGTACTGTACTTAAGTACACTTTTTGGGGATCTGTACTTTACTTGAGTATCACGTTGGGGGACGACTTATGACTTTTACTTGAGTACAATTGAGAGGCAAATATTGTACTTTTTATTCCGCTACATTTCTATCCATAATCCAAGTACTCGCCACTTTTTCTTTTAAAAAATGTGGAGAAACCCTGTGGTTTCAGTATTTTGCAGTTGTTTCCTTCTGAAACATGATTGGATTTTACAGGTGCCACTGACAGGACAGCCTATCAGCAATCACCTTCAGCTTTCCTACCACGATCGCGCGAACTCCAGGTTCAGTTGAGACGCGATCGCAGCTATGAGAGGTCTCTCACAAAACATGGGGAAAGCATACCAATGCTGCAGAGAATTTCGGGAGTTGAATGGTTTTAATTCTGACGGCCATGTAGGTATACTACGAAGCAAGTTCAATATAGACAGGCTTTATTTGAGTAAGCCGGTTCAACAAACCCAGACCTCGCAATCAGAGATAATTGGTATCACAACGGTGGTTACAATCTTTCTTTGTTAACCTCGGCTTTCTGCTTCTAACGCCTGGAGCGCTCTCCATTAAAGGGCGTTCCGAGCGTCAATGTACCGTATTTCACTTCATAAAATGACCGATCCCGTGCTGAATGTTTCCTCAAGGAAGCTATCCCTGATCCAGGATCAGGAAGACTGCGGGATGTCTCCCCCCCGCGGCACCAGGGGGCGCCCCAGCGGCTTAATGGGGGACATTTGAAGTTTTACACTGATTTTACACTTGAAAGACTGCACGATTACTCTGATAGACATTTGGGAAATTGTAATTGAGATTTATGTTAGTATACGTATTCTTGTTGGTTGTAATAAGGCCAGAGAGGAATTCTGGCGGAAAATTGCTGACCGTGTAAATGAGCAAGTCCTCTGATGAGGGACTAGTGGAAATCACTTTAGTTTCTAGGCCAAATGAAACAAAGTGAAATTAAATTATAGATTAAATATTATCTGACTGATAAATACCAATAGTAAACTCTTTTTTACTAATTTCTTCGTTTTTGATTTAAAGTATTTTTTTCCATTGCTTTTCTTTTATACATGATTTTAATAAAACCATATTCCGCCACTAACCCCAACCAGTTGCACCATTGAAAATTTACAGTAGTCCTGTGGCATAAAATACAATTTAATAGTTGAATACGATTTAACAGTTGCAGTACCAGCACTGTCAAGAGGACATGGCAGCAACTTAAAACAAAACATGAGAACATTTTTCAAAGTAGTACACCCTTTGCTGCTTTGCTTTCATAATTATTTGACTTATTTTAATGGTATGCTGTGTAAAATGTATAGCGCGGCATAGAATATTTTTGCTCATATTTTCTGCATCACCCCCTGAATGTTGTCCTGTGGTAAGAAAAAAAACCGCAACGTTATGCATACTGCTCATGCAATTGTTAGTGCTTCTCTTTGCTACATTGCCAATATATGGCTTCAGTAGATCACATAAGTAACGAATTCCCTCAGCTGAGAATCTGTAGCGTTCATAGAAAATATAGTCAGAAAAAGCGAACAGGTCATGCCAATCTCCCTCTGAAGAGAACCCCGTACGTTTCGGGCACCAAAGTCCACAGGATTATTCAAGAAAGGTGATGCCAACTTCAAAGGAGGTGCTTAGTGATAAGGTAGCGCATGTATAGCCAATTTAAGTCGAAACTTGGCACAAAGGCTGCAAACTTAACCTGCTCCCAATCAGGTTAAGTTTGCAGCCTACGTGCCAAGTAGGCTGCCATGGTAATCTAGCCACGTTAATACCCAGATAGCAAGCTCCTCTGCTCCGGCTCCAGCTGATCCGGGGCAGATCTGCAGCGGGGGAGCTTGCTATCTGGGAAGAGAGGCACCTTTGTGACATTGAAAAGCCTAGATTTAGGCTAACCCACTTATCTTGCTTCGTAGTATACCCCCCAGGTTGCCTTGTTTCTACTGGAGGTGAGTAGAGCTGGTGCTAATTCGGTTGGATGTGAATTGTAAATTGTCATCCCAAGCAAAATTGAGGGACGCTCGTGTATTGTTTTTGTAAGGCTATCTTGCATGGGTCATGCTGTTCAGAATAAATCAAACAGTAGAGAGATCGATATTTCCTCTTTGGAGCGAGTTAGCAAGCTTTGCTAACTCTCGGTTGGCAAGCTAGTGAGTTTGCCAATTCTGTCTGATCAAACCAGAGTTTGTGTTTGTGTAATAACATTTTTTCTCTGGTTTGTACTCAGAGTTGAAATTCGTCGATGAATGTATAACCGCATGATAAGTTTAGCTAAAAGTGGTGATCTATGTGACGTTGTTATCCCTCTTTTCATCAGCGTATCATATCTGCTACATGAAGTAAATGGGTTAACAGCCTGGACACCCTGCTGGTTTTATTTCTTATTGCCAAATAAACATTTGAGAATAACTTTAATGGTCCGTCACTTTAATTTTTCCATTCGTATTATTACCCAATGTAGCAGATCTACATTTTGGAAAGGTGGGCCAAAGGGTCAATTTTTTCAAAAACAATTTTTCCAAATATTGGCCCATAATGAACATATTTGCCGAGGGAAATTATTTTTACACAATTGGAAATGGGCTTGGTTAATCGAGGGTAAATACTCATTTTGTAATGCCAAGCTAAGATATTTGTCAGATAACTTGTTGTAGCTAGCTAGCACTAATGGTATAAATTTATCGTCTGGCAATGGTCATCATTGTTGCTACTGGGCGTTTATCACAATGAGCTGTACATGGCCATTTACCCAGCTGAGTGAGCCATTCTTAAGCTGCTTTCACACCAGACGTGAAACAAATTTTTAGCGCGACAGATTACTTTCAAAGTCAATGCAAAGACGCGAATAGTCAGAAGTTTCACTTTAAGAAAAGCGCGTTCATGTTCCAAGCTTGTGAAGGGGCGGGGCGAGCGGCACTGTTGTGTTTTGAGAACGTTCCAACTGTCAACAATAGTGACGTTATATCGCTGATACAGCCTAAAACATTAAAGTAACTATAAAAGCTCCATTCAGTAGGTTTCTATGGGTAAAGGTAAGCACTGTGGCAGTAATAAAACAATATTTAGAAAATTTACTTTTACTTTCGACACTTAAGTATTTTTAAAAACAAGTACTCCAGTACTTTTACTTAAGTAAAAATCTGACTGTAGAACTTTTACTTGTACTTGAGTTAAATTTAACAAGTGGTATCTGCACTTTTACTTAAGTAATGAAGCTGTGTACTCTGTCCGCCTCTGTCTTGGTGTATATGCGCTTCTCTGTGAAACAAGAAAACTGTTTCATCCGCACTCTTACGTGGGCTAACGCAGTTCAGTGAGAAAGGGGTTTTAGTTTCCGGGCAACTCGACAGAGCTGTCCAACTTTTTCATGAGTGACAGACAACAACATTTTTTATCACGTTTCTGCCATGTAGCAAAAATATAATCTTTAAGAAGTCGAGATCATGAAATCCGATTAGATTATTTTCTTACCTGGACTTTCACTGTAGTCTGCTGTCAATTTCTGAAGGGCATCATCTTACCAGTTCACCTCTGGTTCTTGCTCTGCTTTCAGACAATGATTTTTTTTTCACAACACTGTCACCGAGTGGGTCTAGTGTGTTGTCAATTCAATTATGCTAATAGGAACAAACATCCAAAAATGGATTTTGACCAGTTTTCATTACGGCTGTTGATTACGAAAAACGGTTGACCATGCGGTTACAACGTCCGTTAAAATTTCAATTATTTATGGGTTAATGCCTGATACATACTAATGTCTAAAGACAACATTAAATGGGGAAATAATTTGATTGATTTTGTCAAATGACCTTGATGATCAAAGCCGAATCCAAAATGGTGTGTTTGATCAGCATAAATGATTTGTCATTAGTATCCAATACCAGGGATAAGCCGTCAGGTTAGGCAGGGTAGGCACTGCCTACCCCAGGCTATCATCAAAAATAAAGTTGTTAACAATTATTGATAATTTTAATATCTAATCTAATTTTGAAGCAATTTGATAGACAGTTTGTCTTTATGCTGTTGCTTTAAGTCATTGAGGTATAATGACACAACAGCGCAATCTTTCAGCCAGGCAGAAGCTTTCAAATCAGTCTCATCTTTGCAGGGCAGGCACAGCTCTGAGATGCCTTTGAATGTCACGATCTCAAAGACATTGTTTTTCGCGCATGTGCAGTGTTTTTTCATATGCTTTATTATGTATGCAAAAAGGCAGGACACTAAGCTGCCTTTATGAGTAAGTGTCACACGCTAGTCATACAGTCTGGACGTTCAGTGTTTTCGTGAATTCACACCAATGAGTGTATACTGGAGAGGCCGCCGCTGTTAGAGAAACCAATATGGCGTCAGTGCACCGCAGTTCTCAATTTCCCATAGACTGTAATGGAGAAATTCCTGCTATTTTCCGCGAACTAAGGGGTCTTCCGAAAAGATTCCAAGAGATCGAAAAACAAGAATAAAAATTAATGCGTAATTTTACATGACACTTTTCGAGACATCGAAAATGTAAAAACATGTCTTAATGGGAAGCACAGCAGTAACTAGCCTCCTGTCTAGCTGGCGTGTTTAGTAATCGTGTCGCTGTTAACGGCTGTGATGGCAAACTTTATCTGTACATTTAGCTAGCTAGATAAACTTAGTTGGCACAATAAACTTGCGTTGCTTACAAAGGGTGATGGCCAGCTAGCTCTCATACCCATGTAATGTTAGCCAAGTTGCATATCTACATACAGCATGACATCGCCAACGTTCGTGTAACGTTAGTGGTGTTCATACCAGATGAATTGTGCAAATAAACGCATCCTTATCAGGCATCTGCCAATCTAGGGACTATTGAGTGAGCTAGCAGTGAGTTTTTTTTTTTTTTGGATAACGCAATCCTAGCTGGGGCTATATACACCCATTGATTCACACCTACGTCGATCAAATTTAAGGATTAAATTTGATTGAACTAGCTAACTAGCGTTAGTTATGTCATCTTTTTAGTTTGAGATCCTCATTCATCAGGTCCCGTATTTGTGGAATTTAAATCACCATCATTCAAAATTGCATACCAGCGTAAATAGCAAGAGCCGCATGCTTTTTATAGCCTATTACACTGCCAAGTGCCACTTTTTTCACTCAGTACCAAGAGTAATTTTGAATAACGTTGATTTAAATTAAGCAAATACGCGTCCAGATGATTGATTCTCGTCTCACCCAATCGAGGAGAACAAGCAACACCTGTTAAGTGTGGAGTGCTCCCGGAGTGAACCTTCAGTTAATCATGAAAATGACTGAGAACAGGTCTGGACTAGGCGTGTCGTTAGACCTAAAAATTCCAAGGCTAATATCCCTCCCTTTATTGAAAAGAATTAGTCCTGGCTAAATCTAGATGGGTTTCCTTTATTACCACGTTTTCCAATTCGAGAATAAACAAGTGGCAATTTGAAGACATGGCTTCTCTCCCCATGCAATCTAAAAGTGACAAAATAAGGGGCTACATTCAGCCCAGAAAAATAATTTAATTATAATTAGATCTATGCACCGTCACTGGGCGACGGCATTTCAGAACTCTTCAGTGAATGAAGGTAATTTTGGTGACTAGTACGTGGTTTCGTCCGTTTACATTTTCCATTCGGACAGCTGTCTATTTTTTTACAGCAAGTTGAGTGACCGTGCTGCAAAAACAGGTGTACGAACTTGTCGCCGAAATTGACTGAAAACATGTCTTATATTCTACTGTAGTTTCTTCAAAGTAGCCACCCTTTGCTCTGATTGCTGCTTTGAACACTCTTGGCATTCTCTTGATGAGCTTCAAGAGGTAGTCACCTGAAATGGTTTTCACTTCACAAGTGTGCCTTGTCAGGGTTAATTAGTGGAATTTCTTGCTTTATCTATGGGCTTAGGGTCATCAGTTGTGTTGTGCAGAAGTCAGGTTGATAAACAGTGGTCCAATAGGGCTGTCAGCTGTGTGAGACATATGTACATAAATTCCACATGTGTTCATGCCTTCAGCGAGAGCCTACAATGTAAATAGTCATGAAAATAAAGGAAACGCATTGAATGAGAAGGTGTGCCCAAACTTTTGGCCTGTACTGCACATGACAACACACCCATAATAAAAGAATTTAAACCATAAAATCAGCGAAAGCAAGCCTAAAAAAATGAGTCTTTAAAGGAGATTTAAAAGACAAGAGAGACTCCGCATTTCTTGTCGTGCGGGAGGCTGTTCCATAGTATTGCATCCTAAACCGAGAAGGCTCGATCACCCTTTGTTTTTAACTTGGACTCTGAAACAGCCAATAATGCTTGCTTGGAAGATCTCAGCAATCTTTTAGGTCTGTAAGGATTTAAAAGCTCATTTACATACTCTGGTGCCATGCCATGGAGTGCTTTGAAGGTAATCAGCAGAATTTTAAAATCAATTCGGAATTGGACTGGTAGCCAGTGCAAAGATGCCAAAATTGGAGTAATGTGGACTCTTTTATTTGTTCTAGTGAGCAATTTTGCAGCTGAATTTTGAACCACTTGCAGTTTGTTCAAAAATTTCTTATTCAGACAAGTAAATAGTAAGTTGCAATAGTCTAATCTTGACAAGATAAAAGCATGAATAATTTTTCCGTATCTTCAAATGACAGAACAGACCTAATTTTAGCTATGTTACGGAGTTGCAAATAGAACAACTGTACAAGCTTCTTTACTTGGAGCTCAAATTTGAGTTCAGTATCAAATATCACACCGAGATTGCGGGAAGACGGCCTAATATTAGAAGCAAGAGGTCCAAGTGATGATTGGATTTTATCCGACACCAACTTTGGACCAAGTATAGTGACTTCGGTTTTATTTGAGTTTAACTGCAAAAAATTATTAGACAACCAGTTTTGAACATCAGCTAAACAGTCATGCAAGACCAACACATTGCTGAAATCAGTGGATTTTCCTGAAATATACAACTGCGTGTCATCAGCATAACAGTGAAAAATTAAAATATGCTGACTAATAATAAAACCCAGAGGTAACATATAAATACAATACAATATAGGCCCAAGTATGAAGGTTTTCCCGTTTCCCTGAAGCTTCGGGCAATGTGGACGGGTATGACCCGGCTTATTACAATTAAAGCAGATTATTCTTCCGCGAGTAGGCTTATGAGTCCGACTCTCAAACGAACTATCAACTTGCGTGGGCTCAACCAGAGTAGAATTTCCAGTGGGTGGAATAGGAGCCGCACACGCGCCACTAGCAACTTTGGCCCCATTGTCAGCAGGTGGCAATCTGTTGAGCTTCTCCTTGTTTTGTTCGCGGATACCATTGTCAATTCGCACAGCAGCGCGAACCAAAGAATCTAAAGTCAAACAGGGCTCCAATGTAGCCAACACGTTGTGTATCTCCTTAGTGACAGGATGACTGAACAGTCATAAGAGCAGCCTCTGGCCAGCCTGTCGCTGTAGCCAGAGAGCCAAATAAGATAGAGAACTCTTCGGCACTTTCTTTGCCCTGTTTAAGGTGCTTCAAACACGTAGCCGCATCCTGAACACAAACATCCTGATTAAATACTGACACCATCTCCCTAACAAGAGCCTCTACAGAATTTACGACCGGTGAATTAGATCTGATAAGTGGGCTGACCCAAGTGAGTGCTGTCCCAGCCAAGAGGGATAGTATAAATGCCACCCGAGAATCCTCATTAACAAATCGTGACGGCTAAGCCTTAAAAAATATCTCACATTGGGTGATGAAATCCTTACATTTTGCGGCGTAGCCGCTATATCTTTGTGGCAATTGTAACTTCGGTTCTCGGGGAAGGTGTACGGGTGATGGTTGTGTAAAATTTGTGAAACTTGTGTAGAAAGGGATCTAATACTCGGTCAAGCTTAACAGAACGCTCTCCTGTTTCTGAAGCAAATTCTCCTGAAGGCGGAGTCTCTCAGCTAAACCAGCCTGCTGATTGCCCAGGCTGGAAAGCGCTTTGCTGAAACCAGACAGCATATCTTGCTGGCTGGTAACAGCCCGTCTAATCTCGGCCACCACTGATGTCTCTATGTTGGCTAGAGCGTATTGCGATGGCTTGTGTTTCGAGATGCCAAAAGCAGTGGCTGAAACGCCCAAAACATGAAGTCAAGCAAAATAAGAGAGACAAACCGACAAAAAAGGATAAAAAGACTCGCGCTTCCAACGGACAAAGATCTAGTCCGAGTACAAAGGGAAGCAACGCAAGCAGGACTGAGACAAAATACAGAGAAAATCTCGGCTACCGAGATAACGAGAAATGGTACAGACGGTGCTCAGAAAGAGCAAAATAAAGAGAGAAAGATTCCCTTGCTAACTAGCACTTTCCTCTTTGAAACTGATTCCTCAAACAATTCTCTAGCTAGAGACCTTACCGGCTTTAGTGCAAAGTTACACTGACATTCTAGCAAAGGCGGCGAGGCGGAACTTGGGTTTAAATTGAGTTCGGGCGCCGCCCACAATTGGTGCCAGCTGGCAAAAGAATCTGATTGTGGGCAAAACAATATCGTCCCGGACGAGAGAAACAAAGAAAGCTCGCCAGCCTCCAAAAACCATGACAATCATCCCCTCATAGCTGCAAGGACCATGTGGGCCAAGATGTAACCCAACAGCCAAGTTTGCTTTAGAGTCCTTACAAAGTTGCTGATAATGACAACGCTCAAATTCGGCTTTCTCCAAATGTTCAGTGGCTAGGCAGTGCAGCTCTGCCTTCTCTTCATATGACCTATTGGCAGCCTCACCGATCATTTTTTGAGACTTCTGGCATGTCCAACACAGGTCTGTTGCTGGCTGCATTGTTACCACAAATGGCACAAGATTCGCCCTAGTTTGGTTAATTGGGCAGCTATTTTGCGCTCCCTTCTCGCTTGTAGCTCCGCCATCTCTATGCATGGTCTTGCAGTCAGTCGCAGATCAGGGGCTTTATTTATACAAATTTGCGTGGAATTCATATCCAAATAATACGTACGCACAAAAAAATAAAAATGACATTTTGTGGAAAATAACCTTATTTATAAACCTATGGGTAAAATAACCTGCATGGAATTTTCATTTATTTAATCAGGATGGACTATCTTAACAAGATTATTATGTGCTTATTTAAGAGGTGAATACTGGCAGATCAGCTGCACAGATCCAATGAAACTTTGTCAGTCTGTCTGTGGAAGGTAGCTCCAAGGTAGTTTGCATATTAAGATTCCAGGGTCAGCGCAACCAAAGATGAGTAATTTAGAATATGGAGAGAAGTGTTTGAATACAGAGGAGTATTCTGCTTGTTGCTGTGCATGTCGCTGGACCTGCATGGCGTTTGTTCTGATTCACACATTTCACCTTGTAAATAGTTTTCACCTTTTTCCTTTTTAGTTTTTACACTGTTTCCTTGAAATCTTGAAATTTTAAACATTCTGAAAGATAAGATGCACTTTATTGTCCCCAAGGGGAAATTTGTCTTGGACTCCAGTGCGGTCACATATAGCTGCTTTACATAAAATAAATAAAAATACAATACAAATGCAAAATACAATATGCAAATGCAATACAGATAACGACAACAGATGGCGTTTCTTTCTCCTTAGTTTACCTCTAACTGTTACAAATGTATCCTGCTCTGGAGACGCTACCACAGCAGGCATGGAATGGGAAACCAATAGAGAACTAGAAAAGCACTCAGAGAGCGCAGACCTCCGCCAGGGGGCAGCAAAACCCAGAAGCACGGCAATTGGAACTCCGGGCCATTGGAAAGACTTGAAATCTTGAACTTTGGCGTATATCTCAGCAGTACTTTGGCCTAGATATGCCATAATTTAATCACCTGTTCCTTGACTTGATACCCACCTTCTCTGAAAATTTCATCAAAATCTGTCCATTTCTTTTTGAGTTATGTTGTACACAAACAAACCAACAAACAAACACCACCAAAAACATCACCTCCTTGGCGGAGGTAACAAATATTAGCGCAACTATCAGGCTGGACAGAAAAAGAGTTAATGAACTTCTCATAGGCCCGAATATTCTAAAAAGTCTCGATGCGAGCTTCCAACTCCAGAATCTTTTCGGCTAAACTAGCATAAGCAATGCATTTCTTGCAAGTGTAAGTGGCACTGAGGGTGGAAATGTTGTAACAAAACATACTGCATTCAGAACACAGGATGGGAAAAGATGTCGGGGAACAAGGGCAAGCAGCCATGGTTACTTACACGAGCTAGGTGCCGATGAGATTTGTCAGGCCGAGTCAGAAAGTTGACCTTGGACGTCTTGAGGTTAAACGGCTAATTACTTCAATATTAAAAATTGAGGAAAAAAATGCTCCCATGGCAGGTGCTGTGAGTCGATCGATTGCCAACGCGAAGACAGGAAACCAAACAGTGCAATACACCCACACATATCCACGCCTGCCGTATTACACCCTGGATCGTGATCGGTAACACTTGCCCATTTTTTTTGGCCTCGGGGGCATTTAGAATTCTTATTGAGGTGGGCACAAATGAATACCTAAAGCGGTTCAGCCTGCAAGTGGGGACCTGATGGTAGAAGCTCGTATTCAGCATGGAGGACATGTGTCTGGTCAGATAATGCTCTCCCTGTCTGTCTGAGCACAGACTGCTCACTGATGGACTGCAAGGGGAGCTTTTCAGACCTCTCAATCACCTTCATAGCAGATTGAATCAGACAAGCAATCTTTGAATTCAGCTCGACAGGGAGGTTACCGTACTAAGCCGACATCCCATACCTAAGGATGCTCTATTACACTGCTTGAAAAAATAAAAACATTATTTTCTGATTGACACCAAACACCCAGGGTCTACGCAGAAAGTAAAGTCTTTTCTGAAGACAAGAACATAGATAATCAACATGAACCTGCCACCTAAAAAGATTATCAAGGTGGATACCAAGATACCTGTAAGAGTTAACTTGGTAGATTTTTTTCACCATGGATACAAAGTGGAGTATGATCCCCAACTGGTTTCAGGTCTAGCACCACTTTCTCTGTCTTTTTTACGTTTATAGTGAGGTGATTTTCATTACACCACCTAACAAAACTCTGTATTTCAAAAAAATATGATGAGGGGACAGTGTACTGATACTGCAGCCTCAGGATGGCAGTGTCATCAGAAAACTTAAAAATAAAATTATCTGGGTGGCTGCGGATACAATCATTTGTGTACAAGGTAAAAAGCACTGGTGAGCTAACACAGCCTTGGGCTGCACCAGTGCTGGTAGATTTGGAGTCAGAGTGTGTTGTTGACTCTGACATTGAGTTCTATCTGTTAAAAAAAGAGTAGAACCATTTGATGATGAAGGGGCTCACATTCATCTCTTCATTTTCTTTATCAGTAAGTACAGTTCCAGTGATTTAAAAGCAGAACTAAAATCAATGAACAAAAGGTGCACATAGGCCCCATGAGCTTCAAGATGCTTAAGGGCATGGTGAGTGATTACATTGATTGCATCATCAGTGCCCCTCCCCAGTCTATAGCCAAATTGTTGTGGGTCTAGTTCAGGACTAATCTCCGTTTTCAATATTGACACCATATATTATTCGAATTGAGGTTAATACCACCGGTCAATAGTCATTATTTTCAGTGGGGCAGGATTTCTTTGGTATGGGAATAATGGTGGATTTTTCCCAGACAGCAGGGACTGTAATAAAAAAATATAAACAGTTTGGAAAGTATATGAAAACATGAAAGAAATACAAAATCTTGTAGAGGATGAAACATTTGAATAAGTGCATTCAAAGGAAGAAAAAAGGAACCGTTTTGGTACAAGAAATTTGGATTAATCGTAAACACATTGGGGGGTGTTTGATACCAAAAGTAAAAAAAAAAATAAAAAAAAAAGAGAAAAGTGAAGGAGCAATAACAGTCTAATATACAGAGGGCAGTTATAACAATAATTTTGAGAAAGACAATTATTTTCCTTGCAGTTCTACTGGAGTTCATTTTTTTCAGTGATACGAAAAGTGATTTAAATTCATTATGAGAACAGGTAAAGGAGGGCTTCTTGTTTTGCCATTTGCAGCAGTGTGTATGATACTTGCCTGCAACAGAATAGTATCAACCGTATCAGAGACTTCGCTGTTCAAATCTTCCATATAAGAAAGGATGTGGGAGATTGCTATTGTTGGAATGTCGTTCATCTTCAATGACAGCCAGTTCCTTAGCTCTACCCAAAAGGTTTGGGACACAGGACGTGAAAAACACGTTCTAAGGTTTCTTCATTTTTATTTCAGAAAATACAGGGTTCCATTTCAAATTTGAATCTTCTTTTCAGAAATTCAGCTGTTGAATAGATCCTATTCAGAATTTTGAAATAGGTTTCTTTAACTTAAGGGTGGAATTGTTGTATTGCGATCAGGAACCAGATGCGAGAACCAGGAAGTGCAGTAGAGCTTGTTTTGTTGGTAAAGGGGGGGGGGGGTAACCCCAACAGAGCAAAAGGCAACAGTACAAAGTCTACAATCCAAAAGTCGAAATCCAGTCGGGCAAAAATAGTATCCAAAACCAGGGCAGCAATCACAGTAATCGTAGTCGGACAGAAATGGGTCTGGTACACAGGAATAGTACCATCAGAGAGACAAGCCAGAATCCACAGGACGTAATCCGAATCGTTACCTGGGCAGCAAACAGATCTCGTAGTCAGGCGGAAAGATGGTCAAAACACACAGATGCAACAGTAATCCAAAATCACAAAGGCAAAAATCAAAAGTCGGGCAATCCAGTCAGAAAGATAAACACTGAGAAATCAAGGCGAGAAACGTGGCACGAGAAAACTAGGGAGAACGATCTGACAAGAGAGTGAACCAAACAGACATCTTATATACACATCCGGGGTAAACACATGACCAGGGAGAACAGGTGCAATCAATGGTAACAATGATCAGGGAGAGACACATGAGGAATAAACTAATTAAATGAATTTGGCTGTAGCCAAAACGCAGACAGGGATCACAAGACAAACCTAAGTACAAAACAACAGCTCCGGTTAAGGAATACTAAAGTGCCAAGATAAAAGAAAAGGAAAGCACAAAGTATAAGTGGAAATCCACAGAAACTTGCAGCAGAGATAATTAGGGATAGGCAAGGAGGCGGAGATTAGAATCGAGCGACTGCTGAGAGATCGTTAGTCAACTAGTATGTGCAGCTATACAATCCCGAGTGCATGTAAGAAAGTTAGTAAAAATATACAAGATTAGTGTGGTTAGTAATTAGCAAAAACAATAAACTGTTAGTATGTGTTAGTAAGACAGTAAAAGAGAGAGGAAGGAAGAACACGAGATAATGAAAGAGGATTGAAACCCAGAAACCAATAAATCACCCGAATGAGTGGCACACAAGACAAGGGACCGTGAGCAAAGATACACACATGACAAGACAGGGGAGACAAAGTGCAAAGCATGGAAATGAAAACATGGCATGGAAAACTGAATGATCTAAACATGAAATATAATAACAAGAAATCTAAATACCAGGAGCACAATACACAATACTAAGAATGGTCAGACAGGCAGAGGTCACTTAAATACAAGAATCCTAAACATGGCTGAGCCAGGCACAGAACTTAAACATGACATGCAGAATGCAGAATCACAACAGGAATGGGCGATTTAATATATCTTGAGTGAGATTTTTTAACAAAAGATACATCTGTTAATTCTGGAACTAGCATATTTACCTCTCTGTGACAGTCATAGAATATCCAAGATTTCAAAACAGAATGTGTGAAGGTCCTGCTCCGCAGTCCCTCCCCCTTGCTCCCTGCACCTCCACTTCAACGAGCCACACCTGTTGCTCTTTGAGGTGGATGTGCAGTGGAGAGTATTTAAGCACTGCAGTTGCATTCGGTTTCCTGGAGCCCTGTGATGAATTGTCGCTGCTCTCCTATTCTTTGAATTTTTATTAAAGTATTTATTACATTTTTGTACTCAGCCTGTGCGTGTGGGTCCCTTTTCACTCTGGGTTCATGGTCCCAGTGCCCGCCAGCTTCTTGCCTTCTGCCGGGGGGACCAAACCATGACAGAATTAATAAACTTGTTACAGCATTTCTTATCGGATAGATTAGGCATTCAATATTTAAAACCGGTAATACTGGTTTAACATTTACATACTGTAAAGTGTTCTTGATTAACAAAATCAGTGGCAGAAGAATTGCTCTGCAAATCTTATTAACCTCTGAATGACCGTACCGATTGTATTTATTTGCAAAGGCTGTAAAGTCTATCATGTTGCTGTTGTGATCTAGCAAATCTGTGACAAATTTAATGCCGTTTTCAAACCAGTCACATTTAAACATAGATTTCCTGTTAGATAATATTGATCTGTTGTTCCATAAAATTGCCCCATGGGGAGAAAAGTTATAGCAAAATTAGTGGAAATTTTGTTATGAATCTGCTCTGTTTGCCATGTTTGTTATGATTCTGCTATGTCTGGATTTGGATCTCTGCCTTGTCTGACTATGCAGTGGTCAGGCTCTGTGTGATCAGGTTCTCCCTCGTTTGCTCCTTTGTAATTAGTCTGATTTCCTACAACTGTTTTCTGTTTAGCATGTGACCTCCCGTACGTGTATATTAGCAGTCTTCTCACAACAGCTTCCTGTCAGAACGTTTTTCTTAGTTTGCCTGTGCCACACTTGGCTTCACCTTGTACTCTTACTGATTCTATTCTGACTGGACCATCCCTGATTACGATTTTTGGCTCTGTTTTGGATTGCTCTCTGAATCTGTGTTTTGAACCCTTTTCTGTCTGACCATGAGTACTGTGATTGCTGCCCTGGTTTTTTCGACTCGGATTCTGCCCAACTGGTTTGTAATTTTTGGATTGTGGACTTTGTACCTTTGCCTTCTGCCTTGTGGGAGTTTCCCCCCTCGCTTAATAAATTCACATCCACTGCACTGCTTGGTTCTCGTGTCTGGTTCCTGAGCATATCATCACAAATTTGACATCTTAACAGGGATCTTGCTCAGTTCAAAATCACATTTAAAAAAAAAAATTTGACCTTGGAATGTAGTACCACATGGAATTTGGCTGAGGCAAAAAGGCACTGATCCAATTCATTCTAGAAGTACCAACTGATGTCTCAAAATCATGAGCTCAACCCTTTTCAAATTCTTTAACAAGTTGCGACCTTTTGAGATGAGTTTTGTTTCTCCACACATACTTGAAGATCACAGAATTGGCTTTTTTAATATTATTGGTGGAGATGTTGAGGGAGTGGAATGGATATATTAATTTTGAAATACCCTCTGCTTTGGAGAAAATAACTCTACCAAAAATTGTAAGGTCTCTGGCTAAAGGACATTTTTGGTGTCTGTTATCCGATTAGGAATGCTCATAAATTCTCGTCTAATAAGGTTTAGGGATATTATTCCTAAATATTTTACTTCAGATGCAACTGTAATTGAAGCAATGGTGGAGTCAGAACTCGCATGAATAGGAAATAAATCGCATTTTTTGATGTTAAGAGACAAACCTGAAGCATCAGAGAAAATTGAAATTTTTTAAAGGTTTTTTCCACGACAAATTTATCTTTTAAAATAAATAGATGTGTTGTCCACAAGTTGGCTTTTATTTAATTCTTTATTAATAATAGTAATACCTTCTATTTCTGGGGACTGTTTTATAAGGATAGTTAGCAGCTGGGTTGCTAAAATAAAGAGCTTTGGGGACATGGAGCAGCCCTGTTGAATACCCCTTGATACATTGAACTAAGGTGTCATAACAGGATTCAGGGAAACACTGCTGCTTATGCCAGTATAAAACATCTTGACAACATTACAAAAGTTTATTCCAAAACCCAGGAAGTGCAAGGCTTCCAAGAGGAAGGGGTGCTCGATGCTATCAAAAGCTATAAAAATCCAAAAAAAACACATAGCTGTCAGAGGTAATATGATCTTTATAATCTAACATATCAAGAATCAGCCTTATATGGTTGTGTATATGCCTTCCTTTCATGAAGGCTGATTGGCATTCATCAGTAAGTCCTGCTAGGCCGTGGTCTAATCGGTTTGAGTAATCGTGAGCCAAAAGTTTGTAATCGTTGTACAATAAGGGTATGGGCCGCCAATTGTCAAGTGAGAGTTTATCCTTATTAGGCTTTGGGATTAAGGTATTGAGTCCAACTTACATTGTGGAGGATAGATGACCATTCAAAATACATTCAATTAAGACATTTTATAGCAGCATTCTGATGTCTGACCAAAAATTCTACAGTTAATTCGTCTATACCTGGTGACTTCCCTTTAGACATTCGCTTGATTGCATCATCTAATTCATCAATTTGAAGCTCATCTTCCATAAGTTGTTTGAAGTCATCATCTATTTTTTCTCTAAACTTCAGAATTTCTTTGAAAACAAGGAATTGTACTCCTCAAAGAATTTGGATTTAAACAAATTACTGTAAAAGGCTCTTATTTCCGCATTTACTCTTGCTTATCTATGTTGACATTATTGATGTGCAGCTGTTGTATTTTCTTTTTTGCTTGTCTTTGTTTTTCTAAACCAAAGAAGTAGGAGGAGCTTCTTTCCCTCTGTTCAATCCAGAAGGCTCTAGAGCAAATTTTAGCCCCTTTTGCTTTTTCTAAGTATAAAAGGTCAAAGCCATTCTGAAGATTGTTTAATATAAGGTGCTCATCCACTGATAAATCATCTTTGTGATATAATTTATTCATTTCACTTAATATCCTTTGTTTTTTTTTTTTTTTTTTTGCTTTGTGATATATTTACTTATTTAATTGCTGACTCTTTATATTGAAATTTAAACCATTCCCATTTGCTTAAGGGTGATATTTCAATTTCAGAGATTTCTATAACCATCTTTTTAACTTCACTGCAAAAGTCAGAGTTATTCAGCAGACTATTGTTGAACTTCCACACAGAGAATTTATTAGGCTCAATATTTGAGGATCCTAGGGAAAGAGTTATTAAACATTGGTATGTTAAAGGTGATGCTGAGATTTCACATTTAGAGACATCATTGACAAGGTTGTTGGAAATTAACCAGCAGTCTAGCCTTGAACACTGACCATTAGAGGCTGAATAATACCAAGTAAACTGAGAGGTGCTAAGATTTTTCATTCTCCAGTAATCAATCAGGTTCAGCTGAGATGTAAATTCAGCCTTAATTTCTTCATAATGGTAATGTTGCCCCTAAGGTGGAAGACGAACTAACCAGAGATCAGGGGCCAGATTAAAGTCGCCTCCCATTATAATTTTCCAAGTTGAATACCTCAATTTCCAACCCTCGATCAGAGTTTTGAAACATATGAAAACTTTTCTGTTGTTTGTTTTTTGGTAATAGCCATAATGCATAACAGAACATAATTAACACCATTAAACTCCATCACAAGCATTAGCCAGTGTCCACTTGGGTTGCATGTGTGATCATTTATTGTCCCAGGAAACTTGTTCAGAAGAATCATCACACCAGCTAAATAGTTCTGTGGCTGAAGAAAACAGAGTGCCACCACTGCTGTTTACAGAGTTTAATATCTGCCTCCACTGAGTGAGTCTCTTGCAAGAGAATAAACTCTACTTTTCGCTCTTTACAAAAAAGAAAAGTAGCTTTATGTTTTGCATCATTTTTCAACCCCCTAGTCTTTAAGGAAAGAAACAAAATAGGATAATAGGATAGCTTACCTTTATGCTATGTAATAAACAAGGTATGCGATGCGCAGGAATGAATAATAATGTCCTTGAAAACTACCAACAAACGTTTAGTGCACAACTTTAGCAAACGTCCGAACCCTTAAAAAAAAAAACGCTAGACTTGGTCAGAGTCAGTGTACCTGTAAGATCAAGATGAAGTGTTGATACGTTGCTCAGGTTCCACGGGAGGTTCCACCCGTTTCTTGTCAATCAGAGCGTATCCCTCCTTCAGGAATGCTCGTTTTCCTTTTCTCCTAGCCTCTTGCACCAGCGGCCACAGTTTGATACGGGCCTCTCGGGCTTCTCTGGAGAAATCCTCCTTGAAGTGAATGTGCATCTCGCCGCATTCTCTTGCTTCTCTCGGTCTTTTCCAAACTTCATCCCAAACAGTTCTCATTCCGAGTTGGATGATAATAGCCCTCGGTATGTTGTTAGAGAAAGACGGGTTTGCTGTTTTTCCCCAGGCGGTGGACAGTATCCACGTAGTCTTGCAGTCATTCCACTAGCAATGGCACCGCTCTTGTAAGGATCCCGATTACGGTTTCTCGTGTGTTCTCCCTATCTTTCTCTGGCAGCTTGATCAACCTTAAATTCTACCTCCTTCCATAATGGGCTTGCTCCTCATTTGTGTTTTTGAATGTTTTATTTTCTTTTTGCAAGTCCACAACTTGTTTCCTTAACACGGTAATGTCCTCTTTGTTTTCTTTAATGGCCGTGGTATTAGCTTCCATTCGCTTCTCAAAGTTTCTCAGCAGTGTAATTTGGTCATCCACCTTGCCGGTTAATACCTGGATGGCGTGGAGGATGGCGGCGCTGGCACACAGGTCCATCCTTTTTTTCGTTTGCTGTGCGCTGTTTCTTCAGATTCGGGCTCTTAATCGGTGGCATCTATTTACCATTGGGTCTCGGTCCAACTCTATGTCTTCGATGTTGCTTTCATCACATGCTGCCTCTCAAAGAACTTCCAGGTTTTAGTTGTGATCGGTAAGGTTGACAGAAAGCTATCTTACCCAGATGTCCGCGCAATATTTGTCGTGAAAAATAAAAATTAAAAACTTGGGTTTGAGCTTAGCTTCATACCAGCCGGCAGTGGTCGGCAGCTTTTTCAGAGTAGCGCACAACTGGCTGTTGCGCTACAGGGTTGCAACTTGGGAAGGGACTGTCGGGAAGGGAATATAATAGTTCCTATGCTCGTTGCTCAAACGCCTCCTGTTGGCCATACAGGCGCTCGTCAGGAAGATTCTAAGCCTGGTCATGTCCGGGTATCCTCCGCCCTCGTTCTGAACTTGCGAACATTCAACCAATGAGTGTATAAGAAGCGGTGGCTGACAGGCGCGTGCTTCGGGTGAGAGCCGCGAACTGTCTTCACTCTCCTGAACTGGCAGCAAGGGGTCGCATACAAGCAAGCCTTGTACATAGTTCACCAATTCGGCATTCCAGATTCGGGTGGGATTGGAGATGGCAAATTTATTTAAAGAAAAATTTAATTGAAAAATTTTTAAAAACTTGTCATAACTTGCCAAAAAGGAAGTAAAAGATAGTTAAAATTTCTGTGCAACTTAAAAATGAGTTACTGCACCAAAAACAATAAACAAACAAGGACTAATGTCTGTTTTGACGCTGAGCCTGCAAACCTGCTGCCTCTCACCCTGCCATCTTGGTCCTCTTCGCAGGGACTGTATATGAATCTATACACCGCTGGAAAACGGGGCACCAAGCTGAAGTAAGCTCTTCGGCAAAGGTCTTTAAGAGAAGAGCTGAAATACCATCGAAGCCTGTGGATTTACTCTTACATACCTGACTGGCCTTGGGTAGGCATCAGTAGTTGTAATAGACTGTAGTGGGTCACTCCATACTAAACTGTACAAATGTGCTATAATGGTGATGAAAATTCAAATACATCTTTTCCAAAGTTTTTCAATGCATTGGTGAAACAGTATTCATGGGCATCACAAATAAGCAAGCAAGAAGATAAACCGAGTTATCACTTCATTTCAGTGACCCCATAAAGTTCTAAGGTGGCAGGTGTTGTGGGTGTAACAAGGACACAAAACAGATATTGAATTCCTGAAAAAAAGATACATTTTAAAGTCAGTTCTTTTGTATGATAAATGGTCTATCAGTAAAATTTATGGACAATTATAGCTAGTCTTCCTCACAAGAAGGCATTTCAAAGAATAAAAATGAAACAAAAAATCAGGTGGCAAAGTAAAGTCATTTTCTCATAGACTTCAGTAGCAACAAACTTCTTTCTGTAACCACCGATGCCGCCATCTGCTGGCCATTAAATATAATGCTATTTTTTGAGATTTCCGCATCGGCCTCGCTCTTAAGACTGTCATGTCAAGAAAGTTATGTTGAGCGTTGTCTCGTGATTTCCCTGTTTTATTTTGAAATTTTCACTCCCCTTGTTCCTGTTCACCTGCCCCTCCATGATCTGATTGTCTGCCCCGCCCTGATTGTTTCCACCTGTTTCCCATTTCCTTGTGTGGGTATTTATAGTCAGCATTTTCCCTTGTCCTGTGCCAGTTCATCTTGGATTGCCATACTATGAGCACTATGCTAAGTTGTGTTAGGTTGTTTCTTGTTTAATTTTGGTCCTTTAGCAGAGATTGTTTTCAGGTTTCATTTTTGCTTTGTCTTATCCTTGTTTCTAGTTATATTCCTCATTAGAGTGAATTTTATTTGTTTCAGATTTTTCTCTTCATGAGTGTATTTCAGTTAGACTTCTATTCTTTCCTTGAAAGTTTCTTTTTGGCTTTTCTTTGTTTTCTGTATGAGTATTTAAGTTGCTACTTTTTATTAAAAGACTAAAATTGGAACTCTTGTCTGGAGTCGAGCTTTTGGGTTCAACACTGTGATTCCGCCTTGTCAGTACGAACTGGCCAGCATGAACCCAGCCGACTCCAATCAGCTGACGGCAGCCGTGCGCTCCCAGGGCGCTCGCCTAAATTAGCAGGACGAGTGTATGTCTGCCTTGCAGCATGGAGTGAAAGAGTTGGCAAACTCTCAGGAGGAATTCAAAACCACCATGGCCAACCAAGTGAACCTCCTAGGAGCCCAGGTACAGCAAGTCCTCTCCCACCTGACCAAAGAATCCTCCGCTGCAGATCCCACACCCTCTTCAGCGGTTGCGGCTGCCCCGTCAGGGTCCGTGTTTCAGGTAGCTGCTCTCCGCCTTGCTCCCCCAGAGAAATACTCCGGTGAGTCGGGGGAATGCCGAGCATTTATTGTTGACTGTGAAATGCATTTTGAGTATTTGCCATCAGCCTTTCCCACAGAACAATCCAAGGTGGCATTCATGATCTCCCATCTCACTGGGAGGGCGAGGGCGTGGGCTACAGCTGAGTGGTCCCGTGGTTCAGAGGTCTGTGGTTCCCTCGATGGTTTCATCCGAGCCCTGAGGAGGGTTTTCGAACCCCTCACGACCGACCGGGAAAAGGCACGGGAGCTGAGTTACATCAAGCAAGGTCGGGACTCTGTATCTAATTATGCCATTCGTTTCCGTACCCTAGCCTCCAATAGCGGATGGAATACTACAGCATTGTATGACATTTTTCTTAAAGGGCTCTCTGACCAGGTTCAGGATTTGCTGGTGCCCATTGACCTGCCATCTGATCTTGACTCACTAATTACCTTAGCGATTAGAACTGATCACCGTTTGCAGGAGCGCAAACGGAATCGCAATCTGACAGGATTATCATCGGGTCGCCGTCGGGACTACTCGGCAGCCTCCGAACCTGCCAGACGGGAATTCTCACGCCTTCCTTCTCTGGCGTTCCGACAAGAGGATAATTCAGAGGATAAAGAGGAGCCCATGCAGTTTGGTCGAGCCACATTATCTTCTGAGGAGCGACGCCGTCGGCTGCAAGAGGGCAGATGCTTCTACTGTGGTCAGTCAGGTCATCTGGTCATGGCATGCCCAGTAATAGGGCAGGCTCGCCAGTAGCCGGGAGGGTACTGGTGAGCCATTTCTCCTCTTCTGAACCTCCTCCCAGAGCTTTAACTGAAATTCAGGTAAAGCATCTTGACACCACTGCTCCCACTAGGGTTCTAATAGACTCAGGGGCGGATAAGAGCCTCATGGACTGGGATTTTGCCAAGAAACTCAAGTTAAAGACTGATCCACTGTCCCAGCCGTTAGAAGCTAGTGCCCTCAATGGGAACCAGATATTTGTGGTTACACACAAGACTGAACCTGTGGAAGTGATTGTTGGTGATCACTATGAATTAATGTATTTTTATCTGTTTCACTCCACCCAGCATTCCCTTATTCTGGGCTTTCCTTGGCTGCAGGAACATAACCCCCACGTGGACTGGAAGACAGGGAGAATTTTGAATTGGTCTGAGAACTGTAAAGTCAAGTGTTTTAAGTCATGTCATGATTCTAAGATGAATACTGTTAATGTTGATTGTGTTCTTGCTAACGCAGGCTTTGAACCCCCAGATCTGACCTCTGTTCCTAGCTGTTATCATGACCTAGGTAATGTATTCAGCAAAACAAAAGCCACTTCTCTTCCACCCCACAGGCCATATGATTGCCACATTGACCTGATCCCAGGGCTCCCCATTCCTAAGGGTAGGCTGTACTCCATATCTGGTCCAGAAAGAAAGGCTATGACCGAGTACATTGAATCCTCATTAAAGGCAGGCCTCATTCGTCCTTCTTCATCTCCTGCAGGGGCGGGATTCTTCTTTGTGGGGAAAAAAGATGGGTCCCTCAGACCGTGTATTGACTATGGGCCTCTGAATAACATCACTATAAAGAATAGGTACCCCTTGCCACTCATGTCATCAGCTTTTGATCAGCTTCAACAGGCTAAGATCTTCACCAAGTTAGATCTTAGAAATGCTTACCACCTGGTTCGAATCAGGGAGGGGGATGAGTGGAAGACTGGCTTTAACACCCCTAGTGGCTACTACGAGTATTTAGTTATGCCATTTGGGCTGACTAATGCCCCAGCCGTTTTTCAAGCCATGATCAACGATGTACTTAGAGACTTTTTGAACCACTTTGTATATGTTTACCTTGATGATATTTTAATCTTTTCCCCAGACCTGGACTCTCATATAGGCCATGTACGCCAGGTTCTCCAGCGGCTGCTGGAGAACCATTTGTATGTGAAAGCAGAGAAGAGTGAGTTTCATGCCGACACAGTATCTTTCCTTGGCTTCATCATAGCTCCTGGAAAGATACAGATGGATCCGGCTAAAGTTAGCGCTGTGGCTCAGTGGCCCACACCCGATAACCGCAAAAAAGTTCAGCAATTCTTGGGATTTGCTAACTTTTACAGGCGGTTTATCAGGAACTTCAGCGCCATAGCTGCACCTCTCCATGCTCTTACCTCTCCTCAGAATCCTTTCCAGTGGTCGTCCCAAGCGGAGGAATCCTTTCAGCAGCTTAAGTCACGGTTTACCACCGCCCCCATCCTCATAGTTACTGATCCCAGCCGGCAGTTCGTGGTGGAGGTGGACGCCTCCAATGAGGGGGTGGGAGCGGTACTCTCCCAAAGGTCCGAGAAGGACAACAAGCTTCACCCCTGTGCCTTCCTGTCTAGAAAGCTTTCACCATCTGAGCACAACTATGATGTGGGAAACCGTGAGTTGCTGGCTGTGAAAATAGCTCTGGAAGAGTGGAGACACTGGTTGGAGGGGGCGGTGCACCCGTTCATAGTTTGGACAGATCATAAAAACCTTGAGTTCATTCGCAAAGCAAAAAGACTGAACTCGCGTCAAGCAAGATGGACCCTATTCTTTAACCGTTTTAACTTTATCTTGTCTTACAGGCCGGGGTCCAAGAACATTAAACCAGATGCCCTGTCACGCCTGTTTGACCCTGTGCCTAATGCCAAAGTACCTGAGCCTATCCTACCACTGAACCGTGTGATAGGAGCGGTGACTTGGCAAATAGAATCTGAGGTGAAGCAAGCTAATGGTGAGAGCCCTACACCTAGTGGTTGTCCGGTTAATCGCTTGTTTGTCCCTGTTAATATGCGTCCACAGGTAATCCACTGGGCTCACACCTCACTGCTCACCTGTCACCCAGGAGTCAAAAGAACTATGCATGCCATCTCTCAGAGGTTCTGGTGGCCCTCCATGGAACGAGAAGTGCGGGAGTATGTGGAGGCATGTTCCATCTGTGCTCGCAACAAGACCTCCTCCAGAGCTCAGATGGGGTTGTTGCAACCACTCCCCATTCCCACCCGCCCATGGGCCGAAATCTCTCTAGACTTTGTCACGGGGCTCCCAGTCTCTGAAGGTAACACCACAGTTCTCACTGTGGTGGACAGATTCTCGAAAATGACTCATTTCATTGCTTTGCCTAAACTTCCGTCTGCCAAAGAAACAGCGGAAGTCATGATGACTAATGTTTTTCGTATCCATGGGTTTCCTAAGGACATTGTTTCTGACCGAGGGCCCCAGTTCGTATCTAGGTTCTGGAAAGAGTTCTGCAAACTCATCGGAGCCACTGTCAGCCTCACTTCTGGGTACCACCCAGAATCTAATGGCCAAACAGAACGTCTCAATCAGGCATTAGAAACATGTCTCCGATGCCTGGTGTCGCAGAACCCAACATCCTGGAGCAAGCACCTGGTGTGGGTGGAATATGCCTGCTATTCCCTTCCCACTTCAGCCACAGGCTTGTCACCGTTCCAGTGTGTCTTTGGGTACCAGCCCCCAGTATTCTCTGTATCTGAAAAGGAAATCATTGTTCCCTCGGCTCACGCCATGGTCCGGCGTTGTCACCGCATCTGGGCAGCTGCCCGCAAGATCCTCCTACGCAGTGCAGATCAAATGAAGAGGGCTGCGGATAGGAGGCGCCGCCCGGCTCCGGCATACTAACCTGGACAAAAGGTATGGCTCTCTACTAAAGATTTACCTCTCCATGTCTCCTCCAGGAAACTAGCTCCGCGGTTTGTGGGCCCATTTCCCGTGACTAAAGTCATCAATCCCTCCTCGATTCGTCTTCGTTTGCCCCGGTCCCTGAGAGTCCACCCCACTTTTCACGTCAGCCGGGTGAAACCGGCCAAGGAAAGCTCCATGGTCCCCGCCGTCAAACCCCCTCCACCCCCCCAGATGGTGGATGGAGGCCTGGTCTACTCTGTTAAGGCTCTCATGGCAGTGCGCAACAGGGGCCGGGGAAAGCAGTTTTTGGTGGACTGGGAGGGCTATGGTCCAGAAGAACGGTCATGGGTTCCTGCAAGCTTTATTGTATGCCCTGACCTCATCAAAGACTTTTACAAGCGCCATCCTGAGTTGCCTGGTCCGTCAGGGGCCGTCCCTAAAGGGAGGGGTACTGTCATGTCAAGAAAGTTATGTTGAGCGTTGTCTCGTGATTTCCCTGTTTTATTTTGAAATTTTCACTCCCCTTGTTCCTGTTCACCTGCCCCTCCATGTTTTCCTTGATCTGATTGTCTGCCCCGCCCTGATTGTTTCCACCTGTTTCCCATTTCCTTGTGTGGGTATTTATAGTCAGCATTTTCCCTTGTCCTGTGCCAATTCGTCTTGGATTGCCATACTATGAGCACTATGCTAAGTTGTGTTAGGTTGTTTCTTGTTTAATTTTGGTCCTTTAGCAGAGATTGTTTACAGGTTTCATTTTTGCTTTGTCTTATCCTTGTTTCTAGTTATATTCCTCATTAGAGTGAATTTTATTTGTTTCAGGTTTTTCTCTTCATGAGTGAATTTCAGTTAGACTTCTATTCTTTCCTTGAAAGTTTCTTTTTGGCTTTTCTTTGTTTTCTGTATGAGTATTTAAGTTGCTACTTTTTATTAAAAGACTAAAATTGGAACTCTTGTCTGGAGTCGAGCTTTTGGGTTCAACACTGTGATTCCGCCTTGTCAAAGACCCGTCCATCTTTTTTTTACAGTTTCAATGCTGAATTTTTATGAAGTTTTTTGTTTGTGGTCCTTATTTTGTACTAAAATTATGACAACAAATTTAAATAAAAAAGGCATTAAGAATACCATCTTAATTTAAGCCATTCCCCCCTCTTTCTAAAGCTCATATCTTGCATTATAAAGCCTTAAATTTGGGAATGCATTAACTGCCAGATTTGACCTCTGCACAAAGCAGTTAGGGTTAGGGGGATAGGGTTAGGGTTAGGTTTAGGGTAGGGTTTGAAATGGGGGCTGCCGTACCTCTCCACATTGAAATGCATTGAAAAACTGCCATACCTGTAGCAACTGCCAATCTTTTGTTACTCTCCCTGCATAAGCATGAGCATTTCTCTCTCTTTTTACAGCCATGTTTTATGAAGTGTAATGCAAATGACGGGCTTTTTAGTGAACCAGTTCCTTTCCTGTTAGCCATACTCTGCTTAGCTTCATGTTCAAGACATAAATCCTGACCTTGTTTTGTGCGTGATGTATTGTGGTAAGAATGCCTATTGGAGTTCATCAAGTGCGCTAATCTGGTTCAGCACTCAAAAAAATTTTCTGGCACAGGGACTGCCGGCAGCTATGGCAAAGGACAAGGTAAGGACTTTGATCGACACTGTGATCAAAAACCTCCAAACGCTAATTCATCATTCAGTCCCAAGTCATTCACAGACATTGAAACATTGAAAACAAAGGACCAACGAGTGTGCTGAATTGCAAGCCTCTTCTATACAAAATAATTTCAAAAATATTTTTATTGTATTCATACTGGACCAATGACTGAAATGAGAGTAAAAAAAATCGCGAAAACCTGCTGCTCAGTTTGAAGTGAAATTATCTTGTTTTCTGCTGTCCATGAAAATGTGTTAGGCTGACAGCTTGGAGCTTCTACTGTCAACTGCAGCAATTTCCTTCAGAGATAAAAAGCTGTCATTATGTTGCGATTTAAAATTCAGTTAGCTCAACTTTCTCTTGAATCCACTGAAAAATTGCGCAGATTCATCTGATGGCCACAGTTTGGATTAATGTTTTTTTTTTTTTTCATTTGCACATTAAAGATTTAACTGTAAAATTTGACAGGGGTAACTTCACTGACAGAGTATATTTTATCTTGGCAGCTGAATTTATTCCGCCATTTCTTCTGTCACTGCAGGGGAAAATAGCAGTAATTTAATTTTGGATATGAATTTGTTGAACGTAGGTCATGAACCATTGATGATTATACCTCCCTGTTCGCCCAAACTCGTAATGCCATTGCAAGATGAATTGTTCCTTTAGCTGTCAACAATAATCAGAAAGCAAGTCTGCACAGTGGACTAGTGCCAGGGATTGTGAAATGTCCTGGGGATAGTATTCTGGATGGAATTCTGTCTGCTAAACAGGAAAAAAAGATCAGCCAGCACTTCCTCTCCCCTCTGGTGTAGTTGCCTATTCCATTTTCCCCAAACAGTGAAACATCTGGAATAATCCCAGCTGATGAGGGGCATTCCATTGTTTTACAAACAGCAGGAATTCCTATCAAGAAACCTAGAATTTTTTAAAAAGCCTATAAATTCCCAAGAGGGGAGTGAAAACATATTCTTACAACAGATAACTCTGGTTTCCATCTCTTATCCCCCACCGCACCTTTTCTCTTTCTTCTCAGCCTTTTTTCGTGTTATTTGGAGGAGAGGGAACTGCCAGACCTGGAGGTGCTTCCTGTGACTGGCCCCCAGTGGAGGGAGAATTTTCAGCCAAACCAAGCAGTTATTTGCACATCTTGCCCCATAACATGAGCCCAGCAGCTTATTTGCCGTTTGTTACTTGAGAGTGTAACATTCATTTTATACCTCCCCCTAGGCTTATATTCTCATGACTTTACCACCAGACATTGCAGATAAAGGGGATGGTATTGGTTAAGGACAGCTGCCTAACCCCTTGCTGTAATGATGTGAGAAGAAGGCCAGCCTCATAGGGGCAATGTTGTGCACAAAAGCAGGCCTATTTGGAATTCCTGTGGTCAGCACAAAGCATGCTGTAAAATGCATCATTAAAAGGGATGAAATGTAAGTATGAAATCATTCATTGAGCACAGCAAAAACAAAAGTTTTGAAAAATTTGAATTTGAGAAAAACAATGTCTCACATGACCAAAGGAACTGACTATTGTCCTCGTGGATTCAGTAAACAGAGTACATATGAGTCTGAAATGGAGAAAAATGAACTTTTCAAACGGTGATTTTTCAGTAATCGCTCAACATTGTGGAAAATTGGTCAGACTATTTTACATGATCAAGTGCTTTCTGATGATATAATTTTGTATTGATCTGGAATGTGAGTAACAATAATACATACGCTCTGATAATGTGGAAAGGTATTAAATAACCTGTAATTTAGGTTATTGTGCAATGAAAAACTATTCTCCCCCCCAATTTCTTTTTATTTTGCGTATTTGTCACACTGAAATGTATCAGATCATCTAACTAATTTTAACATTAGGCAAAAATTACCCGAGTAAGAAGAGAAAAGCAGTTTTCAAATGATTTCATTACGGGATTAGAAATGGTTCAGTGTAAGGCCATGTCTCCAGCCGTCCAGCTCTCCAGTCTTCTAAGACCTGGACTGCACTTCATTAAGCAGTTACCTCTTGCATCTGTTTCTTATTGCCACTGGGTGGTAGCACTGTGTATTCATAGCCCAGTTTCTCTCAGTCTCATTGTGAAGTCTTGTAAATCCACGCCTGTGCAGCATTGTTAGGCTTGTTTGAACTTTTTCTCTGTATTCTTGTGTCAAAACTCTAAAATCTAAGATTAGTGCTGTTTGTGTTTATTTTAGCACTTTATAATCAGAGGCGTTACCAGGATGCCAAGCTTGGGTGGGCATTTGTCCTCTTTGGGGGGACGAAAAAAGAACCTTTATAGTGGCGGCTGGTGAACTGGCGATAGGGGAGGGACATTAACAGGTGTGGTCAGTTTTCCTTAATTATGCACACTAGGGTTGTGCCAATCATGAACTGCAATTTTTTTTAAGGGTAGCACCACCACCTGCTGCCATGGGGCGAACATCCAAGCTTTCCCTTTTCCTTCATTAAACCCATCGCAGGTTGAACGAAAGTGCGTAACATCAAAGGGCATGTGAAATGCTTCCAGAAAAAAACTTGATTGATTTTTCTGCTACATGCTGCACAGAGCCAAATAAAGGACTACAGAATCGCCTCCTATTAACCAATTAGGCAACTCTCAGAAAAACAAACCTGTTCCCATTTACCTTGCTTGATTGCCAATCAAATGATGGATTCGTTTACTCTCAAAGTTGAATGAGTAGTGCTGTTTAGACAGCATGTTTGATTGATGGATTTCAAAATTTAAATAGCCATAGAACAGCAGATTTGCATGAACGCGATTGTCATTGCCACGCCATTTCGTGCGACTGATCATTTATATCTCACATTCATGTTTCATTTGCTTTTGGGGAAGATGAAGATTTTTCTAATTATTCAAACTGGCATTCTTTCAATCTAACACTGTTGCCCAGTTAGGTTTGTCTGGTTTTCACCATCACATCTTAATCGTTATAGGCCACTGAAACTGTTTGATTGTTATTGCGGCCAAGTACACGGGTGCAGATTTAGGGAAGGGCGGAGCACCTGCAATTTGCGAAATCTAAACTCGTGCTTCTTCCCGGCAGCATTTTAAATCGTTTCAAGCCGCTTCACTTGTGTATGTTTAAACAAATTACACGCGACTGCCCACAAGCCTCATGACTGTAAGTGGTGTCATCACTCTTTAAAAAAATCCTGGTTCAACATTGCCACATCCCAACTTAGCATTTCATCTCTCGTTCTAGAATATTTAGGAGATCTATAATGATAAAATAAAAATAAAGAGATTTGTTATAAAAGCGCCCTGGATTTTAAGCGTCAAGGAAAACATTCTGAAAAGCGGATGAAACATGAATGTGAGATATAAATGATCAGTCGCACAAAATGGCGTGGCAATGACATCGTGTTCATGCAAATCTGCTGTTCTACGGCCATTTAAATTTCGAAATGCATCAAACATGCTGTCTTAATAAATAGCTCTACTCATTCAACTTAGAGAGTAAACATATCCACCATTTGATTGCCAATCAAGCAAAGTAAAGGGGAACGCGTTTACTTTTCTTAGAGTTCCCTACTGAAGTCTACTTTGGCTCCGTGCAGCATGTCGCCGAAAAATACTTATGCCAGTCAAGTTTTACTCCGGAAGTGCTTATGATACAGAATCATTGCTGCAACAACCCCAGTGAGTGACTAGCAACTCCAGACTAACTGCTGGCTAGCTGCCTGGGCTCACTCGGTAGCCAACTCAGGTTATAACCACACGAGTCAATACAGATGACAAATTAGTACACAAATGACCTTAATCTCAAACAACAAGACTAACAAAATAAGTGGTGGCAGAAGTAGCAGCAAAAGAGATATGCGCAAAGTTTTAATTCCCTGAGAGAAGCACAGGGCCGGAGACATGACCTCAGACTGATGAGTGAAGATGGCAGTCTAAGAGAATGGGAGGGTCCCTAGTAATTCGATAGTGCCCATTGGTTTCACAGCAGAATAGACTGGCAAAGGAATCCACCAATCACACATAGTGATAGATAAATGAAGCATACGTAAAGCTCACTCTAAATGGCTGTCTCTCTCCGGCTGTGAATAAGTTGGATATTGCGTGTTTGTTTGCTATCAAATTGGAGTAAATCAGTTTTTTTATCTTGAGTTTTCATTGGGGGGGCAGAGCTTTTCTCAGGGTGGGCACCCCCTGCTCCCCCTTGGTAACGCCCCTGATATAAGTTAAAGTTAATGTGTCTTCGAGGACCCCAGCAGGTGGTACTTAAGGCATTTGAGTGAAACAGGAACCCTGTGCAATTTTACTGAGCAACATTACCATCTCTTATCATTCTGTGGAACAAAAAAGACAAACAACAATATTTGTTTGATAAATTTTATTTGGAATGGTAACGTTAACCCAACATTACTGTAATCAACAAATTTGGAAAAACTGAAACTGATTTTAATCTTGTGTGTGTGTGCGTGCATGAACTGCAGCAAGGTCTAGGCAGAAAGACTACACTTATGGCACAGCCAGTTGCCCTCTGGCACCTCATTTACTCCAGCGCACTCCAAGTGGAACCAGAGGTTACAGAGGTCACACTGTACCCACTCATCAAATGTGTATTCCTGTGCTCAAGGAGGCACAACATGGCGCCACGTGGCACAGTTCTCACTGTTTTCACGCTCCGGAGGTACTGCTTCCTTTCTCTGCCTTTTTGCCTCTAATATTTTCCTCTTCTCCTCCCTCTTCCTCTCCATTTCCTCCTTTCTTCTTCTTTTGCTCTCCTCTTTCTCTTTCTCGTCTGCTTCTTTCTGCAGCAACATGTTGCAGTACTCCTCGCTGGTGACCACACGGGCTGGCAGCGGAATGCGGCGCCTCACTTTCTCCTTCCTCTGCAGGACTGGAGTCATCAAGACATTGGCCAGGTTAGGTGGACTGATGCCTGCTGCCACCAGGTAGTTTTTTGGGGCATTTGTAACATGACCACATGTGGGGACAGATGGAGTGACTGGAGTTGATGATGTAGATGGCGTTACAGAGGAAGGGGCAGATGCCACGGGTGGAGTGCTGGGTGGCTGCGGCGAAGGTGCAGCTGATATTGCAGCCACAGCCAGGGATGCGGTGCTGGATGGTAACGATACTGCTTGGTTAGAGGAAGGAGGTGACGGAGCCACATCACTTCCATCTCCAGATGGAAGCACTCTCACCACCTGGCAAGCAAAGTAACGTTATGATATATGTTAAGAACAACAACAAACCGGGTTATGTGTAATATGGCTCTAAAAATATGTAGCAAACAATAAATCACAAGTGACAGGAACATAAATTAAAATGATCTCTGAAGCCCTAAAAGAGAGGGGATAATTAAAAAAAAAAAAGTTATTCCTCCTTTGTTTTTTTTCCACATTTTAAAACTCACTAGCTAAATGTGAGAATAATAATTGTAAGTAACGTAAACTCACAATAACATTGGAGAATGAATATCTCATTGTAATAGTGTTAACATTTAACTTTATTTAACTTACCTGCCAGGTATCCACAGCCTCCCTGAAGAATGGAAATATCCCTGCCTTCTTGAGTCCTGCCTGGATATTGCGGGGGGTCACTGCAGTGGGGTATACATGCTTTAGTTGAGAGAACTGGCTTTTCCCCACTAAAAGGTTCCCCCGCACAAGGCTCATCCTGGATGCCATCTTGAATAAGGCAGCCTTCAGGGGATTGAAGATAACGATGTCCAGGGGCTGAAGAATGTGGGTGGTGTGTGCTGGCAGGCACAAAATCTCCACCTGCTGCTCCCTGCAGAACATGATGACGTTCTTTGAAACGTGCGTTTCATGTTGATCCATGATGAGGAGGAGTCGTCTTTCTTCAGGGGCAAATTTGGTGAAGTGGCGCAGCCACTTGAGGAAGAGCTCTGCATCCATGTACCCTTTCTCTTGTACCCCGCACAGGGCATTTGGTGGGCTATCCTGGCGATATGCATTGCTTGGGAAGCAGCCGGGGTAGATGATGTATGACGGGATACTCACCCCGGCTGCACTCACACAGCAGTGCACTGTAATGTGCTCCTGCGTTGTCTGCTGCTGGAGATATATGTGCTTCCTCCCTTTTTGGTACAGCACCTTCTCCCGTGACCGAGGCTGATCCCCAAACCCAGTTTCATCACAGCTCAAGATGAGGTGAGGCTTGTCCCATAGGCTGTGTTTCTCCAGCAGGCTCTCATAGAGCTTGAAGAAGCCATCAATGGCCTCAGGAGTTGCCCCGTGGACACGTGCCCTGTCTAGGGAGTCTGATGTCCTGGAGGCAAGTTTGGGGTGACGAGCCTTGAACCTGCTCCACCATTTGTCGCTGGTCCCCTTCTCCAAATTAACTGTTGTTTTGTCCTCCCTTCCACTTTCTTTTATAATCCCAGCGACAAGGACCTTGACTATTGAGCGGGTGATGGGGAACCCATGGTCTGCCATCCAGAAGATGAAATTCATCAGGGCACTCTCCTCCACGGGCAGCAGGGCTGAGTTGGGGTGGGGTTTGTAGGAATATTTATTAGTTTTGGAATCCTGGAGGGTGGTGTGGGGGATTCCATATTTTGCTGCTGCTACCCTCAAACTCGAGCCTGTCTTAATCTCTTCAATGGCGAGCTCCAGACTTTCACTACTGTATTGTTTCTTGCCCTTTTTCTTTCCTCTCACTTCTGTCCCTTCTTTATCCCTCGCTTCTCCTGGCACTACCTGTTAGTTAGTTCATTTCATTTAGTTCACATTATAGAGTAAATTTTTTTATTTTATTTATTTATTTATTTTTTACATTTGACTCATTGTGTGCAATTAACTTACATTGTTTAACGTTACAGGTTCTTTTTCATTTATTTTCTTAAGATATAAATTTCCCAATTAATTAATTTAATAAGTCATATGAATTTCCCAGGAACTTAATATAAATAACATATGAATTTCACTGTTTAATTTTCATTTATCTGCTCAATGTTATGTTGCTCTTATTCTCTTTGTAAAAAGTATGAACTTTCCAATAAATATTAATTTCAGTGTTTTGTTGAAATGAACTCTCATAACAGTTACGTTGTTTGTAAAGTAACGTAACGCACAATACTAAAGTAAGTTTCATTAATCCTTTTATTCATTCATTAAAGCATATATACTGAGTACAAATGTAAATACACCACTTGAAAAAAGTCAATATTTAAGTTCAAATGAACTTCAATATAATTTTTATACAACAACAACAACACTACAGTGACGTCACCCGACATGCCAGGTGCAAGAAATGCGAGAATTTCAAGTTAACTGTAACGCTAGGCAATTTTCTGCAAAAAACACATCTTTACGCACACCACTGAAAAAGGAAGTTCACTCTGAATTTGTGCACACATTGCCTTTAACCCTCTCCAGGCTCATGTTGCAAATTTGCAACAATAAATCAATTGATGACTGACTATAAGATATAAAGACCACATGGGAAATGGTTGGATAAAGTTACCCTTCCAGCTCAGTATTGCAAAAATACAACGTAAGTTCCCCCTGCAGCCACTAGTGTATAAGAACTTTTCTCCATGAATGAAATATTTTTCATATCTCAAAATAATAAATTGGGCTGGAGAGGGTTAAAAGCATGTGAATCCAAATAAAATTTCACTTCTTCACTGACACTTGTGAAATGTCGAACTATGCCGCGACTTACAGCCCCTGAACGGGAACGTGCCATAGGCATGCTTCAAATTGGCGCCAGCACCAGGGAAATTACCAGACGACTACACTGCGCACACACAACGATCGCAAGACTCCATCAAAGGTTTCTGCAAACGGGGAGCACTCGGGACCGTCCCTGACCGGGTCAACAACGTGTGACAACGGCACGTCAGGACCGTCAGATCGTACGGGATCATGTCCAACAAGAACGGCTGCTGAAGTCCAAGGACGACTTGGATTCATTCACCCCAACACCGTACGGAACCGTCTGCGAGCTGCAGGCCTGCGTGCACGACATACTTATTTCGGCCCCATATTGACGGATCATCACCGAAACCAGCGTCTACAGTGGGCAAACAAGCACCAGAATTGGCGACTACGACAATGGCACGGTGTCCTCTTTTCTGACGAGTCAGGATTTCACTTAAGGAACGCAGATGGCCGTATACGTGTTTGGCGGAGATGTGGTGAATGTTATAACGCCGATTGTATCGTTCAAACGGACCGCTGGGGTGGTGGCAGCATTATGGTGTGGGGTGGAATATGCAGAGGAAATGCAGAGGAAGGGTGAACGGCGTCTACTACTGGGACCAGGTGCTGCAGAACCATGTTTTGCCGTTCTTCAACCAACACCACGATGTCCACACGTTCTAAAAGGGCAACGCTAGGGCACACACTGCAAGGGTGTCCATGCAGTACCTTGCACAGCAGAAAATCCCCGTGCTTCAGTGGCCAGCTCTGTCACCCGACCTCTCCCCTATCGAGCACTTATGGGATGAAATTGGACGACGTCTTTCACATTGACGCCAGATGGACAACATCCAAGAACTTGAGGTTGCCCTTGTTCAGGAGTGGAATGCTATCCCTCAGAACACTATCCATAGACTGATCAACTCCATGCGACGACGATGCACCGCATGTGTCAATGCAAACGGCGGTCACACCCGTTATTGACTTTCCTGTTTGACCCCTACACCAGTTAAATCTCTCTTTCGCATTAACATTATCGTGAATGAAATTGAATGATGTTTACATGTCTTCTTAAATCATTCATTATCTCAAATGCATCATACGTATATACTTCACATATCAATCCGTGGAGCTATTCCAGATTTCGTGAGTGGTGCGTTTTCATTTGTACTCAGTATATTTAAATGATCCAAAATTTATTAACACTGAAGTTAACATAAATGAAACGTCATGGAAACAGTAGTTGGCGATAATACACCTTACTTTGTAAACTCCCGTTAAGCCCCAAAGAAGAAAAAGTAAGATGCCGTGCAAACTGCGCCTGTGATGAGAGACCTGCTGCTGCCTGCCTTGGGCGAACGAGCACCAAGCGTCACGAAAATTAATGGTTAAAAAGTCATCGAAAGCATTTTTTTCAACAAAAAGGGAATTTATTTAACAACTTCCAATAACCAAAGAATATTTTTAGACAGATTACAGCTCTTTAAGAGGCAATGTTAGGACAAAAATGTACATTTTGCCGATGTTGCGCTCTCCCCAAAATGGCAGCAGCTCCGGGCTAGGGTCTCCCTAGATTTCACTTTCGATTGTGGGCGGCGGACCCAGTAAACATACCGCAATAGCTCCGGATCGGATTGCAAGACTTCTCTCTTCTTGGGTGGAGTCGAAAGGGGACAAAATGATGATACAGGTATACATTTTATTAATGACCTGGAAGAATTTATTTTGCGATCGGAAGGATAAGGTCATTTGTACGGAACATGGTCAGTCTACGTTACCAGTCCTATAACAACTCATATTTTTACTAATAGTCCTTTCGGTGAACTAAACCAATTCTCCTAAGCCAATCCTTTTGCTTTCTCCCGGTGTCTTTCTAACATGTTCCTCCCTTAAGTTTTCCAAGGCCTGTAACGCTTCCGTTATGTTGTCCCCCTCATCTGTGTGCATTGGAATTATTGAGCAACAGTCCTCATCAATCCGTGCACAAACTCCATGAGATTCTAGATTCTGTATCGAGAACTAGCCTGTTTTGTATTGTCATAACTGACGTGGCATGTAATTGATCGTTTATTCCATGTATCGCAGTTAAAGTATGATTAATGAATCTCTGTTGATAGTACCATAGTATTTTTATCCATTCTGAGTTTTCTTTTGTTTGGACCCAGGGCATAAATATTAACCAAGCAGTTGACGTTACAGTGCTTATTGCATTATGCTCCTCAGGAATGTTCACAGGATACCCTGCATAATTTAGTGTCACTTCCCCAGGATTCCATGACCATAGTTTTTTTACCTTCCTCCTGCACATCCCGCTGCCCTCTTTTTCCTGTTTTCGGTCTGATGACCGATACTCGTCCAGTTAAAACAATTGGAGCACAACATCCTTAATTCCAGAGTTTTTCCCACAGTACCAGTATACATCTGCTAACAGGCGAGTTCCTTGAGCAAAGTCTGGTATAGTAAAAGTGGCTGGCAGTAAAGTCCTATTTACCCTTCGAGCGGCAGTGAGTCCAAAATTTCCAACTATTTCTGAACACGTAAGAGGTGCAATATTTGTGGTAGAGCACACTTGATTCCCTGCATTGCCCCACTGTCCACAACTGATTAGTGGATGCAAGTAATTTCCATATTTTTGTAAGCATCCGTCAATTGCTTTTTCTATCATTCTGTCTCGTGCCAAACAAAATGGAAATTCAATATTGTCCGATATGACTGCAATTGGCATTTCAATAGTCTCTTCATATCCTGGAATAAGTATATTTCTACACTGATTTATTTCAATGTACTCCGGCCCTCTAACTGCATGTTTATATCCATCCCTCCCCCTAATTGGGTCCAGTACAGGATCAACAGGATCATACCCAGGTCGATACAAATGTTTCCCACCTTTTGACGTGTAATGCAGCATACACTTCAGGTGAGCTAATTCACACTTCACAGGTAGCTCCCATCACACCTTGCACTGCAAAAAGTGATTTTCAAGAAAGGGAAATGTACTTATTTTAAGACTTAAAATACTTATTTCTATAACCATTTTCTTAGTTTTGTTTGGACCGGAATACACAGAAGGCCACACTCTGCTGGACTCGGAAACCATGGTGCCAGCCAGATCCGGAACACACTGGAGGCCACACTCCTCCGGACGTAGAAACCATGGTGCCAGCTGGACCTGGAACACACCGGAGGCCATACTCTGCCGGACCTGGAACACACTGGAGCACTGGGACCTCCGCGAGACCCAGATCACTGCTCCCCACAAGTTTGGTCCCATCGGATGCAACCTGCAATCCGGCGGGCACTGGGATTATGAACCCAAAAGTTGAGAAAGGGACTCACACGCACAGGCTGATACAAAAAAACAATCAAAACATTTTAGTAAACTTCTACGAAGACCAAAAGACACTAGTGAAAATCAGAGGAGTAGCAACACAAAACAACAGGGCTAGGATACGAGAATGCAGCCGCAATGTTTAGTGGTAAAACCAGCCCTTAAAAAGCCTGCCTTCACCTCCACTTCAATGAGCCACACCTGTAGCTCGTTAAAGTGGAGGTGAAGAATGTGGCAGGGGAGGGACTGCAAGGGAAAAACCCTAACAAATTCATATCTCAGCCAATGTGATTCCCTGACTAAATATGTAAGCTACAGATATGCTGCTAAAGCATTACCTCAGCATCCACTCATTCTTACTGAAACGGGCAACATGCCCACTCGAATCTGGTTCCAGATACATTTACATAAAGTCCTCAGCATTTCAGGTATTCCCCAGAACAATATTCAAGCCATTCCCTCTGTATAAGGGCAGCATCTACAGCTGCCAGATCAGGCATCTCTGATCAAACCATCCAGGGCCTCAGCTGATGGTCTTCGCAGGAATATTGCACTTACATCTACAACAATCTTCAAAACCTCCATCAAGCACATGCTCAACTCTGCTCAATTTCATTCTGACTCTTTGGGGTCTCGACGTCAGCTTGGGTGGATAACGCCGAGACGGAACACCCACACAGAGTCTCCTCCACCCAGTCATCAACATGTCCTCCAGACTACCTCAACAAACATTCCTCTTTCACTTCCATGCCCACCCTCTCAATCCCTCAATTCATTAAACCTTTAACTTCACCTCGTTGTGGCTTAGTCTTTGCTAGTGAAATGAAGTTAATAAGTTAACTTAAGTTCGGGAGCAGGGCCACGCCTCAACTCCATTTTCAATCACCGAACAAGCCTATTTATGCATGTTCAGCCCCTTCCTCTCCGTTTGACTCAGATCTCTCAACCAACCCACCCCTCTTCCCCTTACCTTCAACCACCTCCTTTATTTCATCCCTTAATCCTCATCCAATCATCCTCATCACTTCCCACCCACATCCCTCCCCACATCCCTTCATCCTCTTCCATTCATACCTCATCCCATCCACATCCCTTCCCTCATCCCCACTTCCTCTCCTATTCATCCTCATCCTTTCCTACCTCATCCCATCCACATCCCTTCCCTCATCCCTTCATCCTCTTCCATTCATCTTCATCCCTTCCTACCCCATCCCAGCCACATCCCTATGACAGCCTTGCTCTTTGCACTCACTCAGCCTACCTGACTGGCTCGAACACTTTCAAACTTACCATGCCACTTAAAATCTGTCATTTCCCCCCTTAGATGTTACGTTTATCTGCAATTTATCACCCATGCTCACTCTGTCCAAATTCCAGGCCTCCACCATCCAAACATACTGAGTGGGCATTAATATTCTCATCAAAATAATCACTGATCTCCATTGTCCTTCTACCTCCAATCTCACAAAAAAATGTTAATCAAAGGCTACGAGAACAAAAACATACTCTCAAGGCCAGACGCTTGCCTATCTTCTCTGACCATCTCTGCCTCTGCGTCCGCACTCTTTCCTGAGATGCTCCAATTCACCCCAACGTCATCCCTCTACAATTCCTCTTACCATCCCAGTATATCTCCTCATCCCTTCATCCTCTCCCATCCATCCTCATCCCTTCCTACCTCATCCCATCCACATCCCTCCCCACATCCCTTCCCCCTCTCCTATTAATCCTCATTCCTTCCTGCCCCATCCCACCCACATCCATCCCCACATCTCTTCATCCTCTCCCATTTATCCTCATCCCTTCCTACCTCATCCCATCCACATTCCCCTCATCCCTTCATTCTCTCCTATTCATCCTCATCCCTTAATACCTCATTTCATCCACAACTCTACCCCCATCCCTTCATCCTCTTCCCACTCATCTCCTCCAGTTCAAGCCAATGCATACCTCTTTCATGTCTCTTCCAGCTACCGTCTGGGGGGCTCGACGTCAGCTCAGGTGGGTAATGCCGAGACAGAACCCCCACACAGTGTTTCCTCTAACCCTTCATCAACATGTCCTCCAGACAACCTCAACAAACATCCCTCTTTCACTACCATACCCACCCTCTTGATCCCTCAATTCATTTAACCTTTGACTTCACCTCGGTATGGCGTGGTCCTTGTTAGAGAAATGCGGGATTTTGTATTTGATTATAGAAGAAAGGTAGATGGGTTGCAGGTACTGTATTAATGAATAAGGTCAGATTCAAAATTGATTTTTCTGACAAGGGGTCAACTGCAGACAATGGGTCATCCCATGTGCAACTTTTCCAAAGATCTGAAGCACATATTCAGCACGTCAAAAATTTGTTCTGTTACAGTTTTTTTGTGTGATGGAAAGAAAATCCTCGCACTGTTTTAGATGATGTGTCATGTAATGTTTGTTTCCGAACAGCCACTTCTCCAGGAGGGATCTTCTGGACAACATTAGGAATGACTGAACTTGCCAATATTGAGGAGTCGTGGCATTATCCAGAAGAATGTAACATAACATAACATAACACGAGTGGCAAGAACAGGCCTTTCAGCCCAACTAAGCTCGCCAGTTTCTTCATACTATTGTGAATATATCTCTTCAGATACTGAATGACTCAATGGTATCTAGCTTTAAGTCAAGCCTGCTCTTGAAAACCCCCAAGGTCTCTGCCTCAACAATATGGTCAAGCAAACTATTCCACATTGAAATTACTCTTTGGGTGAAGAAATATTTCCGAATATCAGTGCTAAATTTACCTTTGGTCAACTTCCATTTGTGACCTCAAATTCTTCTCAGAACACTCGGAATCCTACATAATTCACTTTGTCAATCCCTTTAACATATTTAAATACCTCAATCAAATCACCCCTGAGTCTCCTTTTCCTAAGACTAAAGAGATTAAGGATCTTCAGCCTCTTCTCGTAGCTTTCATCTTTTATACTTGGAATAAGCTTAGGGGCTCTTCTCTGAACTTCCTCTGGAGCCTCTATATCTTTCTCAAAGTATGGTCCCCAGAACTGTACACAATACTCCAGATGTGGTCTAACGAACGTGTTGTACAAAAGAAGCATTACCTCCTTAGATTTGTACTCAATACTTCTGGCAATATATAACAGCATCCGATTACCTTTTTTAACTGCTGCGGCACAATGGCTAGAACCTGTGAGGATTTGGTCAACAATCACTCTCAGATCTTTCTCCTGTGCAGCACATTCCAGTTATAAACCTCCCATGAAGTAATCCCATTTAATGTTTTTGTTACCTACATGTACAACTTTACATTTTGCTAGATTAAATTTCATTTGCCACATTTCTGGTTTCTATCCAAATCGTCCTGAATCACTTTAATGGACCCTAAACTGTTTGCCAAACCCCCCAATTTAGTATCATCTGCAAATTTTGCCAATCTGCTCTCGATATTCCTATCAAGGTCATTCATGTAGATGAGGAACAGCAGGGGTCCCAACACTGATCCCTGGGGGACGCCACTCCTCCCCACACCTAGCTCAGATGAGATACCACTGACCACCACTCTTTGTGTTCGGTCCTGTACCCAGTTTTGAATCCACTTCAGAATACCTCCTGTAACTCCAATGGAGCTCATTTTAAAAATTAGTCTCTGATGTGGTACTGTATCGAATACTTTCTGAAAATTTAAGTATATGATGTCATAAGCCTTGCTCTGGTCATAAGTCCCGGTGGCCTCTTCAAAAATTCTAGAAGGTTTGTTAGGCATGACCTTCCCTTACGAAAACCATGTTGGCTATCCCTCAAGATAATGTTACGTTCAAGAAATTATTCCAGCTCATGATAGATGCTATTTTGCATGCAATGCAAGTTAAACTGACTGGCCTGTATTTTTCTGGCTCGGTACGGCCCCCTTTCTTATATATTGGTATTATAATGCCCTGTTTCCAATCATTTGGTATTTCTCCAGTTTCTAAAGACCGTCTGAAGATGGCGGATAGCGGCTTAAAGATGATCTCACCAACTTCCCTGAGCACTCTAGGATATAAGCCATTAGGACCCGCCGCCTTATCTACCTTTAGTTTATGCAACCTGTCAAATACTTCGTTATCCCGAACCTCAATTTCCGCTAAATAATCTTGAGCATTTGACATGCCCTCTTGCCAAATAAGGACCCCCTCTGAGGAAAAATTCTCAACAAAATAATTGCTTGAGGCATCCGCAATATGCTTGTTATCATATAGCAGCGATCCGATTTTATTCTTTATGCACTTAACCTGCTCTTTAACTTTCCTTTTCCTGCTACAGTACTGAAAGAAGTGCTTAGGGTTAGTTTTTACCCCCTCTGCAATTTGTCTTTCATACAGTCTTCTAGCATTCCTCAGCTTTTTTTTGACCACAGCTCGCATTTTACAGTATTCAGCCTTCGTGTTCTCATTGTTATCCTTTATGTACATCATTTAAAGATTCCTCTTTTCCCTCAAAATCCTACGAATACTTTTGGTCATCCACTGAGGATTCTGCTTTTTCAGCTTACTTTTGGACACCTTTGGAATGAATCTGCATTGAGATTCAAGTAAAATCTTTCCCACATCTCATTTATGGACTCACAGTCCAGTAGTGTCTCCCATTTTATTTCACCTGGATATGAGCGCATCCTGTCAAAGTTTGCTCGCCTAAAATTGAAAATTTTTGTTTTAGAATACACCGTTTTAACGTCCCATGAAACATCAAAATTAACAGCAGAGTGATCACTTGTCCCAAGTGGCTCCAGTACCTTAACATTGCTAATTCTATCAGGGTCATTACAGAGCACTAAGCCTAAAATTGCCTTCTCTCTGGTAGGTTTATTAATATTCTGTACCAAGAAATTATCATTTATAACATCTAGAAATTCTTCCTCCCCCGTACCCTGTCCTTTCACCATTTCCCAATTGATACCAGGATAATTTAAGTCTCCCATGATAATAGTCCCAACACCTCTACAAGCTTGCGTAATCCTCCTAAAAAGCATTTCATTGATTGTACTGTCCAAAGCTGGTGGTCGATAGCATACTCCTATGTTTAATCCTGTCTCGTGTTTGCCAATGAGCCTGACCCAGGTATCTTCACAGGACAAGGAATTTTCAATTTTGGGAATTTCCTGTACATTAATGTTTTCGTTCACATAGAGTGCTACGCCCCCTCCTCGCCTATTACACCTGTCCTTCCTAAAGAGCTTATAACCTTGTATGTTATATTCATCTCCGTCCTCTTCACTTAGCCATGTCTCAGTAATCCCAGCTATGTCATAGCCCTCACTAATCATTACAGCTTCAAGTCCTGGAAATGTATTTTTGATGCTTCTTACATTTAAATAAAAACATTTCAGGTTATTACTAATGCTCTTCCCCCTTGATTTCCCATGTGGCCGCTGCTTCGAGCCCCCCACTATGCTTTGTTGCTTTAAAAGTAAATCATCGAGAGTGCATGTAACGCCGTTAGCTTCCATCGGGGCAGTCTGCATTTCCCTATGTGTAACACTCACTACCCTCCCTGGCCCCAAGTCCCTCATTTAAATAATTCTGTGCTACCCTCAACATACGCTGGCCCAGTGCAAAGGTACCCCTCCGATTCAGGTGCAGCCCATCAGGCTTGAACAGGTCTGTCCCAGAAAAAGTTCCAGTGCCCCATAAACCTATACCCCTCTTTCCTATACCAGGTTCGTAGCCACGTGTTGAACCTCCAGATAAAATTGTGCTTTCTTCTGCTTGCACGTGGTACCGGTAGAATCCCAAAGAACACTACCGTTGAGGATCTGCTCTAAGCTTCTGAGCTAATTCCACAAATTTGCCTTGCAGAACCTCAAACCTTATCTATGTCATTTGTCCCAACATGGACCATGACAACTGGATCCCTCCCCGCTATGGCCAGGAGCTTGTCCTCAGGCTCCAGGAGGTCTCCTACCTGGGCACCAGGCAGGCAACACACCGTACGAGACTGCTTATCATGCAAACAGACTAAGCTATCTATTCCTCTAAGTATTGAGTCCCCCACTATCAATAACTCTCTTTTCTGAGGGGTAGAGGCCAACAAGGTGCCCTGCTGCTCATCAGTCCCCTCACTCTCAGGGTCAGGGGCCAAGTCGAGTTCCTGCAAGGGCTGGAATCGGTTGGACATCTCAACCAGAAGCTGTCGCTTTAGGGCGTGTGCGCCCTTCCCTGCGCTGCTGACCTACAGTCGCCCAACTTTCTCTCCCTGCCTGTTCTGGGATCTCAGTACCACCCTGCTTCGGCGTACACACCATTTCTCTAAACGATATACTACTTAGTTCCTCTAGGAACTCCACTGATTGCGAACTTTGTTGCGTTGTCCAAAAGTGCGATTATCCTGCAACCGTCACATAGTATTGGCCACATTTTGTACCCCCTACCTAATGACCTTGCTCACCCTAGATAAAAGAAAATTATTAATGCCGACACAGAAGCTGAGGAACGACAATTTATTCATTTATTTATTAACCTAGGAAGTCCTAAGCAGCAGTCACAATTGAAACCCTGGGGAAACTATGTAAATGGATTATAAGCCTCTTTAAACAGAGGCTTAGTTTCAGTTAACAGAAATGAAATACCAAATTGAGCCAAACTCTATATGGAATAACCACTTCTAAGGAGCCGGCTTGAGTATCTAGTCCCAGTACTATTAATGTACTAAACTAAAAATATCACACGGCTTAGCTGAGAACCTACACTCAACAAAGATTTAAACGCAACACTTTTGTTTTTGCTCCCATTTGTCATGAGATGGACTCAAAGATCTAAAATTCATTCCAGATGCACAATATAACCATTTCTCTCAAACATTGTTCACAAATCTGTCTAAATGTGTGATAGTGAGCACTTTTGCTTTGCTGAGACAATCCATCCCACCTCACAGGTGTGCCAAATCAAGATGCTCATCAGACACCATGATTGGTGCACAGGTGTACCTTATACTGCCCACAATAAAAGGCCACTCTGAAATGTGCAGTTTTTGCTTTATTGGGGGTCTGGGCACCCAGAACCAGTCATTATCTGGTGTGACCACCATTTGCCTCATGCTACTCTGTACCAACTATTTTAGCTACAGTGAGCCAACAGTATTCCAATTAGTGGTCAAAAAAATACTTTTGTGAAGCAAAAAATCCGACATTGACAGTAGAATGTGAGAGGATAAATACAATTACAGTCATCACACACAAAATATGCATAGTTCCCTCCATTGGATTAACGCGTAGATTCCTCCATTGACAAATTCAGCGCTCCCTTCTATCCACCCAAGCACTGGTGTCTAGCCAGTCACTCAATTATATTCTCAGATTCATCTGCGTAACTCTACATTTATAGTTCATGCCCTCGTGAAGCTTCACTGATAACGATGTACTGATAGACTCGTTTCTTATCCAATTCCCGAGTGTTTAAACTTTCCTCAATAACTGCAATACATTGATCGGACAATAAGAATAGGATACAAAGCTAAGCGTAAAAGTAAGGTCTGTTGTGTTCTTAGAATGTTGGCCACGGTTGCGCAGCTGAAAATGATGTGATATCAAAGAAACAAAGAAGTGTTCAGTTTCATTTAGGAGATACAAAAGTACATGTTGTATGGATGCGGTCAATGGGAATTATTCCGAATGAAACAGTACTGGAGGGTTCCTTCTACCCGATACATCTGTCTCTGGAGGAGGGCATCAATGAAGAAAACAGGATAAACTTCTACTCTGTTTGCATTTTGCTCTAATATGGCTTTTTGCTGTAGAATTTATACCGCGTTTAAAGACATTGAATGCCAAGGTTTTCGTTTCTCCAAATGCATGCATCCCACGCACGTCGGTAGATCCCTCGGTACGTTCATTACACCATTCTGTTGAATATGGAGGCATATGTCGTTTGATTTTTCCTGAAAGTGAAATTTCTGTTCTGTTAATATAAGGTATATTTCAGAATTCAGATATTACTGAGTTAGTGAGTTTTTACCCTTATAAGGTGTAAGGTTATGAGCTTGGATGTGATTGCGGTTAGTTTATCATTGCAGCGCGAATGTTATAGCTGTTAGTCAGCACTTTATTTAATGCTTGGGGGGACTTCGAAGAAAAATGGACAGTATTGTTAACTTTATTATGGAGGAAAGGCATGTTTTGTGTTTGCAGAGGTTACTGGTGAACAATGATGTTCAACTGCACTGATATTGATAAATTCATACTAAACTCAACAAGAAAATCATTAATTCATGCTGAATTTCATGCCCCAAAAGTTAATTTGTGTTAAATATATGATTAATGTATGATTTGACAGTGAACCATTTTCATGGATCTCAGACTTTGGGGAGACACCTGGATAGCTGTCTAATTTGGCTCATAGCAAGCGGGTAATGAATTAATTATAATTAAATTATAAAGCCTTAAATCAGGTAACACCTAAATAGCCAGATTTGGCTTCTGCGCAAAGGGGTTAAGCACATGCGAGAGATCTCGTATGAGATCTTTTTGGAGGTAAAGGCAGTGAAAGTTGCAGCGACAGAGCTGTAGTTACGGATAAATCTTCTGTAGAAGTTAGCAAACCCCAGGAAGCATTGGAGAGACTTTCAGTCTGTAGGTCTGGGCCACTTGATGGCAGCCTCAACTTTGGCGGGGTCCATGCGGATGGTTCCAGGGAGATGGTGTGCCTAACGTAGGTGAAGGTCTGAACGCAAAACTCACACTTCTCTGCTTTGACTAACAAGCGGTTCTATAGCAGGTGCTTGAGGACTTAGCAAATATGGCAGGCGCGTTCCTCCTGAGATTTGGAAAAGATGAGGATATCATCCAAGTAGCCAAAAACAAACTTATTAATCATATCCCGCAAAACATCATTGACCAGGTTTTGGATGACAGCTGGGGCGTTAGTAAGCCCAAATGATAGAACCAAATACTCCCATTACCTGGTGGGAGTATTAACCGCCGTCTTCAAGTCATCACCCTCCCGAATGCGCACAAGGTGGTAGGCATTGCGCAAGTCGAGCTTGTTGAAAATCTTCGCTCCCTGGAGGAGATCAAAAGCCGTGTTCATGAGAGGCAAGGGGAATCAGTTGTTGAGCGTGATTTCATCGAGGCCTCTGTAGTCAATACAGGGCCGTAAAGATCCGTCTTTCTTACCCACGAAGAAAAACCCAGCTACCGCAGGGGAGGAGGAGGGGCGAATGATAGCGGCGAGGGACTCACTTAGGTATTTCCCCATGGCCAGGGTTTCAGGACAGGACAGGAAAAACAGACGACCTCTGGGGGACATAGTACTTGGCTTCAGGTCTATGGCGCAGTCCTAAGGTCTATGCGGGGGCAGGCAGGTGGCCTGAGATTTGGAGAAAACCTCCTTAAGGTCCTGGAATTCTGGGGGAACTTTCTCCAGGTTAGGAATCTCTTCCAAGAGGGGAGCAGGGACGTGATCAAGGGCATCACTCAGGCAGGATCGAGCGCAATTGGGGCTCCAGCCCTTAATCTCATGCTTCCCCTAATTGACCTCCGGCAGGTGTTTGGCCGTCCAGGGGTGCCCAAGGACGACTGGGGCATGTGGAGACTGGATTAGGTAAAGCTTGTTTGACCCTTGATTTCCAGAGATGCGCAACTTGATAGGTTCAGTGACGTGGGTGATGTGGCCGATCCTCTGGCCGTTGAGGGAGTTAGCCACATGATCAGGGAAGACCTTTTCAACAGGGATGCCGGCGTGGTCTTTTACTGGGGCACCGTGAAATGAAGTGTCCGTCTTGGCCAGATTAAAAGCAGACCCGTTCCTTCCGCCTGCGGTCCCTCACCTTGCTGGTGAGTGTAGTATGGCCCAACTGCATGGGTTCCGACTCAAGGGGAGGTTTGGTTTTGTCGAGCTGAGATGGGATTGCCATCATCGCTGGAGACTTGGAGGATCTGGTTCTGTTGATAGACCGTCTTCGCTCTGCAAACCGTGAATCCATGAGGATGGCCACCTCAATAATCCGGTCCAGGCTTTCGGGCAGGTCACGCGGTAGCAGCTCATCCTTGATTTGCTCTGATAGCCCATTGATGAAGGCGTCATAGAGGGCTCTCTCATTCCATCTGCTGTTGGTGGCTAGAGTCTGGAACTCTATGGTGTAGTCTGACACTAGGCTCTGGTCCAGGACTTCTACGTGCACAGATAGCGAGCGTAGGAGAGTGATTAAGCATGTGCGAGAGATCTCGCTGAAGCTCAGGAGAGGACAGAAACAGCTGGGAGGCGGAGATTAGAACAGGGCGATTGCGGAGAGGGAATTAGTCTAAATTAGTAGAGGTGCAACTTTACATATTAACCTATAGTGCTCCTTAGTAAGTTTGTAATCTAATATACATGGATTGGTTGTGTCAGTAGACTATGATACAAAACACAAATGTTAGTCTTGTTAGTAATCAGAACATGTAAGGAGAGGTCCAGGGAACACCAGGTGCAGGATGCAGAATGGTTTATTACACACAAAAAACACTAGGAGAAAAGGTTGGCAGACACGCCAGAAATAAAACACCATGCACGAGCACTGAACAAATAGGAGAACTGAGGTACACTGCCAAAGGCAGGTGGAAACAGAAATACTCACTCCAAGAGTGGATAAACTAAGGAAACAAAAACTGAACCTAACTATACAGACGGATATACTGGGAGACTTTAACACGGGGCAGACAAGACAAGGGCGCAGCAAACGAGACTCGGGAATAATACACGTGAGAAACTCGGAAGGCACGAGGAGCTGAGACTTCACCATGTAGCACAGAGTCAATACGGAGGATACGTCTGACATCTGCTCCCAATGCAGCCACATAAATAGTCACAAAAGGAGGCAGGGATTCGAAATGCAATCACAGACAAAAAGCACAGGTTTTAAATGCAGTAAATCAGAGACAGCTCAGACTGAATGTACAAAAGCCAGAAACGCACACGCTCGCTAAATGAGTTACTCAAGGTTAATACTACGTGACGAAATATTTACAATCACCCTTAAATAACTACTGGTTAGTATGGGTTAGTAATATCTTATCAGAGAATGCATTCACTCAGAGTTTTGCGAGATCCAGAATTAAACACAGCTGGAAGCAATGAATGAAATACCAGAACCGAAACCGAAAGAGGAAACGTGATTGGACGACGAAACGCAGGCATGCTGAAGGCAGTCACGCAACATCTCTGGAATGCAGATGGGGAGTGGATTGTCAAACGGCTGAACTGAAGCTTGAAATGAAAAACGAAAGTAAGACACAAGCACAAATAAGCTCGGGACAACACACAAAAGTGCAGAATCATAACAGAACAGAACACCGGAATTTATTTTTATCACCTGAAGTCAGTGAGCACGCAGACAGGGAAGACGGACTGAACTAACTAGATCACAAGACAGGAAACATAAGTGTAATGGAACTGAGAAATGGAATGAACTAAAAACCTGAGTTTAACAATAATCAAAAAGAATAAATAAAAGACAAGATCATGAACACAGAACCTGAACATAAATATGTCCAAAAACCACAACCATGACACTGACTATGCGCCCTGAAATGAGCAGTCAAAAACTAACCACTGACTTTAGACCAGGTTTTTGTTGGTCAATAGCGGAGTTGCTCTTTTCGGTCTCAAGATAGCAATGCACAGGACCACACTTCATTTTATGACCAATGCGCCCATGGGTGCTCAATTTGGTGCCAATGAATGAATTGGCTATTTATGCAGTGTGTGGGGGAAACCTAGGAGTGCCAAGGGAAACTATTGATTTTCTGTGGGTATCCACAAATAAGCAGTGGGAATAAACAATTAATAATAATGAAATGAATCAATAAAAAATGATTCCACACAGTGAGGACAGGAAATTGGTATTTTCGTAAATCTACAAAGACAAAAACAGTTGCACTACATTTTGCGCCCCACTGCACTGGGTGTAAGATACAGGCCTATGTGTCAAAAGTAGCTTATGTTTTTTTCCTGATTTGATCGGTTGGCAAAACCGTAAACAGCATAAAACTTTGGCATTTTAATAGCAGTTCTTTATGGAGAAAACACTTCCTGCCTCCCATGTGCAGTTCCCGCTGTGATGTGACATTATCTGCAAACAACCTATTGCCCACCGTTAACAATTCTGTTTCAAACAGATTGCTTTTACAGTATTACATCTGTGGCCCAGTCACTGTTGCTAAATAAATGAGCAGACCAGTGCTAATTTAGGAGCATGCTAACACACTACTAAACAACACAATTCCAGCAGATTGTCCAAACACTTATGCCTAGTTTATGTGGGTTGCAAATATTATAACCAAACTCCACATCCTTCTTGGTTGCCTGATTTTCTGCTCGTGTCTTTGGTCTTTTTTCTGAAATTGTAGCTGTTATGCATTTGTTGACAACAAAGAAAATAGATGTTTGGACAAAGAGGTTTTGATGTTTCTGGATTTTCATGCTCCAAGTCCACCAGAGAGATCCAAATTTATAGTCAAACCACTACAATTACCAAAATGGTATTTTTTGACATTTTTACAGAATAATACAGAAAAATAGTGACCAACTTTAACTTTAAGCGCCTCCAGGAAACTGGTGCAGGGGAGAGCATGCAGGGAGGGCAAGGGCTGAACAGTGTGTGCATAAGAATCGATTAACTCTGTGCTAGAAACTCCTACGATTATTAATTTTGCTTTGGCTTATTGGATTCTTGCCAGCACTAGAAGGAGCCTAATCTACCTTTATTTTTGAATGGATTATCTGTCTTATTTACTACTGTAAGAGCAGATTGACAGTTTCTGCAAATAATTTAAAAAAAATATTTTTTTGTAAAATGGTGCACCATTAATACTGTTCATTCTGAAGAATTGACACATTGTGAACAAATGCCTTCAAAATGAACAGATGTAGTTTTTGTTATTCAGTATTGATGTTTTTACTTTTGTAATTCTGTTGTTTTCTGTTGTTGAGTGAAATCAATTTAAGCAATAACATTCAAATAAAAAAAGAGCACCTGTTCCCAGAGAAACAATGATCTATGTATGACCACATGGAAACACTAAAACTTTTGTTTCATCTCAGTTATGTCAAAAAGGAAACTGTTGCATCTTAAACCACATCATTCATTACATTTTTATGCCTTTTAAACACAAATTATTCCCAAAATGTGTTAATCTGAAATGGATGTTTAATCAGCCTTGCTGTTCTTTCATTTTATTCATTCTTTTTCACCTTCAGCCATAAAATAATTTTAGAGGGATAAATTGGTTGTTCTTGCACGATAATGGTCCACACGTGTTTGCCGCCTTGATTGCCTGCTGTGTTTGAATTTGGTGAGTTGTTATTTTGAAAGTGGTGATTTTACTCACACCTGTGGCCAGGATTGATGTTATGCAGATGGTGAGGGCTTCAAAAGAATAAAAAAAGAACTGAAAACATGTGAATTCAAGTTAGGGTATGGAACTTCTAGAGCATGTGATCACTGGAGCAAAAGATGTGATGTGTTATTAATTGGACAGCTGTACACACAACTTTCATCCCCAACTTCCTTCCTCTCCCCCTCTTTCAAGTGTTCTTGAAAGAGAGAAGCATTTCTTTTGCAGCAAACTCCACATCAACCACAAGAGGGCAGTGTTTTCAGACTTCTAGGCATTTTCTCAACAGGTCATTGGGGCCAGGGTTTTGATCATGAAATTATAGTGGTTTGACAACCATCTCTAAAAACTTGAGGTTACTCAAGACTGACAGAACTTTCCTTTACATAAGACAACCCTCCTCTACATTTTAAACAGGCTGAAAAGACTGGAAAAAAAAACATAATATATTGTGAGGTACTGTTAATCATTTTGCAATAATAAGGACAGCTCACATATATTGTTTGTAGCTGTATTGGAAGCATGGCAAACTGTATGTGCTACTGATATCATGGTCAAGAAACAAATGTTTGCTGTTGCTCCATAAGGTCTCTAAAAAAATTATCGCCCTAAGAAATGTGTCCTCCAGTGAGTCTTCTGTGATGTAGAACGGTTATATGGTGTGAAAATATGCCTTTTGGATTGCAGGGAGTCATTGCTCACAGGAATTTCTCCCTTCATCTATTTATTTGACCACATAGCATTTTTGCCAAAGCCTTTTGGCTTTTTCCATTTTTTTATGTGAACACAAGTCTCTTTCTTTGGTTTCTGATATAAATATTTGGCTTCTTTGAACCATTAAATTTAAAAAAATCCCCTTGAATCATTCCCAGCTAGTCTTAGTTCTGTGGTTATGAACTATGCCTCTGAAGATCTCGTTAACTCAAATATGACTTTCCTTCGGGGTCCTACCAGAATGACAGGCTCAATCACACACTCCTCTGAGGTGATCATTTGAGTACATGTTCATTCGACCTTATGGTGAATATGCTGGCCTGGAGCTCTAAATTAATTTTGATCTTAGCAGTTGGGACAGAATGTCACCTCGCTGAGTTGGCCTACTCAGTGTCTGAGAGCAAGATTTATAATATCCCTTCGTCAAATGCCAGACCTTGGTTCCCACAATTTGGAAGCGAACACACATGCTAAAGTGGACCAACACTTCCATGCATCCACCACACATACACACGCATTTACCTGCATGCACAAACCTGCATGCTCGCACTTTCAGTTGCTTGCTGGATCTTCACTCAAAACCTTTGAACATCCACAAAATGATCAAAGAATCTAGCGGGCTTAAATCTGCAGTATGCATTATTGAGTTTTTTGGCACGTTATCCTAATGGCTTATTTATCTGAATTTGGGTCATTAAGTGCTGCGATATAGCTAATCAGCTGAAAGATTTGTTGGAGTCCAAAATGAAAGAGGAAAGTCAAATACTCAGCCTTTGGGTTGTCTCTTACTTGTTCGCTGTTAATTTGACACTTTACTGCTCACACTAGTACCACAAAAGCAGTTTGTCTCTTCTGTGTTCTACGGAGGAGGTCCGTGTCATTCACATTCTTTAACACTTTCACCACCTCCCTCTCCACTTCTCTGAAGAGTCATGAAAAGAACAGACTGACTGGCCTCGTTACTGTTGCGAAGGTGACACTATAATGAGAACGAGGGGCGGAGAATGCATGCTGAGTGATGTTTCATTTCTCAAAACAATAAGATATGCTTCTGTTGTATTTCTCTTATTGACCTCTCGAAGGGATCAAAACTTGGGTTTGCCTTCTCTGAAGTGGAATGCATGCGGACCAAAGTCTGCATCATTAAGACAAAGGCAAAAGACTGTTACCGGCCAGGTCAGTTTTCAGAAGTTTTGAGTGGTAGCATTTGGCAACCAGTCAAATAAAAAGTGATTTATTATTCTGGCAGTTTGCGACTCAATCTGGCCGATGGCATGTGAACACTTCAGCACTCCCCAGAAAAAAGAATGACAGTGGTGGACAAGTCATGCTTCTCCTGCGCGAATGCTATCTAATAGCCTCTGGCATGACTAATATTGCAGATTTCTGCATTAGGCAGCCCTGAAAATAATACATAAACATACAAATGGAATATGCTGCTAAAAATACCTACACTAAGTGCATCGATCTGATCAGAGAGTGTAAAATGTCACACTTTTACTGGTCAACGCATACCCCCAGACCCCTGAAGACAATCACTCCTAAAACCCACTGGCTTCGTGACCATACTATACAAAAGGCCAAGACCAAATATGAAGTGAATGGGTTGAAATTTGTGGCCTGTAGGGCACTGATAATAAAACCTCAACAGACGCGGGGAAAATTGCGGTGTGATCATTGCTTATCCTTAGTATTCCCGACTCATCATTCGGGAATACAAATACAATAAAATTATGATAACGTTTTTGTTTTGTTCAATATGAAAATAAATTTGCATTTTCAGAATGTTAACAAATGATAAAAAAATAAAAATAAACTGTTTAATTCAGAATTCAGGATTATGCTTCAAATGGGGAACAGATCAACCCATATCTTCTTCCATCATTAAAAGCAGAATTCAATAAAGTTTTAAGATTTGGAAAAAAAAAAAAAGATTGTATTTCTGTAGGAACCACAGAGAGTTAGACGTGGTCCTTGACAGCATGTGTGAAATACATTATTTCTGAAAGCGAATTAGCAGAAATAAACTGAAATCTGTTCAGCATTTGAGGCGGCTCAGTCTTCTGTGAGGCAGGGTCATACCCTCACACATCCCCCCTAGCTCCTCTCCACTCGCACCCCACACACACATCACTAGTGTTGGCACACACCAGTATTTGCATGCATACACACACACACACACACACACACACACCATCATATGTCAATACTTTCTAACACTACTAACATATGTGTGCATACACACTCCACTGACACAAAAGCACTCACTCACTTGCATTACTTCCCTGTTCGTAATTCACTCATATCTGAACCATAGTGAAGGCAAAAACAGTTGATTTTTTGGAAAAAAAACCAAAACAAAACACACAAACCCCTTAATTTTCCCCTTCAAAAAATAATAACTTTTTTAGTTTGGCATGTCATTTATAGTTTTAATTACAATAACAAGGTCGAACAACATTCAAACTGCTTTTGGAATAGGGGTGTGATAAACCAATGTCAATTACAACTTCCAAGTCTTTCTTGCCAGCCGCCATCAAACTTTTTAATTTGCAGTAACTAGAACTCCTGTACTTTTACCACTCTGTCACTTTTTACATCTGAGCACTTTAATGTAGTTATATTTTAATAATTTGTACTTTTTATTGATTTTTTTTATTGGCCTGCTTTGCATTTTATGTCTGTTTTATAAAGTGTTTTTTATTCTTGTTGTGACCGGAGTGTGAGAAACAAATGAATGCACTGCTGCTGTAACAATTGCAATTTCCTATGAAGGATTATTGAAGTATCTGTCTTAAGTCTGAACACAAAGGGAGCTGTTGCATCAGAATCTATGCTTTAATCAAGGGAATTTCTAAAATACACAAATGCAGAGCTTCACATTCTGTGTAATTTTATTTTGAGGTCCCAGGCCTTGTTTTTCAAAAAGCAACAGAATAAACCAAGAATTAACTTAAAAATGTATTAGTGTATGTTCCCACGACATCTTCAAAGCCCCTTTAAAATCCAGTTTGTGCTTATTCTGTAGATCTGTCAAATTATCCATAAGAAATCTTTATGTGGCCATGCATTGCTTACTGTTGGCACGCCTTGGACAAACACTCCTTGCCTCACTTGAATGCCTATAGCAGCTGTCCAGGGAGCATTGAAACTTTTGGGGTTTGTGAGTTTGCAGGCATTATGGGATTCTGAGAAAATCAACATTTTTCTTTTTTGGGAATTAAAATCCATGATAGAGCACAATAATTCAGTTTCTCTCAGTTAAACTACTGGATGAAGTAGTTCATGCTGATCAAAACTTACAGTTAAATTAAAACAACAGGTTTTGAAATAAGTGACTTGCTATTGTTACCACCTTCATGTATGATTTATTACACCTCCAGGCCTTACATGATTACAAATGTATAAACACAGAGAAGTACACTTTATTGTTTAACATGTCTATACTTGAAAGGCCAAAAAGATAATGATTGATTTCATAAACCCAAATTCAGTAAAGGTGTCAGAATGTTGACTTTACACTTAATTTCATTTTGCACAGCAAAACATTAGCCCTTCAAAATTAGTTTTTGCAATGTCATTTCTAAATGTTATGACAACATTTTTGAAAACCAACTTTCAGATAACAGCAATGGCAATTTGCACATCATCATGAGAATTTTCAACTGAATATGTTTTTCCTCTGCAAATACTGACTGCAGTAAGGAAATATTCTTTTGCCCCTGAGGTAAGTTGTTCAAAATTTCAGCCAAGAGAAGCAGGGTTTCACGTCCAGGCCTCAAATTTCACAATTTGCCTCCACAGCTGTTTTTTCAAAAATTGCTGAGGAGACCTAGGGCTTTCAAGCCTTCACAGCTACTTTGTTAATGTTGGTGGTGGTGTGTAATCCTACCTACCATTCTCCTTAGTTTGCACTTAGTTCCTCTCCTTAGTCCACTCAGCATGTATTCAGCCCTTTATAGTGTTTTTACTTTAATCGGTCTTTATTTCTTTCCCATAGCCTTCCGAACTATGGAGGGTATTTTTGGGCATAATCAAAATGAAAATGAAAATTAAAATAATCAGCCTAAAATTAAATGTTAAAAATAAAAAGCAAATTGAAAAACCTCATGAAACGTGAAATGATAATGTGAAACTTCAAAATGAAAATTAAACAAGTTAAATTTCAAATGCAAACACATAAATGGATAAAACGACAATGAAACGCTAAATTTAGAATGCGAATATGTAAATAGAAATGGTCAAACAGAAAACTTAAATTGTAAAGATGAAATTGAAAATTTAAATAGCAATGGGGAAACATCAAATGTAAAACTCAAAATGGGAAATGGAAATGCTTAAATCAAAGCTTAAATGGAAAAGATAAAATTATCATTTAATTTTTTATTTATGTTTGCATTTATCCGTTACCATTTTACATTTGGCATTTTGCATTTGCCATTTTCCATTTTGATTTTCCATTTTCCATTTCGCTTCTCCATTTGGATTTCTCATTTGGCATTTCCATTTTCCATTTGGCTTTTCAACCTGAATGCAAATAAGGAGGTGTGGCCCAGAGGTCGGGGGACGGTCTGAACCGGCCGAGTGGAGTGGCATCTTGTGGACAGCAGGGGGCTCCTGACTGCTGAGCCAACCTACAGCCTATGATATAAACTGGCAAAGCAGTATATATGTGTATGCTGTTCCATACACACAACAACGGAACAAAGGTGTGGCCAGAGCTTGCCTCTTTGCTGAGACAGGCTTTGGAGGTCCTGGAAAAAGACTGCGAGGCTACTTCCACCACCAGCGCATCCTCCACCTTACACTGCAAGACCCGGGCACATCGCTTCTCCCTCTCCTGATCCATCGAGGGCCTTTACAGTGGCCCGATAGACTGTTCAAGGTAAGTAACGTTAAAACGTTGCGAGCGGTATTCCGTTTTCAAGGCAAAGTTCAGGTGACGTTATGGCTAAATGAGCTTAGAGAGCTGTCGGTGTTGAGCGACATTTTATCCAACGTTAACAGGCTCAGGTTTTGTGCACACTACACTTGTAGTTTGAACCGAGTAAGTTACTGTCATGGTTTGGGAGCTTTGAGAGCTGTTTTTTGCTCTTGTCCGGGACGATATCGTTTGCTCCCTATCGGATTCCTGGGCTAGCTGGCATTGATTGGGGCATGGCCCAGACTCTATTTAAGCTCCTATTTCGCCTCGCTCCCGTTGCTAGAGTGTCAGTCCTTCTTTGACGCTTTAGCCGGTAAGGTCTCTAGAGAGATTATTGTCAGGAACTTTGTTGCATAACAGGAATAGTGTTAGTGAGCAAGGGAATCTTTGGTTTATTTCCCTTTTCTTTAGTCTTTCCTCGAGCTCGCCTGTTTGCTACCACAGGCGGTGTCAGGTCCGTTGGTAGCGCAAGTCTCATTATTTTTATCTGTTTTGAGTCTCTCATCACGCTGTGAGTGTTGCCTTTTATTTCCGGCCGCTGCTCTTTGCGTCCAATTCCAACAGCCATCACAGTTACACAGGTAAGTAGATAATGTAGGCAGCTATACAATGTACATATAGCACTAGCTAACGTTGGTTACTGACGGGAAAAACGGTGCTGTGGTATCCTGACAAAACCTCAACTGTAATTAAACGCAAATATCACGTATAAGGTATGTCATGGGTAGCATTAATATAGAGAATGCAAACAATTTCTTCTTCTTCTTTGCTAGTGTTTGCATTTAGCCTGTTTCAGTCAGCAGATGTAAGCTAACGCTAGCTTATGGGACGTAAGCAGGGACCAGACATGTTATCAGGCGGTACAGATCTGTAAGTTAGTGGCAGCAACCTGCATGTTTAACTGTATTGTCAGTTAGAAACCAGCAACAGACCGCATGCTGAGTCACAGTCAGCCAACACATCAGGTGAATGATACCAGGTAATGTGACAGAAAGTGAGAGAGAAACCTAAGACCAGTTACTTTTGGTTTGATGAATTTAGGACCTGAAACCTTAAGTCAATTGAGCCCGAAAGCCTTTTCTGTGGTATTTAGAGTGAACCACAAGGAGCCATGGACGGTGTGATTGTATGCAGTCATCTGATCAGATCATCTTCAGGTGCTGGACAGATTCATTCATCTGCTACAGTGAGAGACATCAGGATCTAACCAGGATCAGCAGGTAACACAATACCACAGAAAAGTGAAGTTTGAAGGATTTCCAAGGGGTTCATTTGGGCCATCCTCAACAGAAAATGGCAAAGCTTTCAACATTTCCCCTTTGTGCGACTGTTGCCCCTAGGATGGCCAACCAAACTGCTGAGAATGATCAAAAAATCTTTCCAAATATGCCAGTTATGTGTCAAGATATTTCCCATGCCCTAAAATTTTGAATTGTGTTTTGGCCTATATGCCACAGGGGTAGAAACTGCAAACTATGGTGGAAATTGTGGCTAATGACCTGCATTTTCATCATCAGAAATGTAAAAAACTTGCTGCTCTACTCAGTACTTTGTCGTAGCACCAGAAATTAGGAGAATATTTCATTGTTTTGCAGTGCTGCCACCCATATGCTGTATGTGGACCTTCAAACCTGTACTCTACACAAGCAACATTACCAATATAATTTTATCCGCCCTGGCCTTATCCATTCAACTATAATCCCAACACATGAGAAGTAAGGCTATTCTATCACAAATATGGCTGTTTCCCTGGGAAAGGGGCGTGTCACGCATTTTACAATGCACAACCGAGTATTCCGTAAACCTTTCATATGGTCCAGACAGTCTTTGACTAACTATTTTCTCTATGAACAGATTGGTAACAATATAGACCTGAGCAATTTGTTTCGGCTTGTTTCAAACTTTAGGGCTTGTCAAAATAGAGTCTAGAGAGTCCAGTAATGAGGCAGTTTCAGACTTAACCATGTTAGCAGGAGTGATGCCACTTTCTATTATCTAACTGTCCTTGAATGGCAGCAACTACCAGACCACCAGAGTAGCAAGCAGGATGAAGTGAAGAACAGAAAGACAAAATATCTGTTGAAATTTATCCAGATTTCAAAATATGCAAGAGCAAATATACTGTATAAAGCACTGGGCTCATCAGGTCCTGTAACTCCACAAAAAAAGATGATGCTTGTATGCCCAAGTCCAGCCAATAATCATGATAATGGTACCATAGACAATCACAGCAAGAATGAACAAAACTTTACGAAGTATCCACATTGTCAGCCAACAGGTATGTTATAGAATCCATGTGAACCCTTTCAGAATTACAGCCTGAATTGTATAATAGTTGGGACAAAGTGTAAATTGTGAGCAAAATCAAAATGCGATGACTTTCAGAGCACATGAGCCAATATGTTGTTTACAATAGAACATAATTTCAAGATTTAAAATGTTGTCTGAGACATTTTACATTTTTATCCACAAAATGCGCTTATTTCAAATTTTCTGGCTGCAACAGATCTCAAAAAAGTTGGGACACAGGCAAAAAAGGGCTGAAAAAGCTATTAATAAATGAGAGAATCAGCTGAAGGAACATTTTGCAAGTAATTAACTGGCATCAGGTGTATAACATGATTGGCTATAAAAGGGATGTCTCAGCGAGGCTGAGTCTCTCAGAAGTAAAGATGGCCAGATGCTCTCCAACCTGCGAAGGCTTGCCTAAAAAAATTGAGGAAAACAATATTCCTCATCATCAAATTGCAAAGGCTATGAAGGTCTAATCACCGACAGTGCATAAAATCATCAAAAGATTCAGAGAAACTGGAAAAATCTCTGCGTAAAGGACAAGGCCAAAGACCTTTACTGGATGCCTGTGATTCTGTCATTGACATTACTAAATGGGCCCAGGAACACTTCAAGAAACCACTGTCTGTAAACACAGTTCCATCCACAGATGCCAGCTAAAACTCTATCATGCAAAAATGAAACCATTGTTGAGCATGATCCAGAAGTACCGCCGTGTTCTGTGGGCCAAGGCTCATTTAAAATGGACTGTAGCAAAGTGTCCTGTGGTCAGACGAGTCCAAATTTGACATTCTTGTTGGAAATCATGGGTGTTGTGTCCTCCGGCCTAAAGAGGAGAAAGACCACCCCTCCTGTTATCAGCATACAGTTCAAAAGCCAGCATCTCTGATGGTATGGCAATGCATTAGTGCATATGGTGTGGGACACTTGCAGGCTTTAAAAAGCACCATGAATGCTGTAAGGTATATAAAGGTTTTAGAGCAATATATGCTCCCCTCCAGACGACATCTATTCCTGTGAATTTCAGCAGGACAATGCAAAACCACATATTGCAGCTATTACAACAGCATGGCTTCGAAGTAGAAGAGTCTGTGTGGTGAACTGGCCTGCCTGCAGTCCTGATCTTTCACCGATTGCATTAATTATGCAACATTTGGTGCATAATTATGAAAAGAGTGGGATCAAATTCCAATGGCGAAACTCAAAAAAATTGTCATCTCAATGCCCGCCTCCACTCTGTGTTAAAAAGAAGAGGGGATCGTAAGCAGGCTGTTTTTAGGAGTGATGAGATTCTCACGTGGTATTAAAGGAGAATTCCGGTGTGAAATTGACTTGGGGTGTATTGAAACATGACAACGAGCACTAACTTTTGTCGAATACCCCACCTCCGTACGCATGCAACATTTTGAAATAAATGGCTTTTTAGCCGAAGCTCCCAATAGGCTTTTAATGGCAGTGAGTCGGGCATAGCGTTGCTATGCAAAGAAATCTCTATTTTATTCATCATTAACAAGGCTCAAACTAGCGCCACACTTCATTGGTAGAATTCAGAGGGCCCTGACTTTTGAAACAAGGCACTGAGAACTTTGAAAATCCGCAGGTAGTTTATCAAAAAAAAGAATATTTATGCAAACAGTACCTTGAGGTAGTTTCCAGTCACCTCCATCTTGAAACTCACAATAAGTCGATTGACGAGCACGAACGAATAGATTGCAATCTGTTCCCCTATCCTTCCTATTCGTTCGTACTTATCAATTTCTTTTCTCATCAAATTGAGATTTGTTGAAGCAAACTCTCGCTTTCAACCTGGACTTCATTCACTGTACAACCTGATGTTTGCAAACACAAGGACAGTTCAGAGAATTTCTCAAGCAAGGAAAGGTAGAACTTCGAGTAGACAACAAACCTAACAGTTCTCATCTTCTTGAGGTAGCCCTTGTTGCAAGCTCTATTCATGGCTTTCATATCTTACCTGACACTGGAAACTTGGTCCAGCAAATGTGTCATGATTGCAGGAAAGTTCCTATGTAGAACCTTTAGAGCCTCCAATCGATGAGTAATCCATCATGTTCCACTGGCTTTGGGTGGTTTAACAGCGCGTTATTTGAGCCTCTTCCCAACCAATCACAACTCTTGGAGTCATTTCTTCAATTTTTCATTCAAGTTCTACATTTGCATGAGGTGGTCATCAATGACCTGGTATTAAAGTATATACCCAATGTTTTCCAGTAGAAGACCCCGACCCCCCCCCCCCTCCCCCCACCCCCCAGCGAGGCACAGATGAGTAATAACAGTTCACAGATGATCTGTTACAAGCACCTACCAGCCAACCAACCAGCTTTATTTGTAAAGCACTCTAAAACAACCATAGTGGACCATAAATAAAAACAATGAAAGAAAATGAAATGAAAGAAAACCATGAAAAAATATAAATACATTCAACATCTCATATGGTGTCAAAAAGCCAAGGAGAAGAGATGGGTTTTAAGATGGGATTTAAAAACAGACAGAGAGGAGGCCTGTCTGATATGGAGTGGCAGATCATTCCATAGCTTAGGAGCTGCTACAGCAAAGGCACGGTTACCTCTGAGCTTGCGCTTAGTTTTTGGTGAACTCAGGAGCAGTTGATCAGCTGACCTGAGAGAGCGGGGGGGTATGTAAGGCTGTAGCAGCTCAGAGAGGTAGGGCGGGGCGAGACCATTAAGGGATTTAAAAGTAAATAAAAGAATTTTAAAATGTATCCTAAAATGTATTGGTGGCCAGTGTAGTGAGGCTAAAATGGGGGAAATGAGCTCATGTTTGCGTGTGCCAGTTAAAAGACGTGCAGCAGCATTTTGCACCATCTGAAGACGGGCGACGGAGGACCCACTAACCCCCACATAAAGTGCATTACAGTAATCCAGCCTAGTGGTTACAAAGGCGTGGATTACTGTCTCAAAGTGCTGCCTCGAGAGAATTGGTTTAATTTTTGCCAGCTGCCTCAACTGGAAGAAGCTCGACTTAACCACTGAGCTGATCTGACAGTCGAGCTTGAGATCCATGTCCATTTTAAAACCAAGGTTTGTGACGGTGGGCTGAATTTACTGGGAAAGGAGCCCAGATTTACAATGGGGGGCCGACTGGTGCCACCAAAAACCAACACCTCTGTCTTTTTTTCATTAAAATTTAAAAAGTTCATAGCCATCCAGGCCATTATGTCGTCAAGACATCTAAGTAGTGGTCCAACAGAGTACTGATCCTTCTTTTTGAGAGGGACGTAAATCTGACTGTCATCTGCATAACAGTGGAAAGATATACCATGTTTCCTAAGTATGGAGCCAAGTGGAAGCAAGTACAGTGAGAAAAGAAGAGGGCCTAAGACTGAACCCTGTGGGACCTGTGGCGCCCCCCCATACAGCTGCAGAACAGGTGCCAAGAAACAGAGAGGTTCAGCACCAAGGCCAGCGGTTACCTCAGACACCTGGACAGAACGCGAGGACCCAGGACAGCGCCACATTCTTGCGTTGGCAAGAATGCAAGTACTCACCTGGGAGGCATCATTAATCAGGGGTGGACTATTTAAGCAGCAGCTCAGAGCACAAAAAGGGGAGCTCTGGAGCAGAGGGAAGGCTGCAGTTTCTCTACAAACAATTAATGTCCTGACTGTTCTTTTCTCAACACAGAGGCGTGCGGACGGGAACCCAGGCTCGGGTGGAGAAGGAGTGCATGGCTGGAGCCATTAAGGGCCTGAAGTGCAGAGCACAAAAAGGAGCTGGAGAAGAAGAATTTTCATAAGTTTCTTTACATGTTCTCCCACCCCCTTTTCTGACGGTTGAGGGCCTTGAAGAACCCTAAAGAAAGAAAGGAAAAAATAAAAAGCTAAACGGTTATTGAACGGTCCTGCCTCGTGGTCCTTGCGTCACCACCCTATACCACACCCACTCCCCGGGTCCAGATCTCACATTTGGTGGAGAATGCGGGCGTGACAAGACCCTGGCTACTTGTGCATGGAAAGAAGAACGGATAGGCTGGTAAGGAGAATCCTGAAAGCACCCCCCCTCAGCGAGATGTATGATCCCTCTGCTGTTCCAGAGATGATGGTGACCGGTGAGCCCGTGGTGAGAGCCGAGCCCCAAGTGCAACGCTTGGAAGATGCACTCTGGGCTATATCCCAGTCCCAAAGCCTCCTACAGACGGCGGTTGCAGAGCTGTGCGGACAATGGCCCCGTGAAAACCCCAGCCACCCTCCCCGAGATGTCCTGACTAAACTGGACCCCACAGATGACATTGAGACATACTTAGAAGTCTTTGAACAGACGGCCAGACGTGAGAAATGGCCGGATGCTGACTGGGCTGGTATACTGGCCCCCTTCCTGACCGGAGAAGCCCAGCAAGCCTACCATCACCTGGCCCCAGCGGAGACCAGCTCCTATGCTAGCCTGAACATGGCCATCCTGGCCCACTATGGGTACAGCCTATCGGCTAGGGCCCACCGCTATCATCAGTGGGCCTATAATGCAGCCCTGCCCGCGCGAGCTCAATTGATGGCCCTAGTACGGCTAGCTAGAAGCTGGCTGGAGGAAGGGGAGGGGCCGAGCACCCTTGACCGGCTGGTGCTGGACCGCTGTGCCCGTAGCCTACCCGCAGCGGCCAAAAGGTATGTTGTACAGCATGGGCCCCAAGATCTGGATACCCTCGTCGGCCTGCTGGAGAACCATCGGGTGATGACTGAGATGATGGGCGAAGGGCGGGAGGAGGACCAGAAGAAACACCGGTCCGAGGGACGGAGAACTTCTGGGGGAACCTCTCGACCACAGGGGCCGATGCCACAAAAAGGGAGGGAAGTTGGGACAAGGAGGGAGCCCTTCCGATGCTATGGTTGTGGGAGCCGAGAGCACCTGCTTCGAGATTGCCCAGGAGACGATGTCCCCATGCCCACTGCAGCCTCTGGAAGGGAACGGCCCCGACCTTGCCATTACCTTACCACCTGCTGGGCACATGAGGGCACTAAAGCCCCGCAAATCCCTGTGCGGGTGGACGACCAGGATACCGCTGCCACTCTGGACTCTGGAAGTGCCATCACCCTAATTCGGCCCGAACTAGCCAAAGGAACAGGGGGGGAGAAGATTGATGTCGCGTGTGTGCACGGAGACACTAGAAGGTACCCCACAGTAGAGGTCAGAATGATTACCCCTAGGGGTCGCTGTAGGATCCAGGTCGGCGTGGTGCCCAACCTACCGGTCCCCGTGCTAATGGGATGAGACTGCCCCCTGTTCAGCACCTATTGGAGCCAAGAGCCGGGGACGTCTCGGGGTATGGGGAGTTGGCGCCGACGGAGCCGCCGGGGTGATGGGAGGACCCACGGGTTGGCTGGTGCTGCAGATGGAGGCAGGGTCGCAGAAAACGAGGGTACGCCCCTTACTGGATCCTCGTCCGGAGAGGAGCCCAGGCCCCTCCAGCCGGAGGTGATACGCCTGGACACCCCAAGGACGGCGGAAGGAGAGCAGACCCCCTTTTCGGACATAGGGCAAGGGGAAAGAGCGCCCCAATTTGGGCGGGCCCAGCTGGAGGACCCCGTCTTTACCCACGCCTGGAAGGCAGCCCGGATGGGAGAAGGGACACGTCAAGGGGAGGTGAGGCCGACTCTTCCATGTTTTAGAGTTATTAATGGGTTGTTGTATCGTGTGTGTGTGCTACAGGGATGTGAAGTCACCCAGCTGTTGGTACCACGGCCCTATGTGACCCGGGTATTGTACCTCGGCCACTCTCACCTGCTCGGAGCCCACCTGGCGGCGGAGAAGACTTATGACCGAATTCGGCGCCGGTTTTACTGGCCAGGAATTAAGAAGGATGTGGAGACCTACTGTCGACACTGCGCAGAATGTCAGCTGCACAGTCCTCGTCACACGGTACACAACCCTTTAATACCCCTCCCCATAATCGATGTACCCTTCCAGCGCATAGGACTGGATATTGTGGGCCCCCTGCCGAAGTCCTGCCGGGGACATCAATACATATTGGTCATCGTGGACTATGCGACGAGATACCCCGAAGCCGTGCCCCTTCGGACTGCCACCGGGAAGACCATCGCCCGAGAACTCTTCCTTCTCTTCAGTCGGGTAGGAATTTCCCAACAAATACTCACTGATCAGGGGTCATGTTTTATGTCGCAGGTGCTCAGAGAGATGTGCCGCCTGCTCAAGGTGAAACAGCTCCGGACCTCGGTCTATCACCCACAGACTGACGGGTTGGTGGAACGGTTTAATAAGACATTGAAATCCATGCTGCGGAAGGTAATACAGGAGGACGGGAGAAACTGGGACCAGCTGTTGCCATATCTGCTGTTTGCGGTGAGGGAAGTGCCCCAGGGCTCGACTGGGTTTGCCCCATTTGAGCTACTCTACGGCAGGCGGCCCAGAGGCCTCCTTGACTTGGCACGGGATGCGTGGGAGCAGCAACCCTCCCGTCAGCGGTCCTTAATCGAGCACGTGGAGCAGATGGAACAGCGGATGAGGCACATCTGGCCCATAGTCCGGGAACAGATGGAGCAGGTTCAGCGCGAGCTGAGTCGCCTGTATAACCGCAATGCGCTGGTGAGAGAATTTCAACCCGGCGAGAAGGTGATGGTCTTGGTCCCCACTACGGAGTGCAAGTTTCTGGCCCGATGGCATGGACCGTACGAGGTAGCCGAGCGAATCAGCGAAGTCAACTATCGGGTGAAACAACCCGGACGCCGTCATGCTACGAAGGTGTACCATGTGAATCTGCTGAAAAGATGGCACGAACCCATTCCTGCACCAACCCAAGCCCTTGCTGCCACTCGGAGCCCACCCGCACCACCGGAAGTGCCTGTGGGAGAACAGCTGACCGTGCAGCAGAGGCAGGAGCTAGTCGCGCTGGTGGGCCAGAATCGGGACGTGTTTTCAGAAGTACCGGGCCGAACCCATGTCCTGATGCATGACATCATTACCGAGCCTGGGAAACGGGTCCGATTACGACCGTACCGCATCCCCGAAGCCCGCAGACAGGCCATACAGGATGAAGTGAAGGTGATGTTGGAGCTGGGAGTGATTGAGCAATCGAATAGCGCCTGGTCTAGTCCGATGGTCCTAGTCCCGAAACCCAATGGGACATGGAGATTCTGCAACGACTTCCGCCAACTCAATGAGGTGTCGAAGTTTGACGCATACCCCATGCCCCGGGTAGACGAACTAATCGAGAGGCTGGGCCCTGCTCGCTTCATTTCTACCTTGGACCTCACAAAAGGGTATTGGCAGGTACCCTTGACCCCTCAAGCCCGAGAGAAGACGGCCTTCGCTACCCCGGAGGGGTTGTTCCAGTATCGGGTCCTTCCCTTTGGGGTCCATGGAGCCCCCGCAACCTTTCAGCGATTAATGGACCAAATACTTAGCTGCCGCCTACATTGATGATATTGTTGTTCACAGTGCCGACTGGCAAACCCACCTGGAGCAGTTGGAGGCAGTCCTGGGGGCTCTACGGAAGGCTGGACTCACTGCTAACCCTGCAAAGTGCCGACTGGGACTTGAGGAGGCCGACTACCTAGGACACACCATCGGGAGGGGATGTGTAAGGCCCCAGGTGAAGAAGGTGGAGAGTGTCCGGAGATGGCCTAAACCAGAGACTAAGAAACAGGTGAGGACCTTACTCGGGCTGGTGGGGTACTATCGGCAATTCATTCCCCAGTTTGCTTCTATAGCCGCACCCCTGCATGAAGCCACCAAGAGGACCCAAACCAACCGGGTCCGCTGGACGGAAGAGATGGAACGAGCCTTCGTCGCCCTGAAGGAAGCCCTGTGCACCAGGCCCGTACTAGCTACCCCTGACTTCACGAAGAAATTCGTCGTTCAAACAGATGCATCTGAGGTAGGAGTGGGCGCTGTCCTGTCCCAAATCCAGGATCACACCGAACACCCCATCCTATTTATTAGCCGGAAACTTCTTAAGCATGAGAAAAACTATGCTACTATTGAGAAAGAGGCTCTGGCGGTGAAGTGGGCTTTGGTTAAATTGCAATATTACTTGCTCGGACGGGAGTTTTTGCTGGTAACCGACCATGCCCCGTTGAAGTGGATGGCTAGCAACAAGTCCCATAATGCTCGTATAACACGTTGGTTCTTAGAGTTACAGAATTTCAAGTTCAAGGTGGAACATCGAGCTGGGAAGGACAACGCCAACGCCGATGCACTCTCCCGAAGAAATGAGGCCATGTGGTCAGTCGCTCCTAACCGAGGTTTGGAGCTGAGGGGAGGGATATGTGGCGCCCCCCATACAGCTGCAGAACAGGTGCCAAGAAACAGAGAGGTTCAGCACCAAGGCCAGCGGTTACCTCAGACACCTGGACAGAACGCGAGGACCCAGGACAGCGCCACATTCTTGCGTTGGCAAGAATGCAAGTACTCACCTGGGAGGCATCATTAATCAGGGGTGGACTATTTAAGCAGCAGCTCAGAGCACAAAAAGGGGGGCTCTGGAGCAGAGGGAAGGCTGCAGTGTCTCTGCAAACAATTAATGTCCTGACTGTTCTTTTCTCAACACAGAGGCGTGCGGACGGGAACCCAGGCTCGGGTGGAGAAGGAGTGCATGGCTGGAGCCATTAAGGGCCTGAAGTGCAGAGCACAAAAAGGAGCTGGAGAAGAAGAATTTTCATAAGTTTCTTTACATGTTCTCCCACCCCCTTTTCTGACGGTTGAGGGCCTTGAAGAACCCTAAAGAAAGAAGGGAAAAATAAAAAGCTAAACGGTTATTGAACGGTCCTGCCTCGTGGTCCTTGCGTCACCGCCCTATACCACACCCACTCCCCGGGTCCAGATCTCACAGACCCCACATGTGAGAGGAGCAGAGGAGGATACGGAGTCACCAAGGCTGACGCAGAAAGTTTGATCAGCCAAGTATGACCTGAACCACTCGAGTGCTGTGCCCCTGATAGCCACCCACTGTTTTAAACGAGAGATTAAAAGTTTGTGGTCCACTGTGTCAAATGCAGCGGTCAAATCTAAAAGCACAAGAATCACACAGTCACCAGAGTCAGTAGCTAAAAAGATATCACAAAAAAACTCTTAAAAGAGCTGATTCAGTGCTGTGCAAGGTTTTAAAACCAGATTGGAAGACCTCGAGAATTTTGTGCTCTTCCAGAAATACCATTAATTGTCTGTAAACTATCTTCTCAAGGATTTTTGAGATAAAAGGCAATTAAGAGATCGGCCTATAATTCGCAAGAACAGCAGTGTCTAGTCCTGGTTTTTTAATCATAGGCTGCACTACTGCATGTTTTACAATTACCGGGACCACACCTGATGACAAACTGCTATTGATGAGTGACAAAACGGAGGGCCCTTTAGTGGGGAGAACCTCTTTAAATAGACGAGGAGGGACCACATCCTCCGGGGAACCTGAGGGCTTTAACTGACCAACAGTCTTTTGTAACAACGAAAGAGTCACAGGCTCAAACCTATCAAAGACAGCGGAGCAGGGCACAGAGACTGAAGAGTCATATGCAGAGGATGAGATTAAAGCCCTGGTGGAGACAACCTTGTCAATGAAGAAGTGAAGAAAATTGTCACACACAGCAGGGGAAGAATCAATACAGACAGTTTGTGGGGCATTAAGGACCGAGTCAATGGTCTTAATCAGATCACAGGGTTTATGACAATTATGACAATACTGTGGAGCAGGGGCGGATCTAGGATGGTAGGAAATCCGAGGCTAGCCTAGAGGGGGGAAAGAAGTGTGCATGCGAGCTGCGATACAGAAACCCTCAACTTACCACCAAATTAAAGCGGACAAAAGACACTGGAGAACACTTGTAAATTCACACCCTTTAATGAAGAAAAAACAAATTCTTAACCCACTCAAGATATAGTCAGCAGCTGGTAGAAGTCTCTTCAGAATTTTTTTTTCTGCTGGTCGGTGGTACCATGACGTACATCAGCCAATCACAGCTCTGGTACAGGCTGTGGTACCATTGTATGTGTCAACAGCTAATCACAGCATGGCTGTACTCATGCATCCATGAGAATGGCAATGCATTCGACCTTGTCTCTGTCAGCTGAGTTGGCTACACGGCAAATTTGTAAATACCCGTCTGACAATAACAATTAAAGTGCTCCACAATGCGCTAAATGGCAAGTAAACTAGCTGGTCTGCTGCAGATCAAACTTTCATTTACATTTCCATTTCAATAACAAAGACTCCTGAATTAAAAGAAGAAAAGATTTATTGACAATGAAATTAACTCAAGGATATCCTTGGGGATGAATCCGTCCTCAAGGAACCTTCAGCGAGGTGGGGTGCAGATCTGCTGGCGTAGCAAGCAGTGGCGAAGCCATCTCAAAAAGTCAAACTTCCACCCTTTCACAGAACTGACCCTAATACAACCTTTTTCTCATTAGACTTCGACCTCGTCACTTCCTTTGCAATTGGCCTGGGCTCTGTAACAAGCGGTAGGCAAGACCTAGCACAGGCACTGACACTCGTCGCAGGCCTATTACCCTCAGGCTCACTGTCACTCACTCGTAAGGTCAACATGCCTACCTCGACTGGTAGCGACAGTAGCATCATCTGGGTGGGGTGGGTAAAGGTGCGGCTACTCACTTGGACTCGTAGCAGTGTTGGCAATGTCATCATTTGGATCAGCAGGCCGGCTTATGCAGTCAAAAATCATCACTTGGCCACCTTTCTATTTTCCAGCCTCCATCGTCGAGCAGACAACTACTTCTGCTGACCAGTGGGTACTGGATGCCTGCCAAGGTGTGACATCACTGGCGATTTCTACGATATTTTCATGGTTGAAATAAAGTCATCAAAATTCTCATCCAAGTTGCAATTATTTTTGAAACGATGACCTAATTTTAAAGAAGTCTTAGTTTCATTGATATTTCCAGCGATGTGATGTCATCAGAACGACTAATCATGGTGCAAGTCTCCTCAGCCCCTCCCAGTACCAGTCTGGGGTGCGTTTCCCGAAATCACAATGCTAACTTACATAGTTGGGCCAACTGACAATGGATGGACTACGCTTTTGAGAAATGCATCCCTGGGCAGTTTACTTTCAACCTTCTTACACAAATGCCGTTGTTGCGCCTTCAAGAGGGCAGGTAGGTGTAAGGTTATCCTCATTGCTGATAAAGCGAGGACAAGGGTGATCACACAGTGTGTGATTTTTAAACATAGTCTAGTAAACGTCCCGGTCCATTCATAAGCCACATCAGGGGAAATGCAGGAAAGTTTAGCTCTAAAATTATTGATTGTGTTTGCAAGTCTGATTGGATACCACCCAGCCAGCAATGCCCAGCCAGGCCGTCGGCCATCTAGGGCCCTGCCTAATGTTGTGTGAGTGATTTAAAGCCTAAGGGCCCTGGCGATTTTTTTTTTTTTTTAATTGGGCATTTCCAATCCCACCCGAATCTGGAATGCCTAATTCGAGAACAATGTGCAAGACTTGCTCGTATGATACGCCATGTTGCCAACTTGAGAGAGAGACAGTTCGCGGCTTTCCTCCTGAGCACGCGCCTGTCAGCCACCGCTTCTTTGCACTTATAGGTGAAAATATTGCAAGTTCTGAACAAGGGCGGAGGATATGTCACAGGTTAGCAACCGCAGCAGCTACCACTTAATCACCCTTGGCTGTGAAGCACCTTCTCCTTCAGACATCCAGACACAAGACGAATTTAAAAAAATACAATTCCTTTATTGAATATGACTTCTAATAAATAAGAAAGTTAAAAAGAGTCCAGTTTCAATTCTTCGGCCACTCCGCTCATCGGCAGAAATGCCTTTTCTTGTCTCAGCTGCCCTCCACTGCAATGCAAACGCACCCACTTACACACGCACACAGGTACCCAACCACGCAAACACTTCAAATACTAATGTATATCGCATTCGCCACAACTGAACTTGGCCGTCCTAACAGGGGAGGGAAGGGCCACTTAGCTCATCGGGGGGGGAAAGCTCCACACTTCTTTCCCCCCAGGCAATTGCGCAGAGAAGGTGTATGTCCACACCGGATCACCCTTCCACTGCTATCCGCTGCCCTCCGTGGTCACCAGCTGCCTTAATTAGTTCAAGTCCCCGTCTTTGCCTCTCCTCAAATCTGGCAAGTTTGCCACACGACGATGTGCCGATCTTCCTTCTCTCCAAACCAGTGATTACAGCAACGGCATCGTTAGATTTTTGGTGCTCCGCTTGTCAGCTTTCCCATGGCAGCTCAGCAGCACTCCGAGTCCTGTGCACACCAAAAACAACCGAGCCAGCGCAAGCGCACAAAAAGAAAAAACCCCCAGCCGGATCTCTACACCTGAACAATCAAGCGCAAGCCAATGCTTCCGTTCTCTCCTTTCTTAATTAACTGCAGCTGATTTATCTGCCATACCAGCTAGTTCATCACCCAATTTACTCCCCCCCACCCGTCCGTCACTCAACTGTTTCCCTCGCACACTCCCATTACTCGCCACAGTAGATTTATTCTACCGTGGTCCACTGACAGATACCCAAATATGAGCAAGCTTAGACTCTTACTGAATAGCGTCCGGCTGGCCAACAGGAGGTGCTTGAATAAGGAACAAAGCAACCATTTTTTAGTATCCCTTCCCAGCAGTTCCTTCCCAATTTGCATCCCTGCAGCGCATAGCCAATCGTGCGCTGCTCTGAAAAAGCTGTGACCACTGCTGGTTGGTATGACTGGGGATCGAACCTGCGCCGTGGTACTCACTACTGCTCCACAAATGCGGCGCCTTAACCAAGTCAGCAAAGCCGGCAGCGCACTGGCAGTTTTTACTGCAGCAAAACATTGCTATGGTTTTTAGGTGTATTCAGCAGCAAAGTCAGAAATATACGGCTGCTTTTGCAGCAAGTGCCATCATGAAAGTCAAGCCCTGAAGTCCATTTTGCTCATTGTTGCTGGCCATTAGATGGTCAAAGCTGCTTGAACCAGTTGGTAAGCTGGTTCCAAATGCCAACTGACTGATTAGTGGCTAGAAACATGAAAATTTCAGCTCAATGTGCTTTTTCCCATTTTTTCCTTTTGAATGTGAAGTACAATTGGAATGCATGCAAAAACCTTCATGCAAATGTTTTCATTTGAGAACTAGCCAGCTTTCAGAAAATTTCATTTTTAATTTGGTGGTGCTTCACATTTGACCAGGTATATTATAAACTACACACAAAGGCAAAGGTAAAAAATCCATTCTTGACAAAATTTTCTTTCAGTATTAACAAAGGCAAGTGGATGAGGCGTATGAGACTGCTGTGAGTGCTCACTGAATATTTTGTATTTGTTGTCACCAAATAAGTAGCATCAATATTATTTAATATTGCCATACCACAGTGTATTAGAAGTAATCCTCAACAGCAGGGCTGCCGAATCCTATACCAGGAAATCTACCATCTAATTCTGGTCAAACGGCACACGCCAAATTCAACATTTAGAAAGCTCTGATGGATTGCACATGCGCTACTCCTCGTCCGTGGCACGTTTTAACAAAAATTGACCATACTGTCAACGGCGTCACATTATTTTTAATGGTGGGTCACGCTACTTGCTCTATGTGCCTGTCCCCACTGAGAACGAGTAGCATGTTTATGATCTGTCCAGACCATCCCAACACGTGAATGAATGAAATGAAAAGATGCCTTCATCCCAGAGCCATCTTCGTGTCGTACAGGAGCTGATATAGTCAGGGCAACTTCCGGGAACCTCAGCAGTGGTCAACATTGCTGGACAAAAGCTGTCTCTAAGATGCATGACGCAAATGCTACGGTCCTGTGCTCGCATGGTCACACGTGGCTGCCCAGGCTGCAGTGGATTTAAGGTGCTTCCTGTCTGCCTGTATCGCAATTGCAGATGTAAAACAGTCACACAATGAACTACAAAGTGTGCCGCAACTCTGGCTGCACTCATTGTGGACATCGCTATTCAAATTGCCTGATCCCTATTTTTATAGTGTCAGTCCTGGCATCGTGACTTTTAAAAAAACATAATGTTTTAAACTAGGATTTTTATAGCTTGGGTTAATGTTGAGCGATGCACGCAGCTTTTCTTTGCTGACTCTCTCTTGTGTGTATCATTTGGGGAGTGGCTCTTGCAGCAGACTGTTGTTGTCAGCACGTAGTTTGCCGACTTACCCATTTGTTAGACTTTGGCATCTGTGAGCTAATACTGTAAAAACCCTTGAATTTATATTTTTTATGACAGCATTGCAGAAAAATCTTGTACATTGTTGCTTGTTGCATTTTTAATACCTTTTATTATATATCGAAGTCTGACGAGCTCCCGGATGGGAGGAGACACCAAAGGATTCTCACACGAGGGTCGTGACACTGACTGCATAAGTTTGTGCATTACTCCCCCTACTTATGTCCCAAACAAGCCAAAAAATGCTGATACATACAAAAAAATGCATAGGTGAGTAAGTTTATCCTGTGTCACAGCAAAGTGCTTCAAGTGTAAAAACTCAGTATAAATGCAATTATTATTTATTAATTATCTGATTGGTTAAATATACTCATCTCCAGAGTTTGATGGTGATGTTGCAATGTCTTCCACATCATCTGCCCAGCTGTGAAATGTTGGTTACCTCAACTGACTCATCCCAATGCTATTGTCTAGATTGACGTGTCTCAACTCTAGAAACAGTGCAAGAAATCAATAGGAAAAATTATGCAGTGCAACTCTTCTGCCAAGTGCAAAATACATCCCACGAGCTTGAACAGAAGCTCCCCAAAAGTTACTCTCAAGTTAGCGTGGTCATGCACCCATGTCCACTAGCTGCACCTAACAAGTGGTTCCAGATTTGAGAGAAAAAAAGAATAAGGCAGGATGAGCTTGAATATTCATCCTGTTCTCCACTTATATTAATCACCAATATTGCATTCACTGACTGCCTCACATCATAAGGTGAATTGCAGCATTATAATTTTATATTAATATATAAAATTACTTCTATTTCTGTTTTGCTAAATCAGACAACATTTTGCCAATGTTGTGGGATAGTTTGTCTCATTTAAAAATTTTCCAAAAGATCAAAAAAGATTTTTGGTTTAAAAAAAATTGCTTGTTATATAGTCACTTAAAGCGTGTTTGTATGTTCTCCTTCAGTAAAATTTAAGCATTATTTCAAGAACAAAGCCATCTCCTTGGCTGCTGCCCTCAAGTTAAACAGGGATAGCATAATGCTATCGGTTTTCCTCCAACTACAATGAGCATTTCATTGGCATAAATGAAGCTGCAATAGTGAAAGTTTGACAGATGAATATCTGATGTTTTAAAGCCAGTGGTGGTTCTAGACAAATTTCAGTGGGGGGCCCAGGTGGGACCAGCATTTAATCAGAGGGGCACATTAAAAACAACAATGATGGCCCTAGACATTGACCCGCAGCGGAGACGTGCTGCAACACCACTCACTCCCTGGCTCTCTAAACTTTCCTTTGTGAATAAAGGCAAAAAGCAACAACAATGATATTAAAGCATTAAAAACTTCTATTTTGCTTTAGCCTATAAAATCATGCTGAAATTTTTTTCATGAAGAAAAAATCCATTGACTGATAGCCATCAAAAATGGAAAATAAAATACAACATAATAAAGTCAGAAGTATCAGACAAATCAAATGGCTTATGCCCTTAAGAATGGGTGACTCGTTCTGAGAAAACAAAACTCCTCATCAGTTATTGGGCCTATCAGAACCACAGCACACACGTAACATTTGTACAAACTCATCTGTATTCATGGCCACTGACTTGAGAGCCCAGTCTTCGCACTTATTTACAAAATATGCTGCCATTGCCTGAATACATACCAGCTCATACAGGTAATTAGTGACAGACAGAGCTACTTAGAAGGATCTGGTAATTGAGGAGTGATAGTTCTTCAAACATAAATCAAAATTATGAATATACAGTAGGCTATCTGTGAATTGAAGCTAGTTTTGAAAGGGTGTTTATTCATACAAATGTAGCAAAATAGAACTAACAAAACATCTGGTTCTAGTTACTGTAATCGCAATGAAATAAGTAATCAACATAATCATAAAACAAACATATATACCCTCCACTCTCTCAGACACAATGTGCCATTTCCATTTATGGAAGCCAATATGACTGTGGAGTGATTGATTGAAAATATGAATTGGAAAAATGCTGCGGTCAACTGAAATATAATCATAAGTTTGTGAATTGCACTAACACTCGGCAAATATTGCCATATAAGCGATTTATTTGGTTTCCTGTAATTAAAATTTTTTTTTTTTTTTACTTGGGCAAAAAAGGAGACGATATCACTTCCTCGTTTCATGACAGTCTTTGAAGAAAAAAAAAAATGTACAGTGATGCAAGCATCTCATCTCACAAGTAACCATCCTTACTTAGCATGGGCAGATACTACTACTGTTGATTACTTTACTTCGTAGCCTATTATTTTTCAAAATGGAACAGCCTAGTCAGATGAGGTTAGTGGGTAACATCACACCATCGTGTGGAACTTTTCATTCGTAAGTTACTTTGCCGAGTGTGAATCGTAACATAATTCTCAGAGACATTTACAAACTTGACAACAAAATTTTGTTGCCGGAATGGGGTACAACAGTAACACGGCCAAGTCAACAACAAATTACTTTATAGGGTGCAGTCATTTAGCTAACCGTCGTCTCTTGCAACTGGTTGTTAATGCTGGTTGCCGCGCTCATACTCAAATCCCAGCCAGTGAAAGCAAACACAGATAGCCAATAGGTGCGTCGCTCTAATCAGTCCGTGTAGAATGTTGAAATACATTAAGTCCGGTTTTGGTGCTAGGGCATATCATCGTAAAAAATATACAATATAATTTTATTCTTCAGTCAGCACAGGGGCCAGCACGAGGGCACAGGACATCGGCAGGGGGGCACAGGCCCCTGTAGGCCCCTGTGTAAAACCGCCACTGTTTAAAGCAAAAATGTAATGCTGCAATACTCCATGAAAAGAACATATAAATCTATGATCTCTCTAAAATCTCAAGTTTCAGATGTACAGTATCATCTGTCATTCCAGTTTTTCACTCTTCCTTGTGAGCAGACTTTGCCCAGTCATCAGTGGTCATTAATTGCATGCACTTGTTTGCTAATGCGCCCAAGAATGATACAAAACAGTACCCCTTTTTTCAGAGAGAATATTCCTTATATAACCGCAGTGAAAGAGGAGAAAGAGAGTAGGGTGATGCTGTGCTTCTTAGGGAACTCTCGCCCTACGCTAGACACACAATGCTCTGCTGTGTCTTGAGCTGCGACAGAGGACAAATACGGTGTTGGGTATCCTAGGAGGCTTTGGAGGTCACTTGATCTGAGTTTGTATTGGGCTAGGTTAATTATCTACGAGGCAGATCTGCTCTGGTGCTCTGAGTTTGCTCGAGAACAAAGATCATTGGCAGAGAGCCTGTTCCGGGGGGGTTAGGGATAGGTGGTTTGGGGGAGCAATGTGAGAGACTAAGGAGATGCGCTAAGCTCTCTAGAGCTTGGAGGTGATCCTTGCATGCTAATACAAGTATCTCTCTTTCTGTCTTTGCACCTGTACCTCATACACCCACCAGCTGAATCTCTCACCTCCCCTTCCCCTATCTCCCCCCTACCCCATCCCCCATTTCACCCCGCTCCCTTGTAAAAACATACAATCCTCTTGGCCCATACTGAAGACGGAGCTCGACAGTGCAGAGATGCCTGTGGCAGTCAAGGCAGCCCTGGAGGGCATCATTGGGGACACGACTGGACCTGAGAGGCTCATCTCCGAGTGGGACCATCTTGAGAGAGAGAGAGGAGTCCAAGCCTATTTGGGCAAGGTGCCCCGGGATGTGGTGAAAAACTTCCCCCACACTAAACGTGTGGGAAACTACCTAGTAGGCAAGATGATCAACAAGGGGTCCTTCGCCAAGGTGATGGAGGGTCTTCACATCAGCACGGGAGAAAAGGTACAAATGCAGGGTCATCTTTTGAGAATGTTTTGATCTAAAACAACACTAGTCACTTTGAGGTACAGTTTTTTTTGGAATACCTTTCTAGTTTTTAAGTCAGTAATCTGGTGTGTCATTCCTTTCGCATACTCAAATTGATAGTGATATCAGCATTAGGATATTCACTTGAGAGCGTTCTTGTGTTTGTGATCTCACACATTACTGGATTAAAAGTTCCATAAAAAGGTCTAGCCTGTTGGACATGCTGATTCTGCCCCTTTTATTCCAGCATATTACTAATTTGATTATGTTTAATATTTTGTAAATTCAGATGTTTGTGCTGAAGTACCCCAGTTGGCTGCTTGGTGCTTTAACTGATTGGTTACAGAGCTTTAGTGAAGCTTCAAGGCCGCTTTTATTCGTGAGGGAGAATAACACACCAGCTAAGGAAGAATAAAAAAAACTACTGCATGTGCTTGGTGAAGGTATTTGTGTACAATTAGGTTTAATAATAGGTGAAATACAGGCTGAATTATGGATTAAGTTGACTATGATGATTCAGGCGATTCTTCTGCCGTGTCTTTTGGTATACATTCCCATGCTACTGCCATCATCTATCCGATATTTCAGCCACTTATTCCTGGTAGTTGAGGGGGGCTTGGGAGAGGTTGCTGGAGGCCATCCTGGCGTTACTTAGGTGAGAGGCAGAAACACACCCTCGACAGTCTGCTAATCCATAACAGCAATCACATAAAACCTACACCTGTAGTTATTAACTTAGTCATCAATCAGAGTTCTGGGGTAAACCTACTCAAGCGGACAACATAAACTCTACAGAAAAGGCCCCAGGCCCGATTCAAACCTACAACCTACTGCCAGTCAAATATTAAGTTATATTTCATCAAAATACATTAATTTAAGAATTAACCAGAGCAATTTACATGACTTTCTTTTAAAAAAAGATGTTATGCTGCTTAGCATTTTACAAAAGTGTTTTCTCAATTACTTTGTTGAAACTTATATTGGCAGCATCACATCAGGGAATCAAGCTTAAACTCTTACCATTACAAATCCAGATGCCTATTGTAGTTGTTTCCAAAGGGCTAATAAAACAATTGAATTTAGCATTACTATCCTGTTGCTGCATTTATTCAGCCATTCTGTGATAAAGAATCTGGAGTTTGCGCGTTCTCCCGGTGTTAGTGTGGGTTTTCTCCGGGTTCTTCAGATTCCCCCACCCAGAAACACATGCATTACTGGAACATTCCTATTAGTGTCCCTGACCAAGGATCTGGCTTTAGAGCTGGAGTTGGTCCCTGGGCACTGCTCTGTGGCTGCCCACTGCTCCTATAGGACTATAGGATGGGTTAAATGCAGAGGACAAATTACCCTACGGGGTTCAATAGAGTGTTTCTTAATCTTAATCCAGTCCCCATTAAATAAATAAAAAATTTGTTTGCCTGAAGTGGTTTTGCATTAATTCTGAGGGGACATACAGTGCACGTGAAAATATTATATTTTGCCTCAGTACAAATAACACTTTTTTTCAGTATGATATATTTTGATTTTCATCATTTGAAGTAATTTTTACATTTAGTATCACAAACCACTAAATCTTAAGGTGGTCATTTTTTTTGTGTATTACAACATAAGAACACGACACTCCACCAAATGGTCTAAAATATTTTTCACCACCAGAAAAGGAAATTGTTCAGGTTTTACTATTTTTTTTACTTTTTCGCTTCCGTCACGGTCAACCTAATTTTAAACTTCTCCGTGTAATATTCTGGGACTTGTATTGAAATGCCAAAAAGAAGGACTTCAAAGAGACCCATTAATTTTTTCTCATGAAATGCAGTATAAGATGCATGCTCGCCCCTTCTGAATCTCAATGGGGAGGCTGTCTAATGGTATACACACAGCAGTATGTAGCACAATGAAATAAAAGCCTCTGGTCAATACAGACATTCTAGCCCGTGATAAGTGGTCATTAGAACTGGCTTGCAGATAATCCTTCTTCATTATTAAATCCCCAGCCACCCTCCACCCTTGTCCAGATCGCTGTTTGTTAAAGGTAAACCAACTTGTTGAGGTGAAAACCCATTAAGAGGGTCACTGAGTTGCCATCCGATGTTTTGTTCTTGCTGCCCTTGTAACCACAGCAATGGGGAAACAGCCAAAACCAATGCAGTTTTTTTTGTGCTATGATTCTGAAAAAAAGGAATCTTTTTTGATTGGTCATTTTTCCAACTTGTCTACTTGTTCTTTATACAATGCCTCCATTCTTTTTGTCCCTGACACCCAACTAGGTGGACTTGCATGGCAGCAGCAAAACATCGATCTGCATGTTTGTGTGCATTGTTCCATTTGGTCCTACAAGTATGTTGTGTACAAGTATGTCCTACAAGGGACGTCTGTGTTTCCAGGACAACATTGTATGGCGCAGGGCAAACCAAACTCCACTTCCACTCAACAAGAAAGACATGTCCGATGTTAAAAAGACAGTTCTTTTTACAATGCTTTTAACTAAAACTCTAAGTTAGCATTCTAGAACTCCACTGCCTTCAAGCACGGGGAATGATTTTTACACCGGCATTCAAATGTTTTGGTAAAAATATACACATCTTTCTGGTTTTATACATAAGAGAGTTAAACCTGACATGTCTTATCCTTGGGAATGCAATGAATGGGTTTCACACCTGAGATGTTTTGCCTGCTTCAGTTCTATGTTCAAGCTCTCTTGTTACTTGAGTTGGTCTTTGTGCCAGACCTATTTTGGTATATACTCACCCAAGCTACAAAATAACAGTTTATTCCTCACCTGAATAACTTTAATGAAAGCTGTTGAGGGTTTGATAAATTTGCGAAGCATCTCAACTCAAACTCTGCAAAAACAGCAGTATTTAAGGGCTTAGGTCTGAATTGAGAATTGTTTGGAAAACAGAAATGCAAGCACACAGACCTCTGTCTTACACCCAGCGTAGTGGGGCGCAAGACGTAATTTCCCGTCCAGCGTCCTTGCTGCATAAAAAGCCAATTCATTTGCACCGGATTGAGCGTCCATGGGCGTGTTGGTCTTAAAATGAAGTGAGGTCAGGCCCAATGCTGGACTGTTGCTATCTTGAGGTAGCAGAAAGCTCTTGCGCCTTTGACCAACAAAAACCTGGTCTACTGTCAATAGTCAATTTTCAACTGCAATTTTAAGGAAGCATTATAATGGTAATATTATGCACTCTTGTCAGCGAGAGCATAATGCGCGTACCCTCTGCTTGTTGCATGTTACCCAAGGATGAACTGCAGTGGCCACACAAGCAAACAATTAAAAAAAAAAATGACGATGTGAAAATTATTTTCAAAATATTTAAAAAACAAGGCAATCAGAGATAGCAGACCTGGCCCAAGCCACGGGCTGACAGACAGGGCTGACAGACAGAGTGAGTGACAGAAACACACACACACACAGACACGATCATACATACAGCACAAACGTTCACAGAAATTTTACGTAATGTTCATTTCGCAAAAATAATACAAAGACAACCTAAGCAGACATAGAAAACAATATAATACATGACAATCCAGGCTCCTCAGGCATCAACCAAATAGGCGTACGAGCCGCAGCGGCCTCCATTTTAATACGAAGAGCGGTGAACTGCGCTGGTCCCCGAGGCATGGCGTAGTTTATCCCGGGCAGCTAGCTAGATAGCTAACTCTCCTTGTAATATAAGTCAAATTCATTCATACTGCACAAATGACCACAAGAATGCTTAGCTGTGTCCAGCTAGGTAAAACAAAATGCTAACTAGACACAGAAGACGATAGAACACGTTATACCATCTTTAAATAAATAAATAAATAAATAAAAAATCGGTGATTTCAGCAAGCGCAGCTGGCTGGAAAGCGGACCCCGTGTGCTATATGCAATTCCATGCAAGATCCGTGTCAACGCGATCACTTTGTCCGCCAACGAAAAACAGGCAGTATGCAGCGAAAGTATGCGGAATAATGCAACGCAAATAGAAGTAAAAGCAGAAATTCAATCGTAACATCTCAACCGACAAATCTCATACAATTAGGAAACATAATTATTTAATGCAAACTAGAATACTGTTTTATGAGAATGCATCGCGATTATGGTTCGCAGGGGTCCATGTCACAACACGGAGCTCCATGTAGCTACCTAGCATGCTAGCTACACACTTATAACGAAATAATTACATACAGCAGAAACGTTCACAGAAATTCTACGTAATGTTCATTTCGCAAAAATAATACAAAAATTACCTAAGCAGACATAGAAAACAATATAATACACGACAATCCAGGCTCCTCAGGCATCAAGCAAATAGGCCTACGAGCCGCAGCGGCCTCCATTTTAATACGAGGACAAACGAACAATGCGCTGGTCTCCGTGGCATGGCGTAGTTTATTCTGGGCAGCTAGCTAGCTAGCTAACTGTCCTTGTAACATAATCATTGCTTAACCTGGCTCCCCCTAGGGGGGGGGGGCCAGGTAATGGCCAGGGGCTGACAGACAGAGTGACACACACACACACACACACACACACACACAGACATGATCATTGCTTAACCTGGCTCCCCCCCTAATAACTAGTGTCAGAATCCGTACCCTCATCAGAGCATGCTGTGATGCAGGCTTGTTTAATCGTAAGGGAACCTAATCCATTGGATAATTTGGGATTCAACATGTGAGGTTATGCATATACTGTAGGTACACTCAACAAAAATATAAACGCAACACTTTTGTTTTTGCTCCCATTTGTCATGAGATGGACTCAAAGATCTAAAATTCATTCCAGATACACAATACTACCATTTCTCTCAAACGTTGTTCACAAATCTAAATAAAATGTGTGATAGTGAGCACTTTTGCTTTGCTGAGACAATCCATCCCACCTCACAGGTGTGCCACATCAAGATGCTCATCAGACACCATGATTAATGCACAGGTGTACCTTATACTGCCCACAATAAAAGACCACTCTGAAATGTGCAGTTTTGTCTCACAGCAAAATGCCACAGATGGCGCAAGCATTGAGGGAGCGTGCAATTGGCGTGCTGACAGGAGGAATGTCAACCAGATCTGTTGCTCGGGCATTGAATGTTCATTTCTCCCCCATAAGCCGTCTCCAAAGGCGTTTCAGAGAATATGGCAGTACATCCAACCGGCCTCACAACCGCAGACCACGTGTAACCACACCAGCCCAGGACCTCCACATCCAGCAGGTTCATCTCCAAGATCGTCTGAGACCAGCTACTCAGACAGCTGCTGAAACAATTGGTTTGCATAACCAAAGAATTTCTGCACAAACTGTCAGAAACCGTCTCAGGGAAGCTCAACTGCATGCTCGTCGTCCTCATCGGGGTCTTAACCTGACTCCAGATCGTCGCCGTAACAGACTTGAGTGGGCAAATGCTTACATTCGATGGCGTCTGGCACGTTGGAGAGGTGTCCTCTTCACGGATGAATCTCGGTTTACATTGTTCAGGGCAGATGGCAGACAGCGTGTGCGGTGTCGTGTGGGTGAGCGCTTTGCTGATGTCAATGTTGTGGATCGAGTGGCCCATGGTGGTGGTGGGGTTATGGTATGGGCAGGCATCTGTTATGGACGAAGAACACAGGTGCATTTTATTGATGGCATTTTGAATGCACAGAGATACCGTGATGAGATCCTGAGGACCATTGTTGTGCCATACATCCATGAACATCACCTCATGTTTCAGCAAGATAATGCACGGCCCCATGTTGCAAGGATCTGTACACAATTCTTGGAAGCTGAAAATGTCCCAGTTCTTGCATGGCCAGCATACTCACCGGACATGTCACCCATTGAGCATGTTTGGGATGTGCTTGACCAGCGTATACGACAGCGCGTACCAGTTCCCACTAATATCCAGCAACTTCGCACAGCCATTGAAGAGGAGTGGACCAACATTCCACAGGCCACAATTGACAATCTGATAAACTCTATGCGAAGAAGATGTGTTGCACTGCATGAGGCAAATGGTGGTCACACCAGAAACTGACTGGTTCTGAGTCCCCAGACCCCCAATAAAGCAAAAACTGCACTTTTCAGGGTGGTCTTTTATTGTGGACAGTCTAAGGTACACCTGTGCACTAATCATGGTGTCTGATGAGCATCTTGGTGTGGCACACCTGTGAGGTGGGATGGATTGTCTCAGCAAAGCAAAAGTGCTCACTATCACACATTTAGACAGATTTGTGAACAATGTTTGAGAGAAATGGTAATATTGTGTATCTGGAATGAATTTTAGATCTTTGAGTCCTTCTCATGACAAATGGGGGCAAAAACAAAAGTGTTGCGTTTATATTTTTGTTGAGTGTACGTTTCCATCTAACGGCATTAAAGCGAATAAAAAGTGGTGCATAATGACGCCACATGCTGTTATGCGATCTAATTAGTGTATTGAGTACATTTCTGACGTTCTAAGCTGTTTCCATTCATTTTCGCACTGAATCGCAGAGCCTTGCAGTGAACAAATTTAGCTGGTTAACCAAAATGGATTGCATTAACCAACAAATGATGATAATTGCACAAGTTATCAAGTATAATGTCACCTTCTCTGTGAGGCATTTTAATTCGATATTACTTAATAAGAACATGTGGATGGAAACATGGCTACAGATGTGGAAGCAGTTGCTTCACAACATAAGCCTGCCCAACTGATGGCCTGTTGAATGTGGCTGTAGCACTGTGGCTAATGTAGCTAAGTTACTGTTGCTAATGTTTTTGTCCTGCTAGAGTAATATCTGGGGAAATTCAACAGAAGGTGTGTGAACATAAACCTCATTTGAAGTGAACTTTTTATACTTGTTTGTAATTTGGATGCTAAGTACAACTGCCCCCTCCCCCCGGTAATGGAATTTACTGTCTGTAAAACCTGTATTGCAGGATAACGTTTGTTTTTGTAGATGTTATGATTGCTCTGTTATCAGCTACTGCATGTTAGTTCACGTGCTGTGCAAATTAAAAATCCTCATGGTAACTTATACGCAGTAATTCTGATTGGTATGCTTGTGTTACTTTGGTAAGCATCAATGTGGCAGTTCTATCATAACGTTGCCTGATTGTAGCAACTACAGTTGAAGCTAACGGGAGAGGTGCTGTATGTGGCTGCGAAGGCTGCAGTTAGACCTGACGTAGATTTTGCAAATCTTGGGGTGCGTTTTTGGGGGCTTATGAAATGATCGCTTTCCTTATCCATGACCGGGGTAAGCCTGATACTTCTCCAGTACCTGGGCAAGCTCTCAGATGCTACCGGTGAGAGCAATAGGGAAGTGCACAGGCTATAATGTGTCCGGTATAACAAACTATTCCTCTGCATTGCCGTCGATTGAATATTAAATCAGCGATTGAATATTAAATTCTTTCCTGCATAAGTTATCGATTAGCTAGCTCCACATAAGCAACTGTTCACGCAAACGGAACTTACGGTCTGTAAAACCTGTCTTAGAGCTCCGGTTATGTTATGAGTATATCTATCTCTTGCACACTATCCATAACGTGCCCATTATCCGCGAGGAAACGCTTGTCATTCCTACACAGTAAGTCAACCATTACCAAGGGCAATTTCTGAAAAGGCCGTTCAGCCTAGAGCTTTCGCCGCTCCATTATATACCAGCGCAGAAGCTGTTCGTTACTCAATGCTAACGACACACCAGTTATGCACACGAACCAGCGGGTCCAAGTACACACCGAAGCAGTCCATAGGCTGTTGGTCTGCTTATAGCTGCTCCTCACTGTCCATATTTCCCTCTAAGCTCAGACCCACCAAATTTCTATGGTGTCCAGTCTACACTTGGGCATGTTGACCCGTTCTACAAATGTGTCTATATGTGGTGGATTCTAGCTTTCCCTGCATCATAGCTATACAGTAGAAAATCCGCTGTACTCACCACTGTTGCAGCGGCAAATTGTAGCCGATAGCAAATTCGAGCTTGAGCTGCCAGACTTTCGCACTGTGTCCTCCAGTTACGCCGCTGCGTTTATTGGAACAAGTTCATTTCATTAGATCTATATTCAAGTATAGTGTTAGATTTTGGAATTTCCCCGCCTTATCCTTATCAGATGGCAGACATGTCTCACGTTTTACTCTGGGGAGGCGGACCCGGAAAACTGCGTTCTGCAGCCTCGTCCCGCCCAACTCCGCCCTCCATAGAGATGGCCGGTCAGCAGAAAGTGGGCACACGGGAAGTTGGGGCCATAGCAGAAGAGGCACCCCAATGAGGCGCTTCAGGCAGAGACTACAATGGATTACACACAGGGTTTTTTTGAGGATGGCAGTATGAGCTAAGTAAGGACCCTGTTTCGGACTTCAAACGATCAGGTATACTCTTGGGGAGGGCAAAATCAAAATATAACCTTGGAGATATAGCAAAATGGGTAACCCTTTAATTTCCATTTCTGCGGAAAACTCTCAATTCCAAGCTCCAACAACAGCAAGGTATTGACCCATGTATTTATAATGCAAATGCACAGACTAGTAAATACAGGTGAAGTCGATGCCCGGCCAGCCAGCCAATCGTCGGCCAACCAATCAAAGATTTTAGAACATTTCTTACTTCCTGAAGATGAGGCCCATCTCTACCAGTGTGGTTTTCGAGCGGGAAGAGGAACTGCATCTGCATGTTCTTTATATTTACATAGCCTTTCTAATCTGGTCTCCTCTCCTATTTTCAATGTCAATGTCAACTTTATTTTTATAGCACATTTAAACGGCCAGTGGCCTACCAAAGTGCTTTACAGTAATGAAGCAGAAGCAATAAAAACAATAAAAGCAATACAATAAGAAACAACAATAAAGACATGTAGCATATAAATATAAACAAAATAAATATAGACCCAATAAAAGTAATCAGACTCCGCCAAAAGCTAAAGTGAACAAGTGCGTTTTCAGAGGTTGGGACGATTAGGAGGCGGCAAAATTATTCTGCATTTTCATTCGTCTTGTCTCAGGATTGTACTGTAAACGTGTGGTTACTCTTTTGGCTTGGATATATTTTTTCTATTTTTCCATGTATTCCAAATACTGTTTTTTTGTTTCCTTAAAAGGGGTTATTAATACCTTGGTCCATGGTTATTTGCATTGATGTTTACTTTTGAAATGCGACTGACTAGTAGTGATTTTACCTGATTGGGCCACGTAGGCCTACCAGTCTGCATTTAAAATATGCTCTCTAGTATTTTCTGTTTGTTTTCCTGAGGAAGGTCGGTTGACCGAAACGTTGACTAATAAATCCATTGCAAGTGAGAAATTTTTTTTATTAATTTAGTCCTTAGAGGCCTTTCTCCTACGCACCTGTCTACTTACCGGTGTGCAAAAGTTTTTCTCCCTATAAACTATGGACTAAAATCCCTACTGATTACTGGCTGTTACTTTATTGCTGGTATTAGAATCTTAAAGCTTGTGTACGCTTCCAAGGGGGTCAGAGCAATGAGTTCTCCATTGGAAGAGGTATTTGACAGGGTGGCATTTTATCACCAATATTGTTTAACTATTTTATTGATGATTTACTTAAATTGATAACTCATTCAAACAAAGTTTTGCAGATCTTGGATAAGGTCTTCAATTGTTGTGCTCACGCTGCTGATATTACAGTGAACGCCTCCACTATTTCTGGTTTGTAAAACCTTATCGACATCTGTGTTCAGTATTCAAAGGACTTACGCTTTGTATATGGTATCAAGAAAACATCATATATGGTTATTGGTAAACTGGAAGTCTGCTCCTTGTTGGAATTTAGAGGGTTAATTTTTTGAGTATGACTGTGCTTGGTACCACTTTTAACTCTGAACTCAGTTGTGTAGATCATGTTGACAAAAGAATTTTTGCCTGTAGATGGTCTGCGTTTGCCCTGAATTCGAGTGGACTCAGATACCCTGGTCTTGCTACCCAAACTAAATCATACCTTTGGGTAACCGTTTGCCAACCTCCTCTTTTGTGTCATGGTTTGGGAGCTTTGTTAGCTCCTTTTGTTACTCTTGTCTGGGACGGTATCGTTTTGCTGGCCGTCGGATTCCTTAGCCAGCTGGCATTGATTGGGGACGTTGCCCGGACTCTATTTAAGCTCCCGTTCTTCCTCGTTCGTGTTGCTGGAGTGTCATTTTGCTCTTGACGCTTTAGCCGGCAAGGTATTTGAGAAGACAGAGTATTGGCAGGATCTTAGCTGCATAAGAGGAATAGGGTTAGTGATTAAGGGATTCTTTTGGTTTATTTCCCTTTTCTTTTGTATTTTTTTTTGAGCTCGCCTGTTTTGCTAGCACGGACGGCATCAGGTCCGTTGGCAGCGCGAGCCTCGTGATTTCCAATTGTTTTAGTCTATCAGCACGCTGCTGGACTTTTTACTTTCATTTCTGGCCACTGCTCTTGGCGTCTTACCACCACCGCCATCCGCTTTTGTATAGTCTTCAATGTCAGTTGCTAAATTCCACCAATGTCCAGAAACTGGAAAGTGCCCAAGTTAGTGAAGTTATGTGCTTTAACAGAATAGAGAAAAGATCCCATCATAGCAAACTGCTGGAGGCACGGGACATTCAGTTTCTTAGGCAATTGTTAGGAGGTGTAGATCCTTATTTACTAATATTTTCAAGAGTGACTGCCCTGCCAAAGATCTCAATCTTATTTTAATTGCTAAATTCATATTTGATGGCACTGCTCCGATCGAGGGAACACTCTTAAATCGAGTTGTGTTGGCCGGTGCTGATCCGCGTGATTTAATGCTGGCACTGACAGCACCGAGTGCGGTGGTTTCTCGCCCTGGGGAAGATGGCTTTGTTGATAGTTTTGCATGTCTTCTACACGGGAAGGACTACCGTGTCCAAAGCTCTTGCTCCCACAACTTGGCTAGCCTATTATTGGGGTTTTTCTGCTATCCTTGTGTGCTACATTTTTTTTTACTGTTATGTTTTATATTGTGTTATTAACCCTTTCATGCATGGAGGTCACTACAGTGTACAGCTGTTGAAAATTGTTTTTCTCTATATATGCCTGAATTATTGGGCACTGCTCCATATTATTAAAAAAATCCTGACTGAGTTTTTTCATAATTCATACACGAGAGGGTTAATATGTCTTATGTATTTTTCCTCTCCTTGAAGGGGTTATGAAATGAAATAACTGAAATTAAGTTAGTTTTACAGTTTGGCACCTGAGAAATCTCAAATGGATGCAGTCACAAATTGTGCTCTGTTACGTTACAGGGTGTCTAGGGGACTAAGGATGGTTTTTCGAAGTGTTCCTGAGCCCACGCATTGATTTCCACTAGAGAATCCTGTTTGTTTTTAATGCAGTGCCACCTGAAGACCACGGCTATTCAATATTGGTTTTTGGCCTTGTCCCTAGCATAGAGATTTCTCCGGATTCTTTGAATAGTTTTATATTAAATACCCAGTTTCTTTGCAGATCCATTCTTAAACTGTTGAAAAAAATTTCCCATGCAACCTGTCATGGACTGGTGAAGCCCTCATCTTCTGAGAGACTCAGCCTTTTCATACCCATTCATGTCACTGATCCATTGCCAATTATCTACTTAGTTAAGAGATGTTCCACCAAGTGCATTTTTTTTTTTTTTGCATTTTAAAACATTTCCAATCTTTTGCGGCCCCTATCCCAACTTATTTGAAACATTGATGGCAATAAATTCAAAATAAGCAAATATTTTTATAAAAACAATAAATTTCTCAGTTTCAAAATTATACAATATCTTTGGACCATTTTTGATTAAATATAGGGTTTAAATGTGCAAATAATTGCATTCTGTGTTAATTTACATGGAGCCCCAAATTTTCTGGGAATGGGTTGTACCACACTTGTCTATGCAGTGTTTAATACATTCTGGGACTGACAGCATCCTCAGTGCATTCTCCATATTATTTTATCACGATCTTGTTGACTGGCCTTATACCAAGTCAACTTTGAAATAGAAACACTTTCACTTTGTAATAACACAGGGAAATTATCACCATGAAAATCAGCAGGGGCTGTGAAAATTGCCATCTGAGTGTGAGTGATAAACATCCCCAGCAGAACATGAATCGTACATTTTTTCCACAATAAAAGGATCTTAGAGGTGCTCTCCTTGTCTATATCTTCAATGATACTTATCCAACACACCACGAAGATTATTTTCAACTAAAAACTGAGACACTTGTCTCTCAAAGCTGTTGTCATGATTAAAATCACTTAACCTACTAAAACTCCCTCAGGCTTTACATGTAGATACACACTAGACATGTCTGTGAGAATCATCCATCAGTACTGTCTATATGGACAGAACCAGGGTCAGTTAGGAACTAAAACACACAGTACCAATATTGTATGAGTACCTAAAAATTGTGACCATATACCCACACACACAATGAATATTCAAACGGCCTTAAGTGTATCCAATCATTTATGCCATAAAAATCGCACAACCACGTGCAGGATCTTAGCTGAGGCATCATGAGACAGCCACACTAGATGCCTTTCACAAAGCTCATAACCTTTTCCAGTTGACTTTCCATCTTTCAGTGTTCCTGAATTAACACAATATCAGAATGCTGACAGATTACCTGGATCTGAGCCTGTTTCGATTTCCCAAAAGCACAAATTTTGCACCACAGTAGCAGTGCTAGTACCAGCAGAATGTCTGTTCTTGCTGGTACAGTGAGGAATGTAACTGTGCCACTGTCTGTGCCTGTTCTCCATCACACTAATTTCTTCCTCTGAACTGCCATAGTCTGCAACTTATTGCCTCAGGCCAAAGCCTGAGTCAGGCAGCCCGCAGGCATCCCATGTAATGGCTGGTAAGGTACGGAGGCCAGGAGCAACGAGAGAGAGTAGCACGGACGCCTTACAAACACTGAGAATAATACAGACCAAATGAAAGTACTCGTGTGACCGGCTGGGGGCGCTAGGCCAACCACCGTTTACCCGTCTACCCTGAGGAGTGACACACACGTCAATAAGATAGAGAACAGATCAGAAAAATTGTTTCTCTCTTTTCTGGTCAAGTGTAGAGATATTTTAATAAAACCAGTCTTTTAGAAAGGGGGCACTGTTAGCGTCTTGTGGGGTATCGTGAATGGACTCTTGGATGCCACCTTAGTCCGCACTCCCCTACTCAATGAGCACTGCTCTTCCTTACGGTCCTGGCAGTCCAGCTAGCAACCATGTCCAGCGCCACCTTGTATTCAGAGCCTGGAGTTAAGGTTTCGAAGCAAAAACGTGGGTACTAAAACACAGCACACCACAACATCCACAAAAAAAAATAAATAAAAAAAAATAAATAATAATAATAATCATCATCTTTAAAATTCCAACAATTCTGACATAATGTAAAAGAGGAGAAGGGGGTCCATTAACCAATCAGACAAGGAGATTTCAACTCTTCAATCTTCTCTCTGGGTCTACTTAGCTCATGAAGCATTTGGTTCTCAGTCCAAAGTCCATCAGTCCCCTTCCATTTGCTGCACAGCCCAGCAGTTCTTCCAGAGCTCTCCCAAACCATGTCACACCCGTGCTGAATCTCCCGTCAGACTGAAAGAGAAGGGTTTAAAAGCACAATTCCTATCCCCTGCCCTCGTATCACAGCACTCAGCCTAGGCTGCACACCTGTGTTTGGTTGGAGTTAATCATTGCCAGTCAGTTTGTCAATTATGGCCTAAGGCTTGGAATCTAGGAGTGCAGATGAATCAATTAACCAATTAAGGCTCCAATCTGGTGTCAGGGTTAGGGCAGAGTCACCTGGTGACACTCGCACTTCCAACAGACATATAATAGTCCGAACCACAGTACCAAATGAGAAAGAAAAAGGGAGAAGAAACTCCAATGATTAGAAGATAGGAAGTCATACAAAACCTGACTACAGATATCTTTGGCTATCATGTTATCTACAAACAGACACTCTAGCAAAGAGGCGTGGCGAACATCTGGCTTATATAGAATCTGGTGAAGCGCCGCCCCAGTTCAATCAGCCAGCTGGGTAAAGAATCCAATTGAACATCGATATCGTCCCGGGACTAGAGCCACAAAGAAAAGTCCAAAACAAACATCCAGAACCATGACATCCACAGCTAGAGCCTTGAACTTAAAGGTGACATAGAATCAAAAACCGTTCTTACCTTGTCTCTGTTGAATAATGGTCATCTACCCACATTCAAGAATATACAAAACGTGCGGGACATCTGAACATCTTCGTTTCATAGAAATTCCTCTTTTAAAAATGACCGCCAGAAAATGGGCCAATTTGAACAATGCATACATATGATGTCATATGTACGTCACTGTCCCCCCCCCCACTCTCATTACGTTTCTTCCCCTTCAAAATTATTTGCATACACCCACTCTCCCGCCCCCTGCAGAAAGTAATTGCAGCAGTGTTCGTGTAGTTCAAGGTGAAATGACGAGTCGCATCCCGAGGTGCGCTCTTCCAGGCTTTCGAAGCATATGGGTTCGGGGATATAATAACGCTGGAATTAGCCATATGATTCAATATAAACAATTTGGTTGACGGAAAATGTGCTCAATCAGGGTACAATGAAGTGAGGAAACCAGAGAGTGATTTAATAGCGTACACGGACATTCATCGATGTTTCGGCGAATACTGCCTAGCAATTATCTTATCAGACGGTCATTAAAAGCCTCGGTCACGTTAACTTTTCTGCTTGCACGTTTACGTTGACACCGAGTCTCATTTCGATCTTCGCTGTAGAAAGTGTGCCGCTTTCCATCCTCTGAATAGCCCATATTTTGGGAGACAAAATGTTGCTCTGCACACAGCGATACCAAAATAACCCTGACTCGCACGCAGGTGTTTTTGAAAATGTCATTTTAAAGTAGGCGAAAATGAATGGGAGTCTATGAGCGAATTTTACTTCCGGGTGTATAGGCTCTTAGAACAGATGCTTCACTGGAGCGTATCCTATCAGTAATCTAGTGTCCTATCTATAGTTTGCAAACATTCCATAACCTTCCAACCGAAATAAATGCATGAGATGCGTGGCTGCTGCTCCTTTTTAATCGGATTCCCACTACATTCAACAGCAGGCTGTTACTTTGGGTCCATGGCACTGGTCCGACCTCCCATTAGTTCCCTTGCGCGATGAATAAACACACACACCCCCCCCCCCCGTGTGTGTATGTGTGTGTGTGTGTGTGTGTGTGATGTGCGTTTCTGAGAGCTCTCTCTCTCTCTCTCTCTCTGTGGTTGATTTTGTCGAAGTAACGGGAGGTCGGACCAATGGGAGGTGGGACCAATGGGGTCATTTCGTCTGAGGAACGGGAGGTCGGACCAATGGGTCGTCGGACCAATGGGCAGTTTCGGTTACTTTGCTTAGCCCATTTCACCTCTTACAGTTTTACTAACCAGGGACAATTTCAAGCCAGCTTCTTGCAGCGTGTGTTGCTACGTAGCAGAGCAGTTCCAACTTTGCGTCTACCTCAACAACCAGTACAAACTGTATCACGCTGTTGTTAGATTGTTTTCAAGTTAAAAATAGAATATATTGGTTTTGCTTGTCGAGCCATGGTTTCCCAAACTTTTTTCTCTCGCAGCACACTGTTTACTTTGAAAAAATCTCACGGCACACCACTATGATATTACAGCGTTCCGTTCATGCTACCTACCCCGCAGCGCGACCAAGTGACAACCACTCGAGCTTTCCAACCAGGTTTCAGGCTTTCATGCAATCACAAAATAAATGACTCTACGCAGTCTTTCCAGTACAGCCCCCCACTTCTCCAGATACTCAGATGTCACTCAAAACACTTCCTCACCTGAAGTTTTCTCCGGCAAAATTCAATAAAAAAGTAATTTTCTTTCATCGTCTCCCAATCGACATATCTGACATTAGCCAGCAATTGTGCATGTCCACTGACATTCTTTGTTTCATCCAGCTGCAGTGCAAATTTCCCACTCCCTTTTATTTTGTCCATTACAACGTCCTCTATATCTGCCGACATTTCTCCTATTTGTCTGCCAATTGTATTGTTTGAGAGAGGAACCTTGGATATTTCATTGGCAACTTTTGACCCAACATGGTCTCGACAATGGCTTTGCATGCTGGCAGGATAAGAGATTCGGCGTCTATGATTTTGCTACTAGTTCTGCGACCAGATAGCTAGCTTCTAATGCTTTTACTGACATTGTAGCAGTTTTCATCATGAAACTAGCTTGTTTGTTCATCCGGCTTCTCAACCGCATTAAATATTCACAGTCTTTTTTTTTTTGCAAGAGAGGGGTGTTTGATTGAAAGGTGCCTTTTTGATTTATTTGGCACCATAGCTTCGTTTGCCAGCTTTTGGCCACAAGTAAGACACAGTTTTATTGGTTTAGCGGGATCTCCGGTGAATGTAAACCCATAAGTCAGATATTCCTCACTGTAAGTCTGCTCACCACTTTGATTTCCTTTTTTTGGCCAGGGCAGCAAAAGTGAGGTGGTTCAGGGTCTTAGTCGGATGGCCTTTTAGAGGTTTTGGTCAGGAATGTATCCATTTTCATTGTTTCGTTTCAACTAGCCTACACTGCTGTTTTAGTTGAGTTTTACCGAGGAATGTTTCATTTTTCATGTTAGACAATGTGTGATTGGCCAATCACGTGAAGGAATTGTACAGTAGAATACATGATGCAGAAATATCGAGAAGGAATTTTAAATAGGCATTATAATAAACTGAATTGAAAACCAATTGTTATTTTCATATCCTGCGAGTTCACCCATTTTATATTATTAGGCTATCAGAAAAAAAGCAGTGAGTGGGTTTTCTCGCGGCACACCAAGGAAACTCTCACGGCACACGGTTTGGGAAACACTAGCCAATGTTGCATGACGTGACTATCACTCAAAAACCGCTTTGACACGACATCTGAAATTAATCCACGAAGATTGTTGTTGCCAATGATCCTGCCATTCTCACATTAAGATGGTGGGAGGTCAGCATCTGCGCCTTTAGTTTGTGAAGATGTTTCGCCTGGTGTGTCAAACACCAAAACATGTGGGTCTAGCGCATTTTTTAGGATTATTCGCCGTAGTCCGCAATTATTCCGTGAATGCTTACTAATGAGATTCTCACACGGAATTAAAATCCTTGTGCCTTGAAATTTCAGTTTGGCTTGCGTAAAGGTGAATTTCACCGCAAGTAACATGGAAAGCGATTATGACTTGCTTTGCTTTAGGCAACAAAGCCAGCCAATCAGCATCAAGTGCTTGCATTTCATAATGAGGTTGCCAGTTAAGCCGTAAAGGTCGCCAAATAGATGCAAAACAACGCATTCAAAATCCCCCACCCTGACATAGCTTTTTGAGAGTGGTTTTTAGGAAGCTTCTGAGGCATTCCAGACCGAAACAAAATTTTGTGGTGTATATGTCACTTCACTGAACAAGGATAAATACCCAGTTCAACCATTCTAGGTCACCTTTATCAATTTCCTGGATGCTGCCTCTGCAGAAGCATGCTTGAAGTCTACAATAGGTTCAATTTGTTTCATAAATTCCTCTATATCACTATCTTTGGTGGATCGACATGCATTCTCCACAAATATAATTAACCTCCGCCGAGGAGGTATATGTTTTCGGTGCCGTTTGTTTGTTGGTTTGTTTGTGTACAACATAACTCAAAAACTTATGGCCGGATTTTGACAAAATGTTCAGGGTAGGTGGATATTAACTCAAGGAAGAGGTGATACATTTTGGCATATCTAGACCAAAGTACTGCTGAGATATAAGCCAAAGAGCAAGATTTCAAGTCTCTCCAATGGGCCGGAGTTCCAATCGCCAAGCTTTTGGCTTTGCTGCCCCCTGGCGGAGGTTCTGCACTCTCTGAGTGCTTTTCTAGTTCTACATTGTTATTGCTTGGGTTTCCTTGCCCTACCACACGGAGCTTCTTTGCAAAGAAGGCAGGGTACCTAAAGCCTGGAGGAAGGTCCTGACACAACTAGATGTAGGAGGATCTGACTCATGCCACAGATGTGTCATCCTTCTTGCTCCCTGCAGTGGTTCCCCTGAGCTTGAAGGGATGCTTGTCAGTGTGGGAGTTGATTTCAGAGCTCCCTTTGCTGTAGGAGCTGGAATATTACCCAGCTGTACATTCTGTTGGCTGTCCATTGCGTGCACTATCAAGATCAGGTGCTGGCATCTGTGTTTCTGATAATCCCAATGGGGCTAGCCTTTTTTGGCAGTATCCCTGGACTGGTTGCTGCGACAGTGGAGTACATAAGCATCTTGAAGGGGGGGTGGGGGCTCAGAGCCTACCTTGGACTTGTGTAGATTTGCTACATCAGCCACCATGCAAGCCACCTGAGCAGTGTGACTGCTAGATACTTTGCTGACGTCACTCGTCCGTTTTTCCAGTGCTCCCAGTCAGTCTAGCATGGAAATAATGTAAAGTTGCTCAGGTGTAAATTTTGGGATGTACTTGAGGTCCAATGCACAAATGTCACAGTGTCTCACTGTTGCCTGTTTTGATCAACCAGTAATGCTAAATCCAGAATGTCATCCACTCCTTCTCCCAGATGGACCTTTCACCATTAAAGGGTTAGTTCGGATTTTTTGACATGAAGTTGGGTGAAATAGTCTTTAGCAGTGTAGTGCATGAGAGGTGTTTTTTTTCCGTTACTGTGTCCCGTGAGCGGAAGTATGTCCTTCCAAAGTTTTAAAGTAAATGGTTCTGGCTAGTTTGCTGGGGTCACAAAAATGAAAAGATTTGTTTCCCAAAACAGCATGTGTTTTCAAGAGTAATATATTTCTGTCAAAAAACCATGGTCAGTGACTAACTCTCACTTTGTAATCACTTGGCACTATTTTTCTCTATTTTCACTATTTATCACTGACTTTTTTGAGAAATTGAGAGAAAACTGGTGATAGAGTATTTAAGCTTTAGATATTGAAGGCTAATGATAATGGTGGATCAAATTTATTTTGGGAGGAAGTCATTTCAGTACAACTAGAAACCCAAAGTCCAAAGATGGGTCACACTAATTTTCTTCAAAAGCTAAAAACCTTTCTAGCTAGGTTTTTCCAGATCAAGGGAGACATGCATACGTACCTTTCCACTGACTACCAGATCTGGAGAAAAAATCTCTCTAAAGTACCATCAAGTATCCCAATGATTCACAGTCTAAGACAAATTAAACCGGGAAAGCCAACCAGTTAAATGTGCTGTTGTGTGTTCCAGGTTGCAATTAAGGTGATTGATAAGAAGAAGGCTCGGCAGGACTCATACGTGCTAAAGAACATGAAGAGGGAGCCACGAATCCACCAGATGATCCGGCATCCCAACATCGTGCAGCTTCTGGAGACTCTTGAGACCGAGAACTCATACTACATGGTGATGGAGCTATGTCTGGGTGGGGACCTGATGGACCGCATCTGCGAGAGGAAGCGGCTGGATGAGCGGGAGGTGCGCAAATACACTCGCCAGATCCTGTCCGCCGTGGAGCATTTGCACCGCCATGGCATTGTGCACAGGTAATTCGCTCCCTGCCATGGCAACCATGAAAGAGCCGGAAAAGATATGAGGAAGTTTTAGGATGCAATGTTTCTTGTACATTCCATTCGGGGGGGGAGCCCACCCTGAAAAAAACTGAATATTTATTTACGTTGTAGAACCCCACAAAGCCATACCAAGGACGGACATTGCAGAGGGCTGAAGGTTTCATGTGTTCTTCTTGGCTGGCGTTAATTCAAACAACTTCCTGGCTGGTGTGAATCACAATTGTTGGTGAAAATAACATTGAGACAGTTGATTCATTTGTTTATTTAGAAGTTTTGTTTAACTTCAATGGGAGACATAAGAAGATTATTGCTAAACAGGTTACCCAAGCAAGAAAAGCTTTATTTTGTATGTTATCGAGAGTTAAAACACTTAAATTGTTCGTCGATGTACAGCTTGACCTTTATGAGAAAATAGTTTCGCCAGTCCTCCTATATGGTTGTGAAGTATGGGGTTATGAAGACCTTGCCCAAATTGAAGTTTTCCATAGAAAAGTTTTGAAAAGCTTATTAAATGTTTCAAGTTCTACATCGAGTTGCATGGTTTATGGAGAAACAGGCTCTAGTGAGCTTATTAATATTGTTAAACAAAGGACTGTTGCACTCTGGTGTAGAATTATGACTGGCAACCGCAATAAATTGTCGTTCATCCTCTGTAAATTGCTGAAAGCCATGGATGCCGACCCAGAAAACCCATACCAGTGTAAGTGGATATCTATGGTCAAATGGACTCTGGACAGTGCTGGTTTTAGTAATTTGTGGATTAATTCTTTGGATGGTTTTACTAGTAAATATATAAAAAATGCCCTGGAACTCAGACTCTCTGATATGTTCAAGTAAGAGTGGCAAAGTCAAGTTTTTACTAATAAACAAAGTACCAATTACAGGATATTTAAACAGGAGTTGACCTTTGAAAATTTCTTTACCTTCTGGTCTATAAAGAGAAAGTCGCACTATGTAAATTTCGATGTAGAAACCACAGGTTACCTATAATGAAGAGTTATTTTTATGGTGCAAATGTTGACAAACAGGACATGGTGTGTCCCCTTTGTAGTTTAAATGAAGTTAGCGATGAATTTCATTATATATTTAAGTGTTCGTTTTTTAACATGGAAAGGCTGAGTCTCATAGGCTGGAAAGACAGTGAGGTGGGGAATGCACATTCCATGCTTAAGATTTTTAATTGTGCGCACATTTCAAAGTCTAAGAAATTGGTTAAATTTATAGATATTGTGATGAAACAGTTTGAATATTCACAAGTAATAACTTATGACATGTTACCCCCTACTGCGTTAACAAATATGACCAGAGGTAGACGACTAGTAATTCGTCCAAATAGACTCAACCTTTAGTAATCTGAACTACTGTTATAGGCTAGGAAGCATTGTCAATGGCTGTCCATATTAAAGAATGCATAGAGCTGTTGTCATGCCTGTATATATATATATGTGTTTAGCTTTTAGGTATTTTATGGTTACTTGGTTACAGTGTAAATTGCATGCATGTTAAGTTATTATGCAAATTATTTTTGTTATTATTGGCTTTGTTATACTCTGTATATCCAGAAATGTGGTTTTACTCTCTTACCCTTGAAAGGGCTAGGGTTAATAAACTTACTTACTTACTTACAATAAAATGGATATTTTTCTCCATCCAAAGATGGGGTGCAAAAACACAATCGTTACAATTAATCTGACTCCATAGTATATTTAGAATACCAAATTTAGTTATATCCTGACTCCAATGACTCCAAATTAGAATTAGAATTGATAGTTTGGGGACAGCATGCATGAATCTCAAGGCGGCTACGCCATCAGACTCGTCTGTGAAAACCATTGTCACTCAGCAAACGCCCCCCAGGGAAATAAACGCCGCCGCCGGATCTTACTTCGGTGATAGTCCTCGAGGATGGAAGAAATGACTGTGATCGCAGCATCTAGGGATACACAAAGTAGCACTGAGCATAAACATCTCACGAACCCAGGTGAATGTATCCCAAAGGGCCCCGTAAGGAGGTCAATCAAATACCGGCTTCTCAGCCCAGGAGTATTCTTTTAAGATAGAATCTCCAGGACTGGTAATACATCAACCCTTTAGGGGTAGACCGTAATTTGCAATCCAACTTAAAACACATCACTACCTACAGCATCAGCTAGCTAGTCTGGAATGGTAAGAAATCGCCCCCCCAAGTACCGGTCGTAACATGGCTTGAAAGAATGTACAAGTGTTGAGTCACGGAGACCACGCAAGCTCTAAGGAATAACAATAATTTAATCACCAGGTAGGCACAAACTTGGATCAAACAACTCAACGTTAAGCCAATTATAAGTTACACACAGTTTAGAAAGAGAGAATAAATTCGTACCTGGGAAAAATGGAGGCCGCCCCACGTGCCTGGGGAGAACTCAGATGCCATCCCTCCCCGCCTACCTGGATCCGCTACTTACGCGCAAACCCAAGCACGCGGAGCGAGGCAGCATGTGATTCTCCATAATTAAGACTACTCACCCTTCTGCACGTGAGATCTCGAAATGCGATCCTTTCCCAATGGCTAGAATCTATTGGTTTTAAGCCCAAAGCCCCACCCTTGATCGGGGGGGTCGAATTTGGGTTTTCCCCCATTTGGGGATGTAATAAACTTCCTAGCAGAGAGAGGAGACTAGGGTAATTACCCGCATAAAATCTAACCAATTTTCAGGAGTTTCCCATACAAGTTTTACTGCTGGCTCTGGATCGAGCTTCTCAGCCATATTTTCAGATTCTACAATGTTATTTACCAGAAATATTTGCATGTTTCATTTCGACTCAGTATGACAGATTTTACTGTGTTTTACTGTTATTTACGGTCACAATAGTTTCTATTTCACAAAGTTTCTGACCTCTCTGTATCTCTAATGGCGGGCATTTACCTATCCACACCTGCACAGACACCCACACAAAAACCATATTTTCTATGCCTGTGGGCATTAAAAAATTATGTTTGCTCTAAAATCCTATTTCTATGCCCTTTAGTGCTAAACCTTACCCTGTCCCTTACCTCTTCCCTAACTCTTATCCTAAAGCTAACCTTAATCCTAACTTCCAAACCCTCTAAAACAGCTAAACCTTTAACCTCAGTTCATAGCCTCACCTTAAAATATAGCCTAATTGTAATAGCTAGCCTTAACACTAGACCGAGACCTAACCATTATTCCAATAATAACCCAAAACCTAAACCTAGCTCAGGCCTCGACCTAGCGGTGATAAGGAGCACAGAAAAAGTTGCTGTGGTCCATGCTGAAAATATAAGGGCACTACGGCAAATGTGCCTGCATATAAGGGGCACCGCTGCAAAGTCTGCCGGTACTTTGGGGGCACAGCAGCAAATCAACCATGGAGCTTTAGGTCATCACTTCAGCTAATAAAAAGTAAAGTTCCGTAGTTTCAGATGTTCTTCACATAAAGTGACCAATCAGCGTGCGCCATGCAAATCGAAACCATTCTTGAAAGAAAACGTGTCCCGTATTTTTCCCAGCTTGCTGTCTTGGAAATTGGCTCAGTATTGCACCGGGACATCGTTTGGGCATTGCTATAATGCAAGTACAAGCAAAGGACATTCCAATTAAATGTTGGGTCATTGAAAAAAAATCATATTTAGCTATTTTGTCCATCTTCTGCCACCGGCGAAATTCAGACTTCTGCTGTCATTCCAACACTCACACTGACAACAGCGCTAGATACTGGCTATAAAGACCACTTTCCAAGCTTTATAAACACACAAAACACAACCTAAAAGAATTTCAGTACCTCCATAACTTCGTAAATTTGCCACACATTGTGCCTGCTGACTGTAATTTGGCATTTTTTTTCTGTTCCTTTCACCTGTCGGCATGGTGATCGGAATTAAAAATAGAGGAGATACATGAATTATTCAAGAATAATTCCGCGCCCACAATCGCAAGAAAAGGGCGAAAAAGTCAGTTTTTAAAACCAGTGGCGGTTCCTCGGCCGTAACAAAGGGAAGCCAAAACCTCGCCCTTCAAAGCTTAATGACTTAAACCTTTCGCAGTTTACTTTTCTTGATCAGCAGTTGCTCATACGAATTGGTAGAAGGAAAGTCAAATTTATTTTCGATAGCATTGACAAAATTATGAAGGGGTTTCTTTCACACATTTATACACAAATTTACACATCTAAATTACCATAGGCCTACGTCTTCATTAATTAGGGCAAGTAGGGCTGGCTCATAAACGAAATAGATTCCAAATTGATTAGTGAGGCTCATTAAGCAATAAGATGTGCAGCATCACATTCTTTGCTTTTATATGAAGATCATAGAAAACAGATTGTACTGGCTTCTTGCGAAAGAAGCCTTGCAAACTAATATATAAAGACATTGATAATTTGTGTCGCTTTGAAGGGCGAGGTTTTGGCATTCTACTGCTGTGAACTGGGGCTTTTATGGGCGGGCAGCACGGCAAACAGGTAGTGCGTTGTGAAATTCGAGCCATGGTAGCTCTAAACCCCCTTCATAATTCCCTAAGCCCAGAATTAAGCTTTTTCCTCATAGGTCCCCACAGCACTTGTTTTTTCATACTTTCCCATGTTTGTGAGGTCTTTTGGTCTCCATCAGTATATAAAAACCTGCACCCCACACACACACACACACTCAGAGCAAGTGTGTGTGTAACGTTAACACTATGTCCTATGCTGTAACAAGTTAGTTTCAAATTAAATTCTCATATTTGTTCAGTTATGCTTCACCTTAACTATGGCCATCAAAAAAATAATCATACTCAATTACATTTCTGTGTGATGTTGCCTGCATGTGAAATAGGATATTCCAAAGGGGAAAAAACATAAACCACCTGCATAGCCACAGGAGTGCAATGAGGAGCTTGTGCCATATAATTTCACACTAGTTGTTGTTAATGCCACTGTTATTAACATGGTTGCACTTGAGACCTTGGCTAGGCTATGCAGAAAAGGGAGGCACCCCCTCCTCTTTGCAGTGCAGCATATGGTAAAAAAATGTGCCCCTTGTTAAAAACAGAGACATTTCCTGTCATAAACAAAATACTTTTAAGTCTATGTTTTAGCTTTATAATTTTACGTTACAATGGCATATTTCTCCATTTAATAACCAGACGTGTTTCTCGATATATCGGCATCAGCAAACCATGTGGTAACTGGAAACTTTCCAGTCATTACACAATATAAACAAATCTTGTTAAAATCAGAAATTCTTGGGTTATGACAAGAAACTTTTCTTGCTTAACTTGATAAGTGGGTCTCCAGAGGCAAAAAGTTTTGGCGCCAAAGCTCCTAATTATGAACCCCCCCCCCCAGTAGGAAGGTGAGGGAGAGATGTTGTTTTTGGCCCGGTTTTAATCAGTGTTGGCATCTACTTTAGCATTCCCAAAGTGTTTCCAATCCATGACTCAAATCTGCTCAATATTTATTTGCCAAATTTTGTAGGTGCATCAATTGATGCCTTCTGGTACTTTGGGGTTTTGTGGGGGGGATATTTCTTTTTACGAGTAAAAACACACTCCAGTTTAACACTTTCACATCAGTCCTTGGACACCGTATTTTATTTAGTTTATTTAAGTCAATTGAGATCAATATGGCATTTACCACAATGACCTGACGCAGGTGAAAAATACAGCGCAAATAAAGGACTTCAAAACAAAATGACACACGTGGTAAAAAAATAAAATGGCAGGACATAGTCTACTTGAAAACATGACAGATGATCTGACAATAAAACTGTAATTAAAAGCATGTACCTTTGTCACAAAATACCTGTACCTGTGTGAGTTAGTTTGAAAAACCAGACAAAGAAATAAAGCTAATTTAAGAGCCCTGAGTAAGACAATCAAATTATGTGGAGCACTATATTGCAATGAAAAACTTGGGCCAGGCTTCAGGAAAAGTTAGTGGAATTAGCCTTATGGAGCGCCGGTTATGGACTGGTTCAGTGATGGTCATATGGAACCGAAGATGGAAAGTTGTTCCACCAAGAACTGTGGTATACCGTAGATAAATGAATGCTGGTGTGTGGAAATGGTAAATAAACCATGGAATTTGAGTTGCAGTTGTGGGTCTTGAAAGGGGAACCTGCAATGAAAAGTACTGCAGAGTCGTGTACTGTGGCCAGATAATTTAAAAGAGATTTTGTGGCTTTCTGTACGGAATGTCTCTGTAGTCTAGGATCAGTAAAATCCTCATCTTGACCTGGTTAATTTTAGCATTGAGAGTAAAAGATGCCTTGTTCCTGTTCAAGAAACCCAGACTTGTTTGTATCTTAGCCACCATCATATCAATGTGTTAGCCAAAAGACAAAGAAATGTCTAGCCAGAAACCAAAATATACAGGAAGTTTCATCATAAAGCGCAATATATTCATTTCAAGAATATTTTGAAGAATGCTAATTTCTGTCATCGGAACACAAAGCAGAGAAAAGTTTTCTCATTTGTTAATATGTCTTGCTAAATAAGTTATGACACTATATCATGATGCAATTACAACTAAAAATAATGAATTTTGTGAACTTTGTCGTGATTATTTTGCAAAACACAATATATCCATAGAATTTCAGTTTGATGTCAAATGCCTCTAAATTATTATCAAAGATGTTTACATTTCCATGTTTTTGTAATAATGAATGATACTCCTCCATGTCTAGTACACTGTCCTTTTTGTGAATCTGCTGCTCACGCTCAGCAGGCAGAAAACTATGACTTCTAATGAGAAACGCATTCTCGACGGATATACACTGAAGATCAAAATTAGTGAAGAAGCTAAAATTTCCTTCAAGTCAAGGTCACTGCGTAGTGCTATTTGAAATGATCCAAACAGGAGTAAAAAAGCAGCATTTTATGCATATTTCAGGAGTTACAGATATTCCAAAGCACAGTTTAAATTACTAAAATGGGATATTTGAAAAAGTAGACCGATCAAAATGAGAGAACATTATTATTTGAGATACCTCCCAGTTATTGGTGTCAATCTGACCCCTGGTGTTAATATCCTTAAAGGAGCAGTGTGTAGAATTTAGATTGATATTTTGGCAGAAATGGAATATAACATTCATAACTACTTTTTTTAGTAGTGTATAATCACGTGGAAACATTAATCTTTGAGTTTCATTTAGCTTAGAATAAGCCCTTTAAACCTACATGAGAGCGGGTCCACCTCCGTGGAGGCCGCTATGTTGCGCCGCCACTGCGCCACCCCCACTGACACAAGTTTTCGCAAGTTTTGCAGCCACCATTGGTTTTCTGAGAAAAGGAATGGTCAGTTGGTTGCAATCTATAATCTGACCACTAGATGGGTCTAAATCTTACAGACTGACCCTTTTATTATCTGACAAACCCTACTTAACTAGCAGCCTTACTTTCCTGGTGTCCACGAAAGACAAATGCGAGAGAGGACAGGATAATTCAGAGAATCTCAAAAGGCAATCTGTTCAACATTGCAGGATCTGTCTCGTGTCAGTGTCTTGACGTTTAAGAGCATGTGGACTGAAAACCCACTCTGCAGTGACCAAACAGTGCAGTGGGAAATGTGTTTTTATTTCGACCCAATTTTGACTCTGAATTGTGGGATAGGGCATTTTACCCGAATTCTCCACACATGGCTGCAGTCCGTTTGCCCCTCATAAAATATGTTCTTCATCGACAAATTTTAGCCTGTTTTGGGAGCGTGCAGCTTTCTATAAAAGAGACGGAATTCATGCCACTCTGCTTGGTTCACGGAAGCTAGCTGGGAGCATTTTATTCACAATGGACCTCACATGCAAATGACTATGCCAAGCGGTGCAGTGAAAGCACCTGAGGGTTATTACTTCTGGTTCACAGCTACAGGTAAACTTTGACGCAGTAGCTCCCTTGAACTTACCAGGTGATTCTCGTTTATTAGGTGCTAAATTATCACGTCTTCCTTGTTTGGTGAAAGATCATTCTTTAGTTGTGTTAAATTCAAGGATCCTCAAATGTGTCACATCTGCCAAAAATAAGTTGGCGGAGTTTCAGCAGTTGGTTTTCAGTAATTTCTTTGATTTTGTAGCAGTTTCAAATGATATTGGTTGATAGTGGTTGACAAATGATATTGGTAGTAGTGAAATCCTTTCTGAGTCGTTTACTGTGTATCGTAAAGATAGGGAACACCGATGAGGTGGAGGAGTATTGTTCCCGTGTTATTCAGCTAATCAGTCAGTAAAGAAAAAGGATTTAGAGTATGATGATTTTTAGAGTTTTTTTATGTGCTCAGGGATATCTTGACAAAGTATGATAAAATTTATAATAGAATGTGTTTAGTGCGTGATTTTAATGTACCGAATATTGATTGGGATCTTTGTTGTAGCAGACACGGCTGTAGTAATCGTGTTGCCAATAAGTTTTGGGATCTCATAAATGATTTAATCTATCACAATTTGTTCGGGGTGGTACACGTTAGCGGAAACACTCTTGATCTCATTCTTACCACCTGAAAAGATGTTTAACATAGAAATATGGCTTGATCATTTTGATTCTGATCATTTACCAGTTGTTTGTAGTATGAGGGTTAATAATCTGCTGCAAGCTGGTGCACCATGCATTGTTCATAACTAGGCTAAGGCTAATTTTGATAGCTTGAAGTTGAGTCGTAGACTCACTAGGACCTGTATCCGATTTTCTTGTGTCATTCGCAGGCTTCGAAGGATTCACTTGACATTGATTTGATGTGGTCAGAGTGGTGAGCTATATTATATTAGGGCCAGGATAGGTTTATCCCCACCAAGGTCATCAGTGACCATTGTCGACCTTGATGGAGTGATGGATGGATGGAGAGGTTAAACACCTTTCAAACAAAGTTCACTCTGCTCGCCGAAATTTAAGTCCAGAAATACAGTCTCAATTCAGCATAAATATTATTCATTAAGACATCAGTTATGGAAGCTGACACGTGATAAATACAGTATGTATGTTAATGGGCTTGGAAGTGTTGTGAATAAAAAAACTAAAACAGTTTTGGAATTTCTTTAAATCCTAAACAAAGTGCAAGTCATTACCTAAGAATGTCTTTGTTAATAATAACCATTTTGATGACAGCTGGTCAAAGGCTGACGCCTTTAATAAGTATTTCTCTTCCAACTTTTCTAAAGTTGAAACTCCTAATATTTTTCCAGACATTACTCGTTATGCAAAATCATGACTTGGAATACTTTAATATTCTACCTGATGATGTTTGTTCTGCAAATAGAAGGATTGATTTAGTCAAGGCCTGTGGCCCTGATGGAATATCACCTCGTGTATTGAGGCCTTATTCTAAAGAGCTTAGTTTTTCATTATCGCTCCTATTCAATATCTCATTGCAATTAGGTAAGTTACCATTTGATTGGAAATTAGCTAATGTGGTCCCTGTATTTAAGAAGGTCAAAGGTCATGGAGTGCTGTGTCTACAATAAAATCTCTCCTGTTCTAGGTCCTTTGATCTCCTCATGCCAGCATGGTTTCATGAACAAACGCTCGACGGCCACGCAGTTGACTCAAACTCTGCATCGTCTGAGTCATGTCTTTGACTCGGGTGGTCAAGTCGACATGGTTTATTTGGATTTTAGTGAAGTATTCGACACAGCGTTGCATGACTTACGTCTTTAAAAGCCCCGATCTTTTGGGATGGCAGGTTGCCTCTTACAGTAGCTTACCTCCTATCTTTCTAATAGGAAACAAAGGGTTGTTGTCAAGGGGATTGAGTCGTCTGTTTGTGATGTCACATCTGGCGTACCGCAAGGGTCTATTCTTGGTCCCTTATTATTGGTCTTGTTTATAAATGATTCATCCTCTGTTATTGATAAGAATACCTTTATGGATTTGTTTGCTGGTGAGGGTAAGATTTATAGAGTCATTTTAGGTCACAATGACAATTTGAGGTTACAAGAGGACATTGAGATACTATTTGAGTGGAGTGATACATGGCGCATGAGTTTTAACATTAACACAAGTGAATTTATTCAAGTCAGTAGGAAGTGTAGCCCTTCATGTTTTTATTACAATATGGATGAAAGGGTCCTCCATAAGGTAGTCAGTGTGAAGGATCTTGGTGTCATTTTCGATTCATCTTTGTCATGGGGCAAGCATATTGATACAATCACAAATAATGCTAATCAAACGTGGGGAGAATTTGTAGTGGAAAGGCAACCCTGGATGTATATGCTGGCCTTTATAAAGCATTGGTATGGAGCAAATTAGAATATTGCTCCACAGTGTGGGACACACATACTAAAAGAGACCTAGAGTCACTGGAAAGAGTTCAGAGACGTGTCACGCGGCATATCCTTGGCTCAGGTCAAACTTATGTTGACAGGTTAAATAAGCTAAATTTACTTCCTCTTTCATTTAGGAGAGAAATGGCTGATTTGTCTTTTTTTCACAATTGTTTGTCTAAAAAATTTGATTTAGACCTGAATACCTTCTTAAGTCCAGTAGTCCGAGGTGATGATCCACTCAAATTTAAAGGTCGGTTTATTTGATACGGAGCAGTATGGTGCTAGATATTTTAACAGGGCTTGCAGGCTATGGAGTGGTATTCCATTGCCTGTTAGGGCCACCTTCTCCTTGAAGTCTTTTAAAAATCAAGTATTTGAACTGTATCAATTAAGAGTTGATTCTGTTGATCTGTCCCATTCTTGTAACTTGGTTACTTATTGTCGCTGTTGCAGATGTAGGCCGACATAAATGTGACTTTTTTTTAGGTCATTATGCATTATGATTTCATGATTTTGGGAGCCACTGATACAGGTTTTGGATACAACTTGAACCTGAACTTATTACATATTGTGTCCATTTTTATTTCCCTGTTTTTAATTGTGTACTTTATGTTATGTTTAAATGCATTGTTGTACCCATAAACCTAAATAAATAAATGAGTACATAAATAAACCTCTCATTCGCAGAAAGAATCAAAAGGCTAGACGAATCTTTGCTGAGGAGCATGTTGTGTGGACTGAGGAGAACTGGTCCAAAGTTCAATTTAGTGATGAAAGCAAGTTTAATTTATTTGGGTCTGATGGGAAACATTATATTCGTCGTCAAACTGGGGAAGGACTGAAGCTGTAGCAAGCCCCACTGGCACTGTTAATGCATGCTCAGTGCCACCGGTTCCACATGGATTTACTAGCACTACCACCAGTACCATATGGACCTCCCCGGTGACTAAGGCTGTAGCAACCCCCACTGCCACCATTAATGCATGCTCAGTGCCACCAGTTCCACATGGATTTACTTGACATTACCACCCGTACCATATGGACCTCCCCGGTGACTAAGGCTGTAACGAGCGCCACTGGTACTGTTAATGCTCTGATTCCTAGGTCGCCCGCTCTACCTCCAGAGCCTTGCCTCCCCTACAATAGAACATAGATAACATTTCAAATGTTAAAAATGAGACATTTTCCTTTTTTTTCCAATAAATGAGCTCATTTCAAATTTTCTGGCTGCAACAGGTCTCAAAAAAGTTGGGACACAGGCAAAAAAAAAAAAAGGGCTGAAAAAGCAATTCATATATAAGAGAATCAGCTGAAAGAACATTTAGCATGTAATTACATTAACTGGCATCAGGTGTGTAACATGATTAGCTATAAAAGGGATGTCTTAAGAGAGGCTGAGTCTACACTATAGTAAACAGGCTCCTGTCCCAACTTTTTTGAGACCTGAAGCAGCCATCAAATTTGAAATGAGCATATTTTGTGGATACATTTGCCATGTTATCTCTGTTCTATTGTGAATAAAATACTGGCTGGTATGATTTGAAAGTCATTGTGTTTTGATTTTATTCACAATTGACACTTTGTCCCAACTTTTTCAGAATTGGGTTGAGGGAGTTCGCTATCCAAACCTTCTTGGCCCTATGTGGAAAAAGTAATTGCCCCCTAAAACCTAGTTACTGGTTATGCCACGCTCTGTGACAACAACTGCAATCATGCAATTACAATCATCAATTCACATCATTGTGGAGGAAATTTGGTCCACTCTTCTCAGCAGAATTGTTTTAATTCAGCCACATTGGAGGATTTTCGAGCAAGGCCTGTTTAAGGTCATGCCACAGTATCTCAATGGAATTTTAATCCACACTTTGACTAGGCCACTCTAAAACCTTAATTTTGTTATTTTTTTAAGCCATTCAGAAGGTGGACTTGTTGGTGTGTTTCTAATGATTGTCCTACAGCACAACCCAAGTGTGCTTGAGCTTGAGGTCACAAACTGATAGTCGGGCATTCTCCTTCAGGATTTACTGGTAGAGAGCAGATTTCATGGTTCCATCAATTATGGAAAGTTGTGCAGGTCCTAAAGCAGCAAAGCAGCCCCAGAGCAACAAAATCGCACCATGTTTGACTGTTGGTATGATGTTCTTTTTATGAGATGCTGTGTTAGTTTTACGCATGATGTAACGGGACGCACACCTCCCAAAAAGTTCAACTTTGGTCCAGTCAGTCCACAGAATATTTTCCCAAAAGTCTTTGTGATCATCAATATGTTTTTTGGCAAATGTGAGACGAGCTTTTGTGTTCTTTTTTGTCAGCGGTGTTTTAGCCTTGGAACTCTCCCATGGGTGCCATTTTGCCCAGTCTCTTTCTTATTGTTGAATCATGAACACTGACTTTAACTGATGCAAGTGAGGCCTGCAGTTCTTTAGATGTGGCTCTGGGTTCTTTTGTGACCTCCAGGATGAGTCGTCAATGCGCTCTTGGTGTAATTTTGGTAGGCCACTCCTGAGAATGTTCACCACTGTCCAATTTTTCTGCATTTGTGGATAGTGGCTCTCACTGTAGTTCGCTGGAGTCCCAAAGCCTTAGAAATGGCTTTGTAACCCTTTCCAGACTGTCAGATGTTAATGACTTTGTTTCCCATGTGTTCTTGACTTCCTTTAGATTGCGACATGATGTGTAGCTTTTTGAGATCTTTTAGCCTACTTCACTTTGTCAGACAGGTTCTCATTAAGTGATTTCTTGATTCAACAGGTCTGGCAGGAATGAGGCCTGGGTGTGGCAAGTGAAATTGAACTCAAAAAATGTGGTTAATCCCAGTTAATTCATGATTTAAGAAGGGGGGGGGCATTACTTTTTGGGTTAGTAGTGGCCTGGCCCCTATTAACGCAAATGTCGCTGAGTTAGTAACTGACTGACTGAGTGACTGGCTGCCTGAGTGGTCAAGTTCAACAATTGGCTGGCTGGCGGGGGAGAAGTACAGCGATTGGTCAACAGTCAGGGAGGAACTTAAACGATTGGTTGGCTGATGATTGGCTGGCTAGCTGTTGACTTCACTCCTATTTACTGGTACAAGGGCGCGGGAAGGCCCTCCCTCCCTTTGGAGCTTTTCCTGGTGGCGGCTGCAGGATTATAGCATTCTCAATGTAACAGTAAACAGGAAAAATTAAGACAGAAAAATAAAAACATGAGTTGGGTTAAAACTGTTTCGTACAATCTATGCCTAAAACTGCTGTTTAAAAAATCTGGGTCAAAATATTTTTACATTTTTAATTATGTATTGAGAGAACGCTTTCTCAAGGAAGCGGAAGGCACTGACACAAATGCAATGGGAAGCAAAAAAACGGCAAAAGACAGCAAGAAAAGTGGGATGTATGTTTTTCTGCATGAAAACTAAATTTTGTTCGTTTTGGTTTAAGAGTTTCCTTGTTCTCAACTTGCGCTGATCAGCCATATCATTACAACCAGGAGCGAGAGTAGGGAACATGATTGAATTTTGTCCTCGACACTTCCCGGTGTCCTGGAAAATATGTTGAATTGTGCATTAGTTTGCTAGCCAGCTTGTCAACTGGCTAGCGTTCACTACAATGGATGTGGTTACCCTACACATAACCCATAAAATAAACACACAAGAAAAAAATCAATGATTTATCACTAATACTGAAATAGCGAGCTAGTTAGCAACGTTACTAGCAAGCTAAAGTGATAACGATCAATATAATGCTATAGCTAGCTAGGTAGATAGCGAACTGGTAAGCGGGTTAAAAGGCTAAACTTCGCTAACACTGAAATAGCGAGCTAAAAGTCTTGAAACAAACAATCTAACAAGTCAGTTGAGCGCAGAGTAGTAGGTTGCTAGGCCAAGCGTGCAGGGATATTTTGTGCTGCGGTCTGCCTCACAATAGTCTGCCTCACAATACACTGAGTTACACTGATTTTATACTGGCATGGAATGCGGCTCAGCCAATCACATTCAAGGATGGGAAGCACCCGTTTTATAATCAGTAACATGGCCGGTGCCCATAAATGCTATTACCACACGTAGAGGCACTAAAAAATAAAGCCAGATTTTCTTGACTGGATGTAAGCTTGACAATTATATGTACCTGAACTAGCTGCTACCCACTTCGTAGCCCATTATTTTGACGCTTTTAGATTGCATGAGGGAGAGAAGCCGTGTCTTCAATTTCCATTTGATTATTCTTGAATTGGAAAACGCTTTAATGAAGGGAAACCATGTAGAATCAGCCAGGACTAATTTTTGTCAATAATTGCCGCCAGCCCTGCGAGTGTTCAACTGTGAAATTTGAATTTTGGAGCTTTCAAGTTCGACTAATCAGAATGCTGCATTCGTGGACGAACGCGGTGCCCTCTCAAACGCCTGGCTATCGTGCAGGCTCTCTTATCTCTCTTATTACCTTGGCCCCATCGCAAACAAGATAGCCTGCTCGCAGGTTACCTCAACGCACGTTCGTAAGGACACTGCGGCTTCTAGCGGTGCAACTGGATATTGCTACGCGCATCAGGTTATATAAGTTTACCCGCTACCTGGAGTGAAATTGCCATTTTTTTGCGTGCATGACCGTTTTTCAAAAATCGGGTGACGTCAAGTCCTTCCTGGTGTCCAAGTGGATATTCACACCAAATTTGGTGATAATCGTTTGAGAAATGTAGGAGAAAAACGTGTACATACACACAGACATCGACCTCAAATATATTATGGATGTTTCTCTTGGTACGACAATATCAAGGGAAGCCAAAATTCCAACCAATATTGGGAGAGCTTGAAAATTGAATTCTTTTGAGTGAAGATTTTGGATTAATTCATTACTTGCATACTTGTCATCCCTGCAATACTCTGTGTATTACTTGTGCATTTTCATTGTAGCCTATCAATGGTTTCTTGGTCATTTCCTCGCTACTATGACTATAGCTGGACTATTTACGTGCAAGGTGGAAGTGGCGCCGGCTCTATTTTGTTTCAGTATTATCAAGAATACTGGTATGATGCCCCGAATGGTTTCCAAATGAACTTCCCTTGTGCGTTCAAGAGTTGGTTAGCTTGAATGGAAGCAGTTATGGTGGCCGCTTTGATTGTATCTATGAGAGCGACCGACACCAATAAAAACAATTGTCACGGTCACGTTTGTCTAGGGATATGATTTCACTTATAAAAGAAGGCAGGCTGGCCTGGACTGGTGAATCTGGAAGGAAAGCCGGGACTTACTGCCCCTCGCTACGGCACCGTAGCATTCCAGGACCAGCTCAAGCTGCCGCTCCACCGGCGTATAGCTCCGCGTCGGTTAGTTCTTGAGTTCAATATAGTGGTCTTCTCTCTTTAAGCACGGCAGTAGTGGGTGACAAAATAAAGAATACGGCGCATACTGGTTGGCGCATTCAGCACTTGGCGGCCAACCCATATACTTGCGCCTAGTCTTGTTCACACAGGGCCAGATAGGTTTGGATAGCTTTTTTCCCTTAATAAATTAAATCATCATTTGAAAACTGAATTTTGTATTTACTCAGGTTATGTTTCAGGAAGGGGGTAAATATATTTTCACAGCACTGTGTGTGTATATACAGCGCCCTTCATAATTATTGGCATCCCTGGTTAAGATGTGTTCTTTAGCTTCTAATAAATTCAGTTTTTTTCTAAATAATATAGGACCACAATGAAAAAAAGAGGAAAATCCAACCTTTGATTCAAGTGCATTTATTCAGTGGGAAAAAAAATCCCATATTAAGAAATACTTCTTTTCCATCAAATCATGTGTCCCACAATTTTAGCACCCCTGATGTTAATACTTTGTACAACCCCCTTTTGCCAACAAAACAGCACCTAATCTTCTCCTATAATGTTTCACAAGATGGGTGAATACAGACAGAGGGATCTTTGACCATTCCTCTTTGCACAATCTCTCTAAATCATCCAGCGACCTAGGTCCACTCCTCTGCACTCTCCTCTTCAGCTCGCTCCACAGATTTTCTTTGGGATGTAGGTCTGGGGACTGAGATGGCAATGGGAGGAGCTTGATTCTGTGTCTGTTGAATCATTTCTGTGTAGATTTGGCCACATGTTTAGGGTCATTATCTTGCTGAAAGACCCAGTGACAACCCATCTTCAGCTTTCGGGCAGAAGCCACCAGATTTTGATTTAAAATATCCTGGTATTTCAAAGCGTTCATGATGCCATGCACTCTAACAAGGTTCCCAGGGCCTCTGGAAGAGAAACAGGCCCACAGCATCACCGATCCTCCCCCATACTTCACAGTGGCCATGAGATGCTTTTCTGCATACTCATCTTTAGTGTTCCGCCAGACCCACTTTGAGTGTTTGTTGCCAAAAAGCTCTATCTTTTTCTCATCTGACCAAAGCATATGGTCCCAATTGAAGTCTCAGTACCGCTTAGTGAACTCCAGTCATTTGCGTTCATGATTGTAAGTGAGAAAAGGTTTTTTCCGTGCATGCCTCCCAAATATCTTGTTGGCATGTCAATGGCGCCTGATGGTTGTTTTGGAGACTTTGTGACCCCAAGATGCTACCATTTGTTGCAATTCTTTAACAGTGAGGTTTGGAGAACTGTTTATTTCTCTAACAATCCTCCTCACTGTGCATGGTGGCAAATTAACCTTGCGTCCTGGTCCAGGCTTGTTTACCACTGTTCCAGTTGTTTTAAAATTCCTAATGACTCCTCTGACAGTAGATTTGGGCAGGTGCATGTGAGTGGCTATTTTCTTGTAGCCATGCCTGACTTGTGAATGTCTACACACATCTGTCTTACTTGAATGGTGTGTCCGTTTGTCTTTCCCATGTTGAAGAGTGGATAAGAGAAATGGCCTCTGTGTCACGTCATATTTATACCCCAGGGAAACAGGAATTGAAGAATTACTAATTAAATGTTCCTAGATACTCTGATTGACTTTGTAAACTACTGTAGAAATGACAGAAATACTTCAATTATATTTATTTCCTAGGAATTGTTAGGGGTCCCTATAATTGTGGAACAGGTGATTTTATGAAAAATAATCATTCCTTAGTAAGGGATTCTTTTTCCCCTTAAAATTGGCTTGAGTCGAAGGTCACATTTTTTTTACAATTTTCAGTGTGAGAGTATGCTTCTGCAATAAAAATTGAATTTATTTTAAGGCTTTTAACACATCTTCACCAGGAGTGCCAATAATTAGGGAGAGTGCTATATATATATATATATATATATATAGAAAACATCTAGTTTAGATGTGAAGCCTGTTTGGGGCTCAACAGTAGGCTACTTGGCTATCGTTAGGCCTTACGGGGCCCTAGTATTTGAACAGTGACTGCCGCCAAGTGCAATTTTGTTTTTTGTTGCTAAAAGTTCATAACAGGAACTTTAAGTTCAAATGCTGTAACATGTTTTTGAATTCACCCTCAAAGTTTTGAGAAACCTGGTCCTGGAAAGACCTCTTTTTACCCTTTAATGAGTCGTGACCCTTTTTGGACCCCTTTTTCTCCCAACTTTGAGGGTGTCCCACTGACATCACAGTACAAACCTATCAGAAACCTCCCAAATGAACAATGCCTGAAATAAAATTTGTGGGATACCCTCAAAGTTTCAAAATAATGAGAGGCCTAATTTAAGCCATTTTCAGCCCAGATCGTTTTGAACGGTCCCTATTGGCCAACTTTGTCCCAGTAAAATAACAGTATTATTGTATTGTACCCTCCATGTAGTCTCCATATCAAGAAACTAAGAACTGGGACACCCTCGGAGTTATGAATTAGAGGGGTTGGAACTTGTAACTTTTTTGTTACTGCCCCAGGGGATCCAAAATAGGGGGCGCTGTTACTTAGGTTATAACAGGTCAACCATGGAACGGTTTGGGTTTTGACATTTGGGTACCATAACCATCCCACAAAAAAAATTTCAGCCCAATCCTGGGGGTCAACAATCCAATGTGTCTGATTTTGTCCTCTCCGTAGAAAAATTGATTCTTAAACACAGCAGATGCGTGATTGATGGAAGGATTTGAAGGGCATGTAATCAAGCTGATAATATTTTACACTGTATATGCACAATTTATCTACAGCATGTGCCTCTCCTGTACTTTATATTTTTACAAAATTCAATCTTGGTAAAATTCTGTAGGCCTTTACATTCAACTAGTAGGCCTATCCACATGAACAATGAAAATGAGGTCCAGATACGACTAATTAAATTCTGCATGCGACAGACAGAGCACGGTTCTTCAATGGAAACGTATATGGAAGTGGGGAACACTTTTTGTTATATTGTATATTATTGATTGTATATTATTTGCGTATTCACGTACGCAAAAGCATTCAAGGAATAGACAACGGAATTTCAAAATACAGTTTGGAAGAAAGATTATGTCATAAACTAACGATTCATGCGAATGTTAGAACATACCTGTATAAATTCATCCTAAGCTATCCATCTCTGAAAGTCAGTTCTGAAGCAGAATTGACGATTTCATAGATTCCGCCATTGAAAATATTTCTACTAATCAGAAGAATCCTCGCGGAGATGCTTTGACGTCACATGGGCGCAGCACGTTGAAGCTATACATGGCGAGTGAGACTGCACAAGCATTGGGATAGTTGTTAAATTACTCACTGTTGTCACCATTTTTCTGTGCCAAAGGACATTGTTATTCACAAACAGACCGTACTATTTGTGAAAATATTCAAGAAGGCTGTTTGTAGGCCGAGAGAGAGAGCACAATATGCCTGCGTGTACAGCATTTGGGTGTACATGCAGGACTGGTTCAGGTCAGCAGCCTGACCGCATGTTCTATGCTGCTGTGCAAAGGCAAAACACCGTAACATCACATTTGGTCGAAAATAAGTTCTTGTCATTTTGCGGGTATTGAAGACCTCCTTTATCGTTTGGAAGAATATTTTGAGTCAATTTGATTGTTTTTATGAAAAAAATCAAGGTCTGTGTCAACAGTAACTCCAAAAATCCCCACCGAAACCATGACAGAACGCTGTAAGTGCAGTTACTGTGCTTAGCCTTTGTTTCGGGATGCTGACGTTGAGTTAAGCTACTCTGACTTAGCCGCGCCTCAAACCATCGTTACTGTACAGCCCTGAAGTTACGGTTACTGATTGTCGGTGCAGGCTTCATCTCACTCACACACCTCGCTGTCACCTAGCCTGCCTTGCTGTGATTCTGCTCTGTCTGCCATGCTTAGGATTGCATCTTGTTTGTATTTTGATTTTGTCTTGCCTGACCATGCCTTGAATTGTGTATTGTGATTTGGTTGCCTGATTAGGTTCTTGTATTGTCTAGTTTAGTTCTGCCATGTTTTGTATTTTGCCTTTTCCCACATTACCGTTATCATTCCGGTCCATGTTTTTGATTTTGCCATGCATTGCACTTTGTCTCCCCCTGTCTGGTCTCTTGTCTTGTTATTGCTCACAGCCCCGGTATTGCGTGCCACTCTTTCAGGTGATTTCATGGTTTCTGGATTTCAACCATTCCTTCCATTCTCATTTACTTCCTTCGCCTTGCTTTTTTTTTTTTTTTTGACTTTATTAGTACCCAAAGGTAGATTTGGTTTGCAGTCAAGTGATCTCTGCTCATACAAAGCATTTAAACATTTAGGACACACATGACATACAGGTATTTCACACTGAACATAAGACAATACCAAAAGTACTGCATCCTATTTAAGAGACATGGTGTCACATGACATAACAGGGATAGAAATGATAGCAGATGAATAAATATATAAAAATAACATAGTTATATGACTGATAAATATATGGTAAAATGAGGCAAGGCAAATATGGTAAAAACAATAAAAACATGGTAAAATATACTAAAATATGCCATCACAGTCTATGTTTAGAGGCTATGTTGTTAATTTCTCTTATAGCAGAGGGGACAAAGCTTCTGAAACGTTTGTCTTACAGGCAGGTTGGCTGTATCAGTGACCAGAGGGTAGGAGCTGGAATTCTTCATGTAGTGGGTGGGAGCCATCTTGTAATATGGAATCAGCTATCCTCTGTAATTGTCTGTTGTATAGGGATTCAGGGCTAAGCTGTGGCTCTCAGATGAGTCTGCTAGACCATTTAACTATTTGGTTGAGTGAATTTTTGTTTTTCAGAGATAGGTTGTTGAACCAGCACACCATTACACACCATATTACTAACCCGTACTAACAGTTTGTTGTTTTGTTAAAACTACTAACCCAGACTAACATTGTATATAATACTAACTTACTAACGAGCACTTGGGATTGTATAGCTGCACCGTACTAATTGACTAACAAGCTCTCAGCACTCGCCCTGTTCTATTCTCTGCCTCTTGTCTTTAACTAATCTTCTCTGCTGCGTTTCAGTGGATCCTCCACACCTGCTCACGCTGTCCTTTCTCTCATTATCTATGCACGTTAGAACTCCTTAATCGGAGCCGTATTTCTGTCTATAGGTTGTCTTGTGATCCCTGTCCTTGGCTTTTGCCTATTTCATGTGATTAGGTTCTCTCCCATGTTTGTAATCAGTTCTGACTTCCTGCACCTGTGTTCTGTGTAGCACGTGATTTCCCGTATGTGTATATTAGGAGTCTTCTCACAGCATTTTCTTGTCAGAATGTTTCTCTCAGTTTGCCTGTGCCAAGCTTGTCTTCGCCTTGTACTCTCAGTGATTCTATTTCTGACTGGACCAACCCTGATTATGATTTTTGGCTCTGTTTTGGATTTCTGTTGCATCTGTGTTTTGAACCCTTTTCTGTCTGATCACGAGTACTGTGTTTGCTGCCCTGGTTTTTCGACTCAGATTTTGCCCAACTGGATTGTGATTTTTGCATTGTGGACTTTGTACCTTTGCCTTCTGCCCTGCGGGGGATTCCCTCCCTCGCTTAATAAATCCTCATCTACTGCACTGCTTGGTTCTCGCGTCTGGTTCCTGAGCGTATCATCACATGCCTGTCATCAGGCCCATAAACAATTATATGCTCATCCTACCTTTTTTGTAAACTGATAAATTCCATGCCAGCCTCATCTGGAATTTTTTCCACGATAATCCACAAGCGTTAGAGTAAATATTCCTTAGATGCTGCAGGCGAGCAGACCAATTCTTTATGATCAAAACGAGTCTGCAAGCTAGGCTACCCAACGTTCACTGTTGGTTGTAAAGCAAACCGTTAAAAAAGATTCCCGCTATGAAACTTTTTTTAGTCTATTGTAAAATGTCTAGCAGGAAAATCCAATTCCATCATCATACATATCTGCTATGTCAGGCACATCATCAGCGATGTTTCCACAATAATCCGCTGTTAGAGCAGTTCCTTGGATGCAGGCGAGCAGACCACTCCTTTATTATCATCAAGTCCGCAAGGAAGTCCTACCTTCCGTCCATAGTTTGTTGCAAAGCAAATCGAACATGCATTCCGCTTGTAAAACCCTTTCTTTGGTTGATTGTGTCTGAGTTAACCCATTTAAACCGGGACAGCATGTGCGCATTTTAACCTTTCAAACCAGGGACGCTGTTACGTATTTCTACCCTTCAGGCCGGAAAAGCGGATACATCATTTTGTTGTTTTCATTACTTTTCCGACCATTTACGGGGTCATAGCTGTTCTTTTACTGGCACTTTATACTAGGGCAGATACCATAGTAACACTTGAAGACACTTCATTTTTTATAAATTTATGTTTATTTTTATTTTATTTGAACGGACACTTTATCATGCCTGCCACCCAGTAGCAGAGCTACAGGGGGGGCAAAGGCACGTCCCTTTTAGTCCTAGATCTCAATCATTTTCCTTTATTGATGTCTTTTCCAATTATCGTCATTAGCAAATGAAGACACAGTTTCTCACCGTATGCGATCTAACTGCGATGAAATCAAGGGATCAATTTACTGCAGAAAAATAATTTACTTATTAATTGGCCAATGCTTCCCGTGATTGAACTGGTCCGTGTTCCAATGAAACGCGGACATTTAGTGGCACAGTGGCACTCGGGAGTTAAATAGCCTAGGTTATAACAAGCGTGCGGCTCAAGCCATTTGCGTGAGAGTCGACAGGTAGGCTATGCAATTTTGAATAACGTTTGTAGATTTAATTACAGCAAATGCGCGTCCAGAGGAATGATTGTCATCTTACCTACCGGTAATTGGGGAGAACAAGCAGCACCTGTTAAGGGCGGAGCACTCTCGGAGTGAACCTTTTGTTAATCATGAAGATGACTGAGAACAGGTCAGGATTTATAATTGTTTTAAACGGCTTTTTGGTGCAACCCAATTCTCTGTTCGGCCACTGTGCTGAATTTAACCTGCGATTTAATCGCTGTTGATTGCATGTGGAGAGAAACTGTGTCTTCAGTTGCAAATTACAATAATTGGAAAAGACGTCAATAAAGGAAAATGATTGCGATATAGCCAGGACTAAAAGGGACGTGTCTTCGCCCCCCCCTGTCGCCACTGCTGCCACCTGTTCCAGAGAAAGAAAAAATGTTTGTTATTCTCTAGAGCAGAGCTTATACTTTTATTTATTAGGCCTCTTTATTCCATTTGAGTTGTGCATGTTATGTGGATAGAGATTTGTTATTTATTTTATTAGTTTTATTATATTTTATAGTTTGTTACAGTTTGTTCAGTGTTATAAGTATTGCAATGAAGATTTGCACAAATAAAAAACATTATGAAAGCCACAGGTGTAAGCTCTCAAATACTTTTTGAATTTTGTTTCTATCTGCTACAGAGGCTGAGATATCAGCTTTTTACTAGACGTTGACACCTGGGTGCTGTTTTCCAGAAAACCTCAGGTTTTAAGGGTTCTTTTCAAAATTGCCCATAAGTTTTCATAGGCGTTTTTTGAATAGGCCTCAGGCCTAAATGGGTTAAGCTGCTTTCACATTGGACACGAAACGAAATTTTCGCATGACAGTTTACATTCAAAGTCAAATGCAAAGATGCAAGTATTGAATTTATGCAAGTTCACAGTAGAAGAACAGATGCGCCAACAGAAGAGTAATGTTTTACTGATTCTCCCTCGTGCTCGTGTGACGTCACACATTGCCCTTCTGGGAGGCAAAACAGCAGCTCAGTCGTGGCCTTCAGACTGCCACACAAAAACGCTCACTACTCTTTCATAAATAGTCAAGTATGCCTGAAATTTTTCTCATCGGCTCTCAATATTATAAGCTACCTATGTATATACTTAAATTCTGTTGTCTATTCCTTTGAAGCAAACTAATGTACATTTACAGTAACAGTTCAGGGGTACAGTTCCCAAAAGCTTAGTTTGAACGAGGCTGTGGAAGTACTTAAAAGAGTTCGCTAGCTAGTAAATTCTGAGAATTCCAAAATATGACGAAAAACTTCACAAGCATTCGAAGAGCATATTGAATGCAAGATCGATAGCTCGGATATGGCATCGACTGTCTAAAATGGCATCGACCATTCAGTGATGTGGCATTGACTGTTTCAAATGGCAATGACCGTTTACAAGAGTGCAAATTGCACCACCGAAACCCGATCTAGAATTTTCTTCAATATCGGGGCCGATACCGATACCAATATCGGATTGGTGCATCCCTAATGAGAAACCTTATTGCAGACTCAGAGGCCAGGGCCAGTAGGAAGCAATGTCTCATTGTCAAAATCACCTAACCTGCCAAAGAGAAATGTAAATGTATTCTTCTGTCAATATAGTGTAATACTTTTTAAATTCAGTTTGTAATTGAAACAGTAATTGTCTTTAAAACAATTTCTTCATTTTTTTTTTAGAGATCTGAAAATTGAAAACTTCCTCTTGGATGAGAGCAACAACATCAAGATTGTTGGTAGGTGTTGGTGGTTTTAATTTTTGTAATCCTGAATTTTACAATTTTTATACATATGAATATGTAATTTTGCTGAAGCAATGGTCATAAAAGGAAATTGAAAGGAAATGGTGTAATTGCACTCCTCTGTAGATCAAATATTTTACTCTGAGACCACACTTTCTTTTTGTTTAATTTATGGGCACACAGATGTGGGAAGACACAACAGTGAAAAGAAAAAATAGAAGTGGAATTTTTAAAAAAACCCGGCCACTTATCAGTCAGAACACGTGGAAAAAAAAACTTTTAAATTGAAGGTGAAGCCAATGAAAAAAAGTGTAGAGATTGTGTCAAAACTGCTTGCTTTTTTCAAAATTTCATATTAACATGACATTAACTCTGACAGTGGATGGAAAATCAATACACCCCCTGAAAATTTATTCAGATTTACTTAACACATAGCCTGCAATTCAAAGTTCAATTAATCTATGTGTTTTTCCGACAAATTTACATACAGTACTTAACCTTTTCAAATTGATAATTAAAAAATTCATTGTTTTTTACATTAAAAATTAACAGTTGCAATAATTTGATTTTGGTCAGGGAAAAACAAGTCCCATTATTTTTATTTTATCATTATAGATCTCCAAAAAATACAACAATGAGAGATGAAATGCTGAGTTTGGGATGTGGTGATGTTGAACAAGGATTTTTTGTTAAGTGTGATGAGTCTGCTTGCCGTCATGGGGTGTGTAGGCACTCGTGTAATTTCTTGAAACATACACACCTGAAGTTGCTTAAACCATATAAAACGCCCGGGAAGAAGCCTGAATTTAGATTTCGCTAATTGCTGGTGCTCTGCCCTTCCCTAAATTGCTACCGTGTACTTGGTCTAACTAACAATCAAGCAATTACAGTAGCCTATAACGATTAAGATGTGATGGTGAAAAGCAGACAAACCTAACTAGGCTACAGTGTTAGATTGAAAGAGGGCCAGTTTGAATTATTAGAAAAAGTCTTCCTCTTCCGCAAAAGCATGAAACGTGAATGTGAGATATAAATAATCAGTCGCACGAAATCGCGTGGCAATGACAATCGCGTTCATGCAAATTTGCTGTTCTATGGCCATTTAAATTTAGAAATGCATCAATCAGACATGCTGTCTAAACAGCTCAATTCTTTCAACTTGGAGAGTAAACGAATCCACCATTTGATTGCCAATGAAGCAAAGTATATGGGAACAGATTTACTTTCCAGAGAGTTACCCGAATGGTTAATAGGAGGCGATTCTGTAGTCCTTTACTTGGCTCCGTGCAGCATGTGGCCGAAAAATAATGATATCAGTCAAGTTTTTTCCTGGAATGATTTCCCATGCCCTATGATGTTTGGCACTTCCGTTCAACCGGCGTTGGGTTTAATGAAGGAAAAGGGAACGCTCGAATGTTCGCCCCATGGCAGCAGGTGGTGGTAGGCTCTACGCCTTAAAAAATTGCGGTTCACAATAGGCCTTTTGCAGTAAGCGGGTCACGTGACCATTCTCCCATAGCAACAAGTCTCTGGTGGGCAAACAACGCTAAGTGCTTGACTGACCAAGAGTGGAATACCTACAATATAGAGGCTGTTTGTGTAATTATTCTTTAAGTTCGCGACTTCTCCTTCCAGATATAGCTAGAGGAAGCATTGATTATTAGTTGTAGCTAATTTTTGAGACGAAAGAACGAGTGAAGGCGAGTTATCAAGGCCGATTGCTTTGCATTCGGTGGACGCGACATGCTAACATTGCGGCGTTCTCAGGTATGTTTACTACCATTTAAACACTCGTGTTTATACCGCTAATCGTCCTGCATTTTGTAGAGCTTCAGGATTTTATTTGTAGAGTCACTAGACTTTCTAGTTTCAGCCATAAAAGCGAATATTTTTGCAATCAGATCGTTTCGCGACCAAAGATACTGTGTTAGTTTACATGTGCGAAGTGCGCCATAAAGATGTCATTAGTCTTATTTTCACTATTACAGAGCTAGATAAAACGAAATAATAAATAACTAGGTTTTAGTCCTTTGTTTTGTCAAGTTTGTCACTGTTATGGCGCACTTCGCAAATGTAAACTAACACAGTATCTTTGGTCACACGATCTGATCGCAAAAATATTCGCTTTTAACTAAGCTAAACTAAACTACTTAACTAAACTAAAACTAATTGGAATACCGTTGGCTCACTGTAGCTTAAGTGGCTGCTACAGAGGATAATTTTTTTCTGTCACAAGAGATCATTTTTTCAAATTGCTGGATCAATACTATGGGCAAGGATATTGACCAGTTTGCTTAGCTGAGGTGTTTAATTCATGCAGCTCTTGAAAAACGGGGATTGGAGTGAACTTCTCCATATTCATAGTCAAACTCTGCTTGCTGGTGAATATTCAATAACTGAATATGTCATATAGTGATTGAGTATTGTAACTCCGTGCTTAAATTTGCAGCTCCATGTCCGCGGGCGAACACATCTGCAGAAAGGGGTCAAGAAAGTGACTCTGCACGGCCAGGAGAATCGTTCATCCAGAAATGCTGCAGTTGGCTTCTTTTTTAGAAAGTGACCTTGCTTGAAGTCACTAGATTTACAAGTACCATCAATACCAAATTTGAGGTCTTTCCAAGAAATTTCAGTTGCTCCCTTACGGAACTGAAATTCATACTTGTGCGTGAAAGATGTACTGCTGACTTCTGACTCAAATCTGTAGAAATCAGAATAGGCCATTTTGATGCAAATGCCTCCGCTGTTTATTGCAGAAAAAAAGTCCGGGAAATCATACACATTTTTTCTTTTTCTGAACTCAGATTCCACTTGGTGGTGGAAGGAATCTGCTGCCATGTATGTGTGGCCTGCTTCAAAGTACTTGATTGTATTAGTTTCTGGTCCATACAGAGTATTTACAAAGTAGGCTATGGATGTGTACAGAGTCCAGTCCTTGTTCTGTCCAGAAAAATTGTCTGCCCAATACGAGAAATTTTACAAAACATGAAGTAATATCCTCATCATTTCGGCCCGATATGGCCTCATGCCACACGAGTCCAAATGGCTTTTGCCTTCCACCCACGGGGGCAAGTGTTTCATGAAACGAGACACCTTGTGAATAGGCAGGTCTTGACTCCTTCCATAATAGGTAGCATTACAACCATCTGGATATCAATTAAGAGAAGGTCGGATCCCCTGTTCATTGCGATCCTTATCATGTAGTGACCTCATTAGTCCATAGTTGTTGTGATTTTTTTTGTCCTTACACATGGCAGTAGGGCTCTCATCTTGATCATTCACATGGTGGTCCATTTATAGGCATTGTTCACACGGTTCTTTCCCCAGTTTCACAAAACCAGTGTTCGTGGCCGTTAGTTCTTTTCTGTAAGTCTCTTGACCGCAGACAGCCTGATGTTTCCTGGAAATCTGTGAACATTTTGATCAATGATAAGTCTGTAGGCAAGTATAACCAGAAGGGACCTTGTTCCCTGCGGGAGTGGCTAATTGCAGGGTGGAGTGACTGAATGTGGTTCTGAATAAGGTCCTTGCTGTCATTGGAGAGCTTGTTTTCTGGGGCATGGCATCCTCGCTTGTCTCATGGGGAGGTGATTAGGGCCCCCTGTTTAGTCTCTAAGAGTGCAGTAGTTATTACCTTATCATTCTTGAATCCTAATGTATCCAAGAAGAATGTTCTGCCCACTTCCTTGTCTTGCCTTTCTGGGTTCTTCAGTATGTCCTTGTGAACCTTTGTTCTCTCTCGCCTGTTACTGGCCTCTAGCCACCGTCTGTGTCTTCTCCATGGCAAAGATCAGGGGTTGGGAAGGAGACGCGCCATGCACAAATGGCGCATGAATGATAAATATGTTGCATTATAAAGCCACTTTGCGAGCCTAATGCGCCCGTGTCCCAATTAAGTATAAATATTTGGTTACACTTTACTTGAAGGTATAGTCATAAGAGTGACATGACACTTTCATAACTGTTATATGACACAGTCATGAATGTGTCATAAAGATTATGTCAATGTCATAAATGTTTATGACTGTTGTCATTAGGTATCATTCGGTTTTTGTAATGAGAAGGTGACATTGATTTGGTTGTCTTGAGTCACAAATATTTATGACATTGACATAATGTTCATGACTGTGTCATGTAACAGTTATGACAGTGTCATGTCACTCTTATGACGATACCTTCACGTAAAGTGTTACCAAATATTTTTTCCCTTATTACCAAAGTACCAAAATTCTCCTAAGAAACTCTCCTGATCGCAGTTGATCAAGTTTGTTATGATGCTAGACCAACTACTTTCAGGCCCACGCACAGTCCATCACCATTGAGAGGCTGTGAAAATCTCCATTGCATGAAAGACTGATTTGGAGTTTAGTCTCTCAGCGGAATGAGTTTGTGACAAAGTCCTTTGATATCGTTTATATCAATATGCAGTATCAAATGACAGTCTTGGAACCAAGCGTTTTAATAGCTACTGTTTGGGTATGTATTTAAAAACTACTTCTTAGTTGTTTTCCAAGTCAGCAAATGGTCTCTTTCTTGTCAAATTGACAGTTGTTGATGGAAAATGTTCAGGGTTCACTTTCAAACATGTACGGTTTTCTGACGGAAAAAAGTGGGTCCAATTAATTCTGGATTGAACTAACAAACAGTAATCTTTTATTTAGAAAAACCAAGAGGGCTATCCACATGTCGTGGTCTGGTCGATTGTTTGGTTGATGCACTTTTGTTGTGGCCAATCAATTGCAAATAACTTGTTAAAACAAGTCGACATGGTCTACAACATCCCCCGCCAATCGTGCGCTTCTCATTTTCAAACTCAATCAAGGCCTTTATGGTCTGAAGCTACACACCAAATTTGGTTACTGTCTCTGTGGCAGTTTCTGAGTAAAGCTGTCCCCTTTATCACGGACGGACGCACACACGGACGGACGGACGGACGGAGGTCGAACCTATATCCCCCTCCCACTTCGTGTTGGCGGGGGATAATAATCCATTCGGGACGCGACAGGTATTGCCGTGACAGTCCTTCACTCTCAACACTAGCCTATGTTTATGCTAAATAAATTATCTTTTAATTCATGTAATTAAATTACACTGAATTTATAATGTTTTTAATTAAATTAAAATTATTAAGTTAATACTGATGTTGGGTACAATCCATCTGAACTAATAAATGCAATGTTTCATTGTCCGTCCGTGAACATGGGTACTTGCAGCTGCCCCAAAGTGCGCTGGAGGAGGCGTGGTGGGCAGAGATGCCAAGCAGGAGAACCATCACCTGTACACTACAATGCAATTCTGGGAAGCCAGCGACTTGTGTGAAAGTGCAGTTGGAAACCAGGAAAGTCTGGCAGAAAACAGGTGGGCAGCGGGAAAGACCGCATCAGGAGTGGGCAGTAAGCAACCACAACCCACTTGCTTCCCACAAAGGGCATCTTAATCCGGCTACGAAAGCAACTAAGAGAAAACAACCCGAAGGTCCTCCGAGAGGCGGGGTGGAAGATGGGCCTACTATGATGGATCACACGGCAAGGAACGGAACGAATAACGGTAACAAGAAGGCTTTCTGGAATTGCTCATGTGGATGGCAGAAGGTGACTTAATTCAGAGGACTTCATATTCACCAAGGCAGGATGAAGTGTGAGAGGACGCCCAAACAGCACAACCGCTCTGCTTCGGCAGGTCAGATGAAAGGGACACAAAGCCTGGTGGCAAACCTTCCTGCACCTGGCTATGTGCCACGTCCAAACCCCCCGAGGACCCCGTTCGACACCTCCCCACCCAGGCTACGTGAGATTAGACAGGTCCTTAGAAAGGCCAGATCAGCCTCGGCACCAGGATCGAACAGGCTCCCTTACAAGTTGAACAAGAACTGTCCACTGGTGGTGATGATCTTGTGGAAGCTCATGAGGGTTGTGTAAAACAAGCAATCTATTCCAGCTGAGTCACAAGAAGCAGTCAGAATTTTCATTCCTAAGGAGCAGAATTCCACTACCATTAGCCAATTCAGAAGCATTGCCTTGCTGAACGGGGAGAGGAAAGTCTTCTTCTCAGTCCTGGCAAGAGGGATGACCAGCTTCTTTCGCACTAACAACTACATTGATATAAGCTGCCAAAAGGCTGGGCTCCCAGGTTTCCCAGGATGCATTGAGCACTCATTGATGATCTGGGAGCAAATACAACGTGCCCTTAGATTACCATCGGGAAGAAGACTCCCTGCACTGAGAGGGTATATGGATGACGTGACAACCATCCTACAGACCGCTCCATGCACGGCATGTCACCTCAAGCGCCTTGATAAGCTGAAAATGTGGGCAAGAATGAAGATCAAGCCCTCAAAGTCCAGGAGCCTGTCAGTTAGGAAAGGGGTGAGGAATGACAGGACGGTTTTTACTGCTGGAGGGAAGAAGATACCTCTACTGACACAGCAACCCATCTGAAGCCTTAGCAGGGAGTACACAGCCAACCTGTCTGATAGGCAGATGGGCAAGTTGTTCCAGAGGCAGCTGAGAGAGGTGCTCACAAAGATTGACAGCAGCCAGCTTCCCAGGAAACTGAAGGTGTGGTGCTATCAGTTCACTCTTTTTTCAGCATGTAATATGGCCACTGAAAGTAAGCAAGATACCATCTTCCTTAGCCAGCAAGATGGACATCATTGCCAACTCCTACATCAGGAAGTGGTTGGGCCTTCCACCGCTGCTTCTCTGACACAGCCTTTCTTGGCAAGAATGCCCTACAGCTCCCACTGAAGTCCATAAAACTTGGATACAAACAGGAGAAGACCCATCTTGTATTCGAGTTGAGGGAGTCTATGGATGAAGCAGAGAGAGGTGCAGGGGTGACTGTCCGCACAGGGCGTAAATGGAAGGCTCAGGAAGAGGTAGACTAAGCCATCAGCAGGCTGTAACACAAGGAAGTCCTGGAGTCCAACACAACCGGGTAGGGCTGGGCTGTGGAGAGCCAGTCCAGTTCTGGTCTAAAGCCTCACGGGAGCAGTGGAAGACTATGGTTGTGGAAAAGGTCTCTCGAATGGAGTATGACCGGTACCTCATCAAGGCTGTGTCCCTCGGGAGAAAGGGAGCATGGACCCACTGGGAAGAGACAACCAACCGGGTCCTGACCTGGGCAGACATTTGGCGGACCCCACAGTCATGGCTCAGCTTCCTGTGAGGGCAGCATACGACACGCTTTCTTGTCCCCGAAACCTCTCCCAATGGTTTGGAGGCAAGGAGAAGTGCCCGCTTTGCTGCAAAGTCAGCGCAGGACTCCAGCATATCCTGGCAGGGTGCAGTGTTGCGTTGTCGCAGGTCCGCCTCAGGTGGCGGCACAACCACAATGACTTTCTAATCACACCAGCCAGCAAGGCTCGACAAGTACATTGGCACATTGGATGGTCCTGGATCTGTGGAAGTGCCGATCGGGCTAGCGCACATCGTCCTGTGCTTGCCTAATCGAACCATCGCCATATTTCCATGCGTAGTAATTGGTTTGTTAGATTGCCAGTGTAACCCACATAGAATGGCCCTCATTTATCAAACTTGCGTACACCAAAAAAATGGGTGTACGCCAAATCTCCCGCAAGAATCGGCATTTATCAATCTGAACGTGAGCGAACGGTCCGCAAAAATCTCACGCCAGCTCTGACCAGGTGTACGCAAATCTGAATACAGCGAACATCATGCAGGAACGAGTGCAGCTGTCAAAATGAGTAATAAACCATATGCAGCGATGCGGACGTCATGCTGTTGTTCTTATTAAATAAATAGACTAAATTAATGAATAAATAAATGAATAAAAGCAGGTCGTTTCCAAATACAAGTGTAATGAATTTCTCTTCATATATGTCATTATTTATTTAATAAATAAATTGCACCTGTGTTGAGAAATTAGTTACTCCTATTTGGAAACAACTTGCTTGTCAGGTCAGATGGCTGACAGTTACAATCAAATTGATTAAAAACAATGCGCAGCTTGGCAGATATGCAGTGCATGTCAGATGCTCATCCAGTCAGATATATACTGATCAACAAAAGAAACGAAAGTTAGCCTAATTAAAGGCATACTGGAAAATAAGTTTGCGCGTAATTATTTTAGTTAATGAAATTTATTTCTAGCATGTGCACATTTACACTCGTTTCATCAAACTTATTTTTATTTTGCGGTCCCTTCGGCTGAGTAACCATAAGAGTAGCCTACATTAACTAACTAGCTAGCTTGCGTTTCTTTATTTGCTCAGTATATTGATGCCTACGGACACTTCGACCGTGATCACATTTTGACAATGGCAGATCTTCCATTGTTAGAGGAATAAGCTTCTTCCCGAAGTGAGAGGAACTTTCGGCACATTGATCTCATCCGGGAAAGTGACGAGTGGCTGCTCATTTTGTGTGGCACCCATTAACATGTCATGGAGTAATACTGATAAAGGTACTGTGAAGAGTGATCTCTGCAGACTGTATTTTACCAATTACCCACGTCCCCACCGGCTCGCATTCCCACGATGGAGGGGTGCCCATCAGTGCTGTGACAGCTGGAGGTTCGAGTCTGGTTGGCCTCCACCGCTCCCTGCCTTTTTCCTCCCTGAAAAAATGCAACTTTCAGATCCCTCCCCCTCCCCTCTCCACTCCACTCCTGCCCTAAGACCCTCCCCCAGAAGGCTGCCGTGCATGTGAAGGCAACCGAGTGCCGCGGCCAAGTTGCCGGGGCTAAACATTACTGTTGTGAACAGTCAACACAGCTGGCCAACAAACGAGCAGAAATAAAACACGTCGACATGAAAAGTAATCTACAGCAGTATGTATTCAGTAAAAACCCAGCACACACTTATTTATGTAAGTTACCCATTTTTTTGAGTATAGAAACTGTCATGAATCCTGCTGAATGGCCAATAAACGATGTATGACAGCATTTAGCTGTGAGAGCTCAGAAACGTGAGAGCACATATTTATGAGGACAACAACACAACCGATAAGACTGCCAGGTCACTTCATAAAGATATTTTCTGCTACTTTCTATTAAAATGACGCCAGTAACATTAGCCTTAGCATCGGAAACAAGCTAACGTTAGCTCGACTGCAACATCACAGTAACATCACATGCAATATGGAGTACTGTAACAATTACAAGACGCTGGCTATTCGAACAGAGACTGTGATTGTAGGCAACATTCAATCGCTTATTTGCTGAACGAAACTGACTTTATGCCGGTTAGGGCTGGGGTTAGTACCAGCTGTGGACATGAGCGACACCAACTCGCTTATTTGCAGAGCATTGCGGAGCAAAGATGAACCAACGAATAATGCAGGGGTTTACCTGTCAAGCAGAAAAGTCCCATCTCTGCGTCGGTTTTTAATCCTTCCAGATCCAGGAGTTCCCTCCACCTCTCAAAAGCCACTCCGATGTTCAGTCTTGTTTTATCCTGGGCTTTGTCTAATTCTTCTTTTGTGCTTTTTTACCTTATGGCTTCCTCTTCTTACTTGTCTTAGCTGTGTATGCTGTTGTCGGTAATGGAGGCATCGGTATTTTTTTCTTCAGTGATGGCTGTTGTTGCGCCATTAGTTTCTCTAAGCTCCTGAACCCTCACTCAGAGATTTGAGCTTGACTGAGCACTCACGTGAACTGAGGAGGAAGGGGGAGGAGGCTGGGTGCAGCGCGTGCATGTGCACTGTTTGACGGCTGTCAGACACCATTCTGGCTCTAATTGGTTCTTTTTGGTCAGACCGAACGATTCTTTTAAATTGCAGTAGGAGCAGTGGGTGGGTTTAAAGAAGCCTTTTTAAATTACAGAGCACTAGTTTTATGTGATACTGTCTGTACACAGAGACAGTTTTAGCAAAAATGACAAAAAGTTATTTTTATAAGACTTAGCAACTACCGCTTTAATGCTTGAGTTGTTAATTGAAAAAAAAGGAAGAAAAAGGTACTTTATGTAGAGAAGAAATGAAAATGTTGATAATTGATTTATTTAATCTGCCCTGCAGTGTGCAGACAGTTTTTTTATTTGATCCTGGATTGAGTTTATAAATATTATAATTTATTATATTAATATTATTCCTCTAGGTATATATCATGCATAGAACAAGATAAATATCAACAAGATCAATCAGTGCAGAGTCAGACAAACTCCAACATACAATTCAACTCTGATCTGTTAAAAAAGGTGCAAGTAGCGTGCTCTTTCATTGAAAGAATATCAGATATTGTGCACACAGCAATAAGAGTTTCCGCGGTAGGAGGTGACATTTGCCTAAGTATTCTGTTCCTTAAATATTTAAACAAATAAAACCGAGTGTCATATTTACATATATCATATTTCCAACAAATATCATTCAAACTATTGGACGCACTGGACCGACTTCCGTATATACTGTGCTGCGCTGACAATCAAATGCAGCTGTCGTCAGACCGCATATTAAGCATAATAAATTTCAAAAACCGCCAGTGGAATCGTAGCTCAGCAGGTAAATCATCACATATTAATGGTAATAAGTCACATTGTGGCACATTATGGCAAACCAAACAGGCGTCTTACAGACTTCCTCCTGGTAACGAAAAAGTATCAATGGAAGACCGAGAAAAATCCCACAGGACACTGCCGTACAACGACATGCAAAAACACTTGAATAACTTGTACCTGGTTGCAAGTGACATCAAACTTAAACAATGACAGGACCACATTAACATGTTTAATAAAATCCGCCGTTCTGCTTTCACCCTCGATAGACAATTTACTTGTACTGATGACATTACCAAGATGTATACTGCTATCCACTGGAGTAATTAACACACCATCAAAATGTATTTTGATGTCAGCAGGGTTACAGTTAAAAACAAGCACTTTACTTTTAGCCGGGTTAAATTTCACCTGATACTCCTGAGAGAAATCCTTACAGAGATCAAGCATTGCTTTCAGAGAGCGTTGTGTAGGTGCAACTAAAGCAACATCATCCACCCATAAAAGTTTGACCAACATAACACCCATTTTGTGACTCAATGATATTAAGTAAAAGAACATCCATATAAAGGCTAAAAAGAATAGGCGATAAGACGCCCCCCTGCTTAACTCCGTCAGGAACCAGAAAGTGCCGCAACATTGTTTTACCCATATTGCCTGGGCAGCCTAATGCGAATACAAGACTGCAAGAAATCTACATACAAAAGGACATAAACCTTTTTTTCATGAAAATACCAAACATTTTAATGTAGTTCACACGATCAAAAGCTTTACTCGCGTCTAATAACATAACGTATACAGATCCACCACTGTTTACAAAATATTGTATTGTTTTATTCAGCACAAAAGTACATTGACGAGTAGAATGTTTCGGTTTAAAACTGGTTGTCTGAAGATTTCAACACTTGCCCGTATGACTGTGATCAAGTATTTCACCAAATATGCTACTGAGAGCAATGCCGTGGTAATTTTCAGAATCATTTAAAGACATTCTGCTATTCTTCAGAATCAGAATTATTGTGCTTGAGGCCATACCATGAGGGACAAATCCATGTGACAGCATGGCCGAGAAACATTCAGGAATATAAAACTGTAGCTTTCGCGTACCATGTATAAGGTGATAGCTATTTAACTGAAAGTTACCATCGGTCTTACCTGGTTTTAGTTTACCAATGGCATCTCGTACACTCTGTGTTGTCACTTTATGTAGACACACTGTGAATTCATGAATTCTCTCTCAAAAACTTTATTAGTGTCTGGGGGAGCCGGGAGGCAAGACTCTGGACTCAAAGACAATTCAGATAGGACCACTTCGTCAAAAAGAATATTTATTGCGACTTACAGGCATACAATCATACATTGAGTTTGGCGACATGACTCTGTTATGAGAGATCCCTGCCCGTCCGAACGAGGAACCAAAGGCAGGGAGCTGCTAGTAATCTCCCTCCAGGGAACAAAGCCACAGCAGCAATGACCTCATGAAAGAGACGTTGCTATAGAACGAAAATTTAGACAAAGAGAGCCAGGTTAATGAATACAATAGATTGGTGGAGCTGGGGTGGAGGAGGTTTGTTGAGCGAGCGCACTGAGGTCAGCTTCCCAAGTCGAGCTTAAGTAGAGTAGCATATTACCAGCCAAGCAATCAGGCAGCTAGGTCAGATGACAGTCATGTGCACTTAGGTAGAAGCTGCTCCTCTGTTAGCAGGCTTGACTCCATGGCCTATCAGAACTTACGTCAAGTCTTCATTGCATTGACTTTCAATGTAATCCATCACGCCAAAATTTGTTTTGCATCTGGTGTGAAGCGGCTTATTGCGCCCATTTCCCGCGAGCAAACGCTGATCATTCTGACGCAATAAGTAAACCATTACCATAGGCATTTTCCGAAAAGGCCGTTCAGCCTGGAGCTTTCGCCCCTCCGTCATATACCAGCGCAGAAGCTGTTCGTTACTCCACGCAAACGACACACAACAGTTATGCCCACAAACCAGCAGGTCCTTATAATACACACCTAAGCAGTCCATAAGTTGTTTGTCCACTTTTTGCTGCTCCTCACAGTCCACGTTTTCTCTAAACTCAGACCCACCAGATTTCTGCGGTCTTCGGTCTACACTTGGGTGTGTTGACCCATTCTACACGTGTCTGTACAGGGTGTATTCTAGCTTTCCCTCAATCCTAACTATAGAATGAAAAAACCGGTGTACTTACCATGGTAGCCGATGGTAGATAGCAAATTCAAGCTTAAGCTGCCAGACTATCGCACCACATCCTCCACTTTCGCCAGTGCATTTATTAGAACAAGATCATTTCATTAGATCTACATACATGTACTGCGTTTGATTTCAGAATTTCCCCACCTTAGCTCAGATGGCAGACGCATCTCATGTTTCACCCCAGGGAGGCAGACCCGGAAAACTGTGTTCTGCCGAGTCCCTCCCAGCTCCTCCCTCCACTGAGCTGGACAATCTGAAGAAAGTGGGCACATGGGGAGGGGGGGCCATAGCAGAAGAGGCAAATAAAGACCTGTGTGAGCTAAATAAAGACCCTTTTTTGGACTTTGAACAATCAGGAGTACTCTGGGGGAGTCCAAGATCAAAATATAAACTTGGAAATGGAGCATAATAGGTCCCCTTTAAGAATAGACCAATTTTGACGAACAGCTGACAAGTCCGTAGTGCACTTGTAAGCTCATACTTGCTGCAACTAACAGAGGGATGGGATGCATCCCATACTTTATGATGATTAATTAGAGTGCAACTTTCAGTTTTCACAACTTAGAGAAAAATATAGCGAATAAGCACACCATCTTTGTGCTTGATCTCATGTAATTGCTATGCAGTGGTTGTGGAATTCAAAAACTAAAGCTCTTTCTGTTGATTGTATTGCGGTCTATCTTCCCCAAGTCCTATGAAGGTACTCATTAGTTGCGGCTGGTGGAGTTTTCTCCAGGGAGGGCTATAACTCCAAAATAGACATATACCAAAAAACCAGCAAACATGTGCTAAGGTATTGTTGCGGTTTTCATTCGGACATATCTTCAGATCATGAGGTTCCCCCATCCCCAAGCAATTGGAGAGAGACAGATTCTTCAGACAATTAGGTTTTATTGTGGCATATTGATAAATATGAAGCAGAGTTTTTTTTGCGCAAGAAGAATTCACCTCTTGCCTCTCACACCTAGTTTTTATACCTTCATCACAGGAAATATCTTCCAAATATGGTCTTGCTGCTCTCTTGTATTGTTAAAAGAACAGTGTACAGTCGATGCTGTGAAATGCATTTTGCCAGACACCCTCTCTCGACCCTCAATTGACATTAAGAATAAATAAAATAATAACACAATAAAAGAAAATAAATACCAGAAAATAAGGATAAAATTTAATCACAGCACCCATGGCACTAAGTGCTGTTGTTAAGCAGACTTCTGGCCTGTGGATAAAAGCTGTCCTTGAGGCGACTGGTGCGTGCCCAGATGCAACTGTGGATGAGTAGTTGGTATTTACACGTGCTGTCTGAGGTCTGCCTGTCAGAAAATCATAAATCCACCTACAGCTGGAATTACAGAGACCCAGATCTTTCAATTTTAACACTAATTTAGATGGCACAATGGTGTTAAAAGCAGAGCTATAGTTGGTAAATAGCATTCTGACATAAACGTTTTCTCTCTCCAAATGTTCAAGCACAGTATGAATGGACAGTGATACAGCATCCTCAACAGATCTGTTACGTCAATAAGCAAACTGTAATGGGTCGACATTAGCGGGAATATTGTTGTTTATGTATGACTTTACAGCTTCTCAAAACATTTCATTATCACAGATGTTAGGGCAACAGGTCTGTAGTCACCAGGACACAATGCAGGAGTTTTCTTTGGAACAGGCACAATCACAGTTTTCTTAAAGCATGTTGGGACTGAACAGTTAGACAGTGGCAGGTTAAAAATATCTATAAAAACACATGAGAGTTGACTAGAGGAGGATTTTAGAACTCGGGGTAAAATACCATCCTACCCGGCGCCTTTGCCTGTTTTAACAGATTTAAACACTCTACTCACGTCCGCCTCAGTCACCTGATGAAGTGTCTCGTGTCTCGCAGTGCACATCTCTTGTAAGGATGTGATCCAACTCAGACGGTTCCACATACTGCTCAAAGCGAGCGTGAAACTCGCTAAGCTCCTCCAGAAAGGAATCGGTGGTGCTGGTTGGTCCGCTCGGCTTGCTCTCGTAGCCCTTGATGACCTGAAAACCCCGCCACAAGTGCCTTGCATCTCTGTTTGTGTAGTGTTGCTCCACTTTAAGCCGGTGCTGGGCTTTAGCTGACCTGATACCGCTTCTCAGCGCGTACCTGGCCTCCTTGTAGCGCTCGTCGCCCCCCGCGTTAAAAGCTGCAGATCTTTCTCTCAGCCTCCGACAAACAGTGCCGATAATCCACGGTTTCTGATTTGGGTATGAGCAGATAGTCCGGGTAGGTATTCAGATTCAGAAAACTTTATTGACCCCAGGATGAGCAATTCATTTGCAGCTTTCCAGCGTCATAATCACACAGACAACATTCATATAAAACATGTATCAAGCACTCAATCAATAGACAACGGGGGTAAGTGAAGGAAATAAATAAGTACATGGCCTCAGATTAAAATACCTACATTACAATAGTAAGATACGTACAAAATAAAAAATGTGATAGATGGACATGTTACATCTCTCCATGCACTGCCCTGTGCAAGAACGATGCAAACTTACCATTGGATACCAATAGCATTTAGGCATCTTATAGCCGAAGGAATAAAGCTGTTCAAGCAGCGATTAGTTCTCTCCAGGGGAGCATGATAGCGGTGACTAGAGGGCATCTCCTTGAACTTGACAGCCAGAACGTGGTGAGGCTGTCTCATTATGGTCTTTGCCTTCCTCACTACCTGGTCTCCACAGGTTTCCACACAGAATTTCACATAATCAGTGAGAGCATCAGTATAATCATCCAGATTCAGGAAGTCCCTGAAAGCTGACCAGTCGGTTGCTTCAAAACAGCCCTGGAGTCTGAGCTCACTGTCCTCTGACCAGCGCTGAACCGTCCTCGCGATCGGTTTTGCGCGTTTAACTTCCTGCTTGTAAACAGGTAGCATTAGCACAGAAGAATGGTCCAATTTCCCAAAGTGAAGTCGAGAGATCGATCTGTACGCTCCCTTGATGGTGGAGTAGCAGTGATCTAAAATCCTGTCACCTCTGGTGAGACAGCTGACGTGTTGGTAATACTTCGGCAATACTGATTTGAGACTGCAGTGGTTGAAGTCACCCGCTATGATGGAAATAGCCTGCGGGAATTTGTCATCATAGCCATTGATAGCGGTGCATAATTCTTCAAGGGCTACTGTTGACCTGGCTTGTGGTGGAATATAGACAGCAGTAATCAGGACGGAAGGGAGTTCTCTCAGCGTGTAGAATGGCCAGCATTTTATTGTTAAATGTTCGAGAACTGGTGAACAACACCATGAAATAACCTCCACATCTGTGCACCAGGAGTTGTTGACCAGCAAACACACTTCCCCGCCTTTTGATTTGCCGGTCGTTTCTGCATGGTGGTCAAGACGGTGGAGAGAGAAACCGTCTGGTTGCACAGCCGTGTCCGGCGTGTCAGGTATAAGCCAGGTCTCGGAGAAGCAGAACACACAGCACTCACTCATGTCCCTCTGGGAGTTAATACGGCAGTGAAGCTCATCCCGTTTGTTGCTAATAGATTGAACATTAGCAAGCAAGATACTTGGAACAATAGGCCGAGTAGTGCAACGTCTCAGCCTTGCGAGTAGTCCGCTTCGTCTTCCCCGCTTCCGCACGAGTTGACCGTAGCTCCCCCACTGTCGTGTGTGTTTGAGTCTGACAATATTGCACCTGGGTCCTGTGGGAAACACAAAGTTACTGAGTAACTCTGGGGGGGGCTCTATGTGGGAACTGCTTGTATGTGTATCTGCCTGTGCATGTGTGTGTGTGCACTGCTCATCCCCTCCCTAAGCGTATGTGAACTACTTGTATGTGTGTGTGAGTTTGTGTGACTGCTGCCTAGTAGGCCAGAATTCGCGTTGCTGTGGTTTGAACAGCCTCGTCTGTGACTAGTAAGTCCTATGTGGGAGTGGCAGTCTCTACTGCACGTGGTACAGATGTAGCTGGTACCAGCAGTTTCTCTTTCTTTGTTTTCCTTTCGTTTTGCCCTTTTTTCAATAGCTAGGTTTGTGATCTTGTTCTCTCCTTCCTTCAATTGCTTGTGTAGTAGGTGGTGCCAGCTGCTGCGGTCAGCTGCAATCTCCTCCCACCTCTCTGTGTTGATGTCCAGAGCCTTCATGTCAAGCTTGCAGACATCTTTGTATCTTATTTGTGGATGGCCTCAAGGCCTTTTGTCAGAAGCAAGTTCACCGTACAGCATGTCCTTGAGGATTCGACCATCATCCATTCGGCGCACGTGGCCAATGCAGCGCAGTCTGCGTTACCTGAGCAGCGTGTACATGGAGAAAAGCCCGGCGCGCTCAAGGACCTCAGTGTTGGGTACCTTGTCACTCCAGCTGATACCAAGGATGCGGCGGAGGCATCGCGCGTGGAAACTATTCAGCTTTTTCTCCTGCTTGGCGTAGGTTGTCCATGTTTCGCTCCCATACAGGAGAGTGCTGATGATGCAGGCATTGTACACTGCCATCTTGGTAATGGTGGTCAGCTTGGGGTTCTCCCAGACGCGCGTGGTCAGTCGTCCTAATGTTGTTGCAGCTTTGCCAATGCGTTTGTTGATTTCGGCGTCCAGGGACAGATTGTCGTTGATGGTGGAGCTAAGGTAGTTGAATTGGTGGACCACTTTGAGCTGGTAGTTGTCGATGGTAATGACAGGAGGTGTGTCCACGTCCTGGCCCAGTACATTTGTCTTCTTTAGACTGATAGTCAGCCCAAAGTCCCAGCCAGCCTGAGAGAAGCTGTCCATCAGGGACTGCAAATCTTGTTCAGAGTGCAAGGTAACTGCTGCGTCATCTGCAAATAGCATGTCTCTGATGGTGGTCTTGCGTATCTTAGTTTTTATCCTATCTTTGAGTCTTGCGATGTTGTACAAGTTGCCGTCTGATCTTGTATGCATATATATTCCTTTGGTTGAGGTCCCAAAAGCGTGTTTTAGGAGAAGGGAAAAGAAGATGCCGAAGAGTGTTAGTGTGAGAACACAGCCTTGCTTCACGCTGCTTTTGACATCAAAGGCATCGGACACGTTTCCCTCATATCGGATGGTTGCTGTCATGTCATCATGGAAGGATCTGATCATGCTTTGCAGCTTTGGGGGGCATCCGATCTTCAGGAGGATGTTGAACAGCCCGTCCCGGCTTACCGGATCGAAAGCCTTGGTTAGATCTATGAAGGCAATGTAGAGAGGTTTCTGCCGTTCTCTGCACTTCTCCTGGAGTTGGCGGAGGGAGAGGATCATGTCAATTGTAGAGCGTTCTGCACGGAATCCGCACTGAGACTCAGGGTAGACATGTTCAGCCAGCTGCTGGAGGCGTACTAGGATGACTCTTGCATACACTTTACCCACTGTGCTTAGGAGGGAGATACCTCTGTAGTTGTTACAATCACTCCTGTCTCCCTCTTTCTTTAACAGGGTGACTATCTTGGAATCTTTCATGTCTTGTGGAACGCTGCCGTCCCACCAACACTGGCAGAGGGTATCGTGTAGTGGCTGCAGAAGGGTCGACTTACAGTGCTTAATGAGGTCAGTTGGAATGCCATCATTCCCAGGAGCTTTGCCACAGGCTAAGCTGTAGATGGCCTTGCTGAGTTCTTCAAGCGTTGGAAAGGCATCTAGCTCCAACATGATCGGTAAAGGATCAATGGGGTGAAGTGCCAAGGAGGTAACACTATTCTCTCTGGAGTAAAGCTCCGAGTAGTCTTCCGCCCATCTCTCCATCTGTATCCCCTTGTCAGTGATCACTTCGCCGTTGCTGGATTTGAGGGGGGCAGTCTTGCACTGGGTTAGTCCTAGAGCTTTCTTTATGCCCTCATACGTATCTCTGATATTTCCCGTTTCTGCTGCAGTCTGGATCTTGTGACTGAGCTCCTGCCAGTATTCATTGGCGCATCCGGCTTGCTGTCTGCTGTACCTTGCTCTCTGCTGTTCTAAGTGCTTGGAGAGTCTTCTCACTTGGTGAATGTTTGTATACAGCAAGAGCTGTTCTTTTCGCTTCAATGATGGGGTCAGCTCTGTGGACTTGGCATCAAACCAGTCACAGCTCTTTAAGGTCTTCCTTCTGAAGGTAGTAAATGCTGAGGTTTGGATACTCATGCGAAGGTGATTCCAAGACTCAGTGGTTATGTCGTGTGGATATTCTGCAGGAAGGGCATCTTCGAAGGACTTGGCAAATTCTTTTAGTTTCTCTGTATTTTGCATCATGGTGGTGTCAATGTGTGGCTTCCCTTGAAGTTTGGATTGATGGACTTTCTTTGGAACTAAGCGGATCTAGCAACACACTAGTGAGTGGTCTGTATCGCAGTCTGCGCTGTGGTAGGTGCGGGTGAGGAGTGTGTGCTTTAGGCATGAGCGCCTGACTATGATCATGTCGAGCTGGTGCCAATGCTTGGAGCGTGGATGCTGCTAAGACACTCTGTGTTGTGGTTTCGTTTGTAAAAAAGGTGTTGGTCACACAGAGGCCATGGTAGGAGCAGAACTCTAGAAGATGCTGTCCATTGTCGTTGACCTTGCCAACTCCAAAGGAGCCCAGACTGGAAGGCCAGGAGTCATAGTCAGCGCCCACTCTGCCGTTGAAGTCACTGAGGAGGACAATGTGTTCTTTGTTGAGGATGTTCTTGATGACGTTGTTCAGGATGGTGTAGAATTTGTCTTTTGCCTCAGGTGAAGAGGTCAGGGTAGGAGCGTAGTCACTGATGAGAGTGATTGGACCGTCAGAGGTGTGAAGATGGAAAGTCAGCAGACACTCCCATCCCTTATCGCCTGGTTCAATTATCTTCAGCAAGTTGTTCTTGACTGCAAAGCCTTCTCCATGCTCTCTGTAGTGCTCAGCACTCTACACCTTCTAATGGCAAGGAAAGTCTTTTTCTGTCAGAGATCCCGAGTCTGCTAGGCGTGTTTGCTGCAGAGCAGCTATGTCTACCTTCAGTCGCAGCAGCTCATCATTGATGACGGCTGTCTTTCTCACGTCACAGATATTTTGAAGGTCTTCGAGTCCTGTGGTCATTGTACGGACATTCCAACAGCCCAGTTTAAGAGCTGGTCTCTCTTTGTTCTTTGTATTCCTTTTCTTGCTTTGTGGGAATATTGTGGTCTGTTTGTCGGTTATTACCTAATCCCCATGTACCCAATGAGGAAGACAGACCATGGCAAGACAACACCTTATTGACCAGGGACTGCCCAGCTTAAGCGGGCAGTAGCTGTCCAATGAGATACAAAGATCTCTTCCACCGTCGGAAGCAACCCCTGGCGCCATGCTCCACGCCAATCGAGCATTGTGACTTATAACTGGTTAACTGCTGCTTTCTGTGTTAGTTTGACGCTTTGAAGCCAACCAGGAGTGTCCTCTCCAGGGCGCAGACCAGGGCAGGGGGATATGGAGGATCAGCTGCTGCCCAGTCAGCAGGACCCCCCTCTCCACAACGCTGATTGATCCAAAGGAACGCCAGGGCCGGTACAATTTGGGGTCAGCGACGTCACAGGAGTTGCCAGATCGGGGTTGCATGCAACCAAGAACTGCCTATGGGACTTTATCTCCAGATTTTGCCTCAAGGTTAACTCCTGAAGCCTTTTCTCAAAAGGAGGTTTTTTGACAGAGTTTTCCTTCTCTACATGTGGCAGGTAGCACAGGGTTACATGGTACCTGTGGCAGGCAAGACCTGACCTGTGACTGCTGCTTACATAATATGGTTATTGATTATGATTACTGATTATGGTTATTAAACATGCCAATTGATCTACTGATGAATATGATGAGAAATATTGAAATATAATCCTCAACAGTATCACACCAGTGTATTTACATAAATGAAAACAACAAAAGCAACATTATAATGTCATGTTGTGTTCTACTTTTTGTGCATAAATTTTGCAGCTAATCAGCGACCTTGTGCCGGGCTTCATAAGGAGTATCTCGAGCCAGTAAAATTTTTTCTCTCTTCACTGGCCTTGCACTAATATTGTCAAATCAACTGAGATTGCATCAGCTCATTCGAGAAAATATGAATGCTCGGAACAGATGATTTTATCAATTCTAGCTGGAAACATTAAAAATGATTGGCAGGTTTGGAAACAGCCAACACATTTTCAAATGAAGGACACAAAGATTTCATGATTCAAAACCTCTTTCAAAGTATAAAATCATTAAGCTGTACCACACCCCTCCACCTGAGTATAGCAATGGCTGTCTACTTAAAATTATGTTTCTATGATGCAGAAAGAAAGCACCATAATCAACCTATATTAAAAGCTGACAGCAAAGTGCGAATACAATTCATTAACACCACTTGCCAAACCTGCTGATATGTTTATAATGTTCAGTAGCGCGGCTATATAAAAATAATCTGTCAGCCTACAGGGCATTCATATTTTCGAGAATAAGCTGACGCAATCCCGATTATTTCTACTGTATTTTCATTGTACTTTGTTTGGTGTCACAATCTAGTTTATTGTTAATATGCCACATCAGTGAAGGATAAAAAAGCGGCAAGCTGGGTATTGCTAGAATACATTGATAGCAACCAGTTCATTTTACCACCTTCACTATTTGAACAAGTACATTCATAACAATTCATTTATCTAAATGGCAGGCTAGATGAATGATTTGGCCAACAGTCATGCTGAGGGTAAGGCAGGCATGTACGATGTAATCACATTATTCTGGGCTTAAACTGTGCAGTCAGGGGTTCCGAGACCGTACCTCGGTGCAAGGCTCGTAAAGACAGAAAAATAACACTGTCCCACGGCACTCCTTCAGTGGTCTGGAACAAGGTTGCTGATTGGCTGTATGCAAATAAGTTTCTGTTGGTGTCCACAACTCTAATGGGGAAAAAAAATTTGCTGGCGGGAGGGTGGTGGTGTGTAAATCCAGCTGCATTCAGCTCTGGGCGCAGGTTAGGTGCACCCCAACATGGCCCTATCTCTTGTATTGAAGAGGAGCTACTGCGCAGGTACAACTTTTAACGAGAGTCTATGGGCAAAGATTTTTGTGCCCCAGGGCGGAAACATGTCACCAATCGGACTACACAGATCAACGAAACAACTCAAATATTATTTAGTTAATGAGTAATCTTGCTCATCTAAAAATAGATATACTTTTCAAAATATTTTTATTTTATTATTTCTTTTTTTTTTGTGTCTTATTCAAGGTAATGTGGAGTGGTGTGTGGTGGAGCCGCGCCCTAGCGCCCTCTATTGGCCAGCCACTACTGGTATGCATGCAAAACTTGATATTGCAGCACAGAATACTTGAATAATAAAGTCTTGAAAAATATCTCAAGGAAAGACCCCAAATGTGTGTGCCAGAATAAATAATGATAATGTCACTGATAATGTCATCCAGTCTCTGATGCAGTTATCCAATCATTTGATTTGCCAAGCCTTCCTTGACAGTGGATGCCAAAAATGAAAATCATACTGCAAAAAAAGACCTGACTAAAAGTCAAAGACCCTCACTAGATGGTGCCTCTCCAATGCCTTATTTTCTGAAATTCAAACAACCTTGTGACGGGAAATTTCATGAATGTTGCATACATCAATATGACTATCTAGTCCATTATCTAGGCCATTTCTTCCTCACTGGGGTCGAGGGGGAGCAAGAGCCTATCCCAGCTGACTGTGTGAGAAAGGCAGGGACACATCCTGGACAGCTCACCATGCCATTGCAGGGTGCATACTCCATTCACACGCCAGTCATTCACACACTCATGCCTATGAGCAATTCAGAGTCTCCATTTGGCCTGATATGCATATCTTTGGACTGCGGGAGGAAACCGGAGTACCCAGAGGAAAACCATGCGAACACAGGGAGAACATGCAAACTCCACACAGAAGGGCCCCAGGCCGCATTCAAACTCATGACCTTCCTGCTGTGAGGCGGCAGTGCTACCCACAGATGGCTAATCTGGTTTGGTCCCGGCAAATATGACCCTCCAGCTAAGTTGTCAGATAAAGCCATCATACAACCTGACAACGACTGCTGATGGACTTCATAGCCAGAAAGAACCCTAAGTAGACTTATGGAGAGTTTTAAATGTTTTGCTGGTTCAGGGGTTCAGGAATGCAAGATTAAATTTTATTTTCTACGACGTGTAAATTTATGCATTATAAACATAAGAAGTAAAGAGAGTTTGTGCTCTTAGATACTCAGCTGTCCAGGATTAATACAGGTGCGTGAAGCTGGATGAAATTATACAAAAATGGAAAAGGTAGCCCGCACACTGCTACAAAAAAGAGGCACAAAAATGCAAAAAATGGCTATAATAAGCCCATGTGAAAAAAGTGAATAAAATAAAAATTGCTCAAAACAAAAAGAACGTTTCAGGTTAAACAGCCATCCTCAGCCTTGCCAACTGATGTTACCACAATGCTTTAAACAAGCAACACACAGTGGCAGCAAACCATAGCAGCAGGTGTCAATCGTTAAATCAATTAATCAACAATCAGGATCAATTAGATCACTTAGCCAAATAATAATATGCAGTGACATGTAAAGAAACATTACCTGCAAAAAGTAACCATATGCACTGACCAGAAGATTATACTTTGCACATCAAAAATAACATCTACAAAGTGATATACATAGAGTCAAGTACCACAATTAAAGTTCCACACTAATAGACTGTAGGGTAAAAACCTTAGAGAGAGAGGAGCAGAGGGAGGAAGTGTATTACAAGAAGCATGAGAGAGACAATTCTTCATTAAGACCCTCTGGATGTAAAGTTTTCAGATAATAGATCCATTTACATTCAGATTTAAGTAATCTCTGATTGATATTACCACCTTTACGTGTTTTAGAAAATTGCTGTATAACACAAAATGAGAGCTTAGATACAGGATGCTTGGCTTCATGAAAATGTTTAGCAACAGATGACTTCATGTCTTTCCTGCGAATTGCGCTCTTGTGTTCAATAACCCGTGTCCTAGCAGACCTGATGGTCTTGCCTATATACAGCAGCCCACAAAGGCATGATAAAAGGTAAATGACCCCAATAGATATACATGTAAGACATTGGCTGATATCATATGTCTTAGAAGTAACATAACTAGTGAAAGTGTGTGTTGCCTTTGAATTCTCACATGCCGCACAGTTGTTACAAGGGAAGAAGCCAAACATCCCATCCAAGCGTCTCTGGACAAGAGTGGATCGAGCAGCAGTATCAGCTCGTACAAGATAGTCTCTTACATTTCTTGCTCTAGAATGAGAAAAGAGAGGTGGATCAGAGAATAGTATGTTACAAACAGGATCAACTGATAACACATGCCAATGTTTCCTAATAATATCCTTAATGTCTTTACTAAGAGGAGAATAGGTGGTAATACAGACACATGAATGTTTCCTCATGGAGTCACGATTAACGGATGCATTAACATCCATATTACGAACATTTTCCATGGCCTGATCAAGCCATTTTGTAGGATATGCCCTCTCTTTAAAATTAGCATACATTTTATTAGCCTCTAATTCAAAATCCTCTGGTGTGGAACAGTACGTTTAAGTCTTAAGAATTGGGAAAATGGGAGACCTTTCTTTAAAGAAGCAGGATGAAAACTCGAAGCATGGAGGATACTGTTCTAAAACGTAGGTTTGGTGTATAAGGTAGTGGAAATCTGATTATTTTGAATGCGCACCCTAGTGTCCAGAAAAGAAACTACATGGGTGCTGTATTCCACACTAAATTTAATGGTAGGAGACATATTATTCAGATATGACACATATTCAAGAAGAGTATCCAATGGGCCCTGCCACAATAGAAAACAATCATCAATGTACCGTTTGTATAATAAGATATATCTAGAAAAAGGATTGTTTTGTAGCACAAATTTATGTTCTAAAAAACCCATAAATAGATTGGCAAAGTCAGGGCCAAAACTAGACCCCATAGCAACACCATGACACTGCAGGTAGAACTGATCTTCAAAAAGAAAGAAGTTTTTTGTTAGGACAAACTCGGCCATATACATCAAAAACTCAGTGGGTGGATCAAGAGAGGGTCTAAGATCCAAATAATGTCAAAGGGCCTCGAGGCCCTCGACAAAAGGTATATTGGAGTACAATGAGGCCACATCCATGGTGACAACATATACTTGTGAAACAGTTTGAATCTTAACATTAGCAAGACACTTAAGAAAATCTCCCGTATCTCTTAGATAAGATGGAAGTTGTACCACCAGGGGGCGCAAACATCTGTCAAGATAAATGGACAAGGGTTCTAGTAAACTGTCATTACTAGCCACAATAGGCCTGCCAGGAGGTCTCTCCAAAGACTTATGTACCTTAGGTAGGGCATATATAACTGGTATTGTAGGACAATCCTTAGTCAAGAACTTCAACTCAGACTGGGTTATATAACCCTCTGTAAAGGAATTATAAACATTGCATTATAAACATTGAAGGAAAAAAGTAACAGGGCAGGAAGTTTTTTACATGTTTATTTTGCCCTCCAAACTTTGGATAACTTTGCAGGGTGCCTGTAAACTAAACTATAAAAAGTGTGGCCTAAAGCTACATTTTTCCTAGCTGGAATGCTGGTCTTCTATTCATCCTATGTGAATTTTTGAATGAAACAAAATGATTTGCATTTTTTCCCCCCCGTTTTAAAATTCAATAACTATCACCAGCAAACAAAATATGGCAAAAATGCTCCCTAGAGACTTTTAAAGTTTGGGGGTTTCTACAGTACCAAAATAGTGCGGTTTTCGTTTTCCACTCCCCAAATGATCCAATGGCGTCAGCCTCCGAAATGACATCACCCCCAACACTGTGAAGCCATAAAAAGTGCTCTTTGCAACATTTCCTCTGTCGTGTATCCACATGAGACCCCTCAAAATATAAATGGAAATATCTCTAGTTTGATCTTTAGTACTGTGCTACAGGGCTAACACCACCCGGTATCAATCAGGGAGGGCAGGGGCAGGGGCGAGAGTAGAACCACATGCTGCCTTTCACGCTATGGACAACCCCCACAGAACAGTCCGACTATCAGCATAGAGACACTTCTGTGCACTGAATTGCACGTCATCAGTGATGAATAATTATTTTACGACTCATATGACCAAAAAAAAAAAACCCAAAATTTAAAAGTTGTGAATTAAACTTGTGCCCATTTGGATGGTGGTTGGGGGCCAGGGCGGTGTTTGACGTGAAAGGGACCATTAGAAAAAAACTTGACGTGTAGCCTGGACACTGATGACTCTCTGTTAGAAACATTAAATAACTTAATGGAAAGAATCTGCCTCCATTGAGTTTTGCTTTAACAAAAAACTTTTCCGTTTTCTGTGAAAGTTTGTTCACACAGCTTGTGCAAGATCCATTGTAAACACATTTTTCTATAATGGTTAGAATGAAAGAAAATTATTAATGCATTGCAGAGGAATATGCTTTAAATATGTTTTGCCACGTTGAATCCTCAGCTCATTTCTCTTGTACATGTACAAAATGCGTACATTTTCACTGCCTGTCTTCAGATTTTTCCTTTATTTTGTGACCAAATATGTTGCTGTAATACTGTAGGGGTGTAATTGAATTCTGTGGTCTGACCTGCAGTTTCAAGGCCTCTTAAATGACTTTGTTTCATGAACAAATTACGAATATTTATAGTTGATACTTACAGTTTTTCCATGGGAAACACTTTTTGTATGCTTGCTTGGGTAACAAATTATCTCACCAAACTAGCTTTATTTCCAAATAAAACATAATGAACTTGTTTCAGAAATGTTGTTTGAACTTGGTCCTGAGCTAAATTGAGTTTTGTAAGAAGAACCTCCATTCAAAACCAAATTTTTTCCAGGACAGGGCATAATTTTCTGTCTGAAAACCTGCCTGACTGTCAAGACCAACATTGACAAAAACCATAAACTTGGGCTGTTCAAAAATGGGTGTCATCCCAGATAGACGCATCACAGTTGGACAAGTGGGCATTTCGGCAAAATTTTATTTTGAGACGCATCCCAGCTGGACACATCCCAAATAAAGGTGACTGTTTTAATGCCTGTACAGGATGATAAACCCCATTAAAGGTACTGCTCACTTGATTTACAACCCCAATTCCAAAATAGTTCAGAAGAAGTGTAAATTGTGAATAAAATCTAAATGCAATGACTTTCAGATCACATGAGCCAATATGTTATTTACAATAGAACATAGATAACAATTCAAATGTTGAAACTGAGACATTTTACATTTTTATCCACAAAATGAGCTTATTTCCAATTTTCTGGCTGCAACAGGTCTCAGAAAAGTTGGAACACAGGCATGAAAGGGCTGAAAAAGCAATTAATATACAAAACCCAAAACCAGTGAAGTTGACACGTTGTGTAAATCGTAGATAAAAACAGAATACAATGATTTGCAAATCCTTTTCAACCTATAGTCAATTGAATACACTGCAAAGACAAGTTACTTAATGTACGAACAGGTAAACTTTGTAATTTTTTGCAAATATTAGCTCATTTGGAATTTGATGCCTGCACAATGTTTCAAAAAGGCTGGCACAAGTGGCAAAAAATACTGAGAAAGTTGAGTTGCTCATCAAACACTTATTTGGAACATCCCACAGGTGAACGGGCTAATTGGGAACAGGTGGGTGCCACGACTGGGTATAAAAGCAGCTTCCCTGAAATGCTCTGTCATTCACAAACAAGGATGGGGCAAGGGTCGCCACTTAGTGAACAAATGCGTGAGCCGATTGTCGAACAGTTTAAAAACAACATTCCTCAACGAGCTATTGCAAGAAATTTAGGGATTTCATCATCTATGGTCCGTAATATCGTCAAAAGGTTCAGAGAATCTGGAGAAATCACTGCACGCAAGCGACAAGGCCGAAAACCAACATTGAATACCCGTGACCTTCGATCCCTCAGGCGGTACTGCATCAAAAACCGACATCAGTGTGTAAAGGACATCACCACATGGGCTTAGGAACACTTCAGAAAACCACTGTCAGTAACTACAGTTCGTCGCTACATCTGCAAGTGCAAGTTAAAACTCTACAATGCAAAGCGAAAGCCATTTATCAACAGCACCCAGAAACGCCGCCGGCTTCGCTGGGCCCAAGCTCATCTAAGATGGACTGATGCAAAGTGGAAAAGTGTTCTGTGGTCTGACGAGTCCACATTTCAAATTGTTTTTGGAAACTGTGGACGTCGTGTCTTTCGGACCAAAGAGGAAAAGAACCGTTCGGACTGTTATAGGCGCAAAGTTCAAAAGCCAGCATCTGTGATGGTATGGGGGTGTATTAGTGCCCAAGGCATGGGCAACTTACACATATGTGAATGCACCATTAATGCTGAAAGGTACATACAGGTTTTAGAGCAACATATTTTGCCATCCAAGCAACGTCTTTTCATGGACGCCTGTAAAAAGTAGGGACACTTTTTAACCCTGTGCACAACGTTTGGACTTTTGTATGTGTCACCGTAATTGCCATGGTTTGTATTCGTCTTATGTTTTGTTCACGCACCGTCCCCGTTCACTCGCACTACATTACCCATCATACACCACACCGTTAGTCACACCGGCACGCTAATCACATTCATCTCCATTGAACCAGCAGCAAGATCTACCCCGAGAGTTCTGATCATTAGCGGCACTCATTACAAACCACACATAGTTAGCTTACCATTTAAACGCAGTTTATTCCAAACATCCTAGCAAACAGTAACCAACTTCTGATTCTGCTCCATTTTCCATTCCGTTGTTAATCTTGGTTTCTCCACAACTTCTCCACACGTTAGCACTGATTTCTCCCTGGTCCGTCAAACATGGATTCCCCGTGGGAAGCGCGCACCTCGGGTGAGCAGTGTTTTTATGTTCCACCTTGGGCTAGGGGAAGTTTACCGGTTGTAGGGGTGAGTGTTGTGTCTTCAGTGATGTTTGTTTCATTTATGTTAACTGTGGGGATGGGAAATGTATGTAGATGTATTGGTGGATGTTTATTATGTAGTTTAATGGTGAATGGAATGTCGACATTTTTAATCTTCACTGTGAATTTTGTTTTTTTTTGTGTATACCTCTGGGGTTAATGGATTCAACCAATTATTGTTTTTATCCTCTCATTGGTGGCGGTGTTTAGGATGTAGGTCAGCCAATTATTGTATGACTGTGTTTTGTAGTTGAGCCAATCAGAGTGTAACTGGGGGGGTTATTTAAAGGGCTTTATTTTGTTGCTTGCCAGTCTTTGACAGGCTCTGGTGACGGTGAGATGTTTGGCACTCAGCATTGAGAGAATTGAGAGAATTGAGAGAATTGTAGCAGCAACTTGTTGTGAGGTTGCCCTCCAGTTCTTTTTGTATTTATATATTATGCCTATGACGGCCCGTTTTGTTTCATTTTTGAAAGTCTTTTGTTTGAATTTTGAGCACCTTCTCGCACTGTCCAAATAAATCATTATTATTTACTTTGAAAACCTTCGTTTTGTGCTACTCATTTGGTGGTGACGCTTAGTGGAAGCGGGACAGCAACGATACCCTTTCACAACGCCCCTGCTTATTTCAGCAAGACAATGCCAAGCCACATTCTGCATGTGTTACAACAGCATGGCTCCGTAGTAAAAGAGTGCGGGTACTAGACTGGCCTGCCTGTAGTCCAGACCTGTCTCCCATTGAAAATGTGTGGCGCGTTATGAAGCGTAAAATACGACAACGGACACCCTGGACTGTTGAACAACTTAAGCTGTACATCAAGCAAGAATGGCAAAGAGTTCCACCTGAAAAGCTGCAAAAATTGGTCTCCTCAGTTCCCAAACATTTACTGAGTGTCGTTAAAAGGAAAGACGATGTAACACGGTGGTAAAAAGGCCCCTGTGCCACCTTTTTTGCAATGTGTTGCTGCCTTTAAATTCAAAGTTAATGATTATTTGCAAAAAAAAAAATAAAGTTTCTCAGTTTGAACATTAAACATCATGTCTTTGCAGTGTCTTCAATTGAATATAGGTTGAAAAAGATTTGCAAATCATTGTATTCCGTTTTTATCTATGATTTACATAACGTGCCAACTTCACTGGTTTTGGGTTTGTATAAGAGAATCAGCTGAAAGAACATTTAGTAAGTAATTAAGTTAACTGGCATCAGGTGTGTAACATGATTGACTGTAAAAGGGATGTCTTAGAGAGGCTGAGTCTCTCAGAAGTAAAGATGGCCAGAGGCTCCCCAACCTGTGAAGGCTTGTGTAAAAAAATTGTGGAATACTTTAAAAACAATGTTCCTCAACGTCAAATTTCAAAGACTTCGAAGGTTTCATCATCCACAGTGCATAACATCATCAAAAGATTCTGAGAAATCTCGTACGGGACAAGGCCAAACACCTTTGCTTAATGCCCGTGATCTTCAGATCACATGCCACTGCATCACTCTCCGGCATGTCATTAACATTACTAAATGGGCCCAGGAATACTTCAAGATACCACTGTCTGTAAACACAGTCCCCCGTGTCATCCACTGATGCTACCTAAAACTCTATCATGCAAAAAAGAAAGCCATTGTTGAGCATAATCCAAAAGCGCCGCTGTGTTCTGTGGGCCAAAGCTCATTTAAAATGGAATATAGCAAAGTGTCCTGTGGTCAGACGAGTCCAAATTTGACATTCTTGTTGGAAATCATGGGCGTCATGTCCTCAGGGCTAAAGAGAAAAAAGACCACCCCTCCTGTTATCAGCGTTCAGTTCAAAAGCCAGCATCTCTGAAGGAATGGGGACGCATTAATGCATATGGTATGGGACACTTGCATGTTTGAAAAAGCACCATGAATGCTGAAAGGCATATAAAGGTTTGGGAGCAACATATGCTGCCCGCGAGATTACATCTATTCCAGGGAAGGCCTTGTCTATTTCAGCAGGACAATGCAAAACCACATACTGCAGCTATTACAACAGCATGGCTTCGTAGTAGAGGAGTCAGTGTGCTGAACTGGCCTGAGAGACCCAAAACTCTCCAGCTGCTGGAAGCCTGTATTAAACAAGAGTGGGATCAAATTCCAATGGCTAAACTCAAGAAACTTTTCTCCTCAATTCCCAGACACCTCCACTCTGTGTTAAAAAGAAGAGGGGTGTCATGGTTTGGGAGCTTTGAGAGCTGTTTGATGCTCTCGTCCGGGAGGATATAGTTTGCGCCCTATCAGATTCCTGGGCCAGCTGGCATTGATTGGGGGCGTGGCCTGGACTCTATTTCCCTCCTATTTCGCCTCGCTCCCGTGGCTAGAGTGTCAGTCCTTCTTTGGCGCTTTAGCCAGTAAGGTCTCTCGAGAGATATTGTCAGGCACTTAGTTGCTCATCAGGAATAGTGTTAGTGAGTAAGGGAATTTTTGGCTTATTTCCCTTTTCCTTTGTTTTCCTCGGGCGGCATCAGGTCCGTTGGTAGTGCAAGTCTCATTATTTTTATCTGTTTTTAGTCTCTCAGTGTGCAGTGAGTGTTGCCTTTCATTTCCGGCCGCTGCTCTTGGTGTCCAATTCCAGCAGCCATCACAGTACACTCTAGCCACTATGGAGACGCCAGCCGTTGCTGAAATCTAGAGGGCTATCGCCAGCCAACAAGAGATGTTTGCTGGGTTCGCTCAATCACTTTCAGGTTTTTTCAATCAGCGATCTGAACTTGTTGAGAGACTACACCTAAGAGATCGCTCTTCACAATCAGCAGAGCATTCTGTTAGGCTTGTCTGAGAGTATTAAATCTCTAACGTCACAAACTTCACAAAAAGTTGCAGAAGCACCATCCATACATCCTCCCCGAGAACCTAAGTTACAACTGCCCCAAAGATATAGTGGCGAGGCTGGAAAGTGTAAGAATTTTCTATTGCTTTTCGTTCTCTGGCCACAGAGACAGGCTGGCCAGAGGCTCCTCTAATGTCTGTATTTAGCCATGCCCTTACTGAGGAAATAAAGGACGCGTTAGCTACTATAGAACCCTGTTCAACTTTAGACTCTTTAGTGCATACAGCTGTGCGAATTGACAACCGCATACGCGAACGCAACAGGGAGAAGCTCAACAGCTTACTGCTAGCAGATAATGGGGCTAAAGTTGCTAGTGGCAAGTGTTCAGCTCCTATTCCACTCACTGAAGGTTGTACCCCGGTTGAGCCTATGCAAACTGATGGTTCGTTTGACAGTCGAACTAATAAGCCTACTAGCAGAAGAATAATCTGCTTTAATTGTAATAAGCCGGGTCATACCCGTCCACATTTTCCTAAGCGTTAGGGAAAACGGAAAACCCCTCCGGCAACGTGGGTGGCGATAGAGGGGCAATTTCCCTTCCGAACATTAATCCCTGTCGAACTGACTGTGGGGTGCAAGAGATTTAGTATTAAAGCGTTCTTAGATTCGGGCGCAGTAGATTGTTTCATGGATATTGAGTGGGCTAGGAAGCACTCCGCTCCCACTGTTACGCTTCCACAGTCATGCTCGGCCAGAACTTTGGACGGTCGCGCACTCGGATTGGGAGTGATAACCGAGGTGTCTGAACCGCTAAATATGTTCATCTCATTTGGTGGCCACACAGAGGAGGTTCGGTTCTTTATTGTCAGTTCCCCTACTTTTCCTATTGTTTTAGGGCATTCTTGGTTACGGGAACACAGACCTTGCATCAGCTGGGGGGAACAGTACAACCTTTTCGTCCCCTGGGGCACCAATTGCAGCTCTCATATTAGAGATAATGAAACTTGTTTTCCCAGACATCAAGCCATGGGGCAAGCTGATGCCTGGAGCGAGTGTGAGGAGGCTATCCCACCGTATCTTCCTAGACTAGAAAAAGGGGCAGAGGAGGGGTTGGAATGGGATCCTCAGTTTGACTGGCGAAAGCCAGAAGACGATTACCTTTTAGAGGACTTTAGCGATTCGGAATCAGTCACAGATTCAATAGATTCTGAGCAGGGTAAGGAATTTGGGGCCACTCTGAACTTTGACTTGCCTCCGGATGTTCCCAGGGATAACGCCGATCTGGCTGAGGTGTTCAGTAAATTACGAGCCTCTATGTTACCCCCGCATCGTCCGTACGACTGCGAAATGAATCTTTATCCAGGGAAAACTCCGCCTATGGGTTCGCTATATTCGCTGTCAGGACCTGAGCGTAAGGTAATGCGAGAGTATATTCAGGCGGCTCTCGCCAATGGTTTTATTCGGCCGTCTACGTCCCCTCCTGGAGCGGGATTCTTTTTCGTGGGGAAAAATGATGGCGGTCTGTGACCCTGTATTGATTACATGGGTTTGAATAAAATCACCATTAAAAACCGATACCTCCTTCCGTTAATGAATTCCACGTTTGAACGTCTGCAGGAGGCGTCATTTTTTACGAAGCTAGATCTTCGGAATGCGTATAATCTGATTCGCATTCGGGAGGGGGACGAATGGAAAATGGCTTTTAACACTCATGACGAGCACTACGAATATCGGGTCTTACTGTTCGGGCTGGTTAACGCCCCCTCGGTGTTTCAGGCATTCGTCAAAGACGTGCTCCGAGAGATGTTGGAGAAATTCGTCTTCGTTTATCTTGACGACATTTAGATTTTTTCTTCAACACTGTCGGAGCTCAAAAAAACACGTCAGACGTGTACTGGAAGCCCTGCTCAATGCCAAACTTTTTGTTAAAGCCGAAAAATGTGCTTCCACGCCCAAACTGTCTCATTCTTGGGCTTCATTGTTTCTAAGGGGTCAGTGCGGATGGACCCGGACAAGGTGGCTGCGGTCAGGAATTGGCCTGCACGGCAGAGTGTGAAAGAGGTTCAACGCTTTCTGGGCTTCGCAAATTTTTATAGGAGGTTTATTCATGATTTTAGCGTGGTTGCTGCCCCCAATATTGCGCTCACTAAAAAGAATACCTCCTCAGCGTTTTTTGGTCCCCTGCAGCTGATGCTGCTTTTCAGGAATTAAAAAAACGTTTTTTAGCTCGGAGCCTATTTTGATTTTGCCCAACCCCTCCCTCCCATTTTTTGTGGAGGTAGATGCTTCGGAGGTGGGCGTGGGTGCTATTCTGTCCCAGCGCCCTCGTTGGGATAATAAGCTTCACCCTTGCGCGTATTTCTCCCAGTCTTTGTCCACCGCGGAGTGCAATCATAGTATTTGTGATCGGGAGTTATTAGCGGTCAAGCTGGCCCTTGAAGAGTGGCGCCATTGGTTGGAGAAAGTTAAGCACCCTTTTGTGGTATGGACCGACCATAAAAACCTCCAATATATTCAGCAAACCAAGCAGCGTAATTCCCGGCAGGTGCCACGATCATTATATTTTGACCGCTTTGATTTCACGCTCACCTATCGCCCGGGCTCTAAAAATATTAAATATTAATAATATATTTAATTATATATAATATTATAATATTTCATAATATTAATATTGAACCTGACGCCCTGTCACAAATGTATGATTGCACTGATCGCTATACTACCCTACTATATGCAGTGGGGACACTCTTCCCGCCTGGCGGGGCACCCGGGGGCCCATAGGACCAAGCAATTCCTGGCCCAACGTTTTTGGTGGCCGGAAATGATGAGGGACATTCGGGAGTTTGTTGCTGCCTGTGGCGTCTGTTCCAGGAATAAGACTTCCCATCTCCCTCCCACTGGTTTGCTGCGATCTTTGCCCGTTCCCAGGCACCCTTGGTTGCACATCGCATTGGATTTTGTTACAGGGCTGCCTGTATCAGACGGCAATACGGTCATTTTGGTTGTGGTTGACCGTTTTTCTAAAGCGGCTCATTTTGTCGCGCTACCCAAGCTGCCTTCAGCACGGGAGACAGCGCATCTTGTGGTTAACAATGTGTTCTGGTTGCATTGGCTTCTGCAAGATGTCGTATCTGACAGAGGCCCGCAGTTTACGGCTAGATTTTGGCAGGCGTTTTGTAAGCAGTTGGGGGCCACAGTGAGTCTCTATTCGGGTTTTTATCTGGAGACTATCGGGCAGACAGAACGGACTAACCAGCCTCTCGAAAACACTCTTCGATGTTTCGCGGCGGATAGGATTTATTTTTAGGATAAAATTGTAAAATCTCAGTTTCAACATTTGCTATGTTATCTCTGTTCTATTGTGAATGAAATACTGGCTGGTATGATTTGAAAGTCAGTTGCGTTTTGATTTTTTCACAATTTACACTTTTTCGGAATTGGAGTTGTACATTTGTGGTTATTGTTACATTTGTGGTTACACATGTACAATCGCAAATGCAACAAAATCTACAACTGTAATAAAGTCAATATTTCTTGAACAATAAGACCAGTTATTGTCCCCGGATGATGAATGCATTACAGAGACAACTGATTTGGTCAATGTCACGCTATTATAAGTCATGTTCATTAACAATCATGTTTATTAAACTTGTAGTCAGTAGTCACCATTCTGTCAGAAGCATCTTCGAAATTGTTTCCGGATGATGAGTGCACTGGAGAAACAACTGTTTTATTAATTATACATGGCTGTTTTAACAGCATTGCTATGTTTGTTACACCTGCAGTCAAAAGAGACCAATCATCAGGAACATCATAGAAATCCAGAAATGTAACAGACATCAGACAAAATCAATTATTTTGGCCTCAGATCGGATATAGGCTCAGAATGATTAGTACAAGGACATAAACTCGAATTAGTCAACATCTTTTGGTATTTTGAAAATATTTTCATATTTATTACATTTGTGGTTCTTTTTATTACATTTGCAGTTGTGACAATGCTTAAAGCTCCTGAATGAGGTCCTTTCACAGGATCATCACTGAGTCAGATAATCATTTATAGGTCAACTCAGTATTTGGGTGGGGGGGGTTGGGGGAATAAAACGCATCTTAAACTCCCAATTGAATTTGGCTTGTTTTACTTAGCACACATAACCCCACCTAACTGATCCAGACCTCCCCTTCTCACACTGGTTTGTTGGTTTTCCCATTTCAGACTTTGGTCTTAGTAACACCCTGAAGGTGGAGTCGCTGGGGCAAGACCTGCTCAGCACGCAGTGTGGAAGCCCTGCCTATGCCGCCCCGGAGCTCCTGGCACACAGGAAGTACGGCCCAAAGGTGGATGTATGGTCCGTGTAAGTCATTGCACCTGGCACAAAATGGCAAGGAACTACTTTTTGGGGACACCTCATTAAATTGTTTCTGTTTGTACTGTTATGGCCCCAATTTGTTATTACACTTACAACATAACAGCAACAGCAACAGCAAGGGATGACAGACACAGTTTTAAAAACTTAAACACATTTCATTAACAAAGACAACAACTAACAATAACCTATAACTAATGACCAAGATTGAATATATTTAAAGAAAAACAGAAATATTTACAGTCCCTTGTTTTGGTGGGGTGGCTTGGTGATGTCCTGGGTGAGGAAAATACTCAAACGCAGGCAAAAATCTACAAAAGAAACTTCACAGGTCTTGAACAGAAATGACAGGTCTGGTCACATGTATCCTTCTTCTTGCAATTTCTCCTACTACTACTGTCTCAATTCTTTTCTTTATATACTCTTTTGCAGACCCCACCCACATTTAGACCTCTTTTTTTTAATTTTCGGGGACTTTCCCCAGACATGCCCAGGACATGTCTAAACATAACTCCAGTCTGGGCTTAACAAAAAAAAAGGTAAATACTGCCATCTAGTGGCCTCTATTCTCATTACAGTACTGTGTCCTGCTTTGGGGCAATTGCAAGAACCACTTATTTTGGCTGGGAGTTGGAGGGGAGTAGCAGGTAATAATAAGAAGCACTTCCTGGTGACTGTATGTTTAGTTGTCCATGCTGTAATATTTACACACCCTCACTGACAAACCCAACCCTTTCAGGACTGGGTCTGTTGGCACACCATGGGCTAATCATTAATGTTGCCTGGCATCTTAAGAAAACATTTAAGCAACAGAAAGTCTTTTTTTTTTCATTTTTCTTAAATCTAAATGTTTGACATGATGCAACCCACTGGAAGCAGACAAGTCTGAACTCACCTGCCAAGCTATTGAATAAAACTTATAAACAAAGGAACATAAATGTGTGGGACTTTCAGACAGTTACTTGTGTAATGTTCAAATTAGGAAGGATTGTGAAGATGCTGGCAGTAGATTTTGGAGTCCTTACAAACAATAGTTCTCATAAATGTGTTTATTAACACCTACGTATGAGAATTTACTGTCCATATATGCTGACAAAATATTTTCCCCAAAAGAAGTATTTTTGCTTGTCTGTCATACTTGAATATTTTAAATCATCGAACTAATTTTAATATCAGACAAAGACAACTTGAGTAAACACAAAACTGCAGCTTTTAAATGATCATTCCATTTATCAACGGTGAAGAGTTATGCAATACTTATTCACCCATGAGAAAAATTATTGCCCTTCCCTAAAATCTAATTACTGGTTGTGCCACCCTTGGCGGCAACAACTGCAATCACGCGTTTTTGGATCTCAATTGGTCAAAAGTGAGAACTGTGAGTAGCCATTCCAAAACCTTCATTTTGTTCAGAGGTGGAATTCCTTGTGTGCTCCAGATTATTGTCCAGCCCCATAACCCAGCTACGCTGGAGCTTTAGGTCACCAGCTGATGGCCAGATATTCTCCTTCAGGATTTTCCGGTAGAGAGCAGAATTCATGGTTCCATCAATTATGACAAGTTGCCCAGGTCCTGGAGCAGCAAAGCAGTCACACTACCACCACCGTGTTTGACTGTTGGTATGATGTTCTGCTTGTGGAATACTATGTTAACTCCATGCCAAATGTAATGGGATCCATTTCTTCCAAAAGTTCCACTTTCGACTCATCAGTCCACAGAATTATCTCTGTCATCAGGGGCCTTCAAGATGTTTTTTGACTAATCTAAGGGAAAACCTTATGTTAATTTTCATTAGCTGTCTCTTTCTTATTGTGGACTCGTAATCTTTAACCTTAACTGAGGCAGTTTCTTTACACGTTAGTCTAGATTCTTTTGTAACCTCTTGGATGAGTCGTTTATACACTCTTGGAGAACTTTTGGTTCGACTGCCACTCCTGGGACAGTTCATCACTGTTCCAAGTGTTTCCCATTTGTAGATAATGGCTCTAACGATGGTTTTCTGGAGTTGTAGAGCCTTCAAAATGGCTTTGTAACCCTAATGGATGTCAATAACTTTGTTCCTGATCTGTTCTTAAATTTCTTTAAAAAGGATGTGTTATGTTCATTCTTTTTCACGTTAAAATATTTTGGATGACCAAAAGGGAAGTTTAGAAACTTTTATGAGAAAAAAACTAAAATTCCCTGATTTCTCAGCAATTTGATTCCTGCCTTTCCTAACCCTGTGAAAAATGGGCTGTTCTAAGTGGGCATCCACCCTCTTGAATGACCTTTGTTCAAATTGAATTGGTGAATTCAATAAGGGTCCTACTCAAAACATTTTCAACATGGAGTTGGGCCCTTATGGCATTCACCGATTCAGGTGGTCAGTGATCTGAGCCATTGTGTCAACGGAAAGCAATTATTTCAACTGCTTGCAAGTCTCTAAATATTGATGATTGAGTCAGTAGCTAGCTAGTCATCAATTGAACTACACAGTGTCTTTGGAAAGGTCAGCAGGCTCAGCAAGCATGGATGTTACATTCATAGAATTGCAGCATGCAGTCACAATAATAATTTTTCTACACTTGTAATTCAATCTCTAATATTAAGAATGATCCGTGGCTAGCATCTGTTTAGTAGTAACTGCTATCTAACATTCAATTCACTGCACTAGCTACTCCAATAAAGATGAAGTGAATTAGAGTAATATGGTCACCCTTTCCATCTGATCCTACAAACGTTTGTATCAACAAGTCTGACTTATCTAGCAATTGTTTCTAAATGCACAAACAATTCAGTAGCTAGCTAATACGCTAGAAAATGATGATAGGAAGGCAATGTGTGGATGCAAGTTAAGTAAATTAGTTTTGAAAGAAACACTAAGCTAGCTACCCAGCTAGATCGTTACATCAACAACCAATCCGTACATATTTAACTGAGCTTACGCTTGGAATTCAGTTTGGATAGAAACAGAAATTAGAAACACCTTGCTAGCTGCAGATTTTCCTTGAATATAAATTGAAACCACCACTTTCTTTTGAGTCTTCCAAAAAGCATAATAGTTCTCCTTCAATAAAGGAATAAGCCAAGATAAGCACTGGGTTACAATAATTTTATAACGACGGAGGGGTGTTCTAAGGCACGACTCGCAGCTGAGTGCCTTAGTGCCCCTCCGCTATTATAAAATCATTGTAACCAACTGCTTCAAGGGGCTTATTGCTTTTATAAAATGGTTACCCTACATATATATATTTTCCTTTATAACAGGGAAATCCCACTGAGACCGAGGTCTCTTTTTCAGGGGAGCCCTGAATACAATAAAACAATTACAGTGTGGGTTAACACACAGAGCATAGTAAAATTTGCTCAATTACGTACAACAACGGCAGAATAAAGGAAAACAAACTTTAATATACAGTTAAAAATAAAAAGAAAATTGAAAAAATAAAATAAGTAAGACATTCATCTGCAAAGGACACAGAACAAGTCCAAAGTTAGAACTGAAGGCAAGTACATCTGGCCTCCTCAAATAACATCTGTTAACAAGAAAAAAAATCAACAATTTATTGGTAATAATGCAACAATAATATTGAGAACTATTTGTTCTTCCACCAAGCAAGATCGAGTGGACAGAATGGTTGGCAAGCAACACAGATGCTAAGATTGCTTTTTCATCTAGCGCAATTATCATGTCACATCAGGCTATTTGGGCTCGATACTGTAGATATACTATGAAAGGCTATTTGGAATGTCGCCCTCAGTCTCCCGAAGGCCCCGTTAAATAATTTTGTGTTTTGGTTTTGGTTTTAGAGTTTCCTTGTTCTCAACTCGCGCCGATCGGCCATATCATTACAACCGGCAGTGAGAGTAGGGAAAAAGATCGACTTTTGTCCTCCACACTTGCCGGTGTCCAGGAAAATACGTTGAATTGTGCAGTAGTCTGCTCGCCAGCTTGTCAACTAGCTAGCGTTCACTACAATGGATGTGGTTACCCTGCACATAGCCCATAAAATAAACACACAAGAAAAAAAATCTACAATTTAGCACTATTACTGGAATATATTAGTATAATATTAGAGCTAGTTAGCAACGTAGCTAGCATGCTCAAGTTAAATCGAACTTTATACTGCTATAGCTAGCTAGGTAGATGGCCAATTGGTTAGTGGGTTAAGAAGCTAAACTTCGCAAACTCTGAAATAGCGAGCTAAAAGTCTTGAAACAAACGTAACTTAACAAGTCGTTTGAGCGTAGGGTAGTTGGTTGCTAGGCCAGGCGTGCAGGGATATTTTGTGCGGCGGCCTGCCTCAGAATACAGTGGGTTACACCGATTTTATACAGGCATGGAACGCGGCTCAGCCAATCACATTTAAGGATGAGAAGCACCCGTTTTATAATATTAATTTTGTTGCCTGTCCTGTAGTGTACTGATTAAGGTCAGACAAAATATGGAAAGCGCACATAGGCTATAGCTAGATATAGGCATTTGCCAAATTCAGTTGGGATGTTGCCAAAACAAATAAGCCGTAGGTGGAGATATTCAGATGAGGGGCCGAACAATTGTCACGAGGCTGAAAGTGATTTGTAAAGTCAAATCAGAATGCCATGTCTTATGCAAAAGGTAATCCATAAAAAAATTACTTGATTTCTTTACTTCTCAGTCTGTGGGTTGATAAGCACTCCAGATACCAAAATGTATGTGTCCAAGAACTGAAAAAGTGAGTTTTTTATTATATGTCCCTTTAAATCAAGGCATCATGTGCTGCTTCTTGCCTACTTAACACTACTTGACAGTTTTGATTCAACAGGGTGGGCAGTAATCATGCCACCCCAGATGTCCACATGTAAAAGTTGTAACATGTTTTTTGCACCCTAAACTCGGACAGCTGATTTATAGATTTGTCCGTTTTTATTTGAAGGACTGCGTTAATGAGCAAAGCCAGGTGGCTGAAAGAAAATACTGAGGCGGACTTTTTCTGAACATGGATTTCCTGTCCCTGAGGGCCAATAATGCAAGTAAACAAGACTAAGTCAAAACCTAGTATATGGCTGGACCATAAGTATGTATTTAAGGACCGTCTGCGCCTCACTGTGAAAGCTTCTACAGGGTATATCAAAAAGATTTTACACTTTGGAAAATGTCTCCAAAATCGATATTAAATCTTTTTCCAAAAATCTGTTATGATGTATTGATGGACCATGCCCTCATGCTCCTGTTGACACCTTGTTAATTGCTTGCTGTTCCACATGAGTGGCAAGTTCAGAACTTTAATTTCTTTCTCATCAATTTTCATGAAAATTGCATTAACCCTTCGTTCCCTACCAGCCCGCCAACTTCATACTTGGATTCTACCTTCCTCGTAACAGGTCAGTGGTTATTGTGAATGGATAAGAGTAATCAAACCACGGAGTAGGCTCGTTTCCAGTTGATTGATTCCAGGTGATAACTGCAGTTAGTAGGAATGGAGCCCATGTCAAAGACTGAAATTTGAATGGAATGTTCGTTGAACCATGGACTTAAGTACAGTCTCTGTTGTAAGTGTACTGAGAATAGCAAAATGTGAGTCCGATGTTAGTGGGCTGGTAGCGGACAAAGGGTTAATCCAATTTTCATAAATTTGTGAGGAAAAAATTAAATGTCTAACCTTGCCAACCATTGTGTTTGTTTTGTTTTTAACCCTCTTGTTTCTGTGTGCAAGCCAGTTTAAATCGGGTGAAAATACATCCATGTTCACTCAGGTAGAACAGCAAGCAATTAACAAGGTGTCAATAGGAGCATGAGGGCATAATCCATCAAAGCATCATAACAGATTTTTGTAAAATTATATTATATCAATTTTGGAGACATTTTTCAAAGTGTAAACTTTTTGATGCACCCTGTAGATTACTTAAACACTCTTCTGACAAACAGCACAACTTCATCACTCATTCACTCAGGCGATGAGTCACAGACTTTTATATACTTTTAGCCATACTTTTAAAAGATAGTGACTGATTTCATTGCCCCACCTTTGACACATCTTTTTAATCTTTCATTACTCACAAATGAAATTCCTTCTGTTCGGAAATCTGCCAATGTTCTCCCTCTGTTTAAAAGAGGTGAACCTGCAGTACTCAACAATTATAGGCCCATCTCCAAATTATCAGTTTTTGCTAAGGTTCTTGAATCGCTTGTGAGTGAACAAAAGAATTCTTATCTACAAATAATATCTTATCCAATCATCAATCAGGTTTTAGAATAGGCTACAGTACAACTACAGCAGCCCTAAAAGTAATAAATTATTTTATTGAGTCCATAGACAAGAAGCAGCACTGTGCAGCGCTTTTTATTGATCTTTCTAAGGCTTTCGACACAGTGGATCACACAGACTCCTCAGTGTAGGAATTTCTGAACATACTGAAGGATAGTTTGAAAATAATTTCTTAGACAGATCGCAGTGTGTACAGGTAGAAGGTATCACTTCCAGCCACCTTAGTGTAAAAAAGGCTGTTCCTCAAGGATCGATCTTGGGACCTCTTCTATTTATTTATACATCAACTGCCAAGATCAACCTTTACTAAATGCTAAATTTCATTTTTATGCTGATGATACAGTAATGTACTACTCTGCACCCACACCTAACCAGGCTCTTTGTCAGCTGCAACAAGCCTTTAATACCATCCAGCATACTTTGTGTGATTTAAAACTTGTTCTGAATGCCAACAAAACAAAACTCTCTCATTTGATGTTTTCAATAGCAAAATTAAAGCTCCAGAATCTCACGCCTTTCGCCATGATACAGGGTGATGAGATTGAATCAGTATCTCAATATAAATGTCTAGGATTCCTAATTGATGATTACTTCTCCTTTGCACCTCGGATTCAGCAGCTGGTGAGATAACTGAAATTAAAACTGGGTTTTCTCTTTAGAATTAAATCATGTCTTTCCTTTGAGGCCAAAAGAGACTTGTTGTTGCCTCTTTTCCGTCTGTATTGGATTGTGGTGATGCCATTTACATGCATGCATCCTTGCAGTGCTTACACACATTAGACACTGTTTATCATGGAGCATTAAGGTTTATCACAAACCTTTAAACTCTGACACATAATTGCACATGATATGCTCGGGTTGGATGGTCTGCTTTGTCTCTTCGAAGATTCAAACACTGGCACATTCTCATCTATAAAGCTGTTCTTGGTCTGCTCCCTGCTAACTTTTTTTAAAGGATGTTGGATTGTAAGTAGCAGAAATTATTGTCTGCGTTCCAAGGATTTCTTATTTCTTATTTCTTACGTCTGTCCCCAACGCCCGTACTAAGCTGGTAAAAAAAAAGCATTTAAATATGCTCCTCCTGCTTGGAATCTGCTACAAAATCATTTGCATCTGAAGAAACTGGTTTCTTAAAATGAATTTGAGCATATGTTGAACTCATTAGAGGCAGATTTGTTTGTTTATAAATGTTTTAATTAATTGTACTGTCCTTGTTTGGCCTGCATTGACTGTGGCGACTAAATTTTCAGAGGTTTTTGTTTTCATAAGAATTTCATAAGCTGTTAATGTCTCAGATTGTTTTATATCTAATGCCCAGGATATTTTATATGTATATTTATTATTTGTACAGTGAGTATATATGTGTGTAATTTTTGCTGACCTGAGCTGCTGCCTGTCTTGACCAGGGCACTCTCAAAAAAGCGATTTTAAATCACAAAGAGTTTTTATTCCAGGTTAAATAAAGGTTAATAAATAAATCAATGGTTGGCCCCTGATTTTCTGCAGTCAAGCAAAAAAGACTAAACCAAACCCTGACCCATTGTGCAGATGGACTTCTCAGCATCTGATTTTTGCTGTTTTTGGTGCACACAGGGGGGTGAGCATGTTCGCTATGCTAACGGGGACTCTTCCATTCACCGTTGAGCCCTTCAACATCAAACATTTGCATCAGAAAATGGTCAAGAGGGAAATCGGCAATATACCTTCTGACATCAGCGCAGGTATGCTACTCTATCCCTTCCCTACTGGCAAGTTGTATGTGGGATATGGCTGAGCCAAGTTCATGTCGCAGCTTAGTCGGCATTAGACCGAGTTAAATTTGACCTGTGATGAGGTAATGTAAACTGTTCATATGAAAACATCCCTCAAGCAAGAATCTGACCCCTCAATATAACCAGATTTTGGCTTTTTGCTGAAAGCCAGTAGCACCAAGTTTGAGAGATCCTTAGGACCCAACTTTAGTGATCTAAGCGCACAGTCTGAAACGCATGGCACAAGTACATTTAGAGGGTGTCCAAATCCATTTTTCCTAGTTTGACTGCAGATTATTTGGGCACAAGGTAAGGAGTATGGTTCAGAGAAGTTGTACTTAATTTCTTAATTAACCTCTTCCAGCCCATTGAGAAACAGATTTTTGACTACTGTGACAAAAAGCCTTCTATCTCAGTAACTATAAATGCCAGAGATGTGATTCAAAGCTTTGTTACCCCTCAGCCCTCAAGGCTGACGGGGTATTGCTATCCTCGTGCGGTTGGGCGGGCGTCTCCAAAAACTTCGACATCGGGCTGAGGGGTATTCCGTGCTTTGCACGCCGATTTTTTAAAGGAGCTATATGTAAGTTTGTGGCCAAAACTGGCAATGCAATCACATTCAAAATAGTGCAGAGCGCAGTATCCCCTCCTCCTGTCCCCCAGACGAGAGGTTGCCAGCTAGGTTACCGGATCTAGCAAAAACGACTACTACACGGAGCTACCATGGCTACATTTCAATATCACCAATGATTTGCTTTCACAGTGTTGTGTTCAGTTCAGTTCAGAAAAGATTGAGACTAATGACTTAAGCAAAGTCATATTGGTCAACTTGCCCGTCACTCTTCTGTGTGGATAGCCCACGAAAGTCCACACTGTAAAATGCGTGAAGAATTATGAGGACTTATTTGACCGATGTACTGTTTCAATTACATATTGCCAAAATGGCTGTGCTAATGTTGGAACGGTTTCCACAGCATCTCAGTATAAAGCCAGAGAAACTAACTAATAATGCATTGCTAATGTTAGCAATGAAGAGCCACGGTTTTATTTCTCAAACAATTTGTTACCTAGTCAATTCGATGACCCACCTGCATACGTACTAACGTATCATGAACAAACATACATGACATTATTCGACTGTAGAGAATATTTGAAATGTCCCTGCCTATATTAAATAGAAATAAGTTAGCCAAACTTAGCTGAATCTTACCTGCCCAGGAGAAAATTTGAAACCTGGCATCGGTCTTATAATTCTTCTCTGCTTTCAGCCGTCTCCATCTTTCAAAGGCATATCCTATACAGATCCTTGTTTTGTTTCTGACTTTGTCACAATGTATTTCGGAATCATAACGAGGCCTTTTAGGTTTAGTAATGTCAGACATTTGTGCTCTGAAACGCTGGTAGCTGCAGCTCAGTGGTAACTGGCAACCTGGATGCCGAAATGCTACTGACTTCATGATTGGGAGATAGGTGGAAGGCGGTGCAACAGGCCAAAACACAAAATATCAACATAAACATTAGTTGTGGGCTGCAACTTCACTTTTGTAATGAGAATATTCTGGCTGGACTACTGTGGTCAGTGATATAAGTATTTGAAATTAACATCATTCCTTAATGTCTGGTGATATATCAGGGCCATTTCATGATTAATCAACATACATTTCTTACATATTGCTCCTTTAAACTAGAGAACTCTAGTTCTAGAGAGCTCTGGCCAAACAGTCTTTGTTGATCAACCTCCAGCTACTAACACTTCTTTTCAACAACATGGAATCTAAATTTAAATTCTGTTATGATTCAGTTCTGTTTGCCATGTTTTTGATGTTCTGTCTGATCTCTGTATTGCCTGACCATGCCTTGAATTGTGTATTGTGATTTGGTTACCTGATTATATTCTTGTTTTGTCTAGTTTAGTTTTTCCATGTTTTGTATTTTGCCATTTTCCCCATTCCTGTTATTATTCCGGTCCATGTTTTGCTTTCACCCATGCATTGCACTTTGTCTCCCCCTGTCTGATCTCATGTCATGTGATTGCTCACAGCCCCAGTATTGCGTGCCACACTTTCGGGTGATTTAATGGTTTCTGGGATTTCAAACATTCCTTCCAATCTTGTTTACTTCCTTCATCTTGCTTTTTCTAGATTACTAACCAATACTAACAGTTTGCTGTTTTTGTTAAATTACTAACCAAGACTAACATTATACATATTACTAACTTACCAACAAGCACAAGGGATTGTATAGCTGCACTCTACTAATTGACTAAGGATCTCTCAGCATTTGCCCTGTTCTAGTCTCCGCCTCTTGCCTTCATTCAATTTACTTTGCTGTGCTTATAGCAGATTCTCTACACCTGTCTAATCACTGTTCTGCCACTCACTCTGTGCACATAGAAATCCCTAACCGGATCTGTTTGTTCTGCCTATAGGCTGTCTTGTGATCCCTGTCCGCGTTTTGGCTTTTGCCTCTTTCATGTGATTAGGTTCTCCCTCATGTTGCCTCCTTTGCAATTAGTCTGACTTCCTGCACCTGTGTTCTGTTAAGCATGTGACCTCCCGTATGTGTATATTAGGAGTCTCCTCACAGTATTTCCTTGTCAGAACGTTTCTCTTGTTTACCTGTGCTGCTATCGTCCTGCCTTGTACTCATAGTGTTACTCTTCTAACTGGACTGTCCGACTTACGATTTTTGGCTCTGCTTTTTGGTACTATTGTCTGCATCTGTTTATGAACCCTTTTTGCCTGACTATGAGTTTTGAGTTTGCTGCCCTGTTAACGATTTGGATTACGCCCACTGGATTTTGGCTTTTGCTTCTCTGACAAACCTTTGCCTGTGTACCGAACCTGTTTTTGCCCGACCACGAGTACCACTGTGATTGCTGCCCTGGTTTTCGACTCTGATTCTGCCCTTCTGGATTGTGATTTTTGCATTGTGGACTTTGTACCTTTAGCTTTCTGCCCTGCGGGGGTTTTCCCCCTCGCTCAATAAACTCTCATCTACTGCACTGCTTTGTTCTCGCGTCTGGTTCCTGAGCGTATCATCACAAATTCAACATTTGGAAATTTTTTTGTTCATGACCAAAAGCTGATATGGAGGAAATGACACCACTGTAGAGTAAAAACAGTTTCTAAAAAATATACAAGAAAAAAATTATGATGAAATCCATAACCCTTTAAAATCTGCAGCTGTTTTTCAAAATCACGGAAACCAGCCAATTTTTTCCTGTTTTTATCAAGTATATTAGAAAGGCTTGTATCTCAAACGCTATAAGCACTAGGAACATGGTTCAGAGCTTTTTATTTTAAGCTAGAGAAGTGGACCTTCATCACTAGCAGTCAGTTTTAACCAAAGTCTAGTCTCTTGTATTTAGTTTCAACAATATATGAACATAAAAAGTAAAAAATATATAAAAAATTTAAAACTGCTACTTGCAGTCAGGTAGTGGAATTTTTCCCTGATGTGATGCAGCAGCTATGGATAAAATCACACTTATTTGAAGCTCAAGTAAAAGCTGACCACCTGCAAATAAAAATTGGTGTCAAAATCTTCAACCAATCAGATTCTATATTCTTTTTTTCCCAAAGGAGCCTCTTTTGATTTGTCTATCAATCCGCCACATCATGCCAAAAATGGCAATGTTTCTGATGTCTCATTGTGATTGATTTTTACAATAAGTTTTTACAATAAATGAACAATTTTGCAAATATTATCAAGAAACATCATCTGAAAAGTCTGATTTTGATGTCTTTCATATGAAACATCTACCTCTCCTAGCTCTCCTTTCCCCAAGTTGTAGCATATTGTGAACTTGTGAAACCTAAATATATTACAAGCAGTAAATATAAAGGACCAATGTTAAAGCTCACATGATATAAGCTATTTCTTGTATATTAACCCGTGTTTTGCATGTTGCAACTGCTGTCACTTCCAACACTGACAATGCTTTCAAAACCAACAGTTTCAAGCTTCTTCATAATCCAAACACAACCTCAATATGCAAATAAAGACCTTTATTGAAATGAGAATGTGAATACGTGCAAAGTTTTCCACAGAGAAAGACACCAGATTGACAAACAGTAATAAATCTAGAAAGACTAATACTGTAATAAAAGTGACATGATATAGGCTATTTGTCATACATCACTGCTTATTTACCACATCACAACTGCTGTCACTTCCAATACTGTGAAGAGGCTTTCCATACAGTTCAAAGCCCCTTTATAATCCAAAAAACCCCCCGCAAAGTACACATAAAGACCAACATTCAACTAAGAACAGAAATACAAGCAGGGTTCACCGCATAGAAAAACTGTGGATTTTCAAACAGTAATATGTACTCTTACGGTTTATTATCAATCTTGCCCAAGACTTACTAATTTAGAAACTAATTCAAAAGGTAAGACAGGATGACTTACTGATTTATCACACAGGCTAATGTACACTGTCAAACCCACAACTGGGCGAAAATGAAAGTGGCTCCACATGTTCACATTCCTTACCAAGTAAATGATAAGAGTATGGATTTTTCTTTTGAAAACGCACTGTATTCAAACAATACAGGAAAGTGAGAACTCAAGCCAATGGATCTGGCAAAACTTCACACACTGAATGTCCAGTTGCTTTTTTTAAAAGTTTGTGCTATCAGGCAGTGGATTACTACTTAATAAAGCACGATAAATAACGTGTAAAAGATTTTTTACATTTTTTAAAAAATTTTGTATCTCCAATCCTCCCCAAATCTGTAAACACCGAAATGAGGAATTATGTACAAGGCTTGCTTATATGCGACCCCTTATTGCCAATTCAGGAGAGAGGGACAGCTCACGGCTCTCCTCCGAAGCATGTGCCCATCAACTACTGCTTCTTTACACTCATTGGTTGAATCCTTGCAAGTTCAGAACGAGGGCAGAGGACACCCGAATATGAACAAGCTTAGCATCTCCCTGAGGAGCGCCCAGCTGGCCAACAGGAAGCGCTTGAGCAATGAACAAAGTAATCATTTCCCTTCCTGGCAGTCACTTCCCAATTTGCATCCCTGTAGCACAATGGCCAATTGTGCGCCACTTCTGAAAAAGCTGCAGACCACTGCCGGTTAGACCGGGGCTCGAACTCGCACCGTGATAGTCACTTCTGCTCCGCGATGCGGTGCTTTAACCGAGTGAGCTATTCGGTAGCACACGTGTAAAAGATTAAGATTACTTTACAAAAGCACTTTAATGTCCTCTTCAAACAGCAGATCGTACTTCCCATCATTGTACAAAGTGGCCTAAACCTCGCTTAGGGATGAAGAATGAAAGAATTGGCTAGTTTACATTCACCACTAAATCCCTGGTCATAATTCCCATCATCTTGGTCCGTCTGGTCTCAGACATCAGCAACCATAAAGCGACAGGAAAAACCATGACATAGCCCACGCAAAAGTACAAACTAATATAGCAAACTACAGCGTAATATGGGAAATACTACAAAATAGTAATACAAATGCATGTCGCCAGAACAATCGCCAATGTGTCTTGACAGCACAAAAGATGTCAGACTAGAATTGCCCTCACACTCAACTGAATAAACTCTGACAAATAATAAGGCTTACCAAAAATCAAGAGAAACGTGTCATATATTTGCTGCAAGCACAAATGTCTTCCTAGTCAAATATAAAAATGACTAACGTGTACCATTAAATGAATGACGCCCAAGCTCAGACATGAAGGAAGGTCACAGACTTTGGAAACAAAGAGGTTGGCCTACGCCTCTAGCAGTACAAAAAATAGCCCCGCAAAGCCAGCGTTACCCCTCAGCTGGATTATTTTGAATTAAAATAAACTGACGAAGGCCTTTGCAAGTTATCCTACGGAATACAAAATACAACATGGCGGCTGTGGCAGCCACAGTAGACATCCGAGTGCCATCAAATTCTATAGGCTTCTGTAGGTACCAAGCAACACAGCAAAAATGGCTTTGATTGACAGAGGCGTATTTGAGTTATCTTGCGGTATGGAAATTCAAGATGGCGGCTGTGGCAGCCATGTTTAAATTTGGATCGCAACCAAAATCGATAGTCTTGTGCTGTGACTGTACATCGGATCTCCTCAGCAAAAACCGTGATGATCTGTGATGGTGGTTTTCAGTTATCACACAGAATGGAAATTGAAGATGGCGGCTGTGGCAGCCATATTTGATTCAGATTGCAGCTAAAATCGACAAGCTTGTGAAGTAACTCTACCTGAATGTTCTCACCAAAAAACGTGATGATCGGTGATGGCGTTTTTCAGTTATCACACGGAATGGAAATTGAAGATGGCAACTGTGTCAGCCATTCTTGATTTCAGATTGAGGCCAAAATCAAGCGGCTTGTGTAATAACTGTTCCCTGATGTCCTCACCAAAAATTGTAATGATCGGTGGTGGCGTTTTTCAGTTATCGCGCAGAATGGAAATTCAAGATGGCGGTTGTGGCAGCTATATTTGATTTTGGATCGCTGCTGAGGGGTAAAAACTCACCACTCAAGGCACAGTTTTCTATTAAATTCACCAATTATATTCAGGAACCATCGAGTAACAAAATGTAGACCAATGGTACTCAAATAATGGGGGGAAAAAAACTTCATGTGTAAATGGTGCGCGTCAATCTACCAAGCAGTTTATATTGACTTCATCAGTTACATTCATAAAATCATATTAAAGGAGGATTATCATGACATACCAATTTTGACATGTTCTTTTTCCAGTAGCTGTTTTCATAGTATACCCGATATGCATCTGATCAAAAATTCACTCCTCCACCACCAAATGGACTTTAATTATCGATAACCACCATCGTTTTAATCCAAGCCAAGTGTTGCTGTGATTCAGCTCCTGAAAACCCGAAACCATGACATTATTGTGGTGGTTGACCAGTGATCGGCTGACACTGGCTTCCTTTCCAAACATGACATCAGTCTGCTCTATCTTAGGTTGTCCACAAAGCAAAGCCAAACCCAAGTGAAAATTACATTTGCCTCCAGCCCTTTCTTAGGTGGTAGACCGAAGAGCTCTGCTTTAAAGTCTCGTTCGTACATATTATCCTCAAAGTAATTGCTACACTTACAATATCAACCTCCCCGTGTATCGGCCATTACTGATTCCACAAACAGGTTAATGCCGAGATTACAGCCAGAATTAACCAACCAGCCGCCGCATTGATGTCACCATCTCACAGCACATTAGGTCCGAGACCAGTAAAATCATCTGCGATCGCACTGCCTGTTAGGCCGCGTCTAATTCAATTTTTTCTATAAGGGGTGCATTGGATAATTTGAAACTTGTTTGTTCAGGATAGGATTTAAACATTGAATATAGTGGTAAAGAAATTGTACAACCCCAATTCCGAAAAAGTTGGGACAAAGTGTTAAATTGTGAATAAAATCAAAATGCAATGATTTTCAGATCACGTGCCAATGTTATTTACAACAGAATATAGACAACATTTCAAATGTTGAAACTATTCATCCCTCCTTGAACCTATGAGGCAAATTTGGAGCCTGTGGGTGAATGCTGGGGTGGAGGTGGGATGTTAACTAGCAGCAGGCAAGAGTGATGCAGCAGGAGAGTGCGATGCAATGCAGCAACATGCAGAGGCATGTTTTGAGCTTAAAGCTATAGTCTACGACTTCTCTGCCACACACCCCTCCCCTACCCTCTGTGTGCTTCTTCCCATGCCATGCGCCCTCCCCTGACAGCACCATCTCATCCCCTCAGAAACCGACATACCCCCTTCCGCTGAGAAGATAGTAGGTTCGCCGAACACAGAGCGCCGGTTTGACGTGGAGGCAAAGAATTGCTGACGTTAGCTTTTTATCTTCTTACTGACAACAGCTATGTCAACCACAAAAATATGGTGATTTTGCGCTCACAATGTGTAAACATATAAGATATGTGTTAGCATATATGGTTTACATGGAGGCTAACTGTAACTAGCGTTGACACCGCAATGTGGATATCTATCAAGCAAATAAATGCTCACACAGACTTTGCGCAACCAATGTGTAAAGCATATTAACATATAAGTCCAGAGTTGTGTAGGAAACCATTCCCCCATTGAGATTCGCTCCTGTTCTCACAACCAATGCTGACAACACACCGACATTTAGATGCTAACGTAATTTCAATAGTAAGTAGGCTGACAGCAATAACGTTACAAAGGTTGGCTTACACGGCAGTAAGCCAGCACTGACCTAATACTTATCTATGAGTTAATGACGTCGCAAAGTACGATCAATATTACAGAAACATAAATCTACTTTACAATAAAACAAATGATTACCTGTCCAACAGAAACACTGCAGTGACTGCATCATTCCTTAGGCCCAGCCAGTCCCGTAGCCTCCAGAGAGAGTGGATTTTTTTTAGTTCCTTTTGCTATGAGTAGTGTTTAGGAGATACTTTAGAGCCATAATCATCATCAAGCTGAAGATATTGATTTTAACCTTGGGAAAAATCGTAGACGATAGCTTTAAATAACCCACCCACTGGAGGGCAGTGGGATATGCCTTGAGTGCAGCGCTGTGCCATCAGGTGTCCAGAGGGCCTTCAGTAACCTCAGCCTTTACTGCTTGACTGCCTTCAAGCTGTTTCTGTTCACGTTTGCCGAATTAGCAATCAAACAATTTCTTGACTGAGCAACCAAGACCAATACATGACCTATGATCAGAAATGATAATAAAAAAGTGAATGCCTATTGTCCACATTTATATAATTTGTATGACATTGTAAGGATGTCAATATAAATACAAAAAATGTACAACTTTCGCTAACTTTGCTGCATTTATTTTCACCACCCATATAAATGTCATTCTGCTGGGCATCATGCCTAACAATGCCCTTCAGCCAACACAGCATCTGGAATATAGAATGGATTCTCGTAGCTTATAGTGTAATGAGTCTTGCAAACTAATTTATGGACATCTGTGCCATTTCATGAGCTAGATGAGCTCAGAATTTATTAAGCTTTATTGATATTTTATGTCGTCATTTATGTGCAGAGGAAAACGCCTCATAATTTTGTGGTGCAATGTATAACAATGCTATCGAAAATAAATTTGATTGTCGTTCAAGCAATTACTCTGACCAACTGTTGCTAATTGGGAAAAGTAAACTGCTAGAGTTTTAGCTCATTAAGTCCTGAAAAGTGAGGTTTCCGAAGGCCGCATTATCTGCCGTGAAACTCATTCCTTTCACTAATATTTTGTTATGATTCGCTAGTGTTGTTCCCCTTTTGAGTCCGGGGTTGCCTGTTATCGTCATCCGCCGTCTGTAGCTTGACCTACTAACCTCTGATCCATGTGCGCAGGTATAGCCTAATAACATCATTACACAAAGCTTCATTAGGAATGCATTACATCCATTGTGTCTGTTGTGCCCGCTGCAACCATCGGGATGGCATTCTTCGTCAGATTCAGGCGTTGCACTTTCTGGCCCTCTTTTTGTAGCCTTGTGTGAAAAAAGTCTCCCATAGCGAAGTGAGCACTGCAAACCCGAATATGCGCACGCCTCAATGCTTCCACTTGAGTATTCGGGTGTATTTTTAGCGGAACTAGCCAGAGTTTTAGCAATTCAAAATTGCGTGAAGGTAGCCTATGAAAGCTAAACATTGTCCAACTGGTCATTTTGTTGCAACAACTTGGAAAAACGCAAATATGAACCACAATGTTTTACCAGGATGTAAAGCAGCTGACCATCGCTGGTGAAATGAATGAATTTCACGACAGATAATGCGGCATCAGAGGCTGCGCGCTCAGTGCCCCGTTCACTCTCATTATATGGAAATATGCCGCTCTCTTTGGATCTCAATATCTCCCGCAGGACTTCTAGAAACAGGACGGTTATTTGGGTGAGTAAATGATCGTATTTTATGCCACAAATAATGTCAAAACTGTAAAAACGGTACTTCTCCTTTAAGTCATCTCTTCTTTTAACAATACCCTGTTAGTGTTTTGGAAACCAATTACTGTAGTTTTGAAAGCTAAATATTTTCTCATTCCTGCTTGAATTTATATTTCAGCTTCTTGATTCTTTAGCAGACTCTTTTGTCACATTGCACCAATCTTTCAATGGGTGACCTGTTTGGACTGCAGACGAGCCATTATAGCACCCAGACTCTTTTACTATGGATCCACGATGTTGCAAATTGTGCACAATGTGGTTTGGCATTCTCTTGCAGAAATAAGCAAAGCTTTACCAGGAAAAGAAGTCTGGATGGCTGTATATAAACCTGTATATATCCAGCATTAATGCTGTCTTCACAGATGTGCAACTAACCAATGACTCATTCACAAATACACCCCCTTACTGTCATGGATGCTGGCTTTTGAACTGTGTGCTGAAAAAGCTAGATGTTCTCTCATGCCCAAATGCATCCCCATACCTTCAAGGATGCTGAATTTTGAACTGTGCATTGAAAGAGCTGGCTGTTCCATCTCATTTTTAGCCGAGAGGATGTGGCATCCTTGATTTTCAAAAAAAAATTCAGTTTTTGATTGGTCAGACCACAGGATTTTTCACTTCATCTACAGCCATCATAAATGAGCTTAGGCTAAGAGAAGGTGGCAGCATTTCTGGATCTTTTTTTGTATACAGTTCATTCGCTGCCCAGAATTCTGCGATTACATCGTAAATGCCTGCCTTACTCTCAACATAACTGTTCGCCAAATCATTCATCTAGCCTGCAATTTTCATTAATAATTTGTTATGAATGTAGTTGTTCAAATACTTGAAGCTGGTAAAATGAGCTGGTTACAATCAATTTAGTCTAGCGATACCCAACTCGCCGCTTTTTATGTTGCTCTGATCTGGCATATTGATAATAAAATGGTAAGTGACACCGAAGAAAATCCGATGAATACAAAGCAGAAATAACCAAGATCTTATTCTTATTCTCGATAATATGAATGCTCTGTAGGTCTGCAGATTATTTTATCTAGCCTAGCTACTGAACGTCACAAACATATCGGCGGGTTTGGCAAGTAGTGTTCATGATTTTTATTTGCACTTCGCTGTCGGCTGTTAATATAGGTTGATTATGGTGCTTTCTTTCTGCATCATAGAAACATAATTTTAAGTAGACGGCTATGCTCAGGCAGAGGGGTGTGACACAGCCTAATATTTTTTTTATACTTTAAAAGAGGTTTTGAATGATAACATTTTCATGTCCTTAATTGGAAAATTACAGTTATGATTCTGTGATTCTGTTTGTCATGTTTAAGTTCTGTGCCTGGCTTAGCCATGTTTAGGATTTCTGTGTTAAGTGACCACTGCCTGTCTGACTATTCTTAGTATTGTGTATTGTGTTTTTTGTCTTTAGATTTCTTGTTTTATTATTTTTCATGTTAAGATCATTTAGTTTTCCATGCCATATTTTCATTTCCATGCATAGCACTTCGTCTACCCTGTCTTGTCTTATGTAGGTCTTTGCCCGCGGTCCCTAGTCTTGCGTGCCACTCATTCGGGTAATTTATTGGTTTCTGGGTTTTCAATCTTCCTTCATTATCTCGTGTGCTTCCTTCCCCTCTCTTTTACTATCTACTAACCAATACTAACAGTTTGTTGTTTTCGCTAGATTACGAACCAGTATTAACATTGTATATTTTTACTAACTTACTAACGTGCACTCAGGATTGTATAGCTGCACATACTAATTGACTAACGATCTCTCAGCAATTGCCCAATTCTAATCTCCGCCCTCTTGCTTATCTCTGTTGCAGCTTCTGTGAATTTCCACTTATACTTTGCGCTTTCCTTTTCTTTTATCTAGGCACTTTAGTACTCTTTAACCGGAGCTGTTGTTTGTTCATAGGATTGTCTTTTGATCCCTGTCTGCGTTCTGTCATTTGCCAATTTCATGTAATTAGATTATTCCTCATGTGACACTCCTGATTATTGTATCATTGATTGCACCTGTTCTCCCTGGTCATGTGTTTCACCCGGATGTGTATTTAAGATGTCTGTTTAGTCACTTCCAGTTGTCAGATCGTTCTTCCTAGCTTCCTGTGCCAGGTTTGTTTCTCGCCTCGATTCATAGTGATTTAGCTTTCTGACTGGATTGCCCGACATTCGATTTTTGCCTCTGTGATTTTGGATTACTGTTGCATCTGTGTGTTTCGACCATTTTTCTGGCCGACTACGAGATCTCTGTTTGCTGCCCTGGTAACGATTCGGATTACGTCCTGTGGATTCTGGCTTGTCTCCCTGATAGAACTATTCCTGTGTACCAGACCCATTTCTGTCCGACTATGATTACCGTGATTGCTGCCCTGGTTTTTGATACTATTTTTGCCCAACTGGATTTTGACTTTTGGATTGTGGACTTTGTACTGTTTTTCGCCCTGCGGGGGTGCCCCCTTTACCAATAAAACAAGCTCTACTGCATTTCCTGGTTCTCGCGACTAGTTCCTGTTCGGTACACAACAATTATGGTGGTCGTTTCCAAACTTGCCAATCGTTTTCAATGTTTCCAGCTAGGCTAGACAAATCATCTGTACAGAGTATTCATATTTTCTAGAATAAGCAGACGCGATCTCGGTTAACGTATTTTAACTTAAAAGTGCTAGGCCAGCGAAGAGAGAAAATTGTAAATGTCTCGAGACACTCCTTCAGCGGTCCGGCACAAGGTTGCTGATTGGCTGTATGCAAGTAAGTTTCTGTTGGTGTCCGGAAAATGCATAAATGCCAATTTTGCTGAATATTAAAAAAACAAACCTGTTACACTAAACATAATTACACAGTTAAGGTGCTTGAAAGCAGTTACACTTAAAATAATTACACCGTGGTTGTTTGTTTTTGTTATTTCTAATTCTAAATGTAGCCTAGTTGTAGTTTATGACAACCTACAGTTTATGATCATTTACTTATATTTTTTTCAAAAAAGGTTGAGGTTTATATTACTTGTATTTACAATATGTGAATCAAACTGCAATGGACAAAATATGCGTGTGTATTACCAATTTTTTTTTTTTTTTTTTTTTTTTTTTTTTTTGGGGGGGGGGGGATTTTTCTTATGTACCAAATGGAGGCCCAGCAGAGAAAGTTTGGGAACCATTGCATTAACAGGTTTTAGTAGAGAAACGTGCATGCACTGGTTAAATAAACCTTGATTCTGATTAAACGTAAGCTAATGCGATGATCCAGTTAGGGGTAATTCTGTTGCTTAAACCATTAATTGCTTTTTCAGCCCTTTTTTGCCTGTGTCTCAACTTTTTGAAGTTAAAAAATTTAAAGCTGTTGCAGCCAGAAAATTTGAAAAGCTCATTTTGTGAATAGAGGCGGCACGGTGGCACAGTGGTTAGCATTGTTGCCTCACAGCAAGAAGGTTGTGGGTTCGAATCCGGCCTGGGGACTTTCTGTGTGGAGTTTGCATATTCTCCCCGTGTTGCGTGGGTTTTCACCGGGTACTCCGGTTTCCTCCCACAGTCCAAAGACATACATATCAGGCTAATTGGAGACACCAAATTGCCCATAGGTATGAGTATGAGAGTGAATGGTGTGTGCGCCCTGCGATGGATTGGCAAGCTGTTCAGGGTGGGTCCCTGCCTTTGCCCGTAGTCAGCTGGGATAGGCTCCAGCTTGCCCCGTGACCCTAGTGAGGAACAAGTGGGTATAGAAAATGGATGGATGGATTTTGTGAATAAAAATGTAAAATGTCTCAGCTTCAACATTAAATGTTATCTATGTTCTATTGTAAATAAGATATTGGCTCATGTGATCTGAAAGTCATTGCATTTTGATTTTATTGACAATTTACACTTCGTCCCAACTATTTCAGAATTTGGGTTGTAATTTTAGATTTCCAAGCACTTGGTAAAGCTCCAATAAGATGATAATATTGTTGCGGTGTACAGACTGTTCCATAAAAACTAGTTCATTATATCCCTGAAATTCAAGTTTCGAGGATATCATGGTTTCGCCCCACCTGCCACCGCCACGTACACAGATTTTAGCCGTTAGCGCGATAACACAAAATACTTTACATTAGCTTCTCATTTTTAGCATATGGGTAGATATGGTAGAGAGGATGAACTGATTAGATTTTAGACAAGTATGCACTCCTAGGTTTGCCACTAGGTGGCGCCATATATTGAAAAAAATCAGAGTTTTTTTAACCATATCTCTGGAACAATTACTTACACAGACCTAAAATTTGCCTCATATCGTACGTCTAGTAAAGGGGAATCAAATAAAGGTGGCTTCGAGGATTGGGGAATTTCGGGGATATACGCCTTGCTGTTGGCCGCTGGCAGCGTAGGCCTAGTTGTTAGACATGAGTTTATTTTCCTCATTCACTATAGTCCTTATAAAAATAATACCATTATCAAACATGTGCGCCAAAGAAAATCATCATTCTATCAACAAGTATATTAGAATTGAACCATATTATTTGTTGTAGAACTTGTTCTGCATTTTCTGGTGGGTGAAATTGCAGTCAACTTTGTAAAGCTTCCTCCAGAAAAGTGGAGACACTAGCAAACATGTTATTAATTCACGCAAAATGCATAATTTTAAGTTGCAGAAATGGAGAGAAGCCTATAGGATGGACACTTAAGTAATTTGCTAGAACAGCATTTCAAATTGAAGTAGAATTTTGGAATAAGGGAAGCCTCCAGTGAAAGATTTAAAGCTCTTATGTTTAAGAGATTTAGCCCACCAGATACATGATCTTTGTTGAGATACGTATGTCATGTGACAAATAATTGTACATCTCCATGGTATGCATGTTCCCTTGTTGGCACTCAGTGTTGCTGGGTTAGACAGCAAAGTGATTTGAGAATAGTGAAATCCCCATTAACATGGTACATGGCCTGGCCTAACAGAACATTGATCACTAATTCAGCTGGTTGATCTGAGATGACCAAATTTAACAGTAAAATGTACAGCATGCTGTTTTAATGTCTGTCTACCAGATGCGATTTTAATGCATCTACCAAAAGTCAACAGGAATCTTTCTCCCATTAAATACACTTTTGGGCCATTCCGCGTTATGTGTGTTACAGTTCGGACTCGCATTTTGATGTTAAATTGGACTACAATTTTTTATTGCTTGGAGTTTCCATTTTGTTTAAACATTGTTTGTGGTCCTGGCCTGGGTCAGTACTCTTTCATGGAAAGTAAGAAAAATGTCCCTCCATTTGCCAACTTTTTTGCTACAGCATCATTTTCAGTGTTACGTGTGTTACATTCAGAGAAAAATGAAACGTCACTACTTTTTTCAAATCCTCAAAAGTCTGTGAAGTGCGCCACTGAGTGCATTTCTCTTGGTTATGATTTGAATACCCAATATATCAAGTTTTCATATCAGGTATTGTTGGGGATTTTGGGGAAATACCGAAATCTTTTAATGCGGGAAAAAAGTTACGTGCGTTACGCGTCCAAACTGGGTATGAAAAAATCAATTTCTGGAGTATTTTATAAACAATGAATGATTTGTTTTTCTTTGACATAAATATTTTTCACAAAATGAAGTTGTTAAGGAGTCTCTTCTTTGTAATGGGTTCAGATAGGAAGCCATTTATACCAAGGAAACTGCAAGAAGCCATTCTTGCCGAGACCAGTTTCTGTTGTGAAACCTTGTTTTTCTGCAAGAAGCCATTCCTGCTGAGACCAGTTTCTGTTCTGAATCTGAAACCATGTTGTTTTTGAGCAATTTCTTGACACAACTGACAGGTGACAGGGCCACCAAGTCTTCTATAAAGGAATAGAGTGGAAAAAGCCATAGCACACCTATGTCCTCCATGTAACTGAGAGGACCGATTCTCAGAATCACTGACTTTTACTCAGACAAGTAAGTTTAGCTATTTAATGAATTTCCGATTTCTGTTCATGATTCGCACTTTAATTTATGATATTTAAAGTTTATATTTACCCAGCGCTGTACAGTGCGACAGTTTTACTCACATTTGCCATTTCAAAAAATTATGTGCAAAGATAAATTTGAAAACACTCACACACGTGCGAAAGGTTGCATAATCGTTTTTGATCTGCCCCAACTTTGTCTACCGCTAAAGACGAGTGGGTGTGTATTGTCTTTAAGATATGAAGGAGCGATGCATCAAGGGAAGTGTATTTTGGAGTATCTACCGACTATTTAAATGCTATTGCTAAAAAAACTACATTTCCCGAACAAGAGCGCGCTGCACAAAGACGGGTCAGGTATGATGGAAAGAACTTTCCAGGAGGGGTGTTAGCAGTGCATGGCTGTGATGTTGACATTAGTGTTTTGACACCTGCCAGAAAAGGAAACTGGTGTTGGTTTAGACACCCCAACATCCTTCAATATGAGCCTGAGAATGTTTTGAGAAAGCTGGAACAACCAGTTCGAGTAGGTATGGTTGGAGCAGGTGGCAAAGAAGACATTTTATATGAATTCAATCCTTTTGTATATATCAAATGTCAACATGTATACAAGCAAAAAGCAGGAAAGAAATCACAAAGATTTTCACTCTTTTCTGTAAAAAAATTACCTTTAAATTTTTGTAACATTGCGTGCGTTACACATCTTTCAGGTAAATTCCCATTGGGAAAATCTTAGAGATTTCTTTGGTTTATTTTTTTGTTCACCCATTCTACCTTTGCATATGAGAAACGCAGGCCAAATATGGTCAATTGTTTGTTCTAGATATATAAAATGGTAATTTTTGTTACGTGTGTTACACAGACAACTCCCTAAATCCTCATCGGAAATTTTTCAAAAATCATCAGTAAGTCGGACATTGAGCAATTGTCATTGATTAATGTATGCCTCTATTCAGTAAAAGACTGTGTGACTCTGTTTTTTTTGTGTTGGAAATGATAATAAAGTGAGAAAACATATATCATTGTTTTTGCTTTTTTTGTAATCTTGAAAGTGGCTTATATCTGATGATGTGGCACGGATGGCACGAGTGACGAATCAAACTAAAGTTATAATTTCCTACTGGTTTGGACGTCTACGTTTCCAAAAAATGTATCCCATTGACAGAATTCAAAATTTTATTTTTCTGACCCAGGACCACTTTGGCTGGAATGGCCCTTTTCATTGAAAAAAGAAATGCTATGTTCTTTCTCACTGAAACAGATGCAAGATCCAAATAATTCTGTGAGTATATTTATAAAAGATATGAAAGAAAAGATGGGCAAATTTTTGCTCAAAATGAGGCTAAACATTGCAATCTTTTGGTATGCTGCTTTCAACTCAAAACCTGCAATAAATGATGAATGGTGATATCCATATGTCTGCACTATAAGTATACATACTTTGGTAAAAGACACATGGAAAGCAGTAGCAATGACTTTCATTGGGTGGAATTCGTGGAGCTCTTACACTTCCACACTGTTGGTCCAGAGTATCAGCATCCAGGAGGATGAAATTGATATTGAGGAACTTTTAACTCAAAATCCCCAAACATCCCCTCCAGAACACAGGGAATGAATGATCAGATCAGTGAGACAGAAAGATAATTAAGGACACCCAGTAACAAAACAGGAGGCAAGTAAATTTGATAAAGTGTATAAAAATAAAGGCCAGCAGGTTAAGGAAATAAGCAAATGTGGACAAGTTCACTGCCAACTTTTTCATCTTGAGCAAGTATTGATCTCTGAGGTGATTCACCTTGCTTTGAATGCAAACACACAAACACAGAGAGGATGTGTGTGTGCGTATGCAGGTGCGTGTGTGTGTGTGCGTGCGTGTGTGTGTGTGTGTGACTGATTCCTATTGTCAACTGCATTGGCAGTATTTATGTCCCTTGTATAGGTACTCTTGTACTTCTCTTTTATGTGGGCATAAATAAATATTTCAAATGTGTGTGAAATCTTCCTGGGCTGCAGCAGGTGTCTGATTCCTCCTTGTGTAGCACAATGTGACAGAATCTTCCATAACCTTCTGCTAAAAAGGTATCGCTAATCCCCACCTTGGCCCCACTGCCCTCTCCCTGCCTGATTTTCCACAGCGGCTGTCCAGTTCATGCTGTCCCTCCTGGAGCCCGACCCAGACAAGAGGCCCAGCATCAAGGCAGCAATGGAGGAGAAATGGCTAAACGAGGGCTGCGTTAAAAAGCCGCTGAATTCGGTTTTCTACAAAAACAGGTACATGGCAAGGCTTTTCTGATGGTTTAAAAATGTAGCGAAAAGTTGGGGAGAGGGTGGTCAATGTGGATATGAGGGGCTGCACCGGGAACACAAATCACATTATGAGCATTTTCAATGGTTCTGGCAGAATATGACACAAAAAGTTTTCACAAAAGGAGGTTTTTGTGGATGCGAGGGCTGTTAAGAAGACCACCATGGAGTGCCCCCAAATGAACCGAAGGTAGAAACTGGCGAACCCGCGGAATCTCTGTAGTTGTTTCCAGTCCTGGGATCCAACCAGGTCAGCAAAGCCTTTTCCTTTTTTTGTCCATTTGTGGGGCACCTTGTGACATGGTGAAGCCCAGGAATGAGGTAATAGTGGGGTGAAATTTATACTTTTCAACTATCAGAAAGAGGTGATTCTCCAGCAGCCTCTGAATGACTAAGTGGGCATGATGGATGTGTTCCTCCAGGGTTGGAGAGTAAAAACCAAGATATTGTCAAGCTAGACATACACAAACTGTGAGAGTGTGTCAATAATGAAATTCTGGTTGACAGCAAGGGCATTAGCATGTCCGAATGGTATCATCAGATATTACTTGTGCTGGAGGGAATGTTAAATGCTCTTTCACTCTCCTTGTCCATCCCATATGCCCACGAGGTGGTAAGCACTATGCAGATCCAGCTTGATAAAATAGAGGCAGCCAGGTTGGTGAATGCCAAGTTCATCAGAGGAAGAGGGTGGCAGCTCTTTACTTTCATAGAGTTCCGCCCTTCGTAATCTATGCGGGGATGCAGATGTAAAACCCCAAAAGAGCAATAACCAAAAGGCGGATGTTGCCGGGGTGAAGGCCTCACGTGTTCTCTTAGTCTAACTTTAATTAGAGCATTCTTCTGGCTGGTGTGAATCACAATAAAATGAGTAATTTTCACCGTCCGAGGACGGGGCATGAAAGCGCAATGGTTACGATTTATCTGACTCCATATAACAGTTAGAATACAACATTTAGTTATATCCTCGTTAAAAATCTGACTCCAAATTAGAATTAGAATTGAAACAGCATGCGTGAATCTCAGGGCAGTTACGCACCCGAACTCTATCTGTGAAAACCATTGTCACTAAGCAAAACACCCCCTAGGGTTAAAATAGGCGTCACTGCCTGGTCTAATTCGACAATACTTCCATTGGATAGAGGAGACTGGCACGGTAGCAACATCAGGCAAATAGCTCTGAGTATGAACGTACCGCGAACCTAGGTTTATGTATATCAAAGGGCCCCTTAGAAAGATTAACCAATAGCTAAATCTTAAGAGCCGATAATTTCATAACCCCTTAATAGGTAGAACCCAATCTCAATCTAACTTAGAAGTATCGCTACCTACACATGTCTTGGTAGGAGTCTCCCCTTAAGTCCCAATCGCAACAAGGCCAGAAAGAATATACAATGAGAACACGCAAGCTGGAAAAGGAATAACAATAATTTAATTCACCAGGTAGGCACAACTTGAATCAAACAAATCAATGATAAGCCAATTACCGTTACATATAATTTAGAAGGATTTGGAGTATTTTCATACCTGGAAAAGATGAATGACCACGTAGAGCTAAAAGTCGCTCCACGTGGTCGGGGAGAACTCACATGTTCCCGCGCTCCGGAACAAGGCAACATGTCACCCCTCCCCACTTACCAACACGATTCAGATGTTGACAGAGAAGAGACAGGACAGGATAGAAGCAAGAAGAGAAGAGCCCGCCCCCTCAGGATCTCGTACCTTTAAAGACTCCAAACCACGCCTCCGAAAAAGGTAGAGGGAAGGTTGGCCGAATCAGAGTTTTACTGGCCAAGGTGATAAGATAATTTGCACAGGGAGACTAGGGTAGTTGCTTGAATGAATCTTACAAACGAACCATAATTCCAAGGGAAATGAAACATGTTCCATTCAACTCCTTGGACTCCCCCGAGAATAAAGAGACCAAACATGATAGGAATGTGTGCTAAAATGATGCAGTTGTCATGGAAAAGCCTTTAAATGGAATATTATAGCCCAATAGTGTGATAAATATATGAGAGGTTCCTTTTAGGATATTGAACATAAACAAAATATGAATTTGATAGAGGTTTAAGTTGTTTTAAGCCAATTGAAGTAGCTGCGCTTTAACTTCAATGAAACCAGTGAATTTGAGTTCCAGAGATGCTGGGCCTGCTAGACTTGATGGCTCTCACCCCCCGCCGTGGGGAACAAAGGATGCCACTCTCACCGGCAGGCTGTAAGATTGTAAAAGTTAACTGCTCGCTCTGGATTGTGTCAGATCACCCAAACATTCAGATTTTACCAGCGTAATGAGCATGTGTTCCAACAATAGGATTTTTGACCCATGTTTTGAGCTAAATCAAATATTCAGGTTCTACACAGACATCCATATTTTTTTGCCTCAAAGAAGAAGCCAACTGAGGTTGGCAACAAAGAAGCGTGAATGATTCTGGAAGCCATGATTCTGGTCTATGTACACTTCCATAGCTTTAGATTCCTGTGTTATTAGGGAGTACAACCGGCTCTTTGGGGGGTGATGTTCTGGAAGGTACAGTTGGGGTCAAAAATTTAGATACAGCGAGGCCTGCGGTGTTTTTCTTGGGTTTTCTTTCATTGTATTTATAACCCCAATTCCAAAATAGTTGGGACAAAGTGTAAATTGTGAATAAAATCTAAACGCATTGACTTTCAAATCATACCAACCAGGATTTTATTCACAATAGAAGAGAGATAACACAGCAAATCATAAAACTGAGAAATTTTACAATTTTATCCACAAAATGAGCTCATTTCAAATTTGATGGCTGCTACAGGTCTCAAAAAGGTTGGGATAGGGGCCTGTTTACCATGGTGTAGCATCCCCTCTTCTTTCTAACACAGAGTGAAGGCGTCTGGGCATTGAGGAGACAAGTTTCTTGAGTTCAGCCATTGAAATTTGATCCCACTCTTGTTTAATACAGGCTTCCAGCTGCTGGAAAGTTTTGGGTCTCCTGTGACAGACTTTTCATTTAATTATGCACCAAATGTTCTCAATCGGTGAAAGATCAAGACTGCAGGCCGGCCAGTTCAGCACACATACTCTTCTACTACAAAGCCATGCTGTTGTAATAGCTGCAGTATGTGGTTTTGCATTGTCCTGCTGAAATACACAAGGCCTTCCCTGGAATAGATGTCGTCTGGTGGGGTGCATATGATGCTCCAAAACCATTATACACCTTTCAGCATTCATGGTACTTTTTAAAACAAGCAAGTGTCCCACACCATATGAACTATTGCATCCCCATACCATCAAAGATGCTCGCTTTTGAACTGAACGCTGATAACAGGAGGGGTGGTCTTTCTCCTCTTTAGTCCAGAGGACGCGACGCCTCATGATTTCCAACAAGAATGTCAAATTTGGACTCGTCTGACCACAGAACACTTTACCTCTTTGCTACAGTCCATTTCAAATGAGCCTTGGCCCAAAGAACATGGCAGCGCTTATGGATCATGCTCAACCATGGTTTCCTTTTTGCATGATAGAGTTTTAGGTGGCACCTGTAGATGGCACGGTGGACTGTGTTAACAGACGGTGATTTCTTGAAGTATTCCTTGGCCCATTTAGCAATGTGAATGACAGAATCATGCCGGTGAGTGATGCAATGGCGTCTGAAGGCCTGAAGATCACATGCATCCAGTAAAAGTCTTTGGCTTTGTCCCTTACGCTCAGAGATTTTTCCAGTTTCTCTGAATCTTTTGATCATGTTATGAACTGTCGATGATGAGACCTTGAAAGCCTTTGCAATTTTAGGTTGAGGAACATTGTTTTTAAAGTATTCCTCTTTACTTCTGAGAGACTCAGTCTCTCTAAGACATCCCTTTTATATCTTATTATACACCTGATGTCAGTTAACTTATTTACTTGCTAATTGTTCTTTCAGCTGATTCTCTTATATATTTAATGTTTTTTCAGCCCTTCTTTGCCTGTATCCCAACTTTTTGGTGAGCTATTGCAGCCATAAAATTTGAAATAAGCTCATTTTGTAGATAAAAATGTAAAATGTCTCAGTTTCAACATTTGAAATGTTATCTCTGTTCTGTTGTAAATAACATATTGGCCCATGTGATCTGAGAGTCATTGCATTTTTGTTTATTCACAATTTACACTTCGTCAAGTTACTTAATGTTTGAACAGGTAAACTTTGTAATTTTTTGCAAATATTAGCTGCCTGCACAATGTTTCAAAAAAGCTGGCACAAGTGGGAAAAAAAGACTGAGAGAGTTGAGGAATGCTCATCAAACACTTATCTGGAACATCCCACAGGTGAACGGGCTAATTGGGAACAGGTGGGTGCCATGATTGAGTATAAAAGCAGCTTCCCTGAAATGCTCAGTCATTCACAAACAAGGATGGGGCGAGGATCACCACTTATTGAACAAATGCGTGAGCTGATTGTCGAACAGTTTAAAAACAACATTCCTCAACGAGCTATTGCAAGAAATTTAGGGATTTCATCATCTACGGTCCGTAATATTGTCAAAAGGTTCAGAGAATCTGGAGAAATCACTGCAAGTAAGCGACAAGGCCGAAAACCAACATTGAATGCCCGTGACCTTCGATCCCTCAGGCAGTACTGCGTCAAAAACCGACATCAGTGTGTAAAGGACATCACCACATGGGCTCAGGAACACTTCAGAAAACCACTGTCAGTAACTACAGTTCGTCGCTACATCTGCAAGTGCAAGTTAAAACTCTACAATGCAAAGCGAAAGCCATTTATCAACAGCACCCAGAAACGCCGCCGGCTTCGCTGGGCCCAAGCTCATCTAAGATGGACTGATGCAAAGTGGAAAAGTGTTCTGTGGTCTGACGAGTCCACATTTCAAATTGTTTTTGGAAACTGTGGACGTAGTGTCCTCCAGACCAAAGGTGAAAAGAACCATCCAGACTGTTATAGGCGCAAAGTTCAAAAGCCAGCATCTGTGATGGCATGGGGGTGTATTAGTTCCCAAGGCATGGGCAACTTACACATATGTGAGGGCACCATTAATGCTGAAAGGTACATACAGGTTTTGGAGCAACATATGTTGCCATCCAAGCAACGTCTTTTTCATGGACGCCCCTGCTTATTTAAGCAAGACAATGCCAAGCCACATTCTGCAAGTGTTACAACAGCATGGCTCCGTAGTAAAAGAGTGCGGGTACTAGACTGGCCTGCCTGTAGTCCAGACCTGTCTCCCATTGAAAATATGTGGCGCATTATGAAGCGTAAAATACGACAACTGAGACACCTGACTGTTGAACAACTTAAGCTGTACATCAAGCAAGAATGGGAAAGAGTTCTGCCTGAAAAGCTTCAAAAATTGGTCTCCTCAGTTCCCAAACGTTTACTGAGTGTCGTTAAAAGGAAAGGCGATGTAACACAGTGGTAAAAAGGCCCCTGTGCCAACTTTTTTGCAATGTGTTGCTGCCTTTAAATTCTACGTTAATGATTATTTGCAAAAAAAAAAAAAGTTTTTCAGTTTGAACATTAAACATCCTGTCTTTGCAGTGTATTCAATTGAATATAAGTTGAAAAGGATTTGCAAATAATTTTATTCTGTTTTTATCAACGATTTACATAACGTGCCAACTTCACTGGTTTTGGGTTTGTAATTCACGATTCCAACACTGGATGGGAGTAATTCTTACACAATATCCCTTTAAGGCTTACAAGAAGAGTTTCTGGTGCAAAAGCAATAATACAGGTGAGGACAATGAGTGGCATGAACAGGGTCCCCTGGGGAGAAGGACATTGGTTTCAGGTCCTTAGGGGTCTCATGGACGAAACACCAGGGGCTTGGGCAACCTGGCGACATCTGCTGGTAGCTTGTGGTGTGAGCATCATTCCTAAAGAAGGATGGACAATTGCAGAAAAAATTAATTTCATCCATGAAAACTAGATCTAAATAAATTGGTTTAGATCAATCATGAAAAATAAGGGGTTGTTTGTAAAATATCTACCTAGTAAAACAAGTGCTGGATGATTTGAAAATGGTAAAAATAAAACAGCCCAAATTGATGCCTAAATTTGTTGGTTTTATTTCTAGACTCCAGGCTGAAGAACTGAACTCGGTCATATTGAACTACATGAGCAAATTCCTGGGTTATAACCTCACTGATGTCACTCACACATTGGTGAGGAACCAGCCCTCCGCCATCATGGCCGCCTATTGCCTCCTGGTGAAGAAACTCAGCCGGAACCAGAAAAGAGTCAAACCCCTGAAGGTACTTTTTCTAAAAGATATTAGCATAAGGTTAGGTTCTGTTTTGTGGGTACTTAAAATTGCAACCCAGCTTTAAATGACATCACTGCCTTCTACATGAGCAATACATGCTTGCACATGGCCCCTACAGAAAACCCACTTTTTGCCCTGTCAGGGCAATGTGCACAAATGTGCTGCTCATGTAGACGCCGTCGAACGGCTCTTACGCTCACCCTCAGATGTATTGGACCCCTCGTCTCATGATGAGTTTGGGTTATGGCTATCCGAAGTGGGGTCGGTCAGTGGCAGTGCCTGTTTCCCATTCTCGGACAGGTAGCAAACTGATTGTTGACCGGTGACAATGCAGATGATGCGCCACCTAACGGTGGCTGAGACCTGCCCTTGACACGCTAATGGTTCTTTTTCTGTCTCCTGTGTCATAACCCAGGGCTATTCATCCTTATGCAGAAAGGGCCAGTGTGGGTGCAGGCTCTCATTCCAACCAAGCACTTACACACCTGACACCACTAATCAACCCCAAGAAAGTTTGCAAAAGAGTTTGATTCAAAGTATCAGGTGTGTAAGTCCTTGGCTAGAAAGAAAGCCTGCGGCAGCTACGATGATTATGACAAAATAAATGAGCACTATCTTGTAATTAGCATTAGCTTATTATTTCTCTTATTATGTAAAGATCTCATGATCATTATTATTTTATTATGTAAAAAGTAAATGGCTTTATAGATATGCCGATCTGAAGGTAAAATACAAACAATGCAGTCTAGCAAGGAAATTGACGATTACTTTTTTTATCTCTGTGTTTATACGCTTCGTCAGCGTCAGCTTCAGTTTACTCTGAACGTGAACTCAACCGGTCGAACACTTTTTCCAGGGTATCGCAGCGATTCATTTTACTGTCACGTTTCTGCCATTCAACAAGAACATAATCATTACGGTGTCAGGAACATAAAATGCGATGATTTTTTTTCTTACTTCAATTTTCACCGTCTCCTGAAGTGAAAATATGGGGTGACCATTGTCTCTGATGAACTTCCGATTTTCACAGTACTTTCAGACAAGGATGTCTTTTTACAACACTGCCATACAATGGATGTAGTTAGCATGACACACTCTAGTCAACTAGGGGGATGAGGGAAAACAGCCAAAGAGGGATTTTTATTAGGTTTTATTATGGAAATTTGACCGCGAACATAGCTCGACTGTGCGGTTACAATGCCTGTGAAAGGGTTAAATAGATGGGAGGGAAGTCACATGCTACGCAAGGAACAGGTGAGCTGGATCAGACTAATTACAATGAGAGAATCACATGAGAGAAACCCTAACCACGAAAATTGGCGAAAGCCAAGACATGGACGGGAAGCACACAGACAGCCTATGACATTTAAACAGCTTCGGTCAGGGTGCACAGATAACGAGTGCAGGAAAGTAATTAAGCACATGCAAAAGATCTTGCAGAGACGCTGGGGGAGACAGGTAAAGCTGAGCTAGAGGCGAAGACTCGAACAGGGCGATTGCTGAGAGGGAATTAGTATTAATTAGTAGCGGGGGAACTTTACAGATTTAACTAGAGTGCTCGTTAGTAAGTTAGTAATCTATATACATGGAGTAGTTGTGTTAGTAGAATATGATACAAAATACAAATGTAGTTTTGTTAGTAATCAGAACAGTAAGACGAAGGAAGTAAGACCGGGAAGACGGACTGAACCAACTAGATCACAAGACAGGGGAAACAAGTGCAATGGAACTGAGAAATGGAATGAACTAAAAACCTGAGGATTACAATAACCAAAAAGGAATTAATAAGATAAAATCATGAACCCAGATCCTGAACATAAACATGACAAAAAAAACCATAACCATGACAATGATAGACCTTTACGTGGCATCTGTGGATGGCATGGCGGACTGTGTTAAAGACAGTGGTTTCTTGAAGTATTCCTGGGCCCATTTAGTAATGTCAATGACAGAATCATGCTGGTGAGTGATGCAGTGGAGTGGCGTCTGAGAGCCTGAGCCAGTAAAGGTCTTTGGCCTTGTCCCTTACGCAGAGAGATTTTTCCAGTTTCTCTGAATCTTTTGAAGTTATGGACTGTTGATGATGAGACCTTCAAAGCCTTGACGTTGAGGAACATTGTTTTTAAAGTATTCCAAAATCTTTTCACGCAAGCCTTTACAGGTTGGAGAGCCTTGGCCATCTTTACTTCTGAGAGACTCAGCATCTCTAAGACATACCTTTTATAGCCAATCATGTTACACACCTGATGCCTGTTAACTTAGTTGCAAAATGTTCTTTCTGTCATGGTTTGGGAGCTTTGAGAGCTGTTTGTTGCTCTCGTCCGAAACGATATTGTTTGCTCCCTATCGTATTCCTGGGCCAGCTGGCATTGATTGGGGGCGTGCCCCGGACTCTATTTAAGCTCCTATTTCGGCTGCTCCCGTTGCTAGAGTGTCAGTCCTTCTTTGGCGCTTTAGCTGGTAAGGTCTCTAGAGAAATTATTGTCAGGTACTTAGTTGCATAACAGGAATAGTGTTAGTGAGCAAGGGCATCTTTGGTTTATTTCCCTTTACTTTTGTCTTTCCTCAAGCTCGCCTGTTTGCCACCACGGGCGGCGTCGGTTCCATTGGTAGCGCGAGTCTTGTTATTTTTATCTGTTATTAGTCTCTCAACACGCTGTCAGTGTTGTCCTTTATTTCTGGCCGCTGCTCTTGGCGTCCAATTCCAGCAGCCACCACACTTTCAGCTGATTCTCTTACATATTAATTGCTTTTTCAGCCCTTTTTTGCCTGTGTCCTAACTTTTTTGAGAACTGTTATATTGCAGATGCAGTGTGGATGTGAATAATGAATGGCGGTCATGGAGTGGCCGTGGATAATTATTTTTTGGCTGTGCAGACCCCGAATGGAAAATATATTCCTGCATTCTCATTTTAGGCCATATTATACAATGCCCATTTTTTAAGAATATAAATAACACAATTATATCTAGCTTATTTATATCTAGCTTGTGTGAATTATATTCTTGTATCGTTGTTTCAAGCCATATTACTCAAAGCTCATTTTTTAAAAATGAAAAGCACCTTATATCTAGCTACATGTAAATCATTTTCCTGAACATAGACGTTGGAACTATATTCTGAGAGGGGGGCGGGATTTATGATGGGGCTTTGTGCTCGTATATGTAGGCAAAGTTTTTTTTCTGGACAAGGATTTGATTTTAAGCAGGAAACTTTAATTACCAGACAGTTATTTAAGTCTGTATCAGTGATATGACTGTCACTATTGTTGACAGTTGAAACGTTCTCAAAAAACACCAGAGCCGCACGCCCCTCTCCTTCAGAAGCTTGGTACATAAACGCGCTTTTCTTAAAGTGAAACTTCTGAGTAAAGCTGCTTTCACATCAGTCACGAAACAAATTTTTTTCGCGAGACAGATTACTTTCAAAGTCAATGCAAAGTCAAAGTCAAGACGCGAATACAAGTGTGGCTCACTCAGCTGGATAATTGGCTGTGTGCAGGTCGTTGTGATAAATGCCCGGTGGCAACAATGATGACCATTGCCAGACGATAAATTTATTAGTGCTAGCTACAACAAGGTATCTGACAAGTATCTTAGCTCAGCATTACAATATGATTATTAACAACGTCAAACAGATCATCACTTGTAGCTAAACTTATCACGCGGTTAAACATTCATTGATGAATTTCAACTCTGAGCGCTAACCTGAGAAAAAAAATGTTATTACATGAAATCCGGTTTGATCAGACAGAATTAGCAAACTCACTAGCTTGCCAACCGAGAGTTAGCAAAGGTTGCCAACTCGCTCCAAAGAGGAAATATCGATCTCTCTACTGTTTGATTCATTCTGACCAGCAAGATAGCCTTATAAAAACAATATACGAGCTTCCCTCAATTTTGCTTGGGATGACAATTTACAATTCACATCGAACCGAGTTGGCACCTAGGCCCTCCTTCAGAAAGCAGGGCAAACAAACTTTGAGTTTGTACTGTAACTGTGAGTTGACTTATTCTGAGTTGCTGACCGTGGAGTTTTCGGGTTCAGAACAGGTGAACACTTGGTTCAATCAACTCTGAGTTAACCCCTTTCTGCAGAAGCCAAATTTGGCTATTTATGGGTTACCCACTTTAATGCTGTATAATTCAAGATTCAAGCTTCATAAAGAGGAAAAATGTGGCTCAATTCAGAAAAGACACTTACAGCATTTAGAATTACATTGTATTTCAGTTTATTTCCATGATTTTGGTAGAGAAAATGAGCTGCAAACATAAAAAATCTTCATGAGAATTCACCATTGAAACTGCAAAAAAAAATATTTCTGAGGATTGAAAAACTGCTGGGGCTTAAAACTTTACATTTCTGGTATCATAAACTCCTTGAGCACAAGTAGACTTCATCTTCAACATTACATTCTAGATTACCTACATGCTATTAGCCAAATTATACAGCTACCCAAGTGTCTCCCCTAAGTCTCAAAATCATGTACTGTCAAATCATAAAAAAATCATGTATTTAACACAAATAAAGTTTTAAGGCATGAAATTTTATATGAACAAATGATTTTCTAGTTGAGTTTAGTATGAATTTATCAATATCAGTGCAGATGAATATCAGTGGTCACCAGTAACCTCTCCAAACACAAAACATGCCTTTTATCCATAATAAAGTTTAGAGTTTTGGACATTTTTCTTCAAAGCCAGCACAAACACGCATTAAATAAACTGCTTATTAAACGTCAGAACATTCACCCTGTAATGGAAGCTACCAGTCTCCTCTTCTAAGCTCACGAACCCATTTCAACACTTATAAGGAACAAGTACACCTCACTAACTCAGTCATATCTGAATTCTGAAATATACCTTATTTTAACAGAACAGACACTCCACTTTCAGGGAATATCAAATCCATTGCCTCTCCCGATTCAAAAGAAACATGCAATGAACGTACCAGGGGGTCCATCCAAATGCACGGGCAGTTCGCGTTTTAACCAGGAAAAAAACCTCGACATTCGACTTTGTCGAGTATGTCTACTTTCCAAAACGAAACAAAAAAAAAAAAAGTAGCAGCCTGACCTTTTTCATGAATCCCTCCTCCAGAGACCGATCCAGTGGCAAGAACCCTCCGGTCCTGTTTCATTCGAAATAATTCCAACTGACCGTATCCTTATCTCATTTAAATCCTGTAAATGTAACTGAACACTTCAAGGCCAGTTTTGCGAACCTGTTTAATATAAATCGCGTCTATTTTAGCCGCGTAATGTGCATAACGTAGACAGGATACAACCGAACCTGCTGATACGCATATGTTTGTATGCTCTGTGTTTGTCCAATCAATGTGTTTCACTTACTCTAAAATGTTTAAACACTCGGCAATTGGATAAGAAACGAGCCAATCAATACATCATTACCAGGGAAACTTCACGAGGGCATGAAGTGTAACTCTACAATCACACAGAAGACCCTGAATGTATGGTTGAGTGATTGGCTCTCAACGCCAGTACTTGGGTGGATATAAGGAAGTGCTGGATTTGTCAATGAAGGAATCAACGCGTAAATCCACGGTAGGGAACAACGAAGTTTTGTGTATGTGACAACTGTAATTGACAGTAGAATGTCTAATTGGTATACTGTTGGCTCACTGTGGCTAAACTGGTTGCTACAACGGATAACGATTTTTTCTGTGTCAAGATATCGTTTTTTTAAACTGCTGGATCAATACTATGGGCAAGGATACTGACCAGTTTGCACATCAGGCTTAGCTGAGGAGTTTAATTCATGCAGCTCTCGAAAAACAGGGAGCGGAGTGAACTTCCCCATATTCAGAACCGGGTTCGAGGTCTGCTTGCTTATGAACATTCAATAACTGATCCGGGGGTGCCATCTAGTGATCGAGTACAGTAACAGCGTGCTTAAATTTGCAGGTCTATAGACGCAGGCGTCTAAATCTGCAGAAAGGGGTTAAAGTTATAGTTGGTAATGTTGAAGAGCAAGCAAGATTTGAAAGTGGCACCTCCCCTAAGCTCCATCCCCTAACATCAGTGCTCCGTCCAAAGCCACGCCCCCACAAACTTGAACGCGCATCTGACAGTTGGACTCAGCAGGGCATAGGAGAGCCGACTCAGGAATTTCCACACATTTTGGACATTAACCAAACTACCTCATGTCTCATTCACCTGTTAGTAAACCACATTAATTAGCAATCTGAGGATTGATTAACTAATTTACAAGACTAAACGGCAGAATGGTGTGCCAGTTCCATCCACGTCACCAGTACGGATGACCGGCTTTAGCCGCTTTCACACTGGACGTGGAACAAATTTTTCGCACAACAAATTACATTCAAAGTCGATGCAAAGACGCGAATAGACGCATTTTGAGTTATAGGCCACCGCTGCATCAGCTGACGGAGAAAAGTAAATGGCAATCACAATGGTGAACGTTAACTCCTTTGGTAAATAATACAGGTGCATTTCCACACAGCAAGCAGTTCAATGTCCGGTGTACAGAGGCACTTCTTAATGTTCACATGTCCGGGATTACACCACCTCTCAGGTAACTCACGGTATTCCCTCTGGGTCTTCACCAGCGCCGCGCGCTCATCCGTCTTGTTCCCCAAAGACCTCACATTTCCCATTATAATCGCCGGGACTGCTGTCTTCTGTCTTCTCCTTTTCTCCTTCTGCTTGACTCCAGTTCTGATGGGACACTTTGTCAAAGAGAAGATTTATTAAAACATAGAAGCATACATTGAGTTTGGCGGTATGGCTCTGTTCGAGAGATCCTTGCCCGTCCAGCGTGGAACCGAAGGCAGGGAGCTGCTATTAACCCCCCTGTCCATAGAACAGAGCCAAAAGCAACAATGACCTCAGACAAAAGAGACATTGTTATGTGTGACAGTTAGACATGAAAGAACAGGATTACAGGATGCTACAAATGACAGGAGGAGCTGGGGAGGAGGAGGGAAGTTAAGCGTATATGCTGCAGAGCCTCTGCTCAGAATGCGAGTTTAAGTAAACTAGCATATCAATCGAGCAATCATGTGACGGCAAATCAGATGACATCCAAGAGCACTCAGGTGATTCAAGCTCGAGAAGCGGCTACTATAGTTACCAAGCTTGACTCCGTGCCCATCAGAATTACTCAAAGCTCCATTTCTGATGGGACACTTTGTCAAAGAGAAGATTTATTAAAACATAGAAGCATACATTGAGTTTGGCAGTATGGCTCTGTTTGAGAGATCCCTGCCCGTCCAGCGTGGAACCGAAGGCAGGGAGCTGCTATTAACCCCCCAAAACAGAACCATACTGATGCCCGCCAACAATGAAAAATGGTGCTTCCATAGGTTTAAAGCAGCCCGGCGGCTTTCAGAACTTCCCTTGAAGCCAAGTGTGAGAGAAATACTCCATGTGAAATGCACTGTGTGTAGTGACAGCCCGACGGCTGGTGCAATTTCTCTTGAAGCCAAACACAAAAGAAATATTCTATGTGGAGTGTAATATGTGTCGTGACAGCCCGGCGGCTGGCACAATTTCTCTTGAAGCCAAACACAAGAGAAATATTCTATGCCAAATGTACTGTGTGTCGTGACAGCCCGGCGGCTGGCACAATTTCTCTTGAAGCCAAACACAAGAGAAATATTCTATGTGGAGTGTACTATGTGTCGTGACAGCTCGACGGCTGGCACAATTTCTCTTGAAGCCAAACACGAGAAATATTCTATGTGGGGTGTACTATGTGTCGTGACAGCCCGGCGGCTGGCACAATTTCTCTTGAAGCCAAACACAAGAGAAATATTCTATGCCGAATGTACTGTGTGTCGTGACAGCCCGGCGGCTGGCACAATTTCTCTTGAAGCCAAACACAAGAGAAATATTCTATGCCGAATGTACTATGTGTCGTGACAGCCCGGCGGCTGGCACAATTTCTCTTGAAGCCAAACACAAGTGAAATATTCTATGTGGAGTGTACTATGTGTCGTGACAGCCCGGCGGCTGGCATAATTTCTCTTGAAGCCAAACGCAAGAGAAATATTCTATGCCGAATGTACTTTGTGCCGTGACAGCCCGGCAGCTGGCACAATTTCTCTTGAAGCCAAACACAAGAGAAATATTCTATGCCGAATGTACTGTGTGTCGTGACAGCCCGGCGGCTGGCACAATTTCTCTTGAAGCCAAACACAAGTGAAATATTCTATGTGGGGTGCACTTTGTGTCATGACAGCCTGGCGGCTGGCACAATTTCTCTTGAAGCCAAACACAAGAGAAATATTCTATGTGGAGTGTACTATGTGTCGTGACAGCTCGACGGCTGGCACAATTCCACTTGAAGCCAATCACGAGAAATATTCTATGTGGGGTGTACTATGTGTTGTGACAGCCCAGCGGCTGGCACAATTTCTCTTGAAGCCAAACACAAGAGAAATATTCTATGCCGAATGTACTGTGTGTCGTGACAGCCCGGCGGCTGGCACAATTTCTCTTGAAGCCAAACACAAGAGTAATATTCTATGTGGGGTGTACTATGTGTCGTGACAGCCCGGCGGCTGGCATAATTTCTCTTGAAGCCAAACACAAGAGAAATATTCTATGCCGAATGTACTGTGTGCCGTGACAGCCCGCGGCTGGCACTATTTCTCTTGAAGCCAAACACAAGGGAAATATTCTATGTGAGTGTACCATGTGTCGTGACAGCCTGGCGGCTGGCACAATTTCTCTTGAAGCCAAACACAAGAGAAATATTCTAAATGTAGTGATAGTCCTGAAGTGAAGCGGTCTACAATGAAATAATTTATGTGAAGTGTAGTGTGTGTCGTGACAGCCCGCGGCTGGCACAATTTCTCTTGAAGCCAAACACAAGAGAAATATTCTATGTGAGTGTATTATGTGTCGTGACAGCCCGCGGCTGGCACTATTTCTCTTGAAGCCAAACACAAGGGAAATATTCTATGTGAGTGTACCATGTGTCGTGACAGCCTGGCGGCTGGCACAATTTCTCTTGAAGCCAAACACAAGAGAAATATTCTAAATGTAGTGATAGTCCTGAAGTGAAGCGGTCTACAATGAAATAATTTATGTGAAGTGTAGTGTGTGTCGTGACAGCCCGCGGCTGGCACAATTTCTCTTGAAGCCAAACACAAGAGAAATATTCTATGTGAGTGTATTATGTGTCGTGACAGCCCGGTGGCTGGCACAATTTCCCTTGAAGCCAAACAAGAGAAATATACTACGTGAGTGTACCGAGACAGCCCAGTGGTTGGCATCATTCTTGAGGCTGTGTACAATGAAATAATCTTTCAGAAGAGTAGTATGTGTCGTGACATGACATGCAGCTCTGCGCTGCGAGTACAAACACTGCAAAGACTGAAATTAGCATTCCGGCACGCTTGTCTGAAAGACATGCAGATTTAAGCACCAAGCGCCCGATTAAGACAGGACTGCAGTGCGTTACTGCATTATCTAAGCATCCAAAGGTTTTCGACACCCGCAAAAGATCAGCTTCGGACAGAGTACCGGTTCGCAAAACAAGAACTGGAATCGAACATTTGTGGCTGCATCCTGATGACCATGCCCTGCTTTAAATTTACGGTTGATAAATGACACGCCGATGCGAAACGTTCCTTCGGCAAAACAAACGCAATGTTTCCGCAGCAAGCCACATAAATTATGATGCAAGTTTGTTTTACGCTGGTTATCCTGCATAACCTAGCACTTCCAAGGTGACGACATGCGAGCGTGACATCAAACCACAGCAAATCACGAAATGCAGTATAAATAATAAATGCCAAAATAAGCATGTTATAAAAGTACCAGTGATAACGAAAACCAGGAACCTTGTCACAGGTGGCTCCGTTTGCGGTGGCAGCAATCTTAAGCGTACATGCTGCAGAGCCTCTGTTCAGAATGCGAGCTTAAGTAAACTAGCATATCAATTGAGCAATCATGTGACGGCAAATCAGATGAAATCCAAGAGCACTCAGGTGATTCAAGCTCGAGAAGCGGCTACTATAGTTACCAAGCTTGACTCTGTGCCCATCAGAATTACTCAAAGCTCCATACCTGCAACCCCGGCGGGATCAGAGGTCTGTCTCCGGGCAACAGCACAGGCTTAAGCAGGGCCATCAAATTTTCACGCTTGTAAACAATGGCCCCGCTCCAATTGGCAAAGTTCTCACTTACGAAAAAGCTTCCTTCTTCTTCTTTGGATTTTTATGGCGATTTAAATACTTAAGGTGTATTACCGACAACTACTGGCTGAATATTTCCGGCAATGGTGAAACGTGATGAGCGTGCACGCGGGGAGGAGGGAGGGACAGTGGGTGGCATGGGCAGCAGAAGGCATCTGATTGATTCTTTCCATTCGGACCGAATGGCAGGGATTTATCAGAGTTTTAACAGTCCTGCAGCCGACACAGAGGTCTGATTCTTTTCGTTTCCCTTTCTGAATACATAATGTATCCACTACTCTCAGGATACGTGGAACAATTTACCCAGTATAACAAAAAATGTTTCTGAACAGGATTGCCAACTATTGTTTTAACGTATACCAGTGTCAGGCGTGTGCACAAGGATATTAAAAGCCCTCATCAATGGAATAGAGATTACACAATTCACCACGGCAACGGTGGAGAAAAAAAGTTGCGTGTCTTATTTTTCTCCAGCAGAGTTGGACAAATTAATAAAGGTGTACGCTGAATACGAACACAAAAAAAGTGCTGTTGCAGCAGCAATAGACCGCGAGTTTGTGCGGCAGACCATCACTGGCCGAGTCAATGCGGGAGTATTAAAAACAGTCAAATCAAGGTTACGAAAGCAGAAAACTAAATTATAAAAACCAAATGCTGGAGCGTCAGTTACAGGTGGATGAGGGGATAACAGGAAGATGATTTTACTTGTTTGAATGACATTCAAAATATTAATTACTGCATTTGTTCTTGGAGGAAGCAAAGAAATAAAAAAAAAATGAAAGTTTAAGTTGTCCTTAAGATGACACAAGTGGAATTTCTTTCTCATTCCGAGCAGATGCAAATAATTTATTTCAGGATAATTCCACAGGCTTTAATTTTCACATTTTAAAACATCCGTTGTTCTATCTTGAGGTCTTTTGACTTGGAATGAATTGAACATACGAACTTCTGATCATTTGTTACAGCAAATTAGCAAACTTTCCAACAAGTATTGTGAAGAAATAAAAACTCTCCAGAGAGATATTCATTATTTTGTACTTCGAACGGGGCCCAGCTCTACTCACCTCAAGTAGAAACAAGGCAACCTGGGTGTCAGAATTAAAACCATTCAACTCCCGGAATTTTTTCCAACGTTGGTATGCTTTCCCTATGTTTATTTGGGACTTCACATACCTGCGATCGCGTCCCTTTTTCCTCGACATGCACTCGTTCGAGCGTCTCAATTTCAGTTTAGCTTCTCTTAGACTCTTAGCAGAATCAGTGTGAGCTTTGGAAATGAAATGCAAAATCCGCTTCTGTGACATTGGCTTGATCATTGGTTGAATTTACCGCCTTTGCCAGCTAACAGGAAATAAACAATGCGCACACTTACGTATCAAAACAAAGGAGACATAAGCTACATCTGGCACTTGTTATTAGGCTACATACAAGATATAGAAAGCATATCTTTTTTATGAGAAAGACATAAGTGTAAGTCATACACATTTGAATTCAGATTCTTTATTTAAAAAAATAATAAATAATAATAATAATAATAATAATAATAATAAGACTTGGCGCGGTATGGGGCTTAACTTCTTAATTCACTAAGCTAGTATTGTGATGGTTGTGTCGAGCAGAAGGATCACATCTCGGTGATTGGGGTTTGCATTACAGGGTCTACGGCAAGTCAGTGTTCGCTTTGTATTTTTACAATTCATTGACTAATAATTTTTTGGTTTAATGATGTATAGACCTGCTGCTTGCACACTGTGCATAAAACTGATCTGAATAGCTGAATAGACCCATTCGTGCTAATGTCTTGACTGGACATTGCTAGAACGCCGAGGAAGGAAGTCCAGCTGACAACCAGATAACATCCCAGACGTCAGCACTACTTTGATTTTGAAACTATTTTTGAACCACAACGGGACGTCTTAATATGACATTCAAAAAGCAGTTTCATAATGTATCAGTGTTTGCTACGTATAGTGTATTGCCGACTCAAGTTGGTAACTGAACATACTGCACCTTTGCCCATTATTCTACAGAGTTTTAAAAATTAGTGTTGAGTTTAATCTTACTTTATAAACTGTGATTATCATAGGTTTTTGTCCACATCTGTTGCCGTCACAGAAACAAGACAGCAGTGAGTGGAATCATCAGAGCAAGACTTGGAGCGACCATCAGAAAATAGACATGGCAGAAAAGGTATTACCACATGCACTTGTGACCTTTCACCTTTACAGTATACTGGCTCTTGATTTTGACTGATTACACTCTAAGAAGAGACTAAAATGATAAAGCATATTGGAGTATAAAATTTGAATACCACAGCATTTCACCATTTGACTAAATGTTTTTGAAACTTTTTGTGTCATAAAGCAGGGGTTCCCTGCTCTTCCCTTGGGCCTCCCTGTGTGTGCTGGTTTTTGTCCCAACCATAATTGCCATCATAGGACTGTAACAAGCTGTTAATTTGTCCAAATTGGGTACATTTTGTGTTTCAATATGTTATTTGCCGTTTTAAGCCAAATTCTAATAGAAATATCAATTTGTGCCATGAAGAATAAAAGACGGAATAAAAGACCCATGCATATAAAGTCTTTTGCCTCTAAGCCCGACAAGGGCACGAGGGGTATTGTCGTCCCTTCGGCGGGCAGGCATCCGGGCAGGCGGGCGGATGCCAATGTTGTCCGGGCTATTTCTCTGTAACCACTTGGGTTAGGAAGTTCATATTGCATATGTGGACTCCCCATGGGGGGTAGGTGTGCCTTTTTGAGATTTCATCCCAGTTTGACCCTTGACCGTGCAGCGATAATCTTGACTTTCAAAACTTTGTCCGGGTTTTTCTCTGTAACCACTTGGGTTAGGAAGTTCATATTGCATATGTGGGAGCCCCATGGGTGGTAGGTGTGCCTTTTTGAGGTTTCGTCCCAGTTTGACCTTTGACCTTGCAGCAGTGACCTTGACTTTCAAAACTTTTTCTGGGCTATTTTTCTGTAACCACTTGGATTAGGAAGTTCATATTGCATATGTGGACTCCCCATAGGGGGTAGATTTGCCTTTTTGAGGTTTCGTCCCAGTTTGACCTTTGACCTTGCAGCAGTGACCTTGACTTTCAAAATGTTGTCCGGGCTATTTCACTGTAACCACTTGGGTTAGGAAGTTCAGATTGCATCTGTGGGCGCCCCATGGGGGGTAGGTTTGCCTTTTTAAGGTTTCGTCTCAGTTTGACCTTTAACCTTGCAGCAGTGACCTTAACTTTCAAAACGTTGTCCGGGCTATTTCTCTGTAACCACTTGGGTTAGGAAGTTCATATTGCATATGTGGACTCCCCATAGGGGCTAGTTGTGCCTATTCGAGGTTTCGTCCCAGTTTGACCTTTGACCTAGCAGCAGTGACCTTCGGGGCTGAGGAGTATTGCCCGCTTCAATGAGGCCCTTTTTTATCCCCCCGACATACTGATGACTATATCCCCCTGTCATTTGTATGTCCGTCCGTCTGTAATCATTTTCTTGTCTGGAACATATCTTCATAATTATGCATCTCAGGTTCACCAAACTTCACAGAAATATTAACCAGTATGAGTAGATGTGCCTTCTACTATTTTGAGGTTTCTTGATTTCTTAATTTTTGCGGTTTCCATGGAAACGTGGAAAGTGTCTACCTTGTCTGGAGCATATCTTATATACCGTATGGCCAAGGTTCACCAAACCTCACAGATATATGAACCACAAGGAGTAGATGTGCCTTTTGCTATTTTGAAGCTTCTACATTATCTAATATTTGGGGTTTCCATGAAAACAGTGAACTTAGATTGACTTTGAAGGTGGCTACCTTGTCCGGAGCATATCTCCTAAACCATATAGTCTAGGTTCACCACACTTTACAGATATATTAACCAGTATGAGTAGATGTGCCTCTTGCTATTTCGGAGCTTCTAGATTATTACATTTTTCAGGTTTCAATGGAAACATTGAACTTAGATTGACTTTGAGGGTGGCTGTCTTGTTCGGAGCATATCTCCTAAACCGTATGGCTTAGGTTCACCAAACATCACAGATATATTAACCACTATGAGTAGATGTGCCTTTTGCTATTTTGAACCATCTACATCATCTAATATTTGAGGTTTCCATGGAAACAGTGAACTTAGATTGACTTTGAGGGTGGCTGTCTTGTCCGGAGCATATCTCCTAAACCGTATGGCCTAGGTTCACCAAACTTCATGGATATATTAACCACTATGAGTAGATGTGCCTTTTGCTATTTTGAAGTTTCTTATTCTTTTAATTTTTGACATTTTCATGGAAACGTTGAACTTAGATTGACTTTGAAGGTGGCTACCTTGTCCGGAGCATATCTCCTAAACTATATAGTCTAGGTTCACCACACTTCACAGATATATTAACCAGTATGAGTAGATGTGCCTCTTGCTATTTCAGAGCTTCTAGATTATTTAATTTCTCAGGTTTCCATGGAAACATTGAACTTAGATTGACTTTGAGGGTGGCTACCTTGTCCAGAGCATATCTCCTAAACTTTGTGTCCTAGGTTCACCTAACTTCACAGACATATTACCCACTACGAGCAGATCTGCCTTTTCCTATTTTGGAGTTTATTACTTAATTTTTCTTTTGAAGTTTCTATGGAGACATGGAACTTAGATTGGCTTTGAGGGTGGCTGTCTTGCTTGGGGCATATCTCCCAAACCATATGATCTAGGTTCATTAAACTTAATTCATCGACACATTATCCACTATGTCAAGATGTTTTCATGAATACAGAATCCGTTAACGTGACCACTAGTGATCATGACATCTCTTCTCACACATGCAAACTCTGCATTCTAATATCTTCATCATAAAAGCTGAGTTATGATTTGTGGGGGTCGGGATATGTCATCTCCAGATGACTCTTGTTTATGCTCTTTTTCTGAGGTTTTCCATGGAAAGATGATGCATACAGTGATCATGTCTGGACTAGATATTCATAGTTCGTAAAATATCGTGTTTTCTGAGACATATTCTTCACAAATTACTGTTCTACGATTTTGCTAGGGATATGCCATCTCCTGATGGCTCTTGTTTTTTTTCTGTGTGGCAAGCAATTTCAGGTGATAACATTTTGAAACAGATCAACTCAGGTACGAAGAAAATCAATAACCTCCAACCTCCAGGTTGCTGAAGACTAGGTGATTAGAATTCTTTCAAAATAATTTGCTTGCACTCAATAAAAATAGCATAACATAAAACAGGTTTCACTCTGTCATTAAATTGTTAGTTTTTCCAACCATGTGCCCACAGTTTCACCAATTAGGAACCCATTGATTTTTTTCCTTTGATTAGGTACATTTTGCCCCTCTTTTTATGCAGTTGTTACTCATACTACAAAACCCAAAACCAGTGAAGTTGGCAGGTTGTGAAAATCGTAAATAAAAACAGAATACAATGATTTGCAAATCCTTTTCAACCTATATTCAATTGAATACACTGCAAAGACAAGTTACTTAATGTTCGAACATGTAAACTTTGTAATTTTTTGCAAATATTTGCACATTTGGAATTTGATGCCTGCAACATGTTTCAAAAAAGCTGGCACAAGTGGCAAAAAAGACTGAGAGAGTTGAGGAATGCTCATCAAACACTTATTTGGAACATTAGAAAAAAAGGAGCGTTCTCCGCGCTTCTGCCAATTAAGTCAATCCAGATAATCTGGTGCAACCAGGACAGGACCAAAATAATATGAAGTGAAAAGAATGCCGGTGCAGCACTGATATCTGCTCAATTCTCACTTTTTATTGAATAAGGTACATAACAATAGTGACTAACGTTTCGATGTAGACCCTGCATCTTCATCAGAGTCCTTGGAGGAAATGAGTGAACAAGCCTTTGATAAATTGTAAGAAATCCTCAACAGGTGTGCTTAAAGAGGGCGTAAGCTACCTGAAGGTTGATATGGGTGAATCTTCAGGTAGCTTATGCCCTCTTTAAGCACACCTGTTGAGGATTTCTTACAATTTATCAAAGGCTTGTTCACTCATTTCCTCCAAGGACTCTGATGAAGATGTAGGGTCTACATCGAAACGTTAGTCACTATTGTTATGTACCTTATTCAATAAAAAGTGAGAATTGAGCAGATATCAGTGCTGCACCGGCATTCTTTTCACTTCATACTTATTTGGAACATCTCACAGGTGAAGAGGCTAATTGGGAACAGGCGGGTGCCATGACTAGGTGTAAAAGCAGCGTCCCTGAAATGCTCAGTCATTCACAAACAAGGATGGGGCGAGGGTCACCACTTAGTGAACAAATGCATGAGCTGATTGTCGAACAGTTTGAAAACAACATTCCTCAACGAGCTATTGCAAGAAATTTAGGGATTTCATCATCTACGGTTCGTAATATCGTCAAAAGGTTCAGAGAATCTGGAGAAATCACTGCACGTAAGCAACAAGGCCGAAAACCAATATTGAATACCCGTGACCTTCGATCCCTCAGGCGGTACTGCATCAAAAACCGACATCAGTGTGTAAAGGACATCACCACATGGGCTCAGGAACACTTCAGAAAACCACTGTCAGTAACTACAGTTCGTCGCTACATCTGCAAGTGCAAGTTAAAACTCTACAATGCAAAGCGACAGCCATTTATCAACAGCACCCAGAAACGCCGCCGGCTTCGCTGGGCCCAAGCTCATCTAAGATGGACTGATGCAAAGTGGAAAAGTGTTCTGTGGTCTGACGAGTCCACATTTCAAATTGTTTTTGGAAACTGTGGACGTCGTGTCCTCCGGACCAAACAGGAAAAGATCATCCGGACTGTTATAGGCGCAAAGTTCAAAAGCTAGCATCTGTGATGGTATGGGGGTGTATTAGTGCCCAAGGCATGGGCAACTTACACATATGTGAAGGCACCATTAATGCTGAAAGGTACATACAGGTTTTGGAGCAACATATGTTGCCATCCAAGCAACGTCTTTTTCATGGACGCCCCTGCTTATTTCAGCAAGACAATGCCAAGCCACATTCTGCACGTGTTACAACAGCATGGCTCCGTAGTAAAAGAGTGCGGGTACTAGACTGGCTTGCCTGTAGTCCAGACCTGTCTCCCATTGAAAATGTGTGGCGTATTATTAAGCGTAAAATATGACAACGGAGACCCCGGACTGTTGAACACCTTAAGCTGTACATCAAGCAAGAATGGGAAAGAGTTCCACCTAAAAGCTTCAAAAATTGGTCTCCTCAGTTCCCAAAAGTTTACTGAGTGTTGTTAAAAGGAAAGGCGATGTAACACAGTGGTAAAAAGGCCCCTGTGCCAACTTTTTTGCAATGTGTTACTGCCTTTAAATTCTAAGTTTATTATTTTTTTGCAAATAATCATTAAGTTTCTCAGTTTGAACATTAAACATCTTGTCTTTGCAGTGTATTCAATTGAATATAAGTTGAAAAGGATTTGCAAATCATTGTTTTCTGTTTTTATCTTCGATTTACATAACGTGCCAACTTCACAGGTTTTGGGTTTAGTATATTGCAAATTGGATGCAGAATATATTCCTCACTGTTTGTCAAGAGGGCGTGGTTGGATGGCAATGGAGTAAGCTGCGTTTAGCGTGGTCTCCCGCCTAGCCAGTTTTAATTTCGCTTTTTTAAATTTAATATTCCACCATTCTGACCTTGAAATAGTTTCAGTATTTTATTTTAAACTTAAGTTAATTCGCCGAAGTGCACAGATGGCATCGAAGCTACGAAAATACAAATTCACCGGATCCGCTACGACGAGGCCTAATTCCTCCTCGGACTAAAGTAGCTCTGAGCACCCAGGTGGATCGCCACCATCCCCATCGCCTTCTGGCAACTTGGACACTTTAGCTCTGAGATTCTTTTCTCACTGAAAGCAGAAATTTCAGCGGGGATAAAGATGGAGTTGAAAAATGCCCTTTCAGAAGACTTCGAGTTTCTCAAGAATGAATTACAAGCAATGAAAACTGAAATAATAAATAGCACCGCAGCGCTCCACTTGGAGATCGACCATGTGAAGGCTAATGTCAAGGAAGTGGAGGGCGGCCTGTCCACCTGGTCGGATGAGGTGGTCGCTCTGCAAAGTGCAGTGAGAGATCTGACAGCAGAATTAACAGGACTGAAGGAGCACTTTGAGAATATGGAGGGGCGAATGAGGAGATGCAACGTAAGGATCCTTGGCGTCCCCGAAACGCCCGACTCCAGCTTTACAGCATCGGTTGCTAAGCTGCTAATGGAGGTACTACAGCTCGAAAAAGAGGCGCTAATCGACCGTTCACATCGGAGTCCGGGACCGGCAAAACCAGGCGGTAAGCCACGAGTAATCATCGCCAAACTACATTACTAACATGAATGCGCAGAGGTGCTACGTCGCGCACGTACTCGGGGCCAACTTCGCTTCAACGGAGAGCCGATCACTATCTTCCCTGACTACACGGCAAGCGTGACTAAAGCCCGGGCCGCTTTCACGGAGGTGAGGAAGTTGCTGCGTGACCGACAAGGAGTCCGGTTTGGATTATTGTTCCCGGCTCGTCTCCGGATCACGTACGATGGAAATGACAAGCAGTTTACCGACCCTGAAAAAGCTATGGCTTATGTGAAGAGGAATATCATCCCGGCCACGGATAATGGAAACTAACTGAACTCTCAACACACGGGTGGTGTCCGGGCGGATTTCGTCTGCATCGATAAATCTTCACACGAGATGACGCTTTAATACTGTATATGACCCGGACTGCTGACAAGTTACTATGCTTTTGTTGGCTGGCATTTTTTACGTTCAGAATGGACAACGATATTGTTTCAAGCCCAGCTATTGTGATATCTTTCTGTTTGGAGGAGTAGCTGGATTTCCAGGTATGAAGCTGGCTCTAGTGTTGCAGTTTAGTCACTTGAGGGAAGCCTGTAGCTCTGCATCTGTGGCACATTTGGAATGATGTGTACGTAAAACTAAGTTTCCATCGTTTTCTTTTTTTTTCCGGCAAGGTTGGGCGGGGACCCAGGTAACTAGGGCTATTTCCCCCCATAACAAGCACTAAATGTGTGGATTTTTTTCTGGAAGGTTCTGCAGTCACCATGTTCATGTAGGTGATGGGGTGGGTATATATGCTGGACCTATTTGTTGGGTTTACTTTGTCAGACTTCTGCATCGGTACTATTTTCTACTGTTCTGTCCCATTTATGTTTTGTATCTGTGGGTTGCATATACAGAACAATGTTTAGGATGTACTTAGTATGGCTAACATGAGTAATATCAGAGGATATGGAAGCAACTCAGTTAAATGTGTGAGTTGGAATGTCAAATCCCTGAATCACCCAGTGAAATTTAAAAAAGTATTTACACATTTAAAGCGACTGAATACAGACATTGCATTTTTACAAGAAACCCATATATGTTCAGCCGATAATCTGCATCTCAACAAGAGGTTGGCAGGTCAGGTGTTTCAATCCAACTTTCAGTCCAAGGCAAGAGGGGTGGCTATTATGATTAGTAACAATGTGCGATTTACAGTGTCTAAGGTACAGACTGATTCAGTTGGGCATTATGTTATTGTGGTTGGGGAATTGTACACACTCCCAGTCATTATCGCCTGTATCTATGCACCAAATTGGGACTACCCTATGTTCTTTAACCATTTTTTCTCTCTTTTGCCAAATATGTCAACACATAACCTTATTATTGGAGGAGATATAAACTGTGTGCTCTCATCACTTGACCGGAGTTCTCTCGGGAGAGTACCCTTGACCAAGTCCGCTCAATCGATTAATCTATTTCTTGAGACCTATGGAGTAGCTGATATTTGGCGTTTCCGTAATCCCACCTCAAGAGCCTATTCATTCTTCTCCCCAGTCCACAAAACATACTCGCGCATTGATTATTTCTTTCTCGATAAGAGGATTCTACATTCTATTGTGGAATGTGATTATGAAGCCATAGTGGTTTCAGATCATGGGCCTCTGAGTATGAGAATACTTGTCCCTGACACACAACCTATTTATCGCCCATGGCGACTTAACGCTCGACTTCTTTCGGAGTAAGAGTTTGTAAATTTCATGTCATCTGAAATTAGTTTTTTTCTCAGTCTCAATCAAACTCCAGGAATGTCGGCCTCCACTGTCTGGGAGTCATTAAAGGCATACCTAAGGGATCAGATTATTTCATGTTGCGCGTACCAAAAGAAGACAAACTCTGAACATCTTAAACAAATAACCAATGAAATACCAGATCTGGATAGGTTATACAGCCATTCCCCTTCAGCTGATCTAATTAAAAGTCGCATGACACTACAAACAGAGTTTGACAACCTGACTACCCGTCAGGCTGAATATCTTATTTCCGAAGCAAGACATGGCTACTACGAACATGGGGAAAAAACTGGGCGACTGCTCGCACATCAGTTGCGCCAAAAATCCCCTAACCAAATAATCCCAGCAATACTTGATGATCAGGGTATAAAATGTACTCAGAGCAAAGACATTAATTCCTGTTTTAGCAAGTTCTATCAGCTATTGTACACCTCTGACTTAAACACTGATTCATCCGAAGTCGGTGAATTCTTTAAGTCCCTGAATATACCATCTGTAAACCCAGAGTCAGCTGCTGAACTGGAAAGGGATTTTTCAGTCATGGAGGTAGTCTCAGCGATTAGAGATATGCAAAGTGGCAAATCCCCGGGACCAGATGGCTTTCTGGCAGAATTTTTTAAAAAGTTTGAGAATCAGCTCTCCCCGTTATTACTATCAGTATTTGAAGAATCCTTCCTCTCAGGTTCTCTACCCACCTCCATGCGTGAAGCAGTGATCTCGTTGTTGCTCAAAAAGGATAAGAACCCTCTTAATTGTAGTTCATATCGCCCTATCTCCCTCCTGAACACAGATGCCATAATTCTAGCAAAAATACCAGCACGTCGCCTCGAGAAAGTGGTTCCTACTATTGCCTCCCCTGACCAGACGGGCTTTATAAAAGATCGCCATTCCTTTTTTAACATGAGGCGCCTATTTAATATTCTGTATGGCCCATCCTCGTCTACTCATGGTAACAATGAGTTGATACTTTCGCTTGATGCTGAAAAAGCATTTGACCGCGTGGAATGGGTCTACCTCTTTAAGACCTTGGAAGCATTTAAATTTGGCTCGAAATTTATCTCTTGGATAAAAATTTTATATACACTCCCAGTGGCTGCAGTACGCACTAATAATAATATATCCAAATATTTTAAGTTGCAACGAGGTACAAGACAAGGATGCCCTTTATCACCACTTCTATTTGCAATTGAGCCACTTGCTATAGCTCTAAGACAGAGTTCTATGATTAAGGGGATCCATCGGGCAGGTTCAGAGCATAAATTGTACGCAGATGATTTAGTGCTGTTTATTTCAGACCCTGTTTCTAGTATTCCAGAATAACTGATCCTACTTGAGAAATTTGGAAGTATATCTGGCTATAAAGTCAACCTCCAGAAAAGTGAGTTAATGCCTATTACCTTTGCAAATGGGACAGATATTGGGCCAAGCCCCTTCAAAATTAACCCTAAAAAAATTAGATATCTGGGTATATGGGTAACACGTAACTATAAGGAACTCAACAAGGCTAATTACCAACCTCTGTTGTCAAATTTCAAACAAGATTTCGATCAGTGGGATGCCCTTCCTCTTTCCCTTGGAGGAAGGATTAATTCAATCAAAATGAATGTGCTCCCCAAATTCCTCTGTTTCAAAACCTTCCCATCTTTTTAACAAAATCCTTTTTCTTTAATCTGGATAGTCAGATATCAGCCTTCATATGGAATAAGAAGCAACCAAGGATAGGTAAACATTTTTTACAGCTGCCTCGTACACTGGGAGGCATGTCACTCCCAAACTTTAGATATTATTACTGGGCTGCCAACATTAGGACACTGATGTACTGGATGAAGAGTGATGCCCTTAGCTGCTTGGTACTAGAGAAGGCCTCAATTGAACACACCTCACCCACAGCTTTACTTTGTTCTAAACTACCTTTCAATAAACCAATCTCCAATTTTACATCCAAGATGAATGTTATCCATACATTGAAGATCTGGAATCAGTTTCGAAGATCTCTTAATATTACAGTGTTATCGCTTGCTGCTCCAGTGACGAAAAACCACATGTTTACTCCATCAGTAACTGATGGCTCCTTTGACTATTGGTCACAGGTTGGAATTAAGTCAATATATGACCTCTACATAGCGAATAAGTTTGCCTCCTTCGAACAGTTATCACAAAAATTTGATATTCAAAGGTCAGATTTTTTCAGGTATCTCCAAGTCAGGTGTTTTGTTATATCTAACTCAGTCACTTTTCCCTCATGCCCTCCCATGTCACTTTTAAACTCGATCTATAAATGTTCTACTGTTACCAAACAAATTATCAGTAAAATTTATAAATTGATTAACTCACACCAAGTGACCAGTCTGGAGTCTCTGAAACATAAATGGTAAACAGACCTGGAAGAACTTCTCAGAGCCAGTCTGGCAACAAATTATTCAGAGGATTTACTCGTCATCTGTGTGCCAAAGACACGCTGTGGTACAGTTCAAAATTGTACATCGCCTTCATTGGTCCAAGGAGAGACTATCTAAATTTAAACCAGATTTGGATCCGAACTGGTGACCGATGTAAACAAGCTCCAGCCACACTGTTGCATATGTTTTGGACATGTCCAAGGCTGTATAGATTTTGGCATTTCATATTTGAGGCCTTCTCTAGAATATGTGGGAAAACGGTACGTCCAACCCCTTTAATCTCGTTATTTGGTGTGACACCAGTGGATATCCCTCTCAGTAAGTACAACATAAACATGATTGCATTCTGTTCTTTGCTGGCCAGAAGGCTTATTCTTTCTAAATGGAAGGACTCTCAGTCGCCAACATATGGACATTGGATTAGAGAGGTCATGCGTCATATTCATCTGGAAAAAATTAGGTATACCATTCAAGGATCTGTTGGGAAGTTTTACTCTACCTGGCAACAATTCATAGCCTTTGCTGAAAATGTGGCTGCTGCCAACTTTACTGAATAATTAACTGTGTACAGTAAATTTGCAACCCTGTGAACAAACAGAATATTTGTTTTTGAATGCACAATGTTTTTCCTTTTTTCTTAAAAGATTTTCTTTTCCTGGCTGTGTAAATCCACTCCAATTATTGGTCTGGCATTTAGGGGATGGGGTGGGAGGGGTTTATGTTATGTTTGTTCTGTTTTTGTATAATTGAAAAATTGAAAATACAATAAAAAAAAACTTTGATTAAAAAAAAAATACTGTTTTTTATATATTTTTATAAATACTGAGGATAAATTGCTGCTCTAAACAAAATGCACCTAATTAAGACAAATTAACAGCTTGTTAAAATCCTATGATTACAAACCAGGGTGGAGCAAAAACCAGAATACACAGGGAGGCCCCAGGACTGAGTTTGGGAACCCCTGTTAAGCATCTGTGTTTCCTATTTTCAAGATTTTATGTTATCACTACTTTAATATTTTCAGTGGATAACTATCATATCTATGCTTGGTGTCCAGTGATTTGTTTGTAAATTCATGGAGTAAAATTTCCTTTCTTTCCACTTTCTTTGCTTGATCCAATTGTAATTCTATTTCCTTCTCCTGAGAGTTGGTGGTAACACAATCAAAATTATCTCTGCCTAGTGTTACTTTGCAAAGGACAGCACCAAGGAAACATGCACGAAGAACTCAGATTGTCAAGAATCCAGAAAAATAGCAGATGAAACTGCACAGGAAAATGTTAGGGATTCAGAAAACAAAAATGAGACATCAACCTCTTCTCCTCCTCCATCCGTGGAGGCCATTGCAGATGACGAGACTGCCGCTACACGTTACAAAGAGGGATTCTTTCCAGAAGGTACTGGCATGCTTCTATTTGTTATTTTTTTTGTCTTATATGCGGTCGCTCTAATGCCACCACCTCTCTCCCATCCAGAAATGGAATGTGCGGAAATATATTCAAAATATGAGGACTGATAATGCACAATGAAATGGAATATACCCATGTATATTCTCAAATGTGGACTTATATGTGAACTATAATGCTGAGTCTTTTATGTCAGTGCAATATATTTCAAAACAAGGGACCATCATTACAACAGTACATTTTTGAGATATTTTGAGTAAGTTCATAATATACTGCTCCTCAATATAGTTGTATTTCAAGGTCATAAGGGGGCTAATTTTCTCCTCCTTGACGTCATGTTATTTTCTCCATTCAGTGTCTACATTTGCAGAGCGGGAACTCGTCCATCTCTTTCTCCCAAAGAGTTCCGGAAAAAACTCCTCTAGCTCAAAACTATGTGATTCAGCCCCTTGTGAGAACCCATCGAATGCTGACCCAATACTAGATGGTGGGGTCATTGTCAAGCACCAACAGGAGCTGAAGCAAGTCCTCACTGAGAACTGTCCGATGGAGAGCAAATGTCATCGCGCCAACAAAAAACTTGACAAGCTTCAGGCATGCTTCACGGATAAGGGCGTCACACCCAGAAATCAACGGCAGAACAGGGCACACTGTCAGAGCCCAGTGGCTCATGAAGAATCCTTCCATAAAGATATCCCGCTGGCTATGGATGAGAAGACCTCACCTCTGACCTGGAGATCCCAGGGAAAGGATGGGCGCCATTTTGCTACTGTGGAGCCTGCACAGACTACATCTTCCCCCCTGCCAAAGCTGAGACATGTGGCACCCAAAGATGTGGAGTCTAGGAGGGTCACCTGGATTGGGGTGATGCGACACAGCACGGGGGGATCTCCAGTCTTGGTCAATGGGTCCAGGCCCCCCACATTCCAAACTGCTCGGCAACAGACTTTAGTCATCAAGAGCCTGAGACATTCCAAAGAGAGGGGCTGTCATGCTGTCAATGGCAACTTGGCAGCCAAGCGAAACACCGTCCAGCTCAGGGGCTCCCGCAGAACAGCCGAATTGAATCTACCACACCTATCCCCTGCACTCCGGGCAAAAGCCAACAGGAAGTCAGTGCACCTTCGAATGGATTTTGGATGGAATAGGCGCTAAGGTCCAAGCTGAATCGATCACAGAGTTTCATGAGAAGGCAACTGCACACCTCTTCCATTTCTGCTTTATGGGGACATGTCAGTTGTGACTGGTTTGCACCAATAAAAGTTTGAAGAGGAACTAAGCTGTGAGTGGAACCAAAAAGGATTGTATGGAGTTTTACAGGAAAGATGCTTTACATTTCAAGTCAACTGGTCAGATATGGCTCTTGAACACCAGCTCCTCCATTCCAGCTGGGAGACTATTTAAGGGGAAAACCTGAATAAATGAGTAAAGAAATGAAGTAAATACAGATGCTTCCATATACAGTGGCGCTTGAAAGTTTGTGAACCCTTTAAAATTTTCTATATTTCTCCATAAATATCACCTAAAACATCATCGGATTTTCACACAAGTCCTAAAAGTAGATTAAGAAAATCCAGTTAAACTAATGAGACAAAAAATATTATACTTGGTCATTTATTTATTGGGGAAAATGATCCAATATTACATATCTGTGAGTGGCAAAAGTATGTGAACCTTTAGGATTAGTTATTAATTTGAAGGTGAAATTAGAGTCAGGTGTTTTCAATCAATGGGATGACAATCAGGTGTGAGTGGGCACCCTGTTTTATTTAAAGGACAGGGATTTATCAAAGTCTGATCTTCACAACGCATGTTAGTGGAAGTGTATCATGGCGTGAACAAAGGAGATTTCTGAGGACCTCGGAAAAAGCGTTGTTGATGCTCATCAGGCTGGAAAAGAGTATAAAACCATCTCTAAAGAGTTTGGACTCCACCAATCCACAGTCAGACAGATTGTGTACAAATGGAGGAAATTCAAAATCATTGTTACCCTCCCCAGGAGTGGTCGACCAACAAAGATCACTTCAAGAGCAAGGCGTGTAGTAGTCGGCGAGGTCACAAAGAACCCCAGGGTAACTTCTAAGCAACTGAAGGCCTCTCTCATATTGGCTAATGTTAATGTTCATGAATCCACCATCAGGAGAACACTGGACAACAATGGGGTGCATGGCAGGGTTGCAAGGAGAAAGCCACTGCTCTCCAAAAACAACATTGCTGCTCATCTGCAGTTTGCTAAAGATCATATGGAGAAACCAGAAGGCTATTGGAAAAATGTTTTGTGGACGGATGTGACCAAAATATTACTTTTTAGTTTAAATGAGAAGCATTATGTTTGGAGAAAGGAAAACACTGCATTCCAGCTTAAGAACCTTATCCCATCTATGAAACATGGTGGTGGTAGTATTATGGTTTGGGCCTGTTTTGCTGCATCTGGGCCAGGATGGCTTGCCATCATTGATGGAACGATCAATTCTGAATTATACCAGCGAATTCTTAAGGAAAATGTCAGGACATCTGTCTATGAACTGAATCTCAAGAGAAGGTGGGTCATGCAACAAGAGAGCGACCCAAAGTACACAAGTCGTTATCCCAAAGAATGGTTAAAGAAGAATAAAGTTAATGTTTTGGAATGGAAAGTCAAAGTCCTGACCTTAATCCAATGGAAATGTTGAGGCAGGACCAGAAGCGAGCAGTTCATGTGAGGAAACCCACCAACATCCCAGAGTTGAAGCTGTTCTGTATGGAGGAATGGGCTAAAATTCCTCCAAACCAATGTGCAGGACTGATCAACAGTCACCGGAAACGTTTACTTGCAGTTATTGCAGCACAAGGGGGTCTCACCAGATACTGAAAGCAAAGGTTCACATACTTTTGCCACTCACAGATATGTAATATTGAATCATTTACCTCAATAAATAAATGACCAAGTGTAATACTTTTGTCTCATTTGTTTAACTGGGTTCTCTTCATCTACTTTTAAGACTTGTGTGAAAATCTGATGATGTTTTAGGTCATATTTATGCAGAAATCTAGAAAATTCTAAAGGGTTCACAAACTTTCAAGCGCCACTGTACATGTGTCATGAGTTACGGCTTGTATAGAAATGATGAGGTAGCCCAGTTTACCTCAATTGTGCATCACATCATGAGGGATGAAAAACTTGGTGAGATTGGAAAAGGGTCAGTTATTGAGGAACAGATCACTCAAGACTGCTAAACTGGCCATAGCGATATTCACTGTTTATAATTAATGACGTCAAAGTTGAGCTTGCATAGTGCGGGTGGCAGAAAGTGTGATCAGAAAACATAGAAAAATGGCAAGTAGCTTCTTTGGTTCTTCATTTAGAATCTTCAAAAATGTGATTCCTCAACCCTTAATGAACCTGTTGGTGCAACCTATAACACAACAACTGACTGGCATCGCTATTGTAGATCTTTTATTAACATAAATAGATGGAGATCTACTAGTGAACTGTAAGATGAGCCTTTTTGCCTACCGCATATCAGAACATGTGACGTCATCAGGAATATCGCTATTGTTCCCACAGGAACAGCGACTTAAGCAGTGACTTTGGTCAATAGGAAAGATAAGTAAATGGAGTCAGAAAGTGTGGTCAAAGCACTCACTGAATGACTGTGATGCTGATGCATTATTGTGACTTGCTACAAGTACCAAGAAGCAGCACTAGTTCCAGTGACTGTGGTTTTTGTAAGTGCAGATGTGATCAGACAGTGTCAGCAAAGAGCAGTCCAACAACTACTAAATCAAATGGGATATTATGCTTGGACTGTAGTGTATAAATCCCTTGTTTCAAAGATGAATGCTTATTTCAGAGTTCAGCGGTTTAAAAACTACAGGCAGAGGTCTACAGAGATGTGGAAAAAGTGATCAGAGCTGTGAACATTCACCATATTCGCATCGATCAGGCAAGAGCATGTACACACGAAGAGAGGAGTAGAGGCCTAAATGCTTGACCCCCGCGGTGAGGGGCTCCAGTGGTTCTGTTCTGCTGCGGGGGGCATTTTCCAGGAATTGACTGGGTAAACTTGTCTCCCAAGGGGAAAAGGTCACTAGTGCCTTGATACTATGGGCTCCAATTTCTTTCTTCTTTCTTTTTTGGCCCTTCTTTCTTTCAGGGCAGAGTGGCGCAGCCCAGGCAGTGGTAATTTCATGCGGTGCAACACCGTACGCTGCCACTTTGGCAGTTTGGTTGACGGATGCGCGGCGAGATGGGTGTGGCGGCATAGTAGGGGGAGGTGTCACATATTCATCATGAGGCATTGACAATTTTGTGGATAAAGGCTCAGCCGAAAGTGCACAGACCAACCTGGTTTACTTTCTGTGCAGAGCTAATTTTCGCTGACCGGCGCACAGTGGGCACCCGTCACTGAAACCTTACAGGCAGGTTTCCAGAATTTCAGGCACATTTCAATGCAATAAATAATTACAGGAACCACTATTTAATGTAACTATCTAAATCAGGACATAAATTATCATATCTATATCGATTGTCCTGATGTCAGATCAAAGGCGGTTGGCACACGCAATGGAAACTCGACCTGGCTTAATCAATGCAGCTGAATCTGTGATGCAAACTAACGACTTCACATCTTTCTCAGCCAACCACAAATTGTCTTAGCATCAGGCAGTGTGCGTGTGTGTGTGTGTGAAAATGCTTGCTTTCTATGCTCAGCAAAGCCGCTTGCACACTGGACGCGAAACAAATTTTTCGCAGGACAGATTACATTCAAAGTCAATGCAAAGACGCGAGAATGTAATCAGTCGTGTATCAGACATGTGTATTTGCATTTTTGCATTGACTCTGAATGTAATCAGTCGTGCAAAAAATTTGTATGACGTCCAGTGTGCAAGCGGCTTAATACTACTATTATTGTCACTTACGCCTTATCATTTTTAGTGGGGGAAAGGAATACACCCTGATTGCTGTGATCTCATTCTGAGTTAAGATCACATATTGAAAATAACTGTGTAATGTATCTTGCATTGTTTTCCTTGTATGTTAATCCCAAAATTTTAAGCAGCAATAGGGTGTAATAATAGGAACATGCTATCCATCGTTTCTCTTCCCAATGATACAGGCAGAAGAAATAAATGAACAACCGTCGTATTTCATTCCAACTTCATAAGTTTGAATGATCTGAAGTAGTTTCGTTTTGAAAATCCATTCAAGTTCGCTACTGGTAATAATTTGCGCATGCCCTAGCTAGCCAGCTAACTCATATTCGTAATGCTTAATATAGACGCAAGCGGTGCAGAAAAGATGCCTGAAGCAGCAAAGTAAAATGCAATATTAACGCATCCTGCAGATATAGGACAGAGACTTGTTTATTCCAACATTTTAAAGGTCAGACGAGGAGCTCATTTGATTGGTGAAGATTTGACTCGGCTGTGTTAAACCCATTCACTCCTTCTCTCCTCCCTCTTTGCCACTTGCGCCTGCAGGAGGGACAGAGATGGGACAGATGAGTACTTGCACTAGGCTGCGTGGGGCACAAAACTGCAAAATACGCTTGGATACACCCCCTTGGCACGGCACTCCCTCCATTCGCCGTGCCTGCGCCTAGTCAACGAATTTAGAGTCCCATATTTCTTTTTTGAAAATGCTCTCTTCCAGGATGAAAGTGCCTCCATTCACTAGGCACAAGTGATCACTGAATGTTTAGATGAGTACAAAAGTGACGCAAATTATATGCTACGGCTTGCACAGTCACCAGATCTCAACCCATTTGAACACATTTGGGAGATCCTGGACTGACATGTTGAACGGCACTCTCCTCCTACATCAAGACATTTAAGGAGGGAATATCCATAGAAGGAATAATGTTCCATCCCTCCTTTAGTTCCAAAGATGGATAGACTCTATTGCCAGGCACACTGAAAGTGTTTGGGGACAGAGACTTTGGGCCCAATTTTCCAGCCTGTGCAACACATAAGAGTACATGTTGACACATTCTGCAGGTCACAAAGCCTACCTGGTGATTTTTTTGCCAATGCAACATGAAACTGGGAGGAGAGTTGCATCTTGAGGGTGTAATTAGCTTCCCTTTAAATCTGATGCCACCAGTTGGAATGTCATTTACATGAGATTATGCAACAGGAGATTTGTATTTTCCTGAAACATATGGCAGCTCTCATATGACTTGGGCAAACATCATCTCAGAAAAAGCATAAGCTTGACGGTGATGCCACTTGTAGGTGCCAACAAATACCTGGCCAAATTTCACAAAATGTCCTGTAACTCCCTATAGTCCAAAATGGAATGTTATGCTATGTAATAAATGTCATTAATATGAATAAAGTATCATTCTTGTCTTAATCATCTTTTTATCATAATCAGTGTACCATTCACTTGACTAATTGTTGGAATAAGCAACAGTGGGCTTCAAAATTACTGGCACCCCTAATAGGTTATGCAGAAAAAATACTTAGTACTTTATTAAACTCTAAATAACAACATGTGAAAAATACTGTACAATATTAAAGTTCCACCAACCAAAATCATTTACTGATTTAATAAAAAAATCAATTTACTCCAAATCAAGGTTTTACAATCAAGGGCACCAAGATTTCTGTAAATAACATCTAGCAAAATTAAACCAGGTAGCAAATTCCAGTTATTAAAGTTTTATATTACAGTGTTAAGAACTATATGGAGCCATTATTTCACTTCCATTTTCACTAGGGTATAAAAATGAGGTAACACATATGCAACATCCCTTTGTCATCCAACACCACAAAGAAAACAAAATAGCTGTCCTTTCTAAAGAGGCAGTTGGTCATAGACCTTCATAAATCTGTTCATGGTGTGAAAAGAATTATTTTCTTCTTATGGAAAAGTGACGCTGATACTTAGTTTCCGGTGGCAACCTCTACAGAATGTCCGGTTAGAACACAAAATAGGAACTGCATCCAGAAAATTGTTTATTGAATCTTCACACCCGCAACACAGAGCAGTGAACTGTATAACTGTAGATACAGTGCTTGTGCCTGGTATATTAGGTCCTTTTTGACATCGGTATGATAGGTGTGGTTCAGTAATAAAGACAAGAAAGGAAAGACATCTACTGTCCTAACTAAACAGTCTTCAGCTTTCTACAGGTGCTGGTCAACGAATTAGAATAATTTGAAATGGCGCAATCGTTAAATTTTCTTGATGCATTTTTGTGCAGAAAGCAAATCAGGTGTTCACCGCGCCTGTCCTACTTGTTAGAGTATTCACAGAACTTGCTACCTGTAAACATTTGCTCAGCTGAACTTTCCAAAAGGCCCATTTAGGCCATTTAACTGTGACACTGTTGTTTCATTGAATTAGAATAATTCATAAGTCATTTAATTGAATCAGAATAAGTGCTCGAATTTTTGTTTTCTGTGAAGAGTGTTCACTGTGCAGTATAAAGTCAGGGTTGAGTAGAATTTCTAAGTTGTAAAATCAATCATGGGTAAGCAGCGCGACCTCTCAACGGGAATAGTGACTCAAATTCAAGCCCTTCGCTAACAAGGCTTGACCCAAACTAAAATTGCTGAGCAGCTTGGCATCAGCTAGTCTTCCATCTCCAAAGCTCTAAAGAAAGACTGCAGCAAGCGCACCAACTATTCCGGCATCCGAAAACCTTCTGCTCGTAACAACAAGCAGCTGAGAAAGATCGCAGTCAGCAACCGGCTCAAGTCCATTTCTGAGCTTAGCGACTTGTGAAACGAGCAGACTGGCGCTAACGTCTCGAGATCAACCACTTACTGTCGTCTGCGTGAACTCGGCTTCAAATCTCGCGTTCCAGCAGTAAAACCAATGCTGAAAAAGAAAAAAATGGAGAGACGGCTGAATTGGGCCAAAGAACACGGCGAGTGAACTGCTGAAGACTGGCAGAAAGTGGTCTTCAGTGACGAATCACGCTTTTGCATCTCCCTCGGTGACCAAGGTCCTCGTGTCTGGCGTTGTGGTGGCAAAACCTACAATCACGAGTGCGTAAAAAGATCCGTCAAGTTTCCCCAGAGCGTTATGGTCTGGGGATGCATGTCCGCTCGGGGTGTAGGGAAACTCTGCTTCCTCAAGAAGACTGTCTTTGCTGCCGTATACCAAGATGTTCTGGAAACGTTCCTGATTCCGACTGTTGAGGGACAGTTTGGCGAAGAAGACCTTATATTTCAACAGGATCTTGCGCCGGCTCATGCGGCAAAGTTGACCAAAGATTGGTTCGCCGAAAAACAGCTTGAAGTTTTGACATGGCCGGCCAACTTGCCTGACCTCAATGTTATTGAAAACCTTTGGGCCATCGTCAAGTGGAAAATTCGCGACAGAAAGCCGACTACGCTGGACCAACTGAAGCAGAACATTGCCACTGCCTGGGAAGCTGCGAGTGCGGAAACTTGTGACAAGCTGGTCAAATCGATGCTGCGGAGAGTTCTGGCAGTCATACAAGCCGAGGGGGCAGCCACAAAATACTGAGAAAGTGATGATTCTAATTATAATAAAAATTATTCTAATTCAATAAAACAACATTGTCACAGTTAAATGGCCTAAATGGGCCTTTTGGAAAGCTTAGCTGAGCAAATTTTTTACAGGTAGCAAGTTCTGTGAATACTCTAACAAGTAGGACAGGCGCGGTGAACACCTGATTTGCTTTCTGCACAAAAAATGCATCAAGAAAATTTAACGAATACGCTATTTCAAATTATTCTAATTCGATGACCAGCACCTGTACATGTGACCTCAAGCAAAGGTAAACATGTTTAAACAAAGATAAACATAAAGCTAACACATACCCCGCTCTCATACAACATGAACAAGGCTAAATATTGCGTTAGCTAGCCCAAACAAGGCTTAACTGAGCTAAATCAATATTAGCAAGTCAGCTGATAATAAAGATTAAATTGGTGCACCTAACAGTTAAGATTGCCTATTTGAATCTAACATAATCACAATAAATTCACCATTAGATGCACGCACACCATCAAACTAGCCGAAAATGAGTGACTTCAACAGTCAGCCTGCAGCAGCTTAACTTATACTTTGCTCCGGCTGTTATGACGCCAGAAAGAAAAAAGGGTCCTAATGAGAGCTTTTAATTGTATAGGGCCAAGAGATAGGTGGCCAATTAACTGCCTGACTAAAATCACAATGAACAATACAAAGAAATGACCAGAAATAAAACAAACAGATGGACTTTTGTACATGGTGACAAGAAGATTCACAAATGATAAAATATGACTCTGAGTACGGTCGGGGCAATAATCTAAAAAATTCCAAAAATATAGAACTCTTGAAAATGTCAAGGGTAGTGGAAGCCACTGCATTCGCCCCCCAGGACACTGTGGAGGACATTGAGAGAAGCAAAAAAATCCCCAAGAATCACTCTGATGGAATTGCAGGCTTTGGTGGCATCAAGTGCTTGGAGTTTTCCAAACATCATTTAAATTATGACTGGAATAAGGTGCTTTGGTCAGATGAGACCAAAACTTTGGTCATCAATCCAATTTGTCCCACATAAGCTCAACTGGAGAGAGGTCTGGAGAATGAGGGGGCCAAACCATCTTTCGAAGAACACCACCATAGATTTCATGCTGGTTTTTAAGAAAGGAATTGAGAACATAAACTTGAAGTTGCTTCCAAATTTTTTGACCTGAATTGGCCTTGCTTCTGGCCTGGAGTGTATTTTATGATGTAAACCGAAAAAGCCCCCCCGAAAAACGAGCAGCCACCACTGGATGTTGTCCTTGCCAGAGGTGGTTGCACTTGGTGCACAATGAAGGGTGCCAATTATTATGAAACCTTGATTTTTGTAGAAATTTATTTTGTATTAAATGATTATGATTTTGGTTTCCATCAAAACATTAGTTAGGTATTTCACATATGTTGGTCCCGTGTGTTACTCTATAATAATGTATATTGTTTATAAAAATTTTGTATTGTTTGTGTATCACCAGTCAGGGGTGCCAGTAACTTTGGAGCCCACTGTATATTTGGCAAATATGTGTTTGTGTGCAACTTCCTCATAACAAGCTCCACCATAATGCAAATGTATATGCGGGCAGGATTAAAGGCACAAAGCACAGCTCAGATCGCGTCAGTTTCAGACATAAGGTAAGATGCAAAAGTTGCTTCTTTTCTAGATTTAATTTTATTTTACCCAGTCTATTTAAAACAATATGTTTTTGAAATTGCAATATCCAAAAATATACTTCCTGATGGTTGATTTCTAAATATAAATGAAAATAAGTGCTTGAGAAACCCTGTTCACCGCAGGCTTGCAGGCAAAAACAGATGTCCCAACTTTCTCTGCCACTGGCTCATTCGAGAATCCACTTGCATTACTGTAGGGAATTCAACAATCAACTGAGAGTTTTGCAGTGTTATCAGTGACCACCTGTACAGCCCATATCAAGCCCATCAGTTTAGTTTTCATCTAACATTATAGGCAACAGTGCAACAAACAAAATGGCAGTTTTTGGATTCTTCGGGCCTTCCTGTGGTGTTGGTGGAGGCATATTCTATTATACACTCTCCACTAAAATCATGTTTATGTGCCATAGAAACGCTACATTCCATAAATATCCTGGTGGTCCGTGACTGAAACTGTTGGGATATGCAAGTGTTCACAAACTGCCCAAAGGGAAATTTGGTGAAATTCTGCCTGTTTTGAGTACAGTGACAAAAAGTTCTTAAATTGATAAATGCAAGACATTGAATTGAATTTATTGAAGGATAGCCCCTTCAGATGCAGCATCTCATTTACAAGGGGGTCCCAACACAAAAACATAAAACAATACATACTTCAATACATAAACACAATCAAACAAATACTGACAAATTCAGACAGCTCTCCCACTTCCCATGCTCCTTCACCCCATCCCCAGCTCCAGTATACATCCATGCATACACACACACACACACACGTGTACATACACGCAGATATTAATATATAAATATACATACTATTCATATACTGTGTATATATACACATACATGTAGATTTCCACTCACAAGCATATGATGACATAATAGTGTACACCCATTAATACATAAATAAAATAAATAACTCAAAAACAGGAGCATCTTGTTTTTAAATAAGTCAATAGATTAGACCTAAAACTGTAGAAAGATGTGACGGACTTGAGAGAGGTTGGGAGATTATTCCAGTCAAATGCTTTTGACTAAATGAGCTTTATGACTAAATGGCCTATGACCAATTTCTCTATGAATTCTAGGAATGGCGAAGAGGGGATAATTGAAATGTCTGATCAGAAGATGTATATGGAACGAGTAGTTGTTTTAAATAAGGCAGAAAATCGAAATTAACACATTTAAAAATAAATTGGAGCCAGTGAAACTGACGTTTGGATTTGGGTTGAAGCCAGTTAAGCGAGTCAAACATAAAGCTGTGGTGTGTCCTATATGGACATCTCAAAACAAATCTACAGTAGGAATTATGTTAAGTATTTAAGGCATTCAGGATTTTCTGAGGTGTTTTAATTAACAATGTTAACATGATCTAGGATGGGAAAAATAAGTTGTACAATTAACCTTTTCCTTACTTGAAAGGAAAAGCAATTGGTTGGGCAATACCCAGGACACTGTAAGTTCTTTTACAAATATAATCAAAGTGTGGTTTGAAGGAGAGCTCAGGGTCAATCCAGAGTTCCAGATATTTAAACACATCCACTCTCTCAAGTGGAAACCCATAATTAAAATTAATAACAAATGTGGGAGAATGTGACATGGTATTTGGAACCAAAAATCATACTTCAGGATTTCTATTTAAGAACAAGCTTGTGGTTGGAGAACCAATTTTGGATAAGATTGAAATTAGACTGTAAGGAGTTTTGGATTTTTGTGATATCAGAATTAGCATAGTGTACATTATAGTATCATTAGCATAAAGATGGATGTGATAATTTGAACATATTTGCAGGAGATCATAGATAGCAAAAAAGAACAGAGGTACATTAGTACCTCTACAATAGAATTCATAGGAGCCCCCTTCTATGAATTCTATTGTAGAGGTACTAATGTTTTTTCTTCTTGAAGTCTCTGTCCTGATGAAGGTCTATGACCAAAAGCTTGACGACTGAAAAAGTTTAATTAAAAGCCTTTTCTTCAGAACTCCAAGTGTGCCCTCAGTTGTTTTTCGCAATTTATAGTTTTTTTTAATCTCTGGTGCACCTTGGCTTCAGTCAGATGTGCGGGCGAACATTTCTTGTGGGGATATCATTGATTAAAATTGAGAAAAGAAGTGGCCCAAGGTAGAGCCTTATGGTACCCCTGTATTAACCAAAGTACAACTAGATTGAGAACCATTAAAATAGACATACTTATGTCTACGATGAAGGTAGGCATTGAACCAGCAGAGAGCATTATGATCTAAAACCTATATGATGGAGTTTGTCCAGAAGGAGATAATGATCTACAAGGTCAATGTGATGGCTGGTGAGTTAGAGACGCCAAACGCAGTGACGAGAATAAAAGGGGAAACAGCAGTTGAGAGAGAGACACAAATAAAATAAGAAAGCGAGACTCACGCTTCCAACGGACCTATATGTCGTCCGAGGCAAGGAAGCAAGGCGAGCTTCAGAGGACGAAAAGAAAGGGAAAAGAACAGAAAAATTCCCTTGCTGACTAGAACTTGTCCTCAAATATGCAACTAAACCCTTAACAACTCTCTTACTAGAAACCTTACCAGCTAAAGTGCAAACATGACACTGTTACTCTAGCAACGGAAGTGAGGCGGAACTAGAGCTTAAATAGTATCCGGGCGACGCCCCCAATTAATGCCAGCTGGCCCAGGAATCCGATTGGGAGCAGAACAATATCGTCCCGGACGAGAGCAACAAAGTAAGCTCTCAACGCCTCCAAACCATGGCAGTCAAAAGCCTCTGTAAGATCAATAAAAATAGCTCCTACAGTCTGTCCAGAGTCAAAAGCAGAAAGCAAGTCATTAGTGAATTTTAGAAGAGTGGTTGTAGCAGAAAAATTTGGTATAAAACCAGACTGCAAGGGTGATAAAATATCAAATTGATTAATGTAGAATGATAATTGGTTAAAAATTAATTTCTCAAAGATTTTTGCAGTAATACAAATAATTGCAATCGGTCTGTAGTGATTTACATCAGATGGGTCACCATCTTTAAAAAGTGCAGTGACTCTGGCACATTTCCATATCGAAGGGATACAACAAGCGGATAAAGATAATTTAAATAAATCTGCCAGGGGATACATCAATATATGAGCAGCAAGTTTAGCATATTTCATTTCCAAGCCATTTGGACCAGGACTACAACTTTCTTTTAAATCACCAATGGCATTGAAGACATCAATGGGCATAATTCTTCTAAAAGAAAAGGAGCCATTAGGTGGCAAAACAATAGTGGGATTAACAGTAACATAGGAGTTAATTAACAGTGAGTAGGCAACAGAGGAGAAATGCTCATTGAACGCACTGGAGATAAGAAGTGATTTAGTTGTTAAATTTTATCTGATTTACAGAGCTTTTACTATTTTTATTGAAGATATGATTAATTTGATTCCAAAACTGTCAAGGGATACGGAGATTCTGGGACAAGCTTTCCTGATAGTAGTTTGCTTATGCATTCTTTGTTTTTGATTTGCTTAAATTCCTGAGCTGTCTGTATGTTTCCCAGTCAGCAGGGTGTTTAGTAGACCGGTATTTGGACCAAGCAGTATCTCTTTGTTTAAAAAGGCTGATGAGATCAGAACTGATCCAGGGGATATGTATCCTTTTTATTCACATTTTTTGCATGGGAGCATGTTTGTCTATTACAGTTGATACCTCAGAATAAAAGAGTCCCAAGCATCATTCACATAAGGAATTAGCTGAAAACGATCCCAGTTAATGTCAATTAAAACCTGAATAAAAAGGTCTAAATTTAAGTTTTTGTTTTCCCTGAATTTAATATATTTATGGGGACATCTGGGAATTTTTATCTTCCAGACGCAAAAAACAACACAGTGATCACTAAGGCAGTCAGACAAAACACCAGAATTGATAATTCTTTCAGGATTCTTGGCAAGTATCCAGTCCAGTAGTGAGGCAGAACGCTGATCAACTCTAGTGGGTTCTTTTATTAACTGGGTAAGATTAATGCTATTAAATAAGTGCTTAACATTAGTGGATGAATGGCTAACCCAGTGAATATTGAAATCACCCAAAATAATTAGTGCATTATGCCTCTCAAGGAAATTAATAGTTGATAAAATACTATTTATAGAGTCAGTTGGAGCAGAGGGAGGCTTGTGTATGTTCCCAATAGTTAGATGTTTGTTTTCATGAAGAACAATGGTAATAAAAAGGCATTCAAAATTAGCCGGCTCTACAGTTGGAATAATACGTTTTGAAACTAATTTAGATGCTGCATACACTGCAACATCACCTCCTCTAGAGCCTGTCAGCTCTATAGAGCATATAATTATCAATGTTAATTTCATCTTCTTTGATCATTTCATGCAATCAGGTTTCAGAGAGAGTAATAATTTTTGGTTTGTGGAGAGTAACCCAGGTTCTGAGAAGATTGATTTTAGGGGCAAGGCTCCTTATATTAAGGGGTCAAGACTAGGTTCAGACTTGAAAAAAATTTCTTTTTTTTTCATTTTGTAAAAAATCTTTCAAAACATTCATAAAAGGTGATTTTATGACCAAAGAAACCATCATTTAAGTGCATTTTTATCATGTGAATGCTTCCAGTGCAATTGTTTTGTGACAAAAACGTGATTTTCTCGCATTGCAAATTTCATAGTTTATCAGGCTTGTGGTGGGCAAAAAATCCACATTTCTCAAGGTATCGCTCTGAGATTTTCACCGTAGCATCAGTTTGTGATGTTCTATACAATGACATAGCTATCTTTGGGTAGGTAGATACATGGTGTATTTATGATCCATCTGCCAGGCAGGTTCTGCCACCCATTTCTAAAATTCTATGACCTAATAATTTTTTTAATTGTTCCCTATGAAAATACCCAGAATGAGCATGTCATTGTAAAGCTGTTGATATTAGCAAAAAAAAAAAAAAAGAATTACAGGAAAATATGGTATAGTTTCTGAGATATTGTTGCCACAAGATTTTACATTTTTTTGCCAATAATGTATGGTTTTCACGGTAACAAACTGCAAACACAATTGTTATGTTTTTAGTGTTTAGAAGTACTTATATTGAGTGAACCCAGGCTTGACCCCTTAAGGTGTATGACCTTTTGACCCTTTTTTGAGTTAATTGTAATTGATAGAAGTAAAAAATTTGAGAACAAATAAGAGACTGCAGGGGGGCGGTGGGGAGGAAGGGGGGGGGAGCAACAATAACTGACAAAATAGAAAATAAACATACACACAAACACCCAGAAATAAAAAAAATGAGGTGGCAGTATCACCAAAGAGGACAAAAGCCATGGTCTCATGCTGCAAAATAGGTTCTAATAATAAAGCGTAACAGGGCCACCCTTATTGGGGACATTCAAAAGATATCTGAAGATCACAATTACTTTAGAGAAAATATTACTGAGTACAAATGAAAACGCACCACTCACGAAATCTGGAATAGCTCCACGGATTGATATGTGAAGTATATACGTATGATGCATTTGAGATAATGAATGATTTAAGAAGACATGTTAACATCATTCAATTTCATTCACGATAATGTTAATGCGCGAGAGAGGTTTAAATGGTGTAGGGGTCAAACAGGAAAGTCAATAATGGGTGTGACCGCCATTTGCATTGACACATGCGGTGCATCCTCGTCGCATGGAGTTGATCAGACTCTGGATAGTGTTCTGAGGGATAGCATTCCACTCCTGAACAAGGGCAACCTCAAGTACTCGGATGTTGTCCATTTGGCGTTGACGTGAAAGACATCGTCCAGTTTCATCCCATAAGTGCTCGATAGGGGAGAGGTTGGGTGTCAGAGCTGGCCACTGAAGCACGGGGATGTTCTGTTGTGCAAGGTACTGCATGGACACCCTTGCAGTGTGTGCCCCAGCGTTGTCCTGTTGGAACGTGTGGACATCGTGGTGTTGGTTGAAGAACGGCACAACATGGTTCTGCAGCACCTGGTCCCGGTAGTAGACGCCATTCACCCTTTCTCTGCAGATATGGAGAGGAGTTCTGTGACGGTAGCTTATTCCACCCCGCACCATAACACTGCCACCACCCCAACGGTCCGTTTGAACGACACAGTCGGCGTTATAACGTTCACCACGTCTCCGCCAAACACGTATACGGCCATCTGCGTTCCTTAAGTGAAATCGTGACTCGTCAGAAAAGATGACACCGTGCCATTGTCGTAGTCGCCAATTCTGGTGCCTGTTTGCCCACTGTAGACACTGGTTTCGGTGACGATCCGTCAATATGGAGCCGAAATAAAGACATCATGCACGCAGGCCTGCAGCTCGCAGATGGTTCCGTACGGTGTTGGGGTGAATGAATCCACGTCGTCCTTGGACTTGAGCAGCCGTTCTTGTCCTCGGTAGTGGTCGGTCTCGGACATGATCCCATACGATCTGACGGTCCTGACGTGCCGTTGTCACACGTTGTTGACCCGGTCGAGGACAGTCCCGAGTGCTCCCCGTTTGCAGAAACCTTTGATGGAGTCTTGCGATCGTTGTGTGTGCGCAGTGTAGTCGTCTGGCAATTTCCCCGATGCTGGCGCCGATTTGAAGCATGCCAATGGCACGTTCCCGATTCACATGCTTTTAAAGGCAATGTGTGCACAAAATCAGAGTGAAATTCATTTTTCCCGTGGTGTGCGTGCAAGATGTTGCGTTTTTGCAAAAAATTGCCTAGCGTTACAGTTAACTTGAAATTCTGGCATTTCTTGCACCTGGCATGTCGGGTGATGTCACTGTAGTGTTGTTGTTGTATAAAAAATATATTGAAGTTCATTTGAACTTAAATATTGACTTTTTTCAAGTGGTGCGTTTTCATTTGTACTCAGTATATAAGTTAATCAGATCAGTCCAATGTCATCAGACAAAATATATAGCAAAAGGTTCACAGTACTAACGAAGAGGAAGTAACAACAAAGGATATTTGCCACTTTTTAAAACAAGCAAGAATAGCAAGATGAGCCACTCACGAGGCATTTGAACATATGGTTCAAAGTTTTCCCCAAACTGGAGAACTGCGCCTTTAGTAGTGGGGAATGAAGATGGTTGGAGTATGAAGACCATTCAGCCAGGAAACTTCAGCAGGTAGATGGGTTGCCATCATAGGGGTCCAACACAGTTAGATTGGGTTCCCATTGGGCAACTGCCTGAGGGAGAGACTGCTCCTGGATATAGCTTGCGGGCAGATATATATTTGGAGCAGCCAAGGCCGAATCTCAGGAGATATCAGTGATTGCCACAAGTTGACTGTAGACAACGGCAATAGATTTGTGTAGCTGGTGGAGCTGCGTCTCTTGCTGACCAATTTTGACCCCTTGGCATCTCAGGGCATCAATTCATGCTTCACAAATCTTCTGTTTCCATTCCTAGGCTGGATTGAACTGTTATGATCCAGACAAGGATTCAAACATAGATTCAGGGTGCAATCCACAAAGAAGTTTTTTAGCAGGAATACAGCAATTGAAGATGGAGACACTGAAGCCCAGAAGAGAGGAGAGGGGCAGTTCATGACTGGAGAAGCTAAAGGCATGTCTGCACACAGGCCATTTCACTGCTGGAAATTAGAACCAAAGGGTTCGAACACAAGTCCCAATCCTGGAGACCAATGAAGGCAACGGAGGTGTTCCTAATAATCTGATTCAGAAGAACAGGCAGAAATAGGCGATTAACAAGAGTGCAGTACCACTTCTGGAGACCAACTTTAGGGCTTGACATCTTGTTCATATTAATTAGACTCCGTAGAGTTATTACATTTTTCTTTATCATTAATAAACTGAAACGCACAGAAGTAGAGCTTTGCTCAATAGTTGAAGACAAAAACTGACTGGACGTTTTAGTAGGATGTATACCATGACAAGCCAGCAACACTGACACCAAAATAAAGTTATAAACTGTAGATGAGACATTCATAGCCTGGAATCCATCCATTTAAAGTCCTGGTCACTATGCGCTTTCAATAGTACTGTTTGTTTTAACTTGTTGTTGAATAACGGCACTGAAATGTATTATTTATTATGATGTGTGTTGCTGACCTCTTGGCCAGGTCACCCTTGTAAAAGAGATCTCGATCTCAGTTGGTTTTATCTGGTTAAATAAAGGTTAACCCCTTAAGAACTACGGCCCGGTACCGGGGTTGGTTATTACGCATTCCAAATACAGCATGTTTAAAAATCGCGACACTGTCAAGCGGCATATCCACATTTCGCGAAGAAACTCGGCCAAAAGCTCATGTAAACCATTTTTACCTCAACCGAACACAATTCAAGCACCAAGCAAGTAAATAAGCATGCAGCAGAACATAGGATAAAATCATCTCAGCGCTGAATCGTCAGGATTTCTTCTGAATTCGTGCTATGCATAAAAACGATACCTCAAATAAAAGAGGAAAGTCCAAAGAATGTAATCATATGAGCCCTGTCATTTTAAACTGACACCACATTGAAAGAACAGCAGGCATACACTTTACAGTCTACAGAGATGAGCAGAAAAAAAATTCTTACCTTTGATATTTTGCAATAAAAAAACTGCTCGAGGGTTAATCTGCGCTTGCTATTGTTAGTGTTGTGATTCTGCCTTGACCATGTTCATGCCCTGTTTATTCTGACTGCCTTTTGTGTTTTTTGACTATTTGCCATGCCTGACTATTCTTTGCATTATGTATTTTTAATTGGTTACTTTGATTTGTCATGTTTTATCTTAGTTTACTTTTCCATGTTTTACTTTTTGCCATATTTCATTCGGTTCATGTTTTCCACTTTGCTTTGCACTTTGTCTCCCCCCTCTGGTCTCATGTCTAGTCATTGCACACAGCCCCAGTCTTGTGTTTCACTCTTCGGGTGATTTATTGGATTCTGGTTTTCAAACTTCCTTCCAATCTCTTTTGCTGGCTTCACTCTTCTTTTCTATCTACTAACATTTCTCCTGAGATTACTAACAACAACTAACCTTGAATATACAAACCCAAAACCAGTGAAGTTGAAACGTTGCGTAAATCGTAAATTAAAACAGAATACAATGATTTGCAAATCCTTTTCAACCTATATTCAATTGAATACACTGCAAAGACAAGTTACTTAATGTTCAAACAGGTAAACTTTGTAATTTTTTGCAAATATTAGCTCATTTGGAATTTGATGCCTGCAACATGTTTCAAAAGCTGGCACAAGTGGCAAAAAAGACTGAGAGAGTTGAGGAATGCTCATCAAACACTTATTTGGAACATCCCACTGGTGAACAGGCTAATTGGGAACAGGTGGGTGCCATGATTGGGTGTAAAAGCAGCTTCCCTGAAATGCTCAGTCATTCACAAATGAGGATGGGGCGAGGGTCACCACTTAGTGAACAAATGCGTGAGCTGATTGTCGAACAGTTTAAAAACAAAATTCCACAATGAGCTGTTGCAAGAAATTTAGGTATTTCATCATCTACGGTCCGTAATATCGTCAAAAGGTTCAGAGAATCTGAAGAAATCACTGCACGTAAGCGACAAGGCCGAAAACCAACATTGAATGCCCGTGACCATTGATCCCTCAGACGGTACTGCATCAAAAACCGACATCAGAGTGTAAAGGACATCACCACATGGGCTCAGGAACACTTCAGAAAACCACTGTCACTAACTACAGTTCGTCACTACATCTGCAAGTGCAAGTTAAAACTCTACAATGCAAAGCGAAAGCCATTTATCAACAGCACCCAGAAACGCCGCCGGCTTTGCTGGGCCCAAGCTCATCTAAGATTGACTGATGCCAGTGGAAAAGTGTTCAGTGGTCTGACGAGTCCACATTTCAAATTGTTTTTGGAAACTGCGGACGTCGTGTCCTCCGGACCAAAGAGGAAAAGAACCATCCGGACTGTTATAGGCGCAAAGTTCAAAAGCCAGCATCTGTGATGGTATGGGCGTGTATTAGTGCCCAAGGCATGGGCAACTTACATATATGTGAAGGCACCATTAATGCTGAAAGGTACATACAGGTTTTGGAGCAACACATGTTGCCATCCAAGCAACGTTTTTTTCATGGACGCCCCTGCTTATTTCAGCAAGACAATGCCAAGCCACATTCTGCACGTGTTACAACAGCATGGCTCCGTAGTAAAAGAGTGCGGGTACTAGACTGGCTTGCCTGTAGTCCAGACCTGTCTCCCATTGAAAATGTGTGGCGCATTATTCCACCTGAAAAGCTTCAAAAATTGGTCTCCTCAGTTCCCAAACGTTTACTGAGTGTTGTTAAAAGGAAAGGCGATGTAACACAGTGGTAAAAAGGCCCCTGTGGCAACTTTTTTGCAATGTGTTGAAGTCTTTAAATTCTACGTTAATGATTATTTGCAACAAAAAAAAAGTTTCCCAGTTTGAACATTAAACATCTTGTCATTGCAGGGTATTCAATTGAATATAAGTTGCAAATCATTGTATTCTGTTTTTAACTACGATTTACATAACGTACCAACTTCACTGGTTTTGGGTTTTGTAATTCTAACTTACTAACGAGCACCAAGGATTTGTATAGTTGCACTTACTAATTGATTAACAAGCTCTCAGCACTCACCCTGTTCTAGTCTCCGCCTCTTTGCTCTCCCTGATTACCTTTGCTTCATTTTCTGTGAAAGCTCACATCTGATTGAGTTGTCCTGTTTCTCATTATCTATGCACTACTCCGTAACTGGAGCTGTTTATCTTTGTATAGGTTTGTCCCGTGATCCCTGTCTGCGTTTTGGCTTCTGCTAAATTCCATGTGATCCTTGTGCTGCTCCTTTGTAATCAGTCTGACAGTCTGACTGACCCAGAAGTGTATATTAGGTGTCTTCTCACAGCCAGTCTCAGTCAGATCGTTTTCCCAGTCTTCTCGGCCATGTTTCTTTTCGTCTTGATTACTCATTGTTTATCTTTCTGACTGGACCACCTGACTTTTCGATTTTTGCCTTTGTGATTTTGGATTATTGTTGCATCTGTGAGTTTTGACCTTTTTCTGGCCGACTACGAGATCTATGTTTGCTGCCCTGGTTACGATTCGGATTACGCCAATTGGATTCTGGTTTTGCGTCTTTGACATTCCTGTACCTGTGATCCAGACCCATTTCTGTCCGATTACGATTATTGTGATTGCTGCCCTGGTTTTCGATTCTTTTTGCCCAACTGGATTTTGATTTTTGGACTGTGGACTTTGTACTTTTGCCTTCTGCCCTGCGGGAGTCCTCCCCTTTATTAATAAAGCAAGTTCTACTGCATTGCCTGGTCCTCGCGACTGGTTCCTGATCGCACCATTAGTTAGCCCAATGTGTTTGCGTTATAAAGAAACTAGATCTGCTGGGATCCTAGCATGTTCTTTCCAAGGGCGTTGCTTCAAAGAATTCAGCTCTGTAGTATTCAGCTTCCTTGCAATGTATTTTCCTGTCTGCCATCGGCTTGTGATGCTGTCAAGAAGACTATGCCGGTAGGGATTTGATTGTATGAGTCCTGATTCTAACGAATTCTAAACCACGTTAATCGTATGATCCTGAGTGCGTCAAACTTAGTCCATGGGATATGTGCATGTTCTTGAATAGCGCGACAATACAATTGTCCGAATAATTATCCGCTAAATACTCAACATTCCTTTTCAAAGTCGTTTTCTGACAGAATCTTTGCAGTATTCCGCACAAATACTGAGACTACAACAGTACAGTACGTATTTTCTTCACTCATTCGTTGAATGGGCAATTTGACCAAAGACTCTCAACTGGCATAGCCTATTGGATAAAATGCCGTGCTGCTGAAAGGAAATTGTGGAGGTACGATTCCTGATCAGGGTACTATTTTATTTTATTTTTTTGGTGGAAATCGCAGTTTCCTTCTACAAATCAGGGTTTTATTCTTACCTTTAACATATTTTCACATTGCCTTTGTATTTATCACTTTATTTGTGGTGTTTAATGAATATGCTCCAGTGGAGTCAAACTTAATTTTCATTGTATGTATTATCTTTGAATGGGAAATTGTATAGGCAACAAAACTGGCAGAAATACGAATTTTTCTTTTTAATCTAAAAATTAAATGTATTTGGATGGAATGGATGCCTGTAGTGAGAGGTGTGTGTGTGTGTGTGTGTGTGTGTGTGTGTGTGTATATATATATATATATATATATATATATATATATATAAAATTGAAATTTTATAGGTTGTACAGCTTGGTATCTGAGAAATCTGAAATGGAACACTGAGTACCTACATTGCCAAAATGGAGAAGCCACCTCGACATTCCTCTCTAATTTTGCTCTGACTTGATCAGAATAAACTTTGGCACAGATAATAATGACATTCTGTGCTGTAAATTTTTTTTTTTAGAAGTTTCAGGCTGAGATCTTTCATTTACTCTGTGTTCCATCTCCATTTACTCTGACTCAGTGACTTATATAGTGATTTTTACACCATGGAAGGAAATGGTTTTACCTTTATTACGATACCAGGATTATTCAAATGGACCAAGCAGTCGCAGAGATACTCATTTCATTTTGGGCTTGCCATTTTCAAAAAAGAGGCTCAGGGGTTTAAATAAAATAAAGAAAAAATAGAGCAGTTTTCAAAAAGACATCCAAAATAGAATGGGAAGAGACATTGCTCATTTTTCAAAGAAGGGCTTTGTAATCATGTTTAAAAGGAGCTCGACTCTTGAAATATGTATGAATCTGAGGCTGGGAAACTGCTTATATAAGAGCCTAGTTATACAAAACAGACCCTGTCATGGCTGTGAATAATATACAGGTAAAAGAATCTTTTTAGGCTCTGAACTGGGTCTGAATAATTGAAGCTTTGTTGTGACATCAGATTCCCTGTTCAATGGAAGTTGTCCCTGGCATGTGAAATGGTGAAGAGAGATTGGAATTAGAGAGGCATTTTTTATTTGTTCAAGTTACCACTTTGTATCAGTTGAAATGAGTGTTCAGAAGCAAAGCCTCACACCTATGGAAGAAATAGATGCAAGCTTCTTGTCCAAAAGAAAATCTATTTTCATTTCAAAAGGGCCTATTGTCCTATCACAAGGTCTTTCTCAAGAGCTGAAACTCTGAATCCACCCATTGGAATTCATTATTAAATAGGATGAAACTTCCAGTGAATAATGTATGATTCAGAAATAAACTTTGTATTTATCTTGCATTGACCTCAGCAAAATCATTATCTACTCTGCAACAGTCAAGTAGAACTCGGGGTCACACATTGAAGTTGGCCAAGGGTAAATTTAGCACTGATATTAGGAAATATTTTTTTCACCCAGAGAGTAGTCTCAGTGTGGAGTGGCTTGCCTGACCATGTTGAAGAGGCAAAAACCTTGGGAATTTTAAAGAGCAGGCTTGATTTAGCGCTAGATACCATTGAGTACCTGAAGCAATAGATTCACTTTAGTAATAAGAAACTGGTGTTCCTAGTTGGGCTGAACGGCCTGTTTTTGCCACTCATGTTATGTTTTTTTTCTTTTACTAAGATTATTTATAAACTTTGTTAATACAACTTTGACAAATCACTATTTAACACATTTGAACTTGTAAATGAATATCCCCCCTCCACCCATCCTCGGTAACATTCAGAGGGTATAAAACTTAATTATACCAGGATAATAAATAATATATAATCAATAGACCATGCTGTAAAATAATCAATATACCATTCTGTAAAATAAAACAAGGTTAAAATTAAAAACAACATAGAAAATCAGATCATAAAGAAAATGATAATGATCATATCCATAACAATAATACAAAATAATACAATACTTTGATCAAGGGCACTGACATGTGCCTAAACAAAAACAAGCACAGGAGGGAAACAGAAATATCTAGACATCAAGACACATTAGGACAAGTCATGACCATCCTGCAGCACTCCCGATTACATACACACGTGTCAAAAACCTCACTCGTCTGTAGTTATCAGAGCCCAAAGTGTCAACATATGCAAGAAAGGGTTGCCACACCAGTGCAAATTTGTCAGCTGACCCCCCAACAGTATATCTAATCTTTTCCAGCTTGATGAAATGCAGCATATCTCTAATACATTGAGCAAATGTTGGAGGGTTACTGTCTTTCCATGTGATCAAAATCTGCCATCTGGCCACCAGTGTTGTAAAAGACAACAGACTGATTGCATTATGATTTAAGATAAGATTCTGAGTTCTCATCCTAAATAAAGCAAGAGGGGCTGGTGGTTCTAAGGATTTCTCAGTCATTTTGGAAAGCATGTGAAATATTAATTGCCAAAAATTAGATTACTTGGAACATTCCCTAAACTTGTGAATTAGAGTTGCCTGAGCTGTTTTACAGAAAACACAAATAGGATCTGTATTGGACGTGAGTTCAGATAGTCTAACTTTGGTCCAGTGCTGTCGGTGGAAGATTTTAAACTGCATAACAGTATGCTTCATTCATATGAACGATGAATATATTCCACCTATCATCTTTGACCAAAGGGATTCAGAAATTTTCATGCCCTGATCAATTTCCCACTGATCCTTAAGAGAGTTAAGGTTTGTAATATTTTCTCTCATTAATAAAGAATATTTGTCACCTATCTTTACTTTTTTGGATGATATAAGGTCCTTTGATTGAGTCTATAAGTGTATCTGGTAGCTGTGAATTTAATTTAGAAACATTTGAAGATACCTAAAGAAGTGTGACCTGGGGATATTGCACCTCTGAAAAATCTGGTCATGAGAGGCAAATAAGCCATTAATGAACATGTCTTTAAGTGAGAAGATCCCATGACTGTGCCAGGCACCGAAAGAGGCGTCTGTCAGAGATGGCTGGAATACATTATTTTTCACAATTGGAGCAAATATTAAAAATATACAGATATTAAAGTATTGCCTGAATTGCTTCCATATTTTTAGAGAGTAAACAACAACAACTGGGTTAGTGTCACGGTGCGTTCAGGAACCACATGAGAGCAGGAAATCCAAAAATCGTACGCCTTTATTGATAGCAAGGTCAGGACCAGAAGACACAAGAATTGCCAAGCCAAAAACAAATTTGAAAAAAAAGAAAGAAAAAAAAAGTCAACTATACAAGCCGGGGTCCGAACCAGAAAAGCAGGAGTGCGATGGTACATAGACAGTAGGCAAAAATCGTAGTCGAAATCCAAAGCAGAGGTTCGTACACAGGGCATCCAAACACAGTTGACGTAGTCGTACAGAAGAGAGTCAAAATCCAAAAAGACAAAAACAAGAACAGAAGGGCTATGGCAAAATCAAGGTTGGACGAAACAGTCGAGGAGAAACAATAATCGTTTGGCATACAAGAAGCTCTGCAAAAAGGAATATTGATCAACGTTCTGACAAGGGCTGAACAGCAGTGAGGACTCAAAATAGAAACAAGGGAAGTCACATGCTATGCGGGAACAGGTGAATTGGATGAGAACTAAATTACAGAGGAAGGTACACATGGGGGGAGTCCTTAACCACAAAAAATAGGCAAAAGTCAAGACACGGGCGGGATTCACGCAGACAACCTATGACAGATAAAAAGCTCCGGTCAAAGAGTTCTAATTGCACAGATAATGAGTGCAGTAAAGCAATTAAACACAAGGGAGAGATCACGCAGAAACGTAAGGAGAGGCAGGGAAAGCAAAGCAAGGGGCGGAGGCCAGAACAGGGCGATTGCTGAGATTGGATTATTAGTAATTGGTTAATTTGTAAAGTTGCACCTCAACTAAAGTGCTCATTAGTAAGTTATTATTATATACATGGATTAGTTGGGTTAGTAGACTATGATACAAAATATAAATGTTAGTATCATTAGTAATCTAGAAAAGCTAGGCGAAGGAAGTAAACGAGAATTGAAGTAATATGAAACACCAGAAACCATTGAAATCACCCGAAGCAGGTAAGCACACAGACTGGGAAGATGGACTGAACCAACTAGATCACAAGACAGGGGGGATAAGTGCAATGAAACCTACAATGGTATGAACTGAAAGCCAGAAGATACAATAACCTAAAAGAAAAGACATAACCATGAACATAAAGCATGACATGAAATACAGAACCATGACAGATAGAGTTATATCTGGTGATGGGCTCTGGATATGGTACACTGAAGTATAGTACGGCAAGTAATGAGGTATTCTTACAAGAATCTCTCTCTAGGATATGCCAATCTGATAAGTGAAATGGCATGGTCTCCGGGGGAATATTGCATGGAAAAAGCTGCACTTGGAATGAGGTTGTTCATACTTGGGATAGCGGAACCATGAAGGGACGATAAGTCAATAATTAAAAGCTTTTCTTTGGGAATATTTTCGTGTAGCTATTCCGATGGGGCTTATGCAGTATACGTGGAAAGTTTGATAAAGGGCTCGATCATAAAACCTTTGATTTCTTTTTCTAAAAGAAGGTCGACTGTGTGGGGTTCTGTTAAAGCGGACTGCAAATTATGGAAAGTTGAATGAATGTTTGAGTGTTATGACAATGCCGGGTGAAAACTGTAGTTGCAGCCCTGAATGAGAAAATTGAAGTCTGGATCTGAATGATTTGACAGAGCGAAATAAAGTTTTTTTTACTATAAAGGGGATTTTTTGATACTGTAATAGTCAATTATCAGAATTAGTGGGATTGTGTGGACAGCAAGACCTAGCGTGAGCTCCTCCACAAAAGGAGCAAGTATGGAGGACGAAGCAATTGGACACATTGCAAACAGTGCTATTGAAGTTATTACATACTGTATCATCCTTCTGCCTTGAAAAAAAGATGCGTCAACCTCTTCTATCAATGTCTCCTAGAGAAAACAATTTAAGAATGGGTTGAGTATTGGCTGAGAAAGGTGCTGAGGGTGGAGGAGGTGCTGTGGGAGAGAAACAAGAATATATGTGTGGTTTGCTGGAAGCAGGAAGTTTGGCTTTTGAAGGAGGAATTGAAACTCTGCATGCAGTTGCTGGGTGGGATGGGGTGCCACATAGTTCACAAGCGAGTGAGGTTTGGGCAGTGAACACGCCACAATACAATTCTGGATCTGCAGTTCCCCAGTAAGTGCATAGTTAAACTGTTGAATTAGACTGGCTGCTTTAGGGGCGAGCAGAATGTGGTAGGTATAAAAGCTGGTACCGCCAAACAGTATGGCGAGGTAAAGAATTATGGAAAGTAATCGTCTAGTTGTTGTCTTCAATGGGGAAACGATTGGCATATCAAATCTCTGTAAAGGGAGAATGCAAAAGCAAATTTGGGGGAGTGAGTTCTCTCGACAAGTTCTCTTGGATTTTCACGAAAGTGGAATGAATTCGAAATAGACAGCTGAAGGGGCTGAGCTAAGTCAATGTCCATACCTGATAAAATTTGTTGCCTGAGTCATGGCGATAATGGAGATGGGTTCAGAATGTGTGGCGTGGGGTGAATTGGAGAAAGCCCATTTCCCTCGCCACTGCTCTATTTAAGGTAGGTAGCGAAAATGGAGCCAAGACACAAGCTCCCTTGCCGTGCAACAGTCATTAATATGTAACATATGGTTCACAAAATTTAAGTAAATCAGGGCAACTGTGATATTTCAACTGATTGTAAATTAAGAAAATGAATTCTAAAGTGGGCAGAAGATCTAGAGGTTGCAGTGAGGGGGAATGATTAAACTGATGCACAAACTTTAATGAAACTCAGGAGACAGGAATTATGCAAAAATAGTGTATTTGAAAATAGTGTACAAATAAAGAAAACAATTGAACAAATTTTAATTAATTACTAACTAAACAAATAAACAGGAAAAAAAATGGCCACACATCTAATTTCCTAACTCCAAATCTAGTTTACCACTGGTTGGAACTTTGACCCAAGATTTACAAACTCTCAAAAAGATTTAAAGTACCATCATTTGTTGTCTCCACCATTACTCCATACTCTGACACCATTACAAGGGGGGAAAAAAAACCCACCAATAAACACAAGAAAAATAAATAAAAAAACAGTCCAGAATGTCCATCAAGTCAGGTAAAGTTCAGAGTCAGTCACAAATGATTGGCTGGGCAGTATTGGTGTTGGGCATGAGTGGGAGAGGGGTGTGTGAGACAGAGGGCATGAGTGGGGCTGGGTGGTTTGTTCTACCACACCACCAGTGTAGTAACCAGATAATCAGAGAGAGAGAGATCCTGGTTCTTCTAGCTCGCCATCTCCAGCCCAGTTCCAGAACCTGGCCTGGTCAAACACGGGCTCAATTCAATATATGGATGTGTGTAACTCAATTAAATAAATTACATAAACATAAATCCATAATAATTCGAATTAAACAAATCAATCAATCAATCAATCAATCATCATTAACCCAGGGTTATCAACAGCAAAATCAAGTTATCAAAAACAGCATAATTTACCATTTTCATCATTATCATCATATTAAATATTATTTTTACTCCTTTAAAATCAGAGGCTAATAAGCTTTTATTTCAACCTAAACATCAAAGTTTAAATAACACGCCATCAACACAGTTATCAGTCATCAGTCAGTTTAAAACAGTGGCAAGCATAACCCAGCAGAGCAACAGCAGCGGTGTAATTCAGACGATGTGCGACTCACCAATTCGGCTAATAATCACGGCTCACACACACACACAGCAGTTCGGATCGGTTCGCAGGGTGGACGCATCTACAACCGTATGGTAAGAGGGTATACATTATACATTCAAAACCGCGAGTGTTTAGAGAGAAGAAAGATAAGATTTAGTTAATCTAGTTACCACAGCCACAGCGACTCCCCTCACATTCACTCCGTGCACCTAGCAAACAATTGAGCAGCTGATTCTCCACAGCCGCAGCGACTCCCCTCACGCTCACTCCGTGCACCCAGCATACAATTGAGCAGCTGATTTTCCACAGCTGACGCTGTTCATTCATAATTTTCCGCGTCTGCTGCGTGCTCGCTCTGATTGGTTATGCTGCCGTAACGTTGCCATAGCGATATGTACTCGGACACACAGTGTCACCCAATGAGAGGGGGGAAAAGAAAAAAAAAAAAAAAAATCAATAAGGAAAATGAAAACATTTGTAACCTGGGTTACATCCTCCCCCCCTAAACCCATGTACGTCCCGTTACATGATGGAAAATTGCCCTACACAGACCATGAGTTAGGGCCCCTAACTGTTAGAGCATCCGCATAGGCAGATGAAAGACTTTGGAAAAAGGTTTGTACAATGGAAATTAAAGGATTGCCTCGCTTTGCGTACTGTAACCTTTGGGGAGGTTCTCTGCTCCTATTAGAGCGTCTAAGCGAAGGGCCAATCTCAGCTGGACCAGTGTCAGGGTCAATCTGATCTGGAGGTAGCATAGGAGCAGCAGAGGTCTCTGGAGGGAGTTCAGCAGGTAAAAGTAAGTCAGGACTCTCTGCTTCTCCATCAGATGAGCTTCCCTCTGTCGGCACATCAAGCAGAGCTTCCTCCACAGGTTCAGATGGGTTATCCAATTGTTCATCAGTTTCCATTTTTTCCTCCACAGATTCAGGTGAGTTATCCAGTAGTTCCTCAGTTTCCATTTTTTCCTCCACAGATTCAGGTGAGTTATCCAGTAGTTCCTCAGTTTCCATTTTTTCCTCCACAGATTCAGGTGAGTTATCCAGTAGTTCCTCAGTTTCCATTTTTTCCTCCACAGGTCCAGGTAAGTTATCCGCAGATAACAGTCTACCAGCCGGAGGACTTGGCTGAATAGCCCGTTGAAGAATCCAACCCCCAAGATAATCTATCTCCTCATCACCAGTGTCCAACTCAGCAGAACTGCTCTCACTGTCATGACGTTGACGAGTGCGAGGTCTGCGTACAGGTGTTGATTGGGATACTTCCTCTGGAGCTGATGGGGGAAGAAATCCACAGGGAAGAAGGAGGTCTCGATGGAGAGTGCGGGTGGGCCCATCTCTGTTTTCGGGTTTGACTGTGTAAACTGGAAGATCGCCTGCACGCTTGAGTACAACATACACATCCGCCTCCCATTTGTCCATGAGCTTGTGCTTTCCTCTAATCCGAACATTCCTCACCAGCACTCTGTCCCCTATTTCCAGGTTTGATGTTGTCACCTTCCTGTCAAAACGATTTTTGTTCCTTTCAGCAGTCTTTGAAGCATTGCGAGAAGCTAACTTGTAGCTCTCTTTCAGTCGAGCTTTCAGATTTTTGACATACTCAGAGTGCGAGGAAGATTGTTTAGTTCCAACAGGCAATCCAAAAGCAAGATCCACAGGCAGTCGAGGTGTACGGCCAAACATGAGCTCGTATGGTGTAAACCCCGTGACTTCATTGCGAGTGCAATTATATGCATGTACCAGAGATTTCACGTACTCACGCCACTTCAGCTTTTGTTTGGTTTCCAGCGTCCCCAACATGTTGAGCAAGGTTCGGTTGAAGCGCTCAACAGGGTTTCCCCTGGGATGGTATGGGGTGGTTCTGACTTTTTGAATCCCAGCAACTTCACACAGCTCTTTGATTAGTTTAGACTCAAAGTCAGGCCCCTGATCAGTATGAAGTCGTTCAGGTATCCCATAGTAGACAATGAAGTTGTCCCATAAGCATTTTGCTACAGTCTTAGCTTTTTGGTTAGCAGTGGGGATAGCCATGGCGAACTTCGTGAAGTGGTCTGTCAGCACTAAGATGTTGGTAGTGTTACTGGCATCAGGTTCAAGGCTCAGGAAATCCATGCATATAAGCTCAAGAGGATGAGTGGCAGTAATATTGACAAGTGGAGCAGCTTTCTCCGAAGGAGTCTTTCGACGAATACAGCGCTCGCAGGTCTTAATCTTTAGCTCAACGTCAGCTGCCATCCGGGGCCAATAGAACCGGGTTCGAACAAGGTCAAGGGTTCTCTCGATACCCATGTGGCCCATGTCGTTATGCAAACTCTGCAGGACCATGGCTCGTAGGACAAGTTGGTAAGTGACCTGTTCACCTTCTTGGCGTCTCCTGTACAAGACGTCATCTCTCAACTCAAGCTTGTTCCATTCTCTTAAAAGAAGAGGTAGGTCTGGCAGTTCTTTCCTTGCTGTAGGTGGAACCTTTTCTCCACATTCCATCTGATGGATTATTTCCCGGATAGTTGAATCGGTTCTTTGCTTTTCCTTGAGGTCTAGCTGAGACCAAGCTGGAATGATAGGCAAGCCGTGCAGATTCTCAGAGGTGTAACAATCGGGAAGCACATCTGCAGATATGGCAAGAGACTCTACCAGAGTGAAATCACCTTGACTGGGAACAAGGGGGGTATGAACTCTAACCAAGTGGCTGGTGCAGATGGCATCCACAACCTCTGAGGGGACCTCTGTGGTGCTGCTAGCCTCAGCAAGATGTTGCTCAGTGAACCGGGTTATGCGCTCTTGTTCTTTCTGAGAGAAGGCATCATTTCAAGAAGAATCATGGGGTCGCCTGGAAAGTGCATCCGCGTCCAGGTTCTGCCTACCAGTCCGATACTGCAGCTTGAAGGAGAAGGTTGACAGAGCCGCTAACCAGCGATAGCTGGTAGCATCCAACTTAGCAGATGTGAGGATGTAGGTAAGAGGGTTACTATCTGTAATGACTGTAAATTGACTGCCATACAGATAGTCATGGAACTTTTCAGTAACACTCCATTTTAATGCAAGGAATTCCAGTTTATGAGCTGGATATCTGGATTCACTCTGGGAAAGACCACGGCTGGCAAATGCAATGGCTCTTACTTTTCCATCTTGTTCCTGATAAAGTGCTGCTCCCAGTCCTGTGGAGCTGGCGTCAGTGTGTAGGATGTATGGTTTCTTGGGGTCAGCAAACCCAAGAACTGGAGCAGAAGTCAGCTTGTCAATAAAAGTGTGGAAGGCTTTTTGACATGCAGGGCTCCACCGACCTCCGAAAGGCTGCTTTGGATCAAGGTACTGGCTGGTTGATGGAGTATCTCTGCTGGATTTTCGTGATGGAGGATAACCACGGGTGAGTTCATTGAGAGGCTTTACTATGTCGGCATAGCTTTTAATGAACCGACGATAGTAGCCTGAAAAACCTAAGAAAGACTTCAGCTCTTTCAAGTTGGTAGGAATTGGCCAGGATTTTAGGGCGTCGACTTTTCCGGGATCCGTCTCAACCCCCTTCTCAGAGACAATATGCCCAAGGTAACGGACAGACGTCTGAAAAAACTTGCATTTTTCAGGGGAAAGCTTCAACCCGTACTCTTTCAAGCGTGTTAATACTCTCATCAAGCGGCGTTCGTGCTCTTCCAGAGTGTCAGAAAAAATGATCAAATCATCTAAAAAAACAAGAACCTCTTTAAGATGCAGCTCACCCATACATCTCTCCATTAGCCGCTGGAACGTACTGGGAGCGTTCGTTACACCTAGCGGCATGCGGTTGAATTCCCAGAATCCAAGTGGAGTGACGAAAGCAGTCTTGGCTTTATCAGCTTCATCCATTTCGATCTGATAATAGCCAGACTTCAAGTCAAGCACAGTGAACCATTTCGAACCGGTCAAGGCAGAGAAGGTTTCTTCAAGATTGGGTAAAGCATACACATCTTTGACTGTTTGGAGATTTAATTTTCTGTAGTCAATGCACAAGCAGATGTCGTTGTTTGGCTTTCTCACCACAACAATGGGAGAGGAGAAAGGAGATGATGACTCTCTAATAACACCAGCTTCAAGCAACTCCTGGAGATGTCTGCGAACAGCTTCAACATCCTGCGGATGGATTGGCCTGGCACGGTGCTTGAAGGGAGTTTCATCATGCAGGTTGATGCGATGTCTCACTTTATCGGTGCAACCAAAGTCTAAGTCATGATGGGAAAAGACTTCAGCCATAGCACGCAGCTTGTTAGAGATGTGCTCCCTCCATTCTGGGGACAATGGAGAGTCACCAAAGTTGAAGGTCAGGTCAGACGTCTGCTTGGGCTTGGATGGTTCCCTCACACTGTGTTGGGAAAGCACACTATGAAATCCCCCCAGTTCTGCGATGACACTCAAGGGTGGAATAGAGATGTCTTGTTCAGAGGTGTTTGTGACAACCACAGGAACTTTGTGGGGTGCATGAGGAGGAAGTGTAACAAGACAACTCTTAACGTAAAGCCCACCAGGCAGGGAGAACTGGGTTGGATATTCAACAATGGCCCAACCATCAGCAGCATGAGGGTGAACTCGGGCTGAGCCCTCAAGGATCACACTGTGGCCTGCAGGGATGAGGGTTGGGGTTCGTTGTAACATCCTCACAACTCCAATGGTGCCGTCCTCATTCTGCCGATGGCGCAACTCCAGAATTTTAAGCACTGCTTTGTAACCATGGAAAAGAGACTCTGGAGCAGGGATCTGAAGAGCAAGATACTGGTCATACAGCACATCAAGTGTGTTAGTTCCAATGAGAACAGATGACGGGGTATCAGGATGTGCGTCTGGCACGACAAGTGCAAGGGTAGGTATTTCAGTGCTAACACCCAGGAAATCTTTGGAGAACTCAACAGCCATTTCAACATACCCCAGATAGGGAACAGACTGCCCTGCTGCACCTTCCACTTCCAGAAGGTCATCAAGGGGTTGGACAGGTTGATGAAAGAGGTGGCGGTTGTAGAAGGATGTCGGAACAGTAGTCACTTGTGACCCTGTATCAAGAAGACAGTTGCAGTCCACACCAGCTATATTAACTACAGCTGTACATTTTGAACCAACCAAACCTCGGGACAACCTTCGTCTGCGGGCATGGGATTGCTTGAGTTTAGCATGTAGCTTGCACTCTGGTTCAATAGGACATTCAGTGTTGGTGCCAGTCCCTGTCCGTCCTGCAACAGGAACTGATTTCAGTTTAAAGGATTTCTTGAAGAGGGTAGGGGTTTTTTCTGCCATGTTTGACCCCTTTCATTTAATTTTTTCCTCTTTGCAGCGACTAAGGTGGGATTGGGCTCATTGTCACATTGAGGCTTGATGTGACCGTCTTCTCCGCACCTGAAACAATAGCCAGGCTTTGGCTGAGATGACTTTGTGGCAGGTGAACGCTCTGAGGAAGGATGGGTTGACTTAGCAGGAAGAGAGCACTTGGCTTTTGACTGAGTAGCTGTCAAGGAAGCTAACTGGTTCTGGATGTCTGCCATCTGTTTAGCAAGTTGCTGTGTAAGAGTGGTTAAAGCACATAACAGCCCTTTCTCTTCTTGATCACCGTGAGCTACCTGTGAATGAGATGAGACTCTCTGCTTTGCTGCTCCTAGATGCTGCTTCATCCGCTGGGTTTTGGCTGCTTCACGATCCTCCTCGGTACGTAACAAGAGGAGCAACTCAGCAAAGGATGGGGGATTTGCTTTTCTCTGCTTCAGCTGGAGATCAGAAATAAAAGAATTATCCCAGCAGCCTCGACAGAACTGATTCAAGAGATGTCTATTTACATTAGTCACAAGTACACCTCCTCGTTTCACTGTAAGGTTTAAAGCAACCTGAAGACGTTGGAGGAAGGCTGAGGGCTTTTCACCAGCGTCTTGGAAAGTGTCCATAAATTTGGCATACAGTTCATCCCTATCTTGAACTGTGCCAAATGCAGAATCAAGCTGGTGCAGGTAGATGTCAGGCAGGGTGTCAGGACTCAAATGTTTTACCATGTCAGCAGCTGGAGGAAGAAGGCTATCCAGAATCTTGCGGGAACGCTGCAACTCTGAGATGGCAGGATCTTTCATGATTAAAGCAACACTGGACCGCCAGGTGTCATAATCGGCCTCATGTGAAGGTCTGGGCGTTTTGCCTGAGAAAACTCTCAGTCTCTGAGAAGCAAGCAAGTTCATAGGAGCTTCATCACTCTTCACTATATGCTCAACAACATATCGCTGGACTTCAGGAGGATTAATGGTGAAAGGTGGGTTAAAACTGGCACTACTGGCATCTGAGGAACCAATGAAAGGTGGCAGGGCTGATGGTTTCTGGTCAGGAGCGTCAACTGGGTCAGTTTCACTACATTCAGCGGTAACAGTCTCTCCAATCTCTGTCATCATATCTTTAAGAACTTCAGCAAAGTTTTTTCCACTCAGCTCAGCGAGCTGTTTTAGCTCAGTTAGATATGATTGAGTCTTTTCATGGCCAACGTCCTTAGCGTAGATAGTAGCTAGAGAGCGAATGTGATATGATTTCTTGGTACTGGAAGTATAGGTGTAAGGCAGCAGAGGTGCTAAATTGGCAAGCGCAGTCCCATGGTTAAACTCTACAATCAAGTTTCCATTAAAGGTGGAAGATGGCTCATCTACTGGTTCAAACCTATTGATAGACCCATACTGCTTGAGAAAATCGATGACTTCCTCATCTTCCTCAATTTTGGCTGTACCACTAATCACAACTGCATTTGGAATCTTAATCCCCAATTTTTCAACCACTTCCATTTCTGTAACTTAATGAATGAACCCAAAAAGAAACATTAAACTCTGTACATCAGAAACCCCTCCTGGCTGGCTCGCCAAAATTATGTAACATATGGTTCACAAAATTTAAGTAAATCAGGGCAACTGTGATATTTCAACTGATTGTAAATTAAGAAAATGAATTCTAAAGTGGGCAGAAGATCTAGAGGTTGTGAGGGGGAATGATTAAACTGATGCACAAACTTTAATGAAACTCAGGAGACAGGAATTATGCAAAAATAGTGTATTTGAAAATAGTGTACAAATAAAGAAAACAATTGAACAAATTTTAATTAATTACTAACTAAACAAATAAACAGGAAAAAAATGGCCACACATCTAATTTCCTAACTCCAAATCTAGTTTACCACTGGTTGGAACTTTGACCCAAGATTTACAAACTCTCAAAAAGATTTAAAGTACCATCATTTGTTGTCTCCACCATTACTCCATACTCTGACACCATTACAAGGGGGGAAAAAAAAACCCACCAATAAACACAAGAAAAATAAATAAAAAAACAGTCCAGAATGTCCATCAAGTCAGGTAAAGTTCAGAGTCAGTCACAAATGATTGGCTGGGCAGTATTGGTGTTGGGCATGAGTGGGAGAGGGGTGTGTGAGACAGAGGGCATGAGTGGGGCTGGGTGGTTTGTTCTACCACACCACCAGTGTAGTAACCAGATAATCAGAGAGAGAGAGATCCTGGTTCTTCTAGCTCGCCATCTCCAGCCCAGTTCCGGAACCTGGCCTGGTCAAACACGGGCTCAATTCAATATATGGATGTGTGTAACTCAATTAAATAAATTACATAAACATAAATCCATAATAATTCGAATTAAACAAATCAATCAATCAATCAATCAATCAATCAATCATCATTAACCCAGGGTTATCAACAGCAAAATCAAGTTATCAAAAACAGCATAATTTACCATTTTCATCATTATCATCATATTAAATATTATTTTTACTCCTTTAAAATCAGAGGCTAATAAGCTTTTATTTCAACCTAAACATCACAGTTTAAATAACACGCCATCAACACAGTTATCAGTCATCAGTCAGTTTAAAACAGTGGCAAGCATAACCCAGCAGAGCAACAGCAGCGGTGTAATTCAGACGATGTGCGACTCACCAATTCGGCTAATAATCACGGCTCACACACACACACAGCAGTTCGGATCGGTTCGCAGGGTGGACGCATCTACAACCGTATGGTAAGAGGGTATACATTATACATTCAAAACCGCGAGTGTTTAGAGAGAAGAAAGATAAGATTTAGTTAATCTAGTTACCACAGCCACAGCGACTCCCCTCACATTCACTCCGTGCACCCAGCAAACAATTGAGCAGCTGATTCTCCACAGCCGCAGCGACTCCCCTCACGCTCACTCCGTGCACCCAGCATACAATTGAGCAGCTGATTCTCCACAGCTGACGCTGTTCATTCATAATTTTTCGCGTCTGCTGCGTGCTCGCTCTGATTGGTTATGCTGCCGTAACGTTGCCATAGCGATATGTACTCGGACACACAGTGTCACCCAATGAGAGGGGGGAAAAGAAAAAAAAAATAAAAAATCAATAAGGAAAATGAAAACATTTGTAACCTGGGTTACAAATAGGATCCAGAAAACTCACAAGAGAATCACAATCAAAATAAACGATTCGGTCAAAGACAGAGATGTGTCACTCACCACTGAGGGGTGGATGTCCCTTGCAATGGCGTCCTGTCTTACAGTGATGGTTCACTTTATTGATGCTGATTGGAATATCAACCACTACGTACTCAAAACAAAAGAGCTCAAGGCAAGCCACACGGCTGAGAATGTATCGGAATGCATTCAAGAAATCTTGTATGAATTCAGCATTAAACGGGAGTCTCTGGCATCTATATGAACCGACAATGCTGCCAATTACACGAATGCAGTCAAGAAGCACCTTGAAACTGTCAGCGTGCCATGTGTGGCGCACGCTGTAAACTTGACTGTGCGTAAAGGGCTCATGGTCAGAGCCATTGAAAACCCTGTGCGCAGGCTGAAGGCAGCAGCAGCCCATTTCGGCAAATCCACCAGTGACAGCTACCTCCTACAGGAGAAAGAATCGTCTTCTGGGACTGAACGAGGACAAGCTGATTAACAACTGCCCAACAAGTTGGAACAGTACTTATGAAATGATCTGTCAGACATCAAAGCAGCAAGCGGCTGTGGCTGCTGTCATCTTCAAGAGAAAACTGTCCAAAATGGAGCTGACCACAAGTGAATGGTCGCTCATGGAAAAGTAAAGTGTTTTTTTTTTTGTGCAGTAATAAATAAATAATTAAAAGAAGTTAGACTGATCGCCCTTAAGTTAGGATAATAAATTGAAGCATAGTCAAATAATTTATTTTACTACAAGTACAAGAGGTCTTCAAACCTTTCAAAATGGCAACGGATGCAATGTCAACCGACGTGTATTCAACTGGGCTGGCTGTGCTGCCTTTACGGTACATTCTCTTGTCCCATCTGCATTTCCAAACACCAGACCCACCTGTCGTGACCGAAATGTTGACCAAGATGATTTCTGATCTGGAGAAGCGCTACGGAGAGGAGAAGATCGCAACATTTATGCTAATGAATAAAGCCTTTTACATGGATCCACGCTTCACTCGCCTCGTTCATCTAAATAAGGAACAAAAACGGGATGAGCAAAGGTCATACTGGAGGAGCTCAAACGGGTGGAAAAGAGAGAGAGCGCATCTGGTGCCGTGGCAGTGCCCGCTGGACCACCCGATGCGCAGAGAGCTGCAGAGAAGAACGCTTTGACTGCCATGGGGGACCTTTTGCACCCCTCAGCCGACGAAAGTAGTGGCAGGGTATTGTCGTGGCGAGTGGCGTCCGTCCGTCCGTCTGTCTGCCCGTCCGTTAACTTCCCGTTTCCGGACGATAGCCGAAAAACGCCTTGGCCAAATGCTCTCATTTTCTGGTGGTATGTTAGGAATGGTTAGAGTAAGGTCCCTATCGATTTCTGTCCCGCTGCGATAAGCAATATGGCCTCCACGGCAGGGCAAGTGCAAGGCTGAGGGGTCCCACTCGCGACAGCGCGCCATTTTGAAAAAGCATATCGAGCTGACAGGCCAGACAAGGACAACATTCTGCCACTCCAAAAAGAGATGATGATGTATCAACAAGAGGTTCTGTTAGATGCTTATGGGAATCCTCTCATCTGGTGGAAAACCGGTGGCAGTGCGAAATACCCACATCTCGCCCGGTTGGCCAAGAAATAACTTGCCATCCCTGGATCCTCAGTATGCACTGAGCGCGTCTTCTCTGATGCAGGGCAAATAGAAAATAAAAAGAGAGCATCACTGTCCCCTGAAAACCTGGATACCCTAGTCTTTTTGGCAAGTAACATGTAGGGCTTTTTGGCGTAAAGGCTAACACTGGATTTAAAATAGTGATGGACTCAGTGAATGACGGTGGAATATTTAACTTCATTTGAGTTTTGGAAGTGCTATTGTGAAGAATGTAAGTGAGCAGCCTTTTAGCACCTTATTGTTGTAATCCCTCTTCAGGTAAAATATATGTCACATTTTTCTGATTTTTTTTTTTTTGGCACTTTATTGTATCACCGAGGGTAAAACATTTGTCATATTTTCAGGATAGTTTGTGCATGTCTTAACATTATTTAAAGAAAACATTCGCTCGAGGCAAAAATAGGAGCCTATTAATATTCTCGTTGGAGTTTTAATTACAAAAGGCTGATGTTACTGTTGGCTAGGCTACTTGCCGAGTCTGACTGAAAAGACAGTTTGTTTGCTATTTTTGTTTTAGCCTTGTTTTTTAAGGCTGTAACTGTTGTAAAGTTTTACACGCCTACTGTAGCAGCGGGTGTTGTTTTTTATTGTGCAAGTTAACGTGATAAATCGGAGAAGAGAAAATATGCTCTCTGAAATGCAGCTTCATTTACGAACACTATTGGATTTTACTGGTGAGAGAACTAATGAAGTTGTGGAATTAAAATAAAACTGAAAGGTTGCTTTTTAAAACTTGGTTGAGCCTGGTGTGTTGTTATTTCATTAGCTCTGCAATGTGTCAGGGTCCTGAGCCTTATTACAGAGACACAGGAAACTAGTCCTTATCTGTGCTTATTATACATCAAATAACATAACATAACATAACACGAATGGCGAGAACAGGCCGTTCAGCCCAACTAGGCTCGCCAGTTTCTTTATACTGTTGTGAATATATCACTTCAGTACTCAATGACTCACGGGCATAGCTTTAAGTCAAGCCTGCTCTTGAAAACCCCCAAGGTCTCTGCCTCAACAATATGGTCAGGCAAGCTGTTCCACATCGAAATTACTCTTTGGGTGAAGATATATTTCTGAATATCAGTGCTAAATTTACCTTTGGTCAGCTTCCATCTGTGACCCCGAGTTCTACTAACAACACTTGGTTGAAGGAATCCTACATAATTCACTTTGCTAATCCCTTTAACATATTTAAAGACCTCAATCAGATCACCCCTTAGTCACCTTATCTCATAGCTTTCATCTTTCATACCCAGAATTAGCTTAGTGGCTCTTCTCTGATATTTCTCTAGAGCCTCTAGAGTCTTTCTTGAAGTATGGTCCCCAGAACTGTACTCAATACTCCAGATGTGGTCAGACGAATGTGTTGTACAAAAGAAGCATCACCTACTTGGATTTAAACTCAATACTTTTGGCAATGTATCCCAGCATCCAATTGGCTCACTGCTACGGCACAATGGCTAGAGCTTGTGAGGGTTTGGTCAACAATCACTCCAAGATCGTGTGGAACACATTCCAGTTTAAAACCTCCCATGAAGTAATCCCGTCTAATGTTTTTATTACCTACATGTACAACTTTACATTTCGCAACCTTGAATTTGCCACATTTCTGCCCAATTCAGGATTCTATCCAAATCATCCTGAATCACTTTAGTGGACTCTAAACTATTTGCCAAACCTCCAAATTTAGTATAATCTGCAAATTTAACTAATCTGCTCTCAATATTCCTATCAAGGTCATTCTATCGGTACCACGAGCAAGCAGAGGAAAGCAGAATTTTATCTGGAGGTTTAACACGTGGCTACGAACCTGGTGTAGGAAAGAGGGGTATAGGTTTATGGGGCACGAGAACTTTTTCTGGAACAGGGGTGATCTACTCAAGCCTGACGGGCTGCACCTGAACTGGAGGGGTACCTTTGCACTGGGCCAGCGTATGTTGAGGGTAGCACAGGATTATTTAAACTAGGGACTTGGGGGGCAGGGAGGTTAGTGAGTGTTACGCATAGGGAAATGCAGACTACCCCAATGGAAGCTGACGGCGCTACATGCACTACTGATAATATACTTTTAAAGCAACAAAGCGTAGTGGGGGCCTTGAAGCAGCGGCCACATGGGAAATCAAGGGGGAAGAGCATTAGCAATAACCTGAAATGTTTTTAGTTAAATGCAAGAAGCATAAAAAATAAATTTCCAGAGCTTGAGGCTGTCATAATTAGTGAGGGCTATGACATAGTTCGGATTACGGACACATGGCTAAGTGAAGAGGAAGGAGATGAATATAATATAGAAGGTTATAAGCTCTTTAGGAAGGATAGATGCAATAGGCGAGGAGTGGGCGTAGCAATCTATGTGAACGAAAACATTAATGTACAGGAAATTCCTGAAATTGAACATTTCTTGCCCTGTAAAGATATCTGGGTCAGGCTCATTGGCAAACACGAGACAGGTTTAAACATAGGTGTATGCTATCGACCACCAGCTTTGGACAATACAGTCAATGAAGTGCTTTTGAGGAGGATTACGCAAGCTTGTAGAGGTGGAGGGACTATTATTATGGGAGACTTAAATTATCCTGGTATCAATTGGGAAATGGTGAAAGGACAGGGTAGGGGGGAGGAAGAATTTCTAGATGTTATAAATAGTAATTTTTTGGTGCAGTATGTTAATAAACCTACAAGAGAGAAGGCAATTTTAGACTCGGTGCTCTGGAATGACCCTGATAGAATTAGCAATGTTGAGGTACTGGAGCCACTTGGGACAAGTGATCACTCTGCTGTTAATTTTGATGTTTCATGGGAAGTTAAAAAGGTGTATTCAAAAACAAAAATGTTCAATTTTAGGCGAGCAAACTTTGACAGGATGCGATGATATCTAACTGAAATAAAATGGGAGACACTCCTGGACTGTGAATGAGATGTCCGTAAATGAGATGTGGGAAAGATTTAAGGGGGTTTTACTTGAATCACAATGCAGGTTAATTCCAAAGGTGTCCAAAAGTAAGCTGAAAAAGCAGAATCCTCAGTGGATGACTAGAAGTATTTGTAGGATTTTGAGGGAAAAGAGGAATCTTTTTTACATAAAGGATAACAATGAGAATACTAAGGCTGAATACTTTAAAATGCGGGCTGTGGTCAAAAAAGAGCTGAGGAATGCTAGAGGACTGTATGAAAGACAAATTGCAGAGGGGGCAAAAACTAACCCTAAGCACTTCTTTCAGTACTGTAGCAGAAAAAGGAAAGTTAAAGAGCAGGTTAAGTGCATAAAGAATAAAAACGGATTGCTGCTATTTGAAAACAAGGATATTGCGGATGCCTTAAACAGTTACTTTGTTGAGAATTTTACCTCAGAGGGGGTCTTTATTTGGCCAGAGGGCATGTTAAATGCTCAAGATTATTTAGCAGAAATTGAGGTTTGGGATAATGAAGTATTGGACAAGTTGCATAAACTAAAGGCAGATAAGACGGCGGGTCTTGATGGCTTATATCCTAGAGTGCTCAGGGAAGTTGGTGAGATCATCTTTAAACCGCTATCCACCATCTTCAGGCGGTCTTTAGAAACTGGAGAAATACCAAATGATTGGAAACAGGGCAATATTATACCAATATATAAGAAATGGGACCGTACCGAGCCAGGAAATTACAGGCCAGTCAGTTTAACTTGCATTGCGTGCAAAATATTGGAATATATCATGAAAGATGAGCTGGACTTATTTCTTGAACGGAACAGTATCTTGAGGGATAGCCAACATGGTTTTCGTTAGGGAAGGTCATGCCTGACAAACCTTCTGGAATTTTTCGAAGAGGCCACCAGGACTTATGACCAGAGCAGGGCTTATGACATCATATACTTGGATTTTCAGAAAGCATTCGATACAGTACCGCGTAAGAGACAAATTTTTAAATTGAGCTCCATTGGAGCCACCTGTGTAGCTTTTTGTGGATTTTTGCCTGTGTTGGAGCATTTTCCTCACCGGGAACATCACCAAGCAACCCAACCAAAGGGACTGTAAATATTTTTTTTTGTTGTACATAATGAATCTTGGTCAGTAGAGTAGATAGTAGATTAGTTAAAAGTGTTTGTTTAATTAAATGTGTTTAAGTTTGAAAATTTTGTCGTAAATTGCTGTCGTAAATGTCATAACAAATTGGGGCCATAACAAATTGGGGGCTTGTCCGGGATAGACCATTGCGTGAGTCATTTATTGAAAATCTAACATTTTTGTATATAATGAATCTTGGTCAGTAGAGTAGTAGATTAGTTAAAAGTGTTTGTTTAATTCAATGTGTTTAAGTTTTAAAATTTTGTCTGCCATCCTTTGCTGTCATAAATGTCATAACAAATTGGGGCCATAACATACCTAATGCGGTCATTTGAAATTCTTCCGGGAAGAAAACTGTGATTTGAAGTCCGCTAATTACCAGTGAGGTTGGACAGCCTCCATCGCCTTGGCATAATTAGCTTACCTTAAATCAATTCCCGTGTAATTTGCCTAACTTGCAATCAAGCCGTTTATTCAGCCAACTGACAGATCCAAACCAAAAGGTGGCCAATAATGATTACGAGGAGATAAGGAGAAGCAGACAGACCAAACCAGGCTGCCTAGACATGGTTGCTTTTAGAAAAGAATCAAAAATGGTTGTATTTAGATGGACTGTATGCCTGTAGTGACATGTAAGTGAAATTAAGTGATTTTTACAGTTCAGTACCTGAAAAAAATCTCACATGGCACACATTGACCAAAAAAAATCCCAAATTGCCAATTTGGAGACGCCATCTAGTAATTCCTGAGCTCAAACCTCTGTAAGTTTGCTCTGACTTACTTGATTGGCAACGATAATGGTGAGATTCTGTGCTGTAATTTTTAGAGGTTTTAAACTGTGATTAAATTATTTGAAAAGGGATAAAAGGGGTAAAAGTAAAATTTTGTTTGGCGGAAATTAGATCTTTCATGTATGCTGTGTTACATCTTCATTTATTCTGACTCAGTGAAATATATACTGATTTTTACTCCACAACAAAAATCCCCAAAATGTTGCCTTCATCATTATGAATAATATAATATTATTTTATTATTCAAGATTATTAAAATAGACCAAGTGGTTGTGGAGATATGCTCATTTTATTTTGGGCATGTCATCTCAGCTGCAGGCTCAGGGCTTAAGAGGTTAAATTCTGATAAGCTTTGTGATTCTGTCACTTGGTTTAAACATCTCAATGCTTTGTCCTGTGGCTAATTCAGTATCACACAATAGACTCTATAGGTATTGGGACTAAAATGTGTGGAGTATGAATGTGTTTAAATTCATACATGGGCAATTTTGCACAGATACAATAAGACTGAACAGCAATGTCTTAATATACTGTAAATGCTATTGACTAATCTATTTGTCCCATTAAACTGTCCATAGGTTAAGCAGCAGGCATCACTATTAAACTAAAAGGTACACAAAAATATTCATATCAAATAGAAATAAATGTTTTAATATTAACCTATCCCCATAACAGATGGCAAGAACTGGACCAGCGACGATAACTGTCCTTAACTAAAGCAGAAATGTTTTTACATGAAAAGTAGTCAATACAACTACTTTTGTAAAACAAGTGAAATGTTTCACCGCTGATTCAGTAGATTTTTTAAAGATGTTTTCAGCTATTTTTTACTCTGTCACATTTTTAGCGAGAAATGTCATTCAAACTGGAAAATGTTAAGCTAAGCTTGTATAATTTCTTCACTGTTCAAATTTTTTGTAGCTTCAACAATTTTTTAATTAAAAAAAAAAAAATTACAATAAATTCTGAAAACTAGTGAGTGGTGTCGTCACTGTTAGAGTGGCGAACAGTTGTAAAATTGTCAAGAAGTCTTCTCTTAAACTTTTTCTAAAGTCCCGTCTACACTAAGTCAGGCGTCGGGATGCCTGGTTTTAACAAATACGTCCATACATAATCTTCTGTAACTCCGTATTTTTTAACCATGCATTCCCCCTCAGGAACATGATGCATTATTTTTTTTACGTTATATGTGCTTGAGACATTTTACTTGATAAACATCTGCGATTGTGTGGAAAGTGACCAAAAGGCTACGTTAGCTAAGCGCAGCAGCATGTGAGAAGACACTGAGGTGAAGTTATTAGAATCAGAATCAGAATCAGACGATTTTATTTGTCCTAAAAAAGGCGATTCAGTTTCTCCAGTCTACCAGGGAAGGTAGACTGCAGCGGGTCGCACACTGAGAAGCGCCCCGGAAACTTTCCTTTGAAAATTAGAACACAGATGCAGAACACAGAACAAACATATATAACATGTATTGATGACATCAGACATAATACACTTAGGGCCGGATCTACAAAAGCTTTGCGTGTATAAAAAATGTACAAACTGATTTACTAACAGTGCACAGTAAGGGCTGCCTCTTTCAAAGGTGCAAAATAGCACGTCTGCATCCAGTTAGTACGTCTGCCACAATGAATATGCAATATGGGGCGTTTACACGCAATTGTGCGTGTGTTGGGAGGAGAAAATGTAAATATATTAATTTAGCACGCGCAAATTGATTTATCAAACCTCAAAGAAATTTTGCTAATAAAATCTGCGTCTATATTTTAGCACGTGTCAAAAGGAGGAGCAAACGGTTTGTATGCGTAATTGCGCACACATGGCTACGGTTATTGTCGCAAGAAGGAGACATCGAAATCATGAAAGGAGACGCAGAGAACGCATTTTTCACCCTCGTGTGAACGTTTTTGGAATGAACGTGGAAAAATTCATTAAAACATATCGCCTATCCAGCACTGCCATTTTGGAGCTGTTGGAGGAACTCAGAGAGGATTTGGAGCCAGCGACGAGAAGGAGTCACGCAATACCTGCAATGACAAAACTCTCTCTCTCAAAACTATCTCTCCTATATTGTCAAAAATTATTGAAATGTATATCATAGACAATAAAGATATTTTTTATTGTGAATATCAATTCCGTTTTGTTCCCAACCGGAGCACTAATATGGCAGTTACTCTTGCACACGACATAGCTACTTTTGTGCACTCACAGGGGTCTAATGTATTTTTCTGCTGCTTGGATGCAGAAGGCGCATTTGATTATATCCCACATAGCGTGCTATTCTACAAATCTATGACCATTATTACTGATCGCTCTTGGAAACTTTTATATAACTGGTATGAAGATATGTTTGAGTAAAATGGAATAATAATCTTGGTCCTCGTATTAAGATAGCTAGAGGCACGCGACAAGGTGGTCTTACCTCACCTCTACTGTTCAATATATTCTATAAAAATCTTATTGATGTGCTAGCCTCGTCTAATAATGGGATTATTATTAACAATCACACATACAATGTTTTTAGTTACGCAGATGATATTTTAATTGCGTCTACTTCAGTGACTGGGTTGCAAAACCTAATAAATACTGCTTGTGAGTTGATTTGTAAACAGGGATTACATTTTAATCCTGCCAAAACAACCTGTTCGATATACGGTACTTACCCATTCATTTCTGAACCTGAGTGGTACATAATGTTCGACTGTCCAATTCGGACAATATAACATATTTGGGCGCTCAGTTAGGTCGTTTCGGGGGTGATTCACATGTCAATATACGTATAAGTACTGCCAGGCGGAGTTATTATGGTTTGCAACCAGTTGGGTTACATAAAGACGGTCTCAAGCCGGATACAGCAGCACATCTGTTTAATACGGTTATCCAACCTGCATTATTATATGGTTTTTGAAGCTATCTATATAAACAAGCATAATATAAGATCATTATCTATATGTCAGGGAAAATTGGTCAAAAATATGCTAGGCCTAAAGTATAACTGTCGAAATTATCCAATATTCACAAATTTGCAAATTGGCCTTGTCGAAAATATACTACAAAAAAGAGGCGGAAATCTTTTGAGATCTTGTCTTCTTAGTTCTTCGATCACATGCAATTTCTACGCCTATTTAATTCAGAAACTGCTGATTAAGAGAACATTAATAATTTACACCTTCCCGGATTTTGACCTGTGGAGCTATCTTTGTAAAAATAATTATTATGATAATTTATTAAAAATACATACATCTAAAACGACTTCAAATATAGGTCTCAATGACAGCGTTAAATTTTTATTGTCTAATCTCACCAGTCCTAACAGATCCATTCTTAATGCACTACTTAAAGGTTTTTAACTTTAATCTATATGCAAGTAGGCCCTACATACGTTTTTAACTTATTTACCTGCAGTGTTTTATTGTGATTGTACATTTTATGTGTTTGTACAAAGTAAAATATTTTACTGAGCTTCTGTGATACTATGTATTTTACCGAGCTTCTGTGATATTATGGATTTTGTTGTATTTTATCCTGTCTGTACACATTTTACCGATTTTATAATGTCTGTAACAGATGCAACATATAAATAAATAAATAAATAAATAAATAAAAACTCCTTGCAAGTTTGCATTTTTTTGCATCTGGGTCATTCCAGCGTACGGTAGCTATTACAGCTGGGATCTCCCAATCCCGTTTTTCAGATGTGCTGTCTGAAGTCCTAAATGCCATGTCGCGCCGGATGGCCAAGTTCATTAGGTTTCCATGCACTCGGCACTTATTGAATGAGACCAAACAAGGTTTTTTCTGCAGTAGCTGGATTTCCTAGAGTTATAGGGGCGATTGACTGCACCCATGTGCAGCTTGTGCCCCCTGCAGAACGTTAACTGCACCTGTTCCTCAATGCTGGTCAGAGGCATCTCATCCACTGTGCCCCCACCTGTTTTCTTTGCAGATGTTTTATTATACGCCAATTTTTCTTTTGTTCGTCTTTGGATATCTTGATATCGTCTTTTCACTTCATTCACTGTTCGCATCGTTTTATCCACAGCATTTACTTTTTTACAGATTTCTGCCCATATGGTGTTCCTTTGTGCGACAGTCAGATTTCTTTGCTGTAGCTTACTCACGTGTTTATTGGCTTCATCTACCAACACCTCTAATTCCATAGGGTCGAATTTCATTTTGCGCTTTCTTCTCTCCAAACTCTCCATGCTGCAAACCATGAAACACGCAAAGCCCTCATTTAAATAGGGTGTGTCCAACACGTTTGCCCCTGTTGCCATTTGCGCAATCACTCTTAGTAAATCACCTGCAATCCGCGGTTCAGCCCCACACGCAAAATTCTAGATTGCACGCGCAAATTAGTACACGTAAATTGGGATCTTAGTAGATCTGGCCCATAAGGTTTATAACACATGACACACGGGAAACGCGTTGGAATTTTTTCAGGGGAATGGGGAAAGGAGAGAGGTGGGGGAAGAAGGGATTAAATGCAGATATCAGACAAAACATGTACATTTAGCGCGTATAAATATATAGACAGAGCACACCACACTGTTTCAAATTCATGCCGGGTCTAGGACGACTAATCTCACCTGTTACCTCTGTACCAAGCGCGGCTGCTATGGTTTCCACGGCTGCTTTTTTCTGTCTCTGTCTTTGACGACATGATTCCTACATGCTCATTGATTGGCTAATTTCACTCAACTTTGCTCAACTTGTTGAAAAAGAATATGCATGCACATTTCTGATTCAAAAATGTTGGACGTTGTCGAGTGCTGTTGAACGAAGTCGAATAACCCGTCCACACTATCCAACACCACTCAACTTGTTGACTCAGCTTGAAGTTGACTCTTGTTGACTCAACAAAAGTTGAGTGATGTTGGATAGTGTAGACAGGGCTTAACTCTGACAGTTTTCAGTCCACAGAAATATTTTTATATCCAAGCTAGCAAAAGTTGTGCTGGTCACGAAAATGTAACTATGGAAGCAATTGGACAGACGGTTTTGGCAGTATGAGCCAAAAAGTGACGGGAACGCTAACTGAAACTCCATTAGCTCCTACATTATATGCGACAAGAACATTTCGGTTGGGTTCCTGTTCCCACATTTTGGTCGTTATAGTAGGCCTAATCAATTTTAAAGCACGGTTAGTTTATTCAAGAAATATGTTTTGTAACTGTGTCTTGAAGGGTTAGCGAATAACCTCTAATGTTTTTAGCGAGCTAGCGAACATGAATATGTGAGCAATGCTCGTGCGGCATTAATGGGAGAAATTAGCATGGGAGAAATTAGCATCACGATAATATTTACAGTCAGCCGTTCAAGCCATATACAGTTCGGCTTTGACCTGCCGAGTCTTGTTTTCCCAGAGTCAATGAAGAAAACACGTTGATAAGAACAAAGTGAGTTCAGTATTGGAGAATAGTGCAGCCATTATCAATACATTGAATGTTAGATAACAGTTGCTACAACGCCCATGCTTGCCACGGATCAGTTTTTTCAGACCGTAACTGCTGTCCTTGCTATGCCAGCAGACGTAATTTTTCCATACTCATTAAGTAGTTTAATAGTTAACGTTAGCTAGCTTTTGATTATGTAGTCTGCGGTGAAAGCAATTTCAATGCTCAAGCTCGACCCATTTCAAACACGTTCTGTGCAGTATGTTTGCCAGCTAACTAGCAAGTAGAAATAAAAAGGGAGAAATAAAAAGGGGGCTGTGAATAATATCACAACATTTTTTAACGATATCTCGCAGCTTGCTATTATTTGCAAGTTAAGTTAGCGAACACAAAGTGCAGAGATATGAACAGAAGGCAATGAATAGTCGCATTTCACTACTTGGCCAGGTCTGTGAGGTACAGATCGGGACTGGGGAAGGCACTGACAATGAGCTACAATCAACATCAGCTGCAGCAGTCTGCCAATGTGGCCTGCCTGGTTTGCTCTGCCATAAAGCTAATTTCTCAGCATGCTCTGCGTTGACCTAAATACGCACAGAGCCATAGAGAGATGCGTCAACTTCATAACTCCACTCTTTTCTCTTTTTTTTACAGCTGTGTTGAAGTGGAGTAGACTCAATCATGATGCAGCTAAAAAGTCAGAATTCCTTAAACTATTAGTTTCAGGTTTAAAGTCTTGTGTTTACATTTCAGCAGTTTTTCAACATTTCTTCAGCAATTTCCTTTGCCTCGTAGTTTCCAAGCACCTCCATTTTATAAGCCAACCTCTCCAACTTTTCACGGTAAAGCAAGCGCAAATTTTCTTCAGAAAATTTAGCCTTTTCTGGTTTTGATTTTTTTCCCCCCCAATTCATACAATATCCCTATTAAGTGTGTTGTCAATATAGCCCTTCAGTGGTCTGTCAGCACTTTCTATCTGTCTTTCTTACTACTTAATAGCCTTATTACAGACCTATCGTGATCTTAATTATTGAGTAAGTAAATTATGGATTACCTCCGCCGAGGTTATGTTTTTGCCCCTCTTTGTTTGTTTGTCTGTCTGTTTGTGAACAATGTTATGGCCCCAATTTGTTATTACATTTATAACACAACAGCAAGATTGAATTATGTACAAAACATAAATATTTACAATCCCTTTTCGTGGGGGTGGCTTGGTGATGTCCTGGATGATGAAAATGCTCAAACACAGGCAAAGAAATCCACAAAAGAAACGTCACAGGTCTTGAACAGAATGGCAGGTCTGGTCATCTTCTTGCAATTTCTCCTACTACTTTACTGTCTCAATTATTTTCCTTATATACTCTTTTGCAGACCCCACCCACATTTAGACCTCTTTTTTTTTATTTTCTGAGACTTGCCCCAGACATGTCCAGGACATGTCTAAACATGACTCCAGTCTGAGCTTAACAAAAAAAAGGTAAATACTGCCATCTAGTGGCCTATATTCACATTACACCTCCATTCCAAAAGGGAAAAATTTTGACTCATAAAGGCAAAATTTTTCTTTTCAATACAAAATGGTTAAGTGAACACTTGTATTTATATACATATCATACAATATTCAAATAAACACGTGATATATATATATACATATTCAAACACGGGATAAGCAATCAGCAATTACATTGTCTGTACCCTTCACATGCTTAATTTCCAAGTCAAACTCCTGTAAAATCAAACTCCAATTCAACAATCTCCGATTCTTGTTTTTCATCTTACTCAAAAACATTAACGGATTGTGGTCAGTGTACACAATCATTGGCTTTTCACCTGTACAAACATAAACCTCAAAGTGTTGTAAAGAAAGGACCAGAGCCAACAGTTCCTTCTCTATTGTGGAATAGTTCCTTTGGTGGCGTTTGAACTTCCTGGAGAAGTATGCCACGGGATGCTCAATGTCATCAGAGTCACTTCTCTGTAGGAGCACAGATCCACAAGCCTGGTCGCTAGCATCGACCGCGATGGAGAACGGTTTGTTGAAGTCAGGAGATTTGAGCACGGGGAAGTGACACAGCAGTGACTTTAGGCGATCGAAGGCTCTCTGGCATGCATCATCCCAAGTGAACTTTACGCCTTTCTTCAGTTGGTTAGTTAGACTGAGAGCAATCTCAGCAAAGTTCTTGCAGAACTTGCGGTAGTACCCGATCATTCCAAGGAAGCGACGCAAAGCTTTTTTGTTGTCAGGAACTGGAAAGTCCATGATGGCTTGGACTTTAGCATTTATGGGTGCCACCTTACCCTGGCCTATGACGTAGCCAAGATAGGTGACAGTAGCACAACCAAAGTCACTCTTGCTCAGGTTAACAGTCAGGTTAGCCTGGGTCAGGCGCTGGAACAACGTCTCTACATCTTTTAGATGTTCTTCCCAGGAGTCACTCCATGTGATCAGGTCATCGATGTACGCACCCGTGTGTGGCAATCCGGCGATTGTAGACTGTATCATCCTTTGGAACGTGGCTGGGGCATTTTTCATGCCAAAGGGTAGGACTTCATACTGGTACAATCCAGATGGTGTGGCAAAAGCAGAGATGCTCTTGGCCCTCTCAGTTAAAGGCACACACCAATAACCCTTCAATAAATCAATCTTGGTCAGAAACTTTGCTTGCCCTACACTATCAATACAATCATCAATCCTAGGTATTGGAAACACATCAGTTCTAGTTACAGCATTGACTTTGCGATAATCTGTACAGAATCTAGTACTTCCATCAGGTTTTGGAACTAGCACACAGGGTGAACTCCAATCGGAGTTGGAGGGTCTGATAATATCATGTTTTAACATGTACTCAACCTCTTTCTCAGCAATCTTTCTCTTTTCAGGATTCATCCGGTATGGATGCTGTTTTATTGGTTTGGCAGCACCAACATCTACATCATGAGAGGCTATAGTAACTCTCTTTGGAACATCAGGAAACAAATCCTCATATTTCTTGATCAACCTTTCAAACTGATCTCTCTGTGAGGGTTCTAAGTGCTGGAGTTTTACATCAAGATTTTGCAACACTTCAGTGTTTGACAATTTACATGAAAGAACTTCAGCTTTAATTCTAGGTTCATCATCTTGAAACTCCCCCTCATCTTCACACGTTTCGACCATTGGAGAATCTGAAGTGACAGCTGCAACCCTAGCATTTCTGTCATGATAAGGCTTTAGCATGTTAATATGACACAATTGTTTTGGTTTTCTCCTATCTGGAGTCTTCACAATGTAATTGAGATCATTGAGTTTTGTCAGAATTTCATAAGGACCATGAAATCTAGCCTGCAATGGATTGGACTGCAAGGGAAACAACACAAGGACCTTGTCTCCTGGTTTAAACTCACGGCTTCTAGCCTTATGATCATACCAAGTTTTCATTTTTCCCTGACTTGAAATCAAGTTCTCTTTGGCTAGGTCACAAGTTGCACGCAATCTTTCCTTGAACTTGCTAACATAGTCTAACAGACTGATGTGCGGCTCTTCCTCTTGCCATTGTTCACTCAATAATAGCAAAGGTCCTCTCACTTCATGACCAAACACTAGCTCAAATGGACTAAATCCAGTAGACTCCTGCACTGCTTTTCTAGCTGCAAACAACAGCAAATGAACACCTTCATCCCAGTCTTTCTCATGGTCATAACAAGAAGTCCTCATCATTGTCTTGAGAGTGGAATGAAACCGCTCTAAGGCACCCTGACTTTCTGGATGATAGGCACTAGAAAGAATCTGCTTTGCACCTAGTTCATACACAACCTGCTGAAACAATCCTGAAGTGAAATTGCTACCTTGGTCTGACTGAATTTCCCTGGGAAGGCCAAACAACGTGAAGAACTTTATCAAAGCCTTTGAGATTGCAGTTGCTTTGATGTTACGTAGAGGTATGGCTTCAGGGAATCTGGTAGATGCACACATGATTGTCAACAAGTACTGATTTCCAGATCTAGTCTTGGGTAATGGACCAACACAATCAACAATGACCTTGGAGAACGGCTCCCCAAATGCTGGGATAGGCTGCAATGGAGCTACAGGTGGGTCTAACTGGTGTTTTCCAACTACTTGACAAGTGTGACAGGTTTTGCAAAAGTTGGAAACGTCTTTCCGAAGCCCAGGCCAAAAGAAGTGTTTCATGATCTTATCAACAGTCTTGTTAACACCAAGATGACCTCCTAAAGGTAAACTATGAGCCATTGTTAAGATCTCATTCCTATAGACCTTCGGAACAACAATTTGCCTGACCACTGCCCAATCTGCATTAGCAGGGATATCAGGAGGGCGCCACTTCCGCATCAACACACCATCCTTGAGATAATACCCAACTGGAACTGCATCTATTTCTTTAGCAGGAAGGGCTCTCCTCTTTAGTACACAAATTTCAGGATCATTAGTTTGCTCCTCAATCAACCGCTTTCTGGACAGAGACAAGTCTCCAGACACATCAGAATCACCAGACCCATCCGGCTGGCTGAATAGAGAACTGATAAAAGTATCTGATAAGTCCTCAAATGGAGAAACCATAATAGGCCAATCAGAGTCATGAGGCAAACCACCTGAGTCCTGAATATTCAATGTGCTGGATGGCACCACAACATCTTCTTCTTTAGCCTTCTTGGCCATAGCACGAGTCACTGCGCAAGAAGGATACAGAGATGGGTCCTCATCCCCACCTTCAGTGCTCGGCTGTGAAGTAAGGGGAACTACTTTGCCCCCAGCCAGGTCATTGCCTAGCAACAGAGAAACACCCTTTATAGGTAGACTTGACATAAGTCCCACCTTTACCTGTCCTGTAACTAAATCTGACTTCAAGAATATAGAGCGCAGGGGTACAGATACAGTCCTCCCTTCAATACCTTGTACAAGTATGAAATCCCCTGAAGCGGTCTCATCACGTAACTCCAAGGAGTCCATCAACAAAAGTGACTGAGAAGCTCCGGTATCCCTTAGGATATATATGGGGACAGGAGTAGTATGCTCATTCAGAGCCACAATCCCTCTGACACAAATGGAAGAAATTCCTCCCTCACGAAGTCAGCTGTATCAGGCTTTTCAGCCCCACAAGAAGCAGGCAATTTAGCAGATTGGTTATCTACTACAGGGGTTTCTAACCTTGTTTTCACAAAGGCATTTGGTTTGGTATCCTTTTCTTTTTCTTTCTTAGCTTTAAGGAACCAACAGTTAGTTGTAACATGACCAGATTTCTTGCAATAACTGCAAACTAGACCACTTTTGTCACTGTCAGCTTTCACACTTTGATCAGACCTGTTACTGGATTTCTGAGCACCATCACCAGATTTGTCTTTGTCTTTGGGTGAGGAATCTTGGGTATCACCATAACCCTTTTTCTGAAATTGGGACCATCTATTATTACTGCTAGACTGAAATTTGGACTTATGTGTGAGAACATATACATCTGCAAATTTGGCAGCTGATTGCAAATTCAGTGCTTGCTTCTCATTAAGGTAGGTCTTAATATCATCCTTAACACAGTTCTTGAATTCTTCAACTAACACCATCTCTTTTAGTGAGTTGAAATCATCCTTGACCTCCCTAGAAGTACACCAGCGCTCAAAGCAAACCTGCTTTTCATTAGCAAATTTAACATAAGTCTGATTTTCAGACTTCTTCAGACCTCTGAATTTCTGTCGGTAAGCCTCTGGAACCAACTCATAAGCTCTCAAAATAACCTTTTTGACAACATCATAATCAGAGGAATCATCTGCAGACAAAGCCGAATAGGCTTGTTGAGCTTTACCCTTGAGGACAGTTTGCCACATCAGAGGCCAGTGTTCCTTTGGCCACTGGCAACTCTTTGCTACCTTTTCAAAACACTGGAAATAGTTGTCAACATCCTTTTCCGAAAATGGAGGCACCAGTTTTACCTCCTGGCACAAAATTTATTTTTAGTTTCAATTTTAATTTTTAGTTGCTCCATTTGGAGTCTTTCTTCTCTATCGAATTTCTTTAATTCAAAATCTCTCTGTCTTGCAAATTTTTCTAACTCAAATTCTCTTTGTTTTTCTTTTTCCTTCCTTTCTATTTTCTCTTCTCTTGCTAATTTTTCTAACTCAAACTGCCTTTGTTTTTCTTTTTCTTCCCTTTCTTTCTCTCTTTCTTCCCTCTCAAATTCTCTTTGCTTTTCTTTTTCCTCCCTTTCTTTTTCTCTTTCCTCCCTTTCAATCTCTAGCATTTTTAATTTAAGTTCCATTTCTATATTTGGATTTTCCACTGGTAACTGTTCCAGATCTTCGGGTGCAAACACATTTTCATCAATGTAATATTCAACTATCTCTCGAGCCAGTCTTGCTTTTTGCATGGCTGGTTTCACCTCTGTCAGCTCTAAATGTCTGCAAATTTCTAGCAGTTCTGTCTTTTTAAAAGACTTCAAAACCCCTACGGTTGGTGATGCCAAGAAATCATCCATTGCTGTTGTCAATATATATGTATTCAATTAAAAAAAATCAATTTTACAATTTGAAATGTTAGATTTTCAATAAATTACTCACAAAATGGTCTATCCCGGACCTTGAGCCCCCAATTTGTTATGGCCCCAATTTGTTATTACATTTATAACACAACAGTAACAGCAAGGGATGACAGACACAGTTTTAAAAACTCAAACACATTTAATTATCAAAGACAATAACAACTAACTAACCTAAAGACCAAGATTGAATTATGTACAAAACATAAATATTTACAATCCCTTTTCGTGGGGGTGGCTTGGTGATGTCCTGGATGAAGAAAATGCTCAAACACAGGCAAAGAAATCCACAAAAGAAACGTCACAGGTCTTGAACAGAATGGCAGGTCTGGTCATCTTCTTGCAATTTCTCCTACTACTTTACTGTCTCAATTCTTTTCCTTATATACTCTTTTGCAGACCCCACCCACATTTAGACCTCCTTTTTTTAATTTTCTGAGACTTGCCCCAGACATGTCCAGGACATGTCTAAACATGACTCCAGTAATGCACGGATTTGTGTGAAATTTTGTGGATGGATTGCTATTACATCATGGATGGAACTATTGATTTTCACCGCAGTCACTGAAACAAGATGGCCGCCACGGCAGTCTTGTTGAAATCCTATTACACGCGATAATTCAAAAAATAATGCATGGATTTGTCTAAAATTTTGTGGTTGGATTGCTATTACATCAAGGATGGACACTATTGATTTTGACCAAGATCAGCAAAACAATATGGCCACCATGGCAGCCATGTTGAAATCGTATCACACGCAATAACTCAACTTTGCTCCCACTCATGCACATTTGGATTGTGCTGCCTTGGCGGAGGTTTGTGCTCTACGAGTGCCACTAGTTAATCTAGCAATCTTGAACGGGAACACCTTGAAAGCAATTATGCGTTTATGGGTCAGAGTCTCACTTGGAGGCAATGCACCGGATGCAGCAATGCATTGAGTAAGTCACGTGATCCCTGAATGTATCCTAGAAAGAAGGTAGCCTAGACAAGCAAAAAAACAATGGAAATGAAGTTTGACTCCATTGGAGCAGACTTAATTTAAAAAAACAAGCAAATAAACAAAATGAAGCAAAACTAAGAAACACCCCAGTAATTAATAATTTATTTATTGTATTATATAAAAAAAACCATGCTTCCCTTGCTCCATAAGATTGCTTGTATAATCAGAAAATAACATGCATGGAGACTGACAGATCAAGTTTCAATATAGCATGGATATATTGGGGGAACAATAGCCAGCACAGATTACCCAGGAACACAGTTTTTTATTACGAAATATCAAAGGTAAGAAAAAAATTTTGTTCATCGCTGTAGAATGTAAAATGTGTGCCTGCTGTTCTTTGAGTGTTGTGTCGGTTTAAAATGACATTGCTTATATCAGGGGTGTCCAATCTTATCCGTAAAGGGCCGGCGTGGGTGCAGGTTTTTGTCCTAGCCAGCAGTGCTACTGCACCTGATTCCACTAATTAACTAATCTGGGGTTTCAATCAGGACCTTGGTGGGTAGAATCAGGTGTGTTAGTGTTGGGCTCAAACAAAAACCAGCACCCACACCGGCCCTTTCTGGATAAGATTGGACACCCCTGGCTTATATTGTTGGGTTTTGTGAATTTTCCTCTTACATTTGATATATCGTTAGTATGCATAGCACAGATTCAGTAGAAATGCTATCGATAGAGCGCGGATATTATTTTATCCTATGCTTTGCAAGATGCTTCTTTACTTGCTTGGTGCTTGAATTGTGTTCGATTTAGGTAAAAACGGTCACCATGAGCTTGTCGCTGACTTTCTTCCCTTTAAGCGGATATGCTGCATGACAATGTTGCTATTAGGAAACAAGCTGTAGTTATTATGCATATTGATTGCCCCTGGTACTGGGGGCTTTCGGGCATAAGAGGTTAATATTTGTATTGAATATATCTTTTCAACTAAATTCTTTAAATCTTTATCTTGAGTTAAAAAATTTTTCATCGCAACAAAACCGTTGAAGTTCTGTTACGTGAAGCAGCTTTCCTCGAAGTGCTCCGAACAAAGAACTGAATGCTTAGTAGGTTTGTAAGGTTTTCCACGGTCAATTCCTCTCAATTTAACAAGCCATTCTTTCGAAAGGGTTTCTTTTTTAGTGGAAATTGATGGAAACTTATTTTGCCGTATTTTTTTTATTTTCATTATTGGTGCAACCAACAACAGCAAGACTTTCCCATTTTCACCATGCTGCGATTAAACTTTGTGTAGATTTTGCTATGGGGATCACGTGATCAGGTTTAAGGTTGCAACAACTTAAACTTTAAAGCATCAGAATCATATCCCTCTTTTTGTTACCATTGCTGGTGCATAGAGCAGGTGTGTTTTTGATATTGGTCAAACTATGACCTTCACTGCAGCGCCACCCTCAGGCCATTTTTTACGAATTGTATTTACTCATTGAATAACTCACAGTAAAATTTGCCGTGGATATTCCTGAACTCTAAAGTAGTTCCCCTGTTGATTTTCTGGACCATACGCTTTCCTTTTGTACATGCATGTGGCCCATGGTCCTTAAGTCACAGTTCTCAAGCATTTTTCTTAGTTTATAAACGAAAAATGAGTTGCAAAAGACAGAGTTACTGCCATTGTCATGCATCCAATGATGTTCCATTTTCATAAAGCATTGCTGCGTGATTTCCATATGAAAACAACACATTAATACATTCAGGTTGAATTGTATATTACAGGGAATTTGTCGATACCTGGAGCCATGCATCAGCTGGGACACACAGCAATGGCAGTGGGGTTTCATAGTCTTTTTCGAATACTGAAGAACCCATGAGCTGGCTATAGCTTGTGATACAAGCATAAGCTCTGCTCCGTCATCTCAAACAGTACGAAACCCTAAATAAACACATTTTTGAGTAGGCTAATAGGTCAAGTGATTTTGACAATATTTTCTTCTTTCTTTTTTACTGATGACACTGTTTGTCACTTTTCCATTAGGAGAGATAGTCATACTGTGCACTTGGTGTTTAGAATTTGGAAGTGGCTGGGGAATAAGGTGTGTGAGCAAGTGAGCTTCATTGATCCTGCTCCTGGTATAATTGCTGTTATTGTCAATATCAAATGAAGTCTGAGGTGTTCTGAGCTTGCTGTAGTCAGCTCCTCCCTGACTCACATTTCGCTGCAAATAGCTATGCACAAATGTAGTCGATCAGGTTTCTAATGACGCTCATTCATAATTGAGTGGTTGACTCCTAGGGTGCATGCCGGGCTGGAGCAAAGGCTCAGGCCCAAGCGCAGGGTCATTTGCACACAAAAAGCTGAGTAGTGCTGGGAACATTAGACAGACACTGTTTAATTCATTAACCCTCTGATTAACTGTCAGTTTAGGCTCTACCTCACACAATTCCCCCTAGCCCATTTAACTAAGTCCCTTATCCTGTTTCCACCAAGCACAGGTGCATCTCTGGAAATCACTGAACTTAAAGACCCTGGGAACACAGAGTTAAAAATATACGAGATATTTCATAATGGACTTTGTTCTGAAGCATGGCCCAAAATTGTAATGGAAAAAATTAGCATACATATGCTAAAATGTTTAACAAAAATAGCTGAAAAGATTCATTAGAGCTTTCTTGTAGATTGTATGGGCATTGAGAAAATGAACATTTCAGGGGGAGGGGGAGATTTATATTACCTGTTGGGGTCCTAACAGATGAAAATCAGTGGAGTACTCAAGTACAACGTGACAGTATTTCCCAAAGGAAAGGTTCACCCCCAAATTTAATTCAGTCACCGGGGTTAGATTAAGATCTAATTTGAATAGTCGTTATCTCATACTGTGAGTATATTAAACTGGATTTTGAGTTCTGGATAGATGCTGGGATTAAAAAACCATGGCGGTGGGGCTTGGTTGGAAAAAGAAATTAAAACACCGTTATGGCATGAGAGCAAACTTACAAAAAGAAAATACTGTATTGTTCCGAATAAAAGACAATCCTGGATAATAATAATAATAGAAATAAATAGTTAAAATGTAAAATGCAATATAAATACAATCTCAAAGTGCTACAGAGGAAAAAAGAAAAGAAACTGTCATGGTTTTGGAGGCTGGTGGTGGCTATGAGAGCTCTCTGGCTTGGTCAGTTTGCCCACAATCGGATTCTTGGGCCAGCTGGCATTAATTGGGGCGGCGCCCGGATTCTATTTAAGCCCAAGTTCCGCCTCACTGCCCTTGCTAGAGTGTCAGTGTTTTGTTTGCACTTTTGCCAGTAAGGTCTCTAGTGAGAAAGTAGTTGAGGTATTAGCTGCAAAAGAGGAAAGTGCTAGATAGCAAGGGAATCTTTCTGTTTTTCCTCTTTCTGGGCACCGTCTGTTGCTAATTCTTTTTATCTCGGTTTCCGAGATTTTTTCCCTTTCTATTCATTCTGTCGAACTCGCTTTGCTTCCTTATTGTTTCTCGGACTGGATCTAGGTCCTTTGAAAGCGCGAGTCTCCCTCTCTGATGTGAGTGTTGCTATTCTTCATTTTGTTCCGGCTACAGCATTGGCGTCTCAAAAAACCGACCATGACAGAAACGCAATACTCTTATAAAATTTTAAAAGAGAGAACCAATAAAAGACATTTAATAAAATGCTTTTTTAAAAAGATGAGTTTTAAGTCCCGTACAAAAGCAGCTGTAGTCTGTGGGACCCTCAGGTAATCAGAGAGGGTGTTTCACAGTCTCGGAGCTGCCAAGCAAAAAGCCCGATTGCCCATAGTGTGGAGCTTGGTTCTGGGAGCTTGTAGAATTTCTTTGGTTTCAGAACAGAGGGTGCATGAGGAGATCTGGGGGGTGAGGAGTTCCTTAAGGTATTGGGGGGCCTGTCCGTGAATACATTGGTGGGTGAGGAGGGACGCTTGTGTTCAATTCTGAGTGGGACAGGAAGCCAGTGAAGAGATTTCAGAATGGGGGTGTTGTGATCATATTTGCGCACCCTCATCAGGATCCTGGCAGCGCTGTTCTGGATGTACTGCAGTCTCTGGATGCTCTTGCCAGAGATCCCGATGAGGAGTGCATTACAATAATCCAGGCTGGAGGAGACAAAGGCATGGACAAGCTTCTCTGCATCTGCCAGGGTGGAGGGAGTTTGGCAATGTTCCTAAGGTGGTAGAATGATGTTTTACAGAGGTTTTTTATGTGGGTGTCAAAGGTGAGTTGATTATCCATTGTAACACCCAAGTTGGTGACAGATGTGAAAAGGGGGATGTTGTGGCCAGAGAATGTGATACTGGTGATGGTGAAAGAGTGGAGCTTATGTGGTGTACCATCTAGGATGGGTTTCGTTTTAGAACTGTTCAGCTGAAGAAAGTTGAGCCTCATCCATGCCTCTGTCTCTTCCAGGCAGGTGGTCAGTATGGATGTTGGCAGGGGGGCTGAGTATCACCAGCATAACTATGGCAGGATATCCCATGTCTGCTGATGTGTTTGCCCAGGGGGAGCAGATAGAGGATGAAGAGAGTGGGGCCCAGCACTAAGCCCTGAGGGACACCACAGGTGACATTAGTGTATGATTTTGCTTTGCCCAGGGCAACTTGCTCAGTTCTGTTGGTCAAATTAGAAGTGAACCAGTTGAGGACTTTTCCTGAGAGTCCAATAGTGTGTTGCAGATGGTGGAGAAGGATATTGTGGTCATCTGTGTCAAAGGCAGCTGTTAGGTCCAGGAGGATTAGCAAAGATGGGGAACCAGTATCTGCTGCCATCAGAAGGTCATTGGTGACCCTGACCAAGGCTGTTTCTGTGCAATGGCCAGGGTGAAAACCAGACAAACTTCTCAAAAGGTTGTTGTGTTGGAGGTGATCCAGAAGTTGTGCTGCAACTGTTTTTTCCAGAACTTTAGCCAGAAACAGAAGGTTGGAGATGGGCCTGTAGTTGGAGGAGTTCTGGATATAAGACGACCCTCTCTTTCTCAAGACAGATTTTTTTTAAAAATGAGGATTTGACGACAATCTTGTTTTAATCACAAAAGACACAAATTTTTATTTTATAATACTGATAAAAGATTGATTAAAAAAAAAAGGTAGGGTAGTGGCGCCGTCTATTGTTATGAACGTATATTGACTATAGACTATAAAATACACACTGAGAATCACTGATTTTGACTGATATAAGCCTAGTCCCCGAAAATAAGATGACCCTACTTTTTTAAAGGGGATTTCCCGGGGAAAAAAAAAACAAACAGTCTTTTATTCAGAATAATACGGTAGTTAAATCAAAGTTGAAGTGATATCATCCACCACAGTAGCTTAACTACCGCTTAGTTCTAGTATACATGTACCAAAGTGTCCTTTATGAAAAAAATGAGCTAAAAGTTATGAGAATGAACTGACTTTCTGAATACTTCCGTGAACATGAGTACCGATTTGGGTTTTGTGATCCCCTAAGTCAGTGGTTCCCAAACTTTTTCTGCTGGGCCCCCCTTTGGTACATTTTTGCGCCCCCCCCCCAAAAAAAATAGGTAATACATACGCACATTTTGTTTTCAGCGACCATTGCAGTTTATTTCACTCATTGTAATTTATATAAACCTCAACCTTTTTGGAAAAAATGTAAGTAAACGGTCATAAACTGTAGATTGTCATAAACTAAAACTAGGCTACTTTTAGAATTGGAAATAGCAAAATAACAAACAACCACGGTGTAATTATTTTAAGTGTAACTGTTTTCAAGCACCTTAACTGTGTAATTATGTTCAGTGTAACAGGTTTATTTTTTTTTTAATATACAACAACATTGCTATTTATGCATTTTCCGGACACCAACAGAAACTTACTTGCATACAGCCAATCAGCAACCTTGTGCGGACCGCTGAAGGAGTGTCTCGAGACAGTTACATTTTCCTCTCTTCACTGGCCTCGCTCTTTTAAGTTAAAATACGTTAACCGAGATCTGGTCAGCTTATTATAGAGAATATTAATGCTCTGAACGGATGATTTATGTCTAGCCTAGCTGGGAACATTAAAAATGATTGGCACGTTTGGAAACGGCCACAGTTATTTTCCAATTAAGGACACGAAAATTTAATAATGCAAAATCTCTTTTAAAGTATAAAATCATTAGGCTGTATCACACTCCTCTGCCTGAGTATAGCCGTCTACTTAAAATTATGTTTCTATGATGCATAAAGACAGCGAAGTACGAAAAAAAATTCATGAACACCACTTGCCGAACCTGCCGATATGTTTGTAACGTTCAGTTGGTGGGCTAGATAAAAATAATCTGTCGGCATACAGAGCATTCATATTATCGAGAATAAGATGACGCAATCTCGGTTATTTCTGCTTTGTATTCATCGGATTTTGCTCGGTGTCACTTACCATTTTATTATCAATAAGCCAGATCAGTGCAGGATAAAAAGCGGCGAGTTGGGTATCGCGAGACTACATTACCGGCTTCAAATATTTGAACAACTACATTCATAAATTATTTATGAAAATGGCAGGCTAGATTAATGATTTGGCGAACAGTTATGTTGAGAGTAAGGCAGGCATTTACGATGTAATCGCAGAATTCTGGGCAGCGAATGGACTGTATGCAAATGATTTTCTGTTGGTGTCCGGAACTCCCGCACCTCGCGCCCCCCCCTGCAATTGCTCTGCGCCCCCCGTAGGGGGCGCGCCCCCCACTTTGGGAACCACTGCCCTAAGTCAAGATTGGAAAAATGTTGGGTGCGACACTGAAAATTTAACCCCTGTCCATATGTCAACCCCTTCAGGTTCCCACCTGCATTAACAATCAGTAAATTATTTATCAAATCCTTTAAAAAGAATCAGTAAGATTTTTACAAGTATTTTTAGAACAACTTTTTTTATTTATTCATTATAGATCGAGTATGAAAATATTTTTAAAACCTTAATTCCTACTCAAGTATGTACGTAAAAACCTCAAAGCCACATCTAGGTCAGTTAAAAATGCCACACTCATGCCAATGTTACACTCAGGCATGTTAGGGATCCTCAATTTCGCTCCCCTCTGTGAAAGTCTTCACCAAAATTGGCAGCCTCTCATCCATATTCTTAACATTCCACTTGTCAATCACGAGGGAGAAGGACAACATCCAGTTATAGCCAATGCAGTGCAGCTTCAGGAACCAAGCTGTTCTTGATCATTTCTGCTGTGTCTGTATATTTGCAACCGATACTTTTGTTGATTATGGAGACCATACCTTCAGGCCTACCAAACAAAACGTAGCCTCAGCACACAAAAACTTTGAAATGCCTACATTAATCGCGGAAATTGCAACATAAAAATAATACCCCGCTACCGAAACTGCAAAAAGCGCAACATAAACTGTTGACTCGTAGCATAAGACTATGAAACTGCAACATCTTCTACGTCATCCGTCTTTGCCATTTACTGCGCTTGCGCGTACCGGCCCAGGCTGCTTTCAGAGATGGCGGAATCAGGCGTGTCTCCTTCGGTTGGTAAGTAAAACTTCCAAATATGAAGTTATTGTTAATGCAGATGTTTAACAATGAATTGTAAGACGTAGCTGTTACATCCACATTCTCGTAAATTCGCTTATTTTAGCACGTCACCCTGCCGAAAATGAACGATGCACTGTCGATTTCGCTATAGTCTTAGCGTTGCCAACTTGACGACTTTCTCGCTAAATCTGGCGACTTTCCAAATCGGGATTGTTTGTCCACTCAAGACGTATACTGGTTCTAGCTTATGTGTTGGTTGTTAATGAAAGGTTTTTTCACTTTTTTTGACGAAGTCAATTTGACGATTTGTGCCACAATCTCGGTATTTTGGTAGAGTATTGTGAAGAACTATATGATGAGAGACAATAGTCAAATTAGCGAAATCCTGGAATTATCATAACAAAAAAATCCTTTGTTATTTCGTATCAATCGAAATTATACAGGGAAATGAGTCGGAAGGTTGGCTTTAATATTTAAGTTGAGACAAAAATTACAAGTGAATTGGAAGTTTTATTGACATTGAGCCAGGAAATTAGGCTGCATAAGAATGAATATTTCATGGGCTCTATCTTAGAAATGAGGAGGGTACATGAGAGGTATTTTAATGTTGTGTCAGAGAAGAGCCCTGGGGAAGGATACTGTTTTAAGTTTGTGAAATGTTACATAAATGTATATTATAAAATTGTTTCTCAATGATAAAATTATGTGCTAGTTACATTCTGAACTCTAAATTTGAGCCATTGCAGGGGAGGCATGTGAAAATATGCATGTACATGCCACAAACATGTAAAACAATGGAGCATTTAGTTCATGTGGCAGAGCTGAAGAGAAAATTCATTGTTATTTTAATTTAGCCTTACCCTGTCCTCTTATTCATGTTCAGAAAATCGGATCTTAGTATTTTTTTACAATGATGTGCTAGCCAATATATTTTTCTTTAACACACACACGCTGTATGAGTAAGATTGCTTATATAGCCCTTCAATATGTAATGTGATGTAAATGGAGTGAAAACAATAATAGTGTTAGAGAATTCATGATGAATATTCATTTGAAATATATTTTCATTGCAGCTCATCTCATCAATGCAATGTACAGTGACAAACATGAAGATGACAACTCTGACCCAGAAGTTATCCCGGAGAGTCAAGAGATTCCATCCGTTAAAGATGACTCTAATGTAGATGTAGAGGTTATATTGGAGACTCAAGACGACAGTAGCAGTTCGAGCCTTGTTTGTGTGCATTGTGGGAAAGAGTTTTCTTCTAAAATGGGGCTGAAATTTCATTTGAGGCAGCACAGTAAGGATTACCCTTTCAATTGACAGAATCACCCATTTGATGACAAGGCTCGAAAAAGGACAGCCCGGCATAAGCCTAGTGGATTGTCCGGACTGCATGAACCTGCCCGTGGCGTGTCTGGAGTCAGGACACACCACAAAGTGGACGAATCCAGAGTTGACCCTCTCATAAGGCTGGGAAAGTGAAAGGACACTATTGACTGAGAATTTACGCCAGAGGTTTCCTGTGTAAATTTTCAGCAAAGTTCGGTCAAGGTTGCTTAAACTTGAGACCAAAGTATGTTGCTAAGTGTGGTAGTACAAGCATGTATACTTCAGAGAAAAATAACAAGGAATCTTTAGATTAACAACTCCTTTAATTGTTGGGAAACTAATGGTACTACGAGTTTCATACACATGAGATGACTGAGCAAACAGTATTCTGTAATGTAGCAAAATGTAGCAACAACACATTTCAAATGAATTGAACATATCCCTCCCTGAGTATAATTGTATTGTGCACTAAATAACAAAATGAACATAATAATGATACAACACAAAAATAGACAGAATACAGTGTGTAGCTAATCTTGCATCTGTAAACATTAACAGCATGTCTGCATTCTGCTAAATATCACAAATCCTCAAACTCAATGCAATGTACTTTCAGAAAGTAAATACTTGTGTCTGTTCATTTATTTTGGTCCCAACCCACATAAATCAATTCATCACAATATTTTAACTTTCACAATATTAGTTGAAATTCAAAATGAACAACAAATTGAATCTGAATTGCTTAAAACGGTGAAGTAAGGCTAATAGAAAAAACCTGCAATGTATTGAACTGAATAAAGTTTTGTATGATTGATAAACAAGTCTTAATTGTCATTTATGAACTATTCTGTTTTGTGAAGTGAATGTGTCTTCCAGGAGAATTGGGGGTATTTGGGAAGGGCAAGGGCCATTGGACATTACGCACACTTGTGACAAAACTAGTCTGTTGAAATTTAAAAGTCTGATATTAATGAGGCCAATGGTCAGGAAAAAATGGCGCTTTGCTTAAGTTGTCCTTCCCCAATACCTGGTATTAACTGAATTCTATTACATATGTTATGATGACAAGGTTTAATCTGGAATGGCCCACTACAAAGTACCTGAGAAAAGTGTACATTCACATTAATGTCATGTTCTTCATGGGAAACTCCTATTTGTGTCAAAGCCATTTCTTTTAAAGGACTTTATAACATCCAGAAGTCATAAATTTGACATGTACCATCCTTACTGTGAAGATAACTCTACACGCTAATTTTAGCTTTTGACAGGTACTATGATGTGGGTGTATATTTGACTTATGAACCTCGTATTACATAAATGAGACATGGTAGTAGATCACATCCAGTGGCTGGTATCAATCACAGACATGTTCTCAAAAACTGAGGGCATTCCATCTACATTAGAGTCATCTTTAACGGATGGAATCTCTTGACTCTCCGGGATAACTTCTGGGTCAGAGTTGTCATCTTCATGTTTGTCACTGTACATTGCATTGATGAGATGAGCTGCAATGAAAATATATTTCAAATGAATATTCATCATGAATTCTCTAACACTATTATTGTTTTCACTCCATTTACATCACATTACATATTGAAGGGCTATATAAGCAATCTTACTCATACAGCGTGTGTGTGTTAAAGAAAAATATATTGGCTAGCACATCATTGTAAAAAAATACTAAGATCCGATTTTCTGAACATGAATAAGAGGACAGGGTAAGGCTAAATTAAAATAACAATGAATTTTCTCTTCAGCTCTGCCACATGAACTAAATGCTCCATTGTTTTACATGTTTGTGGCATGTACATGCATATTTTCACATGCCTCCCCTGCAATGGCTCAAATTTAGAGTTCAGAATGTAACTAGCACATAATTTTATCATTGAGAAACAATTTTATAATATACATTTATGTAACATTTCACAAACTTAAAACAGTATCCTTCCCCAGGGCTCTTCTCTGACACAACATTAAAATACCTCTCATGTACCCTCCTCATTTCTAAGATAGAGCCCATGAAATATTCATTCTTATGCAGCCTAATTTCCTGGCTCAATGTCAATAAAACTTCCAATTCACTTGTAATTTTTGTCTCAACTTAAATATTAAAGCCAACCTTCCGACTCATTTCCCTGTATAATTTCGATTGATACGAAATAACAAAGGATTTTTTTGTTATGATAATTCCAGGATTTCGCTAATTTGACTATTGTCTCTCATCATATAGTTCTTCACAATACTCTACCAAAATACCGAGATTGTGGCACAAATCGTCAAATTGACTTCGTCAAAAAAAGTGAAAAAACCTTTCATTAACAACCAACACATAAGCTAGAACCAGTATACGTCTTGAGTGGACAAACAATCCCGATTTGGAAAGTCGCCAGATTTAGCGAGAAAGTCGTCAAGTTGGCAACGCTAAGACTATAGCGAAATCGACAGTGCATCGTTCATTTTCGGCAGGGTGACGTGCTAAAATAAGCGAATTTACGAGAATGTGGATGTAACAGCTACGTCTTACAATTCATTGTTAAACATCTGCATTAACAATAACTTCATATTTGGAAGTTTTACTTACCAACCGAAGGAGACACGCCTGAGTCCGCCATCTCTGAAAGCAGCCTGGGCCGGTACGCGCAAGCGCAGTAAATGGCAAAGACGGATGACGTAGAAGATGTTGCAGTTTCATAGTCTTATGCTACGAGTCAACAGTTTATGTTGCGCTTTTTGCAGTTTCGGTAGCGGGGTATTATTTTTATGTTGCAATTTCCGCGATTAATGTAGGCATTTCAAAGTTTTTGTGTGCTGAGGCTACGTTTTGTTTGGTAGGCCTGACCTTGTTCCATTGTATGTCCTGGCGCCCAATGATATTAAAAGGGATGATGGAGAATGAGGACCCAGGTGCAGGAATGTTGAAGTTTATTAAATAAAGAAAGACAAATAATAAAGTACAAAACTTCATGGGTGACAAAAGGGACTGCACTAAACAAACGAGTGTTACACATTAAGGCTACCTGCCTGAGACAGGGGAGAACTAAAGCTTAAATTGACAAGGTAATGATAATTAATTAAGGAAGAACAGGTGAGAATTTACTGAAAGAACAGAGGGGATAATTTAATGATTAGGTGAAGGCAGGTAGCCAAACCTCTGGAATGCCTAGAGGGAGGGGCATTACATCCAAAATGAATATTTTGAACAAAGTTCTATTCTTCTTGATTGTATATACTTATATGGCAAGCATTCTATCAAGACTTGGTAATTTCTTGACAATTAGGTGTTTGTATGGTTTGAAAATGTGCCAGACTGCATGAAACGTTATCCCAGCTTTAAAAAATTTCTTTTTGGGGGCATTCCCTCAGACCACTTTGTAATTTTTTTTAAATCTTTTTTTCCAAACCCTGTGTATGTAATTTTTGGAAAAGTTGCAGCAAAGCAGCAACTAAAAGTGGTGGAAATCTAGAATAAACAAGAGAAATTCAGCTTGGGGTCAGAAACAGTCTTTACGTTATCAACAAAATAATTTTAGCATCTGAAAAATTTAAACATGACACACCAGCAAAAATATAAGAAATCGGGAAGGGGGAAAATTCTTTTTCACAGCACTGCTCATGATTTTCACATTCAGTCCTAATCAAGACATAATATGAAAAGACTTTTATGAGTGTAGTGGTTTCCAAACCTTTCTTCAAGTTTCGCGGGACAGATTCAACTATTGGAAATTTTCCATCTCAAATATACTTCATACAATTTATCATGGCTTTGATAAATTAAACTGGGTGTCCTTAATGTGAAACACGTCAAATACCTGAATCGGACTTGGGCTGCTGAAGGGGAACCACTGTACTAGTGTTAAAACACAGTCACCGGGTTAATCTTATTAAAATGATTGTCCAGCCAAAATTTTGATATCTTTTTCGACATATTACGTTCTGCATTTATAAAACCTTTTTTCACCAAACTCAATCAGCATCTGAATGCTTTCATTTGGGGTAACAAACCCGCCTGCCTCAGGAAATCAACCCACCAACTTCCTAAATCGAAATGAGGGTTAGCGCTCCCAAATTTTCGCTATTACTTTTGGGCCTGCAACATTAATAAACTCCTTTACTGGATCAAATGTGAATCAGATGAATCCGGTCCACCCTGGGCTCATATAAAAATGTCATCCTTGCTATGCTCGTTACATTTAGCTATTTGCGCGCAAATACTCATTACAACTTCCAGGATCTCACAGAACCCAGTTGTTACTAATACCATCAGGATTTGGATTCAATTTAAGGAAACAGTATGGACTACACAGGGCTTTGACCTGTGCACCAATTCTGAATAATCACCTGTTTCTCCCTTGTGGCTCTGACCTAGCCTTCTGCCAGTGGACAAACAATGGGCATAGAACACTGTCCGACCTGTATGAGGAAGGCGTTTTTTCCTCTTTTTTGTCCTTGTCAGCTAAATATAACTTGCCCAACAGTCATCTTTTTCGTTTATTTCAAATAATACATTTAATTCAAAAACAGTTTCCGCATTTTCCCAACTGCCCCTCTGACTCAGAAATTGATGAATTTATTACACTGGACTTTGACCAGAAATGACTAATATACATTATATATAGGAAAATAGATTCCTAAAATCCAACAAACACTGCGACTTTCAAAGGCTCATGGGATCATTATTTGGGTTTAAGGATATCTGACAGCCAGTGGAGTGATATCTTAATTCTGATCCATTCCTCTTCCATATGTGCAAGGCACGGCCTTTTGCAAAGCAAGGTTATTCACGAAGTTCATTACACTAATGCCAGATTGGCCAAAATATTTCCAAATCAGAACAATGCTTGTAATCGTTGTAAGCAGACTCCCGCTGACCATATACACATATTTTAGACGTGCTCGAGACTGACAGACTTTTGGTTCAATATATTTAAAACACTTAAATGTGCCCTCAGCTTAAATTTAGAACCCAACCCCCTAACTGCTATTTCTGGTCTCCCCCCATCTAATAATTTGCCTAACACAACATGGCGTGTCATTGCTTTCACTACCTTATTAGCCAGACGTGCCATCCAATTAAAATGGAAACTGACTTCTCCTCCATCACCTGATGGCTGGAAAAGACAAGTTTTACACTGTGTAAGACTTGAGAAGTACAGATTCTTACAGATGTGTTTTCTCAAATCCTTCCATTAGACCTGGAGTCCCCTGCTAACCTATATTGCTAATAATGTCACTATTGCTCCAGACACTGATGATACTTCCAAGGCAGAGTCTGCAGGAGAGAGAAAACCACTCTTGGCTCTTTCTTCCTTCGTCTCTCTTTTTGTATCCAATTTTGTTTTGATGAGTAGATATTTAATTTTGTTAATTTATTATTTCATTTATTTATGTATTTGTTTATTCATTTATTTGTTTAGATATTTTTGTTTTGAGTCCATATACTTTTCTGATTCTCATTTTGACTGTGACTGCCAGAGGGGTGGGTGGATTAGGTGAGGGTAGTTGTGCTTGTTGCTACAGACATCATACTAAACCTTGTATTTGATATGCCATGCTGTTATGTCTGTAGTAATTCAATAAATAGATTTGAAAAAAAAAAAAAAACAGTCACCGAGCAGGCTGGAATACCAGGAAATTGAACCAACTATTTCTGAGAAGTCAAGAGACAGGACATTTCCAGGCTTTAGATGTGCCAACACCCCCCTCTACTGGAAAAATATGTGTCCGTTCTGAAACAGGTATTCAACCTTATTCAGAAAGGGACAGTGTGGGTGCAGGCTTTCATTTCAGCTCAGGGATGTGAACAGAGCCCATCAGGGGCAGGGACTCACATGAAAAAATCAATCTAAATCTGTCATCATGGAATTCTGTGTCATGAATGCATACCATTATACTGTCCATAAAAGGTGAGAAGCCCAATCCAGTTAATACACCATGAGGTCACATAATATCATCTACACAACTAAGAATAAGCATCACATGAAAGGTAAGAATTGGCTATTTTCATTTTTTTTTCATTTTTTCATGACAAAACAGTGTAAAACCCAATAAATTTTAACACAGTTAAGAATAAATGTTATGCAAATAACTGCCACACTCAATTGTGCCATTGTTTCTGTTCAGAAGAAAATTCTGTATAACTGATCGCTGAGGGTCATCCGATTAGAATAATATAAAGAGACTGGAATGCTGTTTAGAACTTGATTCCTTATATTGAAATAGGAGGGAATACAGAGGTTCAAGTTTTCTTGTGTGTGCAATAAGACACACATTAATGCAAACCCTGTGGACCACTTAAATACACAGGGCTTAAGCGCCCTCTTCAGGCTAAACTAAACGGTGATTCATTATGCACAGAAACGTGGCTTCCACGTGTTGCTCAGTTCGCGCAGACAAGGTTACAGCACTATCCACCATCACAGTTAGCAGCTGAGCCCTTTACAGAGTATGCCCACTACAAAGGCAAATTAGACTACTCAAAGGGCACGTTTAGAAAAGAAATAAGGCTGAAAGGCCAACTTAAGAAACACGGAGCATTCAGTTTGGTGATTAGCATGATTAGCAAGGAATATTGAATAACATGCCATGCTAAAGGTTTAAACTAGGTGGCACTTCGTATTACAAGCACAAATCTGAAAGCTAAACCATAATTACAACATATTGCAGTCTTACAAAGTAAACTTACTGGATAATGGATGCACACAATAGCAAAAAATAGCAAAACGGAAAGTGCAAAATTGTACACGGAGAGCCACCACTCCATTGATGTACTTGCCGAACACTAGACTGACTGGGGAATCTGAACGCGGGTGGAGATATATTACCTCTAAGCATTACCATATGTGGGTGTATCTAGGCTAGTCTACAGGAAATGCCTACAACGGCAGGACAAATACAACATAATTATGGCCTTTTTATTACCCCTCAGCCCGAAAGGGCTAGGGGTATTGTCGTCACGCACAGCATCCGTCCGTCTGTCCGTCAACAATTTCGTATTCCGCGCAATGACTCAAACTACTTCCCTGATGACTTTCGTTTTTGGTGTGCATGTTGGGAGTGTGGAACTACAGAAGCCTATCGATTTTGGTCGGGCTCCGATATCCAATATGGCCGCCACAGCCGCCATCTTGAAATTCTGTGCAATAACTCCTAAACGACTTCACCCATCACACAGACATGTCTCAGTATGGATGCTTACAGCTGGTTCATCATCACGTCTCTCGAATCAAGGACATTAGTCGAGTCATGTCACAATGTGGATACTTGCAGCCGGTTTCATCACATCTCTCAGATCACGGACATTAGCAAGTCAAGTCTTGTCACAATGTGGATACTTCTCTGGCACATTAGCTGGCAAAAGTTCTTAACTTAGCCCTTCGAACTTCTGAAGCAATGATATCAGGTCAGCAGCAAAATACTACAACATTCTCACTCACTTTCTAGTGATACAACGCACAAACGATGCACATGCTCAAATAAAGCTCGTGGCTGAGGGGTCCTGCTAGCGATAGTGCGCTATTTTTAACAATGCCGCCCCCTTTATTTACCCCGTAAATTTGCCTAAAAGGAAGGCCATAACACTCTCATTGTCCTGTGAGAACAACAGGTTAGTCAGTCTTATCATCTGGCAGAGCTACCAGACAAACTAATCTGGAAACAGGTCTGGTATGGTCCCTGTCCTTCACTTCCACTGTCGCCAATAGGATCCGACCGTCTGCTCCTTCAGCGGCGTGGCCACACCCACCGGCCACAGGGCCCGGGGTAGTCGCTGCTCAAAGATCATCACGACAGCACCAGTCTGGATGTTATCGGTTTCCTTGGTTCACTTTCCTCCGGTTTGAAGAGTTGGCAGGTATCTCCGGATAAAGTGAGACCAGAAATGGTCTGCTAGGACTTGACTGTGTTGCCAGCATTTCCTTGTCAGTATTTCATAGGCAGGATATACAACTTGAGGTAGTGATGAGTCGGGCTGCCCCATCAACAGGCTGTTAGGAGTCACTGGGTCCACATCAGCAACATCAGATAACACATAGGCAAGTGGTTTCGAGTTCAGTATTCCTTCTGTTTCTGTCAGGACTGTCCTCAACACTTCCTCTGTGACAGACTGACTGCCAAATGTGACTTGGAGGACTGCTTTCAAGGACCTCATCTCTCGCTCCCGGGTGCCTCCTAAAAGAGGGGCCCCAGGGGGATTGAATTGGAACTTGATTTGCTGCTTTGCAAGCAAGGACTGCAAATTGGGTTGTAGAGCACAGAATGCCTCCTTCAGTTCTCTCTGGCCACTCCTGAAGTTTGTTCCCCGGTCAGCTATCAGCTTGTAGGGTTTGCCTCTCCAAGAGCGAACCAGCAGAGGGCCATCAAAAATGAATCTGTGTCAATACTATTCAGCGGGTCTAGGTAGAATCCTTTCGTAGTCAAACATTTAAAATTTATGCCCCACCTCTTCTCACAACGATGACTGATGTGAATGGTGAAGGGGTCGAAGCAGTCAATCCCATTGGAGTTGAACGCCGGTTTGAATAAGCGGAGGCGGGATGGGGGCAGGTCGGCGATTTGCGGAATCTCTGGTTTCTAGCAGTGTACGCAGTAGTGCTGATGTTGCTTAATGGCCTCCCGCCCTCTCAGAACCCAATACTTCCTGCTCAGCGAAGACCCGTTCCACACCTGGGTGAGGTAGATCATACCACTTTATCAGGAGGTCAGTGAGAGGGTGCTTGGGGTCCAGGACTAAAGGGAGTATTACATCTTGGTCCAGTGGCTCCTCACGGCGCAGGCGTCCACCCACTCTCACTAGGCCATCGGCATCCAGTTCAGGTGATAGGGTGAGGAGTCTGCTTGTAGAGGGCACTGGTTTCCCTGCTGATAGAGCTTTGACTTCTTCTAGAAAGGATGATGCTTGGGCATTTCTGTAGAGACTGATTTCAGCCTCTCTGTAGGTCTCAACAGGAGGGTCACCCTGCCGGTTGGCTGCCCCGTGTAGCCCCAGCGCTGTTGCCTCAACAGCGTCTTGGAAGTTCTGGAACTGAGCACAGTCTGGCATGATGCTGTCTGTCACAATATGTGCACAGAACATCTGCTTCCTCTCTTCCTCATCGCTGTGGTCGGAGGCGATCTGGGGGGATGTGGGCCATGATTCAGGGTTCTGGATTTCAGCAATCCGAGTGCTGACAAAAACTTATCGGCATGAATCTGATGTAATCCAGGTATGCACAGTGAATGAATCTGTCCTCATGAAAAACTTGGTGGACGTCCAAGGTGAGCTCATTTAGCAGGGTCCTGGCCAGCTGAGCTCCTGTTAGGGTGGCACAGAGTCTGGGCATGGACAGCTGTCGCTTTGGTGCCACTCTGGAGCAGGCTGCGAGGAAGGCTACCAGCACTTGTCCAGTGGCATCCTTGGTTCCAAGGTAGCCCACAGACCCATAGGCCTGCTCAGGGGCATCGCAGAATATGACATCCTCACAGCGTTAGGGGCGTCTCAGCTTCTGGAAAAGAAGCTTGGCTTTGGTGGTATATGGGATGACATACCTGTAATATTTTTATTACATATTACGAAAGAATAGGCGGACAGCGGGGTAACATTTATGTCGCTTTACTGAATATTTAGGGAGCATTACATATCCATGGCAGCTACTAATGTACTTCTTCTGTGTCTCCTATATAGTGCTGCTAGCTAGGCCTATGTTGCCACCTGGAGGAATATCTTAACAATGGTGTAAGATCTGGAAAGGGGGTTGGAGCTCTGCAAACGCTGATGCGTGGGGGAGTCCAGAGGCTGGGAGGGGCAAATGGCTAATGGCTCGGGAACTAGGCCTCAAGGAACTCCAGAGCCATGTAAGATCACACTAAAACTGTTTGGACAGGAAGGTGTTAATGGTCTTTTTGTGTCCTTGGTGTTACTTTGTACAGGGGCCCGGGGGTTTTGTTGTTGCAAAGCTCTGGCTGACACAATGCCCCTGTGGGAGTCACATTACTGTCCTCAGTCTTTAATATAACACTGGACCTTATCTGTTATATTAAATATATTATGTTAAATAATCTAAACCTGGGAACTTCACAATATGCTTATGTTCAATATCCTGCTAAGAAATCACTTCTGTATTTATCTATATTTTAATTCATCTTTTTCATGACAACTGCATCATATTAGTACATATTCATAATATTCATACTCCAAGGAGAGTCGCACTAAGAGTGGGCCCTGCCAGTAGACACTCATTCAAGTTGCCACCATGGTACTAGATAGAGCAGTTAGAAACTACTCTGTTTCCCATTTCGGCAGACTAAATGATGTGGGATGTACCATGACTCGGGAGACTGACCCAACACTTCTGTGACATATCCAGAGTGCTCCAGCTTCTGTATCTCCTCATTATACACCCTCGCAAGCTCTGGATCCCGTCCAAGGTGCTTCTCAGTGACTCGCCACTGTGGTAGGACTGCTTGAGGTGGAGCATTTAAAAATGGCATGGATTTTTTCTGCAGCAGAGGTGTTGCATGTCTGCGAATGCCATCCACCTCCACTCTTATTGTCTTGGACTGTAGCTGCTTGACTGCTTCCTGGTCACTATTTGAATGGATCACCTCCTTCTCACTGCGATAAAGAAGTATGTCCAGCTGCCACTGTTTCTAACCCTGCTCACGCAGCTCAAGAGAGCAAGACTTCACAGCCGTGAACAAGCTTTGTTGAAGGGACAAGCGATGCTGGAGCAACTTCTTTGGCCCTTGTAATGTCCATCCCAGCTTGGTCTTTATGGCGGCAGGTCCCCCTCGTGTTCCTAGCCGGACTGGCTCTAAGGGAGTAATCAAGTGGGGGTAATCTGATCCTATTAAAAGGAGGAGTTGGACATTGTCAAGGGGCTGGAGCGGGAGAGCCTGGAGGTGATGATACTTCTTCCTAAGCTTGGCCATAGGATGGGTGTGCCTGGCAAGCCCTAACTGCTCTGCTTTTAATGCGCCCTCTATCTGGAATTAGGCTGAGTGGCAGGTGAGAGAGTAAAGGTGATATTCGCTCCTGCTATGACTTGTGCATCATTCTTCACAGTCTTCAGAGAGAGATTCTCAGGCTTTCCCATTAAGCATGGCTGTTTAGCTGCAGCATGCAGCAGAAGGGGCCTTTTGGATCCATCGTCCAGGATAATATAAGTGGTCAGATTGCATGGGCCATTACACAGGAGCGCTTTTACTGCTGTCAGCAGAACATTACTACTGTGGCCTGGTCAGTCGAGATAAAGTGTGCCTGTGCACTACTGCTGGTTGATCACCATCAGTCTGAGGTCTGGCATTAACCTCGTGGAGCGCTAACAAGTGCCTTACTTTGCAGGTGGGACAAGGGGCCTTAAACCTGTACTTGGCAGCCTGGTGCTTTTGTTCACATCTCCAACAGAGGTAATTGGTCTTTATCCAGGCTGTTTTCTGCTCACTTGTCAGTTCCTTGAAAGTACTGCACTGGTTAAGATAGTGATTATTATTATCACAGTATTATCTTAACTGTGTCAGGTGGTTTTGCCGCTTAGTCTATGGGGGCAGAAGTAGATGGTGGGGTGCCCAGGGGAGGAGACTCGACTAATTTCCGTGATTCGAGAGACGTGGCGGGAGCAGCTGTAAGTATCCACAGTGTGACATGACTCGGCTAATGTCATTGATTTGAGAGACATGATGATGAACCAGCTGTAAGTATCCATACTGTGACATGACTGGACTTATGTCTGTGTGATGGGTGAAGTCGTTCTGGAGTTATTGCGCGAAATGTGCTTTCAAGATGGCGGCTGTGATGGCCATATTGGATATCAGAGCGCGACTAAAATCCATAGCCTTCTGTAGTTCCACACCCCCAACATGCCCACTGAGAACAAAAATGATCGGTGAAGTCGTTTTGGAGTTCTTGCGTGGAATGTGCTTTCAAGATGGCAACTGTGGCGGCCATATTGGATATCGGAGCGCGACCAAAATCGATAGGCTTCTGTAGTTCCACTCCCCCAACATGTACTCCGAGAACGAAAGTGACAGGTGAAGTCGTTTTGGAGTTATTGTGCGGAATACGAAATTGTTCACGAACAGACAGACAGACAGACGGACGCTGTGCATGACGACGAATACTAGACTGACTAGGGAATCTGAACACGGACAAGTCACGTTACCTCTAAGCATTACCATATGTGGGTGTATCTAGGCTAATCTACAGAAAATGCCTACAATGGCAGGACAAATGCAACATAATTATGGCCTTTTTAACAGTTTCATTGACAAAAATCATTGAAGCAGCTGCACCATTTTTATTATCATTTGTGATATTTCTGAAAGCTGTGAAGTATAACGTTGATCTCTTCTAATTTTGCATTTGCCGATTTTCTTTTAACTTTGAAAAAATTAAATCTGCACTTTTAAAAACTAATTCCGGACAATGCCAAGATAGTGTAGATAGTGTTACATTCTTATGAAATATAAACAGATGGGGGGTCAGAATTGGGTTAGGATACCCATAAATTAATGTATGGGAGAAAATCTTTCACTAGCTTTTTAAATTTAAATGCCTTTCAATTTCTTGCTCTGATTTTTGCCCCGCCCCACCCGAAGGGTGAGGGAAGGGGTATTATTTGCGGTTCGGTTTGTTTCTGTGTTTGTTTGTTAACGCTCTAGCGGAAAAACTATGCATTTGCCGATTTTGTATTAACTTTGAAAAAATTAAATCTGCACTTTTAAAAACTAATTCCGGACAATGCCAAGATAGTGTAGATAGTGTTACATTTTTAAGAAATATAAACAGATGGGGGGTCAGAATTGGATTAGGATACCCATAAATTAATGTATGGGAGAAAATCTTTCACTAGCTTTTTAAATTTAAATGCCTTTCAATTTCTTGCTCTGATTTTTGCCCCGCCCCACCCGAAGGGTGAGGGAAGGGGTATTATTTGCGGTTCGGTTTGTTTCTGTGTTTGTTTGTTAACGCTCTAGCGGAAAAACTAATGGCCAGATTCACCCCAAATGCGATATAGGGATTGCCACTGAGCCAGAATAGATCTCTATTGAATTTCGTACAAGTAGGTGTAAGTATGTGCAAGGGGCAGGGTTTGTTGTGCCTGGCACCACTTGTTACATATATATTAAAATGGTGCCTTGCCCCTGAATTCAATTTTCACTTTTATTTTTCAAAGATCACAAACTCAGCATAAAAAATTCAAGGTTTAAAAAAATCCTTGCCCTTTACCGAACAGGAGGCAAAGGTAGCAGTGGTGGCTGGTGCCAAAAATTTTGGAGGGGACGCAATTTACCTTGGCGCAGCACACCTGACAGCTGCTTTGATGTCGACACAGTTATTAAGAAGGAAAATGTAACCTACAGATTTTATCAGGGTTTATACCCTTTTTTATTATGAATTGAAGATGTATCCCCAATGTCCACAGATCACTGTATCTGTCCTTACATTACTTACAGATCACTGTATCTGTCCTTACATTACTTACAGATCACTGTATCTGTCCTTACATTACTTACAGATCACTGTATCTGTCCTTACATTACTTACAGATCACTGTGTCTGTCCTTACATTACTTACAGATCACTGTATCTGTCCTTACATTACTTACAGATCACTGTATCTGTCCTTACATTATTTACAGATCACTGTATCTGTTCTTACATTACTTACAGATCACTGTATCTGTCCTTACATTACTTACAGATCACTGTACCTGTCCATACATTACTTACAGATCACTGTATCTGTCCTTACATTACTTACAGATCACTGTATCTGTCCTTACATTACTTACAGATCACTGTATCTGTCCTTACATTACTTACAGATCACTGTATCTGTCCTTACATTACTTACAGATCACTGTATCTGTCCTTACATTACTTACAGATCACTGTATCTGTCTTTACATTACTTACAGATCACTGTATCTGTCCTTACATTACTTACAGATCACTGTATCTGTCCTTACATTACTTACAGATTGATTGAAAAAGCATTCATGTCAAAGATAGTTCACCGACTGAGAAGGATTTAAATGCCTTTCAATTTCTAGCTCAGCTTTTTACCCCGCCCCACCCGCAGGGTGAGGGAAGGGATATTGTTTTCGGTTCGGCTTGTTTCTGTGTGTTTTTGTATGTTCGTTTGTTAACACTCTCTAAGTGATGCAATTTTGTGGCCAAAGATTTGGCAGCTCCATAGACACCAATTGAAAAGTGCACATTTTTTTCTTGCCAAATAAAGCGAAAACAAAAGAGAATGTATTCGGTAATCCTTCAATATTTTGCTCTTTGTCCGACGCAACAATTTGATGTTTTCAAGAGGGCCTGCAAATGAAGAACGGCTACTTAGAGCTTGATGACAGCTCATGCATGAGTTTGGTCTACAGCTGTTGCTCTGACTGCAGCAATGAGTGTATAGTGTGTGCGCGTTCCAGATTAACAGCGTTGCTTGTTATTTCCCCTTGAACTCATCCGCTAATCCGCACAGACGACACTTTTTCTTGGCCACTTGTGCTATGTAATCAGACTGGTGGAGTGGCAGCAATGGATAGGAAACCTCTGGGCAGTGGAAGCATCCTCCACCAGTTGGCCTCAATCTCCCTCTGCATGCAAGAGCGCCACCAGGAGCAGCTCCCGCTCCTGATATTACCCTACTTCAGCCACCCGATCATTCTCAGCCTCCCACGGCTGCTACAACATAACACTACTATAACTTGGCACACCAGATGTCTCAAATTCCGGTCTCCAACCGGAGGCATCGTGGCCCCTTCCCCGTTGCCTCCACATCCGTTGACAGCCCAGACCAGATAACCTGGCCAGATATGTACAGGGAGTACTGGGTGCTTCAAAAGGTGTTTAACAAGAACAGAGCCACCCAGCTACCTCCTCATCACCCGTAGGACTGTACCAATGAGCACCTATCCAGTGCTTCACCTACTAGGAGCCATGAATACCCTGTTTCGGTGGCTGAAACACAAGCTGTGGAGCAGTATGTACAAGAAGCTCTCCAGCGGGGCTTCATCCATCCTTCTACCACACCCGCCTCTGGAAGGATGGGGGTTTTCGCCCCTGTATAGACTACAGGGGGTTAAACATTTCTGGGGGGTGGAAAGCAGCAATAACATCTGTGATCGAAATGATAATGTGATAGAAATAGTAGACCTGATTGAACAGTAGAGTATAGAGTAAAACATTTCCTGTGAATGAAGCTCATGCTGAAAATGAGAGAAGTGGCATCTTAGTGGATAATCAATAATAAAAACGGGGGAAATGTAAGAGAAATTCTGTTATAACCTAGCATGTGCATAATTGCTTATCCTTGCAATTCTAGCTTGTGCGTAAACAGAAGTGTTATGAGATGTACTTGTTGCCCGTTGACCCTCAGGATCCGTCGAAGGCTTGAATGTATCTGCAGAGCTGTGAGTTCCTTGTGCGCCTGGAGGACCACAGAGGCCTTGAGATAAAGCCTCAGAGTGAGAACTACGGGAAGAGTCTCTCTCCGCTGGAGCTCATAAGGTCGGGACCAGAAATATGTGGGAACCATGCACTCACATGCAGCTATGGAATGCTGGAAGAACTACTTCTGTGTAAATCATTTTTAAGGGGAAGTGGTTTGAATAATAAATGCCTGTAGAAAGGAGAAGAGTGGTCATCTATTGGGGAATATCTGCTGCAGGGGCATACATTTAAGGCGTTGTGCTCACACAAATATCCAAGCAAAGAGGCAACCCTTTGTCCTTGTTATGCATGTAACTTGGACCCTATATGCAATGCAACCCCAATTCCAAAGTCGTTAGGACAAATTGTAAATTGTGAATAAAACCAAAACGTTATGACTTTAAAATCACACCAGCCAGTATTTTATTCAAATTAGATTAGAGATAACATCGCAAATATTGAAACTGAGAAATTTTACAATTTAATCTACAAAATGAGCTCATTTTAAATTTAATGGTCTCAAAAAAGTTGGGTCAGGGGCCTGTTAACCATGGTGTAGCATCCCCTCTTCTTTTTAACAGAGAGTGGAGGCGTCTGGGCATTGAGGAGACAAGTTTCTTGAGTTTAGCCATTGGAATTTGATCCCACACTTGTTTCATACAGGCTTTCAGCTGCTGGAGAGTTTTGGGTCTCTTTGACAGGCTTTTCATTTAATTATGCGCCAAATGTTCTCAAATCGGTAAAAGATCAGGACTGCAGGCAGGCCAGTTCCGCACACCGACTCCTCTACTACGAAGCCATGCTGTTGTAATAGCTGCAGTATGTGGTTTTGCATTGTCCTGCTGAAATACACAAGGCCTTCCCTGGAATAGAGCATATGTTGCTCTGAAACCTTTATATACTTTTCAGCATTCATGGCGCTTTTTAGCACGCGGGACGAGAAACGTCCGGAGAGCTATTGTCGTACCCCCCCATGTCCGTCTGCGTGCAGAAAAACTTTAACCTTGCCTCGGCGAGCTTTGTTGTCTTTCTGACAACTCTTGTTAAAACATGCAAGTGTCCCACACCATATGCACAAATCCATCCCCATACCATCAGAGACGCTGGCTTTAGAACTGAATGCTGATAACAGGAGGGGTGGTGTTTCTCCTCTTTAGCCCGGAGGACACAACGCCCATGATTTCCAACAAGAATGTCAACTTTGGACTCGTCTGACCACAGGACACTTTGCCACTTTGCTACTGTCCATTTTACATGAGCCTTGGTCCACAGAACACGGTGGCACTTCTGGATCATGTTCAGCAATGGCTCCTTTTTGCATGATAGAGTTTTAGAAGGCATCTGTGGATGGCACGGCAGACTGTGTTCACAGACAGTGATTTTCTTGGCCCTTTAGTAATGTCAATGACAGAATCATACCGGTGAGTGATGCAGCGGCTTCTGATGGCCCGAAGATCACGGGCATCCAGTGAAGGCTTTCGGCCTTGTCCCTTAGGCACAGGGGCGCAAATCCCGGGGAGAGGCGCAGGGGGTCATGTCCCCCGCTTCCATAAAGTTGTCCCCCCCAAAATCCAATTTTAAACACAAATAAAAATTTTTTAAGAGTATAGTAATGTTTGTGCAATACAAGTCATGCTACGATTAAAGACATTTTTTAACAATTTTCACGATTTAAAGATTACAACCTTCCCGTGATCCTCGCCGTGGTTTGGTCCAATCTGTTTCTCCCGGCATGGCTGCTGCCGCTCACACACAGACAGACAGAGCACTGAGGATCACGATTAAGTCAGCGTATTAAAACACTGAACAGTTAAAGGATAAGTTCATCCCAAAATGAAAAATCGAGTAAAAAATACTGACTCGTAAAGGCATCTTTTCGCTATATTTTTAGCCTAAATGTCCAGTGTAGCCCCTAAGCTAAGAGCCCTGTTTATTTTCTCGAAGACGTTGACATCGCTAAGTTGGCCAACCATAAAAATGTGCTGTTCAGTCAGCGAATACGAACATTCAAAACTGCAGCGCGTTTCTCCCATTGGAGATGTTGAGGGCCCTTGCAGCATTTTTTGCCCTCATTGGTCACCGTAGCTAGAGGTCTTGAATTTTAAACTTCTTCCGTGAAAATGCACAAGGCTACTAAACAAGTGGCTACATTGGACATTAAGGCTAAAATATCGTGAAAAGACGTCTTTACGAGTCAAATTTGAATGTCGGGGCTTATGGACACTTGGATTGCACCGCATGAGCAGTATGGGGGGATTTTGTGGTTTTCAAATGTTTTTTACGCTTGAAAAAGTGGTCTCCATTGATTTGAATTGACTTTGAGTTGATTGGTCTTCAGTGTTGTTTTTCTTTATTCCTCAAAACACTTTCGGAGATACAAAGAAATTCATAGACCTTTCGATTAACCTTGGGGTGAGTTGATGATAAGTGAATTTTCATTTTTGGGTGAACTTATCCTTTAAAGGGACATTGTGCATTGAAATCGTATGTTACATTCAAACGAATAGTGCACTCTAGCGTCTCACTTTTTCAAAAACGTTTACAACTACGGTAGCCACCGTGTATCAAAAAGCCTTGACAACACTGATGAAACCATGGATGTATTATAGGTCTATGGTTGTGTGGGGCTCATGAACACGCTGACGCCTGAGGTATCTATGGCAACCGTCCACGCCCAAAGCACTCCAACGCAGGATGTGTGTTCACGACCAATGTTCTCTGGAAATGTAGCTATTGTTATGGCCCCAATTTGTAATTACATTTACGACAGCAAGGGACGACAGACACAATTTTAAAACTTAAACACATTTAATCAAACAAAGACAACTAACAACTAACTACTCTACTGACCAAGATTGATATATACAAGAAAAAAAATATTTACAGTCCCTTTTGTTGGGTTGCTTGGTGATGTCCTGGGTGAGGCAAATGCTCCAATACAGGCAAAAATCCACAAGACACTTCACAGGTCATGAAAAGAGTGACAGGTCCGGTCAAATGTATCCTTCTGCTTGCAATTACTCCTACTACTCCACTCCCTCAATTTTCCTCCTTATATACTCTTTTGCAGACCCCTCCCACATTTAGACCTCTTTTTTTATTCTCTGGGACTTGTCCCAGACATGCCCAAACCTAGCTCCAGTCTGGGCTTAACATAAGAAAGGTCAATACTGCCATCTAGTGGCTTCTATTCGCATTACACTATGTCCACTGTAAAACCCATGCAACAGCTCCGGGCAAACATAGCACTCGGCTTAAATATAGCTTGGAAAAACAATTTATTTACCTAACAGGGATATAAAATGTTGATGAACTAGTTTTATTTAACAGGGAAATAAATTCTGACAAGCGAAATTACTTTTAGTGTACAAAAGCTCAAAGCTCATTAATTCCATCCTTTTCTCTACCTGGAACTGGAGCCCATCCCTCGCAGGGTGCAGACACCATTCATTAGAATTGAACTGTAATATTGCATATGCTGCCCATACTCTCACAACCCGGTGTGTCATCCGTAACATAGCTACTGCCGTTAATTACCACGTTTATCAGCACTAGAAAATAAACTCAAAAAATTTTATTGACTAAATTCACGCTTGACGTTTTTACTACCCGAATGTTTTTCTGGGTTCTCAAACCACAAGGTAAGCCGGAAAAGTGCTGATTTCATTCAATATTAGTGGAGTTTCAATTCTGAATTATTTTCCTTCCCCTTATACAGGATTAGCAAATACTTAAGTTTGCACATGATCAACAGCCCAGTTATAAAATATACATAAAGTCAATCTTAATTTCTATCTCATTGGTTTCTTCTGGAGCCCTTGTGTTTTCCCTGCGCAGATGGAGTTCAGCCGCATTAGCAAATCTCCGTAGCATCACTCCCATAAACTAATGCCCCTCATGAACAGTGTGTCATCCACATCTCATCCTATTCAGCATTTCCAACCCACTCAACAATTCTAGCTAATAAAGGCTGAACAACAAATGCTGTCTCTGTGCGGTGCTGTCATGCAAGTTTGGCGCATGCATAAAATAAGATGCAAAATATGAAGTTTCTGTTATCTTTAAAGTTGCTGAAAAGTCACAACATCAAGTATGCACATCTGCTATTGTTTTAATAATTAAGACTGAGCGTGCAATTGTAAATAAATGATTAGCTGTGAAGTTTTTTGGGCTGTATTTATACCATGCTGAAAGTGCACATATTATGGACATAGTCAATGCTACTTAGCGAGCATATAATACATGAAGCAGCAAAACACAGTACTGTGAATCGGTGTAAGATATTCAAAGTAATGGAAATAAACAACTCAGCTTAGGTGCATCTTGAACAATTTAATACGAAAAAGCAAAGCAAGTGCAAACTACATGCACGCTTATAGGTTGTCACCTTCAATAGTTACCGAATACAAGCCTGTTATCCAACCTAAGTTAACCAACAACAGCCTTTGCTACCATACGGTTTATTCTGTAACGTTACATAAAAGACAGGTGAAGCAGATAAGTCCCTGCATAACAAAGCCATTCAACAAATACAATAAATGAAAACATTGGTGTCGTTACACCTGCTCACTTTACTGACTTGGTAATAACGTAAGCCGACAGTACTGAATCTCCTGACCAGTGCTACAAGCAAAGAACCGCAGCTGCTGCACTGCTTGCGAGAACGCGCTGAGAGACAAGGTCCCCTTGGTGTTTGCGTAGCCTGAATTTGAAGTTGACTTACTTGTCAGCTTCTGCGTCTCTTTGAAAATGTTTCGCTGTCATTAGCTCCTTCCACTTGGGGAAGGCAAGCCCCATGTTGACCCTCATTGTCTGAATGCGTTAGTTGCGCTGCCTTTTCTCTTTTACGCTTTCTTTGCGCTCTCCTCTGCTGCTGCTGCATATGCATGGTCCTACATTATGCTACAGTAGTGCATGCTGCAGTAGTGCAGATTTTGAAACTAGTCGTGGTAGCCTCTCTTGCTAATCTCCTCCAGTTTCTCAATCTCTCTGCACTGGCTGGCAGGGCAAACACGGGTTTATTTCGCGTTTGATGCCATTTGTCCCTTGAGGCAGCTGTAGTTTCAAGATGATAGACCGTCATGGCGCTTTCCTAGCGGCTTACCTGTCCAATGTACAAACAAATAAAAAAATTCTTCGTTCACGAGAATATGTCAGATTATTAGCAGAGGTCATAATACACCAATGATGACAGGTATATGAATGCAGACTCAGATTTAAAGGAAATGTGTCCTCTTTAACTTTATGCCTTTTGGAGACCCAGTCATCTTTTACTCGCTAAGCTATTCACAGTAACAGAAATTTTGATCAGGGGGCCCCAAACTTTTTCATCCGACCGTAGATGTTCACTTGAACAGATCCAGATTCTAATTACATTCTGACTGTTCATTTCCACTCCTTATTGTCCTCCAATAAAAATCACCACTTTTTACATTAATTTTGCTTTTATACTGGATATTTAGTTCAAAGTGTTCTGGACTTGTTGCCTACAAGTTCACGCCAAAAAACTTTTCATTTACTGAAGGAAAATTAAATCTAGGCTATACATAATCTGTAATTGGGTGTTGTTCTCTCCTAAATGTATATCAACTTTTATTTAGTGATCTTTGCATTGACTTCCAATGATTCAAATGTCAAACTTCACATGAAATTTTCATAACTTGTATCATCACTATAAGATTACTCGCCGGCAAGCAACAGAACCCTTTTACGTTTTGTAGCATATTCAGTTGCACTTCATAATTTACAAACGAGTGAAGTTGGCACGTTATGTAAATCGTAGATAAAAACAGAATACAATGATTTGCAAATCCTCTTCAACTTATATTCAATTGAATACACTGCAAAGACATGATGTTTAATGTTCAAACTGAGAAACTTTATTTTTTTTTGCAAATAATCAAAAACTTTTAAAGGCAGCAACACATTGCAAAAAAGTTGGCACAGGGGTCTTTTTACCACTGTGTTACATCGCTTTTCCTTTTAACGACACTCAGTAAAGGTTTGGGAACTGAGGAGACAAATTTTTGAAGCTTTTCAGGTGGAACTCTTTCCCATTCTTGCTTGATGTACAGCTTAAGTTGTTCAACAGTCCGGGGTCTCCGTTGTCGTATTTTATGCTTCATAATGCGCCACATATTTTCAATGGGAGACAGGTCTGGACTACAGGCAGGCCAGTCTAGTACCCGCACTCTTTTACTACGGAGCCCTGCTGTTGTAACACGTGCAGAATGTAGCCTAGCATTGTCTTGCTGAAATAAACAGGGGCGTCCATGAAAAACACATTGTTTGGATGGCAACACATGTTGCTCCAAAACCTGTCTGTACCTTTCAGCATTAATGGTGCCTTCACATATGTGTAAGTTGCCCATGCCTTGGGCTCTAATACACCCCCATACCATCACAGATGCTGGCTTTTGAACTTTGCGCCTATAACGGTCCGGATGATTCTTTTCCTCTTTGGTCCAGAGGACACGACGTCCACAGTTTCCAAAAACAATTTGAAATGTGGACTCGTCAGACCACAGAACACTTTTCCACTTTGCATCAGTCCATCTTAGATGAGCTTGGGCCCAGCGAAGCCGGCGGCGTTTCTGGGTGCTGTTGATAAATGGCTTTCGCTTTGCATTGTAGAGTTTTAACTTGCAGTTGCAGATGTAACGACGAACTGTAGTTACTGACAGTGGTTTTCTGAAGTGTTCCGGAGCCCGTGTGGTGATGTCCTTTACACACTGATGTCGGTTTTTGATGCAGTACCGCCTGAGGGATCGAAGGTCACGGCATTCAATGTTGGTTTTCGGCCTTGTCGCTTACGTGCAGTGATTTCTCCAGATTCTCTGAACCTTTTGACGATATTACGGACCGTAGACGATGAAATCCCTAAATTTCTTGCAATAGCTTGTTGAGGAATGTTGTTTTTAAACTGTTCGACAATAAGCTCACGCATTTGTTCACTAAGTGGTGACCCTCGCACCATCCTTGTTTGTGAATGACTGAGCATTTCAGGGAAGCTTCTTTTATACCGAATCATGGCACCCTCCTGTTCCCAATTGGCCCGTTCACCTGTGGGATGTTCCAACTAAGTTTTTGATGAGCATTCCTCAACTCTCTCAGTCTTTTTTGCCACTTGTGCCAGCTTTTTTGAAACATGTTGCAGGCATCAAATTCCAAATGAGCTAATATTTGCAAAAAATTACAAAGTTTACCTGTTCGAACATTGTGTAACTTGTCTTTGCAGTGTATTCAATTGAATATAGGTTGAAAAAGATTTGCAAATCATTGTACTCTGTTTTTATTTACGATTTACACAACGTGCTTACTTCACTGGTTTTGAGTTTTGTAGATAATGTGTACTGCTGCAATTAATGAAGGAATTAATAAAGTATTTTTTTGCCAGTACGTAGATGTGTTAAGTACTTGGTGTCTGAGGAATTAGAGCGGTGTGCAGAGTGGCTACAGCGGAGGAGACTTGCAGGCCATTTAGAGAATCAGCAGACAGCGTAAGGAGGTTTTATAGAGTCAAATGCACTAGTCTGTCACTAAGATAACAGCAAAGTTTAAATGTGATAAGGGGAGGCACAGAACTAATATTGTTTTCAGAGGGGTCACATTTAAGGACAATTTAAGGATAATACTTCCCACCCTGCCTGCCAGAAGAGAGCACTCAGTAGGAAAAGTGATCTGTGAGGAACTAGTGGTAGCAAGATTTCTTGGCTAATAGGGCTTCTGCTCTGCATGAAAGGCCCTTTGATAGGTGGAAGAAATATACAAACTAGAATAACCCCTCTGCTGAAAATACTGTTTCATTTCAACCACTTTACAGTGGAAATTGTGACAGCACTACAGTTTCTACGTAATCTCAAAAATTAACCAATAGGAATTTAGAATCCTTACTGTCAGCTCTTTTAGGATAGTTACTGTCAGCTTTTGGGAGTGTGTTTCTGCTTAAGGGTTTACAATGAATAGTAGTCTCAAAAGTATTGTTGCTTCCCTGATAAAGTGTAAGGCTGAAGAAAGTGGACAAAGGTACCATGCTGTTCCATTGTAAAAGAAAGATAATTTGTTGAAACATTGACATATTTCAGAAAATTGGACAGCTCACCTTTGAAAAATAGGAATTTTGAAGTGGATTATGTTGTTGCTCGTAAGTTAGGAAAGTATAGTGTTTGGATTTTTTTTTGAAGAAGAAGAAGAACCATTATTTGGGGTTATTCAGACCGTCCCAATTAAATTAATTCCAGCAAAAAAACAAAGATTAGTTTTTGCGACCATGGGCTCTAAGTTCTTGGCGCAGTGCAGGGTGGCGCAGCGTGGCGTAGCTTGACGCAGCCCACGCAGTGGTAATTTCGTCCGGCGCAGCCCGCGCAGTGGTAATTTTATGAGGTGCAACACCGTGCGCAGCCTTTGGTAGAGAAATGTGCACCGAGATGGGTGTACCGGTGTAGTAGGTGGAGGTGTCACATATTCATCAAGACGCAGTGAGAATTTTGTCCAAAAAGTCTCCGCTGAAGTTGAGCAGAAAGCTTGCCAGCTCCAACCTGGTTTACTTTCTGTGCAGTGGTAATTTGGCTGACCGGCGCACAGTGCGCACACGTCACCGAAACCTCACAGGCAGGTTTACAGAATGTCAGGCACATTTCAATGCAATAAATAATTACAGCAAGCAATATTTAATGCGACTATCTGAATCAGGACATAAATTATAGTATATATACTGTATTGATTGTCCTGATGTCAGATAAAAAGCATCGGCACGCGTAATGGAAACTTGACCTGGCTTAATCAACGCAGCTGAGTCTGTGATGAAACTTACGACTTCACATCTTTCTCATCCAACCACAAACTGCCTATATATATAATGCTTGCGTTCTATGCTCAGTAAAGCCGCTTGCACACTGGATGCGAAACAAATTCTTTGCAGGACAGATTGCTTTGCTGCGTTGAACGCAGTGTCTACGTGTCCGAAATTCGGACAGGGTTTTAATATATCTGCGTGTCTGACAGTCAGATGATTTCAATATAACTCCCTGTCCAACAGTCGATTATTGTTTTTAATTTCTTCAAATCTACAGAATCTTTTAGATATTAAATGTGAATGTTTTGATAAGAGGGCTCAGTTCTCCCAGATGAGTACCGAGGATTTCAATCAATATTCCTGTTTAAGCTCTGCTCAATAAAGTGAGTCGACATTGGCGCGGGACAATGTACAATGCCTGTGGAACATTAAATGCAAAATACTCTGTGCCTGACAGCCAAAAAAAAAAAGAGGACGATTAGAATAGATTGATAACGAAATAAAGAATAAAAAGAAACATATTAACAACAAACAGAACATCCATTGAACACTGCGATTTATTTATTTGCTGGTTATAAATCTGTTCTCATATCAATACTTTTTGCTGGCTGCCGGACATGGAGTATTTTGCATTTCACGTCGGACAGCCTCGATCGTGCATGTGATATTTAATTCACAATGTCAGTGGTCATGGAATAGATTTGGTCACTGTCTTCAAGCACTAGTTTATCTCTGATGTGGAAATAAAGCATGAATCTGTTCGATCCATCTGACTAATTTTCAAAAGCGCGACCGAATAAAGACTGTCGTCTATCTTCAACGGAAGAAAACAGACGCATAAACAGACACGTGTATTCGGGTCTTTGCATTGACTTTGACTGAGTTAAGATCACAGATTGAAAATAAATGTGTTTCGTGTCTTGCATTGTTGTCCATGCATGTTAATCCCAAAATTGTTAGCAGCAACAGGGTGTAACAACAGGAACAGCAATCCATCTTTTCCCTTCCCAATGATGCAGGCAGAAGAAATAAATGAGCAACTGTCGTATTTCATTCCAACTTCATAAGTTTGAATGATCTGACGTAATTTCGGTTTGAAATTTCATTCAAGTTTGCTAATGGTAATAATTCGAGAATGCCTCATATTCGTAATGCTTAATATAGACGTAAGCGGTTCAGACAACATCACTGAAGCAGCAATGTGAAATGCAACATTAGCGCATCAGGCAGATATAGGACAGAGGCCTCTTTATTTCAACACTTTAAAGGTGAGGAGAGGAGCTCATTTTATTGGTGAAGAGTTGACTTGTGCTGTGTTAAACCCACTTGAGCCTTTTCTCCACCCTATTTGCCATTTGCGCCCAAGGGAGGGACTGAGGCGGGACAGAGGAGTACTTGCGCCAGGCTTCGCCGGGCACGAAATTGCAACATACGCCTGGACAAACCCTGTTGGTGCGGCGCTCCCCCAATTCGCCGCGCCTGCGCCTGGCCTTCAAATTTGGAGCCCATTATGTTCATAATTTCACCAATGAAGACCCCACCGATTCTCCATTTTGATGTTTTTTTTTCTCTTATTATGCTGTTGTTTTATGTATTTTACAACATGCATACGTAAATTTTATTCTTCATGGCATTCATACACAACAGCATAATAAGAGAAAAAAACTAACATCAAAATGGAGAATTGTTGGGTTCTTCATTAGGGAAATTATGAACATTTGGTTGCAAAAACTAACCATTTATTGTTTAGAGTTTGTAATTGCGTTTGTAACAAAAACCATCAAATGTACGTGGGCCGCAGAACCGAGTAAGACAAGTTCAAGCTAACGCATTTTTTTTCAATCAAGGCAACACAAAGTACTTCAGGGGATGCACACTACTTTATGTAAAATATTACAAGTAATATGGTATGCATGTTCTTATTGACAAATTATTGGTACTAAAACACGGTCATCCATTCAATTTAATTCATGGTCACCCATTCCATTGTCTTCTTTCTCACATTGCAAAGTGCCTAATTTGATGGCCATTTATTGAATAATTCCGCCATGGAATCTCTTCATTTTCAATGTGCTTGTACAAGAATACATGAAATATGGAAAGGAGGCGTTATATTTCGCACTTTTTGACTTGCAGAAATCACAGGCCCTCAAAAATGGTCCCTATTCAACTGTCTCCATTCGTACATTGCAAGAGTAACAAAACTTGATGGCCATTTATTTAATAATTCCACAATGGAATCTCTATATTCAGTTTTTTTATAATAGAATACATGAAGTACAGCAAGCAAGTGTTATTTTTCAAGTAGTTTTTGATTTGCAGAAATTAGACCCTGAAACATGGCCCCTCATGCAATTGTCTCCTTTCGCACACTGCAACAGTTCTGACATTGATGCCCGCTTTTTTTATTATTCAATTAAAGAATCTCTTCATATTCGGTCAATATATATAATAGTACATGTAGTATGGTCAGCAATTGTTATTTTTCCCAAAATTTTTTGATTTACAGGAATTACAGGCTCTCAAACGCGGTACCCCAATCAATTGTCTCCATTCACACATTACAATAGTTCCCGATTTGATGGCCATTTATTCAATAAGTTCGGCACCGAATCTCCTTATATTCAGTGAGATTACACTACGACACATGACCTATAGTAAGCAAGTGTTACGTCTTATAAACTACTTGATTTGCAGGGACCACAGGCCCTCAAGTATGGACCCCCATTCAATTGTCTGCATTCACAAATTGCACAGTACCAAATTTGATGGCCATTTATTTTCAAATTACGCCATGGAATCGTTTCATATTTTGATGATTTATAGTAGAATCCATGTATTATGATATGCGAGTGTTACTTTTCACAAACTTTTTGATTTGCAGGAACGACATGCCCTCAAGTATGACGCCCCCCATCCAATTGTGTGCATTCGCACATTGCACAGTACCAATTTTGATAGCAATTTTTAAAATATATCCAACATGGAATCTCTTCTTATTCAGACATCCTGTACTGGAATGCATGCAGTGTGGTATGCAAGTGCTGAAGTTTTTCAATTTTAACCATTACAGGCCCTCAGACACGCCCCCATTTAGTTGTGTCCAATTGCAAAGCACATACTTTGATGGCTGTTTATTTGATGAGTCACCCATGCATTCTTTCTTTATTCAATACGCTTTTACTACAGCGTGTGCAGTATGGTTTGGGCCCACTAATTTCCAAAAATATTTTGAATTACATAAGTATTATGATCCCTGCTTGAATTTTCTCATTTTTTGTTCACCTAAGAAGACCAATTCTAATGGCAATTCCGAATTTAATGCCAGAGTAATAATTACCTTTTTTTTTGTCTTTTGCTTCAACAAAGTAAAAAGTAAAACATTACAGTGGCATGCAATTGTTCGTCATCTGGAGTAACAGCAGTTCACCAAAATCTCACATTTCAATCTGCAAAAAATGTCAACTATTTATTGAAAAAAGAAATAAATAAAAATCATTTTCAAGCCAAATTATGGAAGTTCATGATTTTTTTTTCTGAACAAAATACAATCCGCGCAGTCTTTCATTGAATAAGCCTTGGTATTTCAGTCAACAAGCTGATTTTTGACAGCAATTGTATCGTGACCTTACTACTGCGCTATCCACTGTATTTGCGCATCAAATTTTTAGCAGTGATAGTTTGACCGTCGTTTCCCGAACGCAGAAACCCATTCCTTAAATATGATGATTGGTCATGACCTGTTTTCAATTATTCATTTAAATTACCATTACAGAAACTCCGAAAACTCTCCCGATTATCAGGCCAGTTTTCATTAATAACGCATACCTGTTAACTCATGCAGTCGGCGTCAGTTTTAGTGGCATATTTACGTTCCCCTGGTGTAGTCAGCAATTACTCAATCAACGCATATGGAATACTCATGTAACATTCTAAGCACATTCTGAGTATTCAAGCTGCATTCTGTTTGAATTCTTGGACGTTCCAACCATATTTGGCGGCCAATCCGTGAGCATTTTGATTGCATTTGAGGCGAATTCGTTCAGCATTCGAGGAATCTTCCAACCAGACTTCGGGTGGTGTTCCGGAAGTCACTGAACCACACTTGTACGGTATTCAAAGTGTATTCTAAATATTCTGACTACATTCTAACAGCATTGTAAATATTCCTACTGCATTCCAACTACATTCAAGCTCCATTCGAGAGCTAATACACCCAGAATGTGCAAGAATCATTTGAGGCAGGCTCAAAGTGCATTCAAGTATTTGAACGGCATTCTTTCAAAGCTGTAAGAATGTTGGTCAATTTGAAATTCCGGCTGGTTGTGCTTGATTTCAGGTGATTTTGAATAAGTGTGACAGGGACATTAGGAAGACCTCCCCAAGATGCAACGTTACCAAACATCATGCCTACTAACTATTCATTTGAGATAAATTGATGCCATTGGCTACTGAAATATTGCCATAGAAACAAGCAGTCTACTTAAGGAAAACTATTTCGTTCTCAAATAGTATTTATTTTTTGCAAAATTGCATTAATGTCATATTTACACATATAACTTAAGATTATGCAAATTATTTGGGGGAGAGATAAAAAACACACAAAAGTAAAAGCAATATGTTTTTCGATTTTTCCAAGGAGTTCATTAACTTTCTAGCCAATAAAAAGCAGAACTCCTTATAAAATCAAAGGCTCATTTTAAATTGAAGAAAGGTTTATAGTTACAGAATCATCAAGCCCAATAAATATTTGATCAATATCATTAACAGGCTTATAAATTATTAAATCAATTTATTTTAAGTAAAGTTAGCTTAGGTAGGCAAGATGACCAGAATAACTAGGCCTACGCTGTCAGTGCCCGACAGCAAGGGGTATATCCCCAAAATTCCCCAATCCTCGAAGCCCTCTTGATTAGATTCCCCTTTACTAGAGCTACAATATGAAGCAAATTTGAGAACGGAGTAAGTCATTGTTCCAGAGATATGGTTAAAAAACTGCTTTATTCAATATATTGCGCCACCTGGAGGCAAACCTAGGAGTGCATACTTGCCCAAAAGCTAATCAGTTCATCCACTCTGCCATATCTACCAAATTTGAGGTCTGTGCAAGTAATTGTTTCAGAGATATGGTTAAAAAAACTGCTTTTTCAATACATAGCGCCACCTGGTGGCAAACCTAGGAGTTCATACTTGCCCAAAATCTAAGCAGTTCATCCTGTCTATCATATCTACCCATATGCTAAAAATAAGAAGCCAATGTAAACTAAGTATTTTGTGAGTTATCGCGCTAACGGCTAAAATCTGTGGACGTGACAGCGGCAGGTGGGGCAAAACCATGATATCCTTGAAACTCGAATTTCGGGGATATAACGAGCAGCACTGTAAATTGGGTGTCATTATTTATCAATAGAAATTAATGTAAAGTGATCGGCTTCATGTGCTTCAGGAGGTCAATCGATAATGTAAAAAATAAAAATAAAAAAATAAATACTACTACTGCTGCTGCTACTAGCCAACTCCTCCTCCTACTAATACTACTACTAATAATAATAATGATAATTTGGCAAGTAATGTTAGATGGCGGCATTAATCCATCTGTGGAAAGCCAAACTACTACGGGCTACTGCTTACTCCAGCCTTAAACCTGGCTATTTTCAATTGCAGTCATGTTACACAATGAATAAAAACCGACTGGGGACATTACTTTCATTTTTTTTATTTTGCACTTAAAGCTGTCAGGGATTTTTTTGTTTTAAAAAAAGTGTAAAAAAACTGGGGGAATTGAGGGAAAGACACGGGCTTGGTCTTTCCCGCAGCAGGGCCATCAAGAGAAGCAGTTCTGCCATTTTCCCAGCAGCTGGCCCAATAAGAGATCTAATTTTGTAATCTGCCCACTCTTTCAAGTTTTGCGTGGAAGCGCTGCAAGGCGAATGAGTGAGCCCTCGCTGCGTAGTGCAGGACATCAGTCCCCACCCTCTGATGTCCAACCCCACTCCCTGCTGTCCCGACACTGCACATTCCCTACCATTTGGGCCTATTGGACACGCGTGCGTCATCATAATGACGTTGTCATAATTATTCCGTCACTTGTCCTGCACAGCCTTTCGACTGTGGGAAGCAACAAGCACCATGGATGACTACAATGCCGGGGAGGAGGTAGGTTAACTCAGCTGGCTAAACGTCTTAAAAACCGTTTTCTGTCTTTTTTTGGAAACAAAAAATGGTTTTATTTCTCACATCCCCCTTTCTAATAGCTGATCGTACTGCTCGTGTTGTACTTTGCATTCAGCTGTTCTTTTTGTAAATGGCGTTAGCTAGTTGGGTATTTTGGAAGTGCTAACGTTAAATGGAATAGCTAGCTGGCTCAGTTGGCTTTAATGTGAACGTTTAGCACACTGGAAGAGTTTTTTTCACGTTAGCTTGCAACATCCCTTCATTTTAAGGGCTAGGCCCATTATTTAGTGTGCGGATGTACAATAACTTTGCTACTCTTCAGATCCCACGAACGTTATTCGGCTCGGAAATGTTAATATTTGGCAAAAAGTTGCGCTAGTTTCGTTGGTACAACCATTTACAGTGAAAATTGTGCGAACTGGCTGTCTGGCATTATTTGCCAGTTGCGAAAACGTACCGCACAATCGATATTAACCAATAGCCTGCGTTTTCATGCGAGCAGTTTTGATTTAGGAATTTTTTTATTCGCATCTTATGCTTCATGGTTTTCTTATTTAGCTGAGTTCTTTTTGGGTTTTAATGAAATGTCAGATATTTCTTACTGTCAATTAGTCAGGATAGTGACCGTATGGGATACCGTTTGCAAACAACGAAATGACTTGGGTTGTTGCAGTTAACGTTATTCTGTGTTTTTTTTCGTTTTCACAGACAGCCTTTGTTGTGGATGAAGTGAGCTCAATCATCAAGGAGGTAGAGATGCTGCTGTTTATCCCTGAAATGCTTAGATTATTCAATTGCATTAAGATCCAGTCATGCTTGCATTATTGTTCTCCTACGTAATGGTAGACACTTGGATCAACAATGCCTTAATCTTTGATGATAGCATAATTGGACATTGCCAATTTTTAGAATGTTTTTGAGCTTTGATGTTTGACCTGTTTTGGTTAATTTGTTTTTAAGTCTGTAGAAGGAGCCATTGGTGGAAATGCATATCAACACAGCAGAGTGAATCAGTGGACAACAAACGTAGTGGAGCAGTGCCTAAATCAGCTGACCAAACTTGGAAAGCCCTTCAAATATATAGGTATGCATTGAGATGGAGAGCTGCTCTCTGGGAAATCAAAAACATAACAAGAGACTTTCGAGGTGATGTTTATAGATTGGCGGTTTACAAATGACAATATTTGGCTCATTTTTCTCCTGTTTCATTAGTGACATGCATCATCATGCAAAAGAATGGGGCTGGACTACAAACGGCCAGTTCCTGCTTCTGGGATAGCACCACTGACGGTACGATTAACAAACTTTTACATCGATACATCTACCAGATGACAAGCTGCAATATGGTCTACAGTTCTGTAAAATCTACAAAGTTAAGACAATCGTTCATTAGTGATCTCTGGGAATAGTCATGTACAGCACCCTCCATAATTATTGGCACCCCTGGTTAAGATGTGTTCTTTAGCTGCTAATGCATTCAGTTTTTAAAAAAAATAATATACAAAACCCAAAACCAGTGAAGTTGGCACGTTATGTAAATCGTGGATAAAAACAGAATACAATGATTTGCAAATCCTTTTCAACTTATATTCAATTGAATACACTGCAAAGACGAGATGTTTAATGTTCAAACTGAGAAACTTTATATTTTTTTTGCTAATAATCATTAACTTAGAATTTAAAGGCAGCAACACATTGCATAAAAGTTGGCACAGGGGCCTTTTTACCCCTGTCTTACATCGCCTTTCTTTTTAACGATACTCAGTAAAAGTTTGGGAACTGAGGAGACCAATTTTTGAAGCTTTTCAAGTGGAACTCTTTCCCACTCTTGCTTGATGTACAGCTTAAGTTGTTCAACAGTCCGAGGTCTCCGTTGTCGTATTTTATGCTTCATAATGCGCCACACATTTTCAATGGGAGACAGGTCTGGACTACAGGCAGGCCAGTCTAGTACCCGCACTCTTTTACTACGGACCCATGCTGTTGTAACAAGTGCAGAATGTGGCTTGGCATTGTCTTGCTGAAATAAGCAGGGGCGTCCATGAAAAAGACATTGCTTGGATGGCAACATATGTTGCTCGAAAACCTGTATGTACCTTTCAGATAAATGGCTTTCGCTTTGCATTGCAGAGTTTTAACTTGCACTTGCAGATGTAGCAACGAACTGTAGTTACCGACAGTGGTTTTCTGAAGTGTTCCTGAGCCCATGTGGTGATGTCCTTCACACACTGATGTCGGTTTTTGATGCAGTACCGCCTGAGGGATCGAAGGTCACGGGCATTCAATGTTGGTTTTCAGCCTTGTCGCTTACATGCAGTGATTTCTTCAGATTCTCTCAACCTTTTGACGATATTACGGACCGTAGATGATGAAATCCCTAAATTTCTTGCAATATCTCGTTGAGGAATGTTGTTTTTAAACTGTTTGACAATCAGCTGACGCATTTGTTCACTAAGTGGTGACCCTTGCCCCATCCTTGTTTGTGAATGACTGAGCATTTCAGGGAAGCTGCTTTTATACCCGATCATGGCGCCCACCTGTTCCCAATTAGCCCGTCTACCTGTGGGACGTTCCAAATAAGTGTTTGATGAGCATTCCTCAACTCTCTCAGTCTTTTTTGCCACTTGTGCCAGCTTTTTTGAAACATGTTGCAGGCATCAAATTCCAAATGAGCTAAGATTTGCAAAAAATTACAAAGTTTACCTGTTCGAACATTGAGTAACTTGTCTTTGCAGTGTATTCAATTGAATATAGGTTGAAAAGGATTTGCAAATCATTGTATTCTGTTTTTATTTACGGTTTACACTACTTGCCAACTTCACTGGTTTTGGGTTTTGTAGGACCTCAATGAAAAAAGAGGAAAGTCCAACCTCTAATTCAAGTGTATTTATTCAGTGGGGAAAAAAAAATCCCACATTAAGAAATAATTCTTTTACATAAAATCTTGTGTGCCACAATTATTCGCACCCCTGATGTTAATACTTTGTTCAACCCCCTTTTGCCAACAAAACAGCACCTAATCTTCTCCTCTAATGTTTCACAAGATGGGAGAATACAGAAAGCAGGATCTTTGACCATTCCTCTTTGCACAATCTCTCTGAATCATTCAGCGACATGGGTCCGCTCCTCTGCACTCTCCTCTTCAGCTCACTCCACAGGTTTTCAATGGGGTTGAGGTCTGGGGACTGAGATGGCCATGGGAAGACCTTGATTCTGTGTCTGGTGAACCATTTCTGTGTAGATTTGGCCACATGTTTAGGGTCATTATCTTGTTGAAAGACCCAGTGACGACCCATCTTCAGCTTTTGGGCAGAGGCCACCAGATTTTGATTTAAAATGTCCTGGTATTTCAAAGCGTTCATGATGCCATGCACCCTAACAAGGTTCCCAGGGCCTCTGGAAGAGAAACAGGCCCACAGCATCACCGATACTTCACTTCAGTGGGCATGAGGTGCTTCTCTGCATACTCATCTTTTGTGTTTCGCCAGACCCACTCAGAGCTTTTTGGCAACAAACACTCTATCTTGGTCTCATCTGACCAGAGCACATGGTCCCAGTACCACTTGGTGAACTCCAGACGTTTGCGTTTATAATTGTGAGTGAGAAAAGGTTTTTTCTGTACATGCCTCCCAAACAGCTTGTTGGCATGTAAATAGTGCCTGATGGTTATTTTGGAGACTTTGTGGCCCCAAGATGCTACCATTTGTTGAAATTCTTAAACGGTGAGCTTTGGAGAACTTTTATTTCTCATACCATCCTCCTCACTGTGCGTGGTGGCAAAATAACCTTGTGTCCTCGTCCAGGCTTGTTTACCACTGTTCCAGTTGTTTTAAACTTCTTAATGACTCCTCTGACAGTAGATATGGCCAGGTGCAGGCAAGTGGCTTTTTTCTTGTTGCCATTGTCTGACTCATGAAGGTCGACACATGTCTGCCTTACTTGAATGGTATTTTCCTTTGTCTTTACCATGTTGAAGAGTGGATAAGAGAAATGGCCTCTGTGTCACGTCATATTTATACCCCAGGGAAAAAGGAAGTGATGATCTACTAATTAAATGTTCCTTGATACTCTGATCAACTTTGTAAACTACTGTAGAAATGACAGAAATGCTTCAATTACATTTAAATCCCAGGAATTGTTAGGGGTGCCAATAATTGTGGAACAGATGATTTTATGAAAAATAATTATTTCTTCATCAGGGATTTTTCCCCCCCACAAAATTCACTTGAGTTGAAGGTTACATTTTTTCTACAATTTTCAGTGCAGGGGTATGCTTCTGCATAAAAATTGAATTTATTTTAAGGCTTTTAACGCATCTTAACTAGGGGTGCCAATAATTATGGAGGATGCTGTACCTCACAAAGTGGAAATTAATTACTTCTGTGTCGGAGTTCAGGAAATACTTAACGGACCTCTTGGGATTTATATTCTTTATACAGTGGTTGTTTACTACCCAGTCAATGCTGCAATTATTCAGTGGTTGCGTTTTTTGAGCCGCTTTATCATCTTTTTTTTTGTTTTTTACCTAAAGGGTTATGCTATGTAAAATCAATTTTGGCTTCCATGGGTTTAGCCATTAATTTAAATGGGGGGGGGGGGACTAGTTTCAGCTCAGTTGACAAGCTAGTTTTTATTTTATTTTCGGGGGAGGGGTGGCGGAGGGGAACTTGGGCCCTTTGACCTTAATATCCGTGGCGTTCACCATTGATACAAGCAACCTTTAAGATTGTCAGCCTAGAGCAAGGGTCATGTCAAGGATCAAGCCACCTTCCAGATCTGTATCTGTCATCGAATCAAAGATATAAGATGTTTTATACAGCATGTTTTTAAAAGCGCTCCCTACTGGCCATTTTATGAGGCCCATAAAATCCATACTGGGCCGTTTGTGAAAAAATTGGAGATACCCATCATTTGAGTTCAAATGAACAAATATACAAAGTTAGAGAAAAATCTTAGACCATGATGGCCCAGAAGATACCTTAAGCGTTTCCCTTTGGCATGGAATGACCCTGCTTGGACTTCAATAAAATGCTCATTTTTCAGAAAAAGCAGCAAATTGAGCATTAAATTAGCAGGATCCTGCTCATGAACTGTTTTGTTATACATTACCAGTCAAAAGTTTTCACACGCTTTGCTAAAGTCACAGCACTCTGTTTTTAGAGAAATTTAAAGGGCTTAACTTCTCAATATAATCTCAGAGGGAATCTTGTAAAAGATGAACAGTCAGAAGAGAAAAGAGAATAATTTACTTGTTTGAGTAGTGTCCAAAATTTTGGAATTCTCAAAGAAGCCATATTTTGCGAAGTAGACAGACAAACAAACTCCTTATATTTTCCTACGGCCGAATTTAAGTCAAGCGGTTTTGGGATTTATTGGACGAAAAGGTTGATGAAAAGCTACCTCAAGTGCAGCATGTCTTGGGGAAGCGAGACAGCCATGCAGTTGCAAATTTATGATAGTTATATGACTGCTCTTGTTTAAAAAAATAATGCAAATATGACAACAAATGGTGGTTAGTTTGATGGATTTAAGAATTTGATCTTTGTTTCTTGCCAAATAAAGGCTGCTTTATTTTAAATATATTTTTAGAAAAATGTGGGTGTGTCCAAACTTTTCACAGGTACTTTACTTGTATTAGTTTCGTATTTGAGGAAATTTGATGAATTTACACTAATGTTAGAGACTGAATTATAAGTGTGGAAAAATTACTACGGTGTCTGCAAGTCCCGCTTTTGTGAATGTAATGTCCTTGCTTGCTTAGCCTGCAGACATTAACTTTTGATGCTCATTGTGTAGTTTTTTTTTTTTTATGGCTTGCCAGCTGGTGATAATTGATGCCCTTTACACATTCATGTTATCATTTGCAAGGTCATAACAGAGTGGTCTCGGGCTCAGCATGTTGTATTAGTTTCTGAACAGCAGCAGTTTGTTCAATGTCTTAAGTATTTAATCACCAGTGCTAGTGCTTCCAATTATTATTTACATCAACGAGCCAGGGAGAGCTTTTGGAATTTTATATATTATGGAAGGTGTTATCTTATTTTAACTGTCATTTTTTTTCTTTTATAGGAAGCTGCACAGTCAGATGGGAAAACAAGTCTATGTATTGCATCGTCAGTGTCTTTGGACTGGCCATCTAGACATTGGTCATAAAGGACTATCAATGTAAATCTGTTTTTTTTCTGTCATTATCAAGTGACTGCTCAATTCCTCTTGTCAGTCCTAACTACAGCCTATTTCTGTTTGCAACATAAATCTTTAATGCAAGTGAACTCTGAACGTGTCTTGCTTCTATACTTGCCGACTACATATTATTAGCTGATGTTGGTCTGTTATTGTTGTGTGTTTTTCCCATAGACTGTATAAAAAGATGGACGCAGCACCCTGGTCCAAAAAATGAAGTCCATGCGCAAGTACCGTAAAATGACATTCTATTTAATGGCCAGGAGATGGCGATGTCGGTGGTTGCAGAAAGAGGTTCAATACTATAGAAGTCTGAGAAAATGAACCTACTTTCCCACCTGATTTTTCACATTATTTTATGGTAGCTATAGCAGGTTTCAAGTCTCCTTCGATATATCATGATGTTCATGTTTGTATATTATGGTCCCATGTAGACTAGAATAAAGGATAAAGTCAGAACCAATGGGTGACGTCACGGTAGCTTCGTCCATCTTTTTATACAGTCCATGGTTTTTCCATTGATCTCTGGATACACTGTGCAGTATAATTTTTAAGAGCATTTTGGATAAATTACTAGGGATTTTCTAAATGTTTTTTGGTATGCATTTCTGCACTCATTCCCCATCTTGACTTCAAAACTTAATTGTACTCCCATGTGTTGATTTCACCATTGTTGAAATTTTCCATAACATAACTTTTGTAAGTCAAATTCAGGTTTAAAATAATATCTCTTTATCAAAGTGTCCTGTGATGTGTTTTATTATTCTATGGCAACAACAGCAATTCCCTTACCTTTTCCCCTCCAGAGACCCACTTCAGAAGGTCCATAAAATAATGGAAACTCAAAGCAGGATAGTAAACAATGATACCGTATAGGTGGACAAAAAAATGCATTAATTGCTTAGGTTTGTGCGCTTTTGAGTTCTCTGTTAATGTGCAGTCATATTCAACAATTTTCTAAAATGCATGTCTTAGGATTAGATTGAAAGAAAAATATTATGTTTGACATTGTTTCGATTTCATGAAACATTAAGGGGTCTTAAGGATAATGTGTAGAAATAAACACACTCACCATGATTTTACCCTCATAAAATTTTGTATCTTTAAAAATGTACATGGTTGCCATGGAAACGGCACTTTAGTTACAAAATCTAAAAATATTTCATGGCACTGATATTTCAATAATCTACGGTCAGATTTTACTCAAATTAGTCTTGTATGAAAGGTTTAGGATAGTACTATAAAATGACGTTTTTTTGTTCGGAACATTTATGAATATTTAATAAGCTCCGTTACGTAACCATACAAAAATCGCTATCATCAACTTGCTTCATTTTCAAAATCAACTCCCTAGGGATGTACCTATCTAGAAAATCCTGCATCATTTCATAAATCTCCAACAGTTACAACTTTATTCCAAATTTCAAGCCTATCAGATGAACAGGAATGCTGCAAGGTTGAAAATCAAAATAAATCACACAATTTTTCTGCAATTTGCATTTAAAGTCAGAGTTAACAATTGAGGCAGAGGAAAAACATAGATTCTTGGTGTCTACTGGCATCTCAATGCATTCCTTTATTTTATGTCAAAATAGAAAATGTTGACATTTTTACCCTGAAGACCCCTTAATCAAAGGAATTTTTGACTGGTAGGCCATTGTTACCATGGGCACAAATGGGTTGGGAAAGTGATCTATAGAGGATTAAGTAAAAGTTAACCCAGAAGTGTTGCGTTTACTTGCAACTATGAACATTTCAAATAAAGATCCTCAGGAAAACTCCTGAAGGCAAGGGTTATAGGACATGAGGCTCACCTGTCTCTTACAATAAATTAACACTTAATATAGAACACACCAACATTACATTCACAAGTATCATGTACTGTAGTTCTTTGCGCATGGTTAATCAGAACTTGTAGATCATCATTATAATTTAGTGCATGGGAAATATGTATACATGTGACAACTCATTGTAAGCAAGGCACTATGCTCACTGTGGCTTAAATGGTTTTAATTGTTTTTCTTCTGAAGGGATCTGGCTGAAACAACCGTTTTACCTTTCCATAAAAATTGATTAATTTTATGAAGGTAGAGTGGGGAACTGCAAAATTATCAGTACATTATTCATACATGTCACTCTCATCCATTCGAAATGTATTTGCATGTATGTGTTTAGATTGATTCTTATAAACCAAAATCTATGCAACTGAAAAATGAGTTGGGTAGAAACATAATCAAGCAGTTAAATTGGATTTCATTTAAGCAAAGTTCCTGACATTCAATATCTGCCAGATGAACATGACTCGTGACATCCAGCTAGCCAATAGGTCAGTAAATATTATTGAAAAGGCATTAAAATATAAAGCAACATTTGAGTGTCATTTAAATAAGATGTAGAAACTTTGGCAAGCAGAAAACCATTCTCTACTGAACAATTTAAGTAACATGAAAGTGCTTCAGTATTATTCATTTCATATATGATGAACTTAAGAGTCATCTAATGCAGCAGAAATTTGCAGTGTGGTGATAAAAACCCTTTTCTGACTGATTTCACCTTCAATAAATTGAATCCGTAAAAGATAACTGCGCAATTCTTGAGCTGCACCCTTGGCAGAAATGATAAGGGGCAAAATTAGTTAGATTGGCACATAACTTAAGGTTGACTTATCGATTGCACAACTTGACAAACAATTATTGCTGTACAGGCAAAGGAGAAGTTGACAGAAAAAAAATCACCATTTGCAGAAATTAAAGGTTCAGATCCCATTTCAAATAAAATCGCCTTCATTATGCAATACACATGAAAAGATTGTGCCATATTGACAGCCAGTGTCATCCATGTTAGTTCCTTCACCAATAATACCAAAGTGGAAAATACAAAATGAAAAATTTCTGAATAGCTAGCGGCAAGATTCTAGCTAGTTGTCCATTTTGCCATTTTCCTATAACAGTAGCAGTGCCGCCAGCAGAATTCATGACATGCTAACAAGACACTACTTGTATTGAAATTACATTACATTCAATGGCATTTAAGAGTTTATTCAGTTTAAAAATATATATATATATAACATTTTCATTTAATTTAAACAAGACACTATTTACAGATCGTGGTTCATCAAGTTCGTGGCCCCACCATTTCCCCTTTGTCTATATCACAACGTAGGCATGTAGCTCAATGTGGTCAATCAATCGCTGTCACTGTCGTCCTGGTACTTGGCTGCAGCTTTGATTGCACGGCCATTTTGTAAAGGCATCTCTTCATAGTCACTCCTTCAAAGAAGATCAAATAACAGAAGTAATAAAAGTAATAGAAGCTAATTGAATATTAAAATATATATATAAGTGCTCATAGTGCAAGAAAAGAAAATTTACCCATAAATGACCTCATCATCGGAGTCATTCAGCATTGAAAAAGCAGGATTATCCTTCAGCTGCGAGTCTAAAACAAGAAGATTTGGTGCTCATGAATTCCTGACAGTCCACTGCATTATTTGCTCAGTTAAGCATTCCCCTCTTTCACCACTAAGAGGCACAATGGTGTTCCTTAAAAACTCACAAATCAATTATTTTCAATGACAAATAATATTTAAAGACCCCCCCTCCACTGAAAATCAAAATTAAGTTTTGTAAAATCATTATTAAATTGTGGTGTTTTTTATATGCTGCAAAACGCTTCAGGAGAAAAATAAGCTGTCCTGGCCATGGCTGACCGTTTCCACTTTGAAGCTGCAATTTCTGAATGACATTCTCAATAAAAAAAATAAATAAATAAAAACACCAAATTCAGACAAGGTTTAGAACATTATTAATAAAAAACAATCCTTAGCCATTATGCTATGGTAAAACTCGGGTTCTGACCACACGTATACAGGCATTTTTTATAACGTAGCATTTCCTATGCATTTCAGCCGTTCGTCCACATGCAAACTCATCTTGCGCACACTGAAATTAATGTTGCATGGTGTTAGTTTGGGATACACTTGACATGGAGAGAGATTTTGTTTTTGGGGGTTGCATGGCTCAGCAGGTAGAGCGGCTAGGCTAGGAATTGGAAAGGTTCCAAGGTTCTCAAAAAGGGGGGGGTACACACCCATATTTATACATTATCCACACCAATAAGCTGACAGGATTACCCCCCCTTTTTGAGAATTGCCGACCAGAAGAAGATCCAAGTCGGATCGAAACGTTGTCATTTTATAACCAATAAAGTTTTCTTTGGTGGCTTGGAGTAAGTGTGAAGGCATCTTCTCCTTTCCTCATTCGATGTGAAAGACACAAGGAAAATGTGAATAAGGAGGATTCATTTTACCTTAATTTACTTCATGTGAAAACATACTGTGTTTCATCTGATGAAAGATTTAAGATGGAAAATCAGAGTACATGGTACTTTAGCTACTATGCTGTCTCTGTCAAAGACAAGTTCTAGATTTGGAGAGAAGATCAGGGTGATTGAGAGTGGTAATGTACATTACACAGTGTGAGCATTTGCAATTGGCAATTTAACATTTCATGTAAGTTTATGGTTGCACATTTGTTGCATCTACTTCATCTTTGCTGTTTATATTCTAAGTATTAATGTTGAAAGTGATACAAAACTCAGGTGTCCACTTTAGGCCCTGCACATTACATCTTGTAATGAGCACCATAACATGCAAATGAGCAGAAGTTATGTGATTTAAGTTGGGGAAAAAAATACTTTCTGCATGTGTGCTGCATAGTTATCTGTGACATAGAATAGTATGAAGATAATGTGTTCTCAAATTTCAAAACTAGGAGAAAAGTTTGTGTGCTCCTCGGTGAAATCTAATGAACATTACTTTGTGTCCACCTTTTGTTTATGCCCTATATTCAGAGCTTTTGCTCAGGATTTTGATTTGTTTTTAATTTGCATAATGATATACATCAGTATGCAGAACAGTTTTGTTACAAAATTGAAATCTTTGGAGAGATAACTGCGTAGAGTGGACACCGAATTATGTACATTACATTTTGTGACGGAGTGAAGTTTTTTGATCTATAATTGCAAGAAGCAGATGTCTTAAGGTCTGGGACTCTTGGAGTATGTTTGAAGTTTCTCATGATAGTATTTCCAAGGTCTATCCTTGTGTTTGAAATTTCACCCAAAATGTAACACTTGGGTACCCTTGATCTGATCTGATCATGCAATTAAAAAAAAACAAAACAAAACATTGAGTTATGAGGGGTTTAATCAATGCCAGGAGGGGGTATTTAAAGTGTGCTTCAGCTGTTTGGAGAGGCTTACAATAGTGCTTCTCAAACCGCTCCTGGAATACCACCTCTCCTCTATGTTTTATATCTCTCCCTGCCCTTTCGGGGGTTGATAATGAGCCAGGACCAGTGGTACTCTGGGAGAGGTTTGAGAAGCACTGGCTAACAAAATGACAGGAGAAATTTCTTAAAGCCAGTACCACTGAAATACCAGTGAGTAGATTAAAACCATATTTGAGAGGAATTGGTTGCAGGATTGGATTCCTGCATGGAGAAGAACAGTGTTTCATGACTTCTCAAAGCTCAAAAAAAGGGTCAGTCGCAAGATTTAATCATTTCAATTGGTTTTATGAGCTATTAGAAACCTTGCAGTATTTCACAAATGCTCCAAGACCAATTCAGTTTCACTTACCGTAGAGGGCATTTTTTGCAGGAGAATACACGAAAGCTAGAGTGTAGAGGTAGAAGTTGAGCAGGCCGTAGAATGACAGAAATTCCGCTGGTACTGCTGAATTAAGGCATACAGCTCAACTTGAATGAAAGCGAGAATAATAGCAACATGAGTACTTCATTAAAGTGCACCTTACCAAGCAAGCAAACCAAAAAAAAGAAGCAATGAAGGCAACAGACAACAAATCCATGGCACATTTTTAAAGTTATGACCTCAAAAACTATTTCCAATGGGTTCGCTGTCAGCAACACCCACGTTTTTTTTGGGGGGGGGAATTACCTCAAAATGTTCAATCTTGGAGTAGATAATGAACTGCTTCATTGGAACAGCAAAAACTTATCAATTAGTCACCATCTCAGCTATTCTGCTGGCGTATTTACTCATCATCTGTATATTTCTGAAATACAACCCCAATTCCTAAATAGTTGGGACGAAGTGTAAATTGTCAATAAAATCAAAATGCAATGACATTCAGATCACATGAGCCAATATGATATTTACAAAATAGGAACAGACAAGTCAAATTTTGAACCGGAGACATTTTACAGTTTTATCCACAAAATTGAGCTCATTTCAAATTTTCTGGCTGCAACAGGTCTCAAAAAAGTTGGGACAAAGGGATAAAAGGGTTGAAAAAGCAAATAATATATAAGAGAATCAGCTGAAATTTTTTGTAACATTTAGCAAGTAATTCAGTTAACTGGCATCAGGTGTGAAACATGACTGGCTATAAAAGGGATGTCTTAGAGAGGCTGAGTCTCTCAGAAGTAAAGATGACCTGAGCCTCTCCGTGAAGGTTCGCGAAAAAAAAATGTGGAATACTTTAAAAAACAATGTTCCTTGACGTCAAATTGCAAATGCTTTGAACGTCTCATCATCAACAGTGCATAACATCATCAGAAGATTCAGAGAAACTGGAAAAATCTCTGTGTAAGGGAAAAATCTGTGTGTAAGGGACACACAGAAGACCTTTACTGGATTCCTGTGATCTTCGGGCCCCCAGACGCCACTGCATCACTCACCGGCATAATTCTGTCATAGACATCAAGTATTCCTGGGCCCATTTAGTAAAGAAACCACTGTCGGTAAACACAGTCTGCCGTGCCATCCACGAATGCCACCCAAAACTCTTATCATGCAAAAAGGAAGCCATTGTTGTGCATAATCCAGAAGCGCTGCCATGTTCTGTGGGCCAAGGCTCATTTAAAATGGACTGTAGCAAAGTAGCAAAGTGTCCTGTGGTCAGACGAGTCCAAATTTGACATTCTTGTTGGAAATCATGGGCGTTGTGTCCTCCGGGCTAAAGAGGAGAAAGACCACCCCTCCTGTTATTAGCGTTCAGTTCAAAAGCCAGTATGTCTGATGGTATGGGAATGCATTAGTGCATATGGTGTTGGCACTTGCATGTTCCCTCCAGAAGACATCCATTCAAAGGAAGGCCTTGTGTATTTCAGCAGGACATTGCAAAACCTCATACTGCAGCTATTACAACAGCATGGCTTCATAGTAGAAGAGTCCGTGTGCTGAACTGACCTGCCTGCAGTCCTGATCTTTCACCGATTGAGAACATTTGGCGAATAATTAAATCTGTCAAAGGAGACCCAAAACTGTCCAGCAGCTGGAAGCCAGTATGAAACAAGAGTGGGATCATATTCCAATGGCTAAACTCAAGGAACTTGTCTCCTCAATGCCTAGACACCTCCACTCTCTGTTAAAAATGGTGGCAAAGCCACTGCGCCCACTTGGCCAAACGTAGCCAAAATGGAACGCTCCCTACTGGGCAAAGTATTGGTACTATTGGGCTCAAAATCAAACTTGGTCTAGACCTTATGATGCAAAATACACATATGAAATATGAAAAGGATCGGTGAAAAATTGAAGATTTTAGATCTAGATCGCAGACAAGCCAAAAGTTTACGCACAGATGCACGACAGACCACCACTAAAGACCCCAAGAATAGCATTAGCCCCTTGGGCCTTTTGGCCAAGCGGGCAAAAAATTTGAGCATCTTACACTGCCCGGCCAAAAAAAAAGTCACCATTTGGAAATTAACGAACAAATTCTATAATTGGATCATTATTGTGGTTATTAATATGTTTCAGCTGGCAAGAATCATTTTACCCTGACTGATGAAGCGCGTCGCTACTCATTTCTTAAAAAATCATGTTGGAAGACACATCCCCTGATGGTGGAAAAGATGTTACAATATTTCAGAACGGGCAAATTATTGGCCTGTATTTAGCAAAGAAAACCATGAATGACAAAAACAAGTATGAGGAATCATTTTCACAAACAAATTTGCCACCACAAAATCCTGACCTTAAACACATTAAAAGTTATTGGGATGTGCTCAAGAAAGACCACAGTGGTTCAACCATTATGTCGAGAAGACAAGATCTCGGCCAAAGATTATGGCATTTCTGATCTAAAATAAATGTTCTGGCATTGCATATAGATGTTAAAACAATGACAAGAAGAATATGCACTGCTATATCAAAGCTACAGGGGTTCCAACTAAATATTTCAGTGTAAGACTTTTTTTTTTGGCCGGGCAGTGTAGCTCGTAGAATAAGGGAGCTACAGCTGCTTGAATTTTTTGCAGAAAAAGCTGCCTGGTGGCCAAACCATGAATCGCAGCATGACCAAAATCGAACTTGCTAGAGATCATGGGCCCATATACATGCATATGAAACAGAAAAAGGATCCATTGAGAACTGAGGGCACTATGGCGCTGAAACGAAATTGGCACATTTCATGACCTTTGACCTATATACCCTTTAAAATTAGGTCAAAAACCCATTATATATTATGACGATCCCTTGGTAGAAAAAGTTACAGTAAAAATTTGAGCATCTTAGCTCGTAGAATAAGGGAGCTTGAGCTGTTTGAAGTTTTGCAGAAAAAGCCATCTTGTGGCCAAACCAAGAATCATAGCACGCCCAAAATCCAACTGGGGCTTGATCTTGGTTCCATATACATGCATATAAAATAAGAAAAGGATCTGTGGAAAATTGAAAGCTGTATTGCGCTGAAATGACAATTGTGGACGCACACACACACGCACGCCAGACCACCACTAATGACCCTGAGCATAGCATAAGCCTGATTGGGCCTGTCGGCCAAGCAGGTTAAAAAAAAAAAAAAAAAAAAAAAAGAGGTGATGCAAGACCATGGTAAACAGGCCCCTGTCCCAACTTTTTTGAGACCTGTAGCAGTCATAAAATTTTAAATGAGCTCATTTTGTGGATAAAATAGTAAAATTTCTCAGTTTCAACATTTGCAATATTATCTCTGTTCTACTGTGAATAAAATACTGGCTGGTGTGATTTGAAAGTCATTGAGTTTTGATTTTATTCGTAATTTACACCTTTCCCCCCCAACTATTTCAGATTTGGGTTGTACATTCTAGAAACAAACAGTTTAATTTTTTTGCTCAAACAAGGAATCACAGTTCAGCATTTTTCCTTAATACCCAGAACCCCTTCCCTCCCAAGACCCGCTTCAGTAGGTCCTAAGAAAAGCTAGAACTCCAAGTGCACTTCGAAAACAATAGAGCCCTATACGTTGATATACAGTGAATGCTAAATTACTGCACATTTTTATTACTCATATTTTTTGAGCTGAATCCATCAGCAATCACAATCAACAGACCATTACTTTCAGGAAATTTCTAAAATTTCGTAAGACTGAATTTGAAGCATAAAAAAAGAAAAAAAATCTTGACTGTTTATGTGGCATGGTGAAATTTTCAATAAAAAAAACATTTTGATTGACAGTACTTAATGTTTCCATGGTTACCAACCAGTTGGGCAAGTGACCCATATTTTGCAATCTTAACTCGTGTGTGTGTGTGTGTGTGTGGGTGTATATACATCCACACACACACAGCGCTGGTTAAGATGTGTTAAAAGCCCTAAAATAAATTAAATTTTTATTGCAGAAGCATACTCTCACACTGAAAATTGTAAAAAAAATGTAACCTTCAACTCAAGTGAATTTTAAAGGGAAAGAAATCCCTGACTAAGAAATAATTATCTTTCATAAAATCAGCTGTTCCACAATTATTGGCACCCCTAACAATTCCTAGGAAATAAATGAAATTGAAGTATTTTTGTCATTTCTACAGTTTATAAATTTGATCAGAGTATCTAGGAACATTTAATTAGTAATTCATCACTTCCTGTTTCCCTGGGGTATAAATATGATGTGACACAGAGGCCATTTCTGTTATCCACTCTTCAACATGGGAAAGACAAAGGAACACACCATTCAAGTAAGGCAGATGTGTGTCGACCTTCACAAGTCAGGCAATGGCTACAAGAAAATAGCCACTCGCCTGCACCTGCCCATATCTACTGTCAGAGGAATCATTAAGATGTTTAGAACAACTGGAACAGTGGTAAACAAGCCTGGAGGAGGACGCAAGGTTATTTTGTGGATGGATGGTAAGAGAAATAAAAAGTTCTCCAAAATTCACTGTTTAAGAATTGCAACAAATGGTAGCATCTAGGGGTCACAAAGTCTCCAAAACAACCATCAGGTACTATCTACATGCCAACAAGCTTTTGGGAGGCATGCACGGAAAAAACCTTTTCTCACTCACAATCATAAACGGAAATGTCTGGAGTTTGCTAAGCAGTACTGGGACTTCAACTGGGATCGTGTGCTTTGGTCAGATGAGAACAAGATAGAGCTTTTTGGCAACAAACACTCTAAGTGGGTCTGGCGGAACACAAAAGATGAGTATGCAAAAAAGCACTTCATGCCCAGTGTGAAGTATGGGGGAGGATCGGTGATGCTGTGGGCCTGTTTCTCTTCCAGAGGCCCTGGGAACCTTGTTAGGGTGCATGGCATCATGAACGCTTTGAAATACCAGGACATTTTAAATCAAAATCTGGTGGCCTCTGCCCAAAAGCTGAAGATGGGTCGTCCCTGGGTCTTTCAGCATGATAATGACCCTAAACATGTGGCCAAATCTACACAGAAATGGTTCACCAGACACAAAATCAAGCTCCTCCCATGGCCATCTCAGTCCCCAGACCTCAACCCCATTGAAAACCTGTAGAATGAGCTGAAGAGGAGAGTGCAGAGGAGAGGACCCAGGTCACTGGATGATTAGAAAGATTGTGCAAAGAGGAATGGTTGAAGATCCCTCTTTCTATATTCTCCCATCTTGTGAAACATAACAGGAGAAGATTAGGTGCCGTTTTGTTGGCAAAGGGGAGTTGTACAAAGTATTAACATCAGGGGTGCGAATAATTGTGGCAAACATGATTTGATGGAAAAGAATTATATCTTAATGAGGGATTTTTTTCCCCACTGAATAAATGCACTTGAATTAAAGGTTGGGGTTTCCTCCTTTTTTTCATTGTGGTCCTATATTATTTAGGAAAAAAAACTGAATTTATTAAAAGCTAAAGAACACATCTTAACCAGGGGTGCCAATAATTATTGAGGGCGCTGTGTATATATATATGCGCTACTTGCATCAGACTACTTTAAAGCACGTCCAGAAGTGTTTCGCTCGCTAAAAGCACGCTTCCCATAAATTTACGATTTTAATGCACAAATGCAAAATCACTTAATTCAGCTGTAGCCCCTTTTCCCCCAAAAGGATATAATTCTGGTAATGAGTAGACAGCTCTGCCACGAAGTTGTCTTGCAGAACATTGGCTCCAAACCTCAGATAGAGTATAACCATACTGGAGGAAAAATGAAAACAGATAATGAAAAGAGCTAAGGGACAGACAACAACAACAACTAGAATATAAAAGAATCCATCAGAGAACTTGCTGAAAGTTTACAGTTGAGAGCAGTTGGGAGGGCAATTGTGGCCCCGGATGGCCAGTGTGTATGCAAATATTCGTTTCCACTGATAACCCAAGCCAAATGACCGAAGATCAAGATGTACTTTATTGAACCCCATGGGGTAATTTGTCCTCTGCATTTAACCCATAGTTAGGAGCAGTGGGCAGCGCCTGCAGACTAACTTGAGTTTTAAAGCCTTGGTCAGAGGTACTGGTAGGAGTGTTCCTGTAATGCATGTTTTTCGAGCCGGGGGAAACCAGGGTACCTGGAGAAAACCCATATGAACATGGGGAGAACATGCAAACTCCAGAAAGGCCCCAGGCTGGATTCGAACCCATGACATTCTTGCTGTGGGGCGACAGTGTAACTTGGGCTACTGAAATCCCACTTGATAAATTCTGGGTAATAGATAGGACAGAGCGCAAAACCCCCCGCCCAAAATACCAATACAAAAATATCCCAATCACACTTCAGGAAACACAGATTTTTACACAGACTACATGTGCTCTCAGCTGCTTAAATGAACGCAATGGAGTACCTTTTAATCGCAAAACTTACCTGATTATTAGCACAACAAAGGTCAGGGCAGTCAAGAACTTTAATCGTAGATCTGGCAAAAAAAAAAAAAAAAACAAGATGAAAGACAAGCCTGAACATACTGACCCTGTGCTTCCAATACATAGACATCATGTGAATTTTTCATGGAAATTAAACAACGAAGTATTATGAAAAAACTGGAGAATATTAATGTAAAAAAAATGTGTAACCCACCCAAATCTGGACAATGAACTGAAATAAAAAGAGCGATTCTGGATTTTACGCCGCTAACTCAGTAAAACTGGTTTATCACTCAAACCACAGGCCAGTTAAAGAAGTTGGAACTTGTACCTGAGTAAGGCATGTTTTTCAGCTCAGAGCAGGCTCTGACAATCAGGAATATTAAATACAAGATATAGATGCATGCCACCACAAGAAAGAACATCTTCATTCCCTGTAATGAGAAAAGAACACAAGTCAGCATTCTTTATGGATATACGGCTAAGCACTGACCTATACAAGCATGTAATTTACGCATATATAATCACATGGAAGCAGATTGAATAAATATAATTGAGAAAACTGATGAGGATTAAAATGTTTATTCACAACAAACTACCTGCTCCACACCGCACTCAATTTGTCAGGCAAATAGTGCACATTCTCTTAGAAACAATTAAGGGTGTAACGATTCTGAACCACGGTTTTTTTAAGGCGTAGTAACACCACCTGCTAACATGGGGCCAACATCCGAGCTCTCCCTTTTCCTTTATTAACCCCCGTGTGGTCCTGAACAAAGTGCCAAACGTCAAAGGGCATGGGAAATGCTTCCGGAAAAAACTTGACTGGCATCAGTATTTTTCGGCTACCTGCTGAAAGGAGCCAAGCAAATGAAAACAGGATCGTCTCCAATTAAACAATCAGGCAACTCTTAGAAAAGTATACCTGTTCCCGTTTACTTTGTTTGATTAGCAATCAAATGGTGGATTAGTTTACTCTTTCAGTTGAAGGAGTAGAGCTGCTTATTAAGACAACACAAACGGCACAGATTTGCATGAACACGATTGCCATTGCCACGCCATTTCGTGCGACTGTAATGGTTCATATATAACATTCGCGTTTCATACGCTTTTCAGAATGTTTTCCACCTTGTGTATTTTTTAGACACTTAAAATCCAGGGCGATCTTATGACAAATATGTTTTAAATTAATCTTGAATAATGTCCTAAAATGCTACAATGAGAGATGTAATTCAGAGGAGGATTTTTTTTCAAATTATTTGAATTATTGGTATTCTGTCAATCTAACACTGTAGCCCAGTGAGGTTTGTCTGCTTTTCACCATCACATCTTGATCGCTATAGGCTACTGAAACTTCTCGATTGTTATTTAGGCCAAGTACACGGGAGCAGATTGAGGGAAGGGCGGAGCACCTGCAATTAGCGAAATCTAAACTCAAGCTTCTTCTCAAAGTCTTTTTAAATCGTTTAAGCCGCTTCAGGTGTGTATGTTTCAAGAAATTACGCGCGACTGCCTACACAACCCATGACTGAAAGTGGTCTCATCACACTTTAAAAAATCCTTGTTCAACATCTCCACATCTCAACTCAGCATTTCATCCCTCATTGTAGTATTTTTAGGAGATCTATAATGATATAATAAAAATAAAGAGATTTATTTTTAGATCACCCTAAATTTCAAGTGTCTAAAAAACACACAAGGTGGAAAACATTCTGTAAAGCGGCTGAAACATGAATGTGATATTAAATTATCACAATCACACAAAATGGCCAAATACGCGGTCTGCGCTCTACTATGGCCATTTAAATTTCAGAATTCGGCAATCAAACATGCTGTCTTAATAAACAGTTCTACTCAGCCAGCGAAGTAAATAAGCAAATCCCCGGTTTGACTGCTAATTGAGCAAAGGACAGCGAAGTAACCTAATTGGTTAAAAGGAGACGATTCTGTAGTCCTTTACTTGGCTCCGTGCAGCATGTCGCTGAAAAATACTAATTTCGTCAAGTTTTTTTTTTTTCCCGGAAGCATTTCTCATCCCCTTTGATGTTTGGCACTTTCGTTCAAGACTGCGTTGTTAATAATTTATCATTATTATTAACCCTGAAGTTCATCAGAAAATCAGTAAAATATACATCACCATAAAGACCAAAGAGCCAAAATATTACCACTGAAAGTTGAGGCAAGTATTTTTGCTTATCTCCAAAAGACATTGCATGTCCAGTTCTAGGATATATAAGTCAGTAAGCGAGCAGGAAATCGGTGCTTGTGCACAACTTGCTGGATGCGGGAGACATTGGCAGGCGTATAGACCTGAGTGACCCTGCCAAGAGCCAAATCAATGTTTGCGCTGGGGCACCTCCCAAATGGCAATGTCTGTGGGGTACTTGCGTTGATTCAAAGACACAAACTACAAATAGGCAACTGGATGTTGGGCGCTCAAACATCAGAAACACACAGGGGCAAAAAAGGCCATCCTGTCAGATCAAAACTGAGAGAAGGGCCACAGTACCAAAAGTTGTAATAAATTTTGACGATAGTTACTGGAGGAGTCCATCCCGACAAAAAGTGCACTATACCTTGCTGCATGTAGGGCTGTATAGCCCGTGCTAACCTGTGTCAATCATTGAAAGTGTCAACAATGGCCATGCGAGCATTAGAACTGGACCCTGGATCAATGGAGGAAGGTTGCCTGGTCCAACAGAGTGTATTATCATGTAGGCAGCTGGGTACTTGTGCTCCATTTACCTAGGAAAGAAATGGCATCTGGATGCAATGTGGGAGGAGGACAAGCTGATGGAAGAAGTGTGATGCTCTAGACAATGTTCTGCTGGGAAACTCCAGGCCCAGACATTCATGTGGATGACAATTTGACACGTGCCACCAAACTAAACATTTTCACGAAGCAAGTAAGCCTCTTCCTGGCAACGGTCTCCCCCGACGATAGCAGCCTCTTTCAGCATGATTATGTGGCCTGCCACATTGCACAAATGATCTATGGTAGTTCCACCTTACAGACTTACAGTGACTTAAAGGATATGCTGCAAACACCTTGGCACAAAATACCATAGGACACCTTCAGAGGTCTTTTAGACTCCATTCTTCAGCGGGTCAGAACAATTTTGGTGGCACATTTAGGACCAACAGCATATTGGGTCATTCCGGCTCAAATCAACCAGTAGCTCCCAGATCACCCCTTCAGATTCTTCCGAAAAAATTCACAGGTGCTTCTTTACCTCGACCTCTGCCTCTTGGTGCAACTTCAAGAAAAAATATCTCTAAGTGCTTTCCATGTACAGCTTTGAAATCAAATGTTTTGGGCTAACTTTTCCTGTAGATTATGAAAATGCTGTCAGATTTGCTGGAGCTTGAACCCTTTTGTACTCACAAGGCTCTAAAAATGGCCGAAAATCAAAAATGTTAAAAATCACAGCCTCCTTTGAGCTCGAATAACTCAAAGGGTATGTTAGACAACCACATTTATCAATACATTGCTAGAGCCAGAACAATTTTTATAATTTTGGTTGAGCTTTTCGAAAAATTGCTTATTTTCACATCCTGATTTGGGCATGTGGCCAGTCATGTAACAATACCATATTTTTACCATGAATTCCTATAAAACTAAAGGTGATATGATGAAAATATGATGGCGTTACCAGCCTTCCTTCATAAGTTAATATTTTTCTTGTGTATATGAATTATGAGCATTCTATTTGTTATATGTTAATCATACAGAGAGAAGCACCTGCATAATTTGTAATGAAATGGTCCAGGTAATAATCAGGCACAATGTTATTTATTTGAGAATTTTCATCATTTCCATGGCTTTCAGTGTTTCAGTTGTCAAGGGTGGAATATAGGAGTTAAATTCTTTTTTTCCATTAAAAAGAATATATTAAAGAGGACCTAACATGCTGATCCTTCTTTTAATACATATTAGCAATGTTATAATATTGGTTGTCCATGCTCAACCTCTGAAAAGTTTCTAAACATAAGATAAGATAATATACAGGGATTTCGCTGTAATGCAAGAATGTGATTTTGTGAGCGTGATTTCCTCTCTGAACAGCTCCTCCCGAGATCTTCACGAGATCTGGGCAAAACCTGATGTCAGGTTGTGCCGTCCGATTAGTACAGACCAAGCCAGAGCCTACCACTGCGCTGGACCTGCCCCCACCAGAAACTACTCTAGCGGGCACTAACAACGGCAGATCATACTATGCCTTAGTAGAATCTACACTTTTTGAAATACAAAAGAAGAACCGCATATCGTTTGAGGTGCAATTTTGTCAGTATCTCACGCAAAGCTACTTGTCCGTTTACTTTTGGACGTGAAAAACAAATATTTCTCTTCCAAAAGACGATGACACCAGAAATCAGTGGGTAGCTTTTTTTGTTTGCTGGCAGCAAACGGCCACGGCCAAAGGGAACGTTAGCCGTTTGTGCTCAGCATTTCACCCAAGACAGCTTTGTCAATAAAGGATAATTCAACACAGGATAAGCGTTTCAGGGTCTTCTCAAACCTGAAGCAGTTGCATTGATCAAGCGCTCGGAGCCACAAGCTGCAAGTAACCATATAACAGCAAATAATGTAAGAGAAGCTAACGTGTTGCGGGTGGCTAGCAGGACCGCTAACGATATTTAGCACTAACAAATGGCCTCAAACGCAGGCTTTGTGAAATATCTGAAGATAAAGTCTGTATCGGTCGCGACTGTCCGTGACTCACAGATACAGAAGCTGTAAGTTGCTTTTACTGCATAAGCCAACCTGACGTGATAGCCAGTTGATTGTGGCTGAAGCACAGCGGCTAACGTAGCCAAGTTACTGTTGATAATGTTTGTGTCCTAAATATGCAAGAGTGATATCCGGGGAAATTCTACAGAAGGTGTGTGAACATAAACCTCATTTGAAGCTAACTTTAATACTTGCTTGCAATTTGGATGCTTGGTACAACTGTAACAGAACAGTAACAGAACTTGCGTGTTGTGCTAATTAAAAATGCTCCTGGTTAACTTATATGCAGTAATTCTGATCAGTATGCTTGTGTTATTTTGGTAAGCATCAATGTGGCAGTTTCATCATAACGTTGCCCGATTGCAGCCACAACAGTAGAAGCTAAATGGAGAGGTGCTGTATGTGTCTGCCGAGTTGGGCTGCAGTTAGACCAGATGTAGATTTTGCACAGCTTTGGGTGCGTTTTTGGGTGCTTATGAAACAATCGCTTTACTTATCCATGAGCGGGGTTAGCCGGATACATCTCCAATGTCTGGGCAAGTTCTCTGACACTACCGGTGAAAGCAATATGCAGCCACAACAGTTAGTGATCGCTTCACTTATCCATGACCGGATTCAGCCGAATACTTCACAAATGTCTGAGCAAGCTCTCTGGTGCTACCATGAAAGCAATGCAAAACGCAGAAGCTCTACCGGTTTTCAAGTGATTTCTCTGCACTACATTGACATAATTTCATCCTCCTTAAGAAATTGTTGTGGCTAATAAAAAGCTGAAAAAGGTGGCAATTAAATAGGTAATACTTTCCTGTGGAAGTGATCAATTCGCTAGCTCCACATAAGCAACTTGTCCGCGCTAACGGAACTTACCGTCTGCAAAACCTGTATTATGTTCATAACATAACCGAGCTCTCTCTAGCTGTCGCGTACTATCCATAAAGCCGTTTTCACATCAGACAAGAAACAAATTTTTCGCAGGACAGATTAGCCTACATACAAAGTCAATGCAAAGACGCGAATACACTTTATGGGCACGTCAAGCCTCTTTCACACCAGACGCGAAACAAATTTTTCGCGCGACAGATTAGCTATATTCAAAGTCAATGCAAAGACGTGAATACAGACCTTATGGGCGCGTTAAGCAGCTTTCACACCGAACGCGTAACAAATTTTTTGTGCGTCAGATTGCATTCAAAGTCATGACCGCTTATCAGCTACTGCATGTTAGTTTGCATGCTTTGCAATTATGATCAGTATGCTTGTGTTACTTCAGTAAGCATCAATGTGACAGTTTCATCATAACGTTGCCTGACTGTAGCCACAACAGTTGAAGCTTAACGGAGAGGTGCTGTATGTGTCTGCCGAGTTGGGCTGCAGTTAGACCAGACGTAGATTTTGCAGAGCTTGGGGTGCGTTTTTGGGTGCTTATGAAACGATCGCTTTACTTATCCATGAGCGGGGTTAGCCTAATACATGTCCAATGTCTGGGCAAGCTCTCTGACACTACCAGTGAAAGCAATATGGAAGCGCACAGGCTATAACGTGTTCAGTATAACAAATGATTTCTCTGCATTGCCTTCGATTGAATATTAAATTCGTTCATGAAATAGTGATCAATTCGCCAGCTCCGCATAAGCAACGGTTCACGCTTACGGAACGTACGGTCTGTAAAACCTGTATTATGTTCATGACATAAACGGAGCTCTGTCTAGCTCAGGCACGCTATCCATAATGTGCCCAATTTCTGCAAGGAAAAGCTGGTCAGTCCGAACTAAAAAGTAAACCATTACCACGGGCAGTTTCCGAAAAGGCCGTTTAGCTTGGAGCTTTTGCCCCTTCGTCATATACCAGCACGGAAGCTGTTTGTTTCTCCATGCTAACAACACACCACAGCTATGCACACGAACCAGCAGGTCCTAATACACAGCGAAGCAGTCCATAAGCTGTTGGTCCACTTTCAGCTGCTCCTTACTGTCTATCTTTCCCTCTAAACTCAGATCCACTGGATTTTTATGGTCCCCAGTCTACACTTGGGCATGTCGACCCGTTCTACAAATGTGTCTATATGGGGTGGATTCTAGCTTTTCCTGCATCCTAGCTAAGAAGTAGAAAAACCGCTGTACTCACCAACTGTTGCTGTAGCAAACTGTAGCCGATAGCAAACTCGTGCTTGAGCTGCCAGACATTCGCACTGCGTCCTCCACTTACGCTGTTGTGTTTATTAGAACAAGTTAATTTCTTTATATCTATACACATCTACTGCGTTAGATTGCAGAAGACGCATCAGTTTCACTCAGGAGCCGGACCACGAAAACTGCGTTGTGCTGCCTCGTCCCGCCTAGATCCGCCCTCCGCAGAGCTGGCCAGTCAGAAGAAAGCGGGCACACAGGGAGTAGGGGCCATAGCGGAAGAGCCATCCCAATGAGGCGTTTCAGGCAGCGACTACTATGGACCACAAATGGGGTTTTTTGAGGATGGCAGTATGAGCGGAATAAACACCCTTTTTTCACTTTGCGCGATCAGGAGTACACTAGGAGTCAAAGACCAAAATATAAACTTGGAAAAAAAGCATATTAGGTCACCTTCAAGCATTTTGTATGATTCTTAAAGTAATCGTTCATGCTGTGCAGTTTTATTGTTAGAATGCTGCAAGTACATGTCTTACTTGCTCCAATATGGTTTGATGCAACAAAGTAGTAAAGCAAAATACTGATGTGTATTGATTGAATGCTATGGTTTTGCTTATTTGTAGAATAACTGTAATATAACTGCTTTGTTTGTGACATTTAATAAATGTACTTAACTGGTAAAATATTGTCAGTTATACATTGTTTGCAGTCATCATATGAATGAAAATTTGTGTCCGGATGTAGAAAAGGCTCTTCTGATGTAGTATCTTAAAAAGGAATAATTTCATTCTTAATTTTACATCCATCGAATGTTTAAAATGACATGAAATAAAAAATTCATAACTTAAGAAGCAAGGCTGGTAACATCATCATATTTTCATCATATCTTCTTTAGTTATATAGGAATTCATGATAAAATGATGGTATTGTTATATAACTGGCCACATGCCCAAATAAGGATGTGAAAATAAGCAATTTTTAGAAAATTTCAAACTCAACCAAAATAAAAAAAAATGTTCTGGTTCTATGTGGTTGTCCTCTAGATGTGGCCCAAAATGTCAAAAATAACAGCAGAAAAAAATTCATTGCTTCATCTAGCATACCCTTTGAGTTAATAGAGCTCAAAAGAGGCAGTGATTTTTAAAGTTTTTGATTTTCGGCCATTTTTAAAGCCTTATGATAACAAAAGGGTACAAGCTACAGCAAATCTGACAACATTTTCATAATTTACAGAAAAAGTTAGCTCTAGACACTTGATTTCAAAGCTGTACATTGGAAACACTTGGAGATATTCTTGCTTGAAGTTACACCGAGAGGCAAGTTTGGTAAAATGGAAAAAAATCAATGAAAATTTCCAGGGGCTGTAGATTCAAAACTATTTGATATAAAGTGCTAATATTTTGGGTTCCTGCATAAATATGGTAGAGGAGCATTTGCAATTTTTTTCAGAAGAATCTGAGAGGGTGACCTGGGAAATTTCTCAGAAATTGGTTGATTTGAGCTGGAATGACCCTATTAGACACAAGTGATCATAATATATTGGCTCATTGGCAAACATAATCTTACCACTGTTATGCCACGTACTGCCATTATAACAAATTAAAGTAACCAATTACTCGCAGTAAAACATTTTAAATGCAAGAGTAAGCAGCAACTGTACCTGAAAATTTTGTATATCGACTTTGGACCGGTATGTAGGATCATGAAGCTCATTCACCCTATGGAGAAAAAGATCATTCAAATTAACTTGATCTGCAGAGACGGTAAATGCTTCACTTTTTTTAAGAACAGGTTGCAAGATTTTTCACTGAGAGGACACTCCAATAAAGCTGTAAATCAGGGGTAGGCATTTCTTTCGGTCATTGAATTCCATAATAACCCTTCATTCAATTTCAGCAAGCGTCAGGGAGATAACTAAACTTCTGCATTTCCTCTTGACTCTGATTTCAGGCTTTAGAACAGAAGCTCAATGAACCTGAAATTCAACTGGTCTGCCACCCTGGCAAGCCCATTCTGGAGCTGGGTGCAAGGCTGAAATGAAATACAAGCCTAGTTCATGTCCTAATGATGTAGTTTGCAAAGTTCCATCAAATTTAATCAATATTTGTGACCACTAGAGGTTACAGGTCGTTCAAATTGGTACATAGGTGACAAAATGTCAAAGGTCACATCATTGCCAATTCTGAGAAACTGACGAAACCCATCATTCACATGTTGAGACATGTTGTATACTACTTGCATATCAAGCTTCAGCTCTGTATCGGAAAGGTATAAAATCGACAACTTCACTTTTTCCAATATGACCACCCTGCCATGCCCACTTTTATGTGCAAAATATCTTGCCTACAAAGTTTTGACCAGTATTTGTGACTGCTGGAGATTATGGGTCAGACTGTTTATGAAGGGCAGAAAATGACAGACAACTGAGTTTACAACATATTAACACCTTCAAAATTAAGGATGTACATACACACTGAACAAAAATATAAACACACACTTCCTCATGAGAGAAATCTGACCATGTACGGAAAGTCACTGTTCTTTCATCGGTATTGACAAATATTATGACCAAACTGCAGTACATTTAAATCACTGATTGAAACAGGGAAACAAGAATCTCAGCAGTGTAGATGATGAAGCGGATAGGCTCTACTGTCCTAACTGGACAAATCAATATCGAGCATCTTGGCCATTTACACTACCAAATGGACGATGATGACCAAGTGGACATCTGGATGCTCCATTGGGGATTAATCCACGGAATAAGGTCAGTGCATACACGGGCCACGTGGGGTCTGGCGTTGTCATGTTGAAATTATAGCATTGTTTTGACAGATGAATGGGAGGACTATAGGCGGCAGTATCTCATGGCAATATTACGCAAAATTGAAGTAACCATTAATGAAAAGCAGTTGGGAGTGACCCCATGGGTTATGCTGTCCATACAAGCACTCCTCCACCACTGTATGCCACGCTAGCGCTAGCACAATTTTCCAATATGTGGCTCCAGACACGCTGCTGTCTGTCCGCTGTGTGAAGCTGGAAATGTGACTTGTCTGTAAAGGGAACACCCTTCCTTTGTGCCATCGGACACATCTGTTCAACCAGTCATGCCAATTTCTTTGTCGATGAGGGGTGAGGTCCAATCCTTTGAGGACAACGCATGCGGAGATGGAGTTCAAGAAGGTTTCTCACCACGCGGGCAAAAAAGCTGGAGACCAACTGTCATCTGTAGTGACAGTTGCTGGTTTAAAACAGTCACCGAGATAGTGGGTCCAGATATGGTGGTCGTCAAACATAGTTACTGAGCATTTAGGCATTTTGCTGTTGTGCATAATTCTTCAAAACAGTGTCTTTGGCAACTTATTGCTGAAACATGGACAATAAGAGCCCTTGTGACAGCCCTAAGAGACATTACTGCATTGAAAATTCCAATGGCACTCTTCCCAACGTGAAGACATTTTGAAAAAATGGCTGAACTGGGGCTTTTGAGGTGACCTTCCATAGAAGCCCACAATTTTGCGATGAAAACAGGTTGGTATTTCAAATAGAATTGCTGCTATCCAACAACATCGGGATTTCAATCATGATTGAGATGGTTGAAAAATTGAATGACTAGTAACAATGGCTTAGACTTCTGCGGCTAATTTAAGTTCATGCTTACGCCATGGAAAAACTAAAAAATAGGAACAAGGGTCCTGTAGCTTACCGGCAAGCAAATCTTATAGTGATGTTACAAGTTATGAAAATTTTATGTGAAATTTGACATTTGAATCATTGAAGGTCAATGTGAGGGTTAATGAATAAAAGTACACATACATTTATAGGACCTCCTGGAATACTTTGTACAATCCTAAGCTCTGAAGCAGTTTTGGTGATATATGTAATTGAAAATTTAATATGTCAATTGTGAACTTTAAAGGTCACGGAGGGGCAAATTGAGGTCAGGAAATGGACTTCATATATGACTTCCAATAAGTCTCTCACACAAACCTAGGCTCCATCTGTGACCGTTTTGGGAATACAAGTCATAGTATTATGTAGTATTGACCTTCAAAGGTCACCAACAGTCAAGATGAATGTCACCAAATGAAAGTTTATGAGGGACAACCTTTAAGTCTGTAATACAAACATAGGCTCTTTCTGTGACCTTTTTGGTGATAGAAGTCATTGAATTGTCATTGGGTCAAGCTTGACCTTCGAAGGTCAATATGAAAGTCACCATATATAGGTTCATATATTACTTCCTATATGTCTCCGATACAAACCTACACTCAATCTGTTACAATTCTGCTGATATAAGTCATTGAAATTTCATTGTGAAGTTTGGCCACTTGAACCTCACTGAAAGTCAAGTTCTAGGTCGCCAAATGAAACTTACTACAGTTGTATGCAAACGTTTGGGCACCCCTGATCAAAATTCCTGTTACTGAGAAGCAAGTAGAAGATGAACTGATCTCTGTATGGCATGAAGTTAAAGATACAACATTTTTTTGGACATTTTAAGCAGTATGTTGTTTTGTGCGATTCTAGAGCAAAAAAAAAAAAAAAAAAAAAAAAAAGGAAATGAGCACCGTGCAAAGGTTTGGGCACCCCAAAAGGTTTGAGCTCTCAGGTAACTTTGACTATAGTCTCAGATCGTATTTGGCTTATTAGGGCTATGACTTGTTCACAATCCTTTTTAGGAAAGGCCACGTGAAGCAAATTTTGAAGTTCATAAATACCCAGGCTTCTCCAACTTTGGCCCAACAATCAGAAACCATAGGGTCCTCTATGCAGCTGTCTAGCTCTCTGAATATGAAAATAATTAATGCTCACAAAGCAGGAGAAGGCTATAAGACGATAGCAAACGTTTTTAGGTAGCAATTTCCTTAGTTCATAATATAATTAAGAAATGATGGTCAACAGAAATCGGAGGTCAACTTGAGGTCTGGAAAACCAATAAAACTTCCTAAGAAAACTGCTCATTGGATTACGAGAAAGGTAAATCAGAACACCCGTTTGACAACAAAAGACCTTCAGTAAGATTTAGCACATCATGGAGTCATGATGCACTGCCCCACGGTTCAGCGACACTTGCTCAAATATGACCTTCATGGAAGAGTCATGAGAAGGAAACCTTTCCTGCATCCAGACCATGAAATTCAGCATCAGAAGGTTGCTAAGGAACATCTGAACAAGACCGATGCATTCAGGAAACACGTCCTGTGAACGATGAAGTTAAAATAGATGTCTTTGGCTGCAATGAGCAGAGGTATGTTTGGAGAAAAAAGGATGCAGAATTTTATGGAAAGAATACCTCTCCAACTGTCAAGCACATGGTTGGATCAATCCTGCTTTGGGCGCGAGTTGCAGCCATAAGCACAGGGAACATGTACTGGTTAAAGGAAGAATGGATTCAATTAAATTTCAGGACATTCTGGAAGCAAACATCACACCATCTGTAAAAAAGCTGAAGATGAAAAAGGATGGCTTCCACAACAGGATAAGGATCCTAAACACACCTCAAAATCCACAAATGACTACCTCAAGAGGTACGAGTTGAAGCTTTCATCTTAGCCCTCAAGGTCTCCTATCTCAACATCATTGAAAATCTGTAGATGGACCTCAAAAGAGCAGTGCATGCAAGGCAGCCAAAGAATCTCACAGAACAAGAAGCCTTTGAAAAAGAATAATGGGCAAAATCCTCCAAACCAGAATTCAAAAACTCAGCTGGCACCAAAAAGTGTTTACAGCTGTGATACTTGCCAAAGGGAGTGTAACTTCGTACTGACTATGCAGGGTGCTAACACTTTTGCATCGGACCGTTTTTCCTTTTTTGACATTTTGAAACTGTAAAAGGATGGAAGTTAAAAAGTAATCATGCTTAAAATATAAAGGAAATGTGTCCTCTTTAACTTAATGCCTTTTGGAGACATCTTTTACTTGCTTAGCTATTCACAGTAACAGAAAATTTGATCTGGGGTGCCCAAACTTTTGCATATGACTGTACATGACTTACTATATGCCCACAAAAGAAACCTAAGCTCCATCTGCAATAGTTTTGGTGAAAGAAGTCACTAATTTCGCCATGTGAAGTTTGACCGTCAAAAGGTCACCAAAGGTCAAATTCAAGGCCACCATATCGAAGTTCATATGCCTTCTTATAAGTTTCCAAAACACATGTTCCAATCCTATTTTGCTTGACCTCAAATTTGACCTTTCAAGGTCATCTGAGGTCAACTTTAATACAGCCAAAATAAAGTTCATATATGACTTCTGAAATGTCGATAATACAAACTTAGGGCTCCAATTTCTTGGCGCAGCGCAGAGTGGTGCAGCGTGGCATAGCGTGGCGCAGCCCATGCAGTGGTAATTTCATCCAGCGCAGCCCGTGCAGCGGTAATTTCGTGCGGTGCAACACCGTGCGCAGTCACTTTGGCAATTTGGTAGACGGACGTGCGCCGAGATGGGTGTGGCAGCGTAGTAGGGGAAGGCGTCACATATTCAACAAGACACAGTGACAGTTTCGTAGAAAAAGTCTCTGCTGGAGTTGCGCAGAAAGCTCGCCAGCTCCAACTTGGTTTACTTTCTGTGCAGTGGTAATTTGGCTGACCGGCGCACAGTGCGCACAGTGCGCACACTCACCGAAACCTAACAGGCAGGCTTCCAGAATGTCAGGCACATTGCAATGCAATAAATAATTACAGGAAGCACCATTTAATGTAACTATCTGAATAAGGACATAAATTGTAGTATCTATATCGATTGTCCTGATGTCAGGTTAAAGGCAGTTGGCACGCATAATGGAAACTTGCCCTGGCTTAATCAACGCAGCTGAATCTGTGATGCAAACTAACGACTTCACATCTTTCTCAACCAAGCACAAACTGCCTAGAATGTTTGTGTTCTATGCTCAGTAAAGCCGCTTGCACAATGGACGCGAAAGAAATTTTTCACAAGACTGATTAGCTCAGTGTCCGAAAGTCATAAAAGTTCTAATTTTTCGAGTATTCCAGGAATTATTAGATGTGCAAACTAGGCCATGTTTGTGTTTAACCTTCACAAAATGCAAATTGATAGCTGTCAACTATTCTTGGTCTTTTTTGCCTATTCGTCAGTTTTCTTCCATTGAAGATAGACAACAGTCTTTATTCGGCCTTTCTTTTGAACATTAGTCAGATGGATCGAACAGATTCACGCTTTATTTCCACAGCAGAGAGAAAATAGTGCATGAGCAAATCAATTCCATGACCATTAACAGTGTGAATAAATTATCGCAAACACGATCAAGACTGTCAGACGCGAAATGCAAAATACTCCATGTCCGGCAGCCAGCAAAAAGTAAAAGTATTGATATGAGAACAGATTTATAACCAACTAAAGAATAAAAATATATCACCAACAAACGGAACATCCAAAAAAGATGACCCACAAATAAATAAATCGCAGTGTTCATTGGCTGTTCTGTTGTTAAAATGGTTCTTTTTATTCTTTATTTGCTCATCAATCTGTTCTAATCGAGCTCTTTTTTTTTTTTTTTTGGCTGTCAGACACGGAGGCATTGTACATTGTCCCGCGCCAATGTCGACTCACTTTATTGAGCAGTGCTTAAACAGAAATATTGATTGAAATTCTTGGTACTCATCTTGAAGAATGGAGCCCTCTTATCAAAACATTCACATTTAATATCTAAAAGAGTCAGTAGATTTGAAGAAATGAAAAACAATAATTGACTGTCAGACTGGGAGTCATATTGAAAACATCCAACTCTTGGACACTGAGATAGCCTATATTAAAACCCTGTCAGACTTTCGGACAAGTAGACACTGCGTTCAATGCAATCTGTCGTGTGAAAAATTTGTTTCGCATCCAGTGTGCAAGCAGCTTAATACTAGGCCACTATTATTGTCACTTAGGTTTTATCATTTTTAGTGGGGGAAAGGAATACAGCCTGATTGCTATGATGTCGTACTGAGTTAAGATCACATATTGAATATAAATGTGTAAAGTATCTTGCATTGTTGTCCATGCATGTTAATCCCAAAATTTTAAGCAGCAACAGGGTGTGATAATAGGAACACGCTATCCATCGTTCCTCTTCCCAATGATGCAGGCAAAAGAAATAAATGAGCCACCGTCGTATTTCATTCCAGCTTCATAAGTTTGAATGATCTGACAGTTTTGTTTTGAAATTCCATTCAAGTTTGCGAATGGTAATAATTTGCGAATGCCCTAACTAGCCATCTAACTCATATTCGTAAGGCTTAATAAAGACGTAAGCGGTGCAGAAAACATACCTGAAGCAGCAAAGTAAAATGCAACATTAACGCATCATGCAGATATAGGACAGAGGATTCTACATTCCAACACATTAAAGGTGAGGAGAAGAGCTCATTTGATTGGTGAAGATTTGACTCGGCTGTATTATACCCAAACACGCCCTCTTTCCCACTTGTGCTGGAACAAGGGACAGAGGCAGGACAGAGTAGTACTTGCGCCAGGCTATGCCGGGCACGAAATTGCAACATACACCAGGACATACCCCGTTGGCGCGGCGCACCCCCCATTCACCACGCCTGTGCCGTGCCTGCGCCAGGTCGACGAATTTAGAGCCCTCAGTCTCCATCTACAACCTTTTTGCCTCCACAGGCCGTCTTGCACAATCTCTATAGGATCCGATTTTTAAGTACAGTGCCCCCACTAGACCCACTTCTGTTGATTCAATCAAAATGGCATTTGCACTGTACATTGACGGTACGAAGGAAAACCGATTGCCTGATTTAGAAAAAAAATTAATCACGTAGTTTTTTTTTTTTGAAGGTCATTTTTTTGGGAATTTTTCCCAAAAAATTTGATAGTTATACAGCGTAGAGAAACAGGAAGGTTGGGTAGAAGAATGGGGGAAGACATGCAGCAAATGACCTGAGCCGGATTCGAACCCAGGTCGCTGCGGGAAGGACACAGCCTTTATGGTACGCGCACTTGGACCGATGAGAAATAATTTTTTTAAAAATTTCTCAGTCCTATCTTTAACATTGTGGCCATAATTTCAAGGGCCCCTAAAACGGACATAAATGATTTGATCCCAAAAAAAAAAACCTGGAGATATGGTCAAGTAGTATTTTATGGACAAATTTACACAAAAATTCATTGCGCCTAAAAAAAAATGTTCCGGACGACGATGGACGTCACACCATGACAACGCACTCCAAAACCCGCCCAGTTCTAGAAGACTGGAGATTGAAACGACGTGAGTGGATATAGAACTACACTGCCGCTCAAAAGTTTGGGATCACTCACAAATTTCTTTGTTTTCCAAAGAAAAATACATTTTCATGCATTTCACAAACATTTTTTTCCATTTCACAAACGATGAAAATTAATCAGATTATTTTCAAAGAATGATCTACATTTTTGCATAGAGGCTTATTATCAGCAACTGTCAGTCCTCTGCATCAATCTCCTGGTATGGCTGCTAATCCAAGCATTTTATAAGGCTGATTGATTATTAGAAAACCCTTCTGCAAATGTGTTGCACAGCTGAAAATCATTGAACTAATAAGGAAGCGCAAAAGGGAGCATCGCATTCTTGAGGTTGGTTTAGTACCTGAAGCATCAGCAGCTGTTTGTTTACAGGCTCAAAATGGCCAGAAAGAAAGATTCAGAGACCCGTCAGTCTATTGTTGAGCTTAGAAAAGAAGGCTATTCAATGCGAGAAATTGAAAACTTAAAATCTCATACCATGCCGTCAACTACTCCCTTCAGACACCGGCACAAACTGGCACTAACAAGGACAGAAAAAAGGAGTGGGAGGCCCCGCTGCACAACTGCAAGAAGACAAATATCTGAGAGAGTGTTGTTTAAGACAAAGACCCCTCACAGGTTGTCAACTAGCAGCTGCGTTAAATAGTTCCCGTCAAACACCAGTTTCAGTATCAACAGTGAAGGTGGGTTTTTTTTTTTGATGAAGGCAAAGTTTGAAGTACATATTCATCATTTTCCATTAAAATCATAATTTCTAACTCAGACAATGTCAGCATGTCCTGTTCATTTGCTACATTTCCTATTCAGAACAATTTCATGTGTGTTTCAATGGAAAACAAGAAAATTTCCAAGAGATCCAAACTTCTGAGCGGCAGCGTATGTTAGCTAAACAGTTCGCAATCCTGTCCGGAATGCATCTTGATGTGCCGTGTTGCACTCTTGGAGCACAGTTAGTAACGCAACTGTAGCCGAGATTCACACTTGAAATTGGACCATTGACTATCTATAAATGGGACAAAGCCCCAAACGGAGTATCAAATTGGACTGGATAATGTTAGATTTCACATTTCTTTAATTTTCCCCACTGATCCAAAGTTGGTAGGGATATTTTTACTATGTCATACTATGTCAGGACATATTCAGATCATGCCCACCCAAATCTATGCCTATGATTTTCTGAATACAAGTACAAGACTATGCTTGATTAGATAATTTTTTTGCACTGTGTAACATCAGTCAGCAAGGCTGGCTCGCTGGCGGTTGCCTCCGCTTAAACCTATGGATCTTGCAAGTGTTGCATGCGAGCACAAAGTATGTACCCATGCTTATCTGGTGGGAGAAGCCTAGGACAGACAGGGGAGGGGCCAGATCTGCAGGAGGGGGCTTAATTTTCAACTTCTGGCATTTTCTTTTTTTTGCCCTTCACAGAAGACTGCATTCCCCAATAAGTTTTGTTTCACAGGGTAAAAGACATTTAAGTAAAACGTGAGACTTTGAACCCCCGTCAGCAGAAAGCCTATGCTATTCTCCCCACCTCACTTCTTAAATATTACTTATATACCATTTTCCAAGCTTATCAACCTCTTAATGAGGACTTAACATTGAGCCTACTTACGTCTGCCATATTCCCAGTGTTACAGCGGACAGCCATAGAAGGCCAACAATAACAAGCTTGGGCAGGTAAAACGTCAGGCATCTTCTCTCTCCCTAAAGCAAAAAAAAGTTAGTATTATTTCAGTAGAAACAAAACAATGCATTTGTTTAAATTTACCTTGTTGCTCAACAATAAAAAAGGCAAAAGAAAAATCAGTTGTTATTATGACAGTTAGTGGTAGCAGAAGTTACAACCCCAATTCCGAGATAGTTGGGACAAAGAGTAAATTGTGCTAAAAATCAAATTGCAAGGACTTTCAAATTACACCAGCAAATTCACCAAAATCACAAAGCAAATTCCTAAAAACTGAATTTGTATGGCAATAAAGTATTTTAAATTGAAACACCAACCAGTATTAGATTCACAATAGAACAGAGATGACAAAGCAAATGTTGAAACTGAGAAATTTTACAATTTTAACCACAAAATGAGCTTATTTAAAATTTGATGGCTGCTACAGGTCTCAAAAAACTTGGGACAGGGACCTGTTTACCATGGTGTAGCATCCGCTCTTCTTTTTAACACAGATTGTAGGCGTCTGGGCATTCAGGAGACAAGTTTCTTGAGTTTAGCCATTGGAATTTGATCCCATTCTTGTTTACTACATTCTTCCAGCTGCTGGAGAGTTTTGAGTCTCCTTTGACAGACATTTTGTTTAATTATGCGCCAAATGTTTTCAATTGGTGAAAGATCAGGACTACAGGCAGGCCAGTTCAGCACACGGACTCTTCTGCTACGAAGCTATGCTGTTGTAATAGCTGCAGTATGTGGTTTTGCATTGTCCTGCTGAAATACACAAGGCCTTCCCTGGAATAGATGTTATCTGGAGGGGAGCATATGTTGCTCTAAAACCTGTATATACCTTTCAGCATTCATGATGCTTTTTAAAACATGCAAGTGTCCCACACCATATGCACCAATGCATCCCCATACCATCAGAGATGCTGGCTTTTGAACTGAACGCCGATATCAGGAGGGGTGGTCTTTCTGCTCTTAGAATTGAACCATATGATTTGAACAATTATGATTTTGATATATGGGTTGTTGCTGACCTCTTAGCTGTGCTGTAGCACTGTTTGTTGGTGATCATTCTGCTTGAGTTGCGATGGAGAGAGGGGTGCAGGGATTGTAGCAGTTAAATTTTATACAGGTATACAGTTTATACAGGTATTTCTGACAATAATGTGTATCTAAAAGTTCAAAAATTAAAATAGGTAAGATAGTATGCTCCCGAGGTATAACCTTTGTCGAATTAGGGGCAGGAAGAAACTTCCCTTATTTTCTGCTTTTCCCCCCTTGTAACAACTCCGTTAACAAATAGCTAAATTAAGTCGCTAATCTGGTCAAACAAAAGCGACAGGGGTTTTTTGGGGTTTCATTCTCCTGGGAGCAAAAAAAAAAATGAAATAAACTTTAACCCTAAATAATTAGCTAGCTAAGTAAAACTGCATGATATTCAAAGTAAAACTGAGTTGTTTTCAAGGACTGTGCTACTCTCGCCTGGTTTTTCTGTAGCTGATTAAGCTAACAAACCTCAGCAAGCTTCTTAACGCAAAGAATATCATCGAATTTACCGCATATCGAGATAGCTATAACCTGGGTTGGTTTCATACTTGGTCGCTTGCTTTTCATACAGTCTTCTAGCCAATTAATATTGACGTTCACCAGGGTTTTTAGTCCTCTTCTGTCTTTCTTGAACCGTCTAAACACATTGCTAAGCTTGAATTAAATATTAACCCAAACCAGGGTTTTAGTCTTTTTCACATCTCATTATTACCGAAGGGCTCTTCTGATTAAACGTACTGCGAATTACATTATTTTTGCATTTTCCCCTGGTGGCGGTGCCTTGCCAGCTGGTTAAAAGTTTAGCTGCTTTTTTGAGTCCTTAGCAACAGCTTGTTGGGGAGATAGCATGTTTAATTAGCTTACATAGTGAAGGACTTGTTTACAAAACCCAAAACCAGTGAAGTTGGCACGTTATGTAAATCGTAGATAAAAACAGAATACAATGATTTGCAAATACTTTAACTTACATTCAATTAAAAACACTGCAAAGACAAGATGTTTAATGTTCAAACTGAGAAACTATTTTTTTTTTTTAATCATTAACTTAGAATTTAAAGGCAGCAACACATTGCAAAAAAGTTGGCACAGGGGCCTTTTTACCACTGTGTTACATCGCCTTTTCTTTTAACGACACTCAGTAAACGTTTGGGAACAGAGGAGACCAATTTTTGAAGCTTTTCTGGTGGAACTCTTTCCCATTCTTGCTTGATGTACAGCTTAAGTTGTTCAACAGTCTGGGGTCTCCGCCATCGTATTTTACGCTTCATAATGCGCCACACATTTTCAATGGGAGACAGGTCTGGACTACAGGCAGGCCAGTCTAGTACCCGCACTCTTTTACTACGAAGCCATACTGTTGTAACACGTGCAGAATGTGGCTTGGCATTGTCTTGCTGAAATAAGCAGGGGCGTCCATGAAAAAGACGTTGCTTGGATGGCAGCATATGTTGCTCCAAAACCTGTATGTACCTTTCAGCATTAATGGTGCCTTCACATATGTGTAAGTTGCCCATGCCTTGGGCACTAATACACCCCCATACCATCACAGATGCTGGCTTTTGAACTTTGCGCCTATAACAGTCCGGATGGTTCTTTTCCTCTTTGGTCCGGAGGACACGACATCCACAGTTTCCAAAAACACTTTGAAATGTGGACTCGTCAGACCACAGAACACTTTTCCACTTTGCATCAGTCCATCTTAGATGAGCTTGGGCCCAGCGAAGCCGGCAGCGTTTCTGGGTGCTGTTGATAAATGGCTTTCGCTTTGCATTGTAGAGTTTTAACTTGCACTTGCAGATGTAGCGACGAACTGTAGTTACTGACAGTGGTTTTCTGAAGTGTTCCTGAGCCCATGTGGTGATGTCCTTTACACACTGATGTCGGTTTTTGATGCAGTACCGCCTGAGGGATCGAAGGTCATGGGCATACAATGTTGGTTTTCGGCCTTGTTGCTTACGTGCAGTGATTTCTCCAGATTCTCTGAACCTTTTGACGATATTACGGAACGAAGATGATGAAATCCCTAAATTTCTTGCAATAGCTCGTTGAGGAATATTGTTTTTAAACTGTTCGACAATCAGCTCACGCATTTGTTCACTAAGTGGTGACCCTCGCCCCATCCTTGTTTGTGAATGACTGAGCATTTCAGGGAAGCTGCTTTTATACCCAATCAGGGCACCCACCTGTTCCCAATTAGCCCGTTCACCTGTGGGATGTTCCAAATAAGTGTTTGATGAGCATTCCTCAACTCTCTCAGTCTTTTTTGCCACTTGTGCCAGCTTTTTTGAAACATGTTGCAGGCATCAAATTCCAAATGAGCTAATATTTGCAAAAAATTACAAAGTTTACCTGTTTGAACATTAAGTAACTTGTCTTTGCAGTGTATTCAATTGAATATAGGTTGAAAAGGATTTGCAAATCATTCTATTCTGTTTTTATTTACGATTTACACAACGTGCCAACTTCACTGGTTTTGTATATATATATATATATATATATATATAAAGTGTACATACACACACACGCACACACACACACACACACACACACACAAGGGTCATTCCACGCCAAACTGAACAAAGCTTCCCCCCCAACCCCCTCCGATCTCCATGAAACTTGCGAATAGCCCTTAGGACAAATAGTGATATGACAAAATTTCAGAAACAACAGTGAAATAGCTTTCAAGATATGCATGATTGAAATTTGCTGACCACGCCCATTCAGCTATTTTGCTTGCTCCGGGTCCAATGTTTAGAGGCCAGTATCTGCTTGCGCATCAGTGAGAATCAAGATTTTATTTCTACGTCATCCACGCCTTGCTCGCTTTTAGGCTTCAACATCAGAAGTACTGAGGAATATTTATTATCCATTTTAAAAATTGTTGAAAATGGGAGATAAATTTGCACTTGATTATGGAATATGAGCAGAATACTGACATCTAGTGTCTCAAGATCATAGCCGCAACAACAGAAAATAATTCCAGCAGTCGGGCGTTGAGAGAGAAGACAATTAGTTGTTTTTTTGGCAGGGAGATAAACTCATGCAAAGTTATCTCTAAGGGTGGGGGCACGTCGAAAAGAGAACAGCGGTGGTTCGGGAAAAACCTTGCGTAGGTTGGGATCACTCTCAATAATGGACCAATTGGATTTTACGATGTTTCTGATACGTGCAGCTCGAGCGCTGTATTGTGTCACAAAGAAGGGTCGAGATTGTGGGCGGTTCTTACGCTTGCGTTTATTTAACAGGTTAACACGACTGAGCGAATATGACTTTTCTCGCGCTTGTTTGATGACTGAGGGCTTATAGGCCCTGTCACAAAAACGATTAGACATATCAACAGCCTGTTAAGGTAGACCTCATCTCTGTCGCAAATGCGTCGTAGTCGTTGAAACTGACCAAAAGGAATATTATTTAAGAGGTGCACAGGGTGAAAAGAATCCGCTCTCAGAATTGTGTTACGGGAGGTAGACTTTCTAAAAATGTCAGTGTGTAAAACCCCAACATTGTCCTTAGAGATAGTAAGATCCAAGAAGTTAACACTCTCCTTAGAATATTCAATCGACAATTTAATATGATCAGTGATGGAATTTAAATATTTATGAAAAGCCAATAAGCTAGTTTCATCACCATCAAAAATAAAGCACAAAACGTCAAAATACCGGCCATACCAAGTTAGAGAGTCAAAAAAAAGGTTAGCAGAATTCATCTCATCGACTAGGTTTGTTCCCAGAGACCCAAATACAGACATGCATAATTAGGTGAGAAACAGGAGCCCATCGGAACACCAATTTTTTGCCTGTATAGCTTGTCCATGAAGATAAAGACATAATTATGTAGAATCCACAAGGGGCATTTCATTACCACGGTGAAAAAGAAAATGAGCCAGGGCAGCAAGACCCTCTTGGTTCGGAATGTTCGTGCAGAGACTTTCAACATCCATGGTAACCAGGAAGTGAGTATGGATGTTTTTCAAGCCGGACAGTTTGTTAAGTAACTTACATCCGTGGAGTCCTCCAGATAGGACGGTAAGGTTTTAACAAACAGTTTGATAAAAGAGTCGATGAATTGGGAAGCCGGTTCCATAAGCGTTCCATTGCCGCTTATAATTGGACGACCAGGAGGGTTATTTTTGGGTTCCTTATGTATTTTAGGGAGCAGGTAAAAAGCTGCAGTGACTGGGTGATTAACACATAGGAAGCCAAACTCGTTATCAGAAATCCAAGAAGAGTCCTTAGCCCGGGTGAGCAGGTTGATAAATTGAGTCTGCATATCCATGAGGGGATTGGTGCGGAGCAGCTCATAATATTTAGTATCGTTAAGTTGACGTAAGGCCTCTACAACATACATGTCATGAGATAACACTACAATAGCGCTGCCCTTGTCGGCAGGCCGAATAATAATATCTCTGTTATTTGACAGTTCGTCCAAAGCCACACGCTCACCCCTTGTCAGATTATATTTATGCCCTGCGGAGGGTGCCATAAAAGATCTCTCAACCTCTCTGTCAACTTTATTCGCAAAAGTTATTAACGCGGGATTTGCAACAATGGGGGCAAAATAGGATTTAGGCTTAAGAGCAATATTGCCAAATTCATTAGGCGTGGAAAGTTCCTCAGAATCGGGCTGAACCGCAACAATAAGAGCAGGACTAGGAGGGAAAGATGATTGATCCTTATTAGTAATACCACACTTTTATGTGGAGATTACGGTAGAAACGGAAAAGATCCACCCTCATATTGAATAATGTAGTGTTGTGAGTAGGAGCAAACGAAAGACCTTTCGAGAATACGGATACTTGGTCATTAGTCAGAGTAGTGTCCGACAAGTTGATCACCGCGGATACCGCTCTGCAAAAATGGTTCAGGAATGATTCGAGGAACACAACGAGTTCAAGGTGTTGACTTGGCATCCAAATTACCCAGATATCAAAGCAATCGAGCATCAGTGGATGTACTGGACAAACAAGTCCAATACACAAAGACCCCACTTGGCTATTTACATGACTTAATGGATCTGCTGCTTAAGTCTTGTTGCCAGATAGCACAGCACACCTTCAGCGGTCTATTGGAGTCCATGCCTTGGTGGGTCAAGGCTGTTTTGGCAGCAACAGGGAAACCTACACAGACTTTGACCTACTAGGCAGGTGTTCATAATGTTTTGACTGATGGGTATGTATTGGCAATGGATGCATTTTTATGATCAGTGTGAAAAATAGGAAAAATTGGAATTTGTATGGAAAATAGGAGTGAATAAGGAGGAACCTGACACCCTGAATAAGTCAAACACCCCTGACTCACAATCACAGACTCACCTGAACTCTGATTCCATGGTAAACACAAAGCCAGAAGAGCAGTAGAGCACACAGGAATACTGCCTGGAAAAGGGCATCAAGCATTCCTGGGAACCAGCTGTTCACCAAGAATGACAGCGGGAAGAAGGGGTCTGAAGGAGGAAGAATGAAAATATTGATCAACAAGCACCCCAAGCACAAGTTATCACAATATTAAATGAATAAAAATAAACCATGTTCTTACATGACTACTAATGCCCTACTCACTGCATAATGGATGCAGGCAGTGCTATATTATGAACCTTCTCCAAATAACAGGCCAACACCCGCCCGCCTATTGGACAATAGGCAGTCATTTTATGAAATCGTATATAATATCGCAGGGGTCATGGGAGAGGGTGGGGAAGCAGGGCTAGGCCATTTTTTGTAGGGGGAGGGGTTAGGCTATGTTTATGGGGTCTATGGGATGGCCTCACCATTATATAGCAGAAGCAGAGGTAACAAGATGGACATCCACTTCTGTTCAATGCCCCAATCCCTCATGGAGAACTTCCGAAGTGAGTGAGCAAACATGCACTGGAACACAGAGACACAAACAGACACTTATTATTTAGAAGCTGGAGACTCAATAAATTGTCAGAAGTGGAGGGTATCTGTGAACTTACAGTCACCATGAAGGTCAAGACCACGAAGACAAACCGGAACCAGATCTCCACTTGCGAGAATGAGGGGTTGTACAGCTTCCACTGAGTAGAGAGTGAATTGACAGACTGTCAGCGCCGAGACAACAGACCTTCTGAAGTCAAAGGATTTTACCTGGAAAATGTCAACTCCCTTGTTTGCACTCACCATGAAGTTCACCTCCTTAATGTTGTAGGTGAGGTTCTCAAGACCTTTGAAGCTCACGTTGATCTGATACTGTGTGTAGTTCAGGTAACCCAGATGGAGCACAATCATCTCATCGCATTTCTGGGTGCATGACAAAGATTACACACAGATCAAGAATTATACATGGCATCACCCTTTCATCTGATTAAAAAAATGAGTAAAGAGAGAAAAGAAAATCAGCATGAGACCCAAACAAGTATGTAGTGATTGGGAAGGATTTTCATCAGAGATTTAATGAATTCAAGGAAATCCAATTTAGTTAAGGAAATTCACATCACCATTTCTGAATGATTACATGAATATAGATTCAGCTCCTGCAGTGAGCAACTTGAAATGAAACTACCCACCACCCTAGTACTCTAAACGGAGAGCTGCAAGACTTCTAAAAAAATGTTCTCACTTTCACTCTTAGTCAAAACTCAGCGCTGGAAGAGCCCATGAGTATTGGCCCCGTCTAAAATTTGGGCGCACTCAAATGGCTATACAGTACATAGAATTGATTTACATCACCAACAAATCATATCACCGACAAATATAAATGGCATACATCATAAATCTTTTTGAAAACAAAATGATTTTATTATCAAATGTGTTATAGGAGTGTCAACACTCACTTCTGCACAGTGCAGGGTGCGGGATTTCTGGTGAACATTGTTGTTGACCTGCATCACGCTGGTGTCCTGCATTACGCCTTTCAGCTCCACATTGATCTTAAAAGGCTGAGTGAATTCCACCCCTGACAAAACAAAGTAAAACAAACACACACACACACACAAAAAAATGCTCTCATGAGACTTTTAACGCCAGTTAAAACAGTGTTGGCAAATACAGAAGCATGACGAATAAAAACAAGAGCCATCAGGAGACCGCATATCCCCTTCCACACACTCAAATGAACCCAAATCAAACTTGTTTTCTGAAATTCAGGGAAAATAAAAATGTCAAATAGAACGACACATGGTCATTAACGAGATCCAAATGACACAAGGCTCTTATCAAGTAGTTAAGATGTGCATTGTATGAATTTTTGAAACAATTTCCAGTTAACGGCACATAATTATTCAAGGTATTATTGCCCTACAAGTTTTATGTAGATTGGTCATTGCAAAGCCTGTTAAATAGCGACCCTGTCCCTAAACATTTCCCTTGCTTATTTGGGAAAAAATATTAGATGCCAAGTGAGAGATATGCAAAACAAGAACAATTTATGACACATTGCTGAACACGCAGTTATATTGTTGCAGCGTACAGCACAACCAGTTCTTCCGCTGCCACCAAATTTTTAGGCTTCTGCTTCTTGTACCATTGCCACGTATTCTTCCTTTTCCACATCTACTTGGAGAAGGCAGTCTTTACAGATTTTACAAAAAAATTTAAACGGTGGAAAATCTACCCATATGCAAATGGATTCATATGATTTGTAATGACTCACAAAATCCAGAAAAAATGAATTTGGTTTCTGAGACAGTGCAAAAGTTATATGCCAAAATGTAAAATTTGTTGTAATAGCGCCACCTTGTGGTCAATTGATTAAAAATGATAGAACAGGGCTGCTGAATAGCTCACTCGGTAAAGCATCGCGTTGCGCGGTAGAAGTGACCATCACGTCGCGGGTTTGAGCCCCGCTTCGTACCAGCCTGCTTTTTCAGAGTAGTGGGAAATTGGCTATAGCGCTGCAGGGTTGCAAATTGGGAAGGGACTGCCGGGAAGGAAATATAATAGTTGTCTTTTTCGTTGCTCAAGCGCCTCCAAATTATCAGAAAAATAAGGATTACAACATGAAACAGTTAAATAATAAATATCCTTTTCAATATGAAAAAACCAAATCAAATTTGAAAGTGGGTGCAAGGATGAGAAATATTCAGCAGTCTATGAGAGCTATGAATGGAGTCATCCTTCGCCATATTCTTGATACTAGCTGTGTGCCCATGGAACTGAGGATATCAGGGCATCAGACTGCATCAGCAAGAACAGTCTGACAAAAACAATGTGAGGTGAGATATCATGGGTTGTGGGAGCGTATGAGTCTCAATACAACCATCATTACACATTACAGAGCTCAGTAATGGGAAAACCAAAGGTAGTGTCAGCAGAGAAGAGGAAAACAAGTGAGATGGTTAGATGAGCAAATTTTTACCATTCACCCCTCAAGCAGGCAGGTGCATGTGTGGCATTTACAGGGAGAAGGGTGCAGGCTTAAAAGCTTGACCCCTGCAGTGATGGGGTCGGGTGGCTCTTATATTACGGGAGGAATTTTTCTCAATGATTTTTGTCCACCTTACCCCTTGAATAGGGGTGTCCAATCTTACCCACAAAGGTTTGGTGTGGGTGCAGGTTTCTGTTTTTTGCCCAGCACAATTCAACAACCGATTCAACTAATTAAAATAATCAGGGGAATCAATGAGGATCTGATGAGTAGAAGGTGTATTAGTGTTGGGCTGTAACAAAAACCAGCACCCAAGCTGGCCCTCCACGGATAAGACCGGACACCCCCGGTTTAGAAGAGAGGCCACTATTGATCACTTTTATCTGATGAAAAGTTTTGATCTTGATTGATGAAGCCTCTTCGAGGATGACAAAGCCCCCATGAAGACGGCACGAAGGGTCGCGGATTGGAATCCTATGCTATGGCCTCAACACTCACCAGGTCCTAACAAAACTGCGCATCCAAGGGAGACTTTGGATCAGCAAGTCAGCCAGTGCTCTACCTCACCTAAATCAACACCCTCTTGGAGAGTTCAAGAGACTTGTATAATCCTTGCCAATGTGCACCAAGGCTGTTCTGGTGGTATGTACTGGCCCAACACCTTACCACCATGAGCGCCAACTAATGGTATGAAATGCTTTGCTCTCTAGAACAAAGCATAACAGTTGGTCCAAATATGTTCAGACACTTTTTGGGCAGATCAAGTCGCTCATTACTCTCCAGTCATTGGCCAGAACAAATTCAAAAGAAGAATTGATCATACCATTGGTCTTATCCAGTTGAATCAAACAGGTGAGCCACAGCTGCTGGTTGTACGTTGACAGCGGTGGGGATTTTAAGTCGAATGGACCAGTCTACAGAAAATAAGGAGAGAAATTTTGCATTTCATTCAAACATTTATTAAGCCCAAGCAGCAAAGCAGTAACTGTTGTCCTAAAGATTTTGGTTCATGGACATGAAACAAAATATCATTAACAAAAATGTTTTTTAATTAGATATTTTCACACAGAATTGCCCATTATTACTATAAACTAAAACACAACCATCCATCAAAATTACAGTTAAATGGTGCGATACTGAAAGCAGTTTCAAACTGCCTGACAGACTGACAAGAGAAGGCAGAAAGGTCTTTCAGTTCACCTTCACAGTGGCATTCCCCACCAACAGCTTGGTACCACTGTAACTTGACTCATAAATTATTTTAGGACCTGGGGGGGAAAAAAATAATTATAAATTGAGACATCAACAGTAAAAACCACCTTATTAGTCACAATACCTCAAAGTCCAGAGGATGTACCATACACAGCCCGTTCAAAGTCTGGTAACTATTTACCAACACAAACAAAAGCCAAATTCAATGATGTGGAGACTACAATCAAAAAAGAACTTAACAATAAGCTCAGAGGACGAATACAAGGACATAGCTTCGCTTGGGTACACAGGCCAAAATACAGTTGGAGAAAAAAAATGGATCGTGAAAAATTAACTGAAGGCAAGAAGCTCAAAATCAGAAATAAATCTCATCCTCTCCCGACTCATCGGTTTTATTTCAGGCAATCTTTCAAAGTGGATACAGGTGAGCAAATCTTAGACATTGTGATGGTTATCATTTCATGACTCGCATTTCATGAGTAATATTTTACGATGCAACTTCAGCTAAGGAGACTTCAGAATGCAATCAATCATTGGCTTCATTCTGTTTGAAGAGCTCCGAGCTCACCCCAGTCAAGCCCCAATCTGTAAAGTGACTGGCAGTGAGGGAGACAAGTGAAGCTCTGAATGGCTGGGCCAAGCACAAATTAACATCTTAGGAAGATTACCATTGACCAGTAAATATAAGCTTTTAGAACCTGCAAGAGAGAAGCTCCGCCAATCACACTGCTCAGTTGCAGCAATCAACAGAACAACACCAAGAGAGACTGATAGTGAAATCATTGATACTACCACCAGTTGGTGATGAAGTATGGCCCTCATTATTGAACAGACATCGGTATTTTCCATCAGCCATTCCCAGCTAGTTGATCACTGTAATGTGAATATAGGCCACTAGATGGCAGTATTTACCTTTTTTTTGTTAAGCTCAGACTGGAGTCATGTTTAGACATGTCTGGGGCAAGTCTCAGAAAATAAAAAAAAAAGAGGTCTAAATGTGGGTGGGGTCTGCAAAAGAGTATATAAGGAAAAGAATTGAGACACTAAAGTAGTAGGAGAAATTGCAAGAAGATGACCAAACCTGCCATTCTGTTAAAGACCTGTGACGTTTCTTTTGTGGATTTCTTTGCCTGTGTTTGAGCATTTTCTTCATCCAGGACATCACCAAGCCACCCCACCAAAAAGGGACTGTAATTATTTCTGTTTTTTCTTATTTATCAATCTTGGTCTTTAGTTGTAGGTTGTTATTAGTCTTTGTCTTTGTTAAAAATTAAATGTGTTTTAGTTGTTAAAACTGTGTTTGTCATCCCTTGCTGTTGCTGTTGTGTTATAAATGTAATAACAAATTGGGGCCATAACAAATTGGGGGCTCAAGGTCCGGGATAGACCATTGTGTGAGTAATTTATTGAAAATCTAACATTCCAAATTGTGAAATTGTTTTTGTGAATTTTCCGAGATATATATTGACAACAGCAATGGATGATTTCTTGGCATCACCAACTGTAGGGGTTTTGAAGTCTTTTAAAAAGACAGAACTGCTAGAAATTTGCAGACAGTTGGAGCTGACAGAGGTAAAACCAGCCATGCGAAAAGCAAGACTGGCTAGAGAGATAGTTGAATATTACATTGATGAAAATGTGTTTGCACCAGGAGATCTGGAACAGTTTCCAGTGGAAAATCCAAATATAGAAATGGAACTTAAATTAAAAATGCTAGAGATTGAAAGGGAGGAAAGAAAAAGAAAGGGAGGAAAAAGAAAAACAAAGAGAATTTGAGAGGGAAGAAAACGAAAAACAAAGGCAGTTTGAGTTAGAAAAATTAGCAAGAGAAGAAAAACAAAGAGAATTTGAGAGAGAGAAAGAGGAAAGAGCAGAAAGAGAGAGACAGAGAGATTTTGAATTAGAGAAATTCGATAGAGAAGAAAGACTCCAAATGGAGCAACTAAAAATTAAAATTGAAACTAAAAATAAATTTTGTGCCAGTCAGGAGGTAAAACTGGTGCCTCCATTTTCAGAAAAGGATGTTGACAACTATTTCCAGTGTTTTGAAAAGGTAGCAAAGAGTTGCCAGTGGCCAAAGGAACACTGGCCTCTGATGTTGCAAACTGTCCTCAAGGGTAAAGCTCAACAAGCCTATTCGGCTTTGTCTGCAGATGACTCCTCTGATTATGAGGTAGTCAAAAAGGTTATTTTGAGAGCTTATGAGTTGGTTCCAGAGGCTTACCGACAGAAATTCAGAGGTCTGAAGAAATCTGAAAATCAGACTTATGTTGAATTTGCTAATGAGAAGCAGGTTTGCTTTGAGCGCTGGTGTACTTCTATGGAGGTCAAGGATGATTTCAACTCACTAAAAGAGATGGTGTTAGTTGAAGAATTCAAGAACTGTGTTAAGGATGATGTTAAGACCTACCTTAATGAGAAGCAAGCACTGAACTTGCAATCAGCTGCCAAATTTGCAGATGAATATGTTCTCACACATAAGTCCAAATTTCAGTCTAGCAGTAATAATAGATGGTCCCAATTTCAGAAAAAGGGTTATGGTGATACCCAAGATTCCTCACCCAAAGACAAAGACAAATCTGGTGATGGTGCTCAGAAATCCAGTAACAGGTCTGATCAAAGTGTGAAAGCTGACAGTGACAAAAGTGGTCTAGTTTGCAGTTATTGCAAGAAATCTGGTCATGTTACAACTAACTGTTGGTTCCTTAAAGCCAAGAAAGAAAAAGAAAAGGATACCAAACCAAATGCCTTTGTGAAAACAAGGTTAGAAACCCCTGTAGTAGATAACCAATCTGCTAAATTGCCTGCTTCTTGTGGGGCTAAAAAGCCTAATACAGCTGACTTTGTGAGGGAGGAATTTCTTCCATTTGTGTCAGAGGGATTTGTGGCTCTGAATGAGCATACTACTCCTGTCCCCATATATATCCTAAGGGATACCGGAGCTTCTCAGTCACTTTTGTTGATGGACTCCTTGGAGTTACGTGATGAGACCGCTTCAGGGGATTTCATACTTGTACAAGGTATTGAAGGGAGGACTGTATCTGTACCCCTGCGCTCTATATTCTTGAAGTCAGATTTAGTTACAGGACAGGTAATGGTGGGACTTATGTCAAGTCTACCTATAAAAGGTGTTTCTCTGTTGCTAGGCAATGACCTGGCTGGGGGCAAAGTAGTTCCCCCTGTACATCTTACTTCACAGCCGAGCACTGAAAATGGGGATGAGGACCCATCTCTGTATCCTTCTTGCGCAGTGACTCGTGCTATGGCTAAGAAGGCTAAAGAAGATGATGTTGTGGTGCCGTCCAGTACATTGAATAGTCAGGACTCAGGTGGTTCTCCTCATGACTCTGATTGGCCTACTATGGTTTCTCCGTTTGAGGACTTATCAGATACTTTTATCAGTTCTCTGTTCAGCCAGCCGGATGGGTCTGGTGATTCTGATGTGTCTGGAGACTTGTCTCTGTCCAGAAAGCGGTTGATTGAGGAGCAAACTAATGATCCTGAAATTTGTTTACTAAAGAGGAGAGCCCTTCCTGATAAAGAAATAGACGCAGTTCCAGTTGGGTATTATCTCAAGGATGGTGTGTTGATGCGGAAGTGGCGCCCTCCTGATATCCCTGCCAATGCAGATTGGGCAGTGGTCAGGCAAATTGTTGTTCCGAAGGTCTATAGGAATGAGATCTTAACAATGGCTCATAGTTTACCTTTAGGAGGTCATCTTGGTGTTAACAAGACTGTTGATAAGATCATGAAACACTTCTTTTGGCCTGGGCTTCGGAAAGACGTTTCCAACTTTTGCAAAACCTGTCACACTTGTCAGGTAGTTGGAAAACACCAGTTAGACCCACCTGTAGCTCCATTGCAGCCTATCCCAGCATTTGGGGAGCCATTCTCTAGGGTCATTGTTGATTGCGTTGGTCCATTACCCAAGACTAGATCTGGAAATCAGTACTTGTTGACAATCATGTGTGCATCTACCAGATTCCCCGAAGCCATACCTCTACGTAACATCAAGGCAACTGCAATCTCGAAGGCTTTGATAAAGTTCTTCACGTTGTTTGGTCTTCCCAGGGAAATTCAGTCAGACCAAGGTAGCAATTTCACTTCAGGATTGTTTCAGCAGGTTGTGTATGAACTAGGTGCAAAACAGATTCTTTCTAGTGCCTATCATCCAGAAAGTCAGGGTGCCTTAGAGCGGTTTCATTCCTCTCTCAAGACAATGATGAGGACTTATTGTTATGACCATGAGAAAGACTGGGATGAAGGGGTTCATTTGCTGTTGTTTGCAGCTAGAGAAGCAGTGCAGGAGTCTACTGGATTCAGTCCATTTGAGCTAGTGTTTGGTCATGAAGTGAGAGGACCTTTGCTATTATTGAGTGAACAATGGCAAGAGGAAGAGCCGCAAATCAGTCTGTTAGACTATATTAGCAAGTTCAAGGAAAGATTGCGTGCAGCTTGTGACCTTGCCAAAGAGAACTTGAAATCAAGTCAGGGAAAAATGAAAACTTGGTATGATCATAAGGCTAGAAGCCGTGAGTTTAAACCAGGAGACAAGGTCCTTGTGTTGTTTCCCTTGCAGTCCAATCCATTGCAGGCTAGATTTCATGGTCCTTATGAAATTCTGACAAAACTCAATGATCTCAATTACATTGTGAAGACTCCAGATAGGAGAAAACCAAAACAATTGTGTCATATTAACATGCTAAAGCCTTATCATGACAGAAATGCTAGGGTTGCAGCTGTCACTTCAGATTTTCCAATGGTCGAAACGTGTGAAGATGAGGGGGAGTTTCAAGATGATGAACCAAGAATTAAAGCTGAAGTTCTTTCATGTAAATTGTCAAACACTGAAGTGTTGCAAAATCTTGATGTAAAACTCCAGCACTTAGAACCCTCACAGAAAGATCAGTTTGAGAGGTTGATCAAGAAATATGAGGATCTGTTTCCTGATGTTCCAAAAAGAGTTTCTATAGCCTCTCATGATGTAAATGTTGGTGATGCCAAACCAATAAAACAGCATCCGTACCGGATGAATCCTGAAAAAAGAAAGATTGCTGAGAAAGAGGTTGAGTACATGTTAGAACATGATATTATCAGACCCTCCAACTCAGATTGGAGTTCACCCTGTGTGCTAGTTCCAAAACCTGATGGAAGTACTAGATTCTGTACAGATTATCGCAAAGTCAATGCTGTAACTAGAACTGATGTGTTTCCAATACCTAGGATTGATGATTGTATTGATAGTGTAGGGCAAGCAAAGTTTCTGACCAAGATTGATTTATTGAAGGGTTATTGGTGTGTGCCTTTAACTGAGAGGGCCAAGAGCATCTCTGCTTTTGCCACACCATCTGGATTGTACCAGTATGAAGTCCTACCCTTTGGCATGAAAAATGCCCCAGCCACGTTCCAAAGGATGATACAGTCTACAATCGCCGGATTGCCACACACGGGTGCATACATCGATGACCTGATCACATGGAGTGACTCCTGGGAAGAACATCTAAAAGATGTAGAGACGTTGTTCCAGCGCCTGACCCAGGCTAACCTGACTGTTAACCTGAACAAGAGTGACTTTGGTTGTGCTACTGTCACCTATCTTGGCTACGTCATAGGCCAGGGTAAGGTGGCACCCATAAATGCTAAAGTCCAAGCCATCATGGACTTTCCAGTTCCTGACAACAAAAAAGCTTTGCGCCGCTTCCTTGGAATGATCGGGTACTACCGCAAGTTCTGCAAGAACTTTGCTGAGATTGCTCTCAGTCTAACTAACCAACTGAAGAAAGGCGTAAAGTTCACCTGGGATGATGCATGCCAGAGAGCCTTCGATCGCCTGAAGTCTCTGCTGTGTCACTTCCCCGTGCTCAAATCTCCTGACTTCAACAAACCGTTCTCCATCGCGGTCGATGCTAGCGACCAAGCTTGTGGATCTGTGCTCCTACAGAGAAGTGACTCTGATGACATTGAGCATCCCGTGGCATACTTCTCCAGGAAGTTCAATCGCCACCAAAGGAACTATTCCACAATAGAGAAGGAACTGTTGGCTCTGGTCCTTTCTTTACAACACTTTGAGGTTTATGTTTGTACAGGACAAAAGCCAATGATTGTGTACACTGACCACAATCCGTTAATGTTTTTGAGTAAGATGAAAAACAAGAATCGGAGATTGTTGAATTGGAGTTTGATTTTACAGGAGTTTGACTTGGAAATTAAGCATGTGAAGGGTACAGACAATGTAATTGCTGATTGCTTATCCCGTGTTTGAATGTGTATACATATATCATGTGTTTGAATTTTGTATGATATTATATAGACAAGTGTTCACTTAACCATTTTGTATTGAAAAGAAAAATTTTGCCTTTATGAGTCAAAATTTTTCCCTTTTGGAATGGAGGTGTAATGTGAATATAGGCCACTAGATGGCAGTATTTACCTTTTTTTTGTTAAGCTCAGACTGGAGTCATGTTTAGACATGTCTGGGGCAAGTCTCAGAAAATAAAAAAAAAGAGGTCTAAATGTGGGTGGGGTCTGCAAAAGAGTATATAAAGAAAAGAATTGAGACACTAAAGTAGTAGGAGAAATTGCAAGAAGATGACCAGACCTGCCATTCTGTTCAAGACCTGTGACGTTTCTTTTGTGGATTTCTTTGCCTGTGTTTGAGCATTTTCTTCATCCAGGACATCACCAAGCCACCCCACCAAAAAGGGACTGTAATTATTTCTGTTTTTTCTTATTTATCAATCTTGGTCTTTAGTTGTAGGTTGTTATTAGTCTTTGTCTTTGTTAAAAATTAAATGTGTTTTAGTTGTTAAAACTGTGTTTGTCATCCCTTGCTGTTGCTGTTGTGTTATAAATGTAATAACAAATTGGGGCCATAACATCACACAAGCACTGAACCATGGAATACAGCTAAAAGCATTCAACTGTTACGATCAGCATTTTTTTGTTGGTTGTTCACAACATAATGAACATTCTTGCATGGTCGAGCTCCTCCCCATCAAAGAAAAAGAATACACAGGTACACTGTGGCAGCAATGCAGATCAAAACCACTGAATTTTATCCATGTATATCTTATCCTACTGTATGTAGTACCGATAATAAAATATATCATAATGTAGTACAGATAATAAAGTATAACTAGGCTTATGTCGTCGGAGGCGACTGGTTGGAGTATATCCCCGAACGCCACCAATCCTCCAATTCCCGAATCCTTGAATAGACCCAATACAATATAAAGCCCTTCAGGTCATAACCTTTCATTTGAACCTAATTTCAGTTCAATCGGACAAATGGTTCTGAAGATATGGCCAAAATGGTAATTTTCCATCACAAAGCTCCACCAGGTGGCAAAATATTGAACCATACAGGTATGATGTCATCATGTGACACGTTGAGAGGTCATGACCTTGCAGTTGCACATAGTTTCATGTCAATTGGACAAATGGTTCCAAAGATATGGCAAAAATTGTGAATTTTATGTGACAAAGCTCCATTTTGTGTCAAAATTTTGAACCAAACAGGTATAATGTCATCATGAGACACATCCTCAGGTCACAACCTTTCATTTGCACTTGATTTGAGGTCAATCGGGACAAATATTTCCAGAGATATGATAAAAAAAGATATGATTTTTCAGTTTTTGGCCCCTGGTGGCCAATCTAGAAATTGTAAATTGTCCAAAATCGAATTAGCTCTTCCTCTTTATGATACTTACTTATATGCAAAACTTGAAATTTCTAATTGAAATATTACTGAAGTTATCGCGTTAACACGGGGCGGCACAGCGGCGGACAGACCAAAAACATAATATCCACGACAAGCCATTCGGCGTTCGGGGATATAATTAACCATTACTTGTGAAACCGAAAACATTATTAGAAAAATGTTTTAAAAATTCAACTTTCATTAGTGCGAACCACTTGATCAAGTATCAGAAACATCTGAGATAGAAGGTGTCAGGCCTGCACGATTTGACACAAAATTACTCGTGGAGGATGGTAGGGGACACTCTGAACTGACTAGGTCAAACATGACTGTGAAAAAGTCACCAGACAGAAGGACACCCAATATGTATTGTGCCAATTGGGTCTTAAATCCGCATCCCCTCCAAACAAAAACATGTCACATCATATAGTTTCATTATTTTAGATTAATTATTCCATCCTCTGTACTACTAAGAATCAGCATAAAATTCATTTCAAGAAGCTGTCGTGTTCACAGAAGCATGAGAAAATACAAGTCTTAACACTTTTTGGGTTTATTGGGCCATACAAGTGCCTGGTGTCATTGCACCTTGATTTAAACTGGCAGCTAAAAGTGAATCTAGATAAATCAAATCCAGATCAGGGCTCGCAAAATTCTAAAATGAATGGTAGCCCTTCGGGCAAGCGCAACTGAATTCCTGGTTATGAAAAGTTTTATATCATGGCATAGTGGTGAATGACTTAGTCACTTGGTGTAAGGAGTCTGCACCCACCCAAAGCCTACAGTGATAGGGGGATTGGAGATGGAACTAGATACCTACAAATACCTAGGAACTGTGCTGGATAACAAGTTATGTTTCCAGACTAATGCAGAGGCTGTCCATAAGAAGGTCCAACAGCGTCTCTACTTTTTCAGAAAGATGAACATGTTTAATGTGAGAACAAAAATTATGACTTTGTTTTATAAATCTTTTATTGAGTCAGTCTTGTCTCTTTCTGTTATTGTGTGGTTTTGCAACCATAACCTTGCTGAGCGAAACAAGCTGGGTCAATTTGTCAGTATTGCTGGCAAGGTCATAGGGAGGAATCAGTCTCCACTCTGTGACTTATATGACCGTCATGTCCTTAGGAAGGCTCTGGCCATTTTGGACTGTGAAGACCACCCCCTCCATAAAGAGTTTGTGCTTCTATCCTCAGGTAGAAGGGTTAGAGTTCCTACCCATAGGACAAAACGTAAAACTCTCCTTTGTATGTACTGCCATTGATATGCTGAATTTGCAAAAATGATATCACCATTGCATTTTTTGCTTCTTTTGCACACTGAACTTTGGGACATTGCTTATCTTAGCCTCTTCGTGTAGTGATCTTGCACAGCATTTTATTTCAGGTACTGCCCTTTGTCCATCTGTGTTGTAATGCTGTCTCCATTGCCATTTCTAATCTTGCGTGTTGAGTCGTTGGTCGTGCGTTTCTTAATACCTGGCTGCAACTTTATTTCCCCTTGTGGGATAATAAATTTGACTTGACTTGGACACTTGCAGGTGTTAAAAAGCACCATAAATGCTGAAATGTTTATAAAATGTTTAAGAGCAACACATGCTCCCCTCCAGACGACATCTTTTCCAAGGAAGGCCTTGTGTATTTCAGCAGGACAATACAAAACCACATACTGCAGCTATTACAACAGCATGGCTTCGTAGTAGAAGAGTCACCGAAGAACATTTGAGAACATTTGGCACAGTTTTGACAGCAGTTCCTGACTATCACGTGGCAGACTGGATCTCAGGACACATGCCCTGTATTTTTGATCAATTAGACAAGGGATAATGATTACAAAAGACAGTTTTGCATTTGACCCATTGCAACTGCCTTTGCAATTTGGTCATAGAGCTGAAAAACATACTTTGGGCACTCACCGCAAATCTAACCAAAAGCCCCATCTCCCCACTCCATCCACAGGAAAACTCATTGGTCAAGCTGACATCACGGAACGGAGCCCAAATCTAATACTACCATCAGCCAAAGTGAGAGTGATTCGAGCTGAAAACCAATGAGATCACACGACTTCGTTGAATTTCACTGAGTATTCGCGTTCATGTGGGAACCATTTTATGATGTAACCCTTGCTTTTGTGGCAATTATGCTTACAAGCAGGTCAGAGAAACCATGCAGATTAGAAAATGTAGTGTCATCACATAATATCACATTGGGTTAAATCAGTGCACTAGATGCTGCAGGCAGTGCAAATTCAAGACAGCAATTTGAGATAATTAACATGGAGGGTTGTGAAACCGGAGCTCAAAATAACGAACTACATACCTGCTGTGCCGATGAAGACCGTGAGCCCAAAGCAGATCAAGAAAATAACAAACACCAACACGAAATGCCGCTTCGAGAGTGTGTAGAGACGCATCGGGGCCAGTCTGCAAATGGAGAGAGGAAAGCGTAATTGTGAACTGGTCACGGGATTCGTCCTTGACATATAACATTATTTTGCTTTGAAATAAAGGAGTCAGACACATAATGACATACAGCCTCAAAAGCATAAGTTTATTTGTGATGGCTTGGATATAACATACTCTAGTCAGATCGCAAGGTGCACAGTCCATCAACTGGCACTATACTGTACTGGATGTATAGACACATTTAACTAAATACAGGGGGGTCGCTAATGCAGACCAACTGCACTGTATGAGCTAGCTGAATATGACCTAGCTAGTGATCGCAGACCGTGCAAATGTTAGCGATAGCTCACAGAATCCACTGGAAAATCAAGCAAGTATCAGGGGAGACATCTTGAGACACCAATCTGACAACATGGCAGTGTTTCTGGACTCCTTTCTCATATATTATAAAGCCGAATCACCATCTAGTTTCCCTAAACTCAGCTGTGGCCAGATTGGGCACCATCCACCAACCTGCACGGTATGGTACGACCTGGACTTGAGCACCAACCCGCAGAAACAACACATTTTATTAGCTCACTAGCCAGCTATTTACAGCGATCAAGGACCATAGAGAACATCAGTAATCTATCCCACACAGTAACTAGTGAGCTTGGTACTCATCACAGAGTGCAGAACATGATCCCAGTAAGAGCTGGAAGATTTAAAAAAGTAAAAAATAAAAAAAATTCAAAGATGAAAGCAAGCAAATTTACCAAAGAAGCCAAGTTGGGTGGAAAATTAAACTTGACCGACAGTACAGTCGCCGTTAAAACCAAAGAAAAAGTCGTTCATCCGCCAGTAGTGGGGCGTTAGGCTCTCAGTAGGACCGGGAAATCTCGTCGTGAGCTGTGCAGTCGGACCGGCGTATTGACGCGCATGAAGACGAAAGACGACCTCCTGCCGCCTACCGCGCACGGGGTAGCTGGGCGATAGCCCGTTAGCCGGGTGTTTGTTTAATCATAACTGAGCCACGAGGGCAGTTGGGGAGGTCGTGTTGACAGTCCGTACATGTAGATAATGGCTCTGCTTGTTGGCGATTTATTTCCATATGTGAATGCAAAAGTAACGTTAGCCTACATGAAACATTGATTTGGTTTGGCAGGGGTGATGTTGCCGGTAATTATTTCTGCAAACCTTTTTATATTAGACGATACAGATTGCTCAACCTGTGCTACCATTTAAAACTTTAGTGCGGTATAATATGCAATTGGATTAATAAATATCATGCTATTTTTGGTGAGGATTTTGTTTGCCAGGTACCATTTCTGCAATATTTTATGTTCGGAGATAATGCATGCTTTTATGTACTATAACTGCGGAAAGTTATCCGTTCACGAATTTGCGGAAATTACTCACACTTTTTGTGGATCAGTTAGTTTTCTTCAGTCATTAGGAATAAAGCCTTGCACAGTCATTTTTCAGTGGCATGTCCTTTTGACTGGTTCCGCAAATAATTTCCAGTTTCGCAAACAGCGCCCTTTGTCAGGCCGAACTTATGATATCCTTTGTTTATTGGCATTATTGCCTGCCCCTGCCCACAACGAAACAGACACATGTATTTTCCACCAATTTTAGCCAGCATTACTACAAAACCCAAAACCAGTGAAGTTGGCACATTATGTAAATCGTTGATAAAAACAGAATACAATGATTTGCAAATCCTTTTCAACTTATATTCAATTGAATACACTGCAAAGACAAGATGTTTAATGTTCAAATTGAGAAACTTTTTTTTTTTTTTTTGAAAAATAATCATTAACTTAGAATTTAAAGGCAGCAACACATTGCAAAAAGGTTGGCACAGGGGCCTTTTTACCACTGTGTTACATCGCCTTTCCTTTTAACGACACTCAGTAAACGTTTGGGAACTGAGGAGACCAATTTTTGAAGCTTTTCTGGTGGAACTCTTTCCCATTCTTGCTTGATGTACAGCTTAAGTTGTTCAACAGTCCGGGGTCTCCGTTGTCGTATTTTACGCTTCATAATGCGGCACACATTTTCAATGGGAGACAGGTCTGGACTACAGGCAGGCCAGTCTAGTACCCGCACTCTTTTACTACGGAGCCATACTGTTGCAACACGTGCAGAATGTGGCTTGGCATTGTCTTGCTGAAATAAGCAGGGGCGTCAATGAAAAAAAACGTTGCTTGGATGGCAACATATGTTGCTCCAAAACCTGTATGTACCTTTCAGCATTAATGGTGTCTTCACATATGTGTAAGTTGCCCATGCCTTGGGCACTAATGCACCCCAATACCATTACAGAAGCTGGCTTTTGAACTTTGCGCTTATAACAGTCCGGATGGTTCTTTTCCTCTTTGGTCCGGAGGACACAACGTCCACAGTTTCCAAAAACAATTTGAAATGTGGACTCGTCAGACAACAGAACACTTTTCCACTTTGCATCAGTCCATCTTAGATGAGCTTGGGCCCAGCGAAGCCGGCGGCGTTTCTGGGTGCTGTTGATAAATGGCTTTCGCTTTGCATTGTAGAGTTTTAACTTGCACTTGCTGATGTAGCGACGAACTGTAGTAATTGACGGTGGTTTTCTGAAGTGTTCCTGAGCCCATGTGGTGATGTCCTTTACATACTGATGTCGGTTTTTGATGTAGTACCGCCTGAGGGATCGAAGGTCACGGGCATTCAATGTTGGTTTTCGACCTCGTTGCTTACGTGCAGGGATTTCTCCAGATTCTCTGAACCTTTTGACGATATAATGGAACGTAGATGATGAAATTCCTAAATTTCTTGCAATAGCTTGTTGAGGAATGTTGTTATTAAACTGTTCGACAATCAGCTCCCGCATTTGTTCACTACGCGGTGACCCTCGCCCCATCCTTGTTTGTGAATGACTGAGCATTTCAGGGAAGCTGCTTTTATACCCAATCATGGCACCCACCTGTTCCCAATTAGCCCGTTCACCTGTGGGATGTTCCAAATAAGTGTTTGATGAGCATTCCTCAACTCTCTCAGTCTTTTTTGCCACTTGTGCCAGCTTTTTTGAAACATGTTGCAGGCATCAAATTCCAAATGAGCTAAGATTTGCAAAAAATTACAAAGTTTACCTGTTCGAACATTAAGTAACTTGTCTTTGCAGTGTATTCAATTGAATATAGGTTGAAAAGGATTTGCAAATCATTGTATTCTGTTTTTATTTTCGATTTACACAACGTGCCAACTTCACTGGTTTTGGGTTTTGTACAATGCTTTAATGAGGGAGTACTTTAATGGCCTTTTAGGTCTTTAACTTGTACACAGTGTATGAAGGAGAAAATAAGTTGCCCTTTCGTGACACTGTTGAACATTATACAATATATTATTTAGGCTGTCAAAACAGTGGGGGATGAAAATCATTCAAACTTTTGCCCCAAAAGGAAGGTTTGGATATTTCTAAATGTGACCCACTCAGTTTTGTTGATTTTTATAAACTTTCACATTTTTGCACTGGCGGTGACCATTTCTGAATATGACCCTTGTCTATGCTCACACAGATGTTCACAAAGTGGTGAACCTCACCCAACCCTTGCTTGTGAATGAGCCTTTTGGGGATGCTCCCTTTATACCAAATCATGACACTCACCTGTTTCCAATTCACCTGTGGAATGTTCCAAACAGGTGCTTTTTGAGCATTCCTCAACTTTCCCAGTCTATGGTTTCCCCCGTCCCAGCTTTTTTGGAACATGTTGCAGGCACCAAATTCAAAATGAATGAATATTTCCAAAAAACAATAAACTTTATCAGTTCGAAATTAAATATCTAGTCTTTGTAGTGTACTCAATTGGATATAGGCCAAAAATGATTTGCAAATCATTGTACTCTTTTCATTCATGTTTTACACAACCTCCCAACTTCATTGGCATTTGGGTTTGAACATGCTTCACACAGGACAGGTTTTTACTGCCCTTAGCTTTGCCATGTCACAATAGAAGATGCATGAGTTCACTGATTAAGAATGTCATGTGCACCACAAAGGGTTGAAAGAAAAACCCATGATTGCCATAAAGAATAAAAGACCCTTGAACATAATGTGTCTGTTTTACCATATTGCAAGCAATTTCAGGGAGAACATTTTTAAACTTGACAAATTAGACTGAGAAAATCCGTCAGCTCTAAATTAGGTAGCTGAAGACAGGTGCTTTGCATTCCTTCTCAATCATTTGCTTGAGCTTAATGACAATAACATGACACAATGGAGGTTTGACTATCATTTGCTTGCCTAGTAAGTTGTTTGTTTTCATGGCGATGCGTATACAGTTTCACTAATTAGGAACCCGCTGCTTTTCATTTTAATGGGCTCAATTCTTTTCCCTTCTTTTTATGCAGTTGTTTCTAATACATCACAATATATATATATGGATTTCTTTCCTCTTCATGGTATGTACATTCGTTCAAATGTGGCCTCATAGGATAAAAAAAGACTGCGGTTTAAACATAAATGCCCCTGGTTAAGACAAACTGACAGCTTGTTAAATAAAATCCAGTGATCACAATTGTGGTTGGAACAAAAAACACCATACGGAAGGGTGCCCCAGGACCGAGATTGGGAGCCACTGATTTAGATCAGTAGTTCCCAAACCTGATCCTTGGGCATCTGTACTAGTTTTTGTTTCCAACTCAGGTTGAACAGTAGGAGCAGTTAATTTGCCCAAATTAGGTGCATTTAAGAGCCAGATTCTGTAAGATTCACCCAATATATAGAAGGGGGTGATGCATCACCATTCAGTTTGACAATGAAACTTTTTTTTTTGTGGGTAGATATATTCTACAAACTGACAAAAATGACGTTTTTTTTTATCCGAAAGACCCCTCCGATTAAAAAATCCAGCCCTTTTTAGGGTAGGGGTCCAAAGGGCCTAAATGGGGTTAAAGTAAAAAAATTGGACTTTGTCCTCTGAATAACTATGTGCGCCCTCAAAAAACCTCCTTCATCTTATGGTATTTTGATATAGGGGCAGAGTAGCTCCAAATGACGTTAGAATTTTCGAGGTGGCAATAGGTGGCACATCAAATCCCAATGTTTGAGGCCATGTTTGAGGCCCTCCCAGTTATGTTTATTTAGACATATAGGGGACTTCTAGTTTTAAAAATAATGTTAACAGCCAGGTTTAATGAGGGTGCTTGTGTATAGAGGGAACTTTTTGCAGCATGGAACACCATTTTAGGGCAATGTTCGTCGGGCCATACCTCAGTGCGCCCTCTATGGATTTTTTTGGAACTTGTTTTATATTGTTCCACTACATCTCTATTATTCATGATATAAACATCTATGAGGTTTTTTGCCTCATTAACCCTATATGGGCAAAAACATGCACACCAGATCATGACCCAATGAGAGACGAACATTGCTTCCTGTACACACCAATAGGTGGCCACAACCTAGGAGCAAAAAACATCATAACAATAATTGACCCAAAACAATTTAGTGCAAGTGAAATTTATCCAATCTTGAACAAAAACAAAACAATGAACAATGCTCCCTGACCCTGGAGGTGCTAAAAAGATGCCTGGTTGGCTAGCAACTACATGTATAAGTGATGGACGGGCATGCCCAGAGTGGACATGGTGGTCCAAGGTTTGTGTAGTTCCATAATAGCTCCATGGTAGTTCATTCACCAACCAGAAATATATTTACATCATAGATAATAGAGATATAGTGGAACATAATAAAATAAGTTTCATAAAATTCCATAGAAGGCGCACCGAGGTATGGCCCAACGAACATTGTCCTAAATGGTGTTCCATGCTGCAAAAAGCGCCCTCATTAAGCCTCGCTGTTAACGTTATTTTTAAAACTAGAAGTCCTCTATATGTCTAAATAAACATAAACCAGCAAGGCTTTCTGAGGGCGCAGGAACTGGGAGGGCCTCAAACATGGTCTAAAATGCCAAAAATCGGGATTTGAGGCGCTACCAATCAGCCTCGAAAATTCTAAGGTTATTTGGAACTACTCTGCCCTTATATCAAAATACCACAAGATGAAGGAGGCTTTTTGAGGGCGCAGGAAGATAATCAGAGGACAAAGCCCAATTTTTGACTTTGGCCCCATTTAGGCCCTTCGGACCCCTACCCTAAAACGGGCTGGATTTTTCAACCGGAGTGGTCTTTCAGATAAAAAACATGATTTTAATCAGTTTGTAGGATCTAGCAACAAAAAAAGTTTCATTGTAAAACTGAACGGTGATGTATCACCCCCTGGGTGAATCTTACAGTATCTGGCTCTTAATGTTGATGTTTAAAGCAGTGATTCACCTACCATCTTAGGCCACATTTTAACCGAAATATATAGTTGTAATTAAAATGATTCAATCCCTGTTGCACATTAGGTTTACTGGCAAAATTTACAAACTTTCAGCTGTTTGCAATGAACAAATCAAACAATTTAAATAGGTCAACACAACAAATATTAGAGGTGTCTTTCCAAATTCAAAACAATATGCCACTTCTAATGACTGCTGCAAGCTCAAAATGATTCAACCCCTTCATGACAAGCATTTTTAATAGTTAGTGGAGCACCCTGTGCCATGACCTGCCGGAGATGTGATGCATAGGCAGACAACACCTTCTGGCAGCATTCCCAAGTAATCTTAGCCCATTCCCCATAGACGAAGGCCTCCAGTTCACTAATATTCTTGGGATTGTGTGCTGCAACTGCCTTCTTCAAATCCCAGCAGAGATTTTCTATGGGGTTCAAGTCAGGTGACTATGATGGCCACTCTAGAATGTTCCAGGACTACTTCTTCAACCAAGCCTTGGTGGATGCGGAGGTATGCAAGAATCATTGTCCAGTTTGAAGGTCCGATGGTTTCCCAAGCTTCAGCTTCCTCATAAAGGGCATGACATTTTTTCCTTGGATATCCTGATACTTGATTGAATTCACCTTGCCCTCTACACGTTGCAGATTTCTAGTGTCAGAGGAAGCAATGCAGCTGCAGAGCATCAACGAGTCCCAACAATGCTTTTCTGTAGGCCGGGTGCTCTTTTTTAGTGTACTCTTCTTTCTTCCTCCGCCAGACATACCGCTTAGAGTAATGAATATTATTCTTCGTAACATGATGTATAAATATCTGTCAAAATGCGGCTTAGGAGAACAAATAACCGCTCAAAACTTAATTTTAACCAATAATGGCTGATTCACAACTTGTTAAAATCCTCCGATTGTGGTGGTAGTAACTAAAACAATCATACACAGAGGTTACGTTCTCCTTATAGGTCCATGGGTGCCACAGGATCGAGTTGGAGAACCACTGATGTAAACTTCCGGTTTAATCGCAAGAAACGTTCGGGTGACAAGTCCACTTGAATAAGCTCGTCAGCAACATCAGCCGTGATAACGCTGGTGACTTGCTGTATTCTGGCCATCTCATGCAAGTTAGACAAGCAAGCTAGGCCATTTCCATCAACCAAGCAACTCAGATAAATACTTCGCTACCCAACACCCCCAAACAACTTGCAAGCTAGCTTGCTCATAAAGGCCATTGAGAACCAGCGATACACATGTTCGTTGCCACCATCTTGCTGGCAAACTGACTAAGATATTCATTGCTGGCAAAAATGTCCAGATAGCCGGGTAACTAGCTAACAAGTAACAAAGTTAAAGCTACGATTTAACAATAATGTTTGCTAAATTAACCTATCAGGCGCGCTAGCTTTGGCTAACTTTGCTTACCGTGCAACAAAAATCAATAGGTTCAAGCAATCGGCCACGTGGTGCCTCTCATACGGAAAATTCACATAATATGATAAATATTGGCTTACCGATCCATTGCCAAGTTTCTTTTGCCCCGCAGTTCTCACGACACCCAGCAGACTTAGCAAAGTGACAGGCTACCAGCAATACTTCCTTGAATTCAAATTTACATCCGCATACCTCAGATGACGCGATGCCTGACAAAATACACGTCATTGTACTTTTCAAGCAGAGCACAGACCTGAGGGTTGCTGCTCATTGTCAAACACCGAACAGAAAAGCAAACACGCAAGGGTCTGCTTCCCGCTGGGAGAATCCACGACTTCCAGCAGAGACCAGAACCAGTGCAGACAGCTGTTTCAATCAACGAGCTATATAAACAAGAGGCGCAATGCTATTTGTTCAAGATCGGCCTATGCATGTTGATCTGGGGCCTTAAGTATAAAAGCCAAGCAAATTTTGATACATAAGTATTGCATAAACAGAAAGTGGTATTTTGTAAAAAGTATAAAATTTATAATATTGCGAGCTAACAATTCTGCTTGCAATTTTGAATGAAAAAAATCGGAAACAACTTTTCATTTTGTAAAAATGCAAAACTCTTATTACTTTTACGCAGTTTTTTTAAATAACGTTTGTTTTCATAAATCTGAAATCCGCAAAAAAAAAAAAAAATGAAAATAAAAAAGTGGTGTACGCATCTTATCTGTTTGTACATTCTCTTATACACGAGGCCCCCGTCCTCCATCTTAGGACGGGCATAACTGTTGTCTGGAACCCACGTGAATAACTGCGTTTTGCTGAATATTTCGGTAAATAATAACCATTCTGCCGCGCTTTTGCTATCCGGCCTTTTCCGTCCGATAACAAGAGAAAAGTTAGTTTGAAGCGCCATTTCCGTCAATTATCGCCCATGTAGATCAGTGATTACTAGTGTGCTTCAGTCACCGTGAGTTTTATCATTTTTTTGTGGTGAGCTGGCATGTGTTTGAAATGTTTGGCAGTCTAAACAGGGAATTAAGCAGTAAATCCAGATAAGACGTCTGTCTCTTCCCGTAACTCCCTCGGCCCTCCTATGATGAGATCCCGGACAACCGATCATTGAGCGCAGTGCTGTTTTTTTCCCTGCCGTTTGGATGCATTACAGGTAGGGATGTCTAATTTGAAGCTTCGAAACGTTTCAAAGCATTCGAACCATTGTTTCGAAATGTTTTGAAACATTTCAAAACTTGCCCGCTCAACAGTGGCACTCACTGGCAGAAGTTGTCATTGTTGTTGATGCGCTGAAGTCCCCCTTTTCACAAATCCAGAAATATGAAGTTTTCACGCAGGCAAAATCAGTCAATTATTTAGTTTGTGTATGATATGACTGTTACTTATTGTATGGCACTGTTTGTTTATTCTGCCATAAAATGTTCTCATTCATTGAGAATGATTGTGTCAGGTCAGCCTTTTACAACCCCAATTCCAAAATAGTTGGGACAAAGTGTAAATTGTGAATAAAATCAAAACGCAATGACTTTCAAATCACGCCAGCCAGTGGTTTATTCACAACAGAACAGAGATAACAGCAAATTTTGAAACTGAGAAATTTTACAATTTTATCCACAAAATGAGCTCATTTCAAATTTGATGGCTGCTACAGGTCTCCAAAAGTTGGGACGGGGGCCTGTTTACCATGGTGTTGCATCCCCTCTACTTTTTAACAGAGTGGAGGTGTCTGGGCATTGAGGAGACAAGTTTCTTGAGTTTAGCCATTGGAATTTGATCCCACTGTTTTTTAATACAGGCTCCCAGCTGCTGGAGAGTTTTGGGTCTCCTTTGACGGACTTTTCGTTTAGTTATGCGCCTTATGTTCTCAATCGGTGAAAGATCAGGACTGCAGGCAGGCCAGTTCAGCACACAGATTCTTCTACTACAAAGCCATGCTGTTGTAATAGCTGCAGTGTGTGGTTTTGCATTGTCCGGTCGAAATACGCAAGGCCTTCCTTGGAATAGATGTCCTCTGGAGGGGAGCATATGTTGCTCTAAAACTTTAATATACACTACTGCTCATAAGTTTGGGATCACTTGCAGATTTCCTTGTTTTCCAAAGAAATATACATTTTCATGCATTTCACAAACATTTTTTTCCATTTTACAAAGGATTGAAATTAATCAGATGATTTTCAAAGAATGATTATGCAAAAATGTAAGAGGTCCATTATCAGCAACTGTCAGTCCTCCACATCAATCTCCTGGTATGGCTGCTAATCCAAGTTAAGCATTTTATAAAGCTAATTGATTATTAGAAAACCCTTCTGCAAATGTGTTGCACAGCTGAAAACCATTGAACTAATAAGGGAGCGCAAAAAGGAGCATGGCATTGTTGAGGTTGGTTTGGTACCTGAAGCATTAGTAGTTGTTTGTTTACAGGCTCAAAATGGCCAGAAAGAAAGAACTTCCTTTAGAGACTTGTTAGTTTATTTTTGTGCTTAGAAAAGAAGGCTATTCAATGCGAGAAATTGAAAACTTAAAATCTCTTACCATGCTGTCAACTACTCCCTTCAGAGAGCAGCACAAGCTGGCACCAACAAGGACAGAAAAAAAGGAGTGGGAGGCCCCAATGCACAACTGTGCAAGAGGACAAATATCTGAGTGTGTGTAATTTAAGAAAAAGATGCCTCACAGGTTGTCAACTAGCAGCTGCACTAAATAGTTCCCGTCAAACACCAGTTTCAGTATCAACAGTGAAGGTGTTTTTTTTTCTTTTTTGATGAGAGCAAAATTTGAAGTACATATTCATCATTTTCCATTAAAATCATTATTTCTAACTCAGACAATGTCAGCATGTTCTGTTCATTTACAATATTTCCAATTCAGACCAATTTCATGTGTCTTTCCATGGAAAACAAGAAAATTTCCAAGTGATCCCAACTTTTGAGCGGTAGTGTACCTTTCAGCATTTATGGAGCTTTTTAAAACATGCAAGTGTCCCACACCATATGCATTAATGCAATCCCCATACCATCAGAGATGCTGGCTTTTGAACTGAACCCTGATAACCAGAGGGGTGGTCTTTCTCCTCTCTAGCCCGGAGGACACAACACCAATGATTTCCAATAAGAATGTTAAATTTGGACTCGTCTGACCACAGGACACTTTGCTACAGTCCATTTTAAATGAACCTTGGCCCACAGAACATGGCGGCGCAACTGGATCATGCTCAGCAATGGCTTCCTTTTTGCATGATAGTTTTAGGTGGGATCTGTGGATGGCACGTTACTGTGTTTTGAGTATTTCTGGGCCCATTTAGTAATGTCAATGACAGAATCATGCCAGTGAGTGATGCAGTGGCGTCTGAGGGCCCAAAGATCACAGGCATCCAGTAAAGGTCTTCGGCCTTGTGCCTTATGCACAGAGATTTTTCCAGTTTCTCCGAATCTTTGGATGATGTTATGCACTGTCATTGATGAGACCTTCAAAGCATTTGCAATTTGACATTGAGGAACACTGTTTTAAATTATTCCACAATTTTTTTTTATGATTGCAAGCCTTCACAGGTTGGAGAGCCTCTGACCATCATTACTTCTGAGAGACTCAGCCTCTCTAAGACAATCCTTTTATTGCTAATCATGTTACACACCTGATGCCAGTTAATGTAATTACTCGCTAAATGTTCTTTCAGCCGATTCTCTAATATATCAATTGCTTTTTCAGCCCTTTTTTTGCCTGTGTCCCAACTTTTTTGAGACATGCTGCAGCCAGAAAATTTGAAAAAAGCTCATTTTGTGGATAAAAATGTAAAATGCCTCAGTTTTAACATTTGAAATGTTATCTATGTTCTATCGTTAATAACATATTGGCTTGTCATCTGAAAATCATTGGATTTTGATTTTATTCACAATTTACACTTTGTCCCAACTTTTTAGAAATTGGGGTTGTATATATAAATGGACATGACAATTACAATTATTCTGATTCTGCCTAGTTGGTATTGCACTTCATTGCGATTATACACCAATAAAATGTGGTATGAAAATTTAGATTCAGAAACAATTTGCTTAAGATTTTTATTTCGAGATAATATTTCCTGCACATTATTTTGGATTCAGCTGGCTTCTCTGCTTCTCAACAATCTGAAATCAAATTACAAGTTTATTTATACAAAAACAAACAAATAAACAAACATGCTTTAACTTATTGACAGATTGGAAAGAGTACCTGGCAAGCTTTAGAAAATCTGTATCTATCTGTCAATCTATCTTGCATACTGAACTGACTGTGTCAAAATCCTCACAAAATCTCTCAACGCAACAAAACACCTCAAACAACTGTATTTACCTCACGCCTTTCTAAAGCTTCTCGCTGTGGTCTGATACCGATCACGAGACAAGAAATAATTATCCGGGTATTTCAATAAGACTACCCAAAGTAAAACACCGGAGCACTATCATCTGCACGTTTTTATTGTCAGAGAACAGGGTGTGACTGACATTTCGACAAGATGTCTTCCTCAGAGTCAACAACGAACAAAGAACTTGGTAAGGTTTAAATACTCTGCCACACAGAGATAATGGGATCATGGGTAATTGACAGCCATTTTAAATATATACATAGTCATCAAAAATAAAAAATATGAAATGTATAAGTTCTGAATATTATTTCCCACACTTTTTCGTGTGAACCCAAACCACAGTAATCAAACCAGAAACAGGAGTAAATAGACCTAGAGAAAACAGGACAGACTTGGTTCATCATTTACACCACCAGGGGCAACTGCATTAGGGTATAAATCCAGTAGGCTTCCCTATGCAGTAATTTATTTATAATATTGCCTCCGCTTGGGGATGGCTTGACTTTTTCTTTTCCTATAAATTTTAAGGAAGAGGCTGAACCATGGTTGGCCTCTGCGTAATGACGTGCCATAGCGTATTCAAAGTTTTTATTTCTGATTTCTGTTTTGTGTTCACCTATCCTCATTTTAAGTGCATGTTTCGTCTGACCCACATAGATCAATCCACAGGGGCATTTCAACATGTAAATGACGTGGGCAGAGTTTCAATTAATAAATTCTTTTGTTTCATATTTGGAAACATTCAGTGGATGATAGAAGAAACTGGATTTGAGAGAATTTGAGCAATGCGCACAGTGGCCACAGGTATAAAAACCAGCAGGTGCGCCTGGTAGCCATGTACTATGGGCTACAGTGTGGGGCATAGCACTATGTACAACTATATCTTTAATATTACGTGGTCTTCTAAATGCAATAAGTGGTGGGTCAGAGACAATGTCTTTAAGAGACGGCTCACTTTTTAAAACATGCCAGTTTTTCAGGATTATGTTCTTAACTTGACCAGCGCGGGGGCTGTATTCAGTGGAGAAACAGACGCGTGGGGAAGCTTTCTTTTTAGGCCTTTTCATCAGTAATGAGGAGTGATCTGTATTTGTGATTCGATTTATTGCCCAATCAACCACCTGTTTAGTGTACCCTCTCGCTGAAAAGCGTGCTTGCATCTCTTTAGTCCTGACCAGAAATTCTTCATGACTGCTACAATTACGTTGCAGTCTGAGAAATTGACCTATTGGGATATTTCGCTAAAGCTGTTCTGGGTGGTTACTGTGCGCATGTAGTAATGTGCTGTGGCTCAAAAGTTTACAATAGATAGGCGACTGTAAAATATTTTCACAATTTTAAAAAATTGATAGCTTTACGAACATATGCTTCTTGGATCTATGTTCTTCTATGAAAGTAAGACAACTATCTGGACTGTTCACATCGGGGTCTATTCTCCCATGCGTGTAAGTCGAAAAAAGCGCAAAAATAGGCGCTTTTCAGCCTAAGGGTATTCTCCCCTCGACTTAAGTCTGTGCATTACGCACCCTGAAGGCAGTTGCGCACTTGGGGCGGAGCAAGGCCAAAATCGGGGCGTTTCCGTTTGTTTCTCAGGCAAAAAAACGCTTACGCATATTCTCCCCCTGGCTTACGTACTTTTTATGTTAAGCGCTTTTGAGGGCTGTATTAAGGTCAAGCGCCAACTTAAGGCAAAATAGAATATTGCGTTTGATTTCGGTTATAGGCCGAATTTTAACATTAATTTTATTTTATTTAACATGGTAAAGGTTGAGACATTCAATTGTTCTGAGATTGTTCTTCCTTATTTCTAAACTACATTTCTCATAGCCATAATAAATTATCAAACGAAATCAGCACATGATATTCGCAACAGCCTCTTCTACTATTAGTTCAATCACAAATGCATAGCAATTAATTAATACAAGTATACATAAGACCGTCATTCTACCATGCCCTCAAAATCCAAAACCAAAATGCCAGTCCTGCATTTGCTTGGACTCTTGCGTGATTGGGAAAGAGTAAGAGGAGTGCACCGAGCTCGAAGAGGACCAATATCGGCTTCGTTTGGACATCCTGGGACTAACAAACATCGAGTGCATCCAGCGCTTTCGTCTGGACCGTGCATGAGGCATTCATTTATCTTTGCTGACTTCTGGATGAACAGCTATCCAGCCGCAGCAATTATCCAAAAAACATACCCGTGGTCAACTGCGCTGTCGCTCCTGGCATCTGGGTCATTCCAGAGAGTGGCTGGTAAAGTCATACATATACAACAGCATCTGTGTCAAGGTGTCTGACACAGTTCGTTGACGCTCCAAGTTCTTCTCCATGCGCTTCCACTGCAGAAAGAGTGGATGCCATCTCCTCCTCCAGTGCAGTGAAATGCACAGGGGATGATGGTTGCCTACCACCTGTTGTGTGTACACTTCTCCGGTTCTCTTTTGCATTAGTCACACCTCTTTCATAAGGCCACCTACATTCTGAAGTTGTGCTGTGGGCGTGATTGAAGCGTGTAAGGGAGAATACGCGTAACTCAAAAGCGCTTAACTCGAATCGCGTAAAAAAGGACTTAAGCGCAAATGGGAGAATAGACCCCATATTGTATAAATGAAGCAAATTCCTCTTCAGAGCCAGTCCAAATTAAAAAGATGTCATCTATGTACCTGTGGTAAAGACTGATCTTAGAAAAGAATGGATTGGTATTAGGATTGTAAATAAACCTTTCTTCCCAGTAACCCATGAATAGATTGGCATAATTTGGAGCGAAAGCTGCGCCCATCGCCGTACCCTGTGACTGAATAAAATAAAAAAGGAATCAGCATATTGAAAATAATTCATCTTAAGCGCCATCTCTGTAAGAGTCAATAAAAACTCATTAGGAGGAGGAATACCGTCCGGACGCTTCTCAAGATAGTACGCTAAGGCTTGTAGACCCTTTGTATGCGTAATATTAGTATAGAGCGACTGTGCGTCAGGACTTGCCAGAATGCTACTAGGGAGAGAGCCAGGGAGCTGCGCAGCATGCTAAATCTAGCAGTAGCTAAACTCAATCCCTCTGTCACACAAGGCAACTTTCAGACATGCTCGGGTGCACCCCTTTTCACTTCACACATACAATTTTTTTTTTTCGCAGAGTCACACACCAAACCTCTTAATCACATTCATTTATATAGGCCTGTGAGTGCCTTAGCAAAATACGAGTGCCTGTGGACTAACCAGCTGACTACCCAAGTAAGAGCTATGGTCAAGACTGGCTTCACGCTGTATCAGTTTGATGATTTAAAGCCGCTAATCTCTGTTGTTCAAGATAAATATAACTCACTTGTGAAAAGTTATGTTGTCCACTTTCCCTCTCCTGTGACTGCAGTTGACAGTGACACGGTGGTCGGGCATTTCCAGAAAAAAATGTGGATAAAGACATACACCTTGCCTAGGACACCTGTCCTAAGGTGGCGGCCAAACTTGCATAATTATCTCCGCCAAGGAGGTTATGTTTTAGGCAGCGTTTGTCTGTTTGTTTGTTTGTTAGCTAGTTAACAAGATAACTCAAAAAGTAATGCACCGATTTTGATGTAATTTTCAGAGAAGGTGGGTATTAAGTCAAGGAACAGGTGAGGAAATTTTGGCATATCTAGGCCAAAGCACAGCTGAGATATACTCCAAAGTTCAAGATTTCAGGTCTTTCCAATGGGCCGGAGTTCCAATCGCCGTGCTTTTGGGTTTTGCTGCCCCCTGGCGGAGGTCTGTGCTCTCTGAGTGCTTTTCTAGTATCAAAATCGAAACCTAGGGCCTCTAGTTTATATAGCTCATTGGTTTCAATACACTGAGGTCAATGGTAGACTGAGGAGAGAGGAAAAATATCACGTATTTCCCCTCACATCAGATGGCACCTAATCAATAAGATTTTCAAATAGCCAAATGTCTACTGATTATTTTTACACCACATTTGAGGTGACCGTGATTCACCTTTTTTTGTAGACAATAACCTTTATTGAGGTCTCCGTTGGTTGCCCTTCTGGCATTGCTGAGTAAAAACCACTGATCTGTGAAGAATAATTTTTCTATACAGATCCGTGGTAAAAACAGGTAAACAGTCACGAAGGCCCTCTACCTGTCCCAAGTGAGCCATCATTTGCTTGCTGGCTAGCCCAATAAGAAAGCTGAGGATACTGTAAATGAAAAATTAAAATGCATGTTTAAACGTTAAAATACTGAGCACTGCGAGAATGCAATGATGGCAACGCCCACTTTAGGAGACCGGAACTACGATCATAAAATCCCATTCATTTTTACATTATCCCCCATCGTGTTATTAGGACTACAGTATTTTTGCTTGAGCTTCCACTCCTCTTCTGTGACCCGGAAATCGTTTTGCCTCAGCCATTATGGAGGATCTTCCTGTCACTCAAATGCACCTCGAATAGAGTATCGTCGAGTAGATAAGGACAGTGGAAGCTTCTTGAGGAGCTTAAAGCGAGGAAGCAAGTGTATCCAATGCAGAGGCCTTGGCTTTGTTCAGTTAGTGAACTCTACTTCTACCAGGGCTGCATCCGAATAGTAAAAAAATTACATCCTGTCCACTAATTCCTAACCACTTTTCATCAACTTTTGTGGGAAACATCATAAGGTAAAGGAAGGTGTAAGGTGTAAAAGGGAATTCTTAACAGCATAAAGAGCATGGAAACCCTTCCTTCACTATCGCTCTGCTTTCGTGTTTTGTTTGAGTACACACCCAAAGCCATTTTGGAGACACCTGTTCCACCCGGTGGTCCGTTGTTGCCGTGTCATCAAGGTTTGAAAATCTCCATTTTGCGCCGCCTGGTTGCTAGGCTGAAAATGGGACAGCGCTCTTGTTAGAGGTATGTGACGTCAGCTCTAGAACACAATTCAGCGTGCAGGCAGCGACAGGCACACGAACAGCTATAATTTGCATTCAGCCATTGACTCACATTGTTTTGGTTGTTCATCTAGCTTTCTGAACGATGGTTCAGTGTTGTGTTGTCAAATTCTGTGGAAATTCTGATAAAACCGGATATAGTATTCACAAAGTATTCCCTACTCAGACACAGTATTCTCTCTCGCAGTCTACCTCTCCCGATTAGCGCCACTGTATGCAGCTAATACTATATTTGCTGAGAACGGGGTTGGTAAACTGTGTCAAGTCATTCCTAATACACTTTATTAATTATATCCCTGAATGCCGAATGGCGTTCCGGGGGATATTATGTTTTTGGTCCGGCCGCCGCCGCCGCACTATGTGTTAACGCGATAACTTCAGTAATATTTCAATTACAAATTCCAAATTTTGCACCTAAGTAAGTATCAAAGAGGAAGAACTGATTCGATTTTGGACAATTTACGATGTCTAGAATGGCCACTAGGGGCCAAAAACTGATTTCACTGTTAACACGATAACTGCAATAATATTTCAATTAGAAATTCCAAGTTTTGCATACAAGTAAGTATCATATTGAGGTAGAACTTATTCGATTTTGGACAATTTACTATTTCTAGATTGGCCGCCAGGGGCCAAAAACTGAAAAAAATCACTGTTCCGCGATAACTTCAGTAATATTTCAATTACAAATTTCAAGTTTTGCACATAAGTAAGTATCATAAAGAGGAAGAACTGATTCGATTTTGGACAATTTACGATCACTAGATTGGCCACCAGGGGCCAAAAACTGATTTACATGTTAACGCGATAACTGTAGTAATATTTCCATTAGAAATTCCAAGTTTTGCATATGAGTAAGTATCATAAAGAGGAAGAACTGATTCGATTTTGGACAACTTAAAATTTCTAGATTGGCCACCAGGGGCCAAAAACGGACAAAATCACTGTTTTTATCATATCTCTGAAAATATTAGTCCGATTGACCTCAAATCAAGTGCAAATGAAAGGTCATGACCTGAGGATGTCTCCCATTATGATCTTATACCGGTTTGATTCAAAATTTTGACACAAGGTGGAGCTTTGTCACATAAAATTCACCATTTTTGCTATATCTTTGGAACCGTTTCTCCAATTGACATGAAACTATGTGCAACTGCAAGGTCATGACCTCACAACGTGTCACATGATGACATCATACCTGTATGGTTCATTATTTTGCCACCAGGTGGCGCTTTGTAATGGAAAATTACCATTTTGGCCATATCTTCAGAACCATTTGACCGATTGACCTGAAATTAAGTTCAAATGAAAGTCTATTCAGTGTCTATTCAAGAATTGGGGAATTGGAGGATTGGGGGCGTTCGGGGATATACCCCCAGCCGTCGCCTCCGACGGCATAAGCCTAGTGTACTATTGTTTTCAAATAAACGTTACCGTTACTTAAACTATATGAAAATAACATTTCAGGAATGGCATCAGCCGCATGGTCATGGATTTCTTGCCTTGCTGGTGGCTCATAAATGTAGGGTTGAGGACGACTGTATTCCACCGTATCTGCTTCAAGAACTAATTGCTTGTCTCCTGACTCCTCATCACTCCAGTCGTAATCTTTTCGGAATTCCAGCTAGATTCACTTAAATTGTATGATGCCATGTTGACCTTGCCTGTTTGTGTTCAAGCTCTGATGTCATGCTTTCTTCGGGTGCGTTCGGGCCGGGGTCGACATGTTCCGCCTGAGGTGATCAATAATTTGCAGCGATCTGCGATCAAACTTAGTAAAAAAAAAAAAAAATTAAGAAGTTTTGCGATCTTTGAGAAATTCCCGATCATGTAATGATTGCCCATCCCCAAGGGTTTTCATGCTCTTTCAGAAGACAACTGCACTAATTAAAGAATCCAAATACACTTACAGTAGGCAAGTCATAATGAGCCCACGTTTCTTTAAGCAATCGCCCGGATGTGTGGTCTCTGCTTTAAATATTGCTTCTGCACAAATTGTGGGATAGCGTTAACTCCTTTCTTTTCGAAAAGGATGGTTTTGCGTGCCCTGTGCTAGGAGGTAAATTAGGAAGCACTGAGACACCTTTCCTTTACATTTAAAGGGGAACTCAGGGCTAAATCATAATGCTGTTTTGTACAATCATATTTCGTAAATATTGTAAAATACAAAAATGTGGAATTTTGGTTTTCCGAGACGAGATAAAATAAGCTGTATTCCCCTTAATTAGTTGTCAACTGCTTTAACGGCCGCGTGATAATGACGCAACGTCGCCCGAGAATGACGAACTGTCACCCTTCGCCCAGGGGTATGCGCCATTATTGAGTTGGATAGTGTGGTTGTCCTCGTCCATTATTTTATGACAAAAGATGGTTTAATATGGCCCAATATGGCAGCAGCCGACAGTTCTAAATAGATCAGGGGTTGAAACACGGATAGATCGCATTGTACGGGGATGGCGATAGAACTAAAGCCATTTATACGGCTGAAGTCAGGCGCTGGTGCAGACACTGGCACGTCAATAATCGCATATCATTGTCTTAATATGAAGTGTTTCCATCCACGCGATTTTCACGCGGCTCCTAGAGCGGAGCCGCATGCGTGGTCCGATCGGACCAGGGAGCAATTCCAGCTCCGGTGCACACGAATCGCGCGAGAAATTCCCAATAGTTCAAAGAGGTTTCCCCACTTTATTGTGTTAACAAATGAGTACCTTTAAAGCAGTGTGTATTTATTGCCCCGTTCAGAGCAGAGCCGAAGTTTCTGCAGCAACATACAAGAAGGCTTATGTACCATTCTCAGTGAATCAAAAGCATAGTACCGCTTTAAATTACGATCTGAGCTTTGTCATGCCACGATAAGTTTGTGATTTCCGTAGGCTAAATCAGAAGTGTTCCTGTGTATCACAACGCTGAAGTTTGTGACAAGAGGATAAGAGCAGTGGTTTTCATGCGACATTTATACGAAGTTTCAATTTAATTTAAACTAATTCTTGCAATTGAGAGGATGAAGCGGAATCTTCAGAATATCAGACTTTATTATTCAACAAAACATAATTCCAGCCATCTTTATTTAAAAAAAAAAAATCTTTAACGGTGCTTTCTTTTCGCTCGTTTCCTCCTCTGTATTAAAACATACAAGTGCTGGTCAACGAGTTTGAATAATTTGAAATAGCGCAATCGTTAAATTTTCTTGATGCATTTTTTGTGCAGAAAGCAAATCAGGTGCTCACCGCGCCTGTCCTACTTGTTAGAGTATTCACAGAACTCGCTACCTGTAAAAAATTTGCTCAGCTGAGCTTTCCAAAAGGCCCATTTAGGCCATTTAACTGTGACAGTGTTGTTTTATTGACTTAGAATAATTGAGAAACCGTTTCACTGAATTAGAATCATTTTGATTATAATTAGAATCATCACTTTCTCAGTATTATGTGGCTGCCCCCTTGGCTTGTATGACTGTCTGAAGTCTCCGCGGCATCGATTTGACCAGCTTGTCACAAGTTTTCGCACTCACAGCTTCCCAGGCAGTGGCGATGTTCTGCTTCAGTTGGTCCAGTGTAGTCGGCTTTCTGTCGCGATTTTTCCGCTTGACGATGGCCCAAAGGTTTTCAATAACATTGAGGTCAGGCGAGTTAGCCGGCTATGCCAAAACTTCAAGCTGTTTTTCGGCGAACAAATCTTTGGTCGACTTCGCCGCATGAGCCGGTGCAAAATCCTGTTGAAATGAGGTCTTCTTCGCCAAACTGTCCCTCAACAGTCGGAATCAGGAAGTTTCCAGAACATCTTGGTATACGGCAGCATTGACAGTCTTCTTGAGGAAGCAGAGTTTCCCCACACCCCGAGTGGACATGCATCCCCAGACCATAACGCTCTGGGGAGACTTGACGCATCTTTTCACGCACTCGTGATTGTAGGTTTCGCCACCACAACGCCAGACACGAGGACCTGGGTCACCGAAGGAGATGCAAAAGCGTGATTCGTCACTGAAGACCACTATCTGCAACTCTTCAGCAGTTCACTCGCCGTGTTCTTTGGCCCACTTCAGCCGTTTCTCCATTTGTTTCTTGTTCAGCATTGGTTTTCCTGCTGGATCGCGAGATTTGAAGCCGAGTTCGCGCAGACGACGGTAAGTGGTTGATCTCGAGACGTTAGCGCCGGTCTGCTCGTTCCACAAGTCGCTGAGCTCAGAAATGGACTTGAACCGGTTGCTGACTGCGATCTTTCTCAGCTGCTTGTTGTCACGAGCAGAAGTTTTTCGGATGCCGGAACAGTTTGTGCGCTTGCTGCAGTCTTTCTTTGGAGCTTTGCAGACGGAAGACTGGCTGAGGCCGAGCTGCTCAGCAATTCTAGTTTGGGTCAAGCCTTTTTAGCGAAGGGCTTGAATTACTGCGGTCAAGCTATCACCTCTATTCCCGTTGAGAGGTCGCGCTGCTTACCAATGATTGATTTTACAACTTAGAAATTCTACTCAACCCTGACTTTATAGGCTACTGCACAGTGAACGCTCTTCACGGAAAACAAAAATTCGAGCACTTATTCTAATTTCAATGAAACATCAGTGTCACAGTTAAATGGCCTAAATGGGCCTTTTGGAAAGCTCAGCTGAGCACATTTTTTACAGGTAGCGAGTTCTGTGAATACTCTAACAAGTAGGACAGGCGCGTTGAACACCTGATTTGCTTTCTGCACAAAAATGCATCAAGAAAATTTAACGATTGCGCCATTTCAAATTATTCGAATTTGTTGACCAGCACTTGTAGCTTGTAATGATTATGACGAGCTCTTCGTCCACCATGAGCTGCTGTTTAAGTAGTGCTGTGTTGGGTCCTGCCATGAGGACGAAAACGGATGAATAGCGTCGTTCAGCCGTTTATACGGAAACACTGAGGACGCACCATGGGACGCACGCGATGTCCCGTGTCTGCTCCGCAGCCTGTCGCAACCGGACTTCAGCCGTATTAACGGAAACATAGCTTAAGCCAGTCTGTCTCATGGCGTGACGTTTCAATGCCGCACCTACAAATGCGAGGTCGCTGAATGGAACGGCAGATTTCTGATTTGGCAGACTTCGACTCTTGCGTCCTCGCATATCTCCCCCGGGGATCCGGTAGGAGGAGAAAATACGCGACGGAGGATACTGTGGTGAGGGAAGCGAGGATTCGTGTTAGCGTAGTGGAAAAGCACCCCAGGACGAACCACTCGCAGTCGTACAAGCAATTAGTCATCTTTAATCCAGAGTTCCGATTTCATCTTCTTGGTCAAGTGACGCGTTTAGCCTACTCCAATTTAATATCAGTAACTACACATTTGTAAAATACTACTGCTCTTCTTGCAGAATGCGAAACATGCATTTCATACTTGTTCCCGAGGGTACAATTATTTAGTAACAGCGAAGAATGTTTGATTGCATAACTGACAAAGACCGTAGTGACTTTATGTAGATCTAAATCTAAGGCATGTGATGCAGACATTCTTTTCATTCTATAGGCTAATTGTAATTGGTAAGAGAAGGAAATAGCAATGGTGCCTCCGGCCCAAATCCAACCATTTGTAGTAAACGATGATGTAACACTACATTCGAGGCCCTGTAATAACAGTGGGATGGACAAGCCATTGAATCAATTGTTTTTACTGCTATTGCTGTGCGCATTCAAGCATCGCCTAATTCTTAAAAATGAGGCTCCCACTTCGAGGGTAATGAAGACGATGGAACAGGTTATTACCGGTTTTACCACAAGAACATTAAACCATATACACACCATTTCGCTAGGTGTGCACTTGAAAACTAGCCATTTTCAGAGTAAGTGTAAGCCCAATATTGTCTATGCTGTACAGAAGATGACCAGGGGACTAGCAGTGTAATTTTCGCACTGGTGTCGTTGTTGCCTAAAGACGCAGTATGTAAGGAGGCAAAACATTTGCTGGATGGAGCGTGTTTATGGTTTTCTTCCAGTGTGGGCCTATTCCACAGGTTTAATGGATAGAAATGTAATCATTTATGAGATGTCGGATACAATCTTCGAATAGAACGTCAATTCATCGAATAGATTAGCCGACAAATTCACAAATCTTATCAAGTGAGACCAGCGCCTATGCCGCGTTGACTGCCTCATTATCGATGGGTTGCAGTAGCTACCGTACTACATCATTTGAAACCAAGACTGCATTTGGGTGGTCGGAGAAAAATAGCCCGATATAGCTTCAACTGAAGATTTTGACCATGATAGGCGACCTAATAACGATTTCAGAATCCCCCGTTCAGATAATTCCACTTGGTGACCATAAAAACACAAATGTTTACACACCACCGACATAAATTGCCTACTGCATCCATGACGAATAGTTTACCGGTAAAATCGATCATCTCTGTACGGCGTTAGATCCTCTTTGAGTTCTTTGTATGCCTCCTGTATTTTCTTGCAGAAATATTTCAGCTCACCATAGAGCGGGTTCTCGAAGCTTGAATAATCTGTATCCATTTTATCCCCGTGTCTGTCCGTTTGAAAATGACAATGGAAGTACTGCAAGCAGAAAAAACCGCTATTGTGTCGTCTAGTTCAATCAATCCGCACTCTTAGCTTTTTTTTGTTCGTGCTGATCGAAAAATGTGGGAGCACAAAATCTAAATGGCGGAGGAGAAGCTTCAGGGAATGACGACCGCACAATTCAGGACCTCGGATAGAGCCAACGAAAAAAAAATCTTGGTACTGGAGTCGTTAAAGCGGTTTTCCTCACTCCCACAACTAATATTGTCACAAACCCGCAAAAATGGTTAGAAACAGCATATTTTCTGGTCTTTGCCAAAGTATCGCTCCCATAATACACGCATATTCAATATCCAAAACTAAAATGCATTTTAAGAGAAACATGGGCATGAAATCTACTTGAATGGAATGTTTTGGTCTTCCCAGTCATCGCAGGCACAAGAAACACAAGACATTCAATTTTAAATCCGCACATTTTATTAAGCAACAGCTGGACGACTCACACGAATCCGTTCTAAGAAAACAAAGGAAACAAAATTAAATCATAAACGTCCGTATTACAGTACAATACGAAACCTGGCACATACCAGTTAATTACATTAGTTATAATTGTACCATTTTAGGTAAGGTCTGCATATCGGGAATGAAAACGATGAAAGGAAGAAGTGAAAAAAAAAAAACTTGAGTTCCTCTTTTTTAAAGAGTACTTAAATCGAGATAGAGTATCATCATAAAGTCAGCATCGATATCAACTTCACTCAACAGCGCCCCCTGCCAGCAGCAGTCTTCTCGAACCCAATGCCTTACGGGTGAAATATTAAGACGCGAGGAAAAACTTCCCATTCATTCGAATGCTTGAATCACTAATAACGCGAACGCACCGACACTAATTAAATTACAATGTTCAGTGTTAGCGATGCATTAACAACCAAATGCATATACCATTTCCAGCATATGCCACATTGGCAAGTAAACTTTTCACCCAAAGCAAACCCATGCTCGCTTATCTGCAACTATGAGATTTATCCTAAAATAACTGAAACATATACAACTGCAAAATAATTTAAATGGCATGCCTTAATACCACAAACTATTAACATTCAGTCACCAAATCAGAAAAGTGTTCTCATTTTGGTTTTTCAAGTATTTTTTCCTCTTTTAACCTACACTTATAAAGCACATTTCTACTCAAATAAATTGCATACACAACACTGTCCAATACAGATCACTTCATCAGATGAATATAAAAAGATTTCAGATTATTAAATAAGTTATTTTTTTGGTGGCTTTCAGCGGCAAAGTCAAAACCGTATGTGTATGTGAATAAGTTGTCTAAAAAGATGATGTTCTCATCAAACACACGAAAGGTGCCATTTTCACTGCTATAAAGAAATGAAGACATTAAAAATAAACAACTATCAGCTCTGACAGGGGTTGGCCTTCGTGCTGACAAGGCAAAATATATATACTGTATACATAAATATAACACTGAGGGAATCCATTGACCTCACAGTTTACACCAACAATCTTGACTTGACAGACACATTCTGCGCTACTACATTAACTACTACACTCAACCACATAGTATGAACTCATTTTCGGTGTCAGTTTGCATTTGAGGCCAGTCTTGCATAATGCCCTGGCATCAACCTCTCATGGTACCTCATGGTAACAAATCTGCTCAACATAAAAAGGATTTTCCAAATTGCAAATACACAAAATTATATACAATGATCCAGCTTTTAAAAAAAATTCACAAACAAAAACAGCTGATGAAAAACAAAAGAAAAACCAGCATGGTGTTTCTATAACATCCTAACCGTGTCAGTGTAAACTCATCTGGCTATGTAATGGGAAAGATATGGAGGGGAGAGATATTGCACAACTAAACCATCAGCCAGTAGAAATGAACAGTACATTAAAAAAGACCAGAATGGTGCAATCATTTCTGAAGGCAAATGGCACATCAATTCCCATATTTAAAATTTTTGCTTGGGGCAAAAATGTTGGCATGTAGCAAAATTATAGTCTGCAGACATTTGTCTCAGAAAGAAAAATAAAACCTAGCAAATCAAGTAAGCATTGTTGAATGCTGGGATGTCCAGTAATCTCTTCTGCATTCGTCCTCCACAACCAATCAAATTTCTTTGCTACTCTGTGTGGGCATGCACATGTGCACAGACCTTAGGGATAATGCTCCAAAACGCAAGGAGCTCCCACGCGAAACAAGAAAAGTCAGTTAAGTAACGGGGCTCCTACAGAGAAGCAAAATGCACAATACACCTCAAACTGCTGCTCCTCCTGCCTCCATGTGAAACTCTGCAGATCTCGCCATTGTGCCTTCCACAGTGAAGCAACAGAATTCTCAACTCCACTTAAAGAAAAAAAAATCCAAATCAATTGAGATAGACACAGACATACAGCAAACATTAGTATATATAGACACAGGTTTGTTTGGGAGTGGAAATGGAAAAGGTAGAAGAAAATGAAACTTTCCAGGGTCTGTACACAATGTTTCAGACAGTACTTTTAACTTTTATCAGACTTACTGTCTGCTTTTAGATTCATGAGCTCTATATTAAGCACAATGTCAAGATCCATGGCTAAAAACAGGTTAGACCCCCCTGTCGCCAATAAGATACAAATTTGGGACTTCAAATGAAAAAAATAAACAAACAGCTTAAACCCCCCTCCCCCTCTATTCAAAACACTATTTTGCTGTTTGTTCAGGGGCACCCAACAATTTTATCAAGCATCCCCACCCCAAAAAAGACTATTTATTGAACTTAAATTCAGGGGTTGGTTGTGTTCACATTCCAATGACCAGTGATGTGCTCCCCAGCCTCATCCACCAGCTCCACTGATCGGAGTTCACTGATCTGGCGGTGACTGCAAGTCTTCTGCAACTTGCATTGACCATAAATCAGCCCCTGTGAAGAAAGCTAGTCTTCAGAAACTGTGCTAATGTGGTTCTCAAAGCTCTCAGTGGGTATCCTCAAACAGATCATGGTATGAGTTGCATTCTTCTTCAAGTAGACCAGATATAATCAATGACGACAAAGAATTGGGGTGCAAGTGTACTACAGAAGGTCAGTCATTTCACACAACCTGCAGGATGAGGATCGGACCTCAAATAGATGCATAAGCATGTTCTTCTGGAAAAGTAATTAAAGAAGGGATCAAAGGAAAAATAAAGATGGGCCTCATTTCTGACTCTTGACCAACCTGCCATCATAAGTTGTTTTTTCCTAAAATCTGGCGCATACCAATTCACAGATCAACAGCTCATGACTGGTCCTTATGACTCCTTCATAAGGAGTATGTCCTTGATTGGCTGACTAAAGGCATGTTTGTTTTTAGCAGTGAAATATTCCAGGATACCACTGAGCATGACAATGTCACCACATTCCCCACAGACTCCTCCTACAAACCAAACTAGAGGACATCCCATGGTGCACAGTAGTCATCCATCCTTCCCGTGCAAATGATCACTTTACAGTGATGGAATGATATTGAACAAATATTAACGTGACTGAAAAAGTGTGAAATGGTATCCATGAAGAACACAAAAAGTATCCCCAGTACCTTGCCCACATGTCCGGGAGGGTTCAAGTTAGATACCCCTTAGCAATCACTTCACAGAAGTGACAGGAGGAAATGATCACTTCATACAGGAAAACTGCCTTTCGCAACAATTTGCAATCAACAGCCAATTTAGCCCCAATCACTTTTATTTAATAATTTCTTACCTCAGCGCACCTTTTTTTTTTTTTTTTTAAATAGTTGGACACTTAATTTAACCTCCTCTCTGCAAAACAAAATTAACATCTTGAAATCCATGTAAACAAGGTACTAAGACTGCTCACTGCAACATAAATATAAACAAGAGATAATTATGATAATTACATTAACAACATTCCTAAATACCAAATTATATATGTACATATAAATAGATCTAAAACAGAAAAACAGGAACGCTGATGCACTGAAATACTGATCCAGGTAAATTTTTGAGTGAAGGCCGAGGCGCCATCATTAGGCCTATTCTCCTTTTAAAAAATAACTCAATTGAACTTGAGAATCAAAACACTCTGGATATTTTCATGTTTAGTGTTGAAAATGCAAAGCTTTGTTCTAAAGCCATCATCAGTACTTGCATAAAGCACTAAATTAATGCACTATGAAATCAAGATTGAGCCGGAAAAATACTTTGAAATGCACAACATTTTTTTTTCACTTTGAAATGTGTAATATCTATAATAAAGCCAAAAAATGGTAATCACACTTTCAATTGAATTCATACAGCTACTGATTTTCAGTGCTCCGTAGCTATAAAGTCTGCAAGTAAGCAATTCATTTTCCAGATAGTTTTTACGTTCAAGTATTACTGTTATGTTTAAAAACTGGACTGAAAAAACTCCAATGTAACAGTATTAATAGGAAACAATAAAATAATATAAGGCAGTTTGTAGAGTGGACAGTCTGGTTCCACTAGCTTCTGTCAGCTAGAGCAGCATATATTTGCAGAACAACCACAGAAAGCTAAGCCCACGTCCCCAACGGGTGACATGAACACTGTCACCCTCCATGACTTTTGCGGTCCTTGTTAAACGACACCCTCTTGTGGTGGCGCAGGGCATTGCCGCTCGGCCCACGTCAGCTTTAAGAACTCTTTTCTTCTCTTTGTCAGAATGCTCAAGTAAAATAAAAAAGGAATTGCTCGAGTCCACCAGGTGCTCTGCTGTTGGCAGACTGGAGTGGGCGCTCATTTGAGCCGTTGAGTGACGTTTGCCAGGGCCACTGCGAAGGCCTGGACAGCAGAGAATGGGTACTGAAAGTCGAGGATATAGGCGTTGCCATCAATCCTGCCAAACTGCATCACCTGTAAATAAGAGCAAAGCCACAGGCACTGGTATAGGTCAAGTGAAAACATACACAAAGCCTATACCATTCCTTGAACAGACATATTAATTTAAATGGTGGTTGACTGATGCATTTGCCCCCAGATCAATGAGGCCCATTAGTGCCATTTTGAGATGATCAGTCTCATTCGATCGAGCAGACAAGACCTATATACAAAAAAAGTAACCCCAATGAAGATGGCAGGCCTAATTTGGCTGTTTACAACAGGTTCATCAATAGTTAGTGTGAGGAAATTTTGTCATAAATTGCTTATCCTTGAGTGACTAAGGTCATGCGTAATTGTTTATCATTGTAATCTAGCTTGTGCGTAATGAGATGTGCTTTCTGTAACCATGTGTTCCTGCATTGCGGGACAATGTGTTCCTGAGGAGACTGTTTGGATCAGATATTCGTGGAAACATGCACTCAGCTGTGGATTGCAGAGAAGAAACATACTGTTGTAATGAATTAGTCCCAGGGCGAGGGGATTATGACATTGCGCCCACACATATATCTAAGCAAAAGAGGAATTTGTGGTCCTTTGTTCTTGTTCTTACATGTAAAGGGGAACCTGTATGCAAGAGTAAACTGGATCCATTATTTATACTATCTCTGTCTCTGAGTGTTTTCTTACAGGAATACGAGTTAAAATACCCACGACAGTTAGAATTTCAAAAGTTGCCGCCAGTGCTGGATACCAAAGAATTCAGTGGCTTTCTAACTGCTGGATACCAGAAAATTCAGTGATCAGTAACCTTAATGTGTTTTATCGGCTACCCTTTATAATATACAATGGTTTCTGTTGTTCTGTGGCCAGGCACAATTTCAATGACTCCACTTTCATTCAGAATATGCTATTCCCAGCATGTGAGCCCACGGAAATTTATCATCCACAATATTCTTGATCGTTGGCACCGGCTAGCACCAGCTACAAGTCAGAGCAGTCCTAACCATAAAGCACAAAAGTTATTTCACCGAAATCCGTTCTACAGGCTTTTTTGCACAGATGCTCTTTAAGACGCCAGTCTGAAGAACATCATGAGGTGACGGGTGTAACTAACACTGTGATTGTTAACTTAGCCTGGGCATCTGGAGAGCAGGGGAAACGTATGCGCCCATGAAGTGCTCTTTTCCCCACCAAGTCCTAGGCTGCCATGTCCTTGGAGCTCTGGAGGAATGCTACATCAGCCAGCAAATCCCCCATAACACAAATTATTGAAGAGACTTACATTAAATTTAAATTTTCAGTCACAAGGGAACATTGATGTGCTTTTTTCAGATTATCCATGGAATTAGCCAGCAATACAGTCCAATTCTCTCCAATTAAATGTTGAAATTTTACAATAGTGCTTATTTGAAGACATAAAAAGCAGTCCATTAAAAATCGCAGCAGTAACACAAATGAAGTTTTTGTTTTGAAACTGTGAAGTGTGTTCATTCACAATGTTAATCCATGAAATCCACCAGCAACAAAGACAAACACCCCACCTATATATTCTGATGTAGATTCCACACTAGTTCAGCATTACGCCACTGCTTGAGACATTTAATAATAATGCAGCATACCTGCCAACATCAAATGAAGTTTAAGTGGGTGGTTTCTGCTATGGTTTCTGCTATGGTAAGTGTATCTGAGAAAAAGAGCAGGCGAACTCAGAAAAATGCAAAATCCTGCAGCTACCATGTCCACTACCATCTTTTTTATCAAAGTTTTACAGTCTTGTTCTTTGGTTTCTGTAAAAACTGGGACTCTTGAACAGGTAGATCCTGCTAACCGCTCTGCAAATTTCCATTTATTATTGATTTATAAAAAGATTTAACAAATTTTATTTTCTGTGGACAACTTAAATGGTTTCTGACACTGTTAATTACAAATTACGCTACAAAGTCACTAGAAAACAAAAAAAGTTCATACAAGTTCAGCAATTGTGTGCTAATGATGAGTTAACAGATTAAAAAAAAATTCTAATTGTCTGCATTATACCGGCAATCAGCCACCCCCTCTCTAAATATTATCACCGCCGTCTGCTATGTAAAATCCCATATTGGTCGACCACCAATACAAAATAAAGAAACTACAAGGAACTGCAAATACTAAATAATACAAGTAAAGCATATTGTTACATATTGTTTTAATTACACTAACTTACTCTCCTTAAGTAATAGTTTCTCCTATATTATATCTGAACAGTAGGAACTGCTACTCTCCTTACCTGCCTTCCCTCCAGCTCGATCTGGAAGTTCTTGGCAGACTCTTGTGTAACCCTCCCACCAAAGTCAAGCTGGTAGACCTGTGTGGCTTCATTCCAAAGCGGCTGTTTGTTAGCCATGACATAGACAAACCCCTGGCTGCCGAGCCCCCTGTCCTCCTTCTCATTGGCCTTGCGGCATTTGAACTCTTCTAGTTCACTGGCCGCGCGCAGGTTTCGCTTGCTCTTCCAGCCCTTCTTGCTGCTCTGGCTCTGGTTCATGAGCTCATCGCCGCTGATAAAGAGCTCAGGTTCGCTCTCCGAGCTGTCCTGGAACTCATTGGTCTTGTTGAGCTTCTTGGCCTTCTGCTGTTCTTTCTGTGGCTTGGGCTTCTTCTTTTCCCGGCCTAACCTTGGGCTGGAGATAAGGGAGTTGAAGTCGCTGAGGGCACGGCCTTCTTTTTTCACTTTACCCTCTGTGATTGCTGGAACATTGGCCTCATCCGCCCGGCTGTCCAGCCTCTTTCGGCTCTTCTTGCCAAACTTGTCGGCCCGCTGCGGGACAGGGCTCTCGTTAAGGGACAACACCTCCTGGAAGCTCTCACCTGCCTCTGCCATGGCCTCTGGCGAACCAACATGATTCTGGTGCTCAGCCGGAGGTGGCGGTGAGAGGACTGGTTTCTCCACCACTAGATGCGACTTTGTTGGGAGGGTCCCTGAGGGGCTCTGCATGGGAGGACAGGGGTTATACGTGTTCCAGGGGTGCAGGGCAATTGGAGGAAGCTGGAGGCCTGCACAGGAGCTGGCTCCGGGATACATGGGAGGCAGAGGACAGCAGGCCAGGTTAGCCAGATTTGGGGGGTACCCAGGAGGAACCATAGATGACTCCTGTTGGGTGAAAGGGATGGGTGCCACAACCTCTTTTGGTGAGCAAGGCTGTGGAGCAGGCTGCACAGCCTGAAGTTGGGGTCCACTGTACCCTGACCCTGGAGGGAAGGGGAGAGAGACAGGATAGCCAGTCTGAAAGGTAGCGGTGGGAGGGCTGGTGGGGGATTTTGGTGACAGGATAAAGGGAAGCCTCGAAACGTCAAGGTGCTGAGGAGGGTTTAGAATGAGTGGTGGCGGTTTGTGGGGCCCTGGCGGCGGGGGAGGGGGCGCCAGTGCAGTCCTCTCCTGGGGGACCCAGATTTCCTCGGTGGCGGCTGGGTCCCACTGGTACGGAGGGGGCCGTTTGACGGTCAGACCCACATCACTTAGGGCCAGGTGGCGGACAGACTTCTCCAGTTGGCACTGCTGGCTCAGGGCCTCGTCTTCCGTGAAGGCAGAGTTGACATAGTCAGTTCGATCTCGGCTGCCATCGAGCGAGCTCAGTAGGTTGTAGGAGGACTGTGAAGTGAGTGGCGACGTGCTATTGGAGTGCACAATTACTGTGCTGTGTTGGGCACCATTCCCTGGTGGGAAGTCTTGTCGAATGATTGTACCACCTGCAATTCCATTGCTCCCACCCCCACTGACCCCAACTCCACTCGCCCCACCCCCAGCGCTGCCACTACTGCACTGACTGCAGGTGTACAAGGCAGTGGACACCCTCTGCTGGTAGGAGGCTGCAAGTGCATTATTTACTTTGGACTTGGTGGGAAGAGTCCTCTGCTGTGGCTCCATCATCTGAGAGACCTTCATGGCCGCTTCCCGACTGTTCCGACGCAAAGTGGCATGGATCAAAGTGGTGTCAAGTCGTTGCTGGGAAGCATTCCTCCCCGGGTTATTCTGATTGGCCGGATCAGGGTATGGAGGCGGGTCCCCACTGGGTATGGAATAGCGAGGGACTGTAAGACGGTTGAGAGTGGCAGAACTGTAGGGTAACTGGATCTTTTTGCTCTCAGAGGAGGTGACCCTGAGGGTGGCAGAACTGCCAGGACCTTGGAGAGTATAAACGTTTTGGTTGCAGACCAGCCGCGTGCGTGGCCGGCACACCTCTTCCACATTCCCGCTGCTGTCAAAAGTGGTGATACGCTCATAGCCCAGTGGCGTCTGGTACTGCGGAGCTGGCGGGTACAGCGAAAACTCATTCTTCTTCAAGCACAGGTCCACAGCTGGCGGGGCCGGGTTGCCACCACCAGCAACTGCTGCTGCAGCACTTGCCTGAGCTGCTACCACAGCTGCCACTGTCCCAGGGTACGGTGGCGGGGGGTTCATTTTGCTAATCTCTGGAGGAGCATTGAAAACCACAGCATCCCCCTCTGCCAGCTGGGATGCCGACCGCATGGGTTTGATCTTCAGCAGGTGCTCATGTTCTCCACGTTCCGGCCCATGCTCAACTTGGGTATGGGGTAACTGCAGCGTGCCTGACAACTGATGCACTGTGCCAGGGGGGTGACTGGAGGGCAGGGGGGGAGGGGGCAACTGTATTGGGTGCGACTGCTGCTGCAGTAGCTGCTGCTGGTGCTGTTGCATCTGCTGTTGGTGCTGCTCCCGCAGCTGCTGCTGCTGCTGTTGCATCTGTTGGATCTGCTGTTGAATCTGTTGCTGCTGCTGTTGGATTTGTTGGTGCTGTTGCTGCATCTGTTGGTGCTGCTGCTGCAACTGCTGTTGGATCTGCTGTTGGTGTTGCTGCTGAATCTGCTGTTGGTGCATCTGCTGTTGGTGTTGCTGTTGAATCTGCTGTTGGTGTTGCTGTTGAATCTGTTGTTGGTGTTGCTGTTGAATCTGCTGTTGGTGTTGCTGTTGAATCTGCTGTTGGTGTTGCTGTTGAATCTGCTGTTGGTGTTGCTGTTGAATCTGCTGTTGGTGTTGCTGTTGAATCTGTTGTTGGTGTTGCTGTTGGATCTGCTGTTGGTGTTGCTGTTGGATCTGCTGTTGGTGTTGCTGTTGGATCTGCTGTTGGTGTTGCTGTTGGATCTGCTGTTGGTGTTGCTGTTGAATCTGTTGTTGGTGTTGTTGTTGGATCTGCTGTTGGTGTTGCTGTTGAATCTGTTGTTGATGCTGCTGCTGAAGTTGTAGCTGGACTGCATGTTGTTGCTGCTGAAACTGTTGCTGCGTAGCATGCTGCTGCTGTTGTTGTGGCTGTTGCTGATGAGGATGCTGGGGAGGAGGCTGCTGCGGAGGAGGCGGCGGTTGGTGGTGCGGGGGTCCCACCAAAAGACGTCCCATTTCCAGGCCCCCAAAAATCACCTGCCCGGGACTGGAGTAGCGTGTGGGCACCGTGTACTGTGCAGTCATCACACCATCCTGCCCGTGGTCAGACACAGCAGCCGCCGCAGCTGTTGCTGTGGGATTGGTCAGCACGTCAAGCTGGACATTCTGATTGGCCAGCAAAGACTGGACAAGCCCAATGCTCTGAGTGGGAGACATGGCTTGGGCCGGACTGTGGATAGGGGCGATGGGAATGTTGACAGTGCAAGGTGGGTTGTCCTCGGCAACTCCAGAGGGTCCCGTGACTGCAAACACAAAACCGGCATCAGCAAAAAGTATATCATGCTGTAGCAACAGTCAGAGGGCTCCAAATTTTTTGGCATGCCAGCTAACTTTTCCAAAGATGTTGCCGCAACTGCAGTACCAAAACAACTACTCTACTCTTAATCTCAAAACTCTACTCAGTTTTGGTTGTTTTCCATTACAATTGAGTACCAACTCAAAGTGGGTGGGGTCGTCAGAGCAAGCATCACTCCCTGTGGCCATCCTTAAAAATATCTCTGTTGGGCGTAACCTGATCCTGTTTTGAGAATCAGGGTTGGTCGTTTTTTTTATGCATTGTTCTTTATATTAATGCTTACCGTGATTGCCCAGTCTTGGAAATTATGAATTTATGAATTATGAATTGAGAATTATGGACAGACGATTCTCAAAGCAAACAGCTCAATCTTGGACAATATTAAAGCAAAAAAAAAAAAAAAAGAAAATAAAAAACCAGCGATCAGACTGGCAGAGCTTCCAATTTGTACAGGCGCTGTCATGGTTATGGTTTTTGTTCATGTTTAATGTTCATGATTTTGTCCTCCATTTATTCTTTTTTGTAATTGCATTTCTCACGTTTTAGTTCAGTCCATTTTCAGTTCCATTGCACTCATCTCCCATGTCTCGTATTCTAGTTGGTTCAATCCGTCTCCCAGGTCTGTGTGCTCACATGGTTCAGGTGATTTCAATGGTTTCTGGTGTTTAATATTATTCCTTCAACTCTCATTTACTTCCTTCGCCTTGCTGTTCTGATTACTAACAAGACTAACATTTGTATTTTGTATCATAGTTTACTAACCCAACTAATCCAAGTATATATGTATTACTAACTCACTAATGAGTACTCTAGTTAAATCTGTAAAGTTGCACCGCTACTAATCAGTACTAATTCCCTCTCAGCAATCGCCCTGTTCTAGTCTTGCTCAGCTTTACCTGTCTCCCCCTGTGTTTCTGCGAGGTCTCTCGCACGTGCATTATTGCTTTCCTGCACTCACTATCTGTGCACGTAGAACTCCTTGACTGGAGCCGTTTAAATGTCATAGGCTGTTTGCGTGATTCCCGTCCATGTCTTGGCTTTCGCCAATTTTCTTGGTTAGGATTTCCCTCGTGTGTTCCTCCCTTTGTATTTAGTCTGATCCAGCGCACCTGTTCCCTGCATAGCCTGACTTTCCTCTCCTCTATTTAAGAGTCCTCACTGCTGTTCTGACTTTGTCAGAATGTGGATCAATATTTCTTTGTGCAGTGCCTTTCGTATGCCATTGAGTATTGTTTTCCTTCGACTGTTTCGTCCGACCAAGATTCTTGCCATTGCCCTTTTTTGTATTGTTTTCTCTTCCTGGATTTCGTTTTGGGGTAACGCCTATATTTGATAACCTTTGTTCCGCAACTAGTAGCTTTAAATAAACAGTGCTTACTCAAAAACTCAATTTACATAATTTGCGAAAATCTGACATGTTGCATTTCCTCCCCAGGATCCCCCAGGTATTGCGTCATCTTCCATGAGTATTGCATCAGTTTTTCGTGATGGAAACCGATTTGGTCATTTTATGACATAGCACCACCAAGTCAAAAGTTGTCTGTCAGCTGGTTTAAGGTCACCAAATGAAATTCGTCCCGTCTTTCTCCAGTATGTATGCTTGTCACATTCCTCATCCAAGGAAATCCCAGTTTTGCAGAAGTCATGCAGAAACTTCAATGAATTCATTAATTAGTTACCCTATTGTTTTAACTGGAGATGATGCAATACCCATGGAAGATGAAGCAATACACGGGAGAGCTGATGCAATACACATGGAAGATGATGCAATACCTGGGGGATCCTAGGGAGGAAATGCAACAACATGTCAGATGTCAGATTATCTCAGGAAACAATGTAACTTGAGTGATTGAGTAGGCACTGTCTATTTAAAACTTTTAGTTGCAGAACAAAAGGGGTTATAAAATAATTTTTACCCAAAAACGATTGTATTTGATGACATGATTAAATAGTGAAGGAGATGAGAAAACAAGTCATAATTTTGAACAAATAAAGCCAAGATGTATACATTTATGTAGAACAAGTTTCATTAACATATGTAACTGCCCACATGGTGAACTTGCCAATCCAAAATTAGCGAAAAAGTTACTTTTTCAGCTGGAACCCATTTCAGAGTCTCCTAACTCCTCTGTTATGCCTTGGGTGCAGTCAATCTTCCTAGTACAGATAGAACTGTAGAAGGAATCCAGCACAATTTACCCTCTGGAAGGGATCCTGGCCTCATAGATGGCCCTTGGAAACTGCATTTTTGATTTCCGCCCATAAGAAGTCTCATATTTTAGAGGCCAATATCTTGAAAATGAAAAGAGATGGATACACTTTGATAAGAGATTCTGAAAGCCTGGACCGAATTACCTTCAGCCCATGCCTATGATTTGTTCCTGAGATATTGGCCTCCGAAATCCCTATAAATGAATGTTCACGATTCGCTTGGGGTGTGACCCCTAATTTTTGGGGGGCCATATCTCAGGTAACCCCTTGGAGTAGGAACCTAGAATTTTGCATGTGTTCATTACAAATATAGTGGTACTGCCAAAATAAATTTGAGCCAAATCTGGGTCAGTGACTGTGGAAGATTCCTGTATTTTATTTAAGTTCATATGGAAAGTCCCGAAAGCAAGACAAATGATATTTTCCATAATACAAACAAAAAACGTGCAGCCAAAGCACCATCACTTTTCAATAAGAAAAGAATGAAACTTAATTGATTTGTTGTTAAAAATATAATTATTTTGAGGGCTGTAACAGCATGGGGACCCACTTGGCTCATAGAGGGAAGATAATTTTTAAATAGATGAAGTTTACTTGTGGTCAAGTAATTTATGATCCCAGAAATGTATTGTTTTTACTCCCAGCCATTTTTAAATTCTTATTTTTTTTCAATAATTTCATTGCTGAATTTTCTGGAAGATTTTTTGTTTGCGGCCTTTACTCTCAACCAAAGTTATAAAAATAAACGGAAATATGATGTGTTCTAAATGCTTCAAGTATCTTGTTTCAGCCATATCCCCCCACTCTGTGGGTGACACATAAATAGCTCAATTTGGTTTCTGCAGAAAGGGGTAAACATACAAATACAAAAGTCACTAGTATTTCTGCTGAACGATTATCATTTTCTCATCCATCATATAAGATACAATAACTATGAGCCAGACAAAAATCTCAATTGCCAGCAATTAGAAGTATTTCTACAGAAATGTTAGAAAAGCATGTATGAGAACAAGTTTTTCTTTACTTTTCAATTAGGTTTTTGCAAGACTCACAAGCATGTATTTCACAGTGCCTGGAAACAGTGCTCCTCAGAAGTGTTGACTCTGTCCATTTGTGAATTCTCGCAGCAACAGTATTCTCCCGTTTGTTGAGTAAGGTTGTTTGAATTACTCAATATTCAGTTAGGCAGCACTTATTTCCTAATGACAACAGGATACTTGAAAATATGGGTTTAATGATAAAGCCTTCCATGCGCCATGGTAGGAATGCTTCAATACAATCCGGGCAGAATGTGGGCAGTTTCATATGCATTTGAATACAGAGAATACACTCATCTTTTGCATGTGAATTCATACAAAATAGAGCTCTAAAAATATATTCTCTAACAAGACCACATAACTCCTGGAGGAAAAGGTGAAAAACTTAACTGCCACACTGAATTAATTGGCATGACAATTCATTCTAGACCAAAGTCTTCACAATCAATCTTAAAAACTGCAACAGAATGAGCAGAGATTTAAAAAAAAAAAAAAACACAATGTGAAATTATACATCACTGCCACTGTGTCAACACAGTCTAACACAGGGTACGACGGCACGAACGTACTGCACCATTCACGTTCATCATATAGTACCTGGCAGGTCGTCCTCATCTTCGCTGAAGACGTTAGGGCTGAAGACCGGCAGGTTGATATAGTCCATTGAGATCTTTCGAACTTCTGGAAGGTAAATGGTCATCTGCCTCGGCTGAAGGTGAAGCAGACTGGTCTTGTAGATAACTTGGAGAGAAAGAAAACATATTGGGCTTTCATATCAAACAAGAAAGAGGGAAGAAAAAGAAGGTGAAAAGATGACAAATACCCAGCAGTTGAGAACTGCTTTAACTGGTAGAAGCGAAACATCCAAAGTATTTTTTTTTTCCAAAACACCTTGAGTTCTAATTTAATTGTAAGAATTAAATATCCCCCATACAGTGGGGGAAATAAGTATTTGACCTCTTGCTGATTTTGCAGGTTTGCCCACTAAAAAAAAGCGCAACGGTCTATAATTTAAATGATAGGTTTATTTTAACAGTGAGTGACAGAATATCACCAAAAAAGTGAAATAAGGCATTGTATGCATTTTAAGAATTTATTGGCATATTTTTGGTCAAAAATAAGTATTTGACCCCTTGGTCAAACAGCATGTTCACATTTTGTAGAAAAGCCGTTATTGGCCAGCACAGATGTCAAACAATTTTTATAGTTGTTGACAAGGTTTGTGCACATTTTGGTAGGGATGTTGGCCCACTCCTCCCTGCAGAAAGCCTCCAAATCATTCAGGTCCCGAGGCTGTCGCCTTGCAACCTGAATTTTAAGCTCCCTCCAAAGAATTTCAATAGGATTCAGGTCTGGAGACTGGCTAAGCCACTTCAGACCCTTGATGTACTTCTTCAGCCACTCTTTTGTTGCTTTGGCGGTGTTCTTAGGGTAGTTGTCGTGCTGAAACACTCATCCTCGACCCATTTTCAGTTCTCTCACTGAGGGAAGGAGCTGTTGTTCCAGAATTCCACGGTATATGGCCCCATCCATCCTCTCTCCTCAATGCAATGGAGTTGTGCCGGCCCCTTGGCTGAAAAGCACCACTGTGCTTGATGGTGGGGATGGTGTTCTTTGGTTGTACTCTATGTTCTTAGCCCTCCAAACACGGCGAGTCGAGTTGAGCCCAAAAAGTTCTATTTTGGTCTCATCTGACCACATCACCTTTTTCAGGCCTCTTCTGAGTCATCCAGGTGGTCAATGGCAAACTTCAGGCGGGCCTGTACATGTGCCTTCTTGAGCAGGGGGACCTTGCGTGCGCTGCAGGATTTCAATCCATGACCGCGTTGTGTGTTACCAACTGTTTCTTTTGTAACTGTGGTCCCAGCTGCCTTCAGTTCATTAACCAGTTCCCCCCTTGTGATTCCTCACCGTTCGCATGATCAGGGCCATCTCACGAGGCGAGACCTTACATGGAGGCCTAGACCGAGGGAGGTTGGCGGCAGTGTGGTACTTCTTTCATTTCCTGATAACTGCACCAACAGTTGATCTTTGCTCTCAAAATAGCTTTCCGATTCTCGTGTAGCCCATCCCAGCCTTGTGTAGGTCAACAATCTTGTCCCTGATGTCCTTTGGACAGCTCTTTGGTCTTGCCCTTGGTGGAGATGTTGGAATCTGGTTGTTTGAGAGTGGACAGGTGTCTTTTATACAGGTAATGTGGTGAGGCAGGTATATTTGATGTTAATAATTAGTTGGGATTGGGGGTGTGTCTTAAAGAAAGACTAACTGGCTTGTGGGACCCAGTATACTTGCTGTTTGGAAGGGGGTCAAATACTTATTTTTCCTCATCAGATGGTTATCAATTTTTTAAAATTCATATGATGTGATTTTCTGGAATTTTCTTTGCGATTCTGTCTCTCACTGTTAGAATGTATATACAATTAAAATTATAGATCGTTGCATTCTTTGTAAGTGGGCAAACCTGCAAAATCAGCGAGGGGTCAAATACTTATTTCCCCCACTGTATGTACTGAACAGACAACTACCAGCCATATGAAATGGGTCCTTTTGACTGTCAGATAGGAAACAAGCAAAATCATTTTTCAAAAATTTTCCACAAAGAGTACGTTTTTACTCAAGTACATTTGACTGACATTTACCTGCACCAAGATTTGTCGGCAAGAAAGAAGCAAGTCCCACGATTTTAAATTTCGTTCCCCAAATATTGGATGTGACCTGAGCAAGGTAATTATGCTGTAAAATAATGAAACAAAAGGCACAAAGAGTCAGCAGGAAACAAAACAATGCAAGAGTCAAAAATAGAGAAAAATCCCTATTTGCTGGCAAAGCCAACACTACAATCCCAATTCTGAAATAGTTGGCACAGCATGGAAAATGCAAATATGATTGAAAGGAATGGTTTGAAAAGCTCAAAGTACAATTAACAATCATGTAAAGATGGTCATTGACAATATACAATGATATACTGCTAAAGTCCAAACTAGTAGGCGCAGTCAATGGCTTATCACAGACATAACAATATCTTTTAATCACACTCATTAAGCATTTGGTTACGGAAGACACCAGTTAGTTAAGCCTAGTAAGCAGAATTTCACCCCATTCCATAGTACAGGTCAGTCGTGCAACAGTACGGGGTCTTGGCTGCTGTATATTTCACTGCATAAAGCACCATTCATTCACAAATCGGAACAATCAGCACTGCAGGCAGGCCAATCTGGCACCCACACTCTCCAGTTACTCAGCCATGCATCTGTAATTTGTGCAGTGTGGTCCAATGTTGTCCAGCCGAAAAATGCAGGGACATGCCTGGGACATACAACTTCTCGACGGCAGTATATGTTGCTCCAGAAGTCGTATGCATCTTTCAACATGAATGGAGCTCTGGCATGTATAACCATGCCCCCATATCATGACAGATTCTGGCTTTTGGACTGGGCACTGACAACAGCTTGGGGTGTCCTCGTCTTTGTCCAGAAAACATGGCAGCTACTTTTTTTTTGACAAAAACCACTTGGAGTCGAATCTTCGCACCAATAAACACCCTTCCACTGTGCTACTGTCCATCTTAGATGACTCCAAGACTAGAAAAGTTGCCGGCGCTTTTGATTGGTGTTAATTTATGGCTTAAGCTTCGCATAGTATAGCTTTGCGGAGCTTCTGTGGATGCAGAGGCTAAGTGTGTTGACTGACAAAGTATTTCAGAGCTCATGTCCGGAAAGTTGCGAGACAGTTCTTCAGACAGTGACATCTGAGGGCTAGGAGATCACATACATTCAGAAGTGGTTTTTGGCCTTGCCTTTTATAAATCGAGATTCAACAGGATTCATTCCAACTTTTAATTTTATCACACACCATAGAATGTCAAATGCTCAAAATTCTACAGATTAGTCTTTGAGCAACGACATTCTCCAAGGGACGTATTCTAAGTTACACTTATGTTGCCAAACTAGGAAGACAAAACGCATCTTCGCATTTGGGGGACCTTTTTGGAGGCTCCTTTTATACTACAGCACAATTACCTCACTGGTTTTTATCCCCCGCCAACACGAAGTGGGAGGGGGATATAGGTTTGACCTCCGTCCGTCCGTCCGTGCGTGCGTGCGTCCGTCCGTCCGAGATAAAGGGGACAGCTTTACTCAGAAACTACTACAGATACAGTAACCAAATTCGGTGTGTAGCTTCAGACCATAAAGGCCTTGATCGAGTTCGAAAATGAGAAGCGCACGATTGGCGGGGGATGTTGTAGACCATGTCGACTTGTTTTACATCCCCTTATCATTGCAAGCTGTCATATCATTATTATCCCCCGCCAACACGAAGTGGGAGGGGGATATAGGTTTGACCTCCGTCCGTCCGTCCGAGATAAAGGGGACAGCTTTACTCAGAAACTACTACAGATACAGTAACCAAATTTGGTGTGTAGCTTCAGACCATAAAGGCCTTGATTGAGTTCGAAAATGAGAAGCGCACGATTGGCGGGGGATGTTGTAGACCATGTCGACTTGTTAGTACTAAATTTCCCCAGAACCAATTCTTTAGTCTGAAGCAGTCAGATTTGAAATGAGCATTTATTTTCAATAAAATATTGAATTCAAAAGTTAAAGCTCAAATAATGTGTTACAGAGTTTTCAAAATAGAAGAGGGTAAATGGATTTTTCAAGCCACTCCATGATTTTATTTGCATCATACTATAAATGGAGATGTCTCAGTCTGTACGCCCTCCTATTTTTCTCGACAACTATTTGTCCAATCAACTTCGAGCTTGGCGGCCGCATTCTTGAGGTCCCCAAAGAAGGGCAGTGTTATATTCAAAGTTGTTTGGCTTTGTGGTTCTGGAGGAATTTTGAGAAAGCTGCAAGTAATAATATGACCAATGACAAGTGAGTTGTTTTTCTGCATCAGCGCCTGGATGTGATTTTGGCCCTGCACTAAAACATTTCAAAATTCATTATCTTACAAAAACCAAGGAAAAATGATCAAAGTCAGGTAAAAATCATATTTTAGCATTGCTTGTCTGCGACGGTTTGACGAAGCAAATGCTAGAACTACAGTGGAAGATGTGGGAAACAGTGAACCCTCTCACCAACTCAAAAGGTTTGGCCAATGAGAGGCCAAGGAACGCTTTGGCAGTTTGGGGACAGTGATGTCAAAAAGCCAAAGTCTGTACGGGCTTGACTCATTTTGTGCTAAATTCCCACTTGTTTTGAGCCATTTTGTCAGCTTGGTTTGAGTTTTATTGTTGGCTCTCTGACAACGGGAGATTCATTGACGATCCATTCTTTTTTCCTCCCATCATTTGCGTCTTCTCCATAAAGTATATATCAGTAAAATGAGAGTTGTCCTTCGTATTCATCATATTGAGGGGTATAGTGCAGGAATTGCCGCTACTTGCTGCATGTTGCCCTTTTTATAGTCAGGGATATGGGTAGTTTGTCACAGATGTGTCTATAACCTTAAGAACTTCAAAGCCAGTTCTCTTTCATCGACTTGTAGTAGCATACCTGTTACTGAATGTCCTTTTATGACAAGTTGAAAAAGATGAGTTAATTTCCACGCATTATGTGCCTAATTTTTTTATATTATGGGTTAAATGCTGATGTGCAAGTTCCAAGTTCCAATGGACCAAGCGAGCTAGAAATGACTGACGCGAAACAACACATCAATTTTCAATGGCATAATCCGCAAGCAGCAATACTGCAGGCCAAGCAGTTGGCCCATTCCAAAGAGACAAATTTTGAATGGGCACTGCACTAGTCTACCCAAATGTGCTCACTGTTTCGGAATTGAGGTAATACTAATCCCAATTCCAATGCAGTTGGGATGTTGTGTAAAACGTGAATGAAACCAGAATGCAATGATTTGCAAATCTCATAAACCAACATTTTATTCACAATAGGACATTTGAAAACTTATCAGATGTTGAAAGTGAGACATTTTACCATTTCATTAAAAATATTACCTCATTCTGAAATAGATGGCAGCAACACATCTCAAAAAAGTTGGGAGGAGGCAACAAAAGGCTGGAAAAGTACGTGGTACTAATAAAAAAATACTGGCAACTAATTAGGATAATTAGCAACAGGTTAGTAACATGACTAGATGTAAAAAGAGCATTTTGGAAAGGCAGAGTCACTAAGAAGTAAAGATAGGAAGAGGTTCACCAATCTGCAAAAAACTGTGTCTAAAAATCGATGGGCAATTTCAGAAAAATGTTTCTCGATGTAAAATTGCAAAAACTTTGAATATCCCACCTACTACAGTACACAAAATAATTTAAAATTCAGATAATCTGGAAAAATGTCTGCGCAAGGGACAAGGCCGAAGGTCAATATTGCTTGTGATCTTCAGGCCCTCTGGCAGCACTGCATTAAAAACAGGCCTGACTCTGCACTGGAATTCACTGCATGGGCTCAGGAACACTTCCAGAAATCACTGTCATGAACACAGTCTGCCATGCAATTCATAAATGCAAGTTAAAGCTGTATCATGCAAAGAAGAAGCTACATGTGAACACGATTCAGAAATGCCGACGTCTTCTCTGGGCCGAACTTCATTTAAAATGGACTGAGGCAAAATGGAAAACTGTTCCATTTTGGAACTGCAGTCAGATGAATGAAGATTTGAAATTCTTTTTGGAAACCATGGGCACCGTGTTGTGCAGAATAAAGAGCAGAGAGACCATCCAGCCTGTTATCAGCACTTAGTTCAAAAGCCTGCACCTCTGATGGTATGGGGTTGCATTAGAGCTCATGGTGTGGGCAGCTTACAGGCACTAAAGGCACTATCAATGCTGAAAATTATACAGAGGTTTTACAACAACATATACTCTCATCCAGACAATGTCTCTTTCAAGGCAGGCCTTGCATATTGCAGCAAGACAATGCTTAACTACATCGTGCATCCATCACAACAGCATGGCTTTGCAGTAGAAGAGTCTTGGTGCTAAACTGGCCTGCCTGCAGTCCAGGCCTTTCACCAACAGAAAACATTTGGCGCATCATAAAATGAAAAATTTGGCAAAGAAGATCCAGGACTGTTGAGCAGCTACAATCCATCATCAGACAAGAGTGGGACTACACTGCTCTATTGTGAATAAAATATGGGTTCATGAGATTGGCAAATCATTGTATTATGTTTTTATGCACATTTTACACAACATCCAACTTCATTGAAATTGGGGTTGTGCACACCTAGGGCAGAGACTTCCATCAATCCATCCATCATCCAACAACTTTATTGTTAGGAAGTGTTGCAGGGAGAAATTTTCGAGCCTTTAGTCCACTATCCATTAGCTGAGGGGCAGGAACACTCCACAGACAGGTTCAAATCAAAATACAATCAAATTTCGCTTTTATTGCGCATATCTTGAAGATTTGTCACTATGCACGTCAGAGTAAAGCCATCGCCTGAACCCAGTCAAAAGCAAGCCTGTGGCAACAATGGCAAGCAAAAACCCACAATGCGAACAGACAGGAAGAAACCAGGCTTAAGTAGCCAACACACCACACGGTATGCACTACATTCACTCATACACCAGAAACAAAATAGGGAGTCCGAATTAGAGCCAGAGGTCAGAGGTCAAAGGTTAACCTCAGCACACCAACTGAAAGATGATACCTGAGTGATGTCATCGATGGGAAACTCTCTGCGGGTCAAACTGGGAGAGCCAATAGAAGGCTTGCGAATAGGTAACCGTGGGGATCGGGATATTTCCTGCGTAGCCCGTGACAACTTAGGGGATTTTCTGGGGTCAATATTGATTCTGTTGGAAAAGGGACAAACTAAGTCTCTACAGAGAGGGGGCAATTCATAAAAAGACATAAATCAGTTGTTACAATCATGCACAGTAATGCATTTACATTTCTTACAACAAGTAAACAATACATTCTGTCAGTATTTGAACAGTAACTCAATTTTGACGTATACTAATAACTGCATCAGTCCACTCATATCGATGTTAAAGGATAAGAAAAACTATTGAGAAGTTACATTGCCAAATAAAGGTCAAAGGGACATTAAATATTGAAAATGGCGGACCAAGTTTGTTTATATGCCGTGCCAAATCTGACACTGACCAAAAGCAATGTTATATGCAAAGAGATGGGTTGTTACAGCAGTGCAACTGGCCTGTGTAATGAAAGATCATACAGTACAAACATTCTGAAGGAATTAAGTTTTATCACATGAAACATGTTCCAGAGGCCCTGAAATCAGACCGGAAAAAGAAGACCCTGTCAGTATCGATATTTACCCAGGGTTCTAGCCTCATATAGCTACTGCACCCACAAGAAATCAGAGGAGCGAAGAAGCTCTCTCATACAAACATTACTCTTTAATAAACACAACCTGCCTGAATTAGCCATTCACTTAAATGTTACCCTAAAAACCAAACACAAGATCCCAGATCCCTAATCAAAAATGGTACATATCCAGAAACTACTATCAGCAGGGAGTAATGTAAACAGCTCCTGTATCACCTCTATTGTCTCTGCATCTCAAGCAACAGCAAAGGGTGTAAGAATGCAGTGTCGCTGGAATAAACACATCAAGATTTCAGCATTCTGAATGTGGGCAGAATATCATGGCATATATAAATCCTTCCGTGGGCCTTGTTCCAGGATATCTGTGACTCAAATCTCTTCCCAGAGCTCTCTGCATGACTCCCTGCTGACAATGGCTTAGGGCCACTGTAGTAGCGTTCTTGCCTCAGGCAGGCATTCTACATGCTTTATTCTTCTTCTATGATGTTTATTACAGTTGGCAAAACAGCATACATTCCTCATATCCTTTGGCTAAAGCACTAAAATTGCGCTTTGATTCCTTGAATTTCCATAGGAAACTCCTTAATATAAAAAGCATAATGCCCGAGTAGCTAAAACATATAAATACAATGCAAAACGCGACTGGCAAGGATGGAATCAGATTATGACTTGCAGTCGAGCAGATTCACTGTGTTTCGATGACAGTGTCAAAGTTCTAAGCATGCACAGTAATCGTGACACAGCTCCTTTCACATTTCCAACAGTGTCACTAATACTGCATCGGGAAAAAGTTTTCCTTTTGATTTCCGACGTTTCCATTCTATTTGCATTTCTTGTCTTGTCTGATTGTTTCAGCCCTTCAAACCAAATTTCAGGAAAGGACGTCCTAAGTAATAACAAAAGGCAATTTTGAAACCATCAGTTTGTTTATTGAAAGAGAATGCTACCCAGCACAACCTAAAAACAGTGGTGAATCTTGCCAAGAATGACTGGCCCACCAATTTCCTCCAATCAAAAATGGACCACAGGAGGTAACAGAAAAGCTTAAACTTCTGTACATTGGAGAGTTGAAAGTTAACTTTTTGGAAGATATGGGTCCCATTAAATCTGAAGCTAACAAAGCATTCCACAGTAACATTATTCTACAAACAGTGAAACATAGTAGTTGCAGCCTGATAGTGTGGCATGCTTTGTTGCTTCAGGGCTTGGGCACTTGCCACAATCAATTAAACTATGTATTCTTTTCCACCACAAAATCCTGAGGGAGAGTGTCCAGGCCATGATCCGATCAAATCAGTCTGTGATCTGGACTTCAACTGCAATGAACAATGCTATGATGTAAGACAACAAAAGCTCCAAAATTGAGATTTGAGAGGTCAAGTCCAAGCCCAGACTTGAGCCCCACCGAGATGCTGTGATGGGACTTGGTCATACTTAAAAAGGGATCTGAAAGACTAATACCCTGAAAGTAGAAGTGTTTTGAAGCAGTTGTTCTTGAAACAGCTGGCAAAACTACATATTAGGTTTCTGGGGGCAATTCATTTTGGCAAGCGAGTTTTTTCAGTGAGTGAAATGATCTAATCCTGTGTGAGTGTATTTTGTGTTTATTTTAATTCTCCTAGTCTTATATTCAATTTTGCAAGAAACAAACAGGAGACAAACATGCAAAATAGAACAAATCAGGAGGGGTGAAAATGATCTGTACACTGTACAATTACTGAAAGCAAACATCCCCCAAGTCAAAGGTGTCAAACTGGTACGTAAAAGGGCAGAGGGCCGGCAGGGTTTCAATCCAACTGTGCAGAAGCACACTGATACAACTTATCTAATCAACTTATCTCAGCCTTCTCAGTTGATTAATTGTATCAGGTGTGCTGCGGCTCGGTTGAAATGAAAACCTGCAGCACCTCTGCCCTTTCATGGGCAGAGTAAATAAAATGTACTTCTGTGAAATTGGGAATAAATTCCATTCAAGTGAATGGGGATTTACAAAAAAAAAAAAACCCCACTCATGGAAACAGAGGAATACCTGGGAAGTTTGGGTGACTTGCTTCCTCTTGATATCTTTGGCGATTTCTTACCAACCCAGTCATCACTCAGTTCAATATCGCTGGAGTCGGAGCAGTTGCAGCTGTCAATCATGGAGGAGATCAAACTGTTGCCATATACCTCATCTGAGCGAGATTGACAGGGAAGGAAAGAGGGGATTGTGACTGAGCAAGGCCAGCAGCAGAGGGCACTGTATCCTCCAATTTCAGCATTGCTAGGGAATCGTGAAACCTCACAAAAAAAAAAAAGTCTCAGAGCAAGATAATCTACGTTTGAATTCAGCCCACGACTTTCTGAATGGAATTTGCATATACTCTCCATGTAAAAAACTGTCTTCTCTAGAGCCTCTGGTTTCCCCCCTCAATCCAAAGACAATGCATCTTAGGTTAAGCAGAGACTCCCACTAGAGTGTGTGTGTGTGCGCGCGCATGCATGCATGCACATGAATGCGATAAAGTGATGTCCGCGCTCTATAATGGACTGGCAAACTTTCCTGAGTGTGTTCCAGCCTCATGCTCATTGGATCAAAGGTTAAACCTGGTTTATGTTTGCCGCAGTGTCCCTAGTGCGAGGGTGTGGGGGCCAAATACGACGCCAACCCATCTTTAGCTTCATATGCAAAGGGTCCGCAATTTGTCACAGCACTTGGTTGCGCGCCTCAGAATTTTCGTAGCTAGGCATACACACCGCATGCTGAGCTTTTAATTTCAAAGCAATATTTTGTGGTATTTCTGTGGTTAGTATAATAATTAAGAGAAGTTAAATTGGCTTGGCATTCAATATTTTCCAGACATTCACAAATGTGCTCAAACACCTTGAAAAATGTCCAACTGTTGAATCAAACCTTCCTTGATCAAAATCGCATATTTCACAAAGCAATGATCAAACCACATTTTTGAACGTCAGTTTGCTAAAAATCAGTGCAAAATGTTTTTAGCTCCTGTACCCTACAGCGTCATCTTTGGACAAATGACCTATTAAACTCACGTAGCACACTGATGAAACCTGGTCTACATCAGAAACTACTGAAGTTGGACTACATTAACAGAGTGCCTAAACATAGTGTAAAAATTACTGCCGAGCTGCCAGATAGCTCACTCGGTTAAAGCATCGCATTGCAAAGCAGAAGTGTCTATCACGGCACGGGCTCGGGCCCTGGTAGTACCATCCGGTAGTGGTCGGCAGCTTTTTCAGAAGTAGAGCGCAATTAGCCATTGCGCTACAGGGACGCAAATTCGGAAGGGTCTGCCGGGAAGGGTAATATAAGTTGCTCTGTTCGTTCCTAAGGCGCCTCCTGTTGGCCAGACGGGCGCTCGTCAGGAAGATTCTAAGCTTGTTCATGTCCGGGTATCCTCCGCCCTCGTTCTGAACTTGCGAAGATTCAACCAATGAGTGTATGAGAAGCAGTGGCTGACAGGCACGTGCTTCAGAGGAGAGCCGCGAGCTGTCTTCACTCTCCTGAGTAGGTGACACAGGGTCGCCGCATATGCGAAAGCCTTGTACATAGTTCCCCAGTCGGACATTCCAGATTCGGGTGGGTTTGGAGATGCCAAATTTAAAAAAAAAAAAAATTTTTTTTTTAAAAAAATTACTGCCAGGTTTGCAAAACTTTTTGTCTATTTTTGAAAACGGGAGAAGGGGCATAAAACATAGTCTTCCAGCAACACTCCTATTCTTCTTATAGTTTTGTTGCATTTTAACAGACTATCTTTTCTGCGCACCCCCTTGGCATATCAGAGAATACTACAACGAAAAATAAATTAAGCGTAAACGCTTCTGTGCATGCTCATAACTCCTATGCCATCTCCATAAGCCCACGCCATGGTGCCTCCCACAAGCATGAACAAGATTTAGGGTCCAGCCCCCTGCAGCCCTTACCATGTATATGCAGATAACATAGTTGATAATAGGAAGGATGGATTGACTTCCCGATTGCAATCATACAGACGATTCATTTGTTATTTTTCCATTCATTAATAATGTGTCAGTCTATTTGACATGAAAGCTGGCTAAGACTTTATGCTTCATCTAACACTGGATAACAATTTCTAGCAAAGGTAACCAAGGTTATGCCTCTCAGCTGAGCAGTTTGAGAGGGCACTAAAATTAACAAAAAAAAAAAAAAAAAGAAAAAAAAAAACATCTCTCAGGTCAAAGGGAGAGCTACACAGTGAGAGACATAGAGGCAAAGATATAAAGTGATAGTGAAATTGGTGAGAAAGCCGCATATAAGGAAACTTGTATGAAGCACACACATTATCTGCCATAGCTGGTTGGCAGTTCGTGCACAGGAGCGTGGTTAAAGATTTAATCTCCGGAAGCTTCCATTAGCGAACTCCCTGGACCAATGGGACAGCCTTGATACTCCTCATCTAACCTCCTCTATCCTGCCTAGTTCACAGCAAGCCGAACAGAGTCACGCACTCACAACTCTATAGGCAGCTGGCTGGTGTGTGGCCATGGGAGTGCGTGTGCATGAGTGTGATGTCACACACGTGTGACAGTGAGAATCTGTCCAGCTTCATCAATCAAAAATCAAGTACCAGTTCTGTTCAGCTCCCGCAAGGTTTCTGTAGGGTATTAGGCATTGAGGCTCATTCTAGCCCCCCCACTTTTGACTGATAGGAGTATTCCAACTTACCTCGAAAAAACAAAGCCAGGCACAATATGCCTCGCCCCAGCAAGAGCTTCAGTATTTTTGTATTGACTCAGTATAAAAAACAACCAAAAAACAAAAACAAAACACTAAACATACAAGTCTTGCTGCTCACAGTGGGAAAACTTTGCTGCTATAGAAACCAGAAGTTAATTTACAAAGTCTCTGTATTTGAGGAACTACAAGGTATCTCTAATGAGATGCCACGCAGCGAATTTCGAAATAACTGGATTACAATAGACGATTCTATGGACATTTGATTTTTTTTGACCTGACATACTAACATTGTCTCGTCCCCCCCCCCCCAAGTTATGGTGGGGGAAAAAAACATTACTGAACCAAAGCCTGCATCTTCATAGAACTTCGGCCAGCTTTCTCCAAAATTAAATGGGTTCAAGAGTGCTGAGAAAAAGTATGAAAATTAAATTTCATTTACTTATTTGTCACACTTCAATGTTTCACATCATAATTCTAATTTAAATATTCAACAAATAATATCCTGGCTCCAAAGAAACAAAATGAAGGTTTTGGAGAAGCCTAGTCAAAGCCCAGACTCGAATCCGCTGGAGATGCAGTGGCATGAACTTAAACAGGAAGTTCACTCTCAAAAACCTTCCAGTGTTGCTGAATTAAAACAATTCTGCAAATAAGAGGGGGACAAAATTCCTCCACAGGAATATAAAAGACTCAGTCATTGTAAACGTTTGACTGCAGCTGTTACCGCCAAGGATGGTCAAACCTGTTACTAGGTTGAGGGGGGGCTATTATTTTTTCACATGTATAATAAGGGTTTTGAATAACTAACTCAAATAAATAAAATTATCATTTAAAAGCTGCAATTTATGTTTACTCACCTCGTCTTTGGCTCGCATTAAAATTAGTTGGATGATCTGAAACATTTAAATATGACAAAGAAGCAAAAATAAAAGAAATTGGGATGGGGGCAAATACTTTTTTTTTTACAGCACTGTACATAGGACCATGGATGACCAGTGTATTAAGTTTGGAAATGACTGCAATATTGTAGGCACTAACTTGTTACCAAACAAAACAAAACAAACAAACAAACAAAAAAAAAAAAAACCACTGAGCTAAAAACAGTATCTCCCCAGATCCTCTGGGGCAAGGAAATCAGTCACGTCTTACAGTGCTCTTCGGTTACTGATACAGTGAGAATCAAACAGGGCTCTAGGACTCTTCGTCCCCAAGGAATTTTTGTCCCCCGACTGTTCGTCCCCAATAATGTTCTGCCCTCCCCCTGCATTGTAACCCTATCCCGAACCCTAACCCTGTCAGCAATGGTGGCATGTTTCTTTACCATTAGGGGAGGAAAAATCCAGGGATGAAAAGTCCTGTAACCATCAAATAGTTATCCTCCATTTCTAACAGGTTGGGCCTCTCCAGTCAGGCACACACACATGCATGAACATGTGTGCATCAGCGCATACATATGCAGGCACAAGCCGACCCGCGCTCATTATACGAGCGCGCACACACACGCACGCTCACATGCTCACACCTGCTTTGCCGTCGGTCTTGGGGTCCATGATGACAAACTCCGGGCGGAGCTTGCTGATTCGCCGGCCCTTTAGGATGGGCACGAGGCCGCCGAGGTACTCCAGATAGAGGGTGTAACAAGGCCCGCCCACCTCAGGGTTGTCCTCTGTGCGCTTCATGGTGCAGTGCAACCGCTCGTTCCCCGCCGTAGGGTAGCTCACGAAGTCTCGCATGTTGTTAGGATCTGGAATGGGGGGCTGGGAGTCGGGACAGTTGGATATTGTTTATTGGAACAATCATGCTGGTGCACTCACATCCAACCAGCAAAGCAGCAGACCAAACATGAAGGCAATAGAAAGACACTGTGTAAGAATTATTCCACTGGCCCAAACGCTGTGTTTTATTTTGGGTTCATTTAACATAGACATAATAGTGCCAAGTGTTTTTGAATGAGGCAGGTTATCATTGGGACAGAGCTGAGAGAGTGAGTTCAGCTAAACAGCTCATAATATGCTCTTACTGTCATACACACTTGCCACTGCACCTCTCTGCCCCGTAAGGCTGGCTATTCAAGCTGTGCTCCTGCTCTCACTCTGCAGCAAAATCCCTACCCCTGTGCAGCAGCACTCTCTGCTCCTATTCAGCTCTCGTGACATGACTCTGCCTGCTGCAAGTTAACATGCCACCTCCACCTCCAGCATCCACCTATGGGTTGTGAATATTTCCCCAGTTGAACGCAGAGGAAGGGTGGGAAGAAAAATAACCTGCCACTCCTTGCTCTACAGTACAAACACACTACATTATTATGGTACGAACACACTACAGCAGCACTGCGCAAATCACAGTTTCTTTCATTCATCGCCACGAGCCACTTGTGGATGTTTCCACATAGTGGCCGGCAGGTCTGGTAAACTGCAAGCAAGAAGCTACCGTATTGATCCGAATACAAGACAATATTTTTTCCCTTGAAAAATGCCTGGAAATGACGCCTCGTCTTATATTTGGGGTCTAAGGAGCTACCCATGTAAAACAATAGGTGCCGCCTTATGAGCGCTTTTCTCTGTCAGTGTTTAGAGCAGTGTGACCCTAGCGTAATCCTGTAAATAAGTCGGCTGGAGTGGGTGTGTTAGCCTACATTTGCATAAGCTACTGAATGACAAAAAGATGCAGCCAGGGAACAGAGATTCACTAGAAAAAAAGTGCTTCCAAAGTCGATCAGGTGAATAAAAATCCGAGAAGTTATGATGCGATTCTCCCCGATTAGGTCAGACGTCAATCTGGACGCGTATTTGCTGTATTTAAATCAACGTCATTCAAAATGAATGTGGAAAAAACTGTTCATGCTCTCACATTTTGCGGACTGTTCTGACACTGTCTGTCAAGCAAAAGTGCGCCGTTTATTGCACAAGTTATGGCCAGTAAGTCTATGCCATGTATATATATATATATATATATATATATATATAGTATCTCACAAAAGTGAGTACACCCTTCACATTTCGACTATTAATTTAGTATATCTTTTTAAGAGGCAACGTTACAGAAATGAAAGCTGAATATATTCTAGAGTAGTCATTGCACAATATGTATAGCAGTGTAGATTTACTGCACTGTCCAAATAACTGAATAAACAGTCACTATTTCCAAAATGGGTGGCAACAAAAGTGAGTACACCTTACTGTCGAAATGCCAAATTGTGTCCATAGTGTCAATATTTAGAGTGACCGCCATTGTTGTCCAGCACTGCCTTGATTCTCCAAGGCATGGAATTCACCAGAGCTGCACAGGTTGTTGCTGGGATCCTCCGCTCCTCCATGACAACATCACAGAGCTGGTGGATGTTGGACACCTGCTGCTCCTCCACCTTCCTCTTGAGGATGCTCCACCAGTGCTCAATGGGATTCAGGTCTGGAGACATACTTGGCCATACCATCACCTTCAGCTTCTTCAAGAAGGCAGTTGTCATCTTGGAGGTGTGTTTCAGGTCGTTATCATGTTGGAAAACAGCCGTGCGGCCCAGTTTCTGAAGGGAGGGCATCATGTTCTGCTTCAGAATCTCACAGTACATGTTGGATCCATAATTCCATTAATGAAGTGCAGCTCCACAGGACCAGAAGCACTCATGCAGCCCCAGACCATGATGCTGTCAGCACCATGTTTGACTAGAGGCAGTGCACACTTGTTTTGATACTTCTCACCAGGGCGCTGCCACAAATGCTGGACACCATCTGAGCAGAACAAGTTTATCTTGGTCTCGTCAGACCACTGAACATGGTTCTAGTAGTTTATGTTCTTGGACTGGTTGTCTTCAACAAACTGTTTTCGGGCTTTCTTGTGGGCTAGCTTCAGAAGAGGCTTCCATCTTGGCTGACGGCCATGCAGACCAACTTTGCGCAGAGCATGGCGTATGGTCTGAGCACTGACAGGCTGTTATCCCACTGCTACAACCTTGTTAGCACAGCACTGCTGCCAGCACTCATGCGTCTGTTTTTTGAAGCCAACTTGTGCACCTGACGCAGAGCACGAGGACTCAACCTCTTCGGTCGACCCTGACGAGGCCTGTTCCGAGCAGAACTCGTCTTGGAAAACCGCTGGATAACCTTGGCCACCGAGCTGTAGCTCAGTTTCATGGTTTCACAGATCTTCTTGTAGCTTAGACCATCTTTGTGGAGAGCAACAATTCTCTTTTTCAGATCCTCCGAGAGTTCTTTCCCATGAGGTGCCATATTGACCATCCAGTGACCAGAATGAGAGCATTGCACCCAAAGCACCACAATTTAACCCTTCAACATGTTACACAACCTCATATGGCCCAGTCGAACAGACAAAAGCATGAACATGATGAACAAGTCGTGTTTCATTACTTGGTTGACCATTATCAATTGGGGTGTGTACTCACTTTTGTTGCCATCCATTTTGGAAATAGTGACTGTTTGTTCAGTTATTTGGACAGTGCAGTAAATCTACACTGCTACACATATTGTACCATGACTACTCTAGAATATATAGAAGTTTCACTTCTGTAGCATTGTCCCTTGAAAAGATATAATAAATTAATTGTCAAAATGTGAGGGGTGTACTCACTTTTGTGAGATACTGTATATAGAACACTAGATTGCTGATAGGGTACATTCAACTGAAGCATCTGTTCTAAGAGCCTCTACACCCGGAAGTAAAATTCCCTCAAAGATTCCCATTCATTTTCGCCTACTTTAAAATTACATTTTCAAAAACACTTGCGTGCGAGTCGGTGTTATTTTGGTATCGCTGTGCAGAGCAACATTTTGTCTCGCTAAATATGTGCTTTTCGGAGGATGGAAAGCGGCACACTTTCAAAAGCAAAGATCGAAATGCGACTCGCTGTTCACGTTAAAGTGCAGCAGAAAAGTGACGTTAACGCGACCGAGGCTTTTACCTCTGATAAGATAATTGCTTGGAAGTTTTCGCCGTTATATAACGTCGATGAATGTCCGTATACGTTATCAAATTACACTCTGGTTTCCTCACTTTATTGTACCCTGGTTGACCATTTGAATTCACCCGGATTGTTTATATTGAATCATTTGGCTAATGCCAACGTTGATAAAAGGAAGCGCTGGTGAAGCCTTTCTCCCCTCCTTGTCTTTTGGAGCTCTGTATAAAACAGAAAAAGTGACATGTCCATTGTTTTAAATATCATGCAGGTAAGAAGTACTGTCGTTGAATGTCAATTACAAGTAGCTAACTGGCTTGTTAGCCACCTTTATAATTTTATTTACCACTGAGTCAATGCAGTCCCCGCGACGCCAAGGTAGCGTCAATCGCTTGCGTTCGCTCTCAGTCAGCGGTCTGTTCAAGTTAATGGGACGGCTAATTAGCTAGCTAGCACAAAATGCAATTTTTTTTTCTCTATTTAAGTGACAACTGCGTTTATACGTTATCTAAAGCATGAAACGTCTTAAATTCAGCTCTTTAAATAAATATTGCTGCAAAAGGCAGCCGCACATCTCGGCATTTTCTCGCTTGTATCGACTTATGTGAAATTGGCCTCATAGGAAACCATTCATTTTTATGAAGAAGTTGGGTGTATCAATATGCCGGCTGGGTGCTTCACTTTGGATAATGTAAATATGACGACATCAGCAATCTAGTGTTATAAATATATATATATCTATGGTCTATGCCCGTTTTATTGCACTGTTTTCATGGCATAGAACCGTAGAGTGCGTTCTGCCTTTTGCCTATTTGCGGGGCTATAGAGGATTTAATGATTTTTTTTTTTCCCCACCACACCAAAGGTGTTTGGTGTTTTTCCACACCAAAGATGTTGAAATGTACAAGAAAAACAATTAAATGTTTTTTTTAATGCAAATTAGATTTTGTTCAAATAAAAAGAATTTTTCCAAATAAAGGTCTTGAAAAAGAGGGGTCGTGTAATATTTGGGTCAATACGGTAATATGTTGATTTGGTAGTTGCAACTAAAAATTATGCTGACGTAGCAGACAAATACAGATATCCACATAATCATTAATTTCACCAGCAAACTTTGTCAGCCAAGTACTTATTTACTTCATTTAAAGTGCACCAATTAAGTGACTTTTCATTGCTCATTCTTGTATTCTTGAAGTCTATTAAAAAAGGTTTAAAAGCGTCATTGTTAAAAAGAAACTGAAGTTTTCTCATGCTGGCCATTTCTGTAGTACCTGTCTGTGAAACACTCCGTAGAGATCTTGCCCCCGCCCCCCTGAAGACCCCAGTGTGCTGTGATCTACTTGATCACCCACTTGTGACTGGTCCACCGTTCGTGCGTGTCGGAAATGTCACACCCCTTACCATGAGTGAAAAAGAGCTTTAGAAACGAATATCGGTGTAGCCTCGTGGGCGAAACTCACTGGATTCAAGGGCGTGCCAAATTATCTGCTTGATGCAAAAATTCAGTTGGTAATGTTAACATCATCAATTGATGAAAAAAATGGCCAGAATCGATTGGGGCGTTTAAGTCCGCTCTGGAGCAGTGTGTTTTGCTGCAGTGCTCGCTTCTTCTGGAGGCAACAGAGTTGTTTTCTGACACAGACCTTATAAATGCGCATCAAAACTATATGATTCACACTTACGGCATAAAAATAAGGTAAAACCATAATAGGTGCAGTTTACATGACATCATCAGACAACAAGCCAAACCACCAGAAATGTGGCTACCTTTGTTTCAATAACCCAATACGTGCATAGCCCACTCACGTTAGTGTAAAATATATGAGCGAAATTTTGCAAAGCGGTTATCGTTAATCAACTTGAAACTTGCTAATCTTGATTAGCAATTTGACTGTGAAACTGCAACGCAAGTGCAAGTCTGCTTTATTTTTCAGGAGACATCTTGAGTTTATATTATTCTGAGTCCAATTTTGTCCAATTGACAATTACTGTACTCATAATACATTTTATAAAGTTAACCCATTACTACAGTCTCTCAATTTGTTCGAACAAGTTATGTGCTAATAAATTACATTGGTGTGCACCATCAATGATTGATGTCATGAGACATGCGTATGGCAAAATCAGTTGGATACTCTAACCAATATTAACCTGAAAATTCAGTTAATTTTGTTATTTGCCCTTCTTTTTAAGACAGTGATTTCATACTAAAATTTCATACTAAGAAAAATAATTTAGACTATTGAGAATTATATTTCAGTATTTCTCAACATATTCATCAGCAGATCAATTGCCATGTTGAATAACCATAATCAATAATCATAATCAGTATCCATATTATGTATGCAGCAGTAACACACACACAAGCAGTGCGCACAGACACATGCACACACATACAAACGCAGCACACGTACACATGCACACACACAAACGCAGACACAAACACACATACAAGCAATTCAATTCACACATGAGCAGCTCACACACGCAAGCAGCGAGCTTCTGTACTTTGATTAGTAAGCAGGCTTCTGTTTAGTTGATTCAAAAACAATCAGGCGAAGTACTTCTGTAGCTTTGATCAATATTTGTTCAGTAAAATCATTAGTTGTTACTGAAAAAAAAATACGATTAATTGAATCATTTATGTATCTACTTGCATCCTGTTCATCTGACTCTATTTTACCTCTCTCAACAGTAAAATTTTCCAGTTCTTTTTAGTGATGTGCATGCTAATCTTTTGGTAGAAGTTCCCAGGGGAAGTTGGCAGTGTTTTGGTTTGCCTGTCCATGTAGTGTGAGAATGAGAAGATGGAAAGACCATATTTGGAAGATATTTCCTGTGATGAAGGTACTTTTGAATAAAACTGGGTGTGAAAGGCAAGATGTCAGTTCTTGCGCAAAAAAGAATTCCGCTTTATATTCATCAACATGCCACAATAAAGCCTAATTGTCTGAAGAATCTGTCTCCCTCCAATCGCATGGGGATGGGGGAGCCTCATAATATGAAAATATGTCTGAATGATAACCACAACAAGACATTTCATGATCACTTACAGCATAATGTAACCAACCTGTAAATTTTTTGGGCTCTCGCGTCCTCTCCTTGTATTTCGCGGTTTTCCTGCCTTAACTCGGCTCCTATCCTCAGAAGTGTTATGCTGTGTTTCCTTCGAATGCGAAACTAATCATTCGGGCGGCCAGATTACATTCGAAGTCAATGCAGAGACACGAATAGACGCAACTTCGTATCTTCTCGCGTGTATACGTGTCTTTGTGTTGACTTTGCATATAATCTAGCTGCGCAAATGATTCGTCTAGAGTTTGGTGGAAACGCAGCATTCAGCTTTCCTTATATCTTACATTGCTTATCACCTGTGTGCGAGTGTATTTTTTCGTCATAATTGCATGTTTATTACAAACATTCTTCTGACACCATATAAGCTGTCCCCCTACGTGACCATTCCAAATATCAAGCCATGCCTGTAGGCAAAAATCATATAGTTCTGCTGTTTCCTTGTCCCCAGAATCATGGCTCTTGCATCGCATCTGATTACTTTTCACTCCAGTTCTGGGACAGACTTCAGTCAAAGCTCCAGCTTTACCACTTTGTTCCTTAAAATCAGTTCAGTTATTATTCAGTATTATGATCCACATTACAACTTGGGACCTCTCCAATGGTAAGCAAATGTTTTCACCATCGTATTTCCCCTATTTTCTTCGTTCATCGCGTAACCTCCATAATAATTTGGCCAGGACAGGATTTATTTATTTATTTTAAATTGCAGTGGGACTTCCTGGTATACTTAAGCTTTAATGAAATATTAATACCCACAATAACGTAATGTGTATAACTGTAATTGCCATGAGCGAGCTTGAAGGGAATTGCAAAACGAAATGACATCAGCTAATTCATTCGAACTTACGACACTGGAATGAAATACAACAGTTGCTCATTTATTTCTTATCCGTCTGCATCCTTGGGAAAAGAAACGATTGATGGCGTGTTCATATAATTACACCCAAGTGCTGCACAAGATTTTGGCAGTTTTGCATGGACAACAATTCAAGATACGGAACACATTTAGTATTTGTGCCTTACTTTGCTGCTTTTGTTAATATCTGATATCAACCCAGTACAAGATCATAGAAATCTAATGAACTATATTCCTTTTCCCCTCTATAAATGATAAGACCTTAATGACAATAATCGTATTACCGAGAATAGAAAGAGAAGCATTCTTTCAGGTTCAAATTCTTATTCACGGTTTCCCGCAGTCCATACTGACACAGGTCTCAAACAAATTTCATTTTTTCCTGATCCATTGTTCTTAAAAATGTCATTGCAGTGTCAGAATGTTCGGAAGATATGTGGCCTATAGAAGTAAGTCCAATATTTACTTTAGTGACAATGGAGCAAAATAGTCGGTGATAATCCGTGCTCATGGTCACTTCTCCCATAAGTACAGTGGGGGAAATAAGTATTTGACCCCTTGCTGATTTTGCAGGTTTGCCCACAAACAAAAAGTGCAACGGTCTATAATTTTAATGATAGGTTTATTTTAACAGTGAGTGACAGAATATCATCAAAAAAGTTGAATAAGACATTGTATGCATTTTAGGAATTTATTTGCATTTTTTTGGTCAAAAATAATTATTTGACCCCCTGGACAAACAGCATGTTCATATTTGGCCAGCACAGATGTCAAACAATTTTTATAGTTGTTGACAAGGTTTGTGCACATTTTGGCAGGGATGTTGGCCCACTCCTCCCTGCAGACAGCCTCCAAATCATTCAGGTCCTGAGGCTGTCGCCTTGCAACCCGAATTTTAAGCTCCCTCCAAAGAATTTCAATAGGATTCAGGTCTGGAGACTGGCTAAGCCACTCCAGACCCTTGATGTACTTCATCAGCCACTCTCTTGTTGCTTTGGCAGTGTGCCTAGGGTAGTTGTCGTGCTGAAACACCCATCCTCGACCCGTGTTCAGCTCTCTCACTGAGGGAAGGAGCTGTTGGACCAGAATTCCACGGTATATGGCCCCGTCCATCCTCCCCTAAATGCAATGGAGTTGTGCCGTACCCTTGGCTGAAAAGCACCACTGTGCTTGACGGTGGGGATGGTGTTCTTTGGGTTGTACTCTGTGTTCTTAGCCCTCTAAACACGGCGAGTCAAGTTGAGCCCAAAAAGTTCTATTTTGGTCTCATCTGACCACATCACCCTCTTCCAGGCCTCTTCTGAGTCATCCAGGTGGTCAATGGCGGACTTCAGGCGGGCCTGTACATGTGCCTTCTTGAGCAGGGGGACCTTGCGTGCGCTGCAGGATTTCAATCCATGACTGAGTAGTGTGTTACCAACTGTTTCTTTTGTAGCTGTGGTCCCAGCTGCCTTCAGTTCATTAACCAGTTCCCCCCTTGTGATTCCTCACCGTTCGCATGATCAGGGACATCTCACCTTGCATGGAGGCCCAGACCGAGGGAGGTTGGCGATAGTGTGGTCCATTTCCTGATAACTGCACCGACAGTTGATCTTTGCTCTCAAAGTTACTCTCCGATTCTCTTGTAGCCCATCCCAGCCTTGTGTAGGTCAACAATTTTGTCCCTGATGTCCTTAGACAGCTCTTTGGTCTTGCCCATGGTGGAGATGTTGGAATCTGGTTGTTTGGGAGTGGACAGGTGTCTTTTATGCAGGTAATGAGGTGAGGCAGGTGTATTTGATGTTAATAATTAGTTGGGATTGGGGGTGTGTCTTAGAGAAAGACTAACTGGCTTGTGGGACCCAGAATACTTGCTGTTTGTTAAGGGGTCAAATACTTATTTTTCCTCGTCAGATGGTTATCAATTTTTATAAATTCATATGATGTGATTTTCTGGAATTTTCTTTGTGATTCTGTCTCTCACTGTTAGAATGTATATACGATTAAAATTATAGATCATTGCATTCTTTGTAAGTGGGCAAACCTGCAAAATCAGCGAGGGGTCAAATACTTATTTCCCCCACTGTGTACATTTAAGACCCACCACAAGTCTCTCCAAGGTGGCAGGGCACCCACGTGACCGATAGAACAAAATTACTCCTCAGCGAGTAAGTTACAAGACCGATACAAAAAATTACTCCGCAGTCTTGCTCTTCAGTCTTTGGTACTGGTCAAATGAAGTGCGCCTCCCTCGAGATCATTGCTTGAAGCGATATTCTCATTTCAAGCAGTATTCTAACGATATCGATATGGTGCTGCCCTCGACGGACGACAAAGAATACGATTCGCAAGTACTGTTTTAGGTGGTGAAATCTGCCTCACAATGAATCTAAAAATCCTCGCATTTTGTGATGCGAACCTAGATACATTTTTCGCTGCATGTTATGTACTAAGAGGTTTTAAAAATGAGATCGAAACTCAATACTGGGGCTGTCACAATAATGAAAATTTGGTTCTCAAGTGATGAACTGCGATTACCAATTCAATTTTTTTTTTACTTTCATATCACTGCTGCACCAAACAGTGTATAGTTGTATATGTCTAGTCAATGAAACTTTTTAAAAATCCCCAACTTACAAGGAACAAGGGCCATTTATTTAAATTTAATGCCAATGGAAAACTGACTCGTAAAATAACCTGAAATAAAATTCTGTCCGTCTTTAAGGCTTTGTAAATTAAAACGAATTAGACCAGAAAAAAATTACATAAATATTATTGCACAACATCAGTACAAAGCCTGCAACTCAGGGTTGTAGGTTAGGGTCTGCAGTCAGTGTAACGCTGGCGAGATATGCGTATTGATTGGGATGGTGATCCTGTAGATAAATTTTTTTTTTACCCCATTTTTACCTGGGAAAGATTATTTTTTTCTCATTGCCTACAATAGAATTTTTCCAATATATTTCCACCAAAAAACTAGGCCAACGCTGTCAGCTGCCGACAAAGGGGTATATCCCCGAAATTACCCAATCCTCGAAGCCCCCTTTATTAGACTCCCCTTTACTAGACCTACAATATGAGGCAAATTTGAGGTCTGTGTAAGTAATTGTTCCTGAGATGTGGTTAAAAAACTTTTTTTCAATATATAACGCCACCTGCTGGCAAACCTAGGAGTGCATACTTGCCCAAAATCTAATCCAGGGGTCACCAATTCTGTTCCTGGAGAGTTACCATCCTGTAGGTTTCTGCTCTCTCTCTAATTCGGCACACCTGATTCAACTAATTAGCCACTCAATTGCCCAGCTCGTGATCTTGTTAAGTAGTTAATTAGTTGAATCAGGTGTACTGAATAGAAGGTAGAGCAGAAACCTACAGGACGGTAGCTCTCCAGGAACGGATTTGGTGACCCCTGAATAATCAGTTCATCCTCTCTACCATATTTACCCAGATGCCAAAATTAAAAGCCAATGTGAAGTATAGTAATTCCTGATTTATCACGCTAGCGACTAAAATCTGCAGACGAACTCTTATTTCAGGGATATAATTACAAAGTAATACATGATGACTCCTTTCAGACAGAAGTGGTGGTGTATAATCATCTGTACGCACTACAGTAATAGCACCAAATTTAAGAGACATCTGAAAGGGAACAATCAACTTTGTGCCACTTTCTGTGTAGTATTTCTTTCTTGGAGAAGTTTAATAATCCTTTCCATCGTTTCAATAGCCAGCTCTCTTATTGGTGCCATGCTTACTCTCAATTAGCCAAGTCAAACACCTCGTTACGATCTGCCAGCTTTCTCCTTTAACTGCACACTAATCAGCACTTGTGCAGGCTTTTAAAAATGCCAATTATAAGGAGATTCCATGATTCTTCCTCATTTTTTCCTCCACTTCATCATGATAAAATAAGCCATTAATTAAAATAATGTAATCTAATTTTTTTTGAGGTGTGTTTCATGAAGCCTGAATGTTAAGCTAATAAACAAAAATTGTCTTGTGTTATATCTGCAATTTGTTTATTTGCTGTGAAGCAAAAACCCTGAACAGACATCCACTCCGTGCGGTGATTCCATAATATTTGCCAGGGGATGTAGATATGAAGGACTGTTTCTCATCTCATCTTGAATTTATTTAGACCATAGATTATGCTGCTGCTTGCCTACTGCACATTGTGAGACAGGTTCTATTTAAGTGATGTTCATGTTAGTCATGTTTCATGTACATTTATATTTCAGAATGTCACAAACATAAATGATATCCAAATAAACAAGGCAATCAGAGATGGCAAACTTCACCCCATTCACGCAAATATTGGCAAGTGCGGAAACACAGACAAACAAACAAACACACACACAGAGCTGCTAAAAACAGCACTTCACGCCCACTCCGTCTGTCCACCAATTTAAATAGTTAATTGAGCAAATATACTGTTTGATTGCAAATTGAGCAAGATAAATGGGAAGGTGGTGAGAGCAGTTGTCGGATAAAGGATGATGATTTTGCAGACCTTTGCTCTGTCCAGCACGTAATTTTCCTGAATGTGTTTGCTAGATTATTTCTAGTTTTACATTAGGCCGCTGCATGCGAATGCATGAACAATTTACATGTCGCGTTCAATACGCTTAAAGTGAACAACAACAATACGCAATTCACTTAATTTAGACACTCAAAAGTAACCAAAATCAAGAGCTTTAAATTACCTTATTTTAAATTAATATTGTTCAATTATCAAATAAAAAATGCAACAAAAGTGCGGCACAGATTCCCCGGAACGCGTTTGCTACATCATCAGTTCATTAGACTATTGCATGCAATTCAAAAATAATTTCTCTCACAAATTCACATTCGATATCCTTCACAAAATGTTTTCCACTTTGCTTACATTTTTAAACGCTTAAAAACCATGGCCATCTTAAAATGATTTTATTTTGAAGAAATATTTATAATAATATGTAAAAATTGTACGACAAGAGGTGGAATTCAGAGGTTGGCTATTTCTTCAGATCATTGACATTCTTTTAATCTAACACAGTAGCCTGGTTAGGTCGGTCTGCTTCTCATCATCTCTTCCTAATCATTATAGGCCATATTTTGGTTTTGATTAATCAGTTTTTTGAATAAATGGCTTGATTGCAAGTTAGGCAAAGTACACAGGAATTGATTTAAGGTAAGCTAATCATTTCAAGGCGAAGGAGGCCGTCCAACCTCGCTAGCAATTAGAGGACTTAAAATCACTGTTTTCTTCCTGGAAGCAGCCGTTTGTTCAACGCCACATTAGGTTTGTGTCGTAAGAAAGGTAATTAGGTAATCATAGAAAAGGTAATCGTCTGTCTGCCTCATAATGGCAGTTACTCTTATAGCATTTAAAAGAATCGCAATTCGGTGAACAAACCAACCCTAACCACAGCATGAGGCCAAGTGGGCTAACGACAGCGATTACAAGAGCCATCAGGAGATGACATGTCCCTTGGACCCACGTCATCAACTTCGGATCAGAAAAAGGCACCACGTCAGGTCATGATTAATGTGCAAACCAAGTTTTGCGGAAAAATATTGAATGGTTTTCAAGTTATGAACGAAATGTTCACAGACAGACTGGCGGACCCATGACTATATCCCCCCGTATTATATGCCGGGGGGATACCAACCGCTTTTTTAAATATGTTTCCAGAACAAATCTGAATTATACATGTGTTCACTTTCAGATGTGAGCATATCCCACCATCTTAAACACACCCAAGGCTCTTGAACAAAGAGCCACCATTGCCTTAATGGCACAGAAGGAAAATGAGGAAACAAAATCATAGTTCAATCTGGAAATGGAAAATGCCCCTCTGACCTCACTAAATAAGCCCTAATCCACAACCTCGGTGGCAACATGTCGTGGTGGTCTGACAAACAAAAACGTCATTCCCAGCCAAATTGATATTTGGCAGGATAAAATTGGCATGGACTGATGAATTTCCATGTGCTGGTGCATCTGTGGATGCAGATGGAGAGAACCTGGCAGAACACCAGCATCAGCTCACGCCCCTGCTGGTCAGCATGTACAGAGCCCTCACTCCACTGTGTGTGCGTCAAACATGAAAACACGATCACACAAATCACAATCACACATGCATGAGTCCCACATATGCAAAAGAGTACACACGGGTACCTACAGACAAACACACACACTTGGAAAATACACTTTCTCATACACAAACAAACATACAAAACACAAATTATAGTCATAACTGCACAAGCGCACAAACACTTAAATTAAAATGAAACAGACACAGGGGTCAAATCAACCAAATTTTAGGAACTTCCCCACCAAAAAATGTTCTATTTTTATTATACTCCACACAGAGGAAGATTTATTTATCTGGTGTGAAATGGTGAGATTTAGCTTCTTTTGGGGAGGGGGGGGGGTCAGTTTTAAGAAAATCGCCATAATTTTGGAGTAAGTTTGAGGGCCTGAGATAACAGACCCATAAGTTTCATTTTGTCATCAGAAAAGTTGCTGAACTCCTAGCTTAAGCAACTTTTCTTTACTAATTGTGTTTAGTTTACCTGTACTGTGGCCTGGAAAAAGCAAGAAACACCAATCGCGAGTATTTCTTCTAAATTTAATGCATTAATTATTCTGTAACTAATTAAGATACTGCCCTGAGACTTGGTATGCAAACTGCCAGTCAACTTTCTGAAGACCATGAAAAATATCAAAGTCACAATGGTTATATTAAATGTTTCATAACCTTGAAGGTTGGCTACAGAATGAAACGTGCATAAGACATATTGGAGCCCAATTAAAAATTACATTTATAGCTGTCGGATAGCTCACTCTGTTAAAGCATCGCATTGCAAGGCAGAAGTGACTACCACGGTGAGGGTTCGAGCCCCGGTCGTGCCATTCGGCAGTGGTCGGCAGCTCATTCAGAAGTAGCACGCAATTGGCCAATGCGCTACAGGGATGCAAATTGGGAAGGGTCTGCCAGGAAGGGTCATATAAGTTGCTTTGTTCGTTCTTTAGGCGCCTCCTGTTGGCCAGACGGGTGCTCGTCAGGAAGATTCTAAGCTTGTTCATGTTTGGGTATCCTCCGCCCTCGTTCTGAACTTGCAACGATTCAGCCAATAAGAATAAAAAGTGGTGGCTGACAGGCACGTGCTTCAGAGGAGAGCCGCAAGCTGTCTTCACTCAGGCAACGGGGGTCGCATATGCGAAAGCCTTGTGCATAGTTCCCCAGTTGAACATTCCAGATTCGGGTGGGATTGGAGATGCCAAAATTTTCTTTTACTAAAGAAAAAAAAACCTGCAATTATATCAATTGTATGCCAATTCTAGGTGTCACAATCTTAAGCCGAAATCTGTATTTTCTTCAACAAGATTGTTTCTGAAACCAACTTCAAGCTTCAATATCATGGGAAGTTTTAATAGCAACACTCATGGCTCATCCTCAAGCCATGATTACTTTTGTGTCAAAAAAATTCACACTTGTCAATGTAGAAGAGCAGCAGCCAGTGCTGCTGCAAGATTTTAGTGAACTGTGAGGATAAAGTAAAAAAAACCTACTTGTCAAGTTAAAGTTACGTACTAGTGTTGGGCGCTATTGTAGGGTAGGGAGCGCATCTCTCTCCTTTTCTGCTTTACAGGATATGTTTGATTCAGCGCAAAGCTTATTGGGTATAGGGATGCGCGTCTTATCGTTTATAATGTCAGTGCCCCATTAGTAAAATTACAGTTGCGTATTTCATTGAATTGACGTGATGCGAGGATGTATTCTAATAGACTGTATGGATTTTTTTTTCCAGCTGCAACCTCGGCAGTGTCAAAAGAGCCTGAGAACAAAAAATGAATTACTACAAAAACATAATTCAAAGCAGTCAGTAGGCTTACTTTCACAAGTGCAACAAGTACAAGGCTTGAGTGCATTTGCCTGTGGAAAAATGCAGCATTGTGATACACTCAAGATGTGAAACTATACGCACAAGACTCCGCTGCGTTCGCTGCATGTCAAACCCTCAGATGAGAACCTGTATCGTACATATTGGTATTCATCCGCGCACAGAACTATGCTGAAACCTCTACGGATTGTAATGCCATTTTCCCAGAGAACTGATTGGTCAGGAGGCGGTGCTTGTGCACGCTGTGATATGAATCTAGAACTAAACCTGCTCCGGTGCAGGTTAGCCGTTCAGCTTATGTTGCCACGGTGATATACCTTGGTAAGAAGTGAGCCGGCTTGATGGTACAGAAAACCCAGGGTTAAACCTGAAGTTACCGCGATAAACCCTAATCCAGCTTTATGGTACAGGCCCCTGGTGTTTCTTTATATGTCTACATTATTGTAATGTGACCAACATGTCACATTATATCTCACATATATCTCAGCTGTACTTTGATCTAGAGTAGCCAAAATTTAATAACTTGTTCCTCTTGTGCAACTCGAAGATCCTGCAAAGTTTGGTTAAAATCTATGTGGCTGTCTTTGAGATATCCTGCTAACAGACAGACAGACCGACTGACCGACCAACGCCGGCAAAAACATACCCCTTCTTGGCGAGGTGAAAATGTGTGTGTCAGATTCATCTTTTCACTTACACCATGGCTAAGGTGCTCCGAGAACTAAGTTAGACACCAAATATGATTGGTATGCTGTACAGTCTAAAGGAAGAGTTTTACATCTCCAGTTTTTTGATATGTTAGACCCAAGACCCATGCCCTCAAGAACTAAAAATATGACATTGATAACTTGCGTCCCATTTGAGATATATACCCACTATAATGACTCAAAAATATGCACTTTTCATTCTGAAGCCAACTTCCAAGGTAATTAAAACATTTAATTCAACCATTGTGGAAAGGCGTGGTCAGAAGATCTGGGAGTAGTAACTTGATGGTGGGGGCTTGGGTGGAGGTGAGGTAAGACCAGAGGTGGGAGGGCATGGGGGCAAGGTCTGAGTGTGGTACCTTGATGGTGGGAGCAAAGGCGGCGGTGACATAGGAGCAGAGGCGGGAAGGCATGGTGAGTTTGCTGATGTCCTTCTCCTCCCGCAGGGTGCTTGCAATGGCCTGCTGGCACAGCAGCTGCAGACTGGCCACGCGGTGCTCCACCCTGACCACATACAGCGCCGGCCCACAGGCCAGGAACAGCCGAGAGTCACGGTGCCCCCAGCAGATGGTGGTGATGGGTCTCTGAGACAGGGGAGACATGAGAGAGGAGAGAGAGAGACAGCGAGTGAGGGAGAGAGAAGGGACAAAGAAAAAGAAGTTAAAGAAAGAAGGGAGAGTGATGAAGGGTGAGATTGAAGGATGGAAGGGAGTGGGAGGAAAGAGAGCGGGAGAGAAAGAGAAGAGGGAGATGAGGAAAGAAAGAAATGGAAAAGACCAAGGTAGAAAGTTAAAAAAAAGAATTCAAAATTCAAGATCATCTATTTTTCCTTGACATGCGTATTCATAAATACAAACTACACTTGTTGGTCCCAAACAAAGACAGGGTCTTGCTCTTCGATATTTTTGATTCTCATGCAATGGTAGCGCTGTAGGTAAAGACTAGTGAGGTCGCTTTTCCAGTCTGTCCTGAAAATGGGTAAAACAAGCATGCAGTCCTTTTACAGCCACACAAACCATAATACTTCACATAACTACATAATAAATCATAGAACACTTCCTTACCTGGCAATATAACAAGGGCAGTGGTGATAAGTGAAAGTTGTTGAACCTTCAAAAGTAATCTAAACCTTCCACCAATATTCAAAGCCATAGAAATCTGGAAACTGTAAGGAAAAAAGTCCCTGGCCAAGGAATGTATTGAGAAGGAATGCACGGAAATGAACATTTTTGGCCGAAACCGAACCGAAAATGTGAAACGCCTGGCCGAAAACTGAAACACCAAAAGAAATTATTACGCCAATTTTTAGTAGCAATGCATTAATGGCTATGACTGTGTACTTACCAAACTAAAGTCAAGGCATTGCAATTGCATAAACTAATATTCATGCTTCAAAGAATAAATCAATTACAAAATGATAAAAATATTTATTTAGCGCTGACATTCTAACAAAGCACAATATAAAATAAAATTATAAATAAAATGTTTTACTTGGCCCCACTCATGAATAACCTACAGGCCTATAACTGACTGGCCTATTACCGGCGGCTGAAAAATTGAAAAATTAAATATGTTACGTAACAACACAACAGCCCACTGACTGGTCAGAGAGAATCGTCTCTGCGAAAGACAAATCGTTTACGCATTATCACCAGGAAACTGGCTTCACTTGCCATCACTGAAACAGGCCAAATTGTGTTTTTGAAACGCGAGTTGTTTTAGGCAGCTTGATAAATATACTGTGCGTTGCCTTACCTTTCAAACAAGGTTGCGTTTGTTCACTGAAGCTGTTGCATTTATGAAATGCGTTTCTTTGCCTGTGACCCTACACGTAGCAAAATTAGAAGCAACTGTGTTCCCCAATTCCCCTTGAGAAAGTTATGCTGCCCCTATTTTACAAAAATTGCATGGAAAATAACATTACAGGTGCTGATGAAGCACTTTGTTTCTCAGGAAAGGTATCACAGATGAGATGATGCATTGTAAAGAGATAAATTCTAATACTCTGCCATCTACTGCGATTTGAGCATTTGCTACGCGTTTTGCCTTCAATTTCAAATTGAAATGTTTATGAAGCCTGAATGTCAAGCTAATAAACAATAATTGTTTTGTCATGTGTTATTTGCTTCTTTGTTATGAAGGAAAAAGGGTAAATGAACATCCTTGGTGTGTCTTGATTCCATATTTTTTTTTCAGAAGTTGTAGTTCCATTATTGGAATACTGATGGTACACAAATGCCTTGAGAATATTTTGCCTTTTTCTATGAATATGCCTTTCACGGATATCATTGCTTTGCATTTTTAGGTGGTACGTTATTTAATGTGCAACCAAATCGGACAACACCAGCTGCTATCCTATGCATCAGGACAGAAATTGCAATTTAGCACTCGCGGACTTTAGTGCCATAATGTGGTGACGGTAGTGCTAAATAAATATTTAACAAAATTGACGAAATAAAAGTGCGGACAGGCGTGTGCTGGCCGCAGTTTTTGCTTGCGTTATCACAACATGTTTTATGTTTTGGCTGTATTGTTTTCGTGTTAAAAGTCTTTCGCCGAAAACCGAAAATGCATTTATTTTTCCCCATTTTCGGTGGCCGAAAATTCGGTGCATCTCTAGTATTCAGTTCTACCTCTAATATCAAAAGAAAGTAAAGACATAAGAGGAGAACTGAAGGGGTAAATCTGAGCGGAAATTGGGAAAGCTAGTTTGCCGTTAGTACTTGGGCTGTTGGCCAGTGAGGCTCACCTGCGCTGGAGTCTCCAGCGTGTAGATGTGCTCGCCATGGACATTGTAGAACTTCACAAGAGCGTTCCTTATAAGGGGGATGCATGAGGGGTCCAGCTGGAGACTGTGTCTCTCCATCCCTGCCACTGCCATGAGGTCCCCCTGCGAGCACCACTGGACCACCACGTCTGAAAGAAAGGGCGGTGATGAAGTGGGAAATTTGTCTTGGGCACTTCACCCATACTGCAGCCATATAAGTCAAAACACAGTATATCGACACAAAGATGATTATACATAACATGGTAAGTACACAACATGGTTTCCCGGCATGCATACAACTAGACCTCATAAAGGAAATAAATAAATAAAAATAACATAACCATATTGAATAAATTCATAAATAACATGGGGAAGAGAAGAGCCAGTGAGCAATATATATATATTCGCATACCATGCACACACACCATTACTACACCACCACATCTGGGAGGAGGGCGGAGCCAGTGAGAGATGGATACACACACACACCACATATATACACTACCACTGCTCCACCATGTCAGAGACTGGGGCAGGGCCAGTGAGAGATAATGTTAGCATCACACACACCACCACTGCACCACCATGTCGAAGAAGGCGGCAGAGCCAGTGAGAGATGGATACACACACAGCACTGCCATTGCACCTCTATGTCTAAAATGGGTGCAGAAGTACTGAGAGCAATACACAAATACACAAAGACATAGACACACATGAGAATGTACAGTTGTGTTCAAAATTATTCAACCCCCACAGTAGATTAGTGTTTTTGCAAGTTTGACATTTATTTTTCATCTTTTTTATAATCACATTAAATAATGACATGTCAAATAAACAAATGCAACTGAAATTACAACAGAAATGTTTGTAATATACCAATTAATGGCCTTTCTGTGATTACTTTGTTGACAAAATTATTCAACCCCTTAGGTATGTATAACTTTAGTACTTAGTACAACATCCTTTTGCAACAATAACATCTTTTAGACGTGATGCATAGCTTGACACAAGTTTCTTGCAGCGATCCACAGGTATCTTTGCCCATTCCTCATGGGCAAAGGCCTCCAGTTCATTAACATTTTTTGGCTTGCGTGCTGCAACTGCCTTCTTCAAGTCCCACCAGAGATTTTCAATGGGATTTAAGTCTGGTGATTGCGATGGCCACTCCAGAATCTTCCAGCCCTTCTTTTGCATCCAAGCTGTGGTAGATTTTGAGGTATGCTTAGGATCATTGTCCTGTTGGAAGGTCCAACGTCTCCCAAGCCTCAGCTTTGTCACTGACTGCATGACATTTGCATCAAAGATCTCCTGGTAGTGAACTGAATTCATAATACCTTTCACACACTGAAGATTCCCTGTACCTGAAGAAGCAAAACAACCCCAGAGCATGACTGACCCCCCACCATGCTTTACAGTAGGCAGGGTGTTCTTTTCTTTATAGGCATCATTCTTTCGCCTCCACACATACCGTTGATCCATTGGCCCAAAAAGTTCCAGTTTGGTCTCATCACTCCACAGAACAGTATCCCAAAACCTTTGTGGTTTGTCCTCATGGTTTCTAGCATACTGGAGTCGACTCTTCTTGTGCTTTGGAGTCAGCAGGGGGGTGCGCCTGGGAGTTCTTGCATGGAAGCCATCATTTCGCAGTGTCCGTCTTATTGTCTGGGATGAAACCTGAATACCTCCCTCTGACATGTCCTGTCGTAGTTCCTCAGCTGTCACCCGGGGATTTTTCTCCACCTTTCGCCTCAGGTATCGCACAGCAGTTGCAGACAGTAACCTCTTTCTACCACGCCCAGGTAGCGTTTCCACTGTGCCTTTAGCTTTAAACTTGCGGACTATGCTCCCAATTGTGTATCTTGAAATGTTTAGCCTCTTCGCTATCTTTTTATATCCATATCCTTGCTTATGAAGTGAAATGACCTCCTCTCTGAACTTTTTTGACCATTCCTTGGACTTCACCATTTTGAAAAGCTGTCATTAACTGCCAAGAAGAGCCATGTGTCACAGTCCTTTTAAATCTGCTTAATTGCTGCTCATTAGGGTTCCATTCACATCTACAGGTGTTTTCATCAGCTATTTGACAACACCTGATGGAAACCTCTGTTCTTGAGAGTGGTGGACTAGGAGGGTTGAATAATTTTGTCAATGAAGTAATCACAGAAAGGCCATTAATTGGAATATTACAAACATTTTAGTTGTAATTTCAGTTGTATTTGTCTATTTGACACATCATTATTTAATGTGATTATAAACAAGATGAAAAATAAATGTAAAACTTGCAAAAACACTTATCTAAGGTGGGGGTTGAATAATTTTGAACACAACTGTATACGGGGGCACAGGCATCGTGACTATGAAGTATACACATGCAGCTTAGCTTACCTACACTACTGTAGATATTTTAGCATTAAAGTCCTATTTCCGTCCCGCCAAACCCTTAGATTCACCCAGACCCACAACCCACCCAATATAACCCAAATATTGGCATTAGCATTACGTGTCCTTAACCAGGAATCTAATTCTAATGCCAACCTTGAAACTAAACCTATTCCTAACCATAAGCAGAACTGTAACCATAGATCTAAACCTAGCCCTTGTTCCAGAAATTTGACTTTTTCTAATGAGGACCCCCCAAAAAAGTCCCCACGGTACCATTTTTTAAGACTGTACAATACTCGTGGGGTCTTCAAGTCCCCGTTATGCATTATTACTACCCATAAGTAGAGATAAACATGAACACACAAACACATCCAGCACTGCATCACCACATCTGTGAGGGAAACACAGGCACACAAATGCACGACTACATTCAAGGGGAAAAGATCCGAGTGAGCGATGCACACAAAAACAGATCGTCACACATGAACACACACACACTCTGCAATAATGTAAGGTAACAAGGGAAGGCCTATCCATGTGTAAACCAAAGAAAGAAAACACACACTGATGACACCACATTAGAGACACTGAACCCGGCCCTTCCAGGAAAGGAAAAACCCCGCAGCAAGGAAAGCTGCACAGAGAAAACTATAGTCGCCAGGGAACACAGTGGTTAACAGGAGCAGCTTACTGAGCCTAAGCCCTCATGCTGTGGGTGAATATTGAACGCAGACCTCCACTGGTTCCACGCACAGCTACATCCAAACACCAGAGTATGTAGTGGGTTTCCCTGCTCACTTTTTATGAGCAGGTTTTCTTATAATACCCCCCCCAAAAGTAAACAGCGTTCTAGAATGCCATTCATCTCAATCACCGATCCTGATCACAATTTCCCGCTTCAGAATTTTCAGCGAAAAATAAACCTATTTATGAGCCATGTTGCACCTCTGGGGGTTAAAGGATGTACTTAATGTACTCGCAGAGAAAAAAATGTAAGGTTCTGTTGTGGGGTGGCGACTCGGCAAGGCTAGCAGTTCTTGTGCTTCTAAAAAAAATAAATAAATAGATAAATAAAAAATACATGGAAGATATACGAACTGTACACTCCAGACTTCATACACATTTTGTAAGCATGCAAACAAGATGCTACATCACATCAGTAAGCATAAATTAGCTGGTACAGTCCTGGCAACCATGTAATGGAGGATTTAGCAAGCCTGTGGATTTAACAGACCCCTAATCTCTTAATCCCAGCTGCTACAAGCATTTGGCGTGCAGATGTACTGGCAGAGACAGAGCACCTTTGAACAGAAGTATAGCATGATGACTATCAGGGAACAGAGCAAGTGATTCAAGCGGGAGGCTGCAAGTTTGACATTTAGGCGGAGGCACTGCTGCAGCATCCATCAGCAAGTCAAGCAACCAGAACCACCAATATTTAACCATACCCAGTTCCAAGTGTAGTTTCTGTATAAACTAGACAGTCTGGTCGTGTAAAGCGTCCACACGGAAATGTCTACGGATGCGGACCCGGCGGCGGAGACGACAAGCATGAATCCAAAGTAACTATCCAACTTTGTCCAGTAAGTTGCTCATAAACTATACACATTTAGATTGCTGAAAATCAGCAGTGTCCCTTAAATACGGACACTGCAAATGCATGACTAAGTAAGAGATGTGGCGCAAAGGGTCAGAGAGGCTTTCCAGCAATGGAATGGTGGGAGGCACTCAGGGTTCTGCCGATGCTGGTCAGCCCAGACCAGCACTCAGAATCCACTGACCACCACTCAGCTTTTCCTGATCAGCACTATTTTTTCAAAGATCAGTTAAATTGAGCTCATCCAGCATCCAATAAAACCATGAGAAACCATTAATAAATGAGCCCAATATGCTCCCCCCTTCTGTTATTGTCAGAATAGTGAACTTTCACGTTCTACCCGTGCCCTGTCAGCCTGGCTGCGTCCCGGCTAGTTCTCAAGCATTTTCCTTTATTGACGCGTTTTCAAATTATCGTAATAATCCATTGGCAATTGAAGACACAGCTTCACTCCATATGCGATCTCACAGTGATGAAATAATGGGCTGAATGCAGTACAGAAACATATTTTACTTGGCAATAGGCCTATGCTTGACAAAAAACAAACTGCTCTAAAACTTGCGGGCTACCTTTTCCGAACATCAGGCGATTTCACTTGCGCTTCATGATCGTTTAAATTCTTAGTTTAAAAACTGAAAAATGTCCATGCATAGAGACTTCAATTACGCATGAATATCTCTAAAATACGCTTGACTGAATGAGGACTGACCCGCGTTTCGATGAAACATCGCCTCTCACTCTCGGTACAGCAAGGGTTGATATAAAAAGTGGGCATCAGAAATTAAATATAAAAAGCGTGAGACTCAAGCCATATGCGTGCAAGTTGACAGATATGCAATTTTGAATAACGCCGATTTAAATGCAACAAATAAGTGTCCTGATCAAGGACTGTCATCTTACCTAAACGGGGAGAGCTAACAGCAGCGGACAGCGTGGAGTGTTCTCGGAGTGAATTTTTTGTTAATTATGAAAATGACTGAGAACAAGTCAGGACAAATAATTGTTTTAAGCGGATGTTCTGTGCCCCCCCGATTCCCAGTTCTGGCTCCGCCACTGTCAAATAATGATTGTAACAAGCCAGTTGTTACCGATACAACATATCATTTGCTTATGAATTGTTAAAATTTTCATGCATTGTTCAGATTTGTAAAGCTTCATTAGAAATGTTACATAAAACATGTAAACATAAACAAGAGGCTCCTCAGAGCCTGTACTCGGGCCGGGTCTAGGCCTGGGCCAATAGCAAAACCGCGCACACACATGAGCAGGACAATCGCGACCCTGAAAAAAACAAGAGGCTCCTCAGAGCCCGTAGGGTATACTCTGGAGCGAGATAAGTAGGTTAGTGAGGTATGTCGAGCCTAAACCCAGGCATTTCAATGTCACAAAGCTGCCTCTCTTTTAAAGTAGCTAGATTACCATGGTAACTTACGCTGCAAACTTAACCTTGTCGAGAGTAGGTTATGTGCTGAGTTTCGGCTGTAATCGGCGATACATGGGATTGGGAATCGAACTTTGAAAGTTTACACTGCAGCACTGCATTTTAACCACTAGGCCACACTAGCTGCCTATGTCAATATGGTCAAATTGGCCACATAACGAATGGGTCAAGAAAACATGTACTGCGCTGTTGTACTCACAGTACTTGTGCGGAATAGCACACAGATTCTGTCAGATAACGACTTTGAAAATGAATGTCGAATATTTAGCGGATAATTATTCGAACAATACCACAAACAAACTAGTTATGCGTTTATATTGTCGCGCAAATAAATAGAAATAGTGCATGCAAATAGCCCATGGACTCAGTTTGACGCTCTGGGAACGCAAAGCTGTAGCTCAGGCTAGGTTTGTGTGACTGGGATTTTTTGGGCTCGTTGGAAATATCAGAACCCATAGAATCAAATGGCTACCAGCAAAGTCTTACTGACAGCATCACAAGCCGATCAGAGAGAGGAAAATACATTGCAAGCAAGCTGAACGTAAGCAACCGACATCTTTGAAGCAATGCCCTGGGAAAAAAAACATGCAAGGATACTGGCACATTTAGTTTCATTATTACATGGACACATTGGGCTAACAATAGCAAGCGCAGATCTACCCTCGAACAGTTTTTTATAACAAAATATCAAAGGGAAGACTTTTTTTTTTGCTAATCTCTGTAGACTGTAAAGTGTATGCTTGCTGTTCTTTGAGTGTGGTGCTGGTTTAAAATGACAGGGCTCATATCGTTCGATTCTGTGGACCTTCCCCTTTCATTTGAGGAATCGTCTGTGTGCATAGCACAAATTCAGTAGAAATTCTAGGGACTCAGCGCAGATATAATTTTATCCTATGTTTTATTACATGGTTATTTATTTGCTTGGTGGTTGAATTGTGTTCGGTTGAGGTAAAAATGGTCAACATGAGCTTTTGCCGAGTTTCTTGTGTGAAGTGGATATGCGGCATGACAATGTTGCAATTAGGAAAGATGCTGTTTTTATTGTGCATAACTGCCGCCCCCATTACCAAGGGCATCAGGCTTAAGGGGTTAGGCCGCCGGGGCGCCCCTGATGCTGCGGGGGGAGACATCCCGCAGTCTTTCTGATCCTGGATCAGGGATAGCTTTCTCGGAGGAACATTCAGCACGCGATCGGTCATTTCATGAAGGGAAATACGGTAAATTGACGCTTGGAACGCCCTTTAAGTGAGATCACTCACGGCGTTAAAAGCACAAAGTCAAGGTTAATGAAGAAATTATAACCACCGTTGTGATACCAATTATCTCTGATTGCGAGGTCTGGGTTTGTAGCCCAGCTCAGTCAAATAAAGCCTGTCTGTGTTGAACTTGCTTCATAATATACCCCCCTGTACTTGGGCCGGGTCAGGGCCTGGGCCAATCGTGAAACCACGCGCGTGCATGAGCAGGACAATCGCGACCCCAGGAGAGAAAAAATAAGACGACGACTCGAGCCGAAACTTCGACTCGTGGCCTACTGGCCCGAGTAATTGCAGTTGTTAAGTCATATTCAGAAACTTAATCAAAAGTATTTGGATACAAAATGGGAAAACCGTTTTTGAATATGGTATCTACCTATGAAAATTAGAGGCATCTCGCATGCACCATGGAGTACATCATAGACAACCATTGCCTCACAGTCTCTGGAGATGGAGAGGTAATGTTTGCATTCAAATCGTCACAAAATTTTTTCCATCACATTACATATGACCACCAACTCTCAGATTAAATCTACACCCCTCACTGACGAGATCATTCGTAAATAATGTGTGTTCTGCTTTGTAGCTCGTGGAAGGTGGATTGTCAGGTTGAGAGACGGCAAAAATTTTCCATCCAGCACTCCTAGCGTCCTGGGCAGAACCCTGGTTGCACTGCTCTTCTAGAAGGGGAAGGTGAGATACATGTGTTCTACTGGAAGTAGATGCTGGGATACGCCCCTTTTCCTACAAAGGATGTAGGGATACTTTTGCTACGCAGCAAAGGAAGCTGGGATACATGTACAATACAGCACGAAATGGAGATCAACTAGAAGACGACAGCAGGCTTTTGAGTGTAAATGGGGAAAAACAAAAAATCCGACATAACAGTGGCAAAAACAGGCCATTAAGCCGAAGGTCACCATTTTCCCTTTAGCGAAATGCATCAAATACTTAGGATGCTTAAGAAGTGCATGGCACTCACAACTGTATCAGGCCTACTCTAGAACATCCCTTCAGATTCTGCCCTCACAACAATATGCCAGCTATTCAACACTAGCTGTGTTTTCATCAAATTGTATCGCAAAACTTGAGCACATTTTCGTAAATGCAGCAAAAGAAAATGTTTCCATCCACTACAGTTATGCGCTTTTGATTCATGAGATAAGCTGTAGGTGCCATTGCCGCTAATTCTCAAGTCAGTTGCCATTGTCTCTGCAGAAGATAGCACACGCGATGACGGGCGATGAACGAAAAGGAAAACAAACAGTGAAGCTGGTGGCAAAAATGAATGAAAGTAATCACTTTTGCTAGTTAACTAGCTAGCGATTACCAAGTCTCTAATGTTACAGCTAGCATACCCGTGTAGCGAGCTAGCTAGCTTGTTAATAAGGTTACAGTTCACTTCCACTGCAGTAAACACTGGCTAGCTAGCTAAAGCGATAACAAATTCTTTAATGTTACAGCTAACACACCAGTGTAGCAAGCTTACACACCACATGCATGCAGCAGTAAGAGAACAATTTTACCCAACACCAGTGCCTTGTTGCCCTCCCCAAGCATGGGAAAGTAGGCACGCAAAAATGACGTAGTTTGTAACGTCACGTCAACATTTATTTGCATAACTTGTTCGCGTACTCATTTCCACTGCACTAATGTGTATTTATCTTGATAGATATGGTAAATTTTCCACCTCTTTCTTGCGCATAAAAAATTGATGAGCTATTTCGAGTTGATGCGCATTTTGGGCATCTCCATTCTGTTTTTTTGAAGCGCAAATTCAAAATGCACATTAAAATGGGTGGATGAAAACACAACTACTGACCACTCCGTATGGGGGATTAGCATTACTAATATATGTCCTAATAATGCGTACATACCCTTGAGCCCTGAGCGGATGATGGCGGGGGAGAGGTCATCATAGTTGTTCATCAGGCTGATGTCTCCTGACGTGAAGCTGACCGTCAGCAGCGGTTTCAAGTTGTGCACTGACAGAGATGCAGAGACAGATGGACATGTAAGGAAACAAACAAAAGATTTCACGAAATAAAATAAGAAGAAAAATCAAAACAACAATAATTCATTTTAAGTGTTTTTTAGACCATTTGTCTTATCAGTGCACATTCAGTGAAGTCTCTATGATGTTTGCTCTTAATAACTTTTGAATTTTAGGAATTATCATACTTGTTAGAACAGGTTTTGATGATGTTGATACCTAGCTGCTTTAGACCAGGGGTCCCCACTCTTTCTCAGAAAGGGCCAGTGTGGGTGCAGGCTTTCACTGCAGCTAAGCAGCTACACACCTGATGCTACTAATCAAGATTTTTAGCAAAGGGTCCAAGGGTTGATTAGTAGTAATGCAATTGCTTGGTAGCAATGAAAGATTGCACCCACACCGGCCCTTTCTGGGAAAGATTGGGGACCCCTGCATTAGACTAATTGCACTCACAAGGTCAGTGATACGATAAGTAGTTTTATAAAGCATGATTTTAGTTATACATGCGTGTGTTTGTGCGTTATTTTACACTGAATATAAAATGACTGGAAATCTGTATTGATGTATCATGGAGTTGAGAAATTGAAATTCCCATATTTCTTTCATCTCACATCTCTTTCAGGTGTGATTAGCTGAAGTTGTGCCCCAAGGCCAAATAAAGTTCACGAGCAGGAGGCACAGAGATGTCCATAACTAAATGTAATAGATTCATACAAATTTAACCATAAAAGATAAAAATATGAAAAAAGAAACCCGCATCATGCTGCTATGCTTTTGTGTATGGTGAAATATTTTGATGACATTTTTCTAAAAACTGAATTAAAAAAATGTACTGCATACAGAACCCATGGTGACAGTCTCATATTTTCATGATAATTTTTTATAAAATACCTTGGGACATATTATGAAGCCCTGTCAAGTTTAGAGTTATAAGTCCATCATCCACAAGCCAGCTAGCTACATACACCTCACTAGAAAAGTGTCTGCTACTCTACAAAAACAGAGCAGCCTTTGATTCCACCTGCCCTTTAAAGTTAGAAATTGTATGAAAAAGCTGTCCTACCATTTTGGCTTAATCATTCATGAAATAGTTTCATCATTTAAAAAATACTATTGTATTCAGATATGTAGTTTTGCACCATCTTGACTTTAGTCTTTGGTTGAACGCAGCCAACAGTTCCCCATTTCCGCTGCAAAAACATTAACTCTACTTTGAAACTCTCTCGATGCAAAATGCTAAGTATAACAAATCGCAATTTAATTTTTTTTTCAAGAATAAACGTACAACACCCTTTAAATTCCTATTTGTTTGATGCTGATTTTGTACGTAACCAGGTCTGGTGTCAACAGGTTTGTTCTGATCACGTGTAACAGTGTGATTTAATTCTGCGATGTGCCCCCTAGTGGAATCCTCAGAGACACACATAGTGCACAGGCAAGTATGTGAAAAAATGAGCTCAGAACATTTGCTGGTTGACTAGGTGAATGCATGATTAAACAGCAAGTATGTTTCCGGCCTCGGCAGTTGGCATCGAGTTGATCAATTACATTCGGAAAATAAATAAAGAAATAATAAAGTACACTTGAATTCAAACACTAACTGGGATGCAAGGGACAAAAAAATACCCTGGAAGTTAAAGGTGCACTATGCAAGTTTGTTTACTTCTGTTGATATTCAAACTGAAACAAAACAGAGAAAGCCCACCCCCTCTCCCATAGTTCCCTCCTTCCCATGCTTCCATAACTGTCAACTCTTGTCAGTGATTGGCCAGGACGGTTTATGTTATGTTATGGGGCACAGCCTGTGCCCCTTGTGTTTATTTGACGCCTGTGCAGTCTCCAGAGCCCGGGTTTTTTTTTTTTTACATTGAATTTCGGGGCAGAAAGCTAGCGGATCGTGGAGAGATGTCGGCGAATTGAGACAAAAATATAATCACACAGAAAGTAAACAAACTTGCATAGTGCACCTTTATAGGTCAACATGCCATAACATAACATGAGTGGCGAGAACAGGCCGTTCAGCCCAACTAGGCTTGCCAGTTTCTTTTTACTGTTGTGAATATATCATTTCAGATATTCAAAGACTCATTGGTATCTAGCTTTAAGTCAAGTATGAAAAATCTTGAAAAATCCCAAGGTTTCTGTCTCAACAATATGGTCAGGCAAGCTATTCCAAATCAAAATTATTCTTTGGGTGAAAAAATATTTCCGAATATCAGTGCAAAATTTACCCTTGGTCAACTTTCATTTGTGACCCCGAGTTCTACTAACAAAACATAAAAAAAAAAAGAATCCCACATAATTCAGTTTGTTAATCCCTTTAACATACTTAAAGACCTAAATCAGATCACCCCTAAGTCGCCTTTTCCTAAGACTAAAGAGATTAAGGGTCTTCAATCTCTTCTCATAGCCTTCATCTTTTATAGGTGGAATTAGCTTAGTGGCTCCTCTCTGAATGTTTTCTAGAGCCTCTATATCTTTCTTAAAGTATGGTCCCCAGAACTGTACACAATACTCCAGATGTGGTCTGACGAATGTGTTGCACAAGAGAAGTATGACCTCCTTGGATTCGTACGCAATACTTGTGGCAATGTATCCCAGCATCTGATTGGCTTATTTAACTGCTTCGGCACTATGGCTAGAACCTGTGAGGGTTTGGTCAACAATCACTCCCTGATCTTTTTCATGTGGACCCCATTCCAGTTTCAAACCTCCCATGAAGTAATCCTGTCTAAAACTGGAATGTGCTCCACATGAAAAAGCTCTGAGAGTGATTGTTCACCAACCAGAAGCCCCGTTTTACCCTGAATAAATGGACGGCATTTGACCCTTTGCTCCAGCGTTTACCTTGTGGCGGCGTGTAGTCATCGGAGTCTGTGTCACTCTCACTGCTGTCCTCTACCAGGAAGTTTGGGTAATTCCAGGACATGCTCACAATCCCATCTGATTCATGCAGAAGGATATGTGCTAACATGCGCCCATGACAGTCCATCACGATGACCTGGCCATCAGCGGTCCCAAACAAAACCTGGAGATATAAACAAAGCACATGCAGATGTGCACTACTTAACTATCACACAACATTTCAGGCTTCTTGTTAAGAGCTAATGACCGGTTATTAGCTTCCGCCCCCGAGCTGCGCGGGAGCTATGGTATCGGGCTCCTTCCGTGTGTGTGTCCGTCAACAAAAACTTGAACATTTTGCTTTATCGCATCAACTATTTCAGTTACAGGCTCCTAATTTTTACTGGACATGCATGTCATAAAAGCCGAAAAATGACGTGCCTAAAGATGACCTTAGCCTATTTTTTCAAGGGCACTGGCCTCAAGATATCATCAAAAACTTCAATATTTTGCCTCATCTCATCAACTATTTCAGTTACAGGCCCCAAAATTTTAATGGACATGCATCTCAAAGTCCTACAACTGAAAAAGTCCTATTTTTCAAGGTCACTGACCCAAAAAAAACCACCGAACACTTGAACATTTTGCTTAATCTCATCAACGATTTCAGTAACAGGGCCCTAATTAGCTCCCGCAGCCCGAGTGGTGCGGGTGCTATGGTATCGGGCTTCGTGCGTGCATGCGTCTGTCAACAAAAACTTCAACATTTTGTTTATGCTAACGGCGAGAGCTTCTGGGGCCGCCAGTGCCCTACATTTTTTTACCGGCTGTTCAAGTAAATGTCACCTGCTATTTCACTGAAATACCAAAATAATTATCCAACAAAAGTCATTTTGTTCAAATGTGAAAACCCACTGCAGTCAACTTAAATCTTGCTCGTCTTCTTCCAACCATGTTGAGAAGATACACATCAGATGTTAGCGCTCTGAAAATACATCATATGTTGAAGACTGGCTGGCGATGTCATAAAGTTGCAGTAACCATGTCGCCAGATTGGCAGGCCCAACAACAATCCCCAGGGGCTTGGCGTTGTAACCACAGATATCTCGTACTGGAGGGAAAAATCCCTTCACATATCCAGAAAATATGAAGAATAAAATAGGAGCAATATTAAGCGCTGTCTTCATTTTCGAAACACTGGGTGTCAAATCAATCGCGTACAACTAATACAAGTCCTAAAGGATGTCTAGAGTTGAGATTACGTTTCTCAGAGACAGTTTCAATGGTCCTAGCCATTACTGAATAGCAGACAATAAGGCAGGGTGATAGTCGTAGGAAGCAAATGTGTTTGGTAAACATAACGTCAGCTTAACTCAAAGTAGTTGTTCACATGAGAGGCGAGCGGTGTGTCGTGGAAAGGTAGCTAGCTACAACGGTTTGGTATTTTACCATACAGTCTCCCTAGCCAAAAAAGCAAACTCAGCGTGCCACTGCTCTGAATTCTAAGGGCCCTGCAGACAATAATATGCTTCAGTCCACAAGACAGATTAACATACACTGAACAAAAATATAAACGCAACAATTTAGTCTTTTTAATATTAAGGATAATTATTTCTGAGGTTGGCTTAGTAGCAGGGGTTGCACTAGCCTGAAATATATGTTAGCCACTGCGGCTACCTGACTCTCCATTTCTTTAGCCGCATCAGAGGTCTGTTAGCACTATGGCTAACCAGGTCCAAAAGCTGTTAGCCAAATTTACTTGTTATGCTATGCTTTAACCTGAGTTTCCCATTATTATTAGTTTTGTTGGCTGGTTGGTAGTGGGCGGGGGCTTACCAATTAACCTGGTGACCCCAGGGTTGATGAGGCACCTGGCGATTGAAAAAGGTTTTTTGTGTAAGGCATTTTTTCGCCCCTATAAAAGAACAACCGTACCAAAAGAATGATATGACCCAGTTTGCGGGAAACGTCGTTTGAATGAACCCCCAGCTTATGTTAACGACTGTTTCTTTTGCCAACTTTATAAGAACCCAAACTAAAAATTGAACTGACAACATCTACGGACGCCGAAAGAGCTGGCCATTTCGTGGAGAGCTTGCGGGAGCTATTGGTTAATGGGCACACAGGAGGTAAGACCCCCATCCATTTGTTCCCCCACCAGCCAGCCGTTTGCCTTATACCCATTTGTGTTAGGGAATGATTTTGGTATACCCCCTAGACATTGTGAGTCAAACTAATAGGTTGTCATTCTCGTAACATACTCTACATGGGGAAATCACGCCAAATATGTAATTGGAATGAGCCTTAATTCAATTGTGGTAGTTTTTCTTGAGATAATCGACTAAATTTAATTTTAATGGAAAATGAATTGGACTTGCTTACTATACTGGTGCTGCCATCTAAATTTCTAGCTCCATAGGTTCCCCATTACCTTTGGAATAATATTTTAGATGAATTAAGGCAGATATATATAGGCACGACAATGAATAAACAAGCTGGCTGCGAGGCCTATGGTCTCCCGTTGCCAAAATAAATATGTACCCTGTGACCTTAAAGGAGATCAATTCTGTTCAACGTGATAGTGGATATTTTGTAAAAGATGGCGAGGAACTGGATCCATAAAATTTGACCATCAGGTTAAAGAGAATGCCGCAAAACACCACAGTGAACAATTTTGAGCTTGTAAATTAAGTTAGAAAAAAATAGGTGAAGTACCAATATTTGACCTGCTAATTGCAAGGTCAAATAATAGGTCAAGGCCACTGATCTTAAATAGGAAATTGGTTCATCAGCTAATCTTCTTACATGTAGAACATGGGGTCTGTAATCCATTTTCATGGATTTATCATGTTAATGCCACTTTTCGGATGGACGGACGGTTACACACACGCACGGACGGGGTGCATTCCTATGTCTCCCTTTCACCAGAAGCGGCGGGAGACAAAAAGGCAGAAGCTATTTAATTTCTTTGTTTTAATACATGGAATAGAGTCAGTGGTGAGGCATTACTCAGTTTAGCCTTTTTTCCATCCCCAAGTTAAAATATGTAGGAACATTTTTGGAGACGGTGTATGAAAGCCCACTCTATGAATTAAGCCAGTCAGCTGTTTTTTGTACAAAATGGGTCAATGACACAGATCCAGTCATGTCCATGCAAATTCATTTTGGGAATTGCACAATATGGTGTGACAAGCGTCGTAAAACCTCTGGGACAAGATTGGAAATTAAAATTATTCATGGATTTGCAATGCATCATTGGTACTGGCAAAAATAGATCTCTTTTTTTGGTACTGGCTATAGCAGACAATCGATGTATATGATACACTACACATGTACAATAATACGCCAGCGGTGAATGGCCCGTCGGAGAGTTCTGAAAAAATATCAATGAAATAATCATCAGTGAGAGTACAATAAGTAAGAATCTTCCAGTGTTTTTCAAAATCATTATTTTTGTGAGGTCAAGACCTTGCAGTTGCACATAGTTTCATATCTTTGGAACTATTTGTCCAATTGACATGGTAAAAATGGTGAATTTTATGTGACAAAGCTCCACCATGTGTCAGGTATAACCAAACAGGTATAATGTCATCGTGGGACACATCCTAAGGTCATGACCCTTGAGGTCAATTGGACAAATATTTCCAGAGATATGATAAAAAGTGATTTTTTCAGTTTTTGGCCCCTGGTGGCCAATCTAGAAATCGTAAATTGTCCAAAATCGAATCAGTTCCTCCTCTTTATGATACTTACCTATATGCAAAACTTGAAATTTCTAATTGAAATATTACTGAAGTTATCGCGTTAACACGCAGTGCGGTGGCGGTCGGACCAAAAACATGATACCCCCGGAACGCCATTCGGCGTTCGGGGATATGATTACCAATACAGAACCTCGACATTATCAGATGTGGCCAGTTTTCATTTATAACGCATACCAATTACGACTCCGGACCACTCACGCTTTCTTTACTCAGGGGTTGGAAGCAATACATGTGTTTCATGATCGCTTAAATTAAAGATAATTTGAGACGTCTTTATGCAATTCCATTGCTTCCAACCCCTCCATGCACAAGGACTTCAATTCCGCGCGAGAATCTCCAACATACGCATTGACTGAATTATTGCTGACTACAGCACAGGAACATAAATATGCCACTTAAACTCACACCGAATGTGTGAGAGTTGACAGGTATGCATTATAAATGAAAACTAGCCACACCAGTGTGGAGAGTTTTCAGAGTTTCTGTAACGGTAATTTAAATTAATGATTGAAAACAGGTTGTGACCAATCATCAATTTTAAAGGATTGCTCGAGTTTCCCCTGTTGCCAGTTTACCAGCTGCCACTGCTTCTATCATACGGGTGGAGTTCTACAAGGTGTTTTGGCTCTTGGGAGGCCTGAATTCAAAATGATGCAGCGCTCTCCTCCGATTCGTGCGTGTGCAAGCCATTATCATTACAATATGAATGAGGTCAAAATTAATCTCTCCGATCGGGAAAATTGTATTCAGTGTCAGAGGTGACGTATGAACAGCGAGTCGGCTCCGCAAAGGAAATAATGTATTCAATCAGAGCCTCTAGTCAACGGTTACGGGAATGATTTCCCGACTTCTGCACTTCAGATCATTGAACTCGCCACAGAATGATATTTAATCTCCACTAGGAGAAAATATGGCCTTCGCCACGGTGGCGAGGACTGGCAAAAATATTATCACCACCCAACTTTATCGCATTAACGAACGTGACGAGCAGCTAGCGCAATCCCTGAGTAGGGATTATTTACGTGACCAAGGTTATGTGATACTAGTCTGTATGCATTTCAGTCACCTTCTTCACATCATTGAGAAGTTCATGCTCTTTGTCAAAATTGGCCTGTTAGACAGATGGGGTCTGATCCAGAGCTACTGATATCAGGTACAGTCAGCCCTTACCATTAATTCTGAGAATGTAGATAATGCGCTATAACCTCCATACATAAATTAAATGCATAGGTCAGTAGGAGGTCAAATTTGTTTGCAGTGTATAATTCACATTTCCCGGCTCGCCTTATTTTATTTTTCGCAATTTTCCCAGCCAATTCAGAACATCTTTAAAAAGCTTAATTCATTCAGGACATCAAGTCACACAATATTTACATTATGCACTCACAAATATACAACTGCACTGGCTCAATCACTCACACAAAGGCACTTCACAGGCAATTTACAGTCACCAGTCAGAGCTGCCCCGTTCTTCCATGCGCTGAGCCATTTCATTTAATTTAGTCTGGAGGACGCTAGTGATCGGCTCCTGACTGCACACTCGGCTGCCTCATTATGAGAGAGGAGCCTACGTTTCTCATTACAAAGTTAAACGAGCTGCAGATTGATTACAATGCCATTCGTCAGAGATGTCAAAAACCAGAGTTATCCTCCCCCATGTCGTGGGAGTCGCAGCAGCTGCAGGCCCAGTCCGAGGAAAAGATGATGACAAACTAAAGAAGTCCTCTTAACAATATTAGAGCCAGTTGTGTTAAGTCCCTGCATGGCTTTTTAAAATATGCTCCAATATATACAGCTTTCTTCCACATGACAGGAGGGTTTCTCCACGATTTATGGGACTCCGACAGACTTTGTGCTCTTTTATGGTCAATGCATTCAGAAAAACTAACTATTTAATCTAATTTGTTTGAGGTGTGTTTCATGAAGCCTCAATGTTCAGCTAAAAAACAAAAATTGTTTCCAGACAAATCTGAGATTTGTTTATGTGCTATTAAGTAAAAAAGATGGATTAACATCCTCCAAGAGTGGTGATCATTTTTGCCAGGGGTTGTATAACATTATGAGCACATTTTGTGTTCACTGGGATAAAAAGAAATATCCCAATTCGTAAGCCAATGAAGCATCATAATGTGTGTCATTGTTGTAAAATGTAACCGATGTGATTTCACTGACTTCTGACATGGAGGATTAAAAAAAAGGTGATTTTAAACAGCCCAATTTCCTCCAATGAGACCCAAGTGTGCCAGGCCCATGCCACAGTGACAGCCTACCTGCTGATCATCAGGGGTCCAGATCCCACATGTAATCTGGCTCTCCAGGTTGATTTCGGAGGACCAGTGCCTCTGGCCGCTGACTGACCCCACCAAGACGAAACCATCCCGGTAGGAGATGAGGGCCTGGGTCCCGTCGTGTGACCAGGTGAAGTCGCTCACCTGCAGAAACCGAAAGGTTCATGTCAAGGTCAACAAAACAAAGACTCATCATAAATAATTAATTTAGGCATACTTAGATGTAAGCCCACTATTGGGTGTCCAAAATGTTCCCACGTGAATACATTTGGAGTGTTATAGTAATCAATTTATAACAAAAATCATGTTTCAGAACATAAACAGAATTCAGGAAAATTTTCAAAAAAAGCCCGAACTTTAATGGCTGAACAACTGCGTGCAAATTTCTACCATCTGAAGCAGAAAAGACTATACATAGTTTTGTTTGATATTTTTATTCAAATTTACTTTCCATTTTGGAACATGCAAATATAGGCGGGGATGCAAGAAGTTGGGTGCTCAGGGCATTTAGCATTTATTGCACGCATACCAGCACGAAACAGAGCCTCTGGCACGGGCAAGTGAGCGGGAAGCAAGCTCTGGGGTGCGTTTCCAAGAAGCTTAGTTGCCAAAGTAAAGTTCTTACACCACCCTCAAAAATAAAATTAATAAATGCCAATCTGACCCTACTCCTCTACGTGCAGCATCTGGATTTTGATGCTGCACGGCCGTAGGCCAGTAACCTACTGTTGTCACTTGACATCCGGCAGGGTCGCTAGCGTTGGGCGTTTAAAGCTGTATCTCAAAAACAGTCAAACGAATTTTTTTTTTTTAATTTGGGGATGTGATCAAATGGGTCATCAAGTTAATACCAGAGCAAGAGCAAGAGCCAGAGCAAAAATCATCTGGCCATTTTTGGCAATTTTCTCAAAAATTGCAATGTAATCAGTATCATGCGCTGTTTCAATAGTTTAACATCGTTTTGATTGAATCGTTCCTTCATAGCACCACCTAGGCAACGTGTCTGGACTTAGTCATTTTTTGGGGTGTTTTGGCACAAAATGTGCTGTAACTTGCTTATTATTGCATTTATAGTTAAGGTACACATTCAGCATAGACAGCATATCATGCTTGCCGAGCCAAAAGGTCAAGGTTAAATAGCAAAAATGTGCTATAACTCTTTTAATATAGCATTTAGAGCTTAGGTATGTATGAGGCACCTAGGGAATCAGGTATGCTGAACATTGCGAGTCAGTCACATTTGACCTTGGGCCTCCAGGTCAAGGCTAAATGGCAAAAATGTGCTAAAACTTGCTTAATATGACATTTCGAGGTTGGATATGTATGAGGCACCTATAGGGAATCATGTTTGCCAAACATTCTCGGTTGTTCGAATTTGACCTTGAGCCTCAAGGTGAAGGTCAAATGGCAAAAATGTGTTATAACAGCTTAATGTGGCATTTAGAGCTTAGGTATGTGTGAGGTACCTATAGGGAATCATGAACACCAAACATTATATGCTCAACATTTTGGATTTCATTTAAATTCAGTAATAAAAATCTTGTGCTCTGTGATCTTATCTGCATCATATAAGCTTGCTGAGCTCAAATTAAATTTTTGATTAAAAGACTACAATGCATAATGTTTTCCTGATAACTAAAACAGTTAAAAACATTTTATTTATAATGTTTGCAAGTGGGTCAACAGGTATAATTACACTGGTTTAAATCTATTTTTTTAATTATTATTTATCTCGAACAACAACTGCAAAAACAGAAGATAAGCTACCGTACATAAAAGATAAAAAATAATATAAATAACACAAAATATAACACAATACCTCACTTGGTATTCATCAGAAGACTGAAAATTTGTAATACGTTCGAGAAGGAGCAGGAAGAAGCAAGAATGCTTATCAAGTCCTACCCCATCATTACAGTAACAGTATACTTAAAGATCGTTATTTTATACCCGAAGTGATGCTCACCAAGATATCTTTATCATTGCAATTGCAACCTTCCCCACATCATTAAATCATGATTTTTTTTTCTCTTTTTTGAGCTCCGCCTCGTCTCTATATTTGTCCATGATTAATTTCTTATATTTGCTTTAAAACTGTGTAATATTATTGCTTTGCCTAATGTCATCATCAAGGCTATTCCACAGGATCACCCCACAAACTGATATGCACATGCTTTTTTGTGTTGTGCGGACACAAGCTTGTTTCAGATTTAATTTCCCTCTCAGCTCATATCTCGCCCCTCTGTCACTGAATAATTTTTGAATGTTTCTTGGGAGTAGATTGTGTCTTGCTTTAAATATGATTTGTAGAGTTTTAAATTTTATTAGATCCATGAATTTCAGAATGTTTGATTTTAAAAACAGTACATTTGTATGTTCTCGGTAACCCACATGATTCATTAACCTTACTGCCCTTTTTTGCAGTGTGCATTTTTTTTGTAAGTTGCTCCTGTAAGTATTACCCCAGACTTCCACACAGTAGCTGAGATATGGTAGAATGAGTGTGTTATACAGCATGGACAGTGTTTTTTGGTTTAGCATATGTCTAGTTTTCCATAATATCCCAACACTTTTACAGATCTTGGAGCACAGATATTTAACATGAGATTTCCAACCGAGCTTATGGTCTAATACAACACCCAGAAACTTATATTCATCAACCCTTTCTATCATTTCCTTATTCATTTTGACTTGCACCTCTATATTTATACTACGCTTACCAAACAACATGTATTTTGTTTTGTTCAAGTTTAAGGACAATTTGTTTTTATCAAACCAGGATTTAATTTTACCCATTTCTTTTGTGACCACCTCTAATAACTGATTTAAATCGGTTCCAGAACAAAATATATTTGTATCATCAGCAAAAATAACAAATTTTAGCAAATCTGATACTTTGCAAATGTCATTGATATATGAAATAAACAATTTGGGACCCAGTACTGAGCCCTGTGGGACCCCACAAGTAATATTGAGGCACTTTGATTTGTGTTGGCCCATCTGCACAAATTGTTGCCTATTTACAATATAACTTTTCAACCAGTAAAAAGCTAAACCTCTGATACCATAGCACTCCATTTTTTCCAAGTAGAATTTCATGGTCTATTGTATCAAATGCTTTTGCAAGATCAATAAATATTCCCACTGCATATTTTTTATTTTCGATAAAACTCGTTAATTCCTCAACCAACTCCATTAAAGCCATTGAGGTTGATCTGGCTGATCTGAACCCATACTGACTGTCCATTAATAAATTGTTTTGTTCAAAAAAATTGTCCAACCTTGCAGCAAAAAGTTTTTCAAGTATTTTTGAGAATTGGGAAAGGAGTGATATCGGCCGATAATTAGTATAAAGATGTTTGTCATTTGCTTTGTATACTGGGATAACCTTGGCAATTTTCATTTTATCTGGGAATGTAACGGTTTGGAATGATAAATTGCATATATGAGTTAGTGGATCTATAATTTCTTCAATTGTTTTCTTTATCAAACTCATGTCAATGTCATTCCAATCTGTGGAAGTTTTATTTTTACATCCATTAACAATTTTCATAATTTCATTTTTTTCTATTGTTCCTAACAGGATAGAGTTTGGATTTCTTTCTCCGTAGTCCTCAATAATGCATTTATTTCCAGTATTATTTATTTCACTAGCCAGTTTTGGACCCACATTCACAAAAAAGTTATTAAATCCTTCAACCGCCTCATTCATGTTGGTAATCGCTGTGTCGTTATCAGTAAAGAGTTCTGGATAGTTTGGTTTGATTTGTTTATTCCTAATAATTCCATTTAATGTATTCCATATTCCTTTAATGTTGTTTCTGTTATTCTCTAACATTTTGGTATAATAATCCCTTTTACATGTCCTTATGATACTAACTAGTTTGTTTTTATATTTCTTATATTTTAGCTCTGCCTCTTTCGTTCTGTGTTTAATAAATTTCCTGTATAGAGAGTTCTTTTTTTTACAAGCATTTCGCAGTCCTTTGGACATCCATGAGTTTTCTGGAAAATTCTTCTTGTTACTATGTTGTTTTGATGGGCAATTTCTGTCATATAAAGTTATGTATACATCTAAAAATAAATCATATGCTTTATTTACATTGGTTTCTTTAAAGATATCACTCCAATTATAATTCAGTAAATCATTTCGAAATGCAGATATCGATTCTTCACTTCTCACTCTCCTGTATATGATTTCATTAGACTCCTTCTTTTGATAATTACAGTCATATATTATAAAGACAGGCAGGTTGTCACTAATGTCATTCATTAATAATCCACTCACAGTGTTGTTATCCATATTGTTAGTGAAGATATTGTCTATCAGAGTGGCAGCGTGAGATGTTATTCTGGTAGGTTTTGTAATTGCAGGATATAGACTCATGCTATACATTGCCTCTGTGAATTCATCTATCTTTTGGTGTTTATTAGGATTTAATAGATCTATGTTAAAATCCCCACAGATAAAGCTGACCTTTTGCTTTGTTTTGGAAAACAACTTTTCCATATTTTCAGTAAATATTTCAATGCTAGATCCTGGTTTTCTGTACACACAGCTAACAATGACATTTTTCATTCTTTCCATACATATCTCAATTGTAATGCATTCCATCACATCATCAATGATTATAGACATGCAGCTGACAACTTTGTAGTTAAGTCCTTTGTCCACAAAGAGAGCCACACCACCTCCACTTTTGCTCCCTCTATTAACATAATTCAATTCATAACCTTGCAGACTGAAATCTGCTCCCTTGTCTGCATTTAGCCATGTTTCTGAAACTGCTATAATATTAAAAGATTTTTTAAATTGTCCTAAAAACTCTTTTATATTCTGGAAGTTTGCATATAGACTTCTACTATTAAAGTGAATGATCGAAATTCCATGCTCATATTTGATATTTTTGTTAAATTGTTGCTCTGTGTAATAGCAGCAGTTAGTATTTATGATATTGTAGAAGTTATATTCTGGATCTATATCACTTTCCATTTCCATTTTGTAGTATGAATGTACAGTATGCAGATATGATATACAATATATTTCACATACTATAGCAGTATACAGAAACCATGTTCAATGCAGTTTGCAGACTTGACTTGGTATATTGGGCTTTAAGATCTCTCAGAACTTATCTAGTTGTGCAATGTTTCTGATACATAGAACTTTAGCTTGTTCTGGTGTGCCTTTTGTTTTAATATAAACTTTGCAGTTGGCAGACCAAGTAGATTGGATCTTGCCCTGCTTTCGTAAAAAGCGTGCTTTCCGTGCAATTTCTGCATTTTTCTTAGTGAGGTGTTCATTAATGTACACATTTGAGCCCTTTAGTTTCCTCCCCTGCCTAAGTAGGTCAACCTTGCATTTCCTATTTGTAAAGCGGACAATTACAGCAAGTTTATCCTTCGGGTTTGTCATTGGAAGTGTGTGGCAGGCCTCAATATTATTTTTGTCGATGGTTATGTTCTTGCCAGAGAGGAATGCAGCCACCTGATCTTCTGTTGAGTCCTCATGGTCAGCACGGTCTGTCCCCCTGTCCCCTGTCAGGGCTTGGGAGTACGACCGTGGTTTGATGGCTAATCCAGTTATGATGACATCATTTATTCTTGAGTACTGTTCCAGGTCTGATACCCGGTTTTCCAAGTAGACAATCTTCTTCTCCTGTTCCTCATTCAGTTTTTTAAGTTCCCTAATTTCCTGCACCAAGTTCATTATAGTACGTTGCTGGGTGGCTATGGTTGCCATTTCATCATGCATCATGTTCATTGCCGCCTTTAACTCCTCTATGTCTCTCTTGATTTCCTTTGTGGCCATCTCGGCTCAAGGAAAAAAAAAAAAAAAAAAAAAGGTAAATCTCGTTCCGGCTGTAGAAAAACACTCCACCTCGGGCTTTCCAAGCTTCCACTCCGACTACTAAGCAAGAGAGGAATCCGGTTCCCACGACAAGACGAAAAAAAAAAAAAAATTCCGTTCTGGATCTTCTATGCAACCTCGATAAGAGCCCGACCAAGACCAATCACAGCGTCAAGCGGTAAAAAACAACTCTGTGATGCGGAAGTTTAGTGCCATGTGAAAGGCAAGAATAGCCACTACTATAAATTACCAACTTCAAACTTTTATTAAGAACCACAAGAAGCTTGTACGCGAACAGTTGTCACGTCAATCACTCCCATGCCAGACACCGATGCATACTCATTACACATACATTTGGCCAAGAGTTGCCGAGGAACGCCGTACCTTCCAGGCTAGCCCCGTCAGCAATGGGATACCGGTTTGCGGAGACACAGCAAACAGCCAAACCACCACAGCTAAATCGACCGCACAGGAATAAGTGGAGACTTACCCGAGCGCAGGCAACCGCCAGGTGAGGAGTCGCTGGATTGGATAGCACGTACAGCCCCCGGACCCAGCAGCACAGCTGATAAGTGCAAATTTCCCCGAATTTGCCAGCTATGGAGGGCGACCAGCCAGTCAAGCCCGGGGCTTTCGAGGTAGCCACAGCGACCGGTCCTCAGAACTGACAAGGCTTAGACCAATGGAGAGGTAACAACGAACGACCAGCCACACTCCGGTACGAGTAATGTGAACGAGCAGCGTGAACAAGCGGAAGTCTGTTGATTTTGAACGGTTTGTTTGAAGAACAATAACTCAGCCTAATCATATAGGATGTTCCTGGGATGTAAGAGCAAACTGAGGGCACAAACCTGTCCTGACACACATCCAGCTGTCGCTGAGTTATATCTAGTTTTTTTTTCTGCTTCGGCTTGATCATGGGTTGTTTTGACAATATTTGGCTGATGTTTTGATCATTATCTGCTGCAAAATCACAGCAAAATAACAAGGGGTGCCAATCTTAGATAGCGTTTCACTGTGTCTGATGTTACACTGTGACTGATGCTTGTTCCTTTTCTCCTGTTGGGGCTGTAACTGTCGGTAACCTTCAGGGCCCTCGGCACTCTAGTTTCTTTGTGCATTTGAGCAACACCAAATGCACCAAGTAATTGAATAAAACAAAACATACCCTCACAGCGATCAGCGGTGGGGTTGCACTCTCTCAGCTCCTGACAAAAACAAATTAAGTACATGCATTTCCAAGGGCTGCCCCTTTTAGTCGGCTGATCTGTGTGTTTGGGCTGTTGATCGACCAGGATTTTGTTTGGTCGAGCAATCGCAAAATCCAAATCCATAAATACTCCATTCTGGATGCTGCAGTCTCATAAATGTGAGTACACCCCTCACATTTCAACAATTAATTTGTTACATCTTTTCAAGGGACAACATTAAAGAAATTAAACTTGAATATATTCCATAATAGTCATTGTGCAGTTTGTGTAGCAGTGTAGATTTACTGCACTGTCTAAATAACTGAACAAACAGTCACCATTTCCAAAATGGGTGGCAACAAAAGTGAGTGCACATCCCAATTGGGAATGCAGGGTTTCCGCTACATGTAATTGATCGAAGCGCACCGCCACGGCAAAATAAAAACCACCACGCCTATGTAAAGTTCTCCTTGTTAAGTTAAAATGAGCGCTAATAATCCATGACCTGTTGTCAATCATTTTGCTTGATGAACACCTTTTCCAATGAATAATAAAAATTTATCATCGGATTCGACAGTAAAACGCGTTGCTTGCTTCTTAATGCAATGTGTGCGACGATTAGAGAAAAAAAATATTTTGTTCATTCTGCAAAATGATAAAATACAATGTTAACTTCTGTGTTTGCTGCAAGCACATCCTGCTCTACCAAATTGTATCTTCATGATCATTAAATTTCAATTCTGGAGTCCAGAGTCATAATCAGTTCTCATATTATATGCGAAATCCACCATCACGCACGTGAAACAGATAAACCACTGTGCACATAGAATTCAATTATTACTTCGCCTACGTGCCGATTAACCCCATTGTGCAGATGTAGACGCTAGCGGACGTGGAACTGCAAATTTAAGCACACACTTACAGTACACGATGACTAGATGGCACCCCTGGATCAGATACTGAATATTCACAAGCAAGAAGAGCTCAAACGCGGTTTAAAATATGGAAAAGTACACTCCAATCCCTGTTTTTCAAGAGTTGCATGAATTAAACTCCTCAGCTAAGCCTGATATGCAAACAGGTCAATATCCTTGCCCATAGTATTATTGATCCAGCAGTTTAAAACATAATTCATTGCTGAATACCCCTCAGCCTGTGCACGTCTTTGGGTCACTGAGAGTTACCACACCAAAATTGACTGCCATCAATAGATTCCGAGTACTGGGCCTGACAAGATTTTCATGGTGAAGGTCAAAGGTCAAATCCATCCAAAAACCTGGCATTGCACATCTATGGGTCACGGTGAGTTACCATACCAAATTTGGTGAAGCTATGATCAATAGTTACTGAGTGCTAGTGAGGACAATATTTCCTGCATCAAGGTCACAGCGCTAAGGTCAAAGATCAAATCCAGGATCAAATCCTGACGTTGCACATCTATGTGTAACAGCGAGTTACCATACCAAATTTGACGAAGCTACGACCAATAGTCACTTCGTACTTGGCCGGACAAGATTTCAACGATGGTCACAGCGCTAAGATCAAAGGTCAAATCCAGCAAAAAAAAAAAAAAAAACTTGAAGTCGTACATCTATGGGGGTTACCATACAAAATTTGATGAAGCTGCGATCATTAGTTGCTGAGTACTGACCCGGATAAAGTCATGGACAGACAAAAGACAGACAGACCAGCAGGTCACGACAATACCCCTCTGGCCAAAATTTGGCCAAGGGGTAAAAAATGACCGCTTGCAACAGAAAAAATCGTTGCCCTCTGTAGCAACTAGCCACTCTGTAGCCACGTTGCGGAACATTAACCAGACATATGTAGCCAACAGCATTTTTAGTGCGGTTTAATTGTACATTATTAGATGGCTATGGAAAACGGTAAGTTGCCGGTTGGTCTCAAAGTTGGCAACGTTTTCACAATAGAGCACAAAATGTTCCCTCAGAATTGCAATTTATAAGTTGGGTCACTTCATGAAATGGGGTCACAAACCATAGTGTGACAATAAAGGCACCAGAGCTGTGTTGCTTTTCCGGCAATTGAGGAAAGAACCACATTGACGAATATTTCATCACCATATACCAAAGATAAAATGATGCGCTTTTATGAAACAGTGTGATTAAAAAAAGAAAAACAAATCCATCACCAGAGGACACAATCACCTCCCAGTGTGAGATCACTTACTGTACTGCTTTATTTTTATGAAATAAAGCCTATTTTTGCAGTTATCCAGCCAATTTTTGGGTTGTATTATTCCTTTTGACGGTTTCTTGCCATCTTTTCTTAATATCACTCCCCAATCATATCTGACGCCAAAACTTTCCATTGAAAGTAGTGGTTGCAAACGTAACATGCATGGTCCAGCCCTGTTATGTTTAGAACCATGCCCATAAAACGGCTTCCGATAGCAAATAATTGTGTCCATACAATGAAATATGAATACGGAAATGTACAATGAAATGTGCTGTGCGAGACTGTCAATTCCTTTTCGAATAAAGAGCAACCAAAACTTTGAAAATTCTAAATCGTGTCCCTTTCTCTACGTGTTACATTCAAATAGGCTGGTCGAAAAATATTATGAATGGGCCTTTCCTCTAAATCCATAAAAGCCAGGATTGGATTTATTTTTCCACTATGATTTTTTCCCCGAACGCCGAATGGTGTTCCGGGGATATTATGTTTTTGGTCCGACCGCCGCCGCGCCACCCAACGTGTTAACGCGATAACTTCAGTAATATTTCAATTAGAAATTTCAAGTTTTGCATATAAGTAAGTATCATAAAGAGGAAGAACTGATTCGATTTTGGACAATTTACGATTTCTAGATTGGCCACCAGGGGCCAAAAACTGAAAAAAATCACTATTTTGATCACATCTCTGGAAATATTTGTCCGATTGACCTCAAATCAAGTGCAAATGGAAGGGCGTGACCTGAGGATGTGTCCCACGATGACATTATACCAGTTTGGTTCAAAATTTTGACACAAGGTGAAGCTTTGTCGCATAAAATTCACCATTTTTGCCATATCTTTGGAACTATTTCTCCAATTGACATGAAGCTATGTACAACTGCAAGGTCATGACCTCACAACGTGTCACATGATGACATCATACCTGTCTGGTTCAATATTTTGCCACCAGGTGGCGCTTTCTGATGGAAAATTACCATTTTGGCCATATCTTCAGAACCATTTGTCCAATTGACCTGAAATTAAGTCCAAATGAAAGGTCATGACCTGAGGGGCTTTATATGGTATTGGGTCTATTCAAGAATTGGGGAATTGGAGGATTGGGGGCGTTTGGGGATATACCCCAAGCCGTTGCCTCCGATGGCATAAGCCTAGTTAAACTTGGTTGGGGATGGTTCAAGGAAGAAGACAGGACAGCTCATTTCAGTGTTGCTCAAACTTTTCAGTGTGACTTGCATGTCACATACTTGTGACCCCATTTTATGAAGTGACTCTGTTGCGAATTGAGCCATTATGCAGGAATCTATTTACCCCAATTTCTTTTGTCAGTAATTTCTTCGATAATTCATTTTGTTATTAATATCATCCGCTTAATATTATTCAATTTTAAGCATATTTTCAGCAGTTCAATTGCTGCTGCCGTTTCAATTAAGGTATAAACGCACGGCATGGTCTGTAACATCTGCCATCTTATGTAATCACTGTTTAACATAAATTAATTCGTAAACAACTCATCCCCTTCCATGGTTTGTCCCCACCATTCTTAACCACTTTTTCCAACAACACTGCCATGCAGTCACAAGCAAGCATTCACTCTTGCAAGCCAGCACGTTAAAATGAAAAGGAGCTGACAAAAATGCATTCCTTCACAGCCAATGTCACATTTTAGCCACAGTTCAGTTTGTTGTCTTCTAAAAAGACACAACATTCTCAGTGACATTGTACTAAAGTAACATTCAAGTCCCCACTTGTGCGGACAGTTCTAGTGAGTGACGACTATTGTGAATGTGCCGTTTGCAAAGTCAATATTTTGCTCGGTTGAAAGATGCAGGCAAAAAAAGCAATGATTTTTCCGGGAAATAAATTCATTCTCAGAAAAGCACATGCACACAACCAAAACAGAGACATAAATAGAAGTAGAACAATGCCTCTCAGCCGTGGTGGAATGGCCAACGGGCACTCTGGCAAAATTCCCAGTGGGCTGCCGCGTAATTGGGCCGGTCAATAGGTCTGATCAGCCCAACTTTTCTCTTCACTGGTCTTTTTTTTTTTGTAACGAGAACCAATACTTCGGTACCAAGTCGATGCCAAGATTCTGAAAATGTGACGGCACTGCCTTTTCTGCAATACCCGAAGTACCGTTGGTACCGAGGCGGCAGATCTGGCCGCTTCTTTAGTGTTGTTTTGGGGGTGTAAATGAGCGGTTATCTGGCAACCCACGCAGCGTCTGATGACGTAACTACCCTGCTACCTGTGCTAAGGAGAACAACAGTCAATGCATGCAACATGGCAGTGCCACGCGCATCTGCGTCGTCTTCAACTGCAGCGACAGCTGCCCCTCCATTAGTTGAGAAGAAAAACGCAAAAAGTCGCGTATGGAAGTACTTTGCATTTGAGGTTGATGAGCAGGGATTAATAGTTGATCCTCAAATACCTGTATGCAAAAGATGCCGTAACCGTTTCCAGACGGAAGGGGGGAACACATCAACTTAGCGAAACATCTAAAACATCGACATCCAGACTTGTACAAAAAATTCAAGGTGCGTGCATTTGAATTCCCGTGTTATCATTGTTGCCCATATCTAATAACGTTGCTATGATGAGCCCACAGTAGCCTAAATGAGCTGCCTGGCGAAGTAAGGTTAATGTTATGTCCAGCCTCGTCTGTCCTGCATAATTAAGTTAGGTAACGTTGCCAGGCAGCTAATTTACTGAATCGCCTAACGTAACGTTAAACAACCCTGAAATAATACATATTATCAACATTATTTTGTTTGTGTGTGTGTGTGTGTTTGTGTGTGTGTGCGCGCGTGCGTGCGGTTGTAATAGGCCATCATTCATTGTCATTCTGTCATAATAAAAGTTTTTATACTTGACGGCAATATGCACAGTATTTTAGGTTATTGTTTTATACTTGAATGCTACATGCACTGTGATGCACATTATTTTATTTTATTGTTTAATACTTGAAGGCTAGCCTACAGTACATGCACAGCATTTTATTTTATTGTTTATTCTATTGTTTAATACTTTAATGCACAGTAGTTTATTTTAATACTTTAAAGCTACATGTCAATTGTTCTGTTTAAGCAGACAGTATTGTTGTTTGTTGTTCACTTCTAATAAAGGAATGTATGTTCAAGTACATGGGATTTATTGTTTATTTTTTATTTTTACCGTTGTATCGAAATGGTATCGAGAATCGTGGAATTTCAATGGTATCGGCATCGACTACTAAATTTCTGGTATCGTGACATCCCTAGCTATCACTGACGTAAGTTCAAATTAAAGGACCAATGAGAAAATACTTCATTATGCATGGGAACCTCATAGTTATCTACACCACTTTTGATGGTTATACTTCGTTTTCACTGGTGGTTTTCAGTTATCATCAATTTCTTAAAATCTATTTTTATATTGCCTTATACTATAGGAATATCTGAAAAATAGTGGCAAAGCCACTGCGCCCGCTTGGCCAAACGTGGCCAAAATGGAACGCCCCCTATTGGCCATAGTATTTGTCTGATTGGGCAGGTCAGGACCTTATGACGCTATATACACATATGTAATACGAAAAGGATCGGTGAAAAACTGTGCACTGAGCGCAAACAAGCCAAAAGTTTATGCACGTACGCACGGATGCACGACATTTCACCACTAAAGACCCTGAACACAGCATAAGCCCATTGGGCCTTTTGGCCAAGTGGGCAAAAAATTAGAGCATCTTAGCTCGTAGAATAAGGGAGCTAGAGGTGTTTGAAGTTTTGCAGAAAAGGCCCCTGGTGGCCAAACCGGGAATCGCAGCATGCCCAAAATCGAACTGGGGCTAGATCTTGGGCCCATATACATGCATATGAAATATGAAAAGGATCCTTTGATAAGTGAAGGCACTATCGCAGTGAAACAAAATCTGTGTATTTATGACCTTTGACCTACATAACTTTTAAATTTAGGTCAAATCAAAAACCCATGACATATATGATAAAACCTTGGCAGAACAACCTACAGAAAAAATTTGAGCATCTTAGCTTGTAGAATAAGGGAGCTAAGAGCTGTTTGACGTTTTGCTGAAAAAGCCGCCTGGTGGCCCAAACAAGAATGGCAGCATGCCAAAAATGGAACTCAGGCTAGATCTTGGGGCCCATATACATAAAATAAAGAAAAGGATTCATTAAGAACTGGGGGCGCTATGGCGCTGAAACGAAAATGGCACATTTTATGACCTTTGACCTATATAACCTTCAAAATAAGGTCAAATGAAAAACCCACGATATGTATGCTGAACCCTTGGCAGAACACCCTCCAGTAAAAATTTGAGCATCTTAGCTTGCAGAATAAGGGAGCTAGAGCTGTTTGAAATTTTGCTGAAACAGCTACCTGTTGGCCAAACCAAGAATGGCAGCAAGCCCAAAATCAAACTCGGGCTGGATCTTGGGCCCATATAGATGCATATAAAATATGAAAAGGATCCGTGGAAAACAAAGCTGCATCGCACTGAAACGACGTAACGCCCGCACGCGCAACAGACCACCAGTACTGACCCTAGGTACAGCGTAAGCCCCTTGGGCTTGTCGGCCAAGCGGGCTAAAAACAGTTTTATTTAATTAATTAGTTTTTTTCTTTTTTTACGATTTATTTAATTTGGTTGATATCTTCCCAAAAGTTTACAAAGGCAGGCTTGCTGGGAAATTTTTTTGACTAGGCTTTGCTAGGCCCCTGTTGCGTTTATCTAGAAACGCGCATCAATGAGTACAGAGATCAGACTGTCAAAAAGCAAAGGAGGAGCCGGAGGCTTGGAGAATAAAGGAAGCAGGTATTGTAGGCTCAGCAGTTTGGCCATTATGATCCTGATGTGGCAAGCAGTTTTCATTTGAAGGGGGACACGAAAGCGGTAAGACTGAGGTTCATTTAATAGGCTATCGCAAGTATGTGTTCGGTTAAAATTTTCTTGAGCTTACAAAACAACCCCACTGACAGACAAGTTCTAATTAGCCCGCATTTTAATGAATTTTGATGTGTTTTACAAGTTTCCTTTACAATGTCAAATGACATTTGTCCTGGAATATGGGAAGACTTTCCAAACTTTCCATTCCAAAACGCTGTCTCATCTGTCATCATTAGACTAGAAACCAGCGAGAATTACGGTTCTGAACCAAATGGGCTACACCATGTCATTGAAAGTCTGAAAGTAAGGTATGCAAATTTATTCTTTAAAAAAACAGCTCGCTATCGTGAGCAGGACCCCTCAGCCTTGCACTTTTTTGGCAGCCATATTGATTATCGGAGCAGACACAAATCTATAGGGAGCTTCCTATAACCACCCCCAATATCCACCAAAAAATGACAACATTTGGCCAAGGAGTAGGGGTGGGTCGATTCTGAATCGCGATTTTTTTAAGGCGTAGTACCACCACCTGTTGCCGTGGGGCGAACATCCGAGCTTTCCCTCTTCCTTAATTAAACCAGACGCAGCCTTGAACGAAAGTGCCAAACATCAAAGGGCGTGAGAAATGCTTCCGGAAAAAACTTGACTGACATCATTATTTTTCGGCAACGTGCTGAAAGGAGCCAAGCAAATGAAAACAGAATCATCTCCTATTAACCAATTAGGCAACTCGAAGAAAACTTTGCTTGATTAGCGATCAAATGTGGATTCGTTTACTCTGTAAGTTGAATGAGTAGAGCTGTTTATTAAGACATGTTTGATTGCTGCATTTAGAAATTTAAATGGCACAGATTTGTATAAACACAATTGCCATGGCCACACCATTTCATGCGAGTGTGATAATTCATAGCGATCTCACGTTCATGTTTCATCTGCTTTTCAGAATTTTTTCCAGCCTGTGTATTTTTTAGAATCCAGGGCGATCTTTACAAATCTGTTTTAAATTCATCTTGAATAATGTCCGAAAATGCTACAATGAGAGATGTAATTCAGAGGAAGATTTTTTTTTTCTAATTATTCAAATTATTGGCATTCTTTCAATCTAACAAGCCCAGTTAGGTTTTTCTGCTTTTCGCCATCACATCTTAATCTTTATAGGCTACTGAAATTGCTTGATTGTTATTTAAGCCAAGTACACGGGAGCAGATTTAGGGAAGGGAGGAGCGCCTGCAATTAGCGAAATCTAAACTCAGGCTTCTTCCCAACGGCATTTTAAATCGTTTAAGCCGCTTCAGGTGTGTGTTTCAAGAAATTACGTGTGACTGCCTACACACCCCATGACTGCAAGTGGTCTCATGACACTTTAAAAAAATCCTCGTCTTTTTAGAAGATCTATAATGATATAATAAAAATAAATAAATTTATTTTCAGATCGCCCTGGATTTCAAGCATCAAAAAATACACAAGGTGGAAAACATTCTGCAATGCGGATGAAACGTGAATGGGAGAAGTAAATTATGAAAATCATACCACAAAATGGTATGGCAATGGCAATCGTGTTCATGCTGTGCTGTTCTATGTCCATTTAAACTTCATAATGTGGCAATCAAACATGCTGCCTTAATAAAGAGCTCCAGTCATCCAGCAAAGTAAATAAGTGAATCCCATGTTTGTTTGCCAATTGACCAAAGTAAACAGGGACATGATTAAAGTAGCCTAATTAGTGAAAAGGAGACAGTTCTGTAGTCCTTTACTTGCTCCATGCAGCAAGTTTTTTTTTTTCCGGAAGCACTTCTCACGCCCTTTGATGTTTGGCACCTTCGTTCAAGGCTGCGTCTGGTTTAATAAAGGAAGAGGGAAAGCTCGTATGTTCGCCCCACGGCAACAGGTGGTGGTACTACGCCTTAAAAAAATCGCGATTCAGAATCAACCCACCCCTACCAAGGAGTTTTTCAGGTATCATCCGGAAACGAAAATGAAGATGGCTGCCGTGGTGGCCAAATTGATCATTGGACTGGGACGGAAATCGATAGGGAGCTTCCTCTAACCACCCCCAAAATACCACCAAAAAAATGAGAACATTTGGCCGAGGCGTTTTTCAGCCATCGTCCAGAAACGAAAAGTTAACAGACAGACAGATTGACGGACGCCGCGCGTCACAATACCCCTAGACTGACTTCCGTCGGCTGAGGGGTAATAAAAAAAAAAAACAAAAAAAAAAAAACAAAAATAAAAACAAAAGCTATGCATGAATCAATCAAATAATGCAACGGTCTTACTGAAAAATGCTGCAGTCTAAAGGGCCACAGGTCAAAATTATTTTCCACAAGCATTCATGGAAATAATGTGTAAGAATAATAATTAACCTCAGAAAAAAATACATTAGTTTATATGTTGACAATGCTATGATTTTAATTTAGGACAGCATTACTACATTTAATCTATTTCAGAACATCTTCCATAAAAACAGAATCTTTAATATAAATAGGATTATTTGTTTTCAGACATTAACACTCCCACCCCATGCCGGTGAGAGGTGAAAAATGCCAGGGCCGAATGCCACTCCCCGAACACCCCTGCCTTCAAGGACAGCATAACCTCAGCAAAGATTTTTTTTTATCTTAATGAAGTTGGAGCCCGGAGGTCATGTTTTCATCTCCGTTTTTTTTGGTTTGTTTCTTTGTTTGTGAACAGAGTAACTCAAAAACTTGAGGGTAGATTTGGATGAAAGTATGGGTGAAGGACAAACTGATTAACTTCTGGTGCATGTACATCAAAGGTCAAGGTCAGGGTAGCCCTTTTTAGTAGTGACCCTAAGTTTATGTGTAGCCAGTATAGCATTAGGACCCTGGGGAAAGCAGGAGAGGATAAAGAAGGAAAGAGTTAATGGCGATCTGCTTGCATTCTATGAGTGGATTGGGAGATTAACAGCTCACATTTGTGCCACTGCCCTAATAGGCGTGTGTGGCTTTGAAGTTTTCAGTAGCTTTTTATTCATTTTTGAAATGTAAATGGACGCTACAGTGACTTTTTAGTATCGATTGTGAAACACTGGTTGACGAAATGCTGGGAAGTTTTGTTACTTGCGTACTTTCCACTCCTCACAGTTCCTGGGTTGTCGCAACCCATTCATCAACTCGTCAGAAGACAAAAATAAATCTGAACTGACGAATAAAAAGCCGCTGTCAACCAACACTGGAACAAACGTCATTTTTGACCCAAGTCCCAAGCGACGTATAGCTAGTGATATTTTGATATTTGTAATTGTCGCTTGAGATCTGCCCGGGCAAAAGTTAATATTTCTGACACAGGGATATTTTAATTGCTCACTTCGACATGGCCTTGGAACATAATTTTAAAGACAAAAGTCCGGAGTTGGCAGCATTTTGTTTAAATGGCAGATAATGCAAAAACTGGAATGAACATATAAGTGAAACCGGCCCAGAAAAATTGAATGAAATTTGGTGGAAGGAGGAGCTATGGGCCCAGCACAAATTGATTAACATTAACATTGTAGAATGACAGGTCAAAGTGATGGTGGATGATGCTGATAGCGCTACTGGCGGAGGTATGCGCTCTCATGAGTGCTTGCTAGTTTCATACATGTCTTCAATTTCACCAGGCAAGTCACTTTGATCTGTTCAACTTTTTACGACTGAGCCGTGGCCAAGATGGCGAAAAGTTAAAACACATTAATAAATAATACAGGGGAGATTAATTTCTATATGTTGTTTTCAAGGTTAAAAATCGTTAACCTGAATTGACCCACATTCACCAAGAAGCCGAATTTGAAATCCTGTGGGCACGGTATTCCACGTAAAAGTAAGGATTCTATAAGATCTCCTAAAATATCCATCCAGCCTCCCCTGCAAAAAGCTTACCTGTGCACCACGATCGTTCACCAGCTCCACAGACCAGCGGCCTTCGTATTGGATCCAGACAAAAATACCGCCGTCTGTGTCACAGGTTGCCAGCTTCTGAAAGGGCTCATTCCAGCGAACAAGGACCACCTACAGAAGCACAAAACACAGCTGAAATTCAGAGCCAAATAGGTGCACCCAGATAATGTCCCATAATGGAAAAAACCAAACTGAGCACCACGCACGCACAAACACACAAAACTGCATGAGAATTGCGCACACCAATGTTCATGAATCTGGTAGGTTAGCAAGCGGTCAAGAAACAGATCAGTTCAGAAGGTCTTTATTTTCTGTTTTATATTTTAATAAGTAAAGGAGCGCCACTCGATCGTGCTCCCCCTCCAAAACACCCAAATACCGTATAGACCGGCCAGCCTGCAGTCCAAACCAGTCTCCCATTGAAAATGTGTGGCGCATTATGAAGTAAAATACGACAACGCAGACCCCAGATTGTTGAACAACTCAAGTCATACAGCAAGCAAGAATGGGAAAGGTATCCACCAACAAAGCTTCGACAATTAGTGTCCTCAGTTCCCAAACTCTTACTGAGAATTATTAAAAGGAAAGGTGATGTAACACAGCGGTAAACATTCCCCTGTCCCAGATTTTTTGGAACGTGTTGCAGTTACCAAATTCAGTTTATCAGTTGGAACATTAAACATCTGGTCTTTGTAGTGCACTCAATTGAAGGTAGGTCAAAAAGTATTTGGAAATCATTGTATTCCATTTTTATTCACGTTTAACACAACGTTCCAACTTCATTGAAATTGGGGTTAGTAACAACAGAGGCCACGCCCACAAAATTCACTGGCTGACTCAGCCATATAATTTAATGCAGAACTTTGTGTACAAAACTTTAAATTAGACATGTACTGAGAAATCAAAGAATGGGAAAATTATAACTCTATGGTAAGCTAATGTTGTGGAAATGATGAATAAGACACTTTCTGTACACTCACTCAAATAGGAAGAGAATACCAGAGGCATTTTGAACACTCAGTCAACTTGCACACATCCCCAGAAAACCAAGGGGAAACAGGCCCTCTCTGATGGCGTAATTCGCAGGAGACTGGGAAACACGGTATTAAAGTCGAGTGCATCGCCCATCACCCGCGTGCGGTAATTTGTTCATTTCCTGGTCTTGTTTCATTTTACTTTTCTAGTGGATTAGATTTATGATCATCAAGAAGTATGTTAAAGTTTCGCTATCGGGTTTGCTCACCCAGTTATAAGGTGGCACTTTGCAGAGAAATATTGCGCACCACGTGGGGGGGCGGGGCTTAGCCTCAGGTCAATTGACATGACCCAGTAATGTTATACCCTGCTGGTGGGGTAGACTGCTTTTGGAGAGATAATGGCTTTTGCATATTGCTTTAAAGAGAGCTTGCAATTGGCAGTTAAATTTGAGAGACGTAAAGCAAACGTCGATAATTTGCTAAAAATACACAGTCCGAAATATTACATAGGCGCATAAGGTAGTCTATGTATATTACACATGTAAGCTAGCTATAGATCTATTGTTGAACTGGTCCGAAGTTTTACTCCAGTTGCGAAGACATTTGACAGATGCAAAGACATTTGAAAAATGAACATAGCTCTATATCCAGTATTACAACATAATCATGGTTAATTTGAGAGGGGTGATGACTTAAGTAATTTATAATAGTTCACTTAGTCATGCTTTCTTTCCGAGCACAGCTGCAGTTTAAAAACTTGATTTATGGTCCTGTTGCCCAATAAAATAACAGTAAAATGAAACCATCACAAAGCGTGATTTGTTCAGTGAATGGTTCCTGACTTGACAAGCAAATGATTTGGAACTAAAATAACAGTTCGATGGGATTCAAAGATGTAAGATGTGAATGTCAGCGAAATTCAATAAAATTGAAATAAGTAACAAATTTGCCTACACGGTGTATATTTATGAAAGCACCAATGGTATTAGTATATGGCATTTATGATTATCCGAGCTTCAGTTTACTGTTTCTTGCGGAGATCATTGCACACAAGAATATTGTATTTCCCAAATTGTTCGAATTGTTAAAATCTTGGGCAGATCTGATAGTGTTTCAATGAAGTACAGTTGTTATTGTTAATGTACTCACTTGCTGCTACTCTATGTACGTTTGTGTGCGTTTGAATGAAATGTGAATTTACAGGGACCTACTGTTATTGTTAATATTTACACTTGCACTGTGTGTGTACTGTTACATTTGTACGAAAGAGTTTAAATGCCAGTTCCAGTGCCATAGGACTGCGGATGAAATTTAGCTATTGTGCTAATTCCGGCTTATTTACATTGACGCATATTGCTGATATGTTGATTAATGTGCATTGTCCTAATTCAATAAACTCAATAAACTCAATTTCTTTGCACGTTCAACAATAAATAATACTCTCAATGGGAACAAATTTGCCTCCTTTTTAAACTATGTTTAGCTGAATGTGGTTGCGTAATTTTACTACTGTACTTTTACATGGCGGTTGTACATGGAGAGCCAGATATTTTATAATGTGGTACAGAATGTAAAAACTTTGAGCACCACTGGTATTCCACCATCATCTCTGGGTGAAAATCGTTGATAGTTGAGAAAGTATTGCGAGCCCTTTTGGGTGATACCAAATACAACAATTCTTTTATAAAGTTTCAAATCAATACATTTTTACTTTCAATGGCTTCGGTCAGAAGATGCAGCTACCAAATTTCATGCAAATTTGGTAGCAACATGCAGGAGGACACGGCATTTCAATGTTTGACCAAAAAAAAAAAAAAAAATAAAATAGGCGTGCAATGCACGGAATACCCCTCACCCCGATGTCGAAGTCTTTGGCGACGCCCGCCCGCCCGCCCAACCGCACGAAGGATAGCAATACCCAGTCAGCCTTGAGGGCTAAAAACAACTAAAAACGGATGAACATCAACTAATTCAAAATGGGAGGGGCTGATATGGATAGATTTCTCTTGGCCAGAGCCCATTAAAAAAGGAATTTTGTTTCAGAGAACTGAGGTACAAAGGTCATAGGGCAAAACATTGTTGTCATCACACCACCTTGTGGTCAAGCGATGCAAAAATTCTATAATGGCAAGGGACAATCAGTTTTTCACCTGGACAAGCAAAAACGGAAAATCAGTCGCCCGTCGGACAACCACTCTAAAATATTGACCAAGCTACTGATTTTTCTTGCCACAGTTGCCTAAACAGCGTTTGCCTGCTCAGCTTGTAAGAAGTCAGTAAATTTTGCGTAGACTGTTCGATTGGCAAACAAGCGTGAAAACCATCTACATCTATAATCCATGTGCGACTCGTTGCTTCCATGTGAGACAAAGTTGTCCAAGTTTTGAAGCATTTGATTGGACTTGAAGATGCCCACTCAGTTATGGGTCCATCCATGCAAATATGTATTTTATTGCCTTGTGAAACAAGCTCAGTTGTGTGCCATGACAATAAGTGATATGTGGAATATTTATATATTGCCAAAAAGTACGCTAGGGGAGATAACTTCTATAGTTTCAATATGCTTTGTTCCTTAGTATTTTTACAGCACTTGAAAATGTGTGAAAAATTGGTAGATTTTCAAACGTCATTTTGTGACATTTTCTGCATTGTATTTTTGAAGCTTTCCTGAGAATATTCAAAAGGCTGTAGTATTTGCAGACAGCAACTAATCTTATCAGCATCTGATTAACCACTCTCTAACTTGTTTTCAAAAATTAGAAAGCTTATTTTTCATATTTAAAAACAAATTTTCCAGTGTCACTTCCGTGATGAATTCCGTCAAACAAGAGCCTGAACTCTGACATTTGTTTTCGTGCTCAAACAATGTTTGAATAAACAAACTTAAACCCCGGTTGGCATGTTTATTTGTCAGTGTAATAAATTCAGTTCATCCCCCACTTGTCAATACAACTGGTGATTCAGAGGAGCTCATAATAATTTCAATGCGGAAATTCCGTCAACTGTCACGTAACGTTCAAGAACGGATTTCACCGACCATAATTTCCACATTTCCACATCTACATCAGCGCCGAGGTCGTCAATTCTTGTTTTCAATGCTACCCAAGTCGTTGGATCTGAGGATAAAGCAGGAAGCCGCAGGATGGCGTCCAGCCGACTCGGATAAGTTTTTCCGTCAACTCATTTCCAGAAATCACGTTCGTTCTAAGAATCACGTTCGTGCAATCAAGCAGTCTTTTGTGGATTATCATATAGAGGTACGATATAACCTTCTGACGTAAAATTAGTGGCAATATCAAGCAAACTTTAGGGCGTTACCCTCGTTGTTTTGCATCCTAAAAGTGGATGCACTTGCGTTGTGCATGTTTTGACCGATTGTCAAATAGACGATGGACATCACTTCACGGCTGTTAAGGGTCACGATCGTTCCAAGTATTCTCATTTTCGGCGTTCCTTCGGCCTGTGACAGGTTGATTGCGTGTTCTGTACTTTTTTTTGGTGGTTGTATTGCTTACGCTCTATCCAAGTTCAGGGTAGTTACCATATTGCGCGATTCATTCAAATTGTCAACGCAGTGCACAGTCGTGATTATGAACTTCTCATAATCATGTCATTGTTACGTTTGTGACAAAAATAGAGTCTAAACGTCAGGGTTGGTGACCCCTGCACTTAAACTTCACAAAACAAACTGCTCAGTGCAATAGACACTTCATCAGAATCTTCCATGACAAAATTGCAGAAAAGTCGATTAAACCGCTACCTCCTCTGCAGAAATATCGGTAGTTAATCCTCAATTCTTTTTGAAATGACGCAAGTTATTAACTAATATATTGAAGCACAAAGAAAATTGTTGCAACTAAGGTTGAGAATGATCGAAATTCTATGCCACTTGTTTTGTTCTGTTGTTCCGATTTTACTTTTGTGGAGATGTTCTATTACATTCCAGAATATATTTTTAAAAAGAGAAGTATTGATACTTTTGACTTTTTTTTTCTGGCCACTTTCTCCACCTCACGTAGTTCGACCTCCACCGTCTCACTCGGTACCAGGTACTCTTCATCGCCTCGCTTACTGTAAGCTGACTTGTGAGGTCATTATTGAATGGTGCTAGTGTAGTCCATTCATGAGTTCAACTAATAATAACCCATTACATATGAAGGACAGCAGAATAACAACTATTCTATTGTCGCAAGTATAGAAATAAACACTGATTATTTTGTCAACAATCCTTGCATATATAACAAGAAGTACATTATGCAATACAAATTAAAGGGTTTAGGAGATTACAACTGTTTAAGGACAGTTCTGATGTATGTAAAGTTTAAATGAAACCAGGAACATATCGTGAAGAGTTACATCACGGAAGTGACATTTATCACGGAAGTGACGTTTTTCCGTCCAGCATTTTCATTACGCATGTAACGTTCACCTAGTCTATTATTATATAACCAAAGCTGGCTTGTTTTTATCACTTATCATTGAAAATATATGCCACCAATAGCAGAAAAAAATGTATTTGTACAATAATGAGGGCCTGTTTTGTAAAAAAAAAGAATCTTAACCAAGTGTGACCCAAGGCCACCTCAGGGCAGCAAGTGTCAACTATATTTTCGAGACCTTCAAGTTGTATTTTGCAAATGTTTGAACCCAATCCTTTAGAAAAAAGCATTTACTTCCTGAAAAACAACAGAATCTCTTTCTTTTCATAATTTTGCAGATTTTTGGGAGGACTTACTTGTCAATGTCATGTAAGTGACAATTTTCATAAGGTCACACATCAAGCAAAATAACGACTTTCCAAGCAGTAGCATTATCTTGTCTTCTGTTTCACTGAATAGTACATTAATTGAACTACCTGAACCCAAAAAATGGTTATCAAGGGGCATGTTCTAAAATACCATGTCTATGTCACACTTCTGTACCCTATTGCATGGATGGACCCTTATTTGTGAATCGGAACGATTGTGTTTACTCTCTCATTGGTCAGTCTGCCGTGGGATGCAATGAGAGCAGGAGATATCCGCGAGGTAGAGAGACCGTTTTGTCTAATGCGTTCGTGCTGATATGGTGCAGCAGTGAATGAGCACCTCGGGGCCGTGTTGGTAATTGAAGTCGTGACATATCTCGTCTTTGCCAGAGAGGTGCAAATAACAGTCTACTGTATCCATCTGAGGTGGCTGGCATCCTTCTGAGTCCGTTACATTAGCCAACCAGATGGCTAAATAATCCAAAGAGTACCAAAGTGAAATCAGCAATCGGTCACACAGCATATAGCCAAAGATATGTGCTCCCGGGAGAGGGTCTCAGTGTCACCGACCCCAGCCCCCACGGGATGCTACCTCAAGATCAATCACTGATACAGCTAACAAGCGGGTTAAATTTGGGCAAAAGCAAATGATGCCGCTTAATTAGGAAGAACAGTTTCCAAGATTCTCCACAGTTCACGTTAGCTAGGTAGCTAGATGGCTACATAATCTACAGAGTAACACAGCTTAACTAGAGCACTCTGCAACCGAGTACATGTATCCCCCGAAGGCCCCCCAGATGGTCCCAGAGTTCCCAAAATCGATAAGTGTCGTGACCTAGCCATAATACATGTCCCTGCAAAATCTGAAAAGAATCGGTGCTCTTATGTGGGCTGTAGAGCGTTCACAAGAAAATCTCTGCGGACGCGGACGCGTGATGAGGCCAAATCCATAGTACGGAGGATACAATATGCGATCGCGCATTCGCGGCATAGCCACACATTCCGCAGAATCTTTGAAATAGGTTTGTGTCATCAGGGCTCGAAATAGCGGGTGCATAGGTGCGGTTATGCACCCGGTTTTCGGCAAGTGCACCCACAATTTAAAGTTAGATATGCCCCAGAAATAAATCCTCTTTCTACAAATGCGCTCATCCTTGTCTGGAATGATAAATTTTACCGGTAACTAGGGGACGATAATTAATGACAAAATCGATGGGGCTACTAGACTGTGGAACACATTCGGTCTGAGGCCGCGTATGTGTTAACATTGGCTGATGGCGTACTGTATGTTTCTCAAAGACTTTTCTCTGATCCAGGATCAGAGCTTATCTGTGGAGCTTGCCATGGAGATTCATGTTAGAAAATCCATTCTCGTTGGTTGATGTTTGCACTTATTCGTTGGATGTAAGTGGCTGCTGGGTGATTAATAAAATCTTTTAAAAAATGTCTTCCAGATTAAATATAATCTAGGAGAAGTGGGTCTTAATTATGGAGTTATGAAGAATGTTAAAATATAAAAACAACAAAAAGTAGCAATGTTGCTGCTATTAAGGCCAGAGAGGTCCTATGATGGAGTTGTGGAGAATTTAGTTTCTTGGCGAAGTCAAAGTAAATAAAATAACAGATTGAATATTATCTGACTGTGATGAATAACAATATTGGTTATAACAATAAATAACACTACACTCAGTTTTACAGATTTCTTCTTCTTTTTTTTGTATTTTTTCCAATATTTTTCTTATATACAGCATGATTTTAATAAAATCTTATCCCACCAATAATCCTAACCTGTTGCATCACGGCAAATTTACAGTAGTCCTATGGCATACACATGAATCTTGAGTTTAAGAATATTTGTTTATTCATTTTGTACTGCTTTAATTAAGCAAGTTTTAGACTGTGCACATAAACACTCACGAGTGCACCCATTTTCAAAATCCTAATATGAGCCCTGGTGTAAACGTCACCGCTCCCACGGGACACTGTATGAAGTTAAACGAATGGGCCTGCAGCAAGGCAGCAATAATTTCATTAGTCAACACTGAACCTGGCATTCTATTGGTTGGCGATTTTTGATAGGAATGTACCGCAGAACCATTCTGGACAACCACCATTCCAGACGGACAACTGATCTTCATTGAGGAGCTTGTCCTTGGACAACCAGTCAAAAACTTGATTTGTCGTTCATTGAGGTTGATGTGTGCGCCAAGGTTTATAGGAAAATATCACGCAGTATAAGTTATGCTCCTAACTAAAAATGATTACAGATGGATGGTCAGAGCGATAGCAACATCATTCTGCATTATTTGCCAAGGGAATAGTAAAAATGAATTCCTACCCCGTTTCAGAATATTCTGGATTACTTTGCCAAAACAAAGTGCTTTGCAGCAATACAAGCTAAAAACAGTCTACTGCATGCCACAGGCACAGATATATTATATGGTCGCATAAACAAGTATTTAGATCTTGCTTAGTGGAATAATTTCAGTGTATAGAAGGAAATTTCAAGGTTTTAAACAGTGCAAATTCATATTTTCTCACATTTTACTTGCTAATCTGCAGCGTCACTTAGATGCAACCAGGATACGTGTTTGGTGAGGACACAAAATAGAGGGCCAGTAAAAATGAAAATATGAATTAAAATATAGCAGCATGGTAGCACATCAAAGCCTCATGCAATAAAAGCCACCCATTGCCTTGGGGAATTAAGCCAGACTCTTGTCCGTTCCGAGTTTCTGATGAGTTCAGACAGATGTAATAACTGCTTGCAAAGTAAACACAGCACAACCATTCAAAGTGCTGTCTCTTCACATTCTCTCAAACCTCAGAAGTAAATGCTATCAATATTCCAGTGCATTACCTTAATGATTCCTGAAGGTAGCACTTGCTGGGGAATCAATATGCGATTTGATGTACATAACGAAGAGCGATTTATCCCTGGAGCCATCAAAGAACAAGCATCAAAGGGCCAAATCCTGCGAGCAAGCAAACTCTGCTTCATATTCAGGGTGGCCAAATTTCCATCTCAAAGAAAGGAATGGTTTAATAAACGAACAGAGCAGAACCAAATTAACTTCACAGATGAGTCTGAGGCAGTTTCACTTTTTTGTCTTGAAATTGCAACCAAAAAAAAACTACACTGATATGCACTGAACTACCTCTCTCCATCTCCAAAGAAAAAGAGTAAGAAATAAAGTGTGAAAACGTTAAATTTCCTTTGTTTTTTAATGATACTTCCAACATTTTAAAGGTCTTTTCGTGCCAGCATTCATAGTCTTAACAATGCAGGAATCTTTCTCTCGCACACACTCATCTGGGTTTAAGTTAGCAAGTAACAGCCGGTAATATCTGTTCATGTCTGAGAAATTTTGAACAAGCTAATCAAAATGCCCCCTAAATAGACTCTCATACAGTAGACTACTTTTTTATTTCATAAGCAGTCCTTTGTTTTTGAGGCGCAGCAAGACAGCCAAAGGAAGGAGCTGTAGGCTTACTTTTAGCTATAGCGGTTGGGAGAGAAAAACGTCTTGAGTCATAGTATTAGTGTTTTGAGCTTTTCATGGGATCATTTGAAGAAAATGCGCCCCTCAGGAGACACTTGTCAACTGAAGATGCAGCACGTGCCATTCGTCTTTTGGAGAGCGGGCTGTCACAACGCAAGGTTGGTCACCGATTCAGCCACAGAGTAATCAACAGATTGAGTCAGAGGTATCAGCAGACTGGATCTGGGAAAGAGAGCCAAAAGTGACCATCCAAAGAAAACAACAGCATGCCAGGACCCCCAAATCATTTTGTTAGCAAAGCGGGCAAGGCTATCCTCAGCAAAATCCATCAGTAGTGAGTTCAAAAATACTTCTGGTGTCTGGATTTCTGATCAGACATTGAGAAATAGATTCCATTCCTGTATGTCCACCATTGACTGCGTGCCATCAAACTCAAAGTTTTGAATTTGCCAGAACGTACGCCAACATTGGTCTCACTGAACTCCATCGTATTCTTTTCATGAACTAATCCAGATTCTGTCTTCTGAATTTCTGGAGAAATGCCTGACAGTTGAGTCAAAAATTTTCAACAGGGCTGCCATATTTGCAAATGCCTCGAACAAACCTTAATGTACTCATGTAGGAACATGCATAACTTGCTTCAACTGAGTGAAATATTTTTGGAGAAGATTTTCTTAAACATAATCACAAATTGTAGGGGTGTAGCCTTAGGACCGTGGTGAAATGAAGATCAAAATGAAACGTACATGAAAACCAAAATCGGAAAGCTTTGTCAGGATCACTTATCGCGGCTGCTGCAAATGTCAACCGGAAACTGCACGTCCGCGCTATGCATTATAGGCGACACTAAAAGTTTCAATGACAATTATGCATCTTCATTGAAAAAATAAAATTGATTTCAGATTTGATCTAATTGGACGGGTCTTAATCTAACCAGGCAGGCCACACAAGTAGAGCCTATGCATGTGAAATGCTGCCTCAGACATCATATGAACTTTGCCAGCAAGACACCACTCTTGCTTGAATGGCCTCATGGTTCAAGCATTGTGACACACACGAACGAAGTGGCCAATCTGGAAGACTGAATAATGTATCCGTACAGAAAGATAAACCAATAAGAAAATGGCAGGAGTTTCCAGCCTCAACCAAAACATATCATGAGTGAGTGCAGGCCTTTGTTTAAGCTTAGCACAAAGATTTCTGGATCTACTCATTATTGCAATCCAGACTGAAGAACATATTTAATTTACTAAATCAAGCGTTGCACAGTAGAGCCTGGGACAATAAACTCCTACACTGGCCCTTTTTCAGAGAAGATGGAAAGGAAATGGCTAAAGAGACCCAAAGAAGGCAAGAGACACGCACAACCGCACTCACATGCGCATACACACACAAGCACACACACTCAAACACTCATGTCCTTCCCTTCTGTCTATGATGGGCGAACCGGTTCACTGCATTTTGACTTGTTACGGACACGGCAAATGATGCTCCTCGCTGCTCATGCCCGGAGAGGCTATAAACTAAACAAGGTCCGACAGCAGCTATGAGGCACACCGCTGCCATTTTCCCTCACTGGTATAACATTAATCAGAGCCTGAACTCAATTAAGGAAAATCGCTGCAGAGGGCAGCCGCCTCATGATTTGCAGCTGGACACAACCTATTGGACAGCGAGGGAGAGCGCTTTCTCAGCCTCCAAAGCTCTCTTCCACTCTCTACAATAAAGGCTTTTTTTCCTTTTTCAAAAACAAGTAGAACTGCATAGCTTTGCTCATGGAACTAAGTGTAACAAGACAGTTCGCTGTCCAATTATGTAAATTTTTGTCGGGACTCCTTTGGAAAGTGATCGCTCATTCTACATTCTGCTGTTTGCAACAAATAAATAATCACATTCTAGAGTTAGTACTTTTCTAGCATTCAGCTTACTAAGCTGATTAGCCGTTCACATATCTGATATATAGACCTTTTCTGCCAGCAAGCAAGAAAATGTACAATTCCACCATGACGAAAAAGCCCCCCTTTGAGGACTACGCATACCCGAACAACAGGAACCTAAGATCGGAAGACATTTATAAACCCCCAGAAGGGTCGTAAGGGTGATGAAGTTAGTTATTTATATACATCATGTGCCATTGCAGATATTTGCCAGTGGAAGGTGAAGGAAAGGAGCGAAATTCAAATGGAGGACAAAACACATTTTTGGCCTTCTATCAATGGGAATTTTAGTTCTATAATACAGCAAACAATCAGAAAACAATCTAAACTAACAAAAGAGGAAGGATATATTGGAAGGTGAAACAGATTTGTTTTATTATGAGGACCATTTCTGACATCAAACTATTTTTATGACACACAGAACCAGGGCAGCTTTGACCCTTGAAGCAGCTAACCTGGGCAAGCGTAGCTACTATACTCTGACTACTCAATCAACATTCTCCATTCATGGTTCAGTTTTCCCATCTTGTTGTGGCGTAAACAAGCAAACTAGCTCTCAAAATTTTCTAGGTCTACTTATAGGAAGGGAAAACAATACAAAAAAAAGACACTGCTCAAAATTACGTATTCATTACTTCCACAGTTCATCAAATGAATAAGAATCTTGACTGAATTTGACACTTCTGACAGCCCATTTGTCAGATTCAGCCCCCAACAGTATGCAGACTGCTAGTTTCTCGAGTGTACCAACTTGACTCCAAAAAACACAACCAGTATACGGTTGAAAGTATTAGCAGATCTAGAAAATTCCACCAACACTGCAAAAGCCAATTAGCCAAAATATGTAACAGTGTGATGGATGCAGCTTCACACCTTTGCTCCTTCGCTCTTCTTCACACCTCTCCCTTCTCAACATGGCCTCATTCCAATCACTTATTTTTCTTTCCTTCCTTGCAACTGACCCAAAAATCAATCAACGTTTGCTATAACTAAGGGGATGCCAATCCATGAACTGAGTTGGGGGAAAGGAATGGGGGAGGGTTTCCCCGAGGCAACTCAAGGAAAGGAACGTTGAGAGCGTGAGAAATATTGAAAGCATCCTTTGTTGGATGTGTATTTTTCTGGTATTTGTGGAGGACAAATTACTGCCCAGCCAAACTAACTCTAGCCATCTATGACTTTGGCCACACCTGAAACTGTCAATAACTGATGTCACTTGAAAAGGGCAATTCAAGGAGAAAGAAATTTCCATGCAGCCAATTCACATTTTTTTGGCCTCCTGGCATCTTTGGTCTTTTCTGTCTCATCTACAAAATGGCTGTTGTCAAGGGCAAGTAAAGATAGGAAGGAAGCAAATAAAATGAGCACCACGCCTCACCCTTGCCACCATCCTCCTTGCTCTTCTCTCCCATCACTACTACTATTTGAGGGATGTGTCCGTCTCCCTCTGTCAGCAGTGAGTAGCGCACTCGTACGTCATTACGTTACAGTGAGATGAACGCTGACCTAATCATTTCTCTTCCCTTCACACGGGCTCGATTCAGCCTCGCTTCGTTTCACACAGTTGGGCCCAAGTTTGCAGTGCTGGCTTCAGTCAGCCTGGAGCGAACTCAAAAGCCAAGGTGATCTTTCGGTACAAATCGAAGCGCATCATCAGATTAACTGTGAACACCCTGGCTAAGTTCACCGCATTCGATAGCGAAATGCTTGCATCGGCTACACTCATATTATGTAACGCCACCGTTCATCTGTACTACGAATTTGTGCACATGCCCAAGTATCATACAAGTGAAGCAAAGATTATCTTTCGCAACAAATCCGAGAACATTATGACATTATACTATGAACATCCCGGCTAACTTCACCGCATTCGGTATCATAGAAGTAAAGCCACGCTAATCTTTCGCTACAAATCCAAGCACGCATTTGCTAGAAGTCACCAAATACAGTCGTCTTGCCTTCCTTCCCTTCCCCACCCCCTTGTCATTTTCTTCTCCAATAACCTCTTATCTTGTCCTCCTTTCCCTTCCCCTCACCCTTAATCTCCTCAAAACAGACAGAAGAGACACTTACAGGACTCGAGCTCCACTTAAGGGCGGTCTGATGTCCCACTCAGCAGCACATAACCTCAGATGGCAGTTCACTGGAGAATTTCTAAAGAAGAAAAACTCTCTCTCTCCCTCTCTTGGGGCCAGGCTAAACATTCCCCTACATACAAATGTACAAAGACATAGTGCAGTGTAAGCACTGCTCTATTGGGGAAGAGATGTCCTGATCAGACATGTATTCTTCTGGGATTAGCCTCTGGACTAACAGGTCCAATTTTATGCTCATACCTGCTTTTTTGCACACATTATGTTGGCAATTCTCAATCAAGGAATCCATGTAAGGCATTGGTTTTCCATAATATGGCTTATTGAGGAAATAAGAGAAATTAAACAGTTGATCAGAGGACACCCCTAAAAATTTCACTGGAAATGCTGGGCAAAAGTGTAATCATTGTGACGTCATCGTGAGAGGTAGTGATTGAGACTGTCAGAGGACCCAGCCGCAGTCTCTGTGAAACAGCCGCCAAAACAGACTGATCTTGGGATGTAACCCAAAGCTAGCGGGGTCTGATGCCAGTCATATTTTCATCAGAACAACCCTGTAGTATTGCTATTGCACATAAACCCTTGAATAAACTATAGCACATAAATCGGGACGAGCATTACCTGCAAACCTCTAGTAATTTTTAAGAATTGCAGATATCATCCATAACCTTAATAACGTCGGTAAAGCTGTTCGCTCGGACCGAGGCCCCAGGAGTAGCAGCTTGCTAGCTACCACCAGCGAGCTTTCCTGCATGCTAGCTTTCGGCGTTCGGGACTGTAGTAGCGCGATTCGCTTTCAATCAAGATCTACTACAAACCAAAATCAACACGACTAAAACTCCTTCAAAAGGACATGGAGGAATTAAAGGAGTCCATGAATATGATGACTAAGGAAATGGAGTCTTTGACGAAGCAGAGCCACACCAGCACAGAGCTGTTGGGGGAAATCAAACAACTGAAACGGCAGAATTCTGAGCAGGAACAGAAAATTTTATATTTGGAAAATCTTGGAGCAGTACTCTCGAATGAACGATGTCATCATTCCTGGACTAAAAATCAAACCAAGGAATTTTTCACAGGCTATGATGGGAATCAGCGCCAAGGACGGCATTGAACACGAGGAAACCAAGAAGGAACAGGTGACTGCATTCCTTCATGGAAAAGATATTGACATCGATAAAGAAAATATCGAGGCCTGTCACACTCCGTCGGCTAGGGCACAGAAGGATAAGCCTTCCATTCCTGCTATTATCATCCGTATTGTGAACAGAAGGCGTAAAGTTGAACAACTCAAACAGGGGAGGAAGCTGAAAGGCGCAAATATTTATAAAAATGAGCAACTCACCAAGAGCAACGCGGACATTGCTGGGTCATTCCATGTCAGATCACCCAATGGATGTCACCCCACCCCCTCAGATTTTGCTCAAATTTGGTTTCTAGGGTGATTTTTGCTGGCAAAGCTGAAATTCCAAATATTAGCTCAATTCGACCTGTGGTTTCCGAGTTATGGCCCACCCAATTTGGCAAAAATCGCCCAAAATGGCGGTACTGGCAGATGTTTGACCACCCATATCTCAGCAACCGGTGGGGCCATCACAATAAAATTGGTGTCTTTGGACTGGAAATTCACCAGGGAATCCAAATCTGACCTTAGAATAATGTAGGAAAAAAAAAAAATATGATGACCTTTTGACCTTTACTTTGACCTTGCGACCTTAACACAAAACCCACACAAAATTGTAGCCTCATATGTTCCCTATATTATATACAAAAACCAGAGTGTATTCTCCCCTCATTTTCCACAAATCCACATACCTTGTCTGTGCAGTTTTGCCTTATTCTACTTGAATTTACAGCGTTTGAGTGATGGTCCTTCAATTTACAAGTGTGGACCTCAAATAAGGCTATTTATCTGAAAGAATGAAGAAAGAAGAGGGGAGATTTTGATCTATTTTTGACATTGTGAAGTGAATTTGAAGATAAGTATGCATTCATCATTCTCAGTGATCATCAACAACATATTAACTTTTGAAAGGTGCTGTGCTGTCTACCTCAATTTTTAAGTGCCATACTTAATTCCCAGTGCACCCCTGGCTCTTCATGACTACTATGATTGATTATAACTTTTCTAATAAAATTAAATTTTAAAAACTGATCTGAAGTATAATGGTTGCGGCATGAGGACATAGTTTGTGTAGTGGATGCCCCATCACTCTGTTCCTCTTCATCCCGAGGACACAGCATCAGTAGAAATTATGTGATGACCGTGATAATAAATAGATATGGATGAACTCAGATGCGTGCTGTAACTGATTTGCAAGTTCTCAGCTCAAGGATAAGTAATGAATGTTAGATAATCAAGTAAAACAATCATTAAAATAGTTCAGAACATTATAGAAAAACTTTTACAAAGTTTGTAGTGAATAGTGTTGAAGCATTACATTTTTTTTTTTTTTTTACAGGCATTGGGGTAAAAACCGAGCTAAAATTGCAGAGACAAGGGATATATGGTGTGGATTTGTGAAAACTGAGGGGAAAATACACCTCTGGTTTTTGTATATAATATAGGGAACATATGAGGCTACAATTTTGTGCGGGTTTTGTGTCAAGGTCGCGATGTCAACAAGGTCAAAGTAAAGGTCAAAAGGTCATTATATTTTATTTTTACCCCACATCAAATCTACGGCCAGATTGGATTCCTAGGTGAATTTCCAGTCTAGAGACACCAATTTTATTGTGATAGCCCCACTGGTTGCTGAGATATGGGTAGTCAAACTTCGGCCGGTAACCCTGTTTTGGCCGATTTTTGCCAAATTGGGTGGGCCATAACTCAGGAACCACTGGTTGGATTGAGCTAATATTTGGAATTTCAGTTTCGCCAGCAAAAATCACCATAGAAACCAAATATGAGCAAAATCTGAAGGGGTGGGGTGACAATTTTGATTTTTTTTGGGTGATTTGATATGGAATGACCCTGCTAGGAAAGCAAGGTTGCTTAAGAAACAGGGTAAGATCCATTCTGTTTGGGTCACTAACTCAGGTTTTTATCAAACAAAAGGATGCACCTGAAAATGCCACAGGTCTGTGTATTAGTAGCATAGATCAACTAGAGTGGTGTGAATGAGGATGAAATGGAGTATTGTGCATATTTTGCTCGGGTATTTATCCATGTATTCTTTGGATTGGTCACTCAATCCGTGTCTGGTACTGATGTGTATTGTTAAACAAGTATCTGCGAGTATGTGTAAAGGTATCTGACTATTGGTTTGGGTTATGTCCACTGAACTAACATCCATTAAATTACCGAAAAAGGTTTAAAATTTGCACATCTCAATATTTGTAGTTTATGGAACAAAATTCATGAGTTGAGTTCTATCCTGCATGAAAACACCATTCATATAATGGCTGTGTCCGAGACACTTTTGGACGAGACCATAAGTGATAACGCTGTATCTTTTACAGGGTGCAACATATTCAGACTGGATAGAAACCAGGACGGGGGTGGGATTGTTGCTTTATGTCCAGAACCATATTCCAGCTAAAATCAGGAAGGATCTAGGTATGACTGGGGTGGAAGCCTTATGGCTCCAAGTTCACATTCCACATATGAAGCCTACATTGACATGTTGTTGTTGTAGACCACCTAACTCAAATATTGAACATCTGAATTATGTATGCACCATGCTTCAAAACGTAACCGATACCGACAATGAGGCATTTTCTCTTGCTGATATGAATATAGACTGGTTTTCCAATAACTGTTCTCTAAAAAGGGAGCTGAGTGAGGCAGCTACAGTATGCAATTTATCTCAAGTCATCAATTTACCGACCAGAATTTGTATAAATCATGATGGAACCAGTACATCAACATGTATAGACCATTTTTATACAAACTGCGTTGGGAAATGCTCTAGTGCTGCATCAGCACCTGTAGGTTTTAGTGACCATAATATTATAGCTGTAGTGGTAAAAATGAAGATTCCAAAAGCAGGGCCTAAGGTAATCTCCAAGCGAGAGTATAAAACTTTTTCTGAGAATACTTTTGTTTCTGATGTGGAAAATATAAAGTGGGATATGATACTAGAGAATATGCATGCAGTCTGCATTGGATACCTTTATGAAGTTATTCGCTGCTGTGAGAAACATGCTGCAAGAAATTCTCAGTAAGATCAACTAAAGCCTCCCGGTTGGATGATGAACTAAGAAGCCTTATAAAAGAAAGGGACCAACTGAAAAAAGCTGTGATTAATTCGTGCAGCTCAATAGATTGGCAAGCTTACCATTCGTTATGAAATAATATCACAAAACTAAATAGGAAAAAGAAAAAAAATCAATTTTCAATCCAAATTTGAAGAGAGTAATGGGGACAGTAAAAAATATGGGGAACAATTAATGAAGTAATGGGCAGAAGTAAAATGGGTAACACTCTCTCATTCATAGAACTAAATGGGGCATTTTTAACCAAACCCTTTGATATTGCCATTTTAATAATTTCTTCCTCAGTAATACAATAAGGGACCAGATGCTGCCGGTAACCGGTAAACTGTCTCAATCTATTATAAAGAATTAAATTATGGCCAATAAGGATTGTTGTTTTGAATTTAAAACTATTAAGGAGGAGGATATGGAAAAATTATTGTTGACAATCAAGACTGACAAACCCTATGGGCTTGAAAACAAAGATGGTAAACTCCTTCAACTATCAGCTAAGGCAGTGGCAAAGCCCTAAGGTCACATTTTAACTTCTATTTAAGTAGGTCTGTCTATTCTAATGTGTGGAAGATTGCAAAGGTTACTCCATTGGTTAAGAACTCCAGAGAGCCTTTCACAGGCCAAAATTGTAGGCCTAAGTATTTTACCTGTTTTAAGTAAGCTGTTGGAGGGAATTGTGTTTAAACAAATCCAGAATTATTTTCTTGAAAACATTAGCTCTGATTTGCAGCATCCATATAAAACAGGCTATTCCACTTGCACTGCCCTGACATCTCTCACTGATGACTAGCTAAACAAACGGATATGAATTCAGTTGTGGGTGTTGTGCTTCTTGATTTTAGTGATGCGTTTGAAATCATAGTTCATGACCTGCGACTCATTAAGCTATCGGCTTATGGGTTTGGTGATCCTGCCATTCAGTTCTTGCTGAACTACCTGTCCAGGAGAAGAAAGTGTGTAATGTTTAATGGTTCTTTCTCAAATATTAAATAGGCACGGGCAACGCTCTGCATTAACTCGAAAGGAATGCGTAATAGCTGAACTGGGGCGATAAACAAGCCTCAGAAAACCTATTTTTAAAAAATGACGTAAATACCATTGTCATACAAAAAGAACACCATGATTTGATTAAAATCAACCTTTTCAATAGGATACCCGCATTTCATACATGAACTCAGCGTATTACGGCCAAAAACGCAATTTGAACAGAGCTATTGTTTGCCCGTTGGATGAATGCGTGACCTGAATTTGCACCGTGTTTACAAATTTTCAAGTGCACGGCAAGGCAAAAATAACCATTTAGGAGGGAGACTTCAAATAGCCCGCGCCAACGTCTTATCCCAGCTATGGCCCTGATTTGCTTACAGCCGTCTAATTTGAGAAATTCCGAGTCTGTTAGTCCAGGCTAGGCCAAGATGTGAAATAAGTTCAACAGAAGTTGGTGAAGTTTGTCGCGAGTTCGCCGTGATTTCTTCTTAACAATAGCAAGGAAGGTGAACGTATTTTTACTCTACCCTACATAGTTTTTTGACAGAATATCCTGTGACCCTATTTGTGAAGTTTCAGTAAAATATACCTAGAATAAACCGGTACTGGCCTGTCTCCTGGTAGCACCTCCATGCTCTGGATCTACGATGACAGACACAGCAAACTTCTTGCCACAGCTCGCATTGATGTGCCATTCTGAATGAGCTGCACTACCTGCACCACTTGTGTGGTTTGAAGAGTCCATCTCATGCTACCACTAGAGTGAAAGAACCGCCAGCATCCAAAAATGACCAAAACAACAGCCAGAAAGCATAGGAACTGAGAAGTGGTCTGTGGTCACCACCTGCAGAACCACTCCTTTATTAGGGGTGTCTTGCTAATTGCCTATAATTTCCACCTGTTGTCTATTCCATTTGCACAACAGCATTTGAAATTGATTGTCAATCAGTGTTGCTTCCTAAGTGGACAGTTTGATTTCACAGAAGGGTGTTTGACTTGGAGTTACATTGTGTTGTTTGTGTTCCCTTTATTTTTTTGAGCAGTGTATGTAAAAATTCAATGATGAGAGGTGAATTCAGAGGTCTACTATTTATTCAGATTATTGACATTCTTTCAGTCTAACACCACAGCCTGGTTAGGTCTGTCTGCTTCTGATTATCCCTTCTATATCATTATAGGCCACATCTAGGTTTTGATTAGTCAGTTGGCTGAATAAATGGCTTGATTGGAAGTTAGGCAAAGTACACAGGAATTGATTTAAGGCAAGCTAATAGCGCCAAGGTGAAGGAAGCTGTCCAACCTCGCTGGTAATTAGCAGACTTCAAATCGCACCTTTCTTCCCAGAAACATTTCAAATGACCTGTGATGTTTGCTCCACCCAGCATTAGGTATAGAAAAGGTAAAAAGCAGGTTCGCCTGTCTGCCCCATCGTGGAAGTTACTTTTATTGCGCTTAAAATTACCACGATAAATTTATCGCCCAACCCTACCATGCATGTCAGTACTGCATGTGGTTTTCACACTAAATCCCCAACACAGATAGCTGGAGAGAAGTGTCCCTTCAACAGCTACTAGACCAAATGACCCATTCACACTAGAACAGTGCCGGTACAGAGACCAGACCAGTGAGCCCAGCCATACACTGGAATGATATATTAAGGCACCAGACCTTTAGGTTCATCCACACACTGGAACAGAGTCATATTAGTGTGAGGAGTTTAGAAGACTGGTGCGTAGCACATTATTGTTACTGTAAAATGCCAGAGTTGCAGAAGCACAAACAGCATGCAGTGAGAAATGCGTTACAAGAAGCATCACGAAAGCTGATCATTTCTAAGGCCATGTAGTGACTCACACCAAGTCACCAGCTGAAACAACATTAGCAGAAAAATAAGGCAGTGACAACATATAGCCCAACGTAAAAGCACTATAACACTAAAGCGTGGGCATGTGTGATATGATTAAGCAGTGTGGTAGAACCGAGATGAACCTGAGAGTAGACTGACAGCATTGTGAAGTGATAAATAAATTCAAAATGTGAAGTGCTTGACTCATCACCCCTCAGCAGACCCAGGGTCTGCAGGACATAGGAGTGTGTGTGGGAGGTACTGTGTGGGGGTTTTACAAGGAGAACATCACAATGCCTTCCTTCTTCAGAAGACAGAGAACTGAAAAATAACTCTGCAGTACCATCACTGAGTGTCTTGCATCTCAGGCACAAGCTTGTCTCAGACACGTTCCTCCAGGATAAAGATTCCAAAAGCCCACAATCCAGTGAATCAAGCAAGGTACAGCACTACACAAACGCCTAACCTAGCCACTGCCAAAAATCATCTTCCTTTTTCTACGCATTACAAAAAAAAAAAAAAATACACATCAGCAATAATTCTAAACAATTCCATAGCAAAGAGTACTTCTAAAAGGGTTTTTTGAAACAGGGAGAGTTGTGTAGTTGTATAATTTACACACCATTCAAACACTAACATTTAAATACAGTTTCTCTTCCTCGGGAAAAAATACCTATGCTAAATAATGCTGGCTTGTGACAGAACACATATGCACAGTAAAAAGCTAGGCAGACGCATCCCATTGCTCAGTTACCCAAGTGACCATCATGGTATAGCATTTGACTAGTTTTTGATTTGTTGGTTGAAATTTATGACATCACCAAAGCAAGTCAATCCATGTTCTTTACAATATTGCCAGGATTAGCAACCCAAAATTTGATTCAGACCTGTACGATTCTCCAACAATTACTGTTCCTCATCTCGACAAAAATGAGTTCAAACAAAGCTACTCATTGCTCATAACAAAAGCAGTTTTCCAAAAGATAATTAATAATAATTCTATAATAATAATAATAAATAATAATAATTCTAACTTAAGCAATTAGGAGACATGACCAACTGAGCAACTAATCGCAAGTAAGCATGGACATAAACAGTAACCTTGACACACACACACTCCGGAGCTAAGACAATAGAAGAAATTTCATTTATCTTATGGGAGGGCCATTGAAAAGGTGATAAAATGGTAGAACAGCAGTAATATGGAGGAAACTTGCTTACAAGAGGAGCAGATCATCGTCTGGTAACTCAAAGCACAATTCACAGCTGGGACCACTGAAGCAGACTGCCAAAGGGATTAACTCAAGTGGGAAAGCACTACTCAGAATATGTGTGGCGAATATGGGCAGTCTGGAGGGGTTTCAGAAAAGCTGATGACTGCAAAGTTAAATCATCCAAGAGGTAAGAACTTCACTCAAGGTGTTGGACAGTGTGAGTTCAAGTACTTGATCACCTGACCACAGGATTAAAAATGTAGCATTAACATCAGAATGGGAAAACTAGGTAAGGGTTACATACTAACTACAACAAAAACTAGCCATTTGTAATTGAAGAGCCAAAGACCAGAACACAGTATGAAGACATACAGAATTTAAAGAGCATTCAAAAATGTATGAGAAAAAGAATATTTAAACATTTACTTCTCCACCGAAGATTCTGCCACATTTTCACATGAAATACACTAACAAACAAGGCCAACCTGACCGCAATAACTATGAGATTAAGAGAAAGGAAAAAATACCCCGCAGACAGGGAGAAAACCTATCCCAATTCCTGACGGAATCTGACAAGTACAAAAACACCCGCACCTCCATCTGCCCAAAGCCAAAAAAAAGGAACATATACTGCAGAGACAGGAACAGCTGACGGACAAATCCTCTTTGGAGGGAGCAAGTGGAGGCAAAACATTGTGGTTCTGAGACCAGAGGTGTGGACCACAGCACGCCCTCCACATCAGAGACAACATTTACTTTGGCAGCTCCATCAAAAAAAATAAATTTCGAGAGAGAGGAAAAAAAATAAATAAATAAAAAAATCACCCTTCCCAACCCAAGCAGGCTGGCGGACTGCAAGTCAGAGTTGATCTACGGGACGCGTCACTAAACCCGACACAGCCCACTGGTGCAGGACAGGACGGGGTGCTTCTGTCATGCCTCAGAGCATCTCAGCACCCCACATAATCGCACATTGCATCAGGACAGGACACACCATCTCCACACTGCTCAGAACACACCAAAGCACAGCTGGGTGGATTGCCCATGAAGACAAGAAGCTCCTCTGATCATGAAATCAAAGCTTTCCGTCGGGCATTTGGCAAATGCAGGAAGCAAATGTGTCAAAGGAAAAAAACAAAAAAGCACTGACATTTACGCATTTTTAATTCCAAACAAAACAATGAAACCCTATTCTAAAAACAGGTCGGAAAATAACAAGGAAGTTGACCATACACACATACAGTTACAAAGAATTAAGTTTTAAAAATGCAATTATAATGAACAAGTCCCAAGAGGCATATGATGTATTCATAATTAGGCCTACAGAAATTCAACATTTAGACCAGCTGGATTACTGGTTCCACTGCTTCAAAGATTATCCAAGTATTCGCTTCATTCGTTTTTTTTTTTTTGTTCATGCGGTCTAAGTCTACAAAACTTGCACATTGGAATCAACGCAGGCAGCATTACTCTGTCATTGATGGTGCCATTTTAATATATTTCAAATTAGGGCTGACTGCTGAATAGTGTGAAGGTTCATTTTCATAATTCTGACAAATTCCAATTCCCACGTAAAAACATGTTACGCTTATTTTTCCATATTGTGAGGATTTGCAGGTAAAAAACATTTCTAAACAGATCAAACTAGACTCTGAGAAAATCAGTAAGTTCCAAATAGGGTGGCTGAACACAGGTGTTTTAAATTCTTTCAAATTAATTTGTCTTAACTTAATAAAATGAACATGAAACGAAACAGGCGTGACTTTACTGTTTGCCAAATAAATAGTTGGTTTTTGCAGCCATGTGTTGACATTTTCACCAATGAACATATTGATTGTTTACATTGATTACACCTTTCTGCAGACGTAGACGCCTGCGGACATAGAGCATCTCTTTTTATGGAAGCAGTTGCACGATCACGAGATGGCACCCTGGATCACTTATTGAATATTCACAAGCCAGCAGAGCTGGAACACAGTCTAGAATATTGACGAGTTCACTCCTATCCCTGTTTTTCAGGAGTTGCATAAATTAAACTCCTCAGCCAAGCCTGATGTGCAAACTGCTCAATATCCTTGCCCATAGTACCTATACAGCAGTTTCAAAAAATTATCTCTTGTGACAGAAAAAAATCATCCTCTGTAGCAACCACATCAGTTACAGTGACTCAATGGTATTTCAAGTAGTTAAAAAAAAAAAAAAAAACGTTTCCTGAGGCAAAAATTCACAATGATACTGACATTATGTCATCCTACAATCAATTTCAGTCATCACATATTAAAAACACACAATTTCCTATCATGGATTAACGCGTAGATATGTCGGTTAAAGAATTTAGCTTTTAGAGCCTCATACAAGCTATCACGGAAATCTAAGCACTTTAATGGTGATTCAATGGTATCTACATGAAAGCCCAGCTATAGTTTCTGCTCACGAGCAATTCTCCTGGTAATTACCAATTGGTTGACACGATTTTTATCCAATTGCAAACAGTATAAGCTTTCCTCATTAAGTGAAAGACATTGATTGGACCTTAAAAAACATTAAAATTAGGGCTGTCGAAATAATTAATTGCGATTAATTTAAACGCAATAAAAGTAACTGCCACTATGAGGCAGACAGACGTGATTGCTTATTACCTTTTCTATGACACATACCAAATGCGGTCATTTGAAATGCTTCCGGTAAGAAAACTTTGGTTTGAAGTCCACTAATTACCAGCCAGGCTGGACAGTCTCCATCGCCTTGGCATAATTAGCTCACCTTAATTCAATTCCCGTGTACTTTGCCTGACTTGCAATCAAGCCATTTATTCAGCCAACTGACAAATCAAAACCAAAATGTAGCCTATAATGATTAAGAAGGGAGAATGAGAACCAGACAGACCTAACCAGGCTGCCGCGTTATATTAAAAGATTTTCAAATTCGTTAACAATTTACATGTCACGTTCTATACGCTTATACAAAATGTTTTCCACCTTCACTGTTGGTTATTTAGATGCTCAAAAGTAAATAAAATCAAATGCTATGAGTTACATTATTTTAAATTACTCTCGTTCAATTATCGAATAAAAAGGCCTCAAATTTGCGGCAAAGATTCGCCTGAACGTTAATTGCCAAATCTTCGGTGCATTTGACTATTGCCTGCAATGCAAACGTATTCTCTCTCACATTCATGTTCGGTATGCTTCACAAAATGTTTTCCACTTCACGTAGCCTATATTTTTAAGCTCTTAAAACCAGGGCAATCTTTGAATAACTTCATTTTTTTTTTTAGAAATATCTTTAATAATGCATACAAAATTCCTTGATGAAAGGTGGAATTCAGAGGTCTGCTATTTATTCAGATTATTGAAATTTTTTCAATCTAACAGGGCACCCTGGTTAGGTCCGTCTGCTTCTCATTATCATTTCTTAATCATTCTAGGCCACATTTTGATTTTGATTAGTCAGTTGGCTGAATAAATGGCTTGATTGCAAGTCAGGCAAAGTACGCGGGAAATTATTTAAGGTGAGCTAATTATGCCACGGCGATGGAGGCTGTCCAACCTGGCAGGTAATTGGTGGACTTCAAATCACAGTTTTCTTCCCGGAAACATTTCAAATGACCGCATTAGGTATGTGTCATAGAAAAGGTAATAAGCAATCACGTCTGTCTGCCTCATAGTGGCAGTTACTTTTATTGCGTTTAAATTAATCGTGATCAATTATTCTGACAGCCCTAATTAAAATACTTGCGTATTTGCGTAATAGGGTTACGTTGTATTCAATACACTTTACGCAGCTCAGGCTGACGTGGTTGCATGGGAACAAAAAACCTCCAGAACTGAGTCTGGAGAGCTGAACTTATTTGCAGGATGGAAATGTGATTCTGAGATGGAAAATAGCAGTTATTCTGAATGGAACGGACAGGAGGACTAACAGTATTGATAATTTTGAGGAGCAGCTCCATAATTCTATTGAAGTGAGTAAAGCTGTCTTTGTATGGTGTAGCTCCATCTTCCTTTTAGCCTGCTAGCTAACTAGCCAGCCATTTCTTATTTTTGGTTTACCACCGTGATCAGAGAGCTAGTTTCTTACATTGGGTAACAAAAGAGTGGTCGATACTGCAGTGTGGTGGCATTTTTCTTCCCAAGGTGATCAGTTTAAGAATCTATACCACACTGCATTTTCGCATTTTGAAAGTGTGAACAGCGGTGACCTGAGTGATACTTGTTCCATAGGGGGTGTGAACGTTGTTACAAGCTTGAGTTTTGCTGGGACGATTGGAATTGTAAACGGCAAGCTTTCCGCCTGCATGAACATTCTGACCATAAAATATGCAGTTCCTCTAATGAGTATGTGTGCTTGCTGACGCGGCTTTGAAGATAAATGGACGAGACTCTGAACTTTATCCTGGAAAAAAGGCATGCTTTTGGTTTGGAGAGGTCAATGGTGACCATTGATGTCCAGCTGCGCCTACATTGATAAACTCATTCCAAATTCAACCACAAAATCATCCATTCATATTGAACTTCATGAGTGCGAAGTTTATTTGCGTTAAAAATATGATTATTTTATGAATTGAAAGTGCGCCATTTTCAAGGCTCTGGGAGTTTGGGGAGCCACCTGGATAGCCATCTTATATGGCTTATAAAAAGTGGATACTTTCATATTTCATGATCAGATGAGGAGTACTTGTGGTCAAGGAGTTTATTATCCCAGAAATGTATTGTTTTAGCCCCCAGCCATTTTTCAATCCTCAGATTTTTTTTTTTTTACAGTTTCAATGGTGAATTCTCATGCAGATTGCAGCCCTTTTTCTCAACCAAAATCATGAAAATAAACAAATGTGATGTAATCTAAATGCTACAAGTTTTTTTCCGAGTTGAGCCACATTCGTCCTCTTTATGAAGCTTAAATCTTGAATTATAAAGCACTGTTATAAAGCACCCATATATAGCCAAATCTGGCTTCCGCACTAATTGGTTTAGGGTCCTGCAAATTGTTTCCCTCTGCAGTTATTCATTTGACAAATGACAAGTCAGATTTGACAAATATGACTTAAGAGGACAAATAACTTCTCTAAACATGAATGCACCTAATTTAGGATAATTAACAGCTTGTTTAAGTCCTAAGATTGCAACTGTGATCGGAAAAAAAACAAGCATATGTAGAGCGGCTCCAGGACTGAGTTTGAGAACTACTGGTTTGGGAGAAAAAAAAATGTTTATGGATGAATGATGACCGATGAAGTACAAATGACAAACAACGACTGACCACCTGCGCCAATGGACAAGCAGACCATGACATAAGCCCACAGGACCTACGGTCCAGATGAGCAAAAAAAAAAAAAAAATACAGTTTTTATGAATTTCAAGCATCATTCCGAAGAATATTTTTTGAAAATTAGGAGTCATGATAAAAATGCACTTGATGAATCTGGTAGGAACAGACTGCTGAAGCACAATCAATTTTAATAGCGCAGAAATACTCAATTCTACTCAACTCAAAACGGAGTCCATTGGGGTTTCAAGTCACGAGAAATTTTAAATGACAAATAATTATGACAGACAATTCCAAGTCTATAAAGATTATGTGAATATTGCTTTAGATTCATTATGATGTCTATAATACAAAATTCAACTACAACAACTCAACAGAAAGGTAAAGGTAGAGATACACATTCATTTCTTGAATAGAAAGTCCAGTCAGTTAAAGCACTATTAATCTATTTGTCCAAATATGAAAAATTTGAAAAAAAAATTCAAAAATTCAACCAAGGGTCCAGTAGCTTACCGGCAAGCAGTCTTACAGCAATGATATAAGTTATGAAAATTTCATGTGAAGTTTGATTTTCATTGATTCAAATATCAATGTCAAGGTCGCTAAATAAAAGTTCACATACATTTATAAGACCTTATGTAATACAATTCTAAGCTTTGAGCCAGTTTTGGTGATACAAGTCATAAAAAACATCAATATGTATTCAATGTCAATTGTGAACTTGTAAGGTCACAGAATGTCAAGTTGTGGTCAGCAAATGGACTTCATATATGACTTTCTAAATGTCTCTACACAAACCTTGGCTCAATCTGTGGCCTTTTTGGAGATACAAGTCATTGTAATTTCACTGTGGAGTTTGACCCTCAAATGTCACTGGCAGTCAAGTTGAATGCCACCAAGTGAAAGTTCATATGTGACTTTCTAGATGTCAGTAACACAAACTCCATCTGTGGATGCAAGTCATGAATTTTCACTTGGCCACATTTGACCTTAGAGGGTCAATGTGAAGGTCACCAAATGACAGTTCATGCATGACTTACTATACGTCTCTAATACAAACCTACACTCAATCTGTAATGATTTTGCTGATACAAGCCATTGAAATTTCACTGTATGGTTTGGCCAATCAAGGTCACTGAAGGTCAAGTTCAAGGTCACCCAATGAAACTTCATACATGACTTCCTATATGCCCGCAATATAAACCTAAGCTCTATCTGTAATAGTTTTGGTGATAGAAGTCAGTGGACCAATCCCAATGTCCACCCTCACACACTCACTGACTTTGAAGCGTGCTCCCGCTAAGTCCGTGAGGGCTAAGGGTTGTCCCGCTGACAAATCATGAAGTGCGTGAGGGATCTCTCGCGGACTTTTTGAGCCCTTAATGCACCCTTTCCGCAAGTGGGCATCTCCGCAGACTTAGAGTTAGGGAATTATCCATAGTTCATTGCATTGTGATGTATTACATGAATCCCCTGGGGAAACCAGCTGGCGGCCGCTATAAAAGCAAAGTGAAATGAGCGAATATGTAAACAAAACACATGGAGAGCGCAATCAAAGCAAAAAACGTAAAATAAATAAAGACCCAATGTTGAAGTATAGCGCCCCAATAGACCCACTTCCATCGATTCAATCAAAATGGCACTTGCACTGTACATAAAGTGTATCAAGGTGAGTTGATTGCCAGATTTAGAAAAAAGTTATAAAGAAAGTTTTTGAGAATTTTTTTTTTTTTTTTTTTGAAATTTCAAATCATATCTTTTAACATTGTTAATCTATTCCCTGACCTCGAGTTTGACCTTTCAAAGTCACCTGTGGTAAAATTTAATATTGCCAAAATATAGGTCATATGACTTCCTATACGTCTAGAATACAAACTTATTCTCTATCTGCAACCACTTGGCCTCCACAGGCCATATTGCGTATTCATAAAGTACAGCGCCCCCAACAGACCCACTTCTGTCAATTCAATTCAAAATGGCGTCCGCACTGCACATTGACGGTACCAAGGTAAGGTGATTGCCTGAATTAGAAAAAAATTTATCATGCAGTATTTTAAAAAAATAATTTTTTAAAATTTCTCAGCCCGATCTTTAACATTAGAGCCAGAATTTCAAGGGTCCATAAAACAGACAAAAATGATTCAATCAAGAATCTGAGAAAAAGAACTGGAGATATGGTCTAGTAGTATGTTATTGCAAATTTATATGAAAATTCATCAGGCCAAAAAAAAAAAAAGATTAAAAATGTTCCGGACGCCACACCACGACAATAGCTTGCCGGCCCATAGGGCTGGTAAGCTAAAAATGAGGCAGTACTCTGCTGACATGGCACAAACATTCATCTTCTGTGCCTTGCACGTGTGACAGTCATGATAGGCCTTGTGATTCACTTCAGTTTCTGTTGATGTTTGCCAGAATTTGCTTTTAACTAGTTACATTTTTTCAGATGATATAAATGTACAAATGCCCACAAATTAAATGACCACAGAACAGCAACATGAACATTTTCTGTGTTGCTCCAGTGATTCACTGGAATTCGAAACTTGTATTGAGATGGAAGAGAAACTGAACTAGAGGCAATTTGACAATGAAAAATGTATTTATTGATCTTGTTAACAGTATTTTGTATGAAAATAGATATTACCTTTGTAGCTCAGTATGTAGTTTCAAATTCAATTCGGACATTTTTTTCTTGTCATGTCTGTCATGTTACGAGGCCAAATATCTACACATTCAGAAAGAAATAAAATCCATTTGACAGCTAAATTGATCTTTTTTTGTTATGTATTGTGAACTTGGAACACACAGAGTAATGGTTTATGTTGAAATGATCTGATTCTATAATTTTACATTTCTATGTTTCTGTCCCTTAATAATGCTCAAGAACAAATAGGAAGCCTAATATACATTTGGAAAGTTAGATTCCAGTGGTTGCTGCATTTGATAGTTTTCAACTCTTGTGATCCAAACATCACAATACTTTTCAAAAACTTCAGAGAGTTGTAAAGTCTCAACTCCAAAAGTAAAAGTTTACTGAAAAAAATAATAATTTCCACAATTCCAACAATGTTTTTCGAACAAAATATTCTACTTCAATCCAAAGCCTACCACCATACTACTTCAAATTTGGCAAGTCATACGAAGAAAATTCTCATGATTTTCTCTGCATGGCCAAAATTAATTTGGCAACATTAACTCACTTGGTTAACTACATAATTTTGATTTATAATTGCCAAAGATTTTGATGAAAGAACAGTATGACAGTGAGAATCATTTTACATAATTTACTTTATTTACATTATTCATGCATGCTGCATATATACCAAACATTCATTGTGTGTGTATTAGCATCCCTAGCAATGGAATGCATCAGCAACAACTAGCCCGTCCTTTGCACGGCAAACGAGTGTAGGACACCCTGAATTTCGGGACCAGACAAAAAAAAAAAAAAAGCAAAACCTTCAATGTGAAATACTTTAATGTATCTTACAGGCCCTTCTGCCCTAGCATAATTTTGCTATAAGCCTGAAGTAGTGATCATCTGCCAGCATCTATTTAGGTTTCTCACTAAAATGAGAGGTTACATTCAGTAAAGAAAGTTGATTTAATTAAAAAAAAAGACTAATGATGACATTCTGTAGCTCATAAAACAGCACACGTCCGCTAGGCTTGTAAGTTGTTCTTCGCCAATTTCCATACAGTTCGATTTGCCCAAGATGGCTCCCAGGTTAAATGAAAAAAACGCTAACAATTAGGACTGGGTCGATTCTGAATCGATTCTTTTTTTAAGGCGTAGTACCACTACCTGCTGCCATGGGGCGAACATCCGAGCATTCCCTTTTCCTTTATTAAACCCAACGCAGGTTGAACAAAAGCGTCAAACAACAAAAGGGCATGTTAAATGCTTCCGGAAAAAACTTGACTCTGACATCAGTATTTTTCGGTGACATGCTAAACGGAGCCTAATAAACGACTGCAGAATCGTCTCCTATTAACCAATTAGGCTACTCTAAGAAAAGTAACCTGTTCCAATTTACTTTGTTTGATTAGCATTAGCATGCGTTTACTCTGTAAGTTGAATGAATGCTGTTTATTAAGACAGCATGTTTGATTGCTGCATTTTGAAATTAAAATGGCCATAGAACAGCACAGCATGAATAAGATTTCATTGCCACGCATTTCGTGCGACTGTTATAATTTCTCTCTCACATTCACGTTTCAACCGCTTTTCAGAATATTTTCCACCTTGTGCATTTTTTTTTTTTAGACGTTTAAAATCCAGGGCGATCTTACAACACATCTGTTTTAAACTAATCTTTAACAATGTCCTAGAACGCTGAGAGATGCAATTCAGAGGAAGATTTATTTATTTTTTTAATTATTCAAATTATTGGCACTCTTTCACCAACACCGTAGCCCAGTTAGGTTTGTCTGCTTTTCACCATCACATCTTAATCGTTATAGGCTACTGAAATTGCTTGATTGTTATTTAGGACAAGTACATGGGAGCAGATTTAGGGAAGGGCGGAGAACCAGCAATTACCAAAATCTAAACTCAGGCTTCTTCCCGACGGCATTTTAAATCGTTTAAGCTGCTTCAGGTGTGTATGTTTCAAGAAATTACACGCAACCCCATGACGGCAAGTGGTCTTATCACACTTTTAAAAAAATCCTCGTCCAACATCACCATAACCCAACTAGTATTTTTAGGAGATCCATAATGATAAAATAAAAATAAAGAGATTTGTTTTCAGATCGCCCCGGATTTCAAGCATCTAAACAAGAGCCATCTGGCAATGGCGGATCCCCCCGGCTGTAGGTTGTGGAACCTACAGGTTGTGTGGACAGACAGACGGACCGAAACCCCCAAATGGCACAACTAGACCATAAGGAGAAGCTCCACACCAAATTTAGTGTTTGTAAGTGGTATAGTTTTCGAGTTCTGGTCCAGAAACGATTTTATTACAGACGGACGGAAGGACGGACACACTGATCGCGATATCCCCCCGCATTATATGCCGGGGGGATAAAAATACACAAGGTGAAAAACATTCTGTAAAATGGATGAAACATGAATGTGAGATATAAATTCTGGCAGTCGCACAAAATGCTGTGGCAATGGCAATTGTGTTCATGTTGTGCTGTTCTATGGCCATTTAAATGTGAAAATGCAGCAAGCAAACATGCTGTCTTAATAAACCCCTCTACTCATTCAACTTCGAGATTAAACACATCCACCATTTGATTGCTAATCAAGCAAGTAAACTGGAACAGCTTACTTTTCTTAGAGTAGCCTAATTAGTTAATTGGATACCATTCTGTAGTCCTTTACTTGGCTCCATGCAGCATGTCGGCGAAAAAAAAACTGATGTCAGTGAAGTTTTTTTCCGGAAGCATTTCACATGCCCTTTGATATTTGACACCTTAGTTCAACCTGCGTCAGGATTAATAAAGGAAAAGGGAAAGCTCGGATGTTCGCCCCACGGCAGCAGGCGGTGGTAATACGCCTTAAAAAAAGAATCGACTCAGAATCGTCCCAGCCCCGCTAAAAATGGAGATTTAAAAAAAATAAAATAAAAAAAATAAAAAAACTTTCCCAGAATTCTATCAATTAACTATAGAAATGTCATCCTTACAATATCTCGAGCATTATGAGTACATATTCAATGTTGCCCATCAGTGGTCTCCTGGTCATTTCCTAATTATTTCTTAATCATTATATGCTTATGTAGTGGACTAAGTCATTCAGTAAATAAATTGTTTGATTGTATATCAGGCGATTTTGAAAAGGAAAAGGTTGAGATCAATCATGCATAAAAGGTGAGAAGCTTCTATACCTCTGACGGCATGTAACTGAAAATCCTGTCATGTTGGTATTACCAGGAGTTGAGGCATAAAAGGTTAAAATGAATAAAGCAACAAGCATGATGGCATTTTAAATAACAAAGGTCTATATAACAGGGAATTTACAGGGACAAAATGTTGGAAAAATATAGGACAACAAAACAATGATTTTCAATTTTTTTTAAACCGGTTATCACTTATTTGGTGAGTACTCATACTCTTTGCACCCCTATTCAGGAAGCTGAACCTTGTTCAATCCCTGCAGCGGGAGAAGGTTGCCGCATGGGATGGCAATGAAGCAAGGAACTGTGCTTTCAATGCAAACGCTGTCACTTCATTTCCCAGCTGGCACTTCACGAAAGTCCGCTAGTATGAATGAATTTGTGCGTAACAATGTTTTTTGTACAAGTCACTCAAAAAGAAATCAAATGCCAATCTCACGTGGAGTTCGATGTTGACACGTGCAAGGGAATCTTCAAGTTGCATAACGTGACATCTTGAGACTAGTGTCAAGTACACATCCCTTAAAAATAGAGAAGCAAGACCTTCGCTCACCTTGGCTTCCAGTGTTAATTACCAACATGAGGAGCGCTTGCCTCATGTTCTGTCAAATGACACAATCTTGCATTCAGTCAGCAATGAGCTTAAGCTACTTTGCAGCAGTATTATTCCAAAGCTTGTTAAATACCGAGTCCAATCCCTAAGGCAAAATTAGCTCTGTCTGAACAACACCTACAGTGCATGACTCTGTATAACTGAATTCATTACCACAGTTTTTTGAAATTGTACTTTTTGCATTTTTTTCCTAGTATTTTTGTCGCCAGGTAATTTACGATCATTTGAAAGGATGATATATTCAAGCCTTTAAAGGATATTTATCTGTAGTCATTAAAGTTGGTTCTACAATCCAAATTCCAGAATGTCAAAATTTAGTAAGCATTTACAGGGGAGCACCAGCAGCAGCATATCTGGAGACTGGTTTTCAGGGTTTTCCAAGCTAGTCAATAATTGTGCCTAGGTACTTAAAATGATTAACCCGCTCAACAGGCTGGTTGTTAAGCATGACAGGGAGGATATTGTCACTATCTATTGGTTTCGTCTTATAACATGAACTCTTTTGTTTTGGCCACATTCATTTGCAGGTAGCTGGCCTTACAGCAGTTCTGCAGTACAGTGACCTGGCTAAAGTAAGCCTCCACATCCACAGAGTTGTCTTCCCGAAGAAAACCAACCAGAGCCATATCATCGGCGTATTTAAAAAGCTTGACATTATTGCTGTGAACAGACATTTCATTAGTGTAAATGGAAATCAAAAGGGGCGACAACACACGCCTTGGGGTGCCCCAGTGTTCAAAACAATCTCATCTGAATAGACCCCATTCATCAGAACTCTCTGAGGGCAGTCAGTTAAAAAGCTCCTGATCCAATAAATAAGGGCACCATTTACATTCATCTTAAAAAGACGTTCCCAAACAATATCAATTAGCTAAATATTAAAAGCAGAACTGAAATCATTAAAAAGAAGACAAGCATATGATTTTGGTTGCTGTAGATGTCTTGCAAGATGGTCCGCAAAAGTGATAGTCGCATCTTCTGTCCCCCTGCGCGATTTATATGCAAATAGTAAGGAATCAAGTTGATTCCAGACAGAGGTATTAAGGTGGGAGCTGACAGCTCTCTCCATGCACTTAGCCAGGACAGAGCTAAGCGCCACAGGTCTAAAATCTTTGAATGATGTTGCTCTGGAGACTTAAGGTACAGGTATTATTGTGGATTTTGTCCATGTATTAGGAAAAATACAGCTGTTAAGCAGAATCTGCAACAACTGTGTAACCACCCCTGTAAGCTGATGAGAACATGCTTTAAGAACCTTTCCTCTAAGGCAATCAGGACCAGGGGCAGCATTAGGTCTGATTTTGAAGAGCCAACCAGTTACCTCACTATCAGAAAGCTGAATGGGTTCAAAGCCACCAATCTGATTACAAACATTGTTGCAGCCTGCACTTGAATCCCTCACATCATACCTTCCATAGTAGATGTTTGGATTATTAACAAAATCACCACAGTAGGCTATATTCACCCTTTGCCTTTCCTTACCCATCAAAGTATTTATCCCCTCTCATGCTTGCTTTGCATTGCCTGAACAAAATCTTCGCTGAACTATATTTTTAAAATCAATTTTTGCTGTAAAAACTCTGCATCTAAATTTCTTTTCTTTTTCCTTCATCAAATCCATATCACCTTTCAAAAATGCAGCCCTTTTCTTGTTTAATCACATTTTAAGAACCTTTGATAGCCACAGTTTATTACTACTGAACACCTTTATGGTCTTAGACGTGATGACCACGTCCTCACTGAATTTAATGTAACAAGTGATCGTATCTGTCAGTTCATGTGGATCTGCGCAGGTGTCAAATAAAATGCGCCAGTCCGTGAAATCAAAGCAGTCTTGAAGTTCCTCCACTTGATCGTCAGACCATAGCGGTGCGGTTTTCAAGAGCGGTTTTTTCGTGCTCGACTTTGACTGTAGGTTGGGAGGAGATGGATAACATTATGATCAACCTTCCGAGTGGAGGCCGGCTTACTGACTTATACGTGGCTGGAATGTTACCGAAGCACTGATCCAGAATATGTGTAGAGCAAGTGGGCGTGGTGACAGACAGCTGCAGATTGGGGAGAAGCGGTGACAGCTCGCATGTATTAAAATCCCCCAAAACAAAAACCGGCCGATAAGCCGATCGAGAAAACGCAGCATTGAAGTTGTCGGCGATGGATTCAGCAGATACCTTGTTGTTCGGACCTGGGACATAAAGAATTACTGCGATTTGACCAAACTCCCGTGGGAGGTAAAACGGCCAGAAAGAAAGAGACAGTAACTCATTGTCTCTAGTGCGTACTTTCTCGTGCACTTTGAACTGAATTGCCCAGGCTTTGTCACTCAAAATGCAAAGTCCTCCACCAATGGATTTGTTAGATTAAGACCTGTCGCGGTCTGCCCTTATGGCTGTCTATCCTGCAAAGTCAATATCAGCGCTGTCATCACGGAGCCAAGTCTCTGCGTAACAGATCAAGTTACTCCTTCGAAATTCCTCATCAAGTCTGGGTTGTGCGGAGATCTCGTCTAGTTTATTGAGTGATCTGACATTTGACAAGGTAATGACGGGAAGCGGGTGCCTGATTCCCCTCCTCTTGAGCCCCTCGTCTTCCTTTTTTTAAATTTGTCTCTGCCTTTCGCAAGCAGTACAGGAGGTAAACGGTTCAAGTCCACAGAGTTTGCTGTATCTCGATGGGCAAGAAGAAGATCCCTGGAATATGAAATACGGGGACGAGCTTGAGAGAATGAGTGAACTTCCTGGTACTCACGAACGCCGTTGATCCCGATTATTGCAACATTGTCGCATATGAAAGCAATCAGGAGAAATGAAATCATTAAGGTTGGAAACGGAATTCTTTCCAATACTAATATCCGAACTGTCAATTAAATACTCGCTATCGGAAAGTTAGGAACCTATCGAATTACCCAACACAAAAAAGATCATTCCCTTGCCATGATCGAATAATAAAATCAACTTCGCAAAATGTCATGGTAGAAATGATGGAAAATAACTTGCGGCTTACCCGACAGACAGTGAATAGCACAAACACCCGAGTGGGTCGACGGCATCCAGTGCTTGCATTGAATTGCATCAATCCAAACAGATATTTTTTTGGTTCTCGATCAGAAATACGTAGGTAACATATTCCTGAACCCTTAACGAAACGGTTTGTGCAGTTAATAATGCTGGGTCTTTCAGTGTCAATTCGCCGAATGGCTCCTGCATGACCTTCTCAGATTTTCTTGAAAGAATTCATGTTGGTGGATTCACTTTATAATAGAATGATCCCAAAACTGTAGGTCTCTACTGCCAATAGTTTGGCCACAAAAATTATTAAAAGGACAACAGTTTGGGGGCGATTTTTAGCATCGGAACTCAAAAAGTTCCAATTTTGAGCTGGAATATCTTAAAAAGTGATCTAGGACCTCCAAAGTTTGTATGTCAAATATCTGGTGCTACATCTGTGCATAATTTCTTTCAGCAGTCTAGCTCCTGTGAAACATGCAGTAATAGGCCCCTACATTCTTTGGAAAATTTCTATTTGCAAACTGTGGCAGCACTTTTAAGGGCCTGTAAACTCACCAGTTTTTATGACAGGGGGCTGATATTTTGTAGGGGGTGTCTATTGGACTAGGTACATGGTTTTGTGAAGTAAATAGCATCGGAGATATTGCCAGTCAAAAATGAGAAAAAACACATTTTCCAGCTACTTTGACGCTATATTCCAGTTGAATAACACTATGAATCAAATCCAAATCAAGTTCACCTTAAAGAGAAGGTTTTTGTTAATGATATATATCCAAAAATTGTGATGGTGTTCTTTCTCTTTTTCCCAGAATGAATTTTTAAAATTATATTCTATATTGGAATGCAAATTCTCAATTATAGCTTCATGGTCTTGTGGACAGTTCTGCAATTATGTCAGAGATCTCAAATTTTGTACAGTGCCTCTTATAAACCATTTCACATACATATTAGTGCCATTCACACTAGTATATGGTAGTGCTTGACATTAACTTTTTGAGGCACTTGTAAATTTACCTTTCACTTGTCCTGGCTCAAAAATCACTTGTCCGGGTATAATTGACAAAAATGGACTTTTTATGCCCTCGGAATTGAAGATTTGGGGGCATATTGTTTTTGGCATGTCTGTCTGTTTATTTAACTGTTTACTATTAAATTACATTTTGAGTTCCGGTTTGGCATATGGCTGACTAGACGTGAAATCAGAAGCTCCCGGTCGTTGAAGTGATTATACTTTTTTAAAAAAGCCGAAATTCAAGTTATTAACCAAAGAGGGGATGAATAAGAAGAAAGAAGTGGAAAAGAAACAAAAAGTATGAGGAAAAATGGGAGATAAAAAGGAAGACGACGTCGAAGACAGGGCAAGTGACATGCTAGCTAACATGAAAGCTGGCTTCGACAGCGTGGCTAGACAAATTGGGTCCAACAGAGAAGAGAATCGAAAAGAAATGAAGGACATTAGAGAGAGCATTCAAAGCGTGAGCAGTATGCTTAGACAAGAACTGGCCACTTTTAAGTGGAAATAGGCAAACGATTCAAAACCATCGACAGGGGAATGGAAGTGCAAGCACAACATACAAGATAAAAAACATACAAGATCGCGTGGTGGACACTGAGGAGTGGAATGCAGATTTGAAGGACATTCTCGCCTCCTCCCTCAAACAGCAAAGGAAGCTACAGGAGAAAGTGAAAGATTTGGAATGGAGATTGAGAAGAAACAATATAAGAATTTGGGGAGTCCCAGAGGGCACAGAGAAAGATTCAACACACGAGTTCATTGAACGTTTGCTCCGCGAGGAGTTTAAAATCACGGAAGACGTTGGATTACAAATACAACGCGCCCACAGAGTGACGGCACCCAGATCTGCCCAAAATAAAAATCTTAGAGCGATCATTGTCAACTTCTCGGAATTCCAACAGAAAGAGGTCATTCTCAACAAAGCATGGAAGACTAAAATCGAAATTTTGGGGAAGAGAGTGACTTTCGACCACGACTACCCAGCGGAGGTGGCTGCAAAGCGTCGTGACTATGCGGGACTGAAGCAAGTTTTAAAGGAGGGGGGAATTCGATTCCAGTCCCCGCGAACGGCGCTGAAGATCCACTGGCAAGACGGAACCCAGACATACAACAGCCCCTAAGACGCTGCGCAGGCGATGAAGGAGAAGGGACTACAGGTGGACGGCGTGGTAGAGGAACAGCCCAAGTTGCTAGAACAGCAGCTCGAGGACACGTTCAAGTGGTGCAGAGTAGGAGACGGAGGGACAAGTGTAGCCGAGAGAGTAAGGAAGCAACTGAGACGGTTTTCCTGGAGTACCTGATGTGATGATAGTGTAGATGAGAAGACATTTAATTGGTCAGCCACAAACTTTTGGTATACTTCTCTCTTTGGATTTCTAATACTATCAGACAACCTACTCTGTCGGACTGATGACAGTTATTTTTTGAAAGTTATGCTAGTAACGTCCTTTTTTCTACTCAGGTTAATGGGCCATAAGTTATTATGCCATAAAATGCATAGCTAGTAGGCCTTTATAATTAATAGGTGATTTTGTAGCCACTAGTATGTTTATTATTTACTTTAGTGATGTTTTAATATCCCTACATACAAGTTCTTGTTTGGCTTTGGAGAAGAAAAAAAAAAAAAAAAACATATGCTGTAAGACCGGGAGTGATGGTTTTCACAAGTTGGACATTTAAAAGTTGGAGACTTTTAGCGTGAATGGAGGACTTCAAATTAGGGAGTTTTCCACCGCTAAGGGGGGCCTTCTGACGAGAGGTTTTCCCCCCACCCCACCAAAAGGGGAAATGGGGAGAGATAAAGATCCCCAATTTGCCACGGAGGTTCGGTTTTTTCTTTACTACTATATAGTACAGCTGTTGCTGAAGTGTTTTTTGTGTTTGAGTTTAGCTTATGGGTCATGAAAGTGCATTGGGGAACTGATGTATAATGCAGCATGAGGGTGTTAAAGTGGTATCATTGAATGTGAATGGGCTGAGTAGTCCAATTAAGAGGGGAAAGGTTATGGCGAAATTCAGAAAAGAAAAAAGCCAGGTGATTTTTCTGCAGGAGACACATCTGTCCAAAGAAGAGCATGAGAATCTGAGGAGATATGGATATCATAATATATTTTATAGCACTTACCACAAACATAATAATTAAAGAGGAGTAGCCATATTAATAACAAATTCAACAAAATTTGTACTTGAACAGGAAAAATGTGATAAGGAGGGAAGGTATATAATGGTAAAGGGTAAATTGGAAGGACAAAGAGTGACACTTATCAATATATATGCACCTCCTGATAGCATGAAATCCTTCTTTAAAACATTATTTGACCTCATCACTGTAGAATTAGGAGGCATTTTAATACGTGGAGGGGACTTTAACACGGTGTTGAACTATAATCTAGATACAACAAGCACAAAAAAGAATAGGACATGGCTCAATAGATATATGAATATGCAACTGTCTGATTTGGGACTAATAGATGTCTAGAGGGAAATGCATCCTCTGGAGAGGGACTATACACACTTTTCAGACCCACACCAAATGTATTCAAGGCTAGACTATTTCTTTATAACAAAAGGAGACGTATATAGGGTGGAGGACTGTACAATAGGGGTAGCAGATTTAACAGACCATAATGCACTTTACCTGACAATAAAATTAAACACAAGAAGGAGGACTACAATATGGAGGATGAACGTTGGGATACTGAATGATAAAAATCTAGAGGAAATGACAAAAGAAGATATAAAAAGGTATATAGAGGACAATGATAATGGCGAGGTAGATCCAACCATTCTTTGGGATGCGCTCAAGGCAGTCATTAGGGGGAAGCTAATGGCATATACAACAGGTCGCAAGACGGCCAGACCAGCACACTATCAGACACAAATTGGTCGTTTAAAAGATTTAGAGGAAAAACACAATGCTACTGGTGATCCAGAGGTATTAAGGCAACTGAAAGAGACAAAAACAAAAATAGATAATATATTATTGACAGAAGTAGAAAAGAAGGCAAGATTTATTAAACAAACTTATTAAGAGGGAGGAGCTAAAGCCAGAGGATTATTAGCTAGGCGTATAAGGAAACAGCAAGCATTGAATACAATATACAAAATCAGAGACCCCCAAACGAATGACTTGATAACTGAACCATGTGGAATAGAAAGAGTATTTAGAGATTATTACCAAAATTTATACACACAACCAGCGATGGCAGGTGAACAAGATGAGAAACTTTCTGAATGGGCTGGATCTACCTTCAATAGGAGAGGAGCAAAATAAACTACTGACTGCAGAAATCACAGAGGAAGAAATGGAAGGGGCAATTTCTAGAATGAAGAACAATAAATCTCCGAGAAGTGATGGATTCCCGTCAGAATTCTATAAAATGTTTAGACAAGAATTAACCCCAATACTGCTGGCCTCATTTAGATACACAATTAAAGAAGGGAAGATCCCACCTTCATGGAAGGAGGCCATTATCACAACTATACTAAAAGAGGGTAAGGATAAAGAGCAATGCAGTAGCTATAGACCAATTTCAGTGCTAAATGTAGACTACACCTCAATAATCTCTAAAGGTTTGAGACATTTATGACTGATATTATAGATGAAGACCAGACTGGCTTCATTAAAGGAAGACAGACGCAGGACAATATTAGGAGGATGATACACATTGTAGAAGAGACCCAACGCACAAAAAAGGGTGGCATCTTGGTTAGTGTAGACGCAGAGAAAGCTTTTGACAGCGTAAATTGGACTTATTTATATATGGTGTTAGAAAGATTTGGCTTCAATAAGAAATCTTTCAGGTGTATTAAAGCATTATACCAAGAACCATCTGCTAGAGTTAAGGTGAATGGTAGTGTCACAAAACCATTCTACCTGGGAAGGTCTACCAGACAAGGATGCAGTCTCTCCCCAACCCTCTTTGCTATATTCATAGAGCCATTAGCACAGGCAATTAGGCAGAACCAGGACATTAAAGGGGTTGAGGTAAAAGGTTGGGAACATAAGATAAGACTGTTTGCAGATGATGTGGTGGCATATTTGGAACAACCCAATAGGTCTTTCCCTGCACTGATGAATCAACTGGAGGAATATGGATATTATTCAGGTTACAAACTTAATGTTAATAAAACACAGATACTGTCCATCAATTATGCCCCAACACCAGAATTAAAAGATAAATACAAAATTGAATGGAATTCAGAAACAATTAAATATTTGGGTGTGAACATCACAAGGGGTGTGGAGAAGTTGTTCACAGCAAATTACACTCAGATTAATGAGGAACTCAGACGAGACATGGGCAGATGGTCAATGTTACAGTTAGATCTTAGTTCAAGGATAGAAATAATTAAGATGAATGTATTACCGAGACAACTGTACCTATTCTAAACTTTGCCAGTAATGGAGTGGGATAGATGGATTGCCAGGTTCATTTGGGCGGGTAGGAGGCCACAGATTAGATATCGCACCATGCAGCTCCCTAAAGATAAAGGGGGCATGGCAGTACCAAAACTGCAAGACTACTTTTATGCGGCACAACTCAGGGCAGTATATTACTGGTGCAATGGCACATACATAGCCAGATGGTAAGATATAGAGATGAAAGTAAGGGCTAGCCCACTTCAAATATTACTAACTAATAGGGAACTATTCAAGCAAGAAGAAGTACTGTTGGGCTCAATAAGTAAATTCAGCGGGGGTAATTCAACTATATATATTAAAGAAAAATGGGAAAAAGAACTGGGCATAGAAATAATGTGTGCAAAGCTCAGCAATCAGCCACAGGTTCAAGAATATGGAGAATTTGGGTGGAAGAACATTATAAGGTTTTTCATAACACCAAAGATGACTGGGAGATACACACCAGATAAAAGCTTCTGTTGGAGGCTATGCGGTCAGGTGGAGGCGGACCATGCACATTTGTTCTGGAAATGGCATAAAATAGAGGGGTATTGGGAAGGAGTGTGGAGTGAACTAAAAAAAATATTGGGATATGAGATACAAAAAACCCCTTTGGTACTGTATTTGGGATATATACCACAAGACGAGGTTCAAGGAGAAGATACATATTTGCTGAAAGTACTACTTGCAGCCAGCCGAAAAGCAATAACAAAAGCATGGTAAAAGCAAGGTGGACCCCCCCAACCTCAGAACAGTGGCTTAGTATTGCGGAAGAGATTTATGGAATGGAAAAGCTATCACACATTTTGAAAATACGGGAGGAACAGTTTGAAAAGAAATGGGAGAAATGAAGAGGATTTGCACATTTCAGAGTGGCCTTTTATTGTGGGCAGTATAAGGTACACCTGTGCACTAATCATGGTGTCTGATGAGCATCTTGATGTGGCACACCTGTGAGGTGGGATGGATTGTCTCAGCAAAGCACAAGTGCTCATTATCACACATTTAGACAGATTTGTGAACAATGTTTGAGAGAAATGGTAATATTGTGTATCTGGGATGAATTTTAGATCTTTGAGTCCATCTCATGACAAATGGGAGCAAAAACAAAAGTGTTGCGTTTATATTTTTGTTGAGTGTATATAGTAGGGGTCGACAAAATTCGATAACAAAGTTCGTTGTCAACCAATTTATTCATCGATAATTTGTCGCTGCGAAATTGCAAACGTATTTCACGCACTGGAACTGGACTAAACGTCGTTTCACAGGACTTGGAGATAAAGGAAGCTGCAGAGTGAGCCATCTGACATAATTCGCAACTCAGTCACGCCTGCACAAATGCGACCGGTGGGAGGAGAAAGGAAAGCGACAGGATAATGCGGACTTGGAGCAGCAAATTTATGCACGCAGTTACAATATTCTATCACTAGATGGCAATCCAGGATCATGTATTGAATATTCACAAGCACGCCAAATACTGAATACCGTGGGCCAGGGGTCCCCAATCATTCCCAGAAAGGGCCGGTGTGGGTGCAGGCTTTCATTGTAACTTAACAATTCCACACCTGATGCTACTAATGAAGCCCTGGACTCTTTGCAAAATAAGCTTGATTAGTAGCATCAGGTGTGTAGCTGCTTGGTTGCAATGAAAGCCTGCACCCACACCGGCCCTTTCTGGGAAAGATTGGGGACCCCTGCCGTAGGCCTACTTTTCATTCACTTGAAAATTGATTAAAGAGCACAAGGAGAGAACAAAGAGTAGTTGCTTTTCTTCATTCTATGCATACTATGAAAAAAAACTTTGTAATTGTACTTTTGATACTTAAGTATATTTTTCACAAAATAGTTTTAGTACTTAACTAAATTTAATGTGACCTACTTTTACTCAAGTAATTCTCTTATAGGTGACTTCAACTTTTACCTAAGTAACTTTCAGTCATGGTAATTCCACTTAGTTGTTTTTTTTTTCCAGTGCTTTATACATCTGTGGATATAGCTGGTTTAATATCAGAGACTCTAAACCAAAGAATATTGTTCACAAAATTCAGATTTTTTTTAATTGGAGGACATTTTTTTTTTTTTTTTTTGCTGCTGCTGCTGCCTGTCCTTGGTGATCAGATAAAGAATCAGTTGAATTATTTATATTCGCACTTTACCTGACAACAGTTCAAAAACTTGAATTCTCACTTGAATTTTTGTTTATCCTTTGTCCACAAGTATTAATCTTTATTGTTTTTGTTAATTAGCACGTGGCTAAATTGACCTCTAGCTAAATTGAAAAGTGAATTGCTAAATAACCATTGCCACTGTATGAGTCAATCTGACTAGTCGATTAATCGTTACAATAATCGTAAACGAATCGACAATCAAAATAATCGTTAGTTGCAGCACTAGTATATAGTGTTTACAATTGCAGCTTTGAATATTCTTGTGTGTATATAGTGTTACATTACAGTTTTGCAGTTCCATTCAAAATGTGGGTTTTGACATTCTCTTCCCCCCCCCCCGGACACCACCACAAATAGATCCTTGATCTGTGGGAAACACTGTATGATTATTGTTTTTGTTTTATGATTAATATAATTATTTTTCCATGTTGTTGGTTTCTGTTTTTTCTTATGCTTGGATGACATTGCACAAAACCCAAAACCAGTGAAGTTGGCACGCTATGTAAATCGTAGATAAAAGCAGAATACAATGATTTGCAAATCTTTTTCAACCTATATTCAACTGAATACACTGCAAAGACAAGTTACTTAATGTTCGAACAGGAAAACTTTTTTGCAAATATTAGCTCATTTGGAATTTGATGCCTGCAACATGTTTCAAAAAAGCTGGCACAAGTGGCAAAAAAGACTGAGAGTTGAGGAATGCTCATCAAACACTTATTTGGAACATCCCACAGTTGAACGGGCTAATTGGGAACAGGTGGGTGCCATGATCGGGTATAAAAGCAGCTTCCCTGAAATGCTCAGTCATTCACAAACAAGGATAGGGCGTGAGCTGATTGTCGAACAGTTTAAAAACAAAATTCCTCAACAAGCTATTGCAAAAAATTTAGGGATTTCATCATCTACGGTCCATTATAACGTCAAATGGTTCAGAGAGTAGAAATCACTGCATGTGAGCGACAAGGCCGAAAACCAACATTGAATGCCCGTGACCTTCGATCCCTCAGGCGGTACTGCATCAAAAACCGACATTAGCGTGTAAAGGACATCACCACATGGGCTCAGGAACACTTCAGAAAACTACTGTCAGTAACTACAGTTCGTTGCTACATCTGCAAGTGCAAGTTAAAACTCTACAATGCAAAGCGAAACCCATTTATCAACAGCACCCAGAAACGCCGCCGGCTTCGCTGGGCCCAAGCTCATCGAAGATGGACTCATGCAAAGTGGAAAAGTGCTCTGTGGTCTGACGAGTCCACATTTCAAATTGTTTTTGGACACTGTGGACGTGGTGTCCTCCGGACCAAAGAGGAAAAGAACCATCCGGACTGTTATGAGCGCAAAGTTCAAAAGCCAGCATCTGTGATGGTATGGGGGTGTATTAGTGCCCAAGGCATGGGCAACTTACACATATGTGAAGGCACCATTAATGCTGAAAGGTACATACAGGTTTTGGAGCAACATGTGTTGCCATCCAAGCAACGTCTTTTTCATGGACGCCCCTGCTTATTTCAGCAAGACAATGCCAAGCCACATTCTGCACGTGTTACAACAGCATGGCTCCGTAGTAAAAGAGTGCGGGTACTAGACTGGCCTGCCAGTAGTCCAGACCCGTCTCCCATTGAAAATGTGTGGCGCATTATGAAGCGTAAATTACGACAATGGAGACCCCGGACTGTTAAAGAACTTCAGCTGTGCATCAAGCAAGAATGGGTAAGAGTTCCACCTGAAAAGCTTCAAATATTGGTCTCCTCAGTTCCCAAACATTTACTGAGTGTCGTTAAAAGAAAAGGCGATGCAACACAGTGGTAAAAAGGCCCCTGTGCCAACTTTTTTGCAATGTGTTGCTGCCTTTAAATTCTACGTTAATGATTATTTGGAAAAAAAAAAAAAGTTTCTCAGTTTGAACATTAAACATCTTGTCTTTGCAGTGTATTCAATTGAATATAAGTTGAAAAGGATTTGCAAATCATTGTATTCTGTTTTTATCTACGATTTACATAGCGTGCCAACTTCACTGGTTTTGGGTTATGTATTTGGATGTAAAAAATCTAATAATAACAAAGTTTAAAAAAAAATTACATTTTGAGTGCAGTACTTCTACTTTAATAAAGTTATTTCTCAACCTGACGCTATTAGTATCACGAAATTAAACACTTTTTTTCAACCAGTCATTAAAGCACGGGTGACTTGGCCTAACTACATTAATAAATACTGGCATGTTTGGGTTGCTGCCTCTGCATTAATCATTTGAAATTTAAATTACTTGACCTAACAATTCATCTAGACCTGGGCAGTAAACATGTCGTAATGTCGTAAACATGGAGGGCAGACTGACCACGGGCTAGGAGACTGTAGAACAATGATATCTGCTCCAGTAGAAAGTACATGTCCGCGAGAAATCAACCTTGTTTTGAAAAAAAAGAAGAAGTTTTTAATATTTCAGGGAGAGGTACTACATTACTCACAATCCTACGCTGTCATTTTGGAAACATTTAATAAACCCGCGAATGTCTCCATCAACTAGTGAGTGAGGTCAGAAACGAAGGAAGCACCGGCAATGTCACTAAATACAAACATGAAACGCGAAATATACTCACGACACAAACTAAATTACAATGACAAAATTAAACAAGCAGCTAAACTATCGATGCTGCAGCGAGATGGCATTGACTCAAGTCTCACTCACTCTGTCTCTCATCGCACCGGTGCTATTACAATTCATTTTTCATTCATTGCATAGGCCAAGTTTCATGTCATGCTATGTATGTGTGTGTGTGTTTGAGGGTTATTTATTTTTTGAGTCAAATATCAGCTGAAATTAAATGGGCAGTCTCTGTGCCGTGATTCGTACACACAGTGTTGCTAATACTGGCAGATGGCATCACTGACTTGTCAGCCAAGTTGGGATGCGTACTGCACCCAGTCGAATTCCTCCCTCCAGCTCTGTTCAAATTTTCTCTCCCTTTTCGATTCATACAGCTCAGGTGCAGTTGCTGTTTTTCTTCTTGGGGCTTTTGCTGGAGCTTGCCCGGGTTCCGAAGCCCTGAGAAAAATCACTGCTCCTCTGATGGAAGCGGTTCCTACTGTATTTGAGTGTGCGCGCGTGTCCGTGTCTGTCCTCATAGGTCAATCAGAACATTTGAGTTGGACGCTGGTTAGTTGTGTCGTGGGGGGGAAAAACATTTTCGTTTCAAATCGGTATTCTGAATGTATTTATTCAGCCAATTGAATTCGGGGGCACATAACGTGAAGACGGTATTTTTTCAACGACTTAACTTGTCCGGTGAGGCAACAAATTTCTTTTCCACTTGCCCAACAATAAAATCTACTTGTCCCAGACAAGCATTAATATCGAGCCCTGTATGGAAAGAGATTGAAGCCTGAAAATGGAAATCAAAATAAGCTGTATTGTACTGCGAAATCGAGCATTTTAAGCACGCTGAAAACCATGACAAGAGTGGTGAACTCAAATATTTTGGGGAAACCGATTACCTTAAAAAAAATTGAGTATACCAACTTAATGATCTTATGTTCACAGCACTTAAAATCATGAAAAAGAAAATAACTTCCTCATTTACTTTAAGTTCTTTCCACACAATGCTTTAAGTTGGCCTACACAAATCTTTTGAGGTAATCGGTTTCCACAAAACATTTGAGTTCACCACACTATTCCGTGACAGTACACAATTGTACAAAAAGATCTGCAATTAGTTCTAAGAAAATAAATGTTCCAGATAACCACACCCTTGCAGCTAACCTACTCACACACACATACTTTTCAACTTCATTGTGATAATGATAGATGTTCTGCATACCAAAGTACAGACAAAGCTTATCAGTTCTAATGAATAACACAGAATGAATATGATGGAACATATTCTGCCAATTTAAAAAGTCACTTGAAGTTCTTCATGAAAACATCTGCATAATATTTTTTAATATTAATATCTTATCCACAGAAAAATGAATGAATTATGAAGTAACAATTTAGCTCAAAATATTTATCTTGGAACAATCAAAAAATTAAATAAACTAAAAGCATTGGCAAAATAAATATCAGCCAATTTCATATAATGTTATAACAAACTTTGACCAGCTTTAGCTTCAATGTCAGTTTGAATTTTAATTTGAACAGGTCAGTTGCAATACAATAATTTCCAGCTTTAAAAAGTCACAGCTAGAGGTACTCGGAAATTATTTCTGGTGATTGTTTTGTGTTGTCACATACACTGCTCAAAAAAATAAAGGGAACACTAAAATAACACATCCTAAATCTGAATGAATGAAATATTCTTATTAAATACGTTGTTCTTTACATAGTTGAATGTGCTGACAACAAAATTACTTGCCACTTGTCCCCAATGTTGTTATAACATTATATCAATGAATGCTCTAAACCATATAACAATATGAACAGCTCAAGTTAATTTTTCTAAATTCTGGAGTACCACAATAGCTCTTTGCCATGTATTATCAGGAATGTAAGTCCTACGACCTATGATATTCTGGATGATTGGCTTGCACATTCTGTTGACTGCCAAATCAATCACTGTTGGGCACTTCCATACCTCTTCAAGATGGAGACAGTATTCACCTGTTATTACTTTATGTTCAAAAAGCATAATACTTGACATTTCAGTGTAATTTTGAAGTTACAAAAAAGTTTGGAGTTGTCCGTTTTTGATATAAAATTATTTTTTGGACTTGTCTAGTTTTGCGGCAAAACACAATCAAAAACCTTATATTTCTTTTTTTTATGTTATGTAAAAACATGAATACTCAAAATGTTGGCCGCATATTGTAGGTTTCAGTGACCCGGGCTTGCCTGGGCCAGCAAAGTCGGCACCAGTGCATGGGATTTTTGTTGGTCCATTCTTTAAGATATTCTCCGTCCAGGCCAGAGTCGTGAACTACGGCTAATCACCTAGACACAATCCGTGTACAAGTTATGACATCACGCGGCTGACTTGGCCCAGCGCAAATGTTGTCGAGTGAGGCAAAGGGGGCGTTCTCTCAGGTGGATAATTTAGCAGATAAAATGCGGTTTTTTTGCGTAATATACATGATATTAAAACAGTCATTAATTGTTCAAGATGGGAATTATGTGCATTTTATCACATAAAAACACAGCTGAATTTCATGTCTTAATCTCTTTAAAGTGGACCTATTATGCTACATTTCCAAATTTTTATTTTGACCTTGGACTCCCGTAGAGTACTCTTGATCATTCAAAGTCCAAAAAAGGGTCCTTATTTAGCTCATACCGCCATCCTCAAAACACCCCATTTGTAGTCTCTGCCTGAAAAGCCTCAATTGGGGTGCTCTTCCGCTATGGCCCCCCCTCCCCCTGTGCCCACTTTCTTCTGATTGGCCAGCTCTGTGGAGGGCGGAGCTGGGCGGGACTCTGCAAAACGCAGTTTTCCGGGTCCGCCTGCCTAGTGTGAAACGTGAGGCGTGTCTGCCATCTGAGCTAAGGAATCGGAGGGGATATTCTGCAATGAAACGCAGTACGTGTATAGATCTAATGAAATGAACTTGTTCTAATAAACTCAGCGGTGAAAAGTGGAGAATGCAGTGCAAAAGTTTGGCAGCTCAAGCTCGAATCTGCCATCTACCTACAGCTACTACAGTACACCGGTGTTTCTACTCTATAGCTAGGATTGAGGGAAAGCTAGAATCCACCCCATACAGACACATTTGTGGAACGAGTCAACATACCCAAGTGTAGACCGGAGACCGTAGAAATCCAGTGGGTCTGAGTTTAGAGGGAAATATGGACAGTGAAGAGTAGCAAAACGTGGACCAAAAACTTATGGACTGCTTAGGTGTGTATTACAAGGACCTGCTGGTTCATGTGCATAACTGTGGTGAGTCCTTAACGTGGAGTAACAAAAAGCTTCTGCGCTGGTAAATGACGGAGGGGCGAAGGCTCCAGGTTTAACGACCTTTTTGGAAATTGTTTGTGGTAATGGTTTACTTATTGCGTGGGAATAACCAGCGTTTGCTCGCAGAAACAAATTTTTCGCGTGACAGATTACATTCATCGTCTTTGCATTGACTTTGAATGTAATCTGTCGCGCGAAAAATTTGTTTCACGTCCAGCGTGAAAGCGGCTTAATGCGCCCATGACGTGTGTATTCGCGTCTCTGCATTGACTTTGAATGTAATCTGTCGCGCGAAAAAAATTTCACGTCCAATGTGAAAGCAGCTTTATGGATAGTACGCGACAGCTAGAGAGCGCTCCAGTTATGTTATGAACATAAGAGGTTTTACAGACCGTAAGTTCCATTAGCATGAACAGTTGCTTATGTGGAGCTAGCGAATAGATCACTTATACAGGAAAGAATTTCCTATTCAATCTACGCCTTTTTCGGCTTTTTATTAGCCAGAACAATTTCTAAAGGGGGATGAAATTATGCCACGGCAATGGAGAGAAATTGTTTGTTATGCCACACGTTAGAGCTTGTGCATTTTCCAATTGCTTTCATGGTAGCATCAGAGAGCTAGGCCAGATATTGGTGAAGTATCCAGCTGACCTCGGTCATGGAAAAGTGAGGCAATCATAAGCAGCCGTAAACAAACCCAAACACATATCCCAAGCTTGGCAAAACCTACGTCTGGTCTAACTGCAGCCTTTTTAGCCCAAGTTTGCAGACACATACAGCACCTCTCCGGTTAGCTGTACAGTGTAGTGGCTACAATCGGGCAACGTTATGATGAAACTGCCACAGTGATGCTTTCCGAAGTAACACAAGCACACAGATCAGAATTACTGCATTTAGGTTAACCAGGAGCACTTTTAATTAGCACGGCGGCACGCAAACCAACATGCAGAAGCTGGCAACCGAGCGGTCATAACAACCACAGAGACAAACCCTTGCAATACAGGTTTTACAGACAGCAAGTTCTTTACCGTGGAGAGTAGTACCAAGCATCCAAATTACAAACAATTGCAAAAAGTTAGCTTGAAATGAGGTTTATATTCACACACCTTCTGTTGAATTTCCCCTGATAGTACTCTTGCATATTTAGGACACAAACATTAGCACAGTAACAGCTGTGCTACAGCCAAATTCAACAGGCCATCACGTTAGGTAGGCTTATGCAGTAAAGCAACTTAGAGCTTCTGCGAGTCACAGACAGTCGCTACCGATCCAGGCTTTATTTTCAGATATTTTACAAAGCCTGCATTTGAGGCCAGTTGTTAGTGCTTACTATCGTTAGCGGCCCTGCTAGCCACCCGAAACATGTTCGCTTCACTTACAAATGTACATTATTTGCTATTATATCGTTACTTACAGCTTGTGGCTCCAAGCGCTTGATCGATGCAACTGCTTCAGGTTTGAGTAGCAGTTGAAATGCTGATCCTGTGTCAAATTATCCTTTATTGACAAGCTGTCTTTGGTGAAATGCTGAGCACAAACAGCTAACGTTCCCTTTAGCCGTGGCGGTTTGCTGTCAGCAAACAAAAAAAGCTATCCACTGATTTCTGGTGGCATCACCTTTTGAAAGAGAAATAGGTGCTTTTCTTTACGTCGAAAAGTAAATGGCCAAGCAGCTTTGGGAGAGATACTGACAAAACTGCAACTAAAATGACCTGTGTTTCTTCTTTTGTATTTTCAAAAGTGTAGATGCTACTAAGGCGGTTGTTGGATCCGCGTTTGTTTGTGGCTGCTAGAATAGTTTCTGGTGTGGGCAGGTCGAGCGCCCTGATTGCCTCTGGCTAGGTCTGTATTAATTGGACGGCACAACCTGATGTCAGGTTTTGTCCAGATCTCGTGAAGATCTCGGAACGAGCTATTCAGAGAGGAAATCACGTTCATGAAATCACGTTCTTGGATTATGGCAAAACCCCAGTATCTTATGTTTAGAAACTTTTCAGAGGTTGAGTCTGGATATTCAACATTATAACATTACTCATATGTATTAAAAGAAGGATCAGCATAATTGGTCCCCTTTAAAGGCCAATTCACACTGGGGCGGAGCAAAAAAGTGGCATGGATTTGCGGAATATTCACTCCGCAAAAAATTCCAAAACCATTCACAATGAATTCGGTGCAAAATTTCATATACATGAGTATATGAAATATAATTTACACCTCAGCGACGCAGCTTCTTGATTTGGCGCACAAATCTTCAAAATATGAAAATGTTATTCAAAAAAAAAAAAAAACAACCGATTAGCTAAATCTCCAACTACTATGAAAAAGTAAACTAACTGTGCACATAGGTATAAGATGTCACATTATATGTCAGTGTTAACTGAATACAAGCTATCTAGCTAATCAAAAGCAGCCTTCGCTGTACATTCTGTACCCTAAGCTGCAGCTATGAAGTTTCAACATGACAAAGCTATTCATATAGAAGACAATAAAGCATCCATATCATGACGACAGCTAATTTTACAGACTTCAGGTATGTCAAAGATGGGCGGTAAACAGAGCTCCACTATTGCTCTCACATAAGCACCACGAATATTATAACAACCTATGATAACCATGCCAAGACCGATCTGAAGGCAATACCCCACAGGTGTTCACATACGCTGAATAAACATGCAGCTTGTCGTCTCAATTAAGGAAAACACCGTCAATGATTTTGGAATGAAATATTCATGTATGCCTGGTTGATAGAAAAATTAATACATGGATTTAGCAAAGCCCCGTATCTGGGTGTAAATCAGTTTCACGTGCATTGATTATATTGTCTTTCTGCTCTCGAAATATTTTGTGCCGTCTCTGCCTTCAGACAATTTCAGGCAAAACGCCATATATTTTTAAAAATTCAGTTTTAGGACAACATTCGAGTGGTCACAGAAAGTCAGACAGTCCAACCAGGTCAGAGGACGAATGACCGTTTATTCAAACACCCAGAGAAAGACAAACGGTCCAATCCAATTGGAGGTGGTCCGTCGCTGGGTCGGACGGTCTATCATGTTTATTGACAAGTCAATATTGAACAATATTGATGAGTCGCACTACCTTGTCAGTTTGAGGAGTCTGTGTGTAGTTCATATGGCTTTGCACTCTGAGGTTTGAATACTGTAACATCAATAAAAACAAATCATTTCATTGGCAATTTGACGTGTCATGTAGCTGTTCGTGGTGCTCTTTGAGTGAGCATAAGACTTAGTACTGTGTCAGTTGGTAAGTACCTAGTAAGTTCCACTGAGTGACTGACACCGTTACCATTTTTTGAGTATTTATTTTTCAACAGTTGACTTGACATCAGTCATGACTGCAGGTGCAAGATTCAAGTCTGTGGAATAAAGAAGTTGGTTGTCACAAATAGTGTGATTTGTCCTCCATCCCCAAGAACCACTTAAAATACTACACAATTCTTTTCCACCTATCAGTATAAATTCAGTTGGATTATGCATTTTCTTTTATAATCTATTCCAATAAATCATTCCAGGTTGTTAACATTGATTAATTGGAGTATTTCATCATTCCACTTGGCGATATTGACTTTTTTCAGTAGAAAGTTTTGTGTAACTTCTGTGGACAAAATGTAATATCCGTCATGTAACGTCCGTCACAGAGGATTTTGCGCAATTTTATAACAGCCTGCTAAGAGACTCTCATTTGTAGTTGTATTTTAATTTGTGTATTAGGTGGCCTAGCTCTTGTACAATTCTGGGATAAACATTCATGTATGCCATTGTTGAGACACAGAGAATTTTGAAATAAACATGGCCGAATATTTTCTATGTCTTTTTCATGTAATATCCGTCAAGTTCATAATTGGGCGATTCCACAGTAAACTTTTTGTTGCGGACAGGACATTATGATAATTTAATCAGCTATAACTAATTAACTATTTGATGTAGAACTATAACACTTAATTCAAAATATAATGGACCATAATACTTTGCTTGGGTGGAAATTTGACCTCTCTACTGTTGTGATAATTGATTCAATTAGCCCTAATTAGTTGCATTGCGGACAGGACACTTTGCGACATGGGTTTTAACAACCATTAGAAAAAATGAAATTTCTCTTCATTTAGCCAAGTTATCTTACTTCTTTTCATTATATTGAAAGATAATAAGTTACTTTATGTTATGAAAGTAATATTTTGTGAAAATATTTTTTTAGAAAGAATTTATTGATGAATATATTGCGTTGCGGACAGGACAAGGATTTTGTTGCGGACAGGACACATTTGTCCAAGCTGGCTCTGGCACAAACAGAATATGCCAAATTTAAAATTATGCTCAGACTGTTCATATCTTTTCAATTTAAGTAGAATATCAATGTATAGAAACATTAAACTTGTGCTTTTATAAAGAAAAATTTGGCAATTTGGGCAAAATTAGTTTTAAGCGAGAGCCAGCCCTAAATTGTCTGCAATAAATTCCACTTCATTACCACAACCAAAACCATAACCAACCATAACTAAAATGATTAACAGTTATATACATAGATTACATTTATTACAGTTATATTATGTGAATATTATATATAAATTATTTACAAGAACAATTAATTTTCAAAATAATACATTCTCTACAATAACCGCCAATCACATAGCACGCATGCATTTTCAAATGATGAGAGAAAAATGTTGTAGCTTCCACATTTGTGACAATACGTATACATAAACCTATCTCAACTATAGTAAACCAGCAGTAGATTTTAGTCGAGGCGAGGTCGAGTCAAAAGCCGAAAAATGTATTCGTGGGGGGCCGCCACAAATAAATAAACGTGTGGGAAACACTGTGCTTGTAGCATATCTTTCTCAAAACTGAATTTGTTTACTCTTAGTATGTATTTATATAGGATGCCTATTCTGATTAATATTTGGCATTTGAGACTTGGAGTCTAAGCAAATCAGGGAAAGGCAGGTACATCAATTAGATCTAATCACATTTCAGTTGAGCGATTTCCTCCCTATTGTTTATTTAGCAGCAATTAACCTGACTCTGTAATCTACCGAATTGCAGAATTGATTCATTAGATTAGCTGACCAGCCAACTTCCTGAACAATTGCTCCAGTTGAGAAACAAAGTGATTTACAGGTGTTTCTGTTGGCAGTTAATAGTGACATGTCCTGTCCGCAACGTTTTGTCCTGTCCGCAACATAATTTAACCTATTGTTTATATATTTAAGGCTAATGTGATTTTTCTCAAAGTAGATTAGTTATGTCACCACATGGCCATAGTAAGAGGAAAATGAATTTTAGTGATATAGATTTTACCATTAGGATATAATTAAAACTTTTCCTTCTCAAACGTTGCGGACAGGACAACTGACATGCATTTTCTCAAGAGTGAAATGCATTTAAAAAATTTCTACATGATAATATGATGTAATCTAGTACTACAATAATGTCCAGCTAGTTTCATTATTCAGTGGTAGAAAATAAAGGATTTAATTAACCCCTTTGTGCAGAAGCCAAATTTGGCTATTTATGGGTTACCCACTTTAATGCTGTATAATTCAAGATTTAAGCTTCACAAAGAGGAAAAATGTGGCTCAATTCAGGAAAGACACTTACAGCATTTAGAATTACATTGTATTTCAGTTTATTTTCATGATTTTGGTAGAGAAAATGAGCAGCAAACATAAAAAATCTTCATGAGAATTCACCATTGAAATTGCAAAAAAAATAATTCTGACGATTGAAAAACTGCTGGGGCTTAAAACTATACATTTATGGTATCATAAACTCCTTGAGCACAAGTAGAATTCATCTTCAAAATTACATTCTAGATTACCTACATGCTATTAGCCAAATTATACAGCTACCCAAGTGTCTCCCCAAAGTCTCAAAATGATTTGCTGTCAAATCATTAAAAAAATCATGTATTTAACACAATTAAAGCTTTAAGGCATGAAATTTAATATGAACAAATAATTTTCTGGTTGAGTTTAGTATGAATTTATCAATATCAGTGCAGTTGAATACCAATGGTCACCAGTAACCTCTCCAAATATGAACGTGCCTTTTCTCCATAATAAAGTTTAGAGTTTTGGCCATTTTTCTTCAAAGCCAGCACAAACACGCATTAAATAAACTGCTAATTAAACGGTCAGAACATTCACCCTGTAATGAAAGCTACCAGTCCCCTCTTCGAAGCTCACGAACCCATTTCAACACTTATAAGGAGCAAGTACACCTCACTAACACAGTAATATCTGAATTCTGAAATATACCTTATTTTAACTGAACAGACACTCCACTTTCAGGGAATATCAAATCCATTGCGTCTCCCGATTCAAAAGAAACGTGCAATGAACGTACCGGGGGTCCACACCAAAGTGCACGGGCAGTTCGCGTTTTAAACAGGAAAAAAACCTCGACATTCGACTTAGTTGAGTACATATACAATCCGAAACAGAAAAAAAAAAAAAAACAAAAATAGCAGCCTGACCTTTTTCGTGAATCCCTCCTCCAGAGACATTGACTGTATAAAATAGAGAGCGATGTATCCAGTAACAAGAACCCTCCGGTCCTGTTTCATTCGAAATAATTCCAATAGAGCATATCGTTCTCATTTAAATTCTGTAATGTAACTGAACACTTCAAGGCCAGTTTTGCGAACAGATTTTCTATAAATCCCGTCTATTTTAGCCGCGTAATGTGCATAACGTAGACAGGATACAACAGCGCATGCTGATACGCATTGGTTTGTATGCTCTGTGTTTGTCCAATCAATGTGTTTCACTTACTCTAAAATGTTTAAACACTCGGGAATTGGAGAAGAAACGAGCCGATCAATACATTGTTACCAGGGAAACTTCACGAGGTTATGAAGTGTAACTCTACAATTACGCAGAAGAGCTTGAGTGTATGGTTGAGTGATTGGCTATCAACGCCAGTACTCGGGTGGATATAAGGAAGCGCTGGATTTGGCAATGAAGGAATCTACGCGTAAATCCACGGTAGGGAACTACAATTTTTTTTGTATGGGAGAACTGTAATAGGCAATAGAATGTGAGAGAATTAATACCATTTCGATTTTTTTGCCTCAGAAAACTGATTTTTATGAACTACTAATTGGAATACTGTTAGCTCACTGTGGCTAAACTGGTTGCTACAAAGGATAACGATTTTTTCTGTGTCAAGATATCGTTTTTTCAAACTGCTGAATCGACACTATGGGCAAGGATACTGACCAGTTTGCACATCAGGCTTAGCTGAGGAGTTTAATTCATGCAGCTCTCGAAAAACAGGGAGTGGAGTGAACTTCACCGTATTCAGAACCGCGTTCGAGGTCTGCTTGCTTGTGAACATTCAATAACTGATCCGGGGGTGCTATCTAGTGATCGAGTACAGTAACAGCGTACTTCCAATTTGCAGGTCTATAGACGCGGGCATCTACATCTGCAGAAAGGGGTTAAGGAAACGTGTTGTCCTGTCCGCAACGCAGAACAGTGGCTTGGCTAATTAAAAGTGCAATTAACATGGCTAGTTAGTCAATTGACAACAATACAATTGTTGTAGTATGAAACTTAGGGTATTTGGCTATGGCATGCCATATTTATTTGAAGGATATTAAGAAGTAGATTTTTTAAAAGCCATGTCGCCAATACTGTGGAATCACCCAATTATGGTTCATGCAAAACACAAAGACATCACTGGATTTCTTCCCGTTCCCCCATCAAACAGCCTCAGACCTTAAGCTAGTCATACCCATAAGGTTGGGTTCCTTGGAGTAAAACTTTAGCTGTGTGGGTAGTTGGAATGGCTACAAATTCCTTCTGATGTAACATCTGTAACAGTGGAATTGCCCAAAACAATTCCTTTACAGTGCGTACATGATAAAGAAATATCAGATTGCCCCTTTCCCACTTGATACAAAATACTGATGCTCTTCAATGATATGGAGAACTAAAATCATCTCAAAGCGTTACTTGTTGGATAAAAAATACATTTTTTTCCCTGCCAGTGCCCCACATCAATGATATGTTTTATCAAAATCCAGAAAATGTTCACAGGCCATCTCAGGCAAACAGGCAAGAATATTACAAAATGCAGCCTCAATGTGGTTATCAATCAAACTCATAATTAGTTCAAGCGCTTTTAACTCATCGCTGTGTATTTAACAGAAAGAGATTCTCAATTTTCATTTTATGATGACCAAATCAATTGAGCGTCATTGAGATAAAAAGCATTGGACAAAAGTAAAATTACTTTTTGCATCAGACCAAAATGTTCTCATTTATTAATTTCAAATATCCATAATCAATGTCATATGCAACCAATGTACCAAAAACACCATTCATAATTTCAGATCTGAACAATAAATGGATTAAGTCATCCATAAATCCATAAAATGTATGACCACCACAGACCAGGTAATCACATGTCGCGACAAGTTTTAGTCCACATTAATTGCATTTTTCCATTGCTAAAGAATGCCAGTGAGACGACCATCCAATTGCTTTGGTTAGCCCCTGAGTGAATCGCTCAACATTCGGCGCTTTAAATTCGCCAAATTCATTTCATTTGTGTCAAATCACCAGGCGTCCGATCCCTGTCGGAGCAGTGAACTTGACCACTGGTTGCAAACCACAAACCAACATTTTTTCATCTTCAAGAACATGGTTGGCGACTTTCACATACAATGACATTTGCTGACAATCAGTCCAACCTTAAAGACGACCCACAGACATATAAAACAACTCTCAGAGCAGGGAGCTTGCACTGCGCTCCACTCACTTAAACGTGGGAGCTCCAGCATTTGCACCAACATGAATAGTGAGATGTAGACCAATTTAAACATTTTAGCACTGACTCCCAGCTTTCAATTAGATTGCCAATAAATGCAACATTTTGCATATGAAAAAAAAACTGAAAACAAGCACATAGCCAAGAGCTTTTTAGATGGCATAATGTTGATGAGCAGAGCAGTCACAGAATTTTACACAGCTCTAAATATGTCCGTTTTCAAAAATTTATCATGTACACTCAGAGGTGCTGCCAGCCACACACCCTGATCTCTCAATGCAGATCTTTTTTGGCTACTGTGTCCTCAGTGGGCCTACAGGCTACAGTGGGGGAAAAAATTGGGCACTTCGACAGGTGCCAAAACAGTCCAATACAATTATTTACAAAAAACGCATGACAGACCTGAAATAAGTCGCCAATAATGTTCAAAATGTATTTTACTATAATATCTGGCTCCAGATCTTTTAAAAAACATCAAAACAGAAAACATCTGCTGGGGAGAAAATCAATTTAAAAGAAAACAATAAGCAGAGCTCAGTTCTCCTTGATAAACTGATGAGACATACCACTCACCTCGCTGTTGTGTCCACGTAAATTGAAATTTATTCTTTGCGGGGTGTTGCGATCCCGTCTGCAGTGGCTCGATGTGAAAGTTACTCCAACCACCCCCCTTCCGTTCCCTGTAGCCAGCCATCCTTCCTCGTAGTACCGTCGCCTACAAACAGGCTTCTCTTTCTCACTCTTGGGCACGCGACCCTTCCAGGACAGGCAGAGGATGTTAGAGTCACTGCAGAGGACTGGTCCATGCTCCACCGCCGCAAACATAACTGCAGGCCAGGCTGGCGAACTCAATTGCCTTCAAGACTGTGATTGAAGTTTATTGATCAGTTTCTTTCCCAAGAATTAAAGTCACTCAGGGCCTGGTCTTATTTTAGCGATTAGATGGGACTTTTCAAGGAGCGGACACTCTGCATAGTAACAACTTTGATATTGTGGAACAGATGAGGTCTTTTCATGACGATTCACGTGGTTCATGAAATATCCAATTTCACTTTTTCTCCTCAATACAGTAGTTTATTAACTTGAACCCAAATATATGCTTAGTGTCTGGGAACACGATTAGTTTCAGAAAATTACGTTCAGCTTTTTTGAAAGTGTACGGTAATCCAGATGTCATTTAACGTAGTAAATTGCATAAATAAAAAGGCACGCAAATCAAGTCATTTTGACGCATCAATCAGCATGACATGGCATCCCAAATACCAATCTAAGGCCTAATAGGCTACTTAAAATGACTGAATTGGTTTATTTTCTTTCATTTGTGAAAGTCCGTCTCCAATCCATCTATTCTGAAATATACCAAACAATGGAAACTCGTCACGTAATCAGTCCTTAACGGCTATCAAATTGCCAGACTCGGACAGGTTCAGTGAAATGTGTAAAGTGATTTCTAAACTTTGACTCCCCTCTTCTAAACTGCCATGGGAACGTGTCGGCTGAAATCATACAAGCAAGTTCATTATATCAAATTGAGGTTGTAGCAGGGAACCGTATCCATATCCAACAATACAGGGTGCTTTTCTCAGCCTCAAATGTTCATGTTGATATCTTCCACGTTTTATTGCAGTTCTCTCCCAAACAGCCAACTGCGCTCCCTCCTTGGGAGCAAAACACAAGTATTTTTCTGCTAAAATCGTAATTCCATAAGAAGGATACTCCGGTGCATTATCCAAGTCCATAAATCGTCACTCCTCAGTAGCCCACAACATGCCCAGACAAAATCAGAATTATGTTTCCGATCATTCCTAGTATCAACTCTCCATCGGCAGGAGTGTCCCTTTGCCTGGTAACGTCATTCCGTCACCGTCCTTGTCGCCAATCACATTGGGGATCCCGACTAGGCGCTGTAAGACACGGGAGAAAGGGAAAAAAAAAAAAAGCAAAAAAGTCAATCATTTATAGTTCCAGTATATACAGTTTATAGGGCGAACACATGCAAATGAATTGGTGAATTCAATAAGGGCCCAACTCTACACATTTTTAACATGAAGATAGAACCTTATGGAATTCACCGATTCAGTTGAAGCGAAGGACATAACAGATCACTCTACACCGGAGTTCTGTCAGATTTTGCTACCTATCAAAATATGCTACCTCGCGGTTCTGCGTTTGCGCAAACCTAAAATCTCGGGCTGGTTCTTCGCTCATATCTTAAGTATCTTCAAAAATCATGAAAATTGATTTGGGTCATTCCATGTCAAATCATCAGATATACAAAACATCTGCCACCATGGAGTTATGGATTGCTTCCATATTTTCACATAAGATAAATATACATTTGTGATGAACAATTCTGAAATTTCAGCTCATTACAAATAAAAATGAATTTTTGGTGAATTTTTTCTCAGGGTATGGTCCGTCAGTTTTTTGTCAATTGACATTTTTCTTGTATTTAACATGGCATAACTTTTTTATCATCATACCTATAGCTTTGAAACTTTGGATCTAAGCTGATGTTATACTGCTTAATCAGAAAATATAATCCATTTTACTTTATCTTTCTTGGTTGTGGAGCTATGAAGACACCCAAAGTGCCTTTTGTTCGGGCAGTTCCATGTTTAGGTCCCCAAAGCACCTCCAATATAAACCCTAGGCTCTAGGCATAGGCTCTCTGGCATTTTTCCATTCAATTGTGTCTGCTGAAAATAAATCAGGCTGAATACACCATGAATTCATCACCAACTGCAGTCAGCCCCTTGCCAAATGTGAAAAAAATGATAAAATGCCACCTGTTCAAACACTTGTATCTCCAGGGGCACACCTTGGATTTTCTTCTATTTCTTTTTCTGTTTTTTTGTTTTTTTTTTTTACTGATTCCTCTATTATAGTAGAAGCACCACTCCAGAAACTGTTGATGTGTTTTGACCAAAATAAATTTTACAGGTATTTGAACAGGGGTGGGGTCATCTCAAGAATCGCATGGCACTTCAAGCTTCTTACTCATTTAACTATTCAACATTTTAAGCGTTTTCAATCATTAGGCAGTCACAAACTAAATTGTACTAATTCCTGTTTTATAGTCGACATAAAAAAAAACAAAAATAGTTGATTTGACTTCAATGACATACATTTCAGAACTGTCTCAACAGGGGTCATTCAATTTTTGACAACCACACTTCTTTGCATCAACTAAATTTACTGACACTAATTCTTGTGAACTGACTGTCAAATTAAAACTTTGTATTCCATGCTATGATAATAGTGTTATTGGTTCCTGAATGCAGCTAAGAGCACAACAATGTTGTCTGTCCCAGTTTTGTCCAACTTATACTGCCAGGTTGTGCGTCCAGTGATATCCGGAGTTGGAACAGTTCGGAGAATGTTATTGAATGGCACCCAGCATTTTTCAGAAGTCCATGTTAATGCTTGTGTCCTCTTGTTTCGCTTCATGAAAAACATTAGCAATAATAAGAAATTATTGATCAATAACTGGTTCAGGTTTCTCCTTGCCAACATGATCTGCCAACCTGCATGTACTGACCTTTCTGTGAATGTGTCCTGCATTGATAAATTGATAACTGTAACTCAATAATCATTAACATTGTGTTAGAAGCTGAAAATGCCACGCAATTCATGAGATTACCCCACCCCCGTTCAGACACATGCAAAATTTATATCGGTCAAAACACATCAACAATTTCTAGTGTGGTCTTTCTACTCAAAATAGAGGAATCAATTTGAAAAAAAAAAAGAAAAACCAAGGTGTACCTCTGGAGATACAGGGGTTTGAGCAGGTGGAATTTTTTCACATTTGGCAAGGTACTGACTGCAGTTGGTGATGAATTCATGGTGAATTCAGCCTGATGTATATTCAGCAGACACAAATGAATGGAAAAATGCCAGAGAGCCTATGCTAGGGTTTATATTGGAGGTGCTTTGGGGACCTAAATATGGAACTGACTGAACAAAAGGCACTTTTGGTGTCCTCATAGCTCCACAACAAAGAAAGATAAAGTAAAGTGGATTATATTTTCTGATTACGCAGTATAACATCAGCTTAGATCCAAAGTTTCAAAGCTATAGGTATGATGATAAGCAATAGGTGTAATACTGATAAAGTTATGCAATGTTAAATACAAGAAAAAGTTCAAGTAACAAAAAAAAAAAAAAAAAAAAAAAACTCTTCCTTAGAGAAAAATTCACTTTTGGTGCGAATGAGCTGAAATTTCGGATTTGTCAGTGATATATATTTATACAGTTGCATACAACAATTAGCAAAATTTAGAAGGTGGTGGGCAGACCCATTTGATGATCTGACATGGAATGATCCATTTATTTTCAATGCGCCTTTCGACCCGTAAGCGTATTTATTTGCATGTACATGTTGGGTTTTCCCGAAAATGCAGAAATTAGATAATGGCATAAATGGCCATTTATCTTCAAAAAAAAAAACTTATTCAACTAATTAAATTCTGCTTATGTTATAATAATAGGTATGTTACTATCAGTTCATTGGCCGCCGCGATATTGGTTCCCATAGCGTGTTGCGTAATTTCCCGAAGTGGCAGAGGTATACCCATCAAAACCGCCTTTTATCGGCAAAAGGAGGGGAATCCACGGAAATCCCGTAGAGGACGTACAGGTCCTTCTCAAAAAATTAGCATATTGTGATAAAGTTCATTATTTTCTGTAATGTATTGATAAACATTAGACTTTCATATATTTTAGATTCATTACACACAACTGAAGTAGTTCAAGCCTTTTATTGTTTTAATATTGATGATTTTAGCAAAAAAGTAAAGAAAAACCAAAAATCCCTATCTCAAAAAATTAGCATATTTCATCCGACCAATTAAAAAAAAAGTGTTTTAATACAAAAAAAGTCAACCTTCAAATAATTATGTTCAGTTATACACTCAATACTTGGTCAAGAATCCTTTTGCAGAAATGCCTGCTTCAATGCGGCGTGGCATGGAGGCAATCAGCCTGTGGCACTGCTGAGGTGTTATGGAGGCCCAGGATGCTTCGATAGCGGCCTTAAGCTCATCCACAGTGTTGGGTCTGGTGTCTCTCAACTTCCTCTTCACAGTATCCCTCCGATTCTCTATGGGGTTCAGGTCAGGAGAGTTGGCAGGCCAATTGAGCACAGTAATACCATAGTCAGTAAACCATTTACCAGTGGTTTTGGCACTGTGAGCAGGTGCCAGGTCGTGCTGAAAAATGAAATCTTCATCTCCATAGAGCTATTCAGCAGATGGAAGCATGAAGTGCTCCAAAATGTCCTGATATCTAGCTGCATTGACCCTGCCCTTGATAAAACACAGTGGACCAACACCAGCAGCTGACTTGGCACCTCAGACCATCACTGACTGTGGGTACTTCACACTGGACTTCAGGCATTTTGGCATTTCCTTCTCTCCAGTCTTCCTCCAGACTCTGGCACCTTGATTTCCGAATGACATGCAAAATTTGCTTTCATCCGAAAAAAGTACTTTGGACCACTGAGCAACAGTCCAGTGCTGCTTCTCTGTAGCCCAGGTCAGGTGCTTCTGCCGTTGTTTCTGGTTCAAACGTGGCTTGACCTGGGGAATGCGGCACCTGTAGCCCATTTCCTGCACACACCTGTGTACGGTGGCTCTGGATGTTTCTACTCCAGACTCAGTCCACTGCTTCCCCAGGTCCCCCAAGGTCTGGAATCGGCCCATCTCTACAATCTTCCTCAGGGTCCGGTCACCTCTTCTGGTTGTGCAGCGTTTTCTACCACACTTTTTCCTTCCCACAGACGTCCCACTGAGGTGCCTTGATGCAGTACTCTGGGAACAGCCTATTCGCTCAGAGATTTCTTTCTGTGTCTTACCCTCTTGCTTGAGGGTGTCAATGATGGTCTTCTGGACAGCAGTCAGGTCGGCAGTCTTACCCATGATTGCGGTTTTGAGTAATGAACCAGGCTGGGAGTTTTTAAAAGCCTCAGGAATCTTTTGCAGGTGTTTAGAGTTAATTCGTTGATTCAGATGATCAGGTTAATAGCTCGTATAGAGTACCTTTTCATGCTATGCTAATTTTTTGAGACAGGAGTTTTATGTTTTCATGAGCTGTATGCCAAAATCATCAATATTAAAACAATAAAAGGCTTGAACTACTTCAGTTGTGTGTAAAGAATCTAAAATATATGAAAGTCTAATGTTTATCAGTACATTACAGAAAATAATGAACTTTATCACAATATGCTAATTTTTTGAGAAGGACCTGTAGATAAAAATGACCCCGAAATTCCCCTTGTTACCTTGTTTTCAATTTCCGATTTCCCAGATGGCCGCCTCAGCGGTTCAAAGTTTGAGGTGACAAAAACACCCTTCAAATTTATAGAAGCTAAGTAGGAATTCTAATAAAAACTACACAGACTATTAGATTAAGTACTCAAGATCCAACAGACAAAAAATTATGAGATTTGGAGCGCCAGCAGTCTGTTTCTACCGTCAGCAAAAAAAACTGTGTAGTAAAAATTCCGGAAATGGCGCCCCCATTAAGGGTTGCACAGCAAAATTCTATTCTGTTATCATTCATCATTTTGGAATAGGCAGATAATATTCCATTGAACATTATCTGAAAGTTTCATAGGAATATCTCAAGAACTAAGAAAGTTATAGCATTTTATGCAAACCATGTTTTTGGTCACAGATTTCTCTCTTCTCCTATAGAAACTAAGGACATTTTATACCCCTCATTTAGCCAATTTCCAAGTTTAATAACTTTGTCAGTTCTTAACCCATCACATTGATCTTGGAGTCATTTGAAAGTTTATTTCAAGCTCTTTCATGATGAATAATTCATTTCAGCATAGAACCATTTTGAAAATTTTTGTAACATACCTAATAATAAGCTAACAAATAAAGTTACTACCGTAAACTGATTCATATTGCAATATCAAGGTGAAAACAAAATCTTGACGATCGCTTTGCATTACGGCAGCATTTTTTGACAAGGCAGCACAAATTGACAGAACACCGGCTACCCCGTTTTACTCGAGGCAATGCCCAATTGTCATGAGTCACATACCAGCCCGCTACCACCGACAACAGAAACGTTATATTTATCCAAGTGTGTAACCTGAAGGGAGAGCTCATTCGAAGCATTTAATTCCTATAATCTCGGAAGACTTTGAAAATTTCAACCCTTCAGATTGCCTACGGTGGGGCACAAAACATTTATCCCATGATCCGCTGGAAGAAAACAGCCCCAGCTTAACAACTGTTGGCAGGCGGCTGAATAATGACAGCACCTTTACGTCTAAAATATTCCGTCAGTTAGCTCGCTCCGTGATTCATTCATGAAATGAAGCTTTGCTGGCGACATAACCGATACAAAGCACTTACAATCAGACGAACGTCAAAGTATTTCTATCCACAACACATTAGGAAAAAAAAGGAAAAAAAACATCGAATGGCCCTGTACGCATCTTGCCATCTTACGAGCTAGTCCTACCTAACATACTGACTAGAAGCACTTCAAGTTAACGTTATCAGTAGCCATCTAACACATACGAACGAGCCCGGGAAAAAAATGTAGCAAACAACATCGCCACAATTTTTTTTGAGGACCACCATCGTCAAAATTTTCCCGTCATACTTCGAGAATTATCCTAACCAGCCGCCAAGCCCTTCTCGTCAGTTTTTAAGAACGCCAGCTGCATAGCTAACTTAGCTAACTAGTCAACTAGCGAGGGATCTTAGCTGCATATTTAGTAAATCTGAGAAATCAATGACACCTGTAAAAGACCGCCACGCGAGGTTTATACAGCAAACTGCCGAGCTCAGGAAGCTAGTGACTTTAGTAAACATTATTTTTCAGCTGACAAGCTACCAGAATCAGTCTGCTGGCCACAGAATCCCTCCACCAAAATGAAAGCGACAACTAGGCGAGCCAACTAGAAATACAGCTAAATTCCGCTCGCTAGCCATCTAGTTAACGATAATTATCTAGCAAGCTACTTAGCTTTGCGTTTGTTACACAACGCAAAACGCCGTAGCTGAATGCAATTCCAAGTAAACATGCATAGGCTGCTAAGCTGAAAATAATTTATTTCTTGTGAGCAAAAATGCTACAAAACAATCAATATTTCTACAGCCACAAAAGGCAAGATGCAACGTTAACTAGCTACCTAGCCAGCTAGCGAGGGTGCTTGCTGAATAATACGCTACCTCGGCTAAGTAAAAATCCCGTTTTATTATCTTTTCCATGCAAACAACAAACCTATTCTTCCAGGTTGCCTGAAAATTCTAGAAATAGCACAGTTGAGTGTTTTTAATGAATAAACCCCCTAAATATAATAACATCCTTACAGACTTACCTTATTGGCGAGAATTGCCGAAAATATCTATGAATAACAATCCACTACGGTTCACCCCTTCCCTAGTGCCACTCTGCCTGGGCCCGTCTCCAGAGTCACGTGATTGTCACATGACTTCTTCCCCCCTCTGGTTGGCAAGCCTCATACATCCAGTACAACTGCAGTAATGCAGTTGAAAGAAGACAAACTATTGACTAGTAGCATGCAGAGCATGTTTGGGGCGAGCTGATTTCGAGCGGTCGATCGATGACATACATACAAACAGGGGGCCCATTGAGCTGACTGACTAGTAGCATGCAGCGCATTGGTCAGCTCAATGCACCCTCTGTTGGCAATTTCGAGCAGAGCAGCCGGTCGGTTGATGACAAACATACATACATACGTACATACATACATACATACATACAAACGGGGGGCGCATTGAGCTGACCAAACTAGTAGCATTCAGAGCATGTATGGGGCGAGCGCAGCGAGTCCCTGATTGGTCAGTTCATTGGTCAGTTCATTGGTCAGCTCAATGCACCCTCTGTTGGCAATTTTAGCAGAGCAGCCGGCCGGCTGATGGCAAACATACATACATACATACAAACATACAGGGGGCGCATTGAGCTGACTAATAAGGGACTTTGCGCGCTGCGCGCACTCGCCCCAATTATTATGATATATATTTTTTATCATTCAGCCTTCTGCCGTTTTCATAGAAATGGCTATAATTTTCGCACATACTGTCAACTTTTTTGTTCTTTGGCAGGCACTTAAAGAACCCCAGCCGACACCTTCTCAATAATTTTTCACAAAAATTTCAGAAGGGGGCCGTATAGCAACGAGTGGAATCTTTCAACTTTGAGAGGCCATAACTTCCAAACCTTTTGTCCTACAGACGCCTAATCAAAACTTACCGATCCGGCTCCTCAGAAGAGCATAATGGACCAAAAAAAGAGCATCATATTAGATTTTCCACTATTTTCAATCGCAAAAAAAACAAAAAAAGAAAAAAATATCCTGCAAGTCTGATCGACGTGAAACTTTGTACCCAATGAGACCATACTGGCTGCTAAAAAGTTTGTAAACAACATATTCTCACTTCAACAAATGGCCACCATATATGCAAATGAATCATCACCATTATCAATCAAATGAAGCCAATTCCATCATGTTTCAGCCAATCAATGTGAAACTTGTCACTCAAGGCAATGCTACTGTATAGTCACATATTAAATTCAAAGACGACTGGATAAATATCACGATTGCCACAAACTATTCAATATTCTGCCTTTTTAAAACCAAAAAAAAAAACTTAAAGTGCACCTATTATGTGACTTTTCATTAGTCATTCTTGAACTCTTGAAGTCCCCTAAAAAAGGTTTAAATGCATCATTGTTAAGAAAAACACTTGAGTTTTCTCATGCTGGCCAATTCTGCAGTACCTGTCTGTGAAATGCCCTATTGAAAGTCCTGTCCCCGCCCTCTTGAAAACCTGTGTGCTGTGATTGGTCACTTTAGTCACTCACTTGTGATTGGTTCACCTTTCGCTACAGTTTTGGGGAAATATCACAAATGTCACGCCCCTTACCATAAATGGATTTCCAATCCAGAGTGTATATGAGATTTGAAACAAATACCAGTGTAGCCTTGTGGGCGGAACCCACTTGATTCAAGGGTGTGCCAAATTATCAGCTTGTGTTATGTTCTGTCAGCTTTGTGTCTGTTTCAGGTCATTCAGGTCATGTCCCGTACTGCCAAATGGAATCCTCCTCATGTCTGCGTTCCAGTCCACGTCTCGTTTTCTCTAGTGCATGAACTGCTTCTTCGCCATTGGCTGGCTGCAATATTTCCACTTTCCGCCAGCACTGTCCTGGCTTCAGGTCTTTCTAAGCTTATTGTCAATTAACTGTTTTAAGTTACTAACAGCTATTAACATTCACGGGAGGTGTTTTTTTTTTAAACAGGCACTTTACTAATATTAATAATTTAGATAGGGCGTTAATTGTCATGGTTTCCTGCTTTTATATTATTTAAGATCTTGGTTCACTTTGCTGCGTAACCTTTTCACTCTTCCCTAATCTGCATACTTCATTGGTACTTAGCAGAGCACGCCCATTTTCTTAATGGGCTTGTTATGTCAGAAAGCCTTAGTCCGTCTGCCGGGTGGCTCACACGGTTAAGGCACTACGCTGCAGTGCAGAGGTGATCACCACGTCGTGGGTTCGAGCCTCGGCGTACCCACCGGCAGGGGTTGGCAGCTTTTTCAGAGTAGCGCACAAATGGCTATCGCGCTACACGGTTACAAATTGGGAAGGGACTGCCGGATTTGGGTATTCAATAACAGCTTTGTTCGTTGCTCCAGCGCCTCCTGTCGGCCAGACGGGCGCTCGTCAGGAAGACTCCGGCTTGGTTCATGTCCGGGTATCCTTCGCCCTAGTTCTGAACTTGCGAAGATTCAACCAGCGAGTGTATAAGTATCAGTGGCAGACAGGCATGTGCTTCGGAGGAGAGCCGTGAACTGTCTCACTATCCTGAGTTGGCAGCAAGGGGTCGCATACGAGCAAGCTTTGTACATAGTTCCCCAATTGGGCATTACAAATTCGGGTGGGATTGGAGATGCCAAATTTAAAAAAAAAAAAGCCTTTGTCCAATGTCTCAGACCCCTTTTACACAAAAGAAAAATGGACATATTTTCATGCGATTTGGCCTCGCTTTACATGCAGAGTTTTTTTTTCACGAAAAACGATCATTTGTAAAAACCCGGGCCAAAGTGGAGATTTCTGATAACGCCATTGATGTGCTGCCGTATAAACTGGGTGAAAAGAGGTTTTAGGTTCTGAAACGTCACAGCATGCACCAGAAAATGCTTAATGTCATGTCAGCGACCTATCAGTCTACACAAACAAACCTCACTCCATATTTATTGTTTTGAAAGGAACAGGAAGTCACACGTCTTATTCGTTGCTGTTGTCAATTCTGAGGATAATGATTGGCTGGCATGGCTTTATCCTTCACCCTACACTGCCGCCCATAGGTTTGGCATAGTGATGATGGCGCTCGACGGCGTATTTATCCGGGTTCATGTAAATGACAACATTTTTGAAAACAATGTTGTATGCACAATGTTATTATTAAGTTCTTACTTCTTCCTACTCCTTTTCGAGCATACAATCTTGCTGCTCATGCAAGACAGTTATCAACAGTTTGCTTTTTGTTTTTGTTTTTGTTTTGGTATTGGCATGGTGGCCATTTGTTTTGGTGATTATCTCTGTTTTATCTTTTAACGTGTTCGAAATAAAGATTTCATTTCATTATTGTAAACAGAGTGGGGGAATATTCATTTCTGTAAATACCCGGCTATGTGTAAACCTGGCCTCATGCTCATGCTTTGTTTCCTCCCTGTTCTGCCCAGATGTTCCTCATTCGCTGATCAAGCCTTGTCCCTTTATATTCCGTGGAGGCATTCCAGTTGGCAGTCAGTCTGTTGTGTTTTCATGATGGTTGTTTCTTGTGCATTTCCTTGTTAATTCCTTGCCTTTATTCATGCCACGTACTTCATGCTTTGTCATTGCATTGCGTTCATACTACCCTATAGTTCAGCTCTTTAAGCGTAGTTTTTTTTGTTGGCCTTGTGCCCTCCTATTCCTCAGTATTGTTCTGTTCAGTTGTAGTATTTTTGTTGTGGCAGAGAGCGCTTCTTCTAGAGGTGATTCACACTACAACATTAAAATAATAAAAACCATAATAGGTGCACTTTTAAAGTCTTCTCATGAACTGCTCATCCGATCAAGATTAAATTACATATGTATATAATATTCCAGTGCCAGTCCAAAGAATCTTTGCAAAGGAAAAGTTACAGCATCGATTAATCACCCTGCCACATCCAAATCAAACTGAACAATACTGTGCTATGTTCTGTGTTTAAAGGGGACCCAATTTGCTATTTTTCCAAGTTTATATTTTGGTCTTTGACTCCCCTAGAGTACTCCTGATCGCGCAAAGACAAAAATGAGTACTTATTTCGCTCATACTGCCATCCTCAAAAAACCCCATATGTAGTTTGTTGTATTCTCTGCCTGAAACGCCTCATTGGGGTGGCTCTTCCGCTATAGCCCCCACTACCCATGTGCCCACTTTCTTCTGACTGGCCAGCTCTGTGGAGGGCGGGAAGAGGGAGCTGGGCCGGAAGAGGCCGCAGAGGCTGCAGAACGCAGTTTGTCATGGAGTCTGCTTCACCAGAATGAAACAAGAGACACGGCTGCCATTTGATAACTGATAAATTCTGCAATCTAACGTTACACTTGAATATAGATCTAATGAATTGAACTTGTTCTAATAAACGCAGCGGCGAAAGTGGAGGAAGCAATGCGAAAATCTAGCAGCGCAAGCTCAACTTCGCGATCGGCAACAGTTTGCTCCCGGTGAGTTCAGCGGTTCTTCTACTAGCTAGGATGCAGGGAAAGCTAGAATCCACAACATACAGACACATTTGGAGAACGGGTCAACATACCACAGTGTACACTGGAGACCGTAGTAATCCGGTGGGTCTGAGTTTAGAGGGAAACATGGACAGTGAGGAGCAGCTAAAAGTGGACCAACAGCTTATGGACTGCTTCGGTGTGTATTAGGACCTGCTGGTTCATGTGCATAACCAGGGCTGTAGCCAGGGGGGGCGTGAATACACGTCCCTTTTTGACTGCAATTAGTAGATCTCAATCATTTTCCTTTTATGACGCGTTTACCGATTATCGTAATTGTGAGACGAAGACACTGTTCCTCTTCATATGCTTTCTAACAGCGATTAAATCATGGGCTAAATTCAGTACAGTTGCGGAACAAGAACAGAGTTGCACAAAACTTCAGTTTAAAACAATTATTAGTCCTGACCTGTTCTCAGTCATTTTCATAATTAACCGAAGGTTCACTCTGAGAGCGCTCCACACTTAACAGGTGCTGCTTGTTCTCCCCGATTAGGTAAGACGACAATCATTCATCCGGACGCGTATTTGCTGTAATTAAAACAAAGTTGTTTAAAATTGCATACCTGTCCACTCTCAAGCAAAGAGCTTGAGATGCAGGCTTTTTATAGCCTATTTAACTGCCGAATGCCAGCAGGAGAGAGAAACCCTGTCTTTGCCAATTACGATGATCGGTAAACGCGTCATAAAAGGAAAATGATTGAGATCTACTAATTGCCATCAAAAAGGGACGTGTATTCGCACCCCCCTGGCTACAGCCCTGATGACTGTGGTGTGTTGTTAGCGTGGAGAAACGAACAGCTTCCACGCTGGTTTATGACGAAGGGGAAAAAGCTCCAAGCTAAACGGCCTTTTCGGAAATTGCCCATGGTAATGATTTACCTATTGCTTCGGAATGGCCAGCTTTTCCTCGCGGAAAATGGGTGAGTTATGGAGAGTGCGCGAGAGCTAGATCGAGCTCCGGTTATGTCATGAAAATAATTCAGGTTTCACAGTTAAGTTCCATCTGCGTGAACCGTTGCTTATGTGGAGCTAGCGATCACCTCTACAGGAAAGAATTTGATATTTAATCGATGGCAATAAATCGTTTGTTATACACGCTATAGCCTGTGCGCTTCCCAATTGCTTTCACCGGTAGCATCAGTGAGCTTGCCCAGACATTGGAGATGTATCAGGCTGACCCTGGTCATGGATAAGTAAAGCGATCGTTTCCCAAGCACCCAAAAACGTACCCAAGCTTTGCAAAATTTTCGGCTGGTCTAACTGCACATCACCGATTAGCTTCAACTGTAGTGGCTACAATCAGGCAACGATATTATGAAACTGTGACATTGACGCTTACCGAAGTAACACAAGCATACCGATCAAAATTGCTGCATATAAGTTAACCAGGAGCATTTTTAATTAGCAAAGCACGCGAACTAACATGAAGTAGCTGATAATCAGTAATGAATTTGAATGTAATCTGTCGCGCAAAAATTTTTTTTGAAAGCTGCTTAATGCGCACATAACACCTGTATTCGCGTCTTTGCATTAACTTTGAATGTAGGCTAATCTGTCCTGCGAAAAATTTGTTTCGTGTCTGATGTGAAAGCAGCTTTATGGATAGTACGCTACAGCTAGAGAGCTCTGTTATGTTATGAACATAATATAGGATTTGCAGACCGCAAGTTCTGTTAGCAGGGACAAGTTGCTTATGTGGAGCTCGCAAATTGATCTCTTCTGCAGGAAAGAATTACCAATTTAAACCCTGCCTTTCTCAGCTTTTTAATAGCCACAACAATTTTTAAAGGGATGAAGTTATGTCAGGGTAGTGCAGAGAAATCATCTGTAAACCGGTAGAGCTCCTACGTTTCGTATTGCTTTCACGGTAAAACCAGAGAGCTTGTTCAGACATTTTTTAAGTATCTGGTGTTTCCTGGTCATGGATAAGTGAAGCAATCACTAACTTTAGTGGCTACAATTAGGCAACATTATGATGAAACTGCCACATCGATGCTTACCGAAGTAACACAAGCATACCGTTCAGAATTACTGCATATAAGTTAACCAGGAGCATTTTTAATTAGCACGGCATGCAAACTAACATGCAGCAACTGGTAATAACCAGAGACAAACCTTTGCAACACAGGTTTTACAGACAGCAAGTTCTGTTCTTGTGAACAGTTGTACCAAGTATCCAAATTACAAACAAGAATTAAAAGTTAGCTTCAAATGAAGTTTATGTTCACACACCTTCTGTAGAATTTCCCCTGATATCACTCTTGCATATTTAGGACAAACATTGGCAACAGTAACTTAGCTACGTTAGCTGCTGTGCCACAGCCGCAATCAATTGGCTATCACGTCAGGGTGGTTTATGCAGTAAAAGCAACTTACAGCTTGTGTCTGAGTCACGGACAGTCGCGACGGATACAGGCTTTATCTTCAGATATTTTGCAAAGCCTGCGTTTGAGGACAGTTGTCAGTGCTAACTCTCGTTAGCGGTCCTGCTAGCCACCCGTAACACGTTAGCTTCACTTACATTATTTGCCGTTATATGGTTACTTACAGCTTGTGGCTCCAAGCGCTTGATCGATGCAACTGCTTCAGGTTTGAGAAGCAGCTGAAACGCTTATCCTGTGTCGAATTATCCTTTATTGACAAAGCTGTCTTGGGTGAAATGCTGAGCACAAGAAGCTAACGTTCCCTTTGGCCGTGGCTGTTTGCTGCCAGCAAACAAAATAAGGTACCCACTGATTTCTGGTGGCATCATCTTTTAGGAATATATTTGTCTTTCGCGACCAAAAGTAAACAGACAAGTAGCTTTGGGAGAGATACTATCAAAATTGCACCTCAAATGATCTGCGGTTCTTCTTTTGTATTTGTAATGTGAATAGAGGCCACTAGATGGCAGTATTTACCTTTTTTTGTGAAGCTCAGACTGGAGCTAGGTTCAGACATGTCCTGGACATGTCTGGGGCAAGTCTCAGAAAATTAAAAAAAAGAGGTCTAAATGTGGGTGGGGTCTGCAAAAGAGTATATAAAGAAAAGAATTGAGACAGTAAAGTAGTAGGAGAAATTGCAAGAAGAAGGATATGTGTGACCAGACCTGTCATTTCTGTTCAAGACCTGTGAAGTTTCTTTTGTGGATTTTTGCCTGTGTTTGAGCATTTTCCTCATCCAGGACATCACCAAGCCACCCCACCAAAACCAAGGGACTGTAAATATTTTTGTTTCTTGTTATTAAATCAATCATGGTCTTAGTTGTAGAGAGTAGATAAGTTGTTAGTTATTGTCTTTGTTAGAAATTAAATGTGTTTAAGTTTTTAAAACTGTGTCTGTCATCCCTTGCTGTTGCTGTTGTGTTGTAAATTGTAATAACAAATTGGGGCCATAACAAATTTCCAAAAGTGTAGATGCTACTAAAGCATAGTATGATCTGCCGTTGTTAGTGCCTGCTAGAATAGTTTCCGCTGTGGGCAGGTCCAGCGCAGTGGTTGGCTCTGGCTAGGTCTATACTAATTGGACGCCACAACCTGACATCAGGTTTTATCCAGATCTCGTAAAGATCTCAGGAGGAGCTGATCAGAGAGGAAATCAGCTCACGAAATCACGTTCTTGGATTACAGCAAAATCCCTGCATCTTATGTTTCGAAACTTCAGAGGTTGAGCATGGACAACCATGATAACATTACTAATATGTATTAATGACGTACAGTTCAGGAACCACATGCGAGACAGAAATCCAAAAAATGGCCTTTATTGGAGTCCGAGTCAAAGCCAAAAAACACAGGAATCGCCAAGCCCTAATACAAAATCCAAAAACAGCATGGACTAGGCAGGGGTCAGAACCAGTAAGACAGATGGGCAGAGGTACTAAAACGATAGGCAAAAAGTTGTAGTCGATGGGCAAAGCCAATGGTCATACACAGGGCATCCAAACACCAAACTCATGGTCATACAAAAATCGGTCAAAATCCAGAAAGACAAAAGCAGTACAAAAAGGGCTATGGCAAGAATCAAGGTCGGACTATCCAGTAGAAGCGAAACAATAATCAATGGCGTATGAGGCACTCACACAAAGAAGTATTGATCAACGTTCCGACAAGAGCTGTGAGTGAAAAGACTCTTTAATATACACACAGGAAAGGTCACATTCTATATAGGGATCAGCTGTGGGGAATTAGGCTAATTACATCGGGAGAATCACATTAGGGAAACCCTAACCACGAAAACTGGCGAGAGACAAAATACAAACGGGAATCACGCAAACAGCCAATGACATTTAAACAGCTCCGGTCCAGGAGTTCTAAGTGCACAGATAACAAGCGCAGGAGAGTGATTTAGCACGTGTGAGAGATTCTCGCTGAAGCTCAGGAGAGGACAGCGACAGACAAGGGGCGGAGAATAGAACAGGGCGATTGCGGAGAGGTAATTAGTCTATTAGTAGTGGTGCAACTTTACAAATTAAACTAGAGTGCTCATTAGTAAGTTATCTTATATATACATGGATTAGTTGTGTTAGTAGACTATAATACAAAATACAAATGTTAGTCTTGTTAGTAATCAGAGCAGAAGGGCAAAGAAAGAAAACGAGATTCGAAGGAACATATTAAACACCGGAATACATTTAAATCACCCGAAGTCAGTGAGCACGCAGGCAGGGAAGACGGACTGAACCAACTAGATCACAAGACGGGGGAGACAAGTGCAATGGAACTGAACGTAGAATGAACCAAAAAACCTGAATGTTACAAAAACAAAAAAGAATAAATCAAAGACAATGATCATGAACACAAAACCGGAACATAAACATGACCAACAACCAAAACCATGACAGTGTTAAAAGAAGGATCAGCATGTTAGGTCCCGTTTACACAAAATGGCAAAAATGGCCACAACTTTCACAAATATTGGTGACTTTTTATATGCGGGGGGATATAGCGATCAGTGTGTCTGTCCGTCCATCTGTCCGTCCCTCTGTAATAAAATAGTTTCCGGATCAGAACTGTAAACTATACCACTTACAAACACCAAATTTGGTATGGAGCTTCTCCTTATGGTCTAGATGTGCCCTTTGGGGGTTTCGGTCCGTCCGTCTGTCCACACAACCTGTGGGTTACACAACCTACAGCCGGGGGGATCTGCCATTGCCAGATGGCTCTTGTTTTGCTTGTTGGCAGGTAGAGGGCCCCTCCTTACACCCTTAAAACAATCTGTAGTAAGTTCTCTTTTTCTGCCTTTGAGAGGCCATAACTGTTGAACCGTTCAGCATTGGGACCTATAAGATCAACACTGGTAGACCAGTCTCCTCAAGACAAACATAAGATTCATCCCATGGATTTTTGCCATTTTTTGTGAAAAAATTGTTTTCCCCCAACTCTTTTTATTGGCAATTTTCTAAAGAAAAACAAAAATGTTTTTCAGTGTATTTCTCGTCATTTTTCACACATAAGAAATTGGCATAATTAAGCTTTGTATCAAAAACCACATACATACAGATCCAAATATCCAAACTTACCCACACACCTAACTGTATCCAGAAGCCCTTGTTTATAAACATATAAAATATAAGCACATACTATTATGCTTATGTTTTTGATTGTACTGATGGACCGGAATACATCGCTGATCCAGTTCATGAGAGAGACATTCATTCATATCAGGACTGCGCAGCAGTTGGATGGGGGTATTCTCAAGCCTACCCGCCAGATCTCAGCCGAGATCACCCGAGCTCCGGGGTCTCCTTGGATTACAATCCCCAGATACAGATGAAGGAAACGCCGCAGAGAGCGCAGGCAAAAGCGCGGATGTCAAGCCGCCGTCCTTGTCCGTCTAATGAGGAGTCCCCACAGACCACCACTCCCTAGTATCTTCGTCGCCAATGTCAGGTCACTAAACAACAAGATGGGCAAGCTGGGACTTGGGGGACAGCGGCGTGATGACACTTACCAAGACCTGGCTGCATTCAGGAGTTCTGGTTGAAGCTAACAAACTAGCCAGCCGTGCTATCCACCGCAGCTACATAGCCAATAATGCTGGTAAGACCCATGGCAGGGGGCTTTGTATTTTTACCAACCGAAGTTGGTGCAAAAATACTGCTGTTATTGGAAGACACCGCTCTCTAGACCTGGAGTTTCTGTCCATGAAGTGTAGACCCCATTACCTGCCCAGGGAAATTTATGTTGTTGTTGTGACGGCCGTATATATTCCACCAGATGCTAACACAAGCAGAGCATTAGGCCTCTCGCTAAATAATGTAAACAAACTGCAAAATGCACATCCGGATGGGGTTTTCATCATAACTAGTGATTTTAATTATGTGAATTTCAAGACTTTGCTCCCAGGGTTTGAGCAACATGTCAAATGCTCAACCAGAGGGAAGAGTACATTGGACATCCCTAAAACATACAGAGCCCTTCCACTGCCACATCTTGGACAGTCAGATCACCTGTCACTGTTTTTAACTCCTGCTTATCGCCCCACCATTAAGAAACAACAGCCTATCATTAAAATGGTTAAAATCTGGCCAGCAAGAGCATCACAACAACTGCAGGACTGCTGTGAATGCACTGACTGAAGTCTGTTTTAGGCCCAGGAATTAGAGGAATACATGTCAACAGTACTCTTTTATATCAGGTGCTGTGTTGAGACCGTCACCACCGACAAACACACGGATGACTCGGGAAGTCCAGCATCTCCTCAGAGAGCGTGACACAGCCTACAGATCAGGGGACAGTGAACAGTTCCGTGTGGCATGACATAACCTAAAGAGAGGCATTAAAACAGCAAAGATGGCATACAAGGACAGGATCGAGGGACACTTCAGTTCAAGGGAACCAGCACACGTGTGGAGAGGTATGCAACATATCACAAACTACAGGAACAGCAGAGACCCACTGACAGGAACCAGTGCATCATTAGCAGAGGAATGAAATCACATTTGATCCCGCTTTGAGAGGGGATCAGTCAACCTGAAATTTCCTCTTCCAGACTCTGCTGACCACTCGCTCTCCCTGCTGGTACATGAGGTGAAAGGAGTTCTGAAGACAGTGAATGTCAGGAAGGCAGCAGGCCCAGATGGGATCCCTGGCAGGATCCTCAAAGACTGTGCTCACCAGCTGGCAGAGATGTTCACTGACATCTTTCACCTCTCTACTGTCCCAGCCTGCATCAAAACAGCAACCATCATCTCAGTGCCCAAGCAGACTAACATTGGCACGCTGAATGACAGACCTGCTCTGACACCCATTATTATATCCCCGAAATACGAGTTTCTGGGATATCCTGGTTTCGCCCCACCCACTGCTGCCGCCACGTCCGCCGCCACATCCACAGATTTTAGCCGTTAGCGTGATAACCTAGCCTTGCAGAGCAGACAGCCCTGCCTGATTCATTGTCTGAAATCCTGCAGGTCAGTCTTGCCAACTGCCATCGTCCAACAATTTCACGGCTAAATTTTTTACGGCCCAATAAGGGGAAAGGGAGGCAGGAGCTGCAGACACATTACCAGGAAGCGACTTTATGTTTGAATACAAAGGCGGCGTGCGAAGCGGTTCCTGTGGATGGGTCAATATCAGCAGTTTTATCAGAAATAGACTCAATTTCTTCATTAAAAGAGGAGCAAAGAACGTACCTAACCCCTTTCTGCAGAAGCCAAATTTGGCTATTTATGGGTTACCCACTTTAATGCTGTATAATTCAAGATTTAAGCTTCATAAAGAGGAAAAATGTGGCTCAATTCAGAAAAGACACTTACAGCATTTAGAATTACATTGTATTTCAATTTATTTTCATGATTTTGGTAGAGAAAATGAGCTGCAAACATAAAGAATCGTCATGAGAATTCACCATTGAAATTGCAAGAAAAATAATTCTGAGGATTGAAAAACTGTTGGGGCTTAAAACTATACATTTCTGGTATCATAAACTCCTTGAGCGCAAGTAGAATTCATCTTCAACATTACATTCTAGATTACCTACATGCTATTAGCCAAATTATACAGCTACCCAAGTGTCTCCCCAAAGTAATTTGTACTTTATTTATACAGCACTTTACATCAACCGTCCGTTGAACCAAAGTGCTTTACAATAGAATAATAAATAAAAGCAATTAAAAAAAAAATTGCAATGAAAAAATCAAATAAAATCAAGTAGAAAATAAGCTAAAGTGTCATCATATCACTGGGTATTAAAAGCCATCCTAAATAAATATGTTTTCAAATTAGATTTAAAAAGGCTCAGGTCAGAGATCAGGCGCATTTTTGTGGGGAGTTTATTCCAGAGCCTGGGGGCAGCTACAGAAAAGGCTCTGTCACCCCAGTGTTTATAACATGACCTGGGCACTTCCAACAGACGCTGGTTCGCCGACCTCAGAGCCCTATCAGGCTGCCGGACAGTTAAAAGCTCAGATAAATAAGCTGGGGCAAAGCCGTTAAGAGCTTTAAAAACAAACATTAAAAGTTTAAAATCAATTCTCTGAGGGACAGGAAGCCAGTGCAGTGAGGATAAAACAGGAGTGATGTGCTCTCGTCTGTTAGTGTTAGTTAAAAGACGAGCAGCAGCATTTTGAACAAGCTGCAGGCGACCAAGAGAAGCCTTAGAAAGCCCAACATAAAGTGCATTACAATAGTCTAATCTGGAGCTGATCAGAGCATGGATGGCAATCTCAAGGTCCTTGCGCCTTAAAAACATTTTAACTTTGGTCAGTAGAGGCAACTGGAAAAAACTGGTCCTGACCACACTGTTGATCTGTTTATCAAATAACATCTTATTATCAAAAATCACCCCCAGATTCCTCACAACTGGGTTGAGCTTAGAAGATAAAGTGCCAAAGTCTGCTGACACAGTCTCCCCAAACACAATACATTCAGTTTTGTCCTCATTTAACTTCAGGAAGTTTTGGGACAACCACTGTTTGATGTCGGCAATACAAGCGAACAAGGCATTTTGTGCACTGTCAGTATTTGGTTTCACTGGCAAATATATTTGTAAGTCATCTGCATAGCAATGAAAGGAGAGGTTGTGCCTGGCTATAATTGACCCAAGTGGCAGCATATATAAAGAAAAAAGGATTGGGCCAAGAATAGAGCCTTGTGGCACTCCACAGGAGAGAGGAGCACTGGAAGAGGACAAGTCATCAAGCATAACAGAGAAGGTCCTACTGGACAGGTATGAAGAGAACCACTTCAGTGCAGTGCCACGGATGCCCACATAATTGTCCAGGCGTGACAGGAGGACTGAATGGTCCACTGTGTCAAAGGCCGCTGTGAGATCAAGCAGCACTAAAACAACAGGAGACTTAGTATCCACAGACAGCAAAATATCATTGTGGACTTTCACAAGTGCAGACTCGGTGCTGTGCCGCGATCTAAAACCAGACTGAAATTTTTCAAGAATACAGTTGTCATCTAAAAAGGACTGTAACTGTATAAAAACAACCTTCTCTAAAACCTTCGAAAGAAAGGGTAGGTGTGAAACAGGTCTAAAATTTGACAACACTGAGGGGTCGAGATTAGGCCTTTTAAGAAGGGGCCTGACCACAGCATGTTTAAAGGCAGCTGGAACAGTCCCAAGACTAAGACAGAAGTTAAAAAAGTCCAAAAGGCGAGGCCCCACAGTATTAAAAACCAGTTTCAACACCTTGGCAGGGACAATGTCCAAAGGGCAATTTGTAGATCTCAAGGATTTCACAATGTCACTGAGAGAGGAGAGCGAAGCCAACTCAAACTGGTCAAATGCAGCAGAGTGAGTTGGAACAACATGCACAACCCTGTTAAAAGTCACATTAAAACCTGCACTGGTGTCTTGTCTGACAGAATCCACCTTTTCAACGAAATAACGAAGAAAGTTCTCACAGGTGTCAGTGGGGACATCAGTCAAAGCAGAAGTGCATGGATTAACAGCAGCATTAATTGTGTTAAATAACACCCTGGGACAATGACCGCTGCTGGAAATAACATTGCTGAGGTACTGAGATTTCGCTTGTCGTACAGCCCTCTGATAGTCAATAAGGTTCTCCCTTAAAATTCCCAGAGACACATGCAGTTTGTCTCAAAGTCTCAAAATGTACTGTCAAATCATAAAAAAAAATCATGTATGTAACAAAAATAAAGTTTTAAGGCATGAAATTAAATATGAACAAATGATTTTCTGGTTGAGTTTAGTATGAATTTATCAATATCAGTGCAGTTGAATATCAGTGGTCACCAGTAACCTCTCCAAACACATAACATGCCTTTTCTCCATAAGAGAGTTTAGAGTTTTGGCCATTTTTCTTCAAAGCCAGCACAAACACGAATTAAATAAACTGCTTATTAAACGGTCAGAACATTCACCCCAGACCCTGAGTGGCTAATCGGGAGGACCGGGACAATTCCCGGTGGGCCGGTCTAATGTTTGGGCCGCGAGGGCCGGTATTCACTTCTTTTATTTTTTTTTTGGGCTGGTGTTCAGTCATGGCACTGGGTTGATCATGAATGCTGCTACCGCTGTGCCTGGGCGCGAATTTTTTTCCCCCGAATTTTTTTTTCCCAAACGGTTCGTCCATAGAGATTTTCTCTCGTCTCCTTATTGGTTGAGCTCTGCTACGTCATACATTTATCATTCAAGATGGCAGCGCCAACAAAATTGAGAACTATTTGTTCTTCCACCAAGCAAGACAGAGTGGACAGAATGGTTGGCCAGCAACACAGAGGCTAAGATTGCTTTTACACCTAGCGCCATTGTCATGTCACATCAGGCTATTTGGGCTCGCAAATGCAGATATACTATGAAAGCAGGCTATTTTGAATGTCTCCTTCAGTCTCCCGAAGACCCAGTTAAATAATTTCATTAGTTTCGGTTTAGGAGTTACCTTGTTCTCAATTTGCGCAGATCGGCCAAATCATTACAACCAGCAGTGAGAGGAGGGAACGATTGACTTTTGTCCTCCACACTTGCCGGTGTCCAGGAAAATATGTTGAATTGTGCATTAGTTTGCTAGCCAGCTAGTCAACTAGCTTGACCCCGTTAAATAATATTATGTTCGTTCCGGTTTGCGAGTTTCCCCTTGTTCACAACTTGCGCCGATCGGCCAAATCATTACAACCAGTAGCGAGAGTAGGGAACGATTGACTTTTGTTCTCCACACTTGCCGGTGTCCATGTTGAATCGTGCATTAATTTGCTAGCCAGCTTGTCAACTAGCTAGCGTTCACTACAATGGATGTGGTTACCCAACACATAGCGCATAAAATATCAACAATTTATCGCTAACTACTAGTAGTACTAGTACTTGTACTCAAAACTACTAGTATTGTTACCTGGGGGCGACATACGACTGGTTTTGTGGTGCACGGTCACTAATGTGCTGGCGCACTATTAGCAACGCTTTATTTTGTCAACAATACCACATGGGCGACAGTCAACAGAAGCACTGGTAAGGTAATTAATTCATATATTTCAACCAATAAGGAGACGTGAAAAACTCCCCATGAACGAACCGTTTGGGGGAAAAAAATTCGCTGCCTGGGCCGTCTCTTCCTCCACTGGCTGGTCTTTTTTTTTGGCAGACGCACCCTGACGTAACACGTCTGCGCACTCACTCAGTGGTGTTTGAAAGATGTAAAATAGAAAGAGCAAGGGTGGCGCGGATAAGGCCAGAATTAAAAAGAGAAAAGCTCTGGAAACAGACGCAGCCAAATGTGCAAATATTGGCAACTTTTTCACTAAAACGAGCTCGCGGTTTGAAAGGACAAATGAGGACGATGAAATGGGTAAGGCACGATGTTGAACTTTGCCTGCAAACCACCGTTCACGTTTATTAATTATCAAGTCAATGAAATGTGTGGCGTTGTGGCTTATAACATAACGTTATATAATTTAAACTAGTAAAGCACTCGGAGAGCGCAGACCTCCGCCAAGCACAACATTTCCCTCCATATTGCGACTTCCACAATAGATCGTCTTACATTTATTTTATCTTCATTTTTAGATTCCTTAACCACGAAAACATGGCAATTTGATTCATAATGCTACATCAATATTAGTTCCACAGCGTCTTGGCTGTTTAAAGATGTCTGTTGCATGTTTCTAGCTTCATTTGGTTTTTTTTTTCTTATGATGCAAGTTTCAAAGATCTATTTTGGAACGAAGCTTCCTGCCAAACTCGGGTGTTTGGGAATGGCGCTACTCTTAAAGCTTTTTAATCATGAGGTTCACTAAATATCATAATTAGTAAAATCAGGTGCAGCACTATTAAGCTGCTTACTGGACGCGAAACAAATTTTTCGCACGAAAGATTGCATTCAAAGTCAATCCAAAGACGCAAATACACGCGAAATGTCTGTACTCGCGTCTTTACATTGACTTTGAACGTAATCTTTATTGCGAAAAATTCGTTTCACGTCCAGTAAGCAGCTTAATAGTGCTCTTAAATCTTAATAGAGTTCTGGTGCATAATACTCCCATTTTCAAAGTTGCACAGTACGATGTACACACACTTCGTGACAGTATACAGTATATACGTTAGTAGTAAACTTTCACTTCGTTACTTTTACACTGGCAACTTAGTTACTCATTTCAAATGAAGATATTAATTTAATTAATCATTTACGCATTGTCTGGATTTGGCGTGTTCAAGAAGAACAACGCTGTATCTTTGTGCAGATGTGTCCGCCAGTGGACGCGGAGCTGCCATTTATGCACGCAGTTACAATATTCCATCACTAGATGGCACACCGGGATCAGTTATTGAATATTCACCAGTAACAGTTATTGAATATTCACACAACTGCCAGTAAACTGAAATAAGAAGCGACTCTTCTTTCCCCCAATATCTGTGCTTTTTTAAGGGTTGGATATCTGTGAACAGTTATTTGAACAGAATATAGATTCTGATATTGTTGAAAAGGATGTGTTGTAAAGCATAATGTTGGAGATGTGCACTCATGTTGAAATAAATCTACATTGTGAAAGCAACCCTTACTTGCACTGAATTGGAAATATTTTAGAAAAATACACTGAATCACAAGGCTTTACAGAACAGTGCACTATTGTAGACTTAACATGTAAGGTTTTAATTACATGATTTTAGTAATAATTGGTCGTGATCTAAAGTGGGCCGGTCTGAGGCATGAAACTCCAGGGCTGAAAATGAGTCCCACGCCAGCCCTGATTCAATGGAAGCTACCAGTCCCCTCCAGAGGCGGACAGAGTACACAGCCTCATTACTTAAGTAAAAGTACAGATACCACTTGTTAAATTTTACTCAAGTACAAGTAAAAGTTCTACGGTCAGATTTTTACTTAAGTAAAAGTACTGGAGTACTTGTTTTTAAAAATACTTAAGTATCAAAAGTAAAAGTAAATTTTCTAAATATTGTTTTATTACTTACAGTGCTTACCTCTACCTATAGAAACCTACTGAATGGAGCTTTTATAGATACTTTAATGTTTTAGGCTGTATCAGCGATATGACGTCACTATTGTTGACAGTTGGAACGTTCTCAAAACACAACAGAGCTGCTCGCCCCGCCCCTTCGGAAGCTTGGAACATGATCGCGCTTTTCTTAAAGTGAAACTTCTGACTATTCGAATCTTTACATTGACTTTGAAAGTAATCTGTCGCGTGAAAAATTCGTTTCACATCTGGTGTGAAAGCAGCTTAAGAATGGCTCACTCAGCTCGGTAAATGGCCATGTGCAGCTCATTGCGATAAACACCCAGTACCAACAATGACGACCATTGCCAGACGATAAATTTACACCATTAGTGCTAGCTAGCTACAACAAGTTATCTGACAAATATCTTAGCTTGGCATTACAAAATGAGTATTTACCCTCTATTAACCAAACCCATTTTCAATTGTGTAAAAATCATTTCCCTAGGCAAATATGTTGATTATGGGCCAATATTTGGAAAAATAGTTTTTAAAAAAAATTGACCCTTTTGCCCACCTTTCCAAAATGTAGATCTGCTACATTGGGTAATAATACGAATGGAAAAATTAAAGTGACGGACCATTCAAGTTATTCTCAAATGTTTATTTGGCAATAAGAAATAAAACCAGCAGGGTGTCCAGGCTGTCAACCCATTTACTTCATGTAGCAGATATGATACGCTGATATAAAGAGGGTTAACAACGTCACATAGATCACCACTTTTAGCTAAACTTATCATGCGGTTATACATTTATCGACGAATTTCAACTCTGAGTCATAACCAGAGAAAAAATGTTATTACACGAACACTAACTCTGGTTTGATCCGACAAAATTAGCAAACTCACTAGCTTGCCAACCGAGAGTTAGAAAAGCTTGCTAACTCGCTCCAAAGAGCAAATATCGATCTCTCGACTGTTTGATTTATTCTGACCAGCATGACCTATGCAAGATAGCCTTACAAAAACAATACATGAGCTTCCCTCAATTTTGCTTGGGATGACAATTTACAATTCACATCCAACCAAGTTAGCACCAGCTCTACTTACCTCAAGTAGAAACAAGGCAACCTGGGGGGTATACTACGAAGCAAGATAAGTGGGTTAGCCTAAATCTAGGCTTTTCAATGTCACAAAGGTGCCTCTCTTCCCAGATAGCAAGCTCCTCCGCTCCGGATCTGCCCCGGCTCCAGCTGATCCGGGGCAGATCCGGAGCAGAGGAGCTTGCTATCTGGGTTTTAACGTGGCTAGATTACCATGGCAGCCTACTCGGCACATAGGCTGCAAACTTAACCTGATCGGGAGTACCTGCTCCCGATCAGGTTAAGTTTGCAGCCTATGTGCCGAGTTTCGACTTAAATTGGCTATACACGTGCTACCTTATCACTAAGCACCTCCTTTGAAGTTGGCATCACCTTTCTTGAATAATCCTGTGGACTTTGGTGCCCGAAACGTACGCGAGGGAGATTGGCATGACCTGTTCGCTTTTTCTGACTATATTTTCTATGAACGCTACAGATTCTCAGCTGAGGGAATTCGTTACTTATGCGATCTACTGGAGCCATATATTGGCAATGTAGCAAAGAGAAGCACTTACAATTGCATGGGCAGTATGCATAATGTTATGGGGTTTTTTTTTCTTGCCATGGGACAACATTCAGGGGTTGATGCAGAAAATATGAGCAAAAATATTCTACGCCGCGCTATACATTTTACACAGCATACCATTAAAATAATTCAAATAATTATGAAAGCAAAGCAACATAGGGTGTACTACTTTGAAAAATGTTCTCATGTTTTGTTTTAACTTGCTGCCATGTCCTCTTGACAGTGCTGGTACTGCAACTGTTAAATCGTATTCAACTATTAAATAGTATTTTATGCCACAGGACTACTGTAAATTTGCAATGGTGCAACTGGTTGGGGTTAGTGGTGGAATATGATTTTATTAAAATCATGTATAAAAGAAAAGCAATGGAAAAAAATACTTTAAATCAAAAACGAAGAAATTAGTAAAACAGAGTTTACTATTGGTATTTATCAGTCAGATAATATTTAATCTGTAATTAATTTTCACTTCGTTTCATTTGGCCTAGAAACTAAAGTGATTTCCCCTAGTCCCTCATCAGAGGACTTGCTCATTTACACAGTCAGCAATTTTCCGCCAGAATTCCTCTCTGGCCTTATTACAACCAACAAGAATACATATACTAACATAAATCTCAATTACAATTTCCCAAATGTCTATCCGAGTAATCGTGCAGTCTTTCAAGTGTAAAATCAGTGTAAAACTTCAAATGTCCCCCATTAACCTGCTGGGCCGCCCCCTGGTGCCGCGGGGGGGGGGGGGTGGGGTGGGGGGGGGAGAGACATCCTGCAGTCTTCCTGATCCTGGATCAGGGATAGCTTCCTTGGGGAAACAGTCAGCATGCGATCAGTCATTTTATAAAGGGAAATTCGATAAATTGCCCTTTAATTGAGAGCGCTCACGGCGTTAAAAGCATAAAGCCGGGGTTAACAAAGAAAGATTGTAACCACCGTTGTGATACCAATTATCTCTGATTGCGAGGTCTGGGTTTGTTGAACCGGCTTACTCAAATAAAGCCTGCCTGTTTTGAACTTGCCTCATAGTATACCCCCTGGACGTCAGAATTAAAACCATTCAACTCCCGGAATTCTCTCCAGCATTGGTATGCTTTCCCCATGTTTTTGGGGGACTTCTCATAGCTGTGATCGCGTCACAACTGAACCTAGAGTTTGCGCGTTTGTGGTAGGAAGGCTGAAGGTGATTGCTGATAGGCTGTCCTGTCAGTGGCACCTGTAAAATCCAATCATATTTCAGAAGGAAACAACTGCAAAATACTGAATCCACAGGGTTTCCTTGCATTTTCTTTTTAAGAAAAAGTAGCGAGTACTTTGGTTATGGATAGAAATATAGCGGAGTAAAAAGTACAATATTTGCCTCTCATTTGTACTCAAGTAAAAGTCATAAGTCGTCCCCCAACGTGATACTCAAGTAAAGTACAGATCCCCAAAAAGTGTACTTAAGTACAGTACTCAAGTAAATTTACTCAGTTACTGTCCGCCTCTGGTCCCCTCTTCGAAGCTCACGAACCCATTTAAACACTTATAAGGAACAAGTACACCTCACTAACTCAGTAATATCTGAATTCTGAAATATACCTTATTTTAACAGAACAGACACTCCACTTTCAGGAAATATCAAACAATCCATTGCCCCTCCCGATTCAAAAGAAACGTGCAATGAACGTACCAGGGAGTCCATCCAAATGCACGGGCAGTTCGCGTTTTAACCAGGAAAAAAACCTCGACATTCGACTTTGTCGAGTATGTATACATTCCAAAACGAAACAAAAAAAAAAGTAGCAGCCTGACCTTTTTCATGAATCCCTCCTCCAGAGATCGATCCAGTAGCAAGAACCCTCCGGTCCTGTTTCATTCGAAATAATTCCAACTGACCATATCCTTATCTCATTTAAGTCTTGTAAATGAAGCTGAACACTTCAAGGCCAGTTTTGCGAACCTGTTTTATATAAATCGCGTCTATTTTAGCCGCGTAATATGCATAACGTAGACAAGATACAGCCGAGCCTGCTGATACGCATAGTTTTGTATGCTCTGTGTTTGTCCAATCAATGTGTTTCACTTACTCTAAAATGTTTAAACACTCGGGAATTGGATAAGAACCCTGATAGCAAAGAGTCATTGAAACAATGTTAAATCAACATTGTTTTGTCAACGTTAAGACATTGAAACAACGTTGGACATGCACCCTCAATTAACATTGAATCAATATTGATTTCCTAATTAAAGATCAATGGTATTTCAATGTTATTTCATCAAAAAGAACATTGAAACAATGATGAGATTTCAACCTAACCATAGATCAATGTGCTTTCGATGACTTTTCAACATTAGTATCATCACCCTGTCAACCAGGAATCGATGCTCAATCAATTATAATCATAACTTTAAATTAATATTATTTCAATGTTGCTGTATCAACGTTAGGTTTTCATCGCTATTGTAACAGTGATTCAACATTGATTTCGCATTGATATTTCAATGTCAACCATTCTGATGATTCAGATGGAAAATCAACATTGTTTCTATGTAGTCTTGCTATCTGGGAAACGAGCCAATCAATACATTGTTACCAGGGAAACTTCTCGAGGGAATGAAGTGTAACTCTGCAATTACGCAGAAGACCCTGAGTGTATGGTTGAGTGATTGGCTATCAACGCCAGTACTTGGGTGGAAATAAGGAAGCACTGGATTTGTCAATGAAGGAATCTACGCGTAAATCCACGGTAGGGAACAACAAATTTTTTTGTATGTAACAACTGTACTTGACAGTAGAATGTGAGAGAATCAATACCATGTTCATATTTTTGCCACAGAAAATTGATTTTTCTGAAACACTAATTGGAATACTGTTGGCTCACTGCGGCTAAATTGGTTGCTACAAAGGATAACGATTTTTTCTGTGTCAAGATATCGTTTTTTTAAACTGCTGGATCGATACTATGGGCAAGGATACTGACCAGTTTGCACATCAGACCTAGCTGAGGATTTTAATTCATGCAGCTCTCGAAAAACAGGGAGCGGAGTGAACTTCCCCATATTCAGAACCGCGTTCGAGGTCTGCTTACTTGTGAACATTCAATAACTGATCCGGGGGTGCCATCTAGTGATCGAGTACAGTAACAGCGTGCTTAAATTTGCAGGTCTATAGACGCAGGCGTCTACATCTGCAGAAAGGGGCTAAAGGCTTTTCTGACGAGAAACAATGTTTTTGCTCTTCTCCAGACCGGTTTCGGTAAGAGTTTGATCTACCAACTGGCTCCTCTGGTCATGAAAAAGATGGAAAGGACTCCAAACCCCATTGTGATAATCGTGTCTCCGCTGGTTGCCGTCGTGGACGATCAAATCAGAGAAGCTGGGAAGCTGGGAGTCACTGCTGGGAAACTGAGAGAGAATGTGAAAATCCTTCATGGACAATGCAAGTTAGTCTATGGCAGCCAGGAGTCATAGTTACTCAACCATACCAGGAGAAATCTGCTCTCCTCTGAAGTTTACCAGGAGAACGTGGTTGGAATTGTCATTGACGAGGTTCATGTCACATATAAGTGGTAACTGATGCGTCTATGTGGTATAATTTAATGTAAGGTGATAGTCTAAGGACTGAAATGTAGTTCAAGCTAACGGCTAACAACGGGGTCTAGCTGCTTGTACAGTGCACAGTCTGGTGCTGATAGTGTCACAACATCCCACATCTGCCCATGGATCAAGGATGGTATTGCTCGACAGTCTGTATTTTTTAACGCCGAAAAGTCCGCCACGTGTATTGTTAAACAAACGTTTTAATTTGAATCCATTTGTACTGTCAACAAAGACTTAAACCTGTTGAGTCTGTGAATGGCTCAATACTCAATATGTGGATTGGTCAGTGATGAGTGTGACGAGAATAACCATCGTCCAATCAGCAGCCGCAGATTTTTCTGAAGGTTCCTCCTCTGAAAACTTTTTTGAACGGCTCTTACCCAGATGGACTTGTGAAATATTACCGTGGCGGATATATGGAACAGTCCGTCTGGCGTGTCAGGTTATTGATAACTCACAAAATACTTAACAATAGCTTCTCATTTTTTGCATATGAGTAGATATTGTAGAGAGGATGAACCGATTAGATTTTGGGCAAGTATGCACTCCTAGGTTTGCCACCAGGTGGCGCTATATATTGAAAAAATCAGTTTTTTAACCATATCTCTGGAACAATTACTGACACAGACCTCATATTTGCCTCATATTGTAGGTCTTGTAAAGGGGAATCTAATTAAGGGGGCTTCGAGGGTTGGGGAATTTTCAGGGATATACCCCTTGCTGTCGGCCGCCGACAGCGTAGACCTAGTTTCAAAGTGCTTTCAGCAACTGGTTTTGGCACGCATCAAGTCCTTCCTCCCTCCGACTATAGACCAACACCAGTATGCTTATAGGGCTAATAGATCCTCCGAGGATGCTATAAATTCAGTACTGCACACACACCCACTCACCCCACAAATAAAATCATGAAATTTGCAGACGACTCAACCTTGGTAAGACTAATCTGTAATGGCGATGAGTCGGCCTACAGAGATGAGGTGAATTGAGTGGTGTGGAGTAAACAACCTGATACTGAACATCAGGAAAACAAAGGAGTTCATCATAGACTTCAGAGGGGGCCAACAGCACAACAGCCACTCCTGATCAAAGGAGAGGAGGTGGAGAGGGTGAGAAGCTTGAACCTGGGGGTCCATATCAGCAAGGACGTAAAGTGGACGTGAATGGTGAAGAAGACCAAGCAGAGACCGTATTTTCTCAGAATACTGAGAAGGTCCAACCTCTCTGCCAGATTCCTGGAGGACTTCTACCACTGCTCTCTGGAGAGCATCCTAACGTACTGCATGACATCTTGGTACAGGTGCTGCTCAGCAGCTGACAGGGCGGCGCTCCAGAGGGTGGTGAACACCGCTCAGAAAATCATTGGCGTTGCAATCACACCTCTAGACGCCATCTGCAGGGCCCACATTCACAGCAGAGCAGGGAGAATCGTCAAGGACCTTAGCCATCCCTTCCAGCACCTCTTCCAGCTGTTGCCTTCAGGAAGGCGCAACAGAGCCTTGAAATACCACACCACCAGGCTCAAAAACAGCTTTTATCCTTCAGCCATCCTGGAGCTGAACTGAATCACAACCTGTATTCCCTCTCCAGTAGACATAACTGAAACTAGTGGCTATGAACTGAATGTCCTCACTCAGCACTTTAATGTTTTATCTTATTATTTATTATTTATTTACTTTATGCTACTCCTCTTTAGTACTAAGGTTTATATGAATATAATTAATGTTTTTTTTTTTTTTTACAGTTATCACTGTGTGCGAATGGGACAGTTCTTTTGTGAGAGACTGGGTATTTTTTGTTTTTTACCAAAAGTAATGACATGAAAGATTCGTTCAACAAAAACAAAGAAAAAACAAGGTCTTCATTACAGATTACAAAACGAGGGTGTGTACTTTAGTGCTGCTGTCCTATTAATAAGGTAGACACAGATATAATACAGAGAAGGGAATGACAGCGGAATAGGTCTTCGGTATTGCGTTTAGTATTAATGAAATTTTAAAAAATAAAAAAGAAAAGGGCAGTCAGCGTCACTGGGGTACACTGTGGACTTGTATTGTTTTTCTGTGGTTAAAAAAGGACTCCCAAACTGCAGATATTTTCCAGTCCGTCTTCAATTAACTTGGGTTTCTTTTGTTGAACAGTATATATCTGACGGGATGAGCATCTGACATACTACACTGCATATCTGCCAAGCCACGCACTGCGCCTGATCAAATTAATTGTAATTGTCAGCCGTCTGGCCTGACAAGCAGTTTCTCTGAAAATATAAGTTTCATTAATTTCTCAACGCATGTTTTTATTTATTTATTCATTCATCCATTCGTTCATTTATTAATTTAGCCTATTTGTCTATTTAGCATATTTTTTCATTTTACTTATAAGAGCAACAACGGCATTACGGCCGCATCGCTGCACATAGTTTATTACTCATTTTGACTGCTGCTCTCGTTCCTGCATGTTGTTCGCTGGTTTCAAATCTGCGTACAACTGGTCAGACCTGGGGCCTCATTTATCATTGTGGATACACCTTTTCCTACACATTTTTTCCACCGTTTTGTGCGTATGCACTTTTCTCCGCCAAATTTGGGATCTATCAAACCCAAACCTGACGGGAAAAAGTACGGACATTTACACCTATTTTGAGCATGGCGTACCTTGATTTACACCCTTTGTGAAGAACAGGAGGAATTGGCGACGCAGCTGCTGAGTCAGAAAATTGCAGTGTGCGAGGGAGAGAGGAGCGCGGATTATAGTCCATGGGCCCAGGCCCCCAAAATCACATATTGGTACCATCTGAGGTGGCAAAGGTTAGTGATGATTTTTGTAATCCTAGATATGTATTGAACATATCCTGATATGATAACCTTGCTGGAATGGTAGCTTAGTGGTAGTTTTCATGACATTTCAAGCGTTACCGTACGAGGGTCAAAAATGATGAAATTCGCGTTATTACGTACCAATTAAGGACATAAATCAAAGTCATTAGGTGACAGAACTGGCCATTAAGAATGTATAGTTTCCAAATTACATAAAATATCAAAGCAAGAAAACAAAATAAGACAAATCATATTACATGGTTGAATTTTAATTGAATTTCCAAAGCACATAAAAAGAAAATTTGTGATCCTGAAAGATCCCATTCACATAAAGATATGATAGACGATGTTGCAATCAAGTTCTGTCTACTGATATGGTATATAACAATGATTTTCAAATAAAATTTTCAGCTCGGAAAAATTTGCATGTTACCACAGTAATACTGTCAGCTACTCGTACAACTCTTAACTATTCTCATCGTCAAACTCCCCAAGTTCTCGCTCATTTGAGGTATTGCGCGTCTTTAGTTTTTTTAACAAGTAATAGCCTACTTTGATCAACGTCATTAGGTGATAACAGTGGCCTTTATGAATGTATAGTTGTCTGACGACACAAATGAAATCCAATATAACAAGGAAAATTACACTGAGAGTAAGCATTAACTGAAGTATAAAACCACATAAAATAAAAATATTTGGCACTCATGTAAACCCTTACAATCTGTTATTCATGTTTCCATCAAGTTCGATGTCTGCTAATGTGGCAGTTACAACTGTACCATTAAAGATCATGCAATAGTACATGTACTATCAGTCACTCATCACACTGCCCATCACTATCATCGTCAGACTCCCCGAGTTCGAAGAGCAGCTCTGGCTCATCCTGAGGCTTCTGGTTGCTGCAACTCTGTAATCTGCACATATCTGTGCATACCAGTCCTTTTTCAAGCAAAAGCAAGTCGGCATTTTACACGAGCGCACACACTTACATGCTAACAGTTCCAGAACAATCTCTGGTGCAGGTGGAGAACGCATCCAGCAAATGGCAAGCTTGCCATCATCATTCATCCATCCATGCTGAGTAGGACATGGTATTGAAGGTTTAGCATCAAGAGAGCACCTCCAGATTGCAGCCAGGTAGTTGGCTCGTAGAACATGCATTAACAGACTGTCTTTGCATGGTGGCAGCTGACTAGATTCTACCTCTCTCCTCTTGGTGCAGAAGAGCTGGTAACGCAATTCGTTCACCTTAGTGATGCTGCTATTTGCAACGTACATGCGGCAGGTGAACTGTTCAATTTTCTGGATCAGATCATCACTCACATTCCATGACTGTCCCAGCTGACCAAAGGCACCTTGGCAGGAAGCATCCTTTTTCATTGTCTTCAATGCATTTATTTTCCCTCGACCAGCAAAGGCACTCACACTGTCACAGCCGGTAAAAGAATGTAAGCCAATCAGGCTCTCACAGATGTTGTCTCCGAGTGAGCTTGCAAGTTTGCTGATGTCAACAAAACGTATCCGGTTCTATGTTCCACATTTTTGGAATAAAGGGCAGGGAATGGCCTTCTGGAAGGCCAGGCAAAGCACCATGACGTCAGTGTCCTCAGCTGTGATAACAACTGACTTTGCACCCTCATTTGCTGCATGGAAAGCATGCAAGAGCAGTCGCGTATCAGCCTCTTCCTGTGTACGTATAACACCTTGTTATGCAACATTACTCTGTATCATGGCAGCTTCCACTCTTCTACCAGGAACTTGATAAGACTGGTCTTGTTACTGGGATTTGAGAGGAATTTTCTCCACTGTTGAATGTGATGTCCCCCAGCATGATTCTTGTATTGAATAGAAGAATCTGTACCCCGATTCAATCTTTCAGCATCTTTGATTGAAGTATGGCGGTAGACATCAAACACATCAATTCTCTGGCTTTGTGCCCCATCACGGAGAACCTGAGATAATCCCAACTCTGCCACCTGTCCAAACGTTTCGTTGTTGGCATTCATTTTTTGGAACACAGTGATCCCATCAATGATGGTAGTGGATGGGGTTGCTATCTGTTCTGCAGGGGACACATTTTTTTCTAGCTCCCTCGCAAGGGCAGCTTTATTTGTCTTCCGAAGGGACCCATCAGCATTTGCCAGTGCCCCGTGTGCTTTCTTTCCATGAGCAGTTTTCTTGCTGACATTTGAGAATGTCTTCAAATCTTTCTGTTTCTCATGGAACTTGACAGGTGGTGGATCCTCGTCTTGCCTTTCTTGTTTAAACACCTGGTAAGCTTCTTCACCTATCTCATGGGCTCTCAGAAGATCTCTGGTTATATCAGGTGGAGCTAAGTTGCCGGTGGAGAGGCTGACCAATTCAGTTTCTTCGAGGGTCATCAGGTTGATCCAGTTATTCTCCATAAAGTCAATGAGAGATTCTACATCTGCCTCATCTTTCCTGATCCTTTAACCTTGTAGATCTGGATGAGAAAATTTTGACCTGCTTTGACCTATTGTGTCTCTCAGTTGCCTGAGGTACATGCTCCTGTGTTCAGCTGTTAAGTAATATTTTGTCACCGCTCCTGGTTTACGGCTGAATCCCTTTGTACCCCCAGCTGTCTGAGTGTCCTTGTTCACAGTTTCTTCTATCGTTTGGTCAACAGGGATTCGGCCAAAGGGATTTGTGTCACATCATTCTTAACTAATCTTAACTAAACTTAATTGATCATTTAACAATATTCTTAACTAATATTAACTTAATTGATCATTTAAAGTATTAAACAAGTATTGCATAATCATCAGTTGTAGATGTCTCACCTTCCAGCAAAGATCATCACGAAGTAAAGTACCGGAAACAGATGAAATACAAGTAGCGCGAAACTAAGCCAATTTTAACATAACAAAGTCACTGAAAATGAAGAATGTGCGTGAATAGATGCAAAATAAGAACAAAATACATGACTGGATAGCGAACATCTGGTCTGTCAAACTTTTCATTCCCTTAACTAATAGAAGCTGGGTCATAATCTTTCATTGCTGACAGGAGGCGAATATGCGTAGTCGCCAAAAACAGGAATTCTGCAAGAAAAATAAAAAAGCTACTGTATTGGAAGGGTTATCATACATTATTTTACTCTTGGTGGTTCAAGAAATGAGAAAAAAACACTGAAGTTTTGCCACCTTGGGTGGTACCAACATTTGGTCTGGCCCATGGACTAATATTATCGCCTATTTTAAAGAACAATCACACAGCAAAGTCCGGTTTTCCTAATGTAATTGGAGCCATTGACTGCACTCGCATCATGATTAGGGCACCATCGGTGAATGAATTTGTATATATGAATCGCAAAAATGTGCATACGATCAATACCCAAATCACAGAGATGCCAAGTGTCACACATTCAGCGTTGGTCTCGTGCATTTTTAGGCTTATTCACCGTAGTCCACAATTATTATTTGAATGCTTAATGAGATTCTCACGCGGAATTAAAATCCTTGTGCATTGAAGTTTCCTTTTCACTTGCGTAAAGGCGCAACTTATCTCAAGTAACATGGAAAACGATAAGACTCCGGACTTCCCGTGCCTCTTTTTACTCAGGGATAGGAAACAATGCAAGTGTTTCATGATCGTTTAAATTGTTTTAATGAACTAAGACCATTTGAAACGTTTTTTATGCAATTCCATTGCTTTCAATCCCTCAGTTAAGACAAGCCTGAGAATTCCCGGGTCATAGGCTAAATGATGTCCGTGCCATTAGTGGGGAAATCCACCGTAATGCACGTGAAACTGATGAACTTGATCCACAATAACTTAAATTCCGCGAGTGAATTTCTTCAGTGCGCGTTGATTTAATAATTGCTGACTACACACACGAACGTGAATGCCATTAAGAGGGGAGACTCACGCCTAAGGCGTAAGCCTTGACATCTCTGAAATCATGTGACGCCGACGTGCTCATAACGAACTCAGTGGCATGGTGGCCTGTCTCTGCACATCATTCATTCATCCTGACGCACAGCAGTATGGGGGCGAGACTGGGGGGAGGTCCTGGGCGTGACGGCTGGCTACTCAGTGAGTGCATGTAGGCTACAGTTTACTCATTCATTGAAAGCTGCTGCTTATAATCATCAATTCAAGGCTGATACTCACCCCATCGTTGTGACTTACAGGTGATAGTGGTTACTTCCTGATGGAGAGGATGCTAGTTCACAACCCGGACCCTCAGGGTGGCCAGGGAATCCAGTATAAAGAGGTCCATTCCCGTGTGCTCCATCTGTGGAGCGTGCTATTGGGCTCCTGAAAGACCGTTGGCGCTGCCTGCATGCATCGGGTGGTAAGCTCCTCTACCACCCGAAAAAGGTCAGCAGGATCATCTGGGCCTGTGCTATCCTGCACTATGTGACAGTGAGGCGTGGGACTAAGGATGCAAGCAGCGGTGATGCGGCGGTTGTGAATCCGCCGCCCCCCCCACCTCTCACCCTCCATGTTGACTGTGTGTGTGTGTGTGTGTGTGTGTGTGTGGCTTACGAGTTTCTCAGTTTCAGTCTTGCAAAGTTGTGTTTTAGTTTTCAATATTGCAAGAACCATCATATTTCATTCCTCATACATTTGATAACCACAAGTTGAGACAGAAATAAATTCATGTATATCAAACACGACATTGTAATTTGTCCCTCTATGCAACTGAAACAAAACACTCACACCTACTGCATTTGAGAAATGATTCGACAAGAAGGGTATTTCTTTTTTTTTTTTGCCTCTAAGACTTGTGACCGCAGCACTCGGCGGTTTTATGCTTCTTGGTGAGGCCGGGGCTGTGGCTGATTAGATGAGATTGTTTTAATTTCCGGAGGAGAAATTGTTTGGTCCAACATTATTATTCTCTACATGTTCTTGGTTATATGTTCTTAATCCTTAATAAACCACAAGACGAAGAGATCATACAGAATTAGTGCAAATACCTGCCGAAGAGGACTGTTTTCCTCACTTGCACAAGCACATGTTTCTCATTCACTGAGAAGTTTCGCTTCTTTCCGGGTTTCCCATCCATGCTTCACCGTCTTCCACTCACGTCACTCCTCAAATCCCCAGAGCGCACATGGCTACTTTACATGCAGATGCTCATTTGCATTGACCATATATGGTTGTGTGAGGGCGGGATATGAGGTGCGTTTACGTCCGCACTTTTCATGGGTCCAGTGTGATTTATCAATGGAAATTCCTGAGAGCTGTGCGTACGCACAGTTTGATAGATCTGAAAAGGGTGTAAATATTATTGGTGTACGCCATTTTTGGCTTTTCGCCATAAGTGAAAATTTAGTTGCAGTTTTACCCCTTTTTAATAAATGAGGCCCCTGACGTGAGATTTTTGCGGACCATTTGCTGACGTTCACATTGATAAATGCGAATCCCTGCGGGAGATTAGGCTAAACCCATTTTTTTGGTGTAGGCACGTTTGATTAATGAGGGCAATTGTGTTTTGACAGCAGATATTTGATTTCTTCAGAGGGAAAAGATTTTTTCATCACCACAGGAAATGACACCTTTTACTTTTGGGGGTGGTCTTAAGAGTCCTTTTAACAAGAATATTAATACAGCATTCTGGGCAAATAGAGCCACTAGAAGTATAAACCAAAGCTGCCAGAGAGCATGGCGCACAAGAGAAGGCCCCCAATCTCAGCCACACCGGAGCATTATGCAAACTGTCAGCGAGTAACCAGCAATGAAGTATATGAAGGTTAGCTGCCCAATAATAACCATACAGTTCAATAACAGTTCAGTGAAAAACATTTTTTTAAATCTTAAAATACTCAGCAGGTCTATCACACATGAAACTTGGCACATCAAAATACACCTGCACCAGCCACCAACAAGCTTCCGAAAGAAAAGATACTTCGTCAAAAATGGCATTACTCATGCATATTAATCAGTATCATAATTGCTGACACTTGCAAATGATACGACAAAAGTATTTTGCCAATATTTACACTAATCAATATGAAACTTGGTGTCACTCAAGACAATTCTACATTTTTGACGTACCAAATTCACAGAGGGTCACATAAATAGCATGACTGCCACAAACAATTCAATGTTTTGCCTGTTTAAGAAAAAGAATCATTTAAAATTCTTCTTCTCAAGAACCGCAAATCCAATCAACATGAAATTATGAATATAGAATGCTAGTATTTTCTCCCTACAAAGCTTAGAAAAGACAAGTTCTTACATCAAAGAACCACCATGCCACATGCAAGTTAAACTGCAACATTCTATATTTTGTTCAGCCTTTTTTCTCCATTTGGCCAAAAATGGCAAGTGCCATACACTTTTTGTCCACAATGTTGTCGTAAGAACATACTCATGGGTATATCTTTTTTAATAACTCAAGACAGAGAGAGAGCTGGCTGCGAGCAGAGTTTTGTATTTGATTAACTATATCAAGACCCCATGGGAAAAATTAATGTTGTCACACATGACATGTTCTGAGAAAACTGAATTTTTCACTTTGAAACCCAATCGCCATGGTTCTCACTGTGCTGATACACTGCCAACCTTCACATCTACTGCTTGGAGCACAAAATGGTTTAGTGTATTTTTTATGTTTTGAGAAAAAGCAATGTGAAATTTTGATACAATGTGAAAAATATGATTTTCAACCAACGTACCAGTAACAGCAAAAAAAAAACAAAAAACATTTTTGTGCAGTTGACATCATAAAGATGACCCAATTGACTGTAAGAGGACCGATTCCATGATGACATGAGTCATTTTAGTGGACATTATAACCATCCCAGTAAACATACCCCCTTGCAGGCATCACTCATTTTCATTGATAGCCTAAAATAGTTGTGTGAGTTGAATGATGGAATCTAAATTATTTTGAGTAAAATAGAATGCTATTGTACAGATGCAGAATTTAAAATGAGTTTTTGTTTCTACTTTACTTGTTTTTTCCCCGATTTGTTAGTCTCTCAGCAATTGTTCCAATTTCATTGCATGTCATTCGCAGCTGTAATTTCAGGTCCAGGTGTGTCAAGCTTCGTTTACCATAAAATAGCATTGATGCATCAAAAACAGGAACTCAAAAATTCTGTTTATTTTTCAAGCAACAGCTAATTTGCAAAAGAAATTCACACCCTCCACAGAAGATTTCTACATACACAGCAACTAGGCTTATGCCGTCAGAGGCGATGGCTGGGGGTATATCCCCGAACGCCCCCAATCCTCCAATTCCCCAATCCTTGAATAGACCTTGAATAGTCTTTCATTTGAACTTTTTTTCAGGTCAATCGGACAAATGGTTCTGAAGATATGGCCAAAATGGTAATTTTTCCATCACAAAGCGCCACCTGGTGGCAAAATATTGAACCATACAGGTATAATGTCATCATGTGACACGTTGTGAAGTCATGACCTTGCAGTTGCACGTAGTTTCATGTCAATTGGACAAATAGTTCCACAGATATGGCAAAAATGGTGAATTTTATGTGACAAAGCTCCACCTTGTGTCAAAATTTTGAACCAAATGGGTATAATGTCATCGAGGGACACATCCTCAGGTCATGACCTTTCATTTGCACTTGATTTGAGGTCAATCAGACAAATATTTCCAGAGATATGATAAAAACAGTGATTTTTCAGTTTTTGGCCCCTGGTGGCCAATCTAGAAATTGTAAATTGTCCAAAATCAAATCAGTTCTTCCTCTTTATGATACCTTCTTATATGCAAAACTTGGAATTTCTAATTGAAATATTACTGAAGTTATCGCGTTAACACGTAAATCAGTTTTTGGACCCTGGTGGCCAATCTAGAAATCGTAAATTGTCCAAAATTGAATCACTTCTTCCTCTTTATGATACTTACTTATATGCAAAACTTGAAATTTCTAATTTCTGAAATATTACTGAAGTTATCGCGTTAACACGTAGGGCGGCGGCAGCAGTGGCGGCGGTCGGACCAAAAACATAATATCCCTGGAACGCCATTCAGCGTTCGGGGATATAATAATTACCATATGCTATATACAATGTGTACCTGCCATCACCATAAACCAATAAAATATGTTTAAATGGAAAAATAGACATTTACCAATTACGTGTAATAATGGCCAGCTCATTATATCTTACAAATGTAATTATTTTATAAGCTTCCTCTCTGTGTTTATGTATGAGTATGCAGTGTATGACCAGTGTAGTCTCCAGCACTGTGTGCCAGATAGGTTTAAACTTAATTACACAAGTTATGTGTATGTTGGGAGAGTGATATGCAAGTGTGTCACTTTGGCCCTTTCTCATTGTCACAATTTTATTTAGACAATGAAATATGTAAAAATTTATATTTGATAGCTTGTTGAAAGTTGCTGGTGTCCAGGTGAGCTACATTGCCCGTGACACTGTTTACTATAATGTTGTGATATAAACATGAATCCCTAAATCTGCAAATTCTCGAGAAGAACATTGCATGCACAATGAATAGTATGCGCTATTTACCAAATGGACAGAATTACATATAATCACATTAAGCTAAGGCATATGACATGAGGATTTTCCAAAACAAATAAATATATGCTAGCCGATACCAGTGCTATGCACGGCCTATATGCGTGGGCACGATAACAGCTGATTGAATTAGCCGGCTCTATTTGCAAAAACGGCTTCAAAACGCAGTTTTCCCTTCATAACTAAGTTCGAAACCTGGCGCATCGTCTTTGTTACACAGTAAAACCAGTGTTTGCAGAAAACAGACTCATTATTCACGGTGGTTTCAAAAGAGATGTGTGAAATGACGCAAATCGCCAACTCAGTGATAATATATAGATAGCATGAATTAATAGCCACAACCACACTTTACTTCTGCAAGATAATTCTGATTTTGAAACTTTCAAGCTGGATAAGGTGTGAATATCAGTTTAACAAGTTTGACCGACAGCAAGTAGGGCATCATTGTCAGCATTAAAATGGCAAGTGCCATGCAATTTCATCGATAGTAAATTTGTATAAATTAACTTTATAGTATGTATAATTTGAAATTCTACCTGAATTATGCATGTGCACTTCTCTTCACACAGGTTGAAGATGCAGGCAGAGCTAGCTGTCAGCTTTATGCATAACCCTCTCTCAGGGCTTCATTTGTGCCGGATCCTGTTCCAACAGGATCTGGGACCTTTTAGTTTGGACCCAGTTAACTACTTGCTCAGATGCATTCGCATGATATAGAAACAAAAATGACAACATAAAATATATTTTAAATGCGCTAGCTGCAATATTGAATGTTTTACCCCTATATAGTGTGTCCGGGGCGAATCATAGTACAAAACCCAAAACCAGTGAAGTTGGCACGTTATGTAAATCGTAGATAAAAACAGAATACAATGATTTGAAAATCCTTTTCAACTTATTTTCAATTGAATACACTGCAAAGACAAGATGTGTAATGTTCAAACTGAGAAACTTTATTATTTTTTTTGCAAATAATCATTAACTTAGAATTTAAAGGCAGCGACACATTGCAAAAAAGTTGGCATGGGGGCCTTTTTTACCACTGTGTTACATCGCGTTTCCTTTTAAAGACACTCACTAAACGTTTGGGAACTGAGGAGACCAATTTTTGAAGCTTTTCAGGTGGAACTCTTTCCCATTCTTGCTTGATGTACAGCTTAAGTTGTTCAACAGTCCGGGGTCTCCGTTGTCGTATTTTACGCTTCATAATGCGCCACACATTTTCAATGGGAGACAGGTCTGGACTACGGGCAGGCCAGATTAGTGCCCGCACTCTTTTACTACGGAGCCATGCTGTTGTAACACGTGCAGAATGTGGCCTAGCATTGTCTTGCTGAAATAAGCAGGGGCGTCCATGAAAAAGACGTTGCTTGGATGGCAACATATGTTGCTCCAAAACCTGTATGTACCTTTCAGCATTAATGGTGCCTTTACATATGTGTAAGTTGCCCATGCCTTGGGCACTAATACACCCCCATACCATCACAGATGCTGGCTTTTGAACTTTGCGCCTATAACAGTCTGGATGGTTCTTTTCCTCTTTGGTCCGGAGGACACGACGTCCACAGTTTCCAAAAACAAATTTGAAATGCGGACTCGTCAGACCACAGAATACTTTTCCACTTTGCATTAGTCCATCTTAGATGAGCTTGGGCCCAGTGAAGCCGGCGGCGTTTCTGGGTGCTGTTGATAAATGGCTTTCGCTTTGCATTCTAGAGTTTTAACTTGCACTTGCAGATGTAGCGACGAACTGTAGTTACTGACAGTAGTTTTCTGAAGAGTTCCTGAGCCCATGTGGTGATGTCCTTTACACACTGATGTCGGTTTATGATGCAGTACCGCCTGAGGGATCGAAGGTCACGGGCATTCAATGTTGGTTTTCGGCCTTGTCGCTTACGTGCAGTGATTTCTCCAGATTCTCTGAACCTTTTGACGATATTAAGGACCATAGATGATGAAATCCCTAAATTTCTTGCAATAGCTCGTTGAGGAATGTTGTTTTTAAACTGTTTGACAATCAGCTCACGCATTTGTTCACTAAGTGGTGACCCTCGCCCCATCCTTGTTTGTGAATGACAGAGCATTTCAGGGAAGCTGCTTTTATACCCAATCATGGCACCCACCTGTTCCCAATTAGCCCATTCACCTGTGGGATGTTCCAAATAAGTGTTTGATGAGCATTCCTCAACTCACTCAGTCTTTTTTGCCAGGTTTTTTGAAACATATTGCAGGCATCAAATTCCAAATGAGCTAATATTTGCAAAAAATTACAAAGTTTACCTGTTCGAACATTAAGTAACTTGTCTTTGCAGTGTATTCAATTGAATATAGGTTGAAAAGGATTTGCAAATCATTGTATTCTGTTTTTATTTACGATTTACACAACGAGCCAACTTCACTGGTTTTGGGTTTTGTACAAAACAGCTTGAAGCGCACATCTCTCTCAACATGTTAGAATCAAGGTCATGGGAAGTGAAATGAAATGAAAGATACAGATAGGCAATGCAAGTGACAAATCTTTTATGGTGCGTAATGAATTAATTAATACATTTTTGAACATGTAGCTATGCATGATCTTTAAATCCATTCAAATCCATCCATGAATCCATTAACTTCAACTAAAGACAGGAGAGTGTGAGGCTCATGTTCGAACAAAGAGACTCACCTGACCTGTTTGTCAAAAACACTAAGGCCCAAGTTTGAACAGGATGTAGGTGGAGCGCAACACAGACAGTAGACCAGACCATCAATTGTCTGCAACACCAGGAGATTGTTGGACTGCTGCAGTCAGGAAAAATTGGGCTTGGATGGGGAACTGCACTGAAGATGTGGTCTAAAGCCACTAAGAAGGAGAGAAAAGATCTTGTGAGACCTAAACTAGTGAAAATGGAGGAGGATGTGATGAGATCAGAGCATTGAGCTACCATCAGCAATGGAGATGGACAACCTAGGAGGTGGTTATGCAAACTTATGCAAAACGTGGACATGTGAAGGATGCTCCAAGAGAAGCTCAGTTTCCTGATCAGGGCCACCTAAGATACACTTCCCAGGTTCCAGAGCCTGCACCTCTGGTATGGCTCAGAAGAAAACTGCTAACTCTGTGACTCCCAGAATCCGGGTTTACAGCACATTCTCTCCGGGTGCAAGGGAGCTCTGGTGGAGGGCCGGTACAGATGGTGCCAGGACTGTGTCCTGCGCAAGCTAGAGGAAATTCTGGAGGTATGCAGGCTGGAGGTAAACGGGGCCAACCCAGTAATATCACAGGGGCTGATCCAATTTGTCAGACCAGGGGGCAAGGCTCAGAGCTGCAACACAAGGGGGTGGTCTCTCCTCTCACCTGGAGGCAAGTGGAACATGAGACCTGAGCTCGACCACCAGTTGAAATTCCCACAGGAGATCACTGCAACCTCTCTATGGCCTGACATTGTGCTCTGGTCCACCCCCACCAAGACGGTCATCATGGTGAAACTAACTGTCCCATGAGAAGAGGGGATAAAGATTGCCTCTGGGAGAAAGAAGGAGAAATACACAGAGCTGGCAGCTGTGTGCCCACAGGCAGGGTAGAGGGCATTCACCTACCCAGTGACTACACTGAAACATCCACCCAGCAGCTCCTTAAAGAGCATGGAAACCCTTTCTTCATTATCTCTCAGCTTTTGTGTTTTGTTTGAGTATACTCCCAAAACTATTTTGGAGACACCTGTTCCACCCAGCGATTCTTTGTTGCCGTGTCACCAAGGTTTTAAAATCACCATTTTGCGCTGCCTGCTTGCCTGGCTAAAAATAGCACAGCACTCTTGTTAGAGGTATTTGACATCAGCTCTAGAACACAAATCAGCATGCAGGCAGCGCCAGGCGCACACGAACGGCCATAATTTGCTTTCAGTGTTATGATCCTGATCTGCCTGACCATGTTTTTGTTTTGATCCTGTCCTGCCTCACCATGTTTTGATTATGAATTCTTCCTTGTCTGACTATGCTCTGTATTTTGTATTGTGTTTTGGGATTCCTTGCCATGTTTTGTTTTTTCCTTGTCTATTTATTTTTTTTCTATTTATTAAGCTTTGACAGAAGTCAGGAAATGATCGCACAGGTGGCAAGGCACCTATTGTGAGGCAATCATCCCACAACATGTACAGACAATTGAACAATGAGAAGGAAGAAAAAAATAAAAAAAAAATAAATAAAAAAAATAAATAAATAAAATCATATATACATAATAAAATAAGACAGTTTATCAGCAAGTGTAAGTAACATCAGAGGGACAGACGACAACGTGAACAATGACATTTGCCAACCCATGTACATGAATCATCAGAAGAAAAATAGTTGTTGAACTTTTCTGTATAAAAATGAAATAGCTTCGATTTAAAAGCAGCTGTAGTATCAGAAATTTGATAGAGGTGACTGACATTCCACAAATAAAATAATCTGTTAAAATATGAATGGCGAAAAGTTTCAGTCCTAAATTTTGGAATTTTCATTAAAAATGTATCCTCATTTTGAAATGAAACAAAATGGTTGCAGTTAATGTCATATTCCCCCTTCAAGCATTTACACAAGAATACACAATCAAATATGTCACGTCTGTAGCCCAGCGGTAAAAGATCAAGCTTCATTAGTCGGGCTTTATAATTGCTATCAACACAATCATTATAACCAAGAATGTACTTAGTGGCTCTCCTTTGCACACCTTCAATATGAAGGAGAGATTTTTTTGATGATACGGCCCAAGATTGGGTGGAGTATTCTAAAAGTGGTCTTATAAGCGAAATATACAGTTTTCGTTTTGTTTGAACTGAACACGTATGACCACAAGTTCTTTGAATTAATCCAAGCATGCGATTTGCTTTACTGACCAAGACATTAGCATGTGCATCCCATGATAAATTTGATGACACCACAATCCCAAGATCACGCATGCAGTCGACTTTTTCAATTAGATTACCATTCATTGTGTAATGGTGAAGAATGGGAATTCGCTTCCTTGTAACGCTCAATAGTTTACATTTACCTGCATTAAATCTCATGTCCCATTTACGACTCCAATCCAAGATGTTTTCTAGGTCGCACTGCAGGTGTGAACAGTCTTGCGTGTTTCTGATCTCTCTTATGCATTTAGAATCATCTGCAAACAAGGCAACCCTAGTCTCAGGACTTACACAGTCTGGCATGTCATTAATATACAGCAGAAACATCAAAGGGCCCAAAATTGATCCTTGTGGAACCCCTGATTTAACGGGAGACCAGGATGATAGGGCACCATCGACAGCAACTCTTTGTTTACGATTGGATAAGTACGACGTAAACCACTTTAAAAGATTTCCATGAAATCCGTATGTCTGGAGTTTATATAAAAGTAAGTCATGGGGGACGGAGTCGAAAGCAGATGAAAAGTCTAGATATAAAATATCAATTTGTCCGGACTGATCTAAGCATTTGCCAACATCATGAAATACCTGGATTAACTGAGTTGTTGTGGACCTACCCTTAACAAAACCATGTTGCAGGTGATGTAGAACAGGCACTACATGAGGGTAGACAAAATCAAGTATGCACCTTTCCAGCACCTTGCTACAAATGCACATTAACGATACCGGTCGATAATTACTCACATTTTCTTTGTCAGATTTTTTATGGACTGGAATAACATTTGCTCTTAGCCAATCAAGTGGTAATTCTCCAGCTTGAAGAGATTTGTTAAAAAGACTACAAAGTGATGGAGCCAATTCACGAGCACATTCTTTTAAAATCCGAGCTGGTAACCCGTCAGGCCCATATGCTTTATTGGTATCAAGGTTAATCAAAACTGATTCAACTTCATGGGCAGTAATCCTTAAATCACCCAAATGAACATGTTTGAAGACTGTTATATCCGGGTATGTTCGTTCTAAAGGCTGAGGGGTAAATAGGGATTGAAAATACTCGTTGAACAGACTCGCCTTTGTGCTAGGATTGGAGGCAGTTTTCTCTCCATAAGCAACAAAACTGGGGACTCTTTGTCTGTTTGCCATTTTCCACCATTGCAGTTATATTCCGGTCCTTGTTTTGTGTCATACCATGGATTGCACTTTGTCTCCCCCTGTCTGGTCTTTTGTCATGTGATCTCTCACTGCCCCCGTATTGTGTGCCACACTTTTGAGTGATTTCATGGTTTCTGGGATTTCATCCATTCCTTCCAATCTCGTTTGCTTCCTTCACCTTACTAACAATACTGACAGTTTTAAGTAAACTTACTAATCAAGACTAACATCGTTTATAGAACTAACTTACTAACAAGCACTAGGGATTGTATAGCTGCACATTACTAATTGACTAACAAGCTCTCAGCACTCGCTCTGCTCTAGTCTCCGCCCCTAGCCTTGACTCAATTTACTTTGCTGTGCTTCAAGCAGATTCTCTGCACCTTGTTAATCACTGTTCTGCCTCTCACTCGGTACGGTAGAACTCCCTAACCGGAGCCGTATGTTTGTCAGTAGGCTGTCTCTGTGATCCCTGTACGCGTTTTGGCTTTTGCCAATTTCTTGTAATCAGGAACCTTCTCATGTTCATTCCTTTGTAATTAGTCTGATCCATATCACCTGCCTCCCCTTTGTAGCATGTGACTTCCCGTATGTGTATTTAAGCAGTTATTTCATTCACAGCTCTTGTCAGAATGTTTTCCCTGTGCTGTGATTGTTTATGCCTTGTACTCTTAGTGTTATACTTCTGACTGGAACGTCCCAGATTCTGATTTTGGCTTTACCTTTGATATTCCTGTGCCCGTGTACTTTTGAATGTAAGTATCATAAAGAGGAAGAACTGATTTGATTTTGGACAATTTACAATTTCTAGGTTGGCCACCAGGGGCCAAAAACTGAAAAATCACTTTATCATATCTCTGGAAATATTTGTCTGATTGACCTCAAATCAAGTGCAAATGAAAGGTCATGACCTGAGGATGTGTCCCACGATGACATTATACCTGTTTGGGTCAAAATTTTGACACAAGGTGGTGCTTTGTCACATAATTCACCATTTTTGCCATATCTTTGGAACCATTTGTCCAATTGACATGAAACTATGTGCAACTGCAAGGTCATGACATCACAAGGTGTCACATGATGAAATCATACCAGTATGGTTCAATATTTTGCCACCAGGTGGAGCTTTGTGATGGAAAATAACCATTTTGGCCATATCTTCAGAACCATTTGACCAATTGACCAGAAATTAAGTTCAAATGAAAGGTCATGACCTGAGGGGCTTTATATTGTATTGGGTCTATTCAAGGATTAAGGAATTGGAGGATTTGGGGCGTTCGGGGATATGCCCCAACCCTTCGCCTCTGACAGCATAAGCCTTGTTTACTATTGTTTTCAAATAAACGTTACCGTAATTCAAACTATAGGAAAATAACATGCCAAGTGGTATTGCCAATGTGATTTTGTAATAATACCGCATCGTCAGAAACGGCATCAGCTGCACTTCCTGCTTGGTCCTGGATTTCTTGCCTTGCTGGTGGCTCATAAATGTAGGGCTGAGGACCATTGTATTCCTCCATATCTGCCACATCAAGAACTAATTCTTTGTCTCCTGATCCCTCATCCCTCCAGTCGTAATCTAGTCAAAATTCCTGCTAGATTCACTTAAACTGTACGACGCCATGTTGACCTTGCCTGTTTGTGTTCTAGCGCTGATGTCATGCTTACTTCGGGTGCGCTCAGGCCGGGGTCGGCATGTTCCGCCGGAGGTGATCTGCAATCGACTTTTGTAAAGTATAAAGAAGTTTTGTGATCTTTGAGCAATTCTCTATGATATAATGATTGCCTATCCTCTACGGCTTTCATGGTCTTTAAGTCTCTGGGAATCACAGGCTTCTATCTGAAGAAGGCTTTCAAAGACCTGGTGGAGGAGGCAGAGCAAGGGAGCTTCTGGCTCCAGCTCCAAAGAAAGGTCAGGGTGTGGGGTACCAAGGATCCTAAGGCTGGCTGCAGGGGGCAGTCCAGGATTAAAGGAGTGAAACATCAGTGAAGGTTGGCTCCGGGCTGAGGACCCAGCGGCCAGCACAATGGTATCGTCAGCGATGTGTCAGGCAGAAATACCCAAAAGAAACTGACCTGTGCTTAACACCAACAAATGATTTTGCTAGTTTACTCTGTGTTGCGGTGTTTCAAAATGTATGATTCTTCACAACAAATTAGCTGATTAGCTAGGTTGTTGGCTAGACATCTAGCCATGCAGCAATGTCAGTCCGATGCAACTATTGGTTACTGCACATATGTATTCAGAATCAAAGCATAACTTGGGGTGTTGCAGTCAAGGATTAGTTTGCCAGCCAGCAAACTGGCATCTTTAGGAATCCTGCTACAGAGATTAAGGGCCACAGTTGTTCACCAAAATAAACTGGCTCAATTTAGGCCCAACAAATATTAGAAAATCGTTAATCCTAATCACTATGATTTTTGTGAGAAAATACACCAGTCAGCCTCAAGATTAAAACCACCTGCCTAAGGTCTGCCTTGTGCTTCCGAAACAGTTGCATTAAACTGATCTCACTTGAATTCTCAAACTCAGGGTTTCTCAGCAGAACATCTCCCAAAGTATTTCAATCTCTTCACCAGATTGTCTTTTTCCCACACTGCGATCTGATACCATCTCTTTCACAGTAATGCACATACCATGCAGAAGCACATGATATAAAAGAGAATGGGTTCGCTGAACCAGGCAACCTTCTTCAACTACTCCAAGGTTCAGTTCTGAGGCTCAGTTGCCTATTGGGGGCACTTTTAGAGGTGGACCTGGGCTAGAATGGGTAATTTGACTGGTCAAGCTAAAAAGTGCAATACACTGCAGGGTATGATGCAATGTGTGTTCTTATGTAAATGCCATTGAAATTTTAACCGCTTGTGCCACAGTTGCTCTGCTTTCGGTTTGGACCAGACAGGATAGCCCTCATGCATTGATGACTCAAAACCCTGTTGCCAGTTCATTTCCCGTCACTCCTTCGACCACTATCAGGAGGCTCTCATATCCGTCGACAGGGAGCACTCAAGACGTGTTACCTCTTCAGAGATGCTCTAACCAACTGATGAGGTGATGACAATTTGGCCCTTGTCAAAGTCATTCAGTTCCCATTTCTCCCACATCCAACATAGTAAATGCAATTACTAATTGTTCGTCTGCCGCCAAAGACCTGTCTGCAGGTGTGACGCACCCGTGGGTGTTACGGATGATATGACACATGCTTTCACAGAAATATGATTCAATCTCCCCCACTTTCTCCTGAGATAGTCATTGATCAAATGAAACTAGCATAATTTTAAAAAGTAGCGTACTTTGGCAAAGTAATTCCCAGTACATGAAACCATGGCAGTCAATTCTGATTCATTTAACAGCCATTCAGCCAATCACAGCCATTTGGTCAACCTACCAGATCAAGGAAGAGATACGCCTTCGTGTGCGAGCATTCACAAATGGAGCTTTTGTCACTCACTGGCTGTGATAATACGACCCCTATTCCAAAAAATTCGGGATGCTGTCTAAAATGTAAATTTAAACAGAATGCAATGATTTGCAAATCTCATAAACTGATGTTTTATTCACAATAGAACATTTTCATGAAACATTAACTGCCATCTAGATGTCTTTAAGGGAAGGCCTTGCTCATTCCAGCAACACCATACCAAACACCATCCTCTGCACTTATTACAACATGGCCCTGCAGTAAAAGAGCCTGGGTGCTAAAGTGATCTGCTTGCAGTCCAGACTTGTCACCCACTAACACTATTTGGCTCATTATGAAACAAAAAATATGACAAAGGAGGCTGCAAAATATTGAGAGCTGAAACCCAACATAAAAGCGAGAGTGGGAAAACATTGAGCTTTCATTATGCGAACAATTAGTCTCCTCAGTTCCCAAATACAAAAGTGTTGATTAAAGAAGACGTGATGGAACACAGTGGTAAACATGCCCCTTTGCCAACTTTTTTGGAATGTGTTGGTCGCATCAAATTCAAAATGAACACATTTTCCAAAACACAATTTTGCACAGTGTCCCAGCTTTATAGGAAACGGGGTTGTACCTTATTTTGTTAGGAAAAAGAAATGTGCCACTCATTTGAAGTCATTTTGATTCATTTGTAGATTTGTCCATGGGTAATTGAAATTATCTTACCCCATGGACAAATCGAGAAATGAGTCAAAATTATCTTTCAGCAATGGCTGAATTATATTTTCTGAGAAAAAAAGGCAATAGCAATTAATGTTTAAATCTAAATACAAGATTAATATGCTTGGTGAGATTTTCTTTTTGCAGTGTTGGAACACAATAATGTTCCAAATATTTTAATCTGTTTCTGTTTTAGGTGCAAATATCCATTTTGGATATGGGGTCTTGATCAGCAATTCAAGGATGCTGTAAATTATTCCACTCCCTGCTAAGCCCTACGTTTAAACCCGCAATTCAAATTCAAAAGCATCTGGAATCGCATTCAGAAAATGAAGTGCTTTTCAAAGGTATGTTGCTGTCAAACCCATATGCCTATTTATTTCAGCTGGCACAAATTCTGCCTAGTCCTTACAAACATCTGGCATTGTTTTACTGTATGCTGTATCTGAACAAATTGGATATTTCCAATCCATTGCCTTTTTTGTGAATTAAAAAGCTACCATTTATCTGACATCAGAATCTGAAAAATTGGTGTTTTACGAGAAAGCTTAAAATTTAAAACACAAAGTGGGAATTTTGTCTGGTTGTGTGGATATGCTGTAGAACATGGTTTGTTACAGATTTAGAAATATACCAGTTATCACTAGATTTGCTCTTATGAGTTCTTGGATACAAGAGCACCACCCACAAGGGGCAGTACCATATGTAATGGGCGGTGATAGGACGCCAGGTGCTGTGACCAGCGAGAGAAAGAGCAATGAGAAGCCCAGATAAGAGACAAACACAAATGAGAAAAAACCTCCAGTAAAGGCTCACGCTTCCAAGGACAAATAACAGTCCGCAACACGGAAGCAGTGCGAGAGAAAATAAACAAGAGAGAAAATTTTTAAAAGAAGTAATTTCTGACAATAAAAAGAATATAACAAATCACTAGGAAGATTTAAAGGGGACCTAACATGCTGATCCCTCTTTTAATACATATTAGTATTGTTATAATGTTGGTTGTCCATGCTCAACCTCTGAAGATACAGGGATTATGCCGTAATCCAAGAACGTGATTTCGTGAGCGTGGTTTCCTCTCTGATCAGCTCCTCCCAAGATCTTCATGAGATCTGGGCAAAACCTGACGTCAGGTTGTGCCATCCAATTAGAACAGACCTAGCCAGAGCCAACCACCGCGCTGGACCTGCCCACACCGGAAACTATTCTAGCAGGCACTAACAACAGGCAGATCATACTATGCCTTAGTAGCGCCTTCACCTTTGGAAATACAAAAGAAGAAACGCAGATCATTTGAGGTGCAATTTTGTCAGTATCTCTCCCAAAGATACTTGTCTGTTTACTTTTGGACGTGAAGAAAAACAAATATTTCTCTCCCAAAAGACGATGCCACCAGAAATCAGTGGGTAGCTTTTTTTGTTTGCTGGCAGCAAACAGCCACGGCCGAAGGGAACGTTAGCTGTTTGTGCTCAGCATTTCACCAAAGACAGCTTTGTCAATAAAGGATAATTCGACACAGGATAAGCCTTTCAGCTGCTTCTCAAACCTAAAGCAGTAGCATCAATGAAGCACTCGGAACCACAAACTGTAAGTAACCATATAACAGCAAATAATGAAAGTGAAGCTAACGTGTTACGGGTGGCTAGCAGGACCCCCAGTGATAGTTAGCACTAACAACTGGCCTCAAACACAGACTTTGTAAAATATCTGAAGAAAAAGCCTGTATTAGTCGTGACTGTCCGTGACTCACAGACACAGAAGCTGCAAGTTGCTTTTACTGCATAAGCCAACCTGACGTCATAGCCAGTTGATTGTGGCTGTAGTACAGCGGCTAATGTTGCCAAGTCTGTGCCCTAGTGTCTGTTGCTAATGTCTGTGCCCTAAATATGCAAGAGTGATATCAGGGGAAATTCTACAGAAGGTGTGTGAACTTAAACCTCATTTGAAGCTAACTTTTAATTCCTGTTTGTAATTTGGTTGCTTGGTACAACTGTTCACAGTAACAGAACTTGCTGTCTGTAAAACCTGTATTGCAAGGGTTTGTCTCTCTGGTTATGACCGCTCAGTTACCAGCTACTGCATTTTAGTTTGCCTGTCGTGCTAATTAAAAATGCTCCTGGTTCACTTTTATGCAGTTATTCTGATCGGTATGCTTGTGTTACTTCGGTAAGCATCAATGTGGCGGTTTCATCATAACGTTGCCCGATTGTAGCCACTACACTTAGTGATTGCTTCACCTATACATGACCGGGATCAGCCGGATACTTCACAAATGTCTGAGCAAGCTCTCTGGTGCTACCGTGAAAGCAATGTGAAATGCAGAAGCTCTACCGGTTTACAAATGATTTCTCTGCACTACCTTGACATAATTTCATCCCCCTTTAGAAATTGTTGCGGCTAATAAAAAGACGAAAAAGGTGGAGATTAAATAGGTAATTCTTTCCTGTAGAAATGATCAATTTGCTAGCACCACATAAGCAACTTGTCCGTGCTAACGGAACTTGCGGTCTGCAAAACCTATATTTTGTTCATAACATAACCGAGCTCTCTCCAGCTGTCGCGTACTATCCATAAAGCTGCTTTCACATCAGACATGAAACAAATTTTTCGCAGGACAGATTAGCCTACATTCAAAGTCAATGCAAAGAGGTGAATACACGTTATGGGCACGTCAAGCCCCTTTCATACCGGACGCTAAACGAAATCTTCGCGCGACAGATTAGCTACATTCAAAGTCAATGCAAAGACGTGAATACAGGCATTATGGGCGCGTTAAGCAGCTTTCACACCGGATGCAAAACAAATTTTTCGCGCAACAGATTACATTCGAAGTCATTACCGCTTATCAGCCACTGCATGTTAGTTTGTGTGCTCTGCTTATTAAAAATGCTCCTGGTTAGCTTATATGCAGCAATTATGATTGGTATGCTTGTGTTACTTCGGTAATCATCAATGTGACAGTTTCATCATAACGTTGCCTGATTGTAGCCACCACAGTTGAAGCTAAACAGAGACGTGCTGTATGTGTCTGCCTAGTTGGGCTGCAGTTAGACCAGACGTAGATTTTACAGAGCTTGGGGTGCGATTTTGGGTGCTTATGAAACGATCACTTTACTTATCCATGACCGGGGTCAGCCTGATACATCTCCATTGTCTGGCAAGCTCTCTGATACTACCGGTGAAAGCAGCAGGGAAGCGCACAGACTATAATGTGTCCGGTATATGCATTGCCATCGATTGAATATTAAATTCTTTCCTGTAAAAGTGATCGATTCGCTAGCCCCACATAAGCAACGGTTCACGCAGATGTTCACCTGGCTTCAGTGCGAAGCATTGTTAAAATTTGGTTACTGGTTACCTGTTGCTGTAAATCCATCCATCCATTTTCTATACCCGCTTATTCCTCACTAGGGTCACGGGGCGAGCTGGAGCCTATCCCAGCTGACTACGGGCAAAGGCAGGGACCCACCCTGAACAGCTTGCCAATCCATCGCAGGGCGCACACACCATTCACACACCATTCACTCTCACACTCATACCAATGGGCAATTTGGTATCTCCAATTAGTCTGATATGCATGTCTTTGGACTGTGGGAGGAAACCGGAGTACCCGGCAAAAACCCACGCAACACGGGGAGAACATGCAAACTCCACACAGAAAGGCCCCAGGCCGGATTTGAACCCACGACCTTCTTTCTGCGCAGCAGCAATGCTAACCACTGTGCCACCCTTGCTGTAAATCACGGGGGCAAAGTAGGGTAATTTTCTCATCTACTTCAGAAGCATTGAACTTCTTTCTGCAACCACCGGTGTCGCCATCTGGTGGATATTAAATATAATGCAAATTTTTTGAGATTTTCGCATCGGCCTCACTTTTTAGATTTGGGCGCTGCGTCCATCTTTTTATATACACTGGACACGATCTATGCATATTTCTTGATGTTGCTGTGGTCGTAATACGATATGAGGACATGGAAAATTTTTCTTTTTTCAATCATAATTTTTTAAAGCATGGTATATATGATTGCCTGACGCCTTGCGAAATTTTGATGCAGTAAGTGAGTACCTTAGTTTGCCGCGGTCATCTTTACTTCATTTGCATACATTATGCAAATTAATTGACAGGTCTGGACGTAACACGTGAGGACGCAACTGGCTCCGCCCACGACGGTCATTTCAAATTGCATTTCTGATCAGACGAGTCCCGGTAATTTCTTCAGTGGCGGCTCGTGAACTGGCAATAGGGGAAGCTCAAACAATCCATTAAAATTAATGACTGGTCATAACCGGTTTTCAATCAGTCATTTAAATTACCATAACCCAAACTCAGAAAACTCTACATTATCAGATGTGGCCAGTTTTCGTTTATAACGCATACTAATTCTGACTCCAGACCTCTCACGCTTTTATTATAGCATTGGGCTCCGTCCGTCCGTCCGTACGTACACATAAAATTGAGGCGGTGGGGGATATTGCCATGTTAGTGGCAAACACTTGTTTTAGATAATTCTAGGTTAAGAAAAACAGTGGTTGTCAGTCATTGGCATTGGCACAAACAATCTTGATTCTAGTGTAGACCGGCCCTGCTGGTATCCCAACTGCTACCACTTTAGAGTCATGTATATTATTTCAAATGTTTGTTGTAGCTTAAATGTTTGTTTGCTCCCTGCTTCACAGTGTCAGCAATGTAGGCTGTCTACTGCACTTCCTTACAATTGCCTTGGAACAATTTCAAATGTTTGATGTAGCTTAAATGGTTTGTTTGCTCCCTGCCTCACAGCGTCAGCAATGTGGGCTGTCTATCGTACTTCCTTACAAGTGGGGTTATAGCAACTACCACGAGAGAATGGGGTTCTTCAAACTACCATGAGAGCACTTGCGTTTTCACACTAATGGTGTGCAGGGTTATGCCTCTTTTAACAGCGTCCTAAAGCCCTACCTGTCACATACGCCCCCGCTTTAGAACACTTTGCCTAACTTTCTAGTTTCAGGTGCCCACCAGTGCTTGCAGTATGTTGGCTACTGCCTGAATTATAGTTAGGCTGTTCCCCTCCTGGGGGCGGGTTACTGACTATGGCAGGTTAAAGGGGTTGGAATGGTGGCCTGCTGCTGTCCTTGCCGACCGTCTTAGACCAGTTTCAGGGGGCTCAAATCTGCTGCTGAGCCTTGGAACTAGACGGACTCTCATAGTTTGGGGCTGTGTCCGCTAGCTCGCTAGGGGGCTCTTCTTACGGTCTGGGCTCTAAGACTGATTGGTGTCCCTGAGACTGGTCTGATGCTATCTCTGAGGTTGGAATGCTCCTGGCTGGTGTGATATTCTTACTTGATTCATGTCCAGAAATAGTTCTGATATCTCCCTTCTTTTGCCGAAGGAACCAGGTGAATCCTGCGGCAGTGCTGTCATCGTCATCCTCCTTTTCATCCATACAGGGAGGCTGTGGAGTGATCAGCCTTTGAGGCGGCGCCTCCATGAGTGTTGAGGCTCTGGGGGCTGCCCTCATGGGCCGCAGCTCTGAATGATGAATATTCTTACATGGTCTTGTAGCATCTCTTGGTTTGATTTTGAACACGTTTCCAGTGTCGTCCAGACACTCCATTACTTCATACACCGTAGACTCCCATACATCCTGAATTTTGGGAAGTCCTGGCAGATGGTTCTTTCGGTACATCAAAGTGCCATAGGGGAGAATGGAGGGGGCTGCTGGACTGTGTCGCTCTTGAGAGCTGGCTGCTGTTTCAAGCTTCCTGGCACTGATGTACACCAAGGCTAGGTTGTCTGTCACTAAGTCCTCTGTCGTTCCCAGTACTGGTTCCTCATCTCCAACTCCCGGGAGGAGGTCCACGGGCAGTTGGGGCTTTTTGCCAAACATGAGCTCGTAAGGAGAGTGGCCTGTGGACTGTCGTGTTGTAGGCAAACAACAGCTGGGGGAGTAGTTGGGGCCATTTTCTCTTCTTATCCGCTGGGAGTGTGCGCAGGAGATTGTGGAGTGTTCTATTAAACCTCTCACACTGTCCATTCCCTTCAGGGTGGTAGGGAGTAGTCCTACTTTTCTCTATTCCATATAATTGGCAGACTCACTTTAGAGGTTCCCCTTCAAAGTTTCTGCCTTGATCGGAGTGCATTCTTCTTGGCACCCCATACGAGTGGAACCATCTCTCTGTGAGGACTTTGACTACAGTACTAGCTTTTTGGTCAGCAGTTGGATAGACCTGGGTGAACTTCAGTTATGACTAGAACATTTTCTCTGCTGTCGCTGGCTATGTCCAGAGTGGTGAAGTCAATAGCCACGATCTCTAAAGGTTTGGAAGCCAAAAGGTGGCTCATAAAGGGCCTCACAGCTGTTGCACTGCCTTGGCCAGGACACATCGTTCACACTCTTTGCACTACTTGTCGATGTCTCATCGCATATTGGGCCAGTAGCATTTCTCCCTGATCAAGTGTGTTGTTCCCCCCGTGCCTTGGTGGCCACGATGGTGGCGGAGGCTTGTCAGTACTTCGACCTTTAGACTGTCAGGCAGAAGGATTTGGTGCACAGTCTCCCATCCAGGAAGTAGTTGGACCTCCCTATAAAGGACACCCTCCCTCTCTCTGATTCTTTCCACTGGCGGACTAGTTCAAGAACGCCCTCTGGCTCTGCTGTCCTTTGTCTTTGTGTAGGAGCATGTCCCTTTCTCCAGTAGGGCCCGAATGCCCCAATGACTGGATCTGTGGCTTGGAGTGCCTTTAGTCGCACTGGAATAGCATCCACTGCTGAGGTGGTGGCGGTAGAAGGGCATTGTCTGTCCACCGGGGCTGAGAGATGCCTGGAGTGACTGCTGCAATGCTCTCCAAGGTCTGGTGTTGGGTTGGGAGGCGTGACAGGGCATCGGCGTTATGATTCGCTGTGCAAGGTCAATATATGACCTCAAAGTCAAAGACCGCCAACTTGGAGGCCCAGCATTGTTCCACTGCAGAGAGCTTGGCTGTCTTTAAGTAACTCAAGGGATTATTGCCTGTATAGACAGTAAATTTGGCCCCAATCAAATTCTCTCTGAATTTTTCTGTAACCACCGACTTCATGGCAAGAAATTCCAACTTCATGGAACTGTAGTTGGACATGCTCCTTTCTGTTGGGCATGGTTCTCTGCTTTGCTTGCGACCGCGACTGGCCTTGGCTTCCCTTCATGTTCTTTTGATAGGACAGCACCCAGCCCTTGATGGCTGGCAACAATTTCAAGAATGAATGGCTGTGTGAAATCTGTGTACCCCAAAAAGGAAGCACAGATGAGTTTGCTTTTGAGGGTTGTGAAAGCTTCTTCGCACTCATCATCCCATCTCTTGTCGAGTTTGGCGTTTTTGGACCCGGGGTCTTACGGCGGCCCTGTAGTTCTCCAACCAGCTTATGAAGGGGGGCTGCATACTTGGCAAAGCCCTCCACGAATTGGCGGTAATAGATGGCAAACCCCAAGAATGAATGAAGGTCAGCAGTGTTACTGGGCCTTTTCCACTCTGCCACCGCTCTGATCTTGTCCGAGTCAGGAGCGACCCCATCCGCCAAGATCACATGGCCCAAGTACTTGACCTCTCTCTGAACGAAATGACACTTGGTCAACTTCAACTTTAATTTGGGTTTCTGGAGTCTGTCAAGGACCACTTCCAAGCATTGTAGATGCTCCTCAAAATCCGCTCCATATGGCGCTGAAAGTGCTTGGGGCATTACAAAGCTCAAATGGCATGCGATTAAATTCAAAAAGCCACATGGGGTGCAAAAGGCAGTCTTTTCTTTATCTTTCTCAGCCACAAGTTGAAGCCATAGGCTCGGTCCAAAGTGGAGAAACATTTCGTGACAGTTAAGGCGTCTAAGGATTCCTCAATCCATGGCAACGGGCAAGCGTCTTTTCTAGTTTTGGAGTTAAGCTGTCGGTAATCCACACAGAGACGAATGGTGCCATCCTTCTTTTGAACCACCACAATGGGTGAAGCATATGGGCTGCAGCTTGGCCTGCCCACATCTCTGTCTAATATTTGTAAACATCAAAATACTTGAAATTATGCTGCCATATGCTGAAGAGAAAATGCCCCGGAAATGGGTGTTTCAACAATGACCCCAAACACACAAGTGAGCTACATCTTGGTTCTAGACAAAACAAGATTGAGGTAATGGAGTGGCCAGCTCAATTCCCCAAAAAAGTCCCAATAACTGTGGAATGTAGTTTGTTCATCCTGGGCTAAAATACTCGTTTCTAGGCACCAGAAGTTGGTTGACTCGATGCAACGCAGTTATCAAAAACAATGGTTATGCAACTAAATATTAGTTCAGTAATTTAAAGTGAAGTTAAATCTTGAGTGAAATTAATCATTTGAGTTTAAGGAGAAAATTGCTTACACTATTTTTTGAACAGATTAATATTCCTTTTTTTACTTCCAGTAAAAGAATAACATAGACTTGATCAAATTTGTAAATGCTTTGATTTGGAATTGAATGTGTAATGTTTCCACTACATTTGAAATTTGGAACTGGAGGCTATAAAAATATCTGCACTTTATTCAGATTTTTTTAAATGTACTGCTATATTTTTAACACAACTGTACTACATAAATTATACGTTTGGACACATACTAGCAAAACATATACAACTCCAATTCCGGAATAGCTGGGACAAAGTATAAATTGTGAATAAAATCAAAATGCAATGACTTTCAGATCACAAGCTAATGTTATTTACAATAGAACATAAACAACTTAGACAAACGTAGACATTTTACATTTTTATCCACAAAATGAGCTTATTTCAAATTTTCTGGCTGCAACAGGTCTCAAAAAAAGTTGGGACACAGGCAAAAAAGGGCTGAAAAAGCAATTAATTTATAACAGAATCAGCTGAAAGAACATTTAGCTAGTAATTAAATTAACCGGCATCAGGTGGGTAACATGATTGGCTATTAATGGGATGTCTTAGAGAGGCTGTCTCTCATACAAGATGGCCAGAGGCTCTCCAACCTGCGAAGGTTTGTGTAAAAAATTGTGGAATACTTTAAAAACAATATTCCTCAATGTCAAATTGCAAAGGCTTTCAAGGTCTCATCATCAAAAGTGCATAACATCATTAAAAGAGTAAGAGAAACTGGAAAAATCCCTGTGCGTAAGGGACAGGGCCGAAAACCTATACTGGATGCCCTGATCCACAGGCCCTCAGACGCCACTGCATCACTCACTGGCATGATTCTGTCATTGACATTACTCAATGGACCCAGGAATACTTCAAGAAACCTCTGTCAGTAAACAAAGTCCGCCGTGCCATCCACAGATGCCGCATAAAACTCTATCATGCAAAAAGGAAGCCATTGTTGAGCATGATCCAGAAGCGCCGACGTGTTCTGTGGGCCAAGGCTCATTTAAAATGGACCGTTGCAAAGTTTCCTATGGTCAGACGAGTCCCAATTTGACATTCTTGTTGGAAATCATGAGCGTCGTGTCCTCTGGGCTTAAGAGGAAAAACACCACTCCTCCAGTTACCAGCATTCAGTTCAAAAGCCAGTATCTCTGATGATATGGGGATTGCATTAGTGCATATGGTGTGGGACACTTCCATGTTTTAAAAAGCACCATGAATGCTGAAAGGTACATTAAGGTTTTAGAGCAACATATGCTCCCCTCCAGATGACATCTATTCCAGGGAAGACCTTGTATATTTCAGCAGGACAATGCAAAACCACATACTGCAGCTATTACAACAGCATGGTTTCGCAGTTGAAGAGTCTGTTTGCTGAACTTGCCTACTTGCAGTCCTGATTTTTCACCAATTGAAAACATTTGGTGCATAATTAAACGAAAAGTCCATCAAAGGAGACCCATAAAGCACACCCATTGTGGAACAAATTGTAAAATTTTTCAGTTCAATATTAGCTGTGATCTCTGTTCTATTGTGAATAAAATAATAGCTGATGTGATTTGAAAGTCATTGCGTTTTGATTTTATTCACAATTTCCACTTTGTCCCAACTATTTCAGAATTGGGGTTGTACATACTTATTTAAATGTTAGTACTGACAGAAATGTGTTTATTTACAAAATGTGTAAACAGGAGCCAAATGAAGAAAATATAGCATGATAAACTCTAGCAACAAACCGTAAACAAATCACCAGGAAATGCGTTACCGGTATGAACCTTGAAAGTAGCGCCAGTTACGTACGTTCATGACCAGACCATTGAGCTAAAAACCAGACAAAATCCAGTTTTTGCAAATGGCGCGCTCCTATTGGGATACAAATTGCCATGGAGATTTTCAGAGTGATGGCTTGTAGTTAGGTTTGGTTGCTGTCCTCATCCTCCATCTTTGTTCCAACAACTTCTGGCAAAATCTTCAGTCACTCAGCTATGATGACCTGACCAGACAGTAAGCACTTAGTACCATCTAGTGGACTGAAAAGTCGATTGATTCTTATCATCCTGGTACCTAAAAGTTGAGTTTGTATTTACAACATTTAACAATTTATTTAATAAAATGCCGATACCTGGGTCTCTAAATTGATACAATATCGCCACATAAAATTCTACTGAATCGATTTTCCCCTCACCCCGACCAATTACACATTAAAAAAAATAAAAAATTAGGCAAGAACACAGCTATTTTTGAGCATCCAGTCTTGTAATAGTGGATTGTTAAGGATAGAAAATAACCTGCAATTTTCAACATTATATCACATCTGGATGGTCATCTGCAATAGTAGCCAGTAAAGTAGTGAATCTTACCAAGAATAATCAAAATGTTCTCAAGAGCTGACAAGTTGTAGGTGTCTATAATGCATCCCAAGCTCAGCATGGGATACTATTTGAACATACAGTACACACATAAGGCTTTAATTGGTTTGCAGAAAAACAGATTTCCATCAAATAAAAGACACTCCATTCAAATCTGCAAATTCCTGAATCTAATTCACACACAAAATACTTAGTGTCACAGTTCAGTACAGGAACATAGATCAGGAAATCAATTATCTGTCCACCCATGTATGCAACAATTTTATGATTTTATGGAAACTTAAGTTCAACCTTGTTTGTTTTTGCAAAGCACTGATTCAAATAATAAACTGAACATTCCCATTCCAAAATTTTATTAGTCATAATAAAAATAGACCAAAAAACCTCTTACATGATTGCACAATCCTGACAGTATGAGGCAAACTGAAAAAGAAAAAAATGTCCAATGCGAACCAAAAACTTCCCTCGACCTCAAAAATAAATTTGACAAGCCAGCCATTTTATTAAAGTATGAGGATTACAGTGCACATACTTAAATACAAATATGTTCTCTCAGTATGTCACTTGAAATGGTAATTCATGTTCTCACCAACAGTTCAAACTTAAGACATCCTTGTTAATGTCAGCATTTAAAACGACAGACTACTGCCAGAGCAGTCAAGTTTTTTGATGCGCAATAACAAGAACCTTTATTTCTGAGTAATAGGAAATGAATTCTGGTCCATGAGCTCCCCCACTCTCTCCTGAAGAATCTGAACAACCTCAGCTAAAATGAAGACATGCGTGTCATCCAGGTCTTGGATGATGAACTTCTTCCCAAGCGCTGACGTCTCATCCAAGTGCAAGAGAAATTGCTTCATTGCAGGGTCACTGTTCAATACAGGACAAAACAAGACTAAAATTCAGTGTAATACAAAGAGGGCAGACATGCAGACAACAAACCCCAAAACAAAATAAAATATATTTAGACCGGGTTCTCCACACTTTAGAAATCATCTGTTAGTACTGCAAATTAAAGGTTTCTGCCGAGCGCATCGCGGAGAAAAATGAGCCAGGGGCTTGAGGCCCCCAGCAGCCAGGATGTCAAGACACTTGGAAATGTACTCTCAGAGATTAAACACTTGCAGAATACAAGCAAAGTAATCCCATAATCATTGACATTGCCATTGAATATTCGTTGAAATTATGTCATGAATAGAGTCATGAGTACTTGGACTGGAATTAGCTTTTCATTTTTCTTACATCAATTAAATATAAATAGCCATGTTGAATAGTTAAACTTGGTGTGCTTAGTTAACTTTGCCTGAAGGCTACAAAATAATTCAACATTATAATATTGTTTGTCACGCTATCTGAGAGTGGTGGATATCACCTGGTGCCTAAACAATTAAACCATTTTATACCACCCAGACCTGATTGACGGCAAGCAATGCCAAATGCAGCATGTGCAGTGGGCTCATAAATCCACAATGGCCACTTCAAGCAAACTTACACAATACAAAGCTGTGTTCGAGTGACTTGAGACGTACAAAGGTACCATGCCTATTTTATTTGTCATGCAAAGTGCAGGAGGGTGTTTATTTCAAGTGGGAAAAATGTCATTCGTGGCTTTTCAGTCTACCATGGCAACCAGTCACTCCAACCACTGGGCCGCGCGGGTTCCAGGTAATAGAAAAGTAACCTCGACTAAGGTAAATGCGACAAAACTTAATCAGTTTTTTCATTAAACATGACACGTAATGTCCATTTACCTAAATTAGTTGACCATAGCTGTAGTCTAGAATTGTGGCCAACAGAATGTGACCAAAATTTTGGACACCATTGGAAAGCCCAGCCACAGGGCAGAATAGAAAACATTCAGAATGAGTTTAGCGTGGGTACCTCCATGATGCTTATTTGAGAATTTTCTAACAACCATTCTATCTGCGCCAATGCAATGCCAGCTATATATGTAGAATACCTGACGCAGTCAAGAAGTCCTCAGGCAGTGAGGCACTACAACATTGCGGCCACTGATTGTCAGGTTTTCAGCATACCTACAATAAATAATGTATATGTAATACCTTCTTCTCTCAAAAAAATCATGTATGGGTTTTCCTCCAAGCTCTTTAATGACAGAATTGCCAGCATTTGGAAAGTAGTGCTTTCTGTATATTGAGTCAAGTGAAGACACTGCCACTATTAGCTATTGTTTTTTTTTATTTTTATGATTTGGCATCTCCATTCCAACCCGAATCTGGAATGCCCAATTGGTGAACTATGTACAAGGCTTGCTCGTTTGCGACCCCTTGTTGTCAACTCAGGAGAGTGGAGACAGTTCACGGCACTCCTCCGAAGCACGTGCCCATCAGCCACTGCTTCTTATACACTCATTGGTTGAATCTTCGCAGGTTCAGAACGAAGGCGGAGGATACCCGGACATGTACAGGCCTAGAATCTCCTTGACGAGCGCCCGTCTGGCCAACAGGAGGCGCTTGAACAAAGAACAAAGCTATTTATTTATTTCCCTTTCCCGACAGTCCCTTCCCAATTTGAAAAAGCTGCCGACCACTGCCGGTTGGAACGACCGGGGCTTGAACCCGCAACGTGATGCACGGCAACGCAGCGCCTTAACCGAGGGAGCTATCGCTCGCTTACTAGCAGCAGTGAAACAGAGTTTGTTGTATTGCTTCTGTTATTTGAAGTTTATGGAAAAAATAGCTAGGTAGATACTTCGGTACATCATGTTAGCTAGCTGGTTACATATTCTTATGTTAACCCTCTATTAACCAAACCCATTTCCAATTGTGCCAAAACTATTTCCCGATGAAAAATTTTTATTTTGGGCCATTATTTGAAAAACAGTAGACAAAAAAAATTTGACACATTTGGCCCACCTTTCCAAATTGTAGCAAATCTGCTACATTGGGTAATAATGCTGATGAAAAAAATAAAGTGACATACTACTCAAGTTATTCTCAAATGTTTATTTGGCAATAAGAAACAAAACCAACAGGGTGTCCAGGCTGCTAACCCTTTTACTTCATGTGGCGGATATGCTACGCTGGTTAATAGAGGGTTAACTCATTTTTGGGAATGTTGGTAAATTCATGCTTCGCAAAAGGTTTGTGATGCTCCCACTTAGGTCCACGATGATCTCCTTTAGGGGGGTCCCCGATTCCAATTTTTTTCATTTCCAATCCGATCCTGATACCAGTAGCTTGAGTATCTGCCGATACCAATATCAATCCGATACCACAGCAGTTTTCTTTCTCTCTATTACTGATATCATCAGACAGGCAGCATTTTTTTATCTATTTAACCCTTATTTAACCAGAAAGTCCCTTTTCAAGGATACTTTTTTCTCTTGTAGCCTGCAATGTTACAAAAGGGCTCATCAAGTGACATAACTCAATGGAAAACATCAAATAAGTCCCCAGTATATAGTCCAAAACAGTTTGTTAAAACTGAGCACATTTATTAATAGAACACAGGGGCTTAAATTTTAAACTTTAACAGCAGCATTAAATAAAATACATTTAAAATAAATGAAGTCCCTGTGTTACAAAAACACAAGACATCTTTAAAATTTTTGTAATGAGAAACAATGACCGAGGGTACCAAAACACACACAATATTGTCCGCTTTCATATGAGAACATCTACCATCAGAACAGGCACACTGATGGTACAGCGAGCCTTACACCACAGAGAGTGAGCGATGGAGGAGCGAACTTTACTTACATTAGAGAGAGAGAGCATGCCGGCGAGGTGAAAGACAGACGGGCAATTAGTAGAATAAAATGTTGTCTTCTGATTTCTCAGCCGGTTAGCTCGATATCAGCCTACAACATTCTACACTTCGACACACTGTCACACAACCATGGAGGAGTCTTACTGTTGTGTTTTTGCTGTTTCTGCGATAACTGCTAATGTTAGCATACTAGCCTAGCACTACTGTTGTTGTCATCACATGTGCACTGCATGCTCGATCTGAGTTCTCCATCTGACTTTTTTCCATGCCGTGAGATCTAATCCAGATCTGGCATTTTTGGCAGCTATCGGATCGATATCTGCGCCACAGATCAGATTGGAACACCCTTAATATTGGTAGCGTTAACTAGCTAGCTATCTAGCTAGTGTGGCTACAGAATTTTGCAGAAAATTAAGTGATTTGTTTTATTTGTCTATTTTCTATAATCAATGGTATGTAGCTAGTGCTCATCTTAAGCTAACCTAACAAACATAAGATTTGTTACCAACAGAAACTTTACTTAAAAGCAATCTGCTTTTGAAGTTATGCAATCAGTCCATGATCGTGTGGGAAAAGTCCGAGCGTCATATAAAATATCACTATTGTTAGCTCCAAGCTAGCTAGCTAGCAACGCTTACTGCATAATTTCCAGCCCTGTGAGGCTAACTAGCAGTCTTCCAAGACTGGTTGGTCCATTGTCAAGTATTCCTTCAAAACGGAGCCCAGTTTATTTTGTTTTTTGGTTGAGACTTTGACAAAAATACCTGGCAGAGCAACAGAAATTAGCTGTGCGTAAACAGCCGGCTGCCAGCTTTTATGGAGAACCCTGTTTAGGCATATTTCAACAGTGATTAATTACATAAGTAAATAGTGGCCAACACGTGGTTAGAATGTCAAAGCATGCTTGTTAATGGAATTGCCCAACATTACCATTCGACAAGGACTCCCTTCAGAACATTAACCATTTTCAGATCGAGCTGACCAGGGATACAATGGGAACTCTGCAATACGCCCAAGCAAAAGGGAAACCTGAAATAGAAAACACATTTTAAAATAAATGGCATACCTGAGTATAGTAGCAATCATGACCACCCTTCTTATCTACAATGTCAGTTATACTACCTGTGAGATAGAGGCAGCTGAAACCTGAACTATAACTTTCTGCGCTCGATTGGAAGGGGGAAACTCGGAAAGAGGGGATTTCTGACTTTCCGTGGGGGGAAAAAAAACTCAAAAGAACAACCCTTAAGAGGAAACTCCGAGATGGGAAATTTGGATTTCTTCTTGCAACTTGTCTTCACAGCACGCTGTGATTGGTGTGAAAGATTTTAGAATTGTTAATAACAGTTAAAAAAACTTGTTTTTATAATGTTCAAGCTTCACTACAATAACCAAATGTGAAAGATGATCAAACCCTGAATTAATTGTTTGGTAGAGTTTACAAATTGAGCCATGAAAGCTTCTAAAGTTTCCAGTAGAATTTCTGCAATCCAAATTTTCAAAACAATTTTTTTTTGTAAAAAGGAAAAGATTCAGTATTACACTTTCAGTATCACGGTGAACGCATAGCAACAGTATATGAGAAATGTAATAGCCTCCACATTGTTAAATTGGATTCCTCCATTAGCTTGCTGTTGATTCGCTGTTCACAAAAACTCTGCTATACTTTGACTAGATGTCAGTTAAACATGGTGGCCAATATTTACTGATGTTGGGAGCACATAACAGTCTAATAAAAAGACAGTTTGCACTAAAAGTCAGAAAAAGTCCTGCTGAAATACACAAGGCCTTCCTTGGAATAGATGTCGTCTGGAGGGGAGCACATGCTGCTCTAAAACCTTTCTATGCCTTTCAGCATTCATGGTGCTTTTTAAAACATGCATATGTCCCACACCATATGCACTAATGCATCCCCATACCATCAGAGATGCTGGCTTTTGAACTGAACGCTGATAAGAGGGGGGTGGTCTTTCTCCTCTTTAGCCCGGAGGACACAACGCCCATGATTTCCAAAAAGAATGTCAAATTTGGACTCATCTGACCTCAGGACACTTTGCTACAGTCCATTTTAAATGAGCCTTGGCCCACAGAACACGGCGGCGCTTCTGTAGTATGCTCAACAATGGCTTCCTTTTTGCCTGATAAGAGTTTTAGGTGGCATCTGTGGATGGCATGGCGGACCATGTTTACTAACTGGTTTCTTGAAGTATTCCTGGGTCCATTTAGTAATGTCAATGACAGAATCATGCCGGTGAGTGATGCAGTGGTGTCTGAGGGCCCGAAGTTCACAGGCATCCAGTAAAGGTCTTTGGCCTTGTGCCTTAGGCACAGAGATTTTTCCAATATCTCTGAATCTATAGATGATGTTAAACACTGTCGATGATGAGACCTTGAAAGCCTTTGCAATTTGGGGTTGAGGAACATTGTTTTTAAAGTATTCCACAATATTTACTTTATCTTTACTTCTGAGAGACTCAGCCACACTAAGACATCCCTTTAATAGCCAATCATGTTACACACCTGATGCCAGTTAGCTTAATTACTTGCTAAATGTTCTTTCAGCTGATTCTCTTATATGTTAACCCCTCTGTGCCGATGTAGGCGTCTATGGACATGGAACTGCAAATTTAAGCACGCAGTTACAGTGCTCAATCACTAGATGGCACCCCGGGATCAGTTATTGAATATTCACAAGCAAGCAGAGTTCGACCGCAGTTTAGAATATGGAGAAGTTCACTCCAGTCCTTGTTTTTCAAGAGTTGCATGAATTAAACTCCTCAGCTAAGCCTGATGTGCAAATCGGTCAATATCCTTGCTCATAGTATAGATCCAGCAGTTTAAAAAAATGATCTCTTGCGACAGAAAAAATTGTTATACTCTGTAACAACCACTTTAGCTACAGTGAACCAACAGTATTCCAATTAGTGGCTAAGAAAAATCAGTTTTCTGAAGCAAAAAATTCGACATGGTATTGATTCTCTAAAATTCTACTGTCAATTACAGTCATCACATACAAAAAATGCGTAGTTCCCTACCGTGGATTTACGTGTAGATTCCTTCATTGACAAATTCAGCGCTTTCTTATATCCACCCAAGTACTGCTGTTGATAGCTAATCACTCATTTATACACTCAGGCTCTTCTGCTTAACTGCACAGTTATAGTTCACACCCTTGTGAAACTTCCTTGGTAACGATGTACTGATTGGCTCGTTTCTTATCCAATTCCCAAGTGTTTGAACTTTCCACAGTAACGAACACATTAATTGGACAGTCAGAAAAGTATTACAAGCCTCCGTGTATCAGCAAGTTCGGTTGTATCCTGTTAATGTTACGCACATTGCGCTGCTGAAATAGACGCGATTTATAGGAAAAAAGACTCTGGAAACCGGCCTGAAGGGTTCAGTCACATTTACAGGATTTAAATGAGGCAAAAATGTGGTCAAGAGGAATTATTTCGGATGAAACAGGACCGTCGGGTTCCTTCTACTGTATACATCAGTCTCTGGAGGAGGGATTCATTGAAAAAGGTTCGGCTGCTACCTTTGCTTTTTGTTTTGGAATGTATACCATATTCAACAAAATGTAATGCCAAGGTTTTTTTTTAGTTCAAAATGTGAACTGGTCATTTATTTCGGGGGACCCCCTGGTACGTTCATCACACCTTTCTGCTGAATCTAGGGAGGCATACATTGTTTGATTTTCCCAGAAAGTGGAATGTCTGTTCCGTTAAAATAAGGTATATTTCAGAAATCCGATATTACTGAGTTGGTGAGTTTTACTTGTTCCTTATAAGGTGTAGAAAGTGATGAAATAGGGTTGTGCTCTAACTCGGAAGAGGGAACTGCTAGCTTTCATTGTTTTCTGACAACAGTATGTTTGCTGGCTCGGGGGACTTTGAAGAAAAATGGACAAAACTCTCAAGTTTATTATGAAGAAAAGGCATGTTTTGTGTTTGGAGAGGTTACTCGTGACCGCTGATGTTCAACTGCACTGATATTGATAAATTCATGCTAAACTCAACCAGAAAATCGTAAGTCCATATTAAATTTCATGCCTCAAAACTATGTGTGTGTTAAATATATGATTTTATGATCTGAGAGCGCACCATTGTGAGGGATCTCAGACTTTAGGGTAATGACTTTAAAGACGTTACCTCACCCGACAATGAAGAACAGTCACCCTTCAACCAGAGGTATGCGCCATTATTGTGTTGGATAGTGTGATTATCCCAGTCTATTATTTTATGACAAAAGATCGTTCAACATGGCCCATTGGCTAGTTGCATGAGATGGTGTTAAGTACTTTCTGAAATACGCAGGGTTGCTTCAACATTAACGATTTGCTTCTGTCACTTATCAGTCTATATCAGATGCTGAGTAGATGACAGGTACTCATCCCGGACATGTGATCTTCACCATCGCCGAAATTCCCAGAATTTTGCTAAATTAACCACGAATGATGTTCATAAGATTTGTCTCAATTATCCGTGACTAGTGTTTGTTTGTTGTTGGCACTCTGAATGAAACATCAGCTACTCCACCGAGAAATGAGAGGGTTTTTAACTAGCATCACATTTCCAGCCGTTCTCACTGATGAGTGACATTACGTCATTATCACGTGACCGTTGAAGCAGACGACAACTAATTAGGGGGAATTAAACCTCATTTATCTCGTCTTTGAAAACGAAAATTCCACATTTTTGTATTTTGCAATATTTATTCATTAATCATGTTTGAATATAACAGCATTTTGATTTAGCCCCGAGATGCCCTTTAAATAAGTAAACCCCCAAATAGCCAGATTTGGCTTCAGCGCAAAGGGGTTAATTGCTTTTTCAGCCCTTTTATGCCTGTGTCCCAACTTTTTTGAGACCTGCTGCAGCCAGAAAATGTAAAATAAGCTCATTTTGTGGATAAAAATGCAAAATGTCTAAGTTTCAACATTTGAAATATTATGTACGTTCTATTGTAAATAACATATTGGCTCATGTGATCTGAAAGTTATTGCATTTAGATTTTTTCCAGAATTTACACTTCGTTCCAACTATTTCAGAATTGGGGTTGTATTTTCTGAACCCCAACTATGACCTTAATTTCCATGTCATTCACCATTGATACAAGCAACCTTCTACTGTCAGCCTGCAGCAAGGTTCGTGTCAAAGATCAAGCCACCTTCCAGATCTTCATTTGTTATAAAACCAAAGACACAAGACTTTTTCTACAGCATATTTTGAAAAGCATCCCCTACAGGCCATTTTTTCAGAGGCTCATAAAGTCCATACCGGTGGGTCATTTGAGAAAAAAATTAAGATAATCATAAGCCCAAGTGAAAAAGTTTACAACTTTAGAGAAAAATCTGAGACCATAATGGCCCCAAAGGTTCCTTAAGTGTTTCCACATGGCATGGAATGACCATAATGTTAAAATCGTGTTTACCAAACTAAATTCAAAATACTTACTTTAGAGGAGAAAACAAAACAGCAATGAATTAATATGCTGATAAGGTTTCTGAACACAGATTTTCTTGTTCTTGCAAATGGTTTTTTTTCCTCCAGCTCCAGAAAATGCCAAAAATGGCAAAATTGGTAAATAATTACAATCAACTTCGTCTCTGAATTGTTGTTTATCTTCATCTTTAAATGTAGTGATAATGTGTAAACAATGTCACCAATCAGAGGCCAATTAAACGTGTCATTTAATTTCAATTTGTGGCTGGAATACCAGAATATACACTGAACCACTTCAGGCCAGGTATAACCTCTACACTTATGAACAGTCTCTTTGCGCCACTTATATCTCACAATGTAACTGCAGAGTCATAACAAAGGAGGTTTTGCGGGTTTAGGCAAATTTGCCCACTGCCCAATTTGAACCATTTTCTGGTTGTATGTACCTACTTGTGGGACTGTTCTGAAAATAGATTTAAAATGTGAGATTTCCATATAGGAAGTGTACTGTGACCTATGTAGTGATTTCAAGATTTTTGCGGGACAAGGCCTTGAAAAGTTCATATTGAAACCCATAAATGATTGTTGTAAACTAGAGTGTTCAGGTGAACACGAGTCGCCTGCGAAGCACTTATGTGAAAGTGTGACTACCAACTTAACCCCTTTGTGCAGAAGCCAAATTTGGCTATTTATGGGTTACCCACTTTAATGCTGTATAATTCAAGATTTAAGCTTCACAAAGAGGAATAATGTGGCTCAATTCAGGAAAGACACTTACAGCATTTAGAATTACATTGTATTTCAGTTTATTTTCATGATTTTGGTAGAGAAAATGAGCAGCAAACATAAAAAATCTTCATGAGAATTCACCATTGAAATTGCAAAAAAAATAATTCTGACGATTGAAAAACTGCTGGGGCTTAAAACTATACATTTATGGTATCATAAACTCCTTGAGCACAAGTAGAATTCATCTTCAAAATTACATTCTAGATTACCTACATGCTATTAGCCAAATTATACAGCTACCCAAGTGTCTCCCCAAAGTCTCAAAATGATTTGCTGTCAAATCATTAAAAAAAATCATGTATTTAACACAATTAAAGCTTTAAGGCATGAAATTTAATATGAACGAATGATTTTCTGGTTGAGTTTAGTATGAATTTATCAATATCAGTGCAGTTGAATACCAATGGTCACCAGTAACCTCTCCAAATATGAACGTGCCTTTTCTCCATAATAAAGTTTAGAGTTTTGGCCATTTTTCTTCAAAGCCAGCACAAACACGCATTAAATAAACTGCTAATTAAACGGTCAGAACATTCACCCTGTAATGAAAGCTACCAGTCCCCTCTTCAAAGCTCACGAACCCATTTCAACACTTATAAGGAGCAAGTACACCTCACGAACACAGTAATATCTGAATTCTGAAATATACCTTATTTTAACTGAACAGACACTCCACTTTCAGGGAATATCAAATCCATTGCGTCTCCCGATTCAAAAGAAACGTGCAATGAACGTACCGGGGGTCCACACCAAAATGCACGGGCAGTTCGCGTTTTAAACAGGAAAAAAACCTCGACATTCGACTTAGTTGAGTACATATACATTCCGAAACAGAAAAAAAAAAAAAAAAAAAATAGCAGCCTGACCTTTTTCGTGAATCCCTCCTCCAGAGACATTGACTGTATAAAATAGAGAGCGATGTATCCAGTAACAAGAACCCTCCGGTCCTGTTTCATTCAAAATAATTCCAATAGAGCATATCGTTCTCATTTAAATCCTGTAATGTAACTGAACACTTCAAGGCCAGTTTTGCGAACCGATTTTCTATAAATCCCGTCTATTTTAGCCGCGTAATGTGCATAACGTAGACAGGATACAACAGCGCATGCTGATACGCATTGGTTTGTATGCTCTGTGTTTGTCCAATCAATGTGTTTCACTTACTCTAAAATGTTTCAACACTCGGGAATTGGATAAGAAACGAGCCATTCAATACATTGTTATCAGGGAAACTTCAGGAGGCCATGAAGTGTAACTCTACAATTACGCAGAAGAGCTTGAGTGTATGGTTGAGTGATTGGCTATCAACGCCAGTACTCGGGTGGATATAAGGAAGCGCTGGATTTGGCAATGAAGGAATCTACGCGTAAATCCACGGTAGGGAACTACAATTTTTTTTGTATGGGACAACTGTAATAGGCAATAGAATGTGAGAGAATTAATACCATGTCGATTTTTTTGCCTCAGAAAACTGATTTTTATGAACTACTAAATGGAATACTGTTAGCTCACTGTGGCTAAACTGGTTGCTACAAAGGATAACGATTTTTTCTGTGTCAAGATATCGTTTTTTCAAACTGCTGAATCGACACTATGGGCAAGGATACTGACCAGTTTGCACATCAGGCTAAGCTGAGGAGTTTAATTCATGCAGCTCTCGAAAAACAGGGAGTGGAGTGAACTTCACCGTATTCAGAACCGCGTTCGAGGTCTGCTTGCTTGTGAACATTCAATAACTGATCCGGGGGTGCTATCTAGTGATCGAGTACAGTAACAGCGTACTTCCAATGTGCAGGTCTATAGACGCGGGCATCTACATCTGCAGAAAGGGGTTAAAGTGTGACTACCGGACAGACAGACGGACAGACAGACGCCGGACAAAGTGATCCCTATGTGCCGTTATGCTTCGCAGGCGACACAAAAACCAGATGATTTTTAATGGTGACACAACAACATGACAGACATTTTGATACCAAACTAGGGATGTAACGATTACCGGTGTAACGGTAAACCCCGATGAAAATGTCGACAATAACAACAATTGCCGTTTTCATTTCAAATAAAATTATCTCGGTGGATTACCGTGGTGTGGAAACCGCGTGTTTAATCCTTCCCAGCTTCATCCGAGTCTCCTAAGTAGATCCTGTGTAGCCTACAACACCATGGCGGTAGGAGGAGACAACTGCGCTCAGAACATCTATCAGCCCTCGAAGAGGACTAGGTCTGAAGTATGGGCAAATTTTGGGTATTATAAGAATGCGGGGGGACACTTGATTGAAGACAGTTATCCTGTCTGCAGAATATGCAAGAAAAAGTTTCTGCTAAAGGCAGCAATACGTAAAATCTCATGGCACATCTCCGTGACCATCACCCACAACTTTATTGCCAATGCAAAGTTAATGTTATAGCTGAAATACATGATGTGGGGACATTGGGTTGAAGTTGAATGCAATGATCCATCTGCCTAACTTATTGACTTGTCAATAATGTAAACAGAACCCTAAGTACATCAAGAATGCATACCTAGCAGCGAATATTCTAAGCTAAACCGCTGAACTTTAATTCACGAAGAGACGGTGAAACGGTGAAAACAAGGCATTATTTAGCGCTAGTTGAAGGCATCAAAAATATCATAAACTTTGTTTTATTGTAGAAATTTAATTGACAGTGACTATGTGCATATTACCATATATCATTAAATGGACGTTGGAATCAACCAAATATGAGCTAGCAGGTAGATCAGCTAAATCATGCTAGCAGATTTGTTTACTATGACAACAGTTAACACTACTAATCCGCAATGTCATAAACATTTGCTGAAATGAATGACATGGCACCAGAAGCATTCTTCCTAAAATCCACATTTTCGTTCAGTGGTGCAGTGTGGCGCTAGCCGCTGGACACTTTCTTAACCTTAGCTAGACGGATGCCCACTTGCGTTTATTAAACAGTAGTAGATTATAGTATTTTATTGCATTGCATGCATTTCTTATTTCTAAAAGATTGCATAATTTGTATTCGGAGTGGCTATTCGCACAGCCACTGAGTAAATAAGCCGTAGCCGCGTCCCTGTGCAGTTGTTTTATTCGCACAGCCGCTCCTTATGAGCAGCTACTTAGCAGCTGTGCCAATAAGGATGGGCCGTTACATTATTCGCACAGTAGCGCATCCAGTTATATTTGTCCAAGGTCAGTAAATGGTTTAATTCTAGCGAAGTTGGATGACTTAAATTATATCCCCGAACGGCGTTCCAGGGGATATTATGTTTTTGGTCCGACCGCCGCTGCCGCACCACGTGTTAATGCGATAACTTCAGTAATATTTCAATTACAAATTCCAAATTTTGCACATAAGTAAGTATCATAAAGAGGAAGAACTGATTCGATTTTGGACAATTTACGATGTCTAGATTGGCCACCAGGGACCAAAAACTGATTTCAGTGTTAACGCGATAACTGCAGTAATATTTCAATTAGAAATTGAAATATTACTGAAATTGAAAGCAATACTGAAATTGAAAGCATCTTATTTGTTGATAATGGAGAGAACAAGAATACAATCAGTTCTGTTCCGCTGATTTGTTTACATATTTTTTTTATTTTAATGTCATCAACACTTGAACATTTGGATTTGATTACATATGATTGTAGTAGTTATTTTTGTAATTTGCTTATAGTGGCCATTTTAAATGCATAATGCACTTTTGTCTTTTTCTTTTAGGGTTTAAAGTGCTCATGTGTGCAGTTCTACATTTTAATTTTGATGATGAAGAAAACAAGTATATAATAAGTGGTGTTTCTTAAGATTTGTTTACGTACTATTCTTTATGTCTTCGCTTGAATGTTTGGATTTGAATAATTTAAACCTGCACTACTGGAAATGTTCCAGACGAATAAGCTGTTAACATGCTGGACCCTTGTTCCTTTGATGCCACGAGTTGCACTTTTGAGAAGGTTTTGCCTATATTTTTGAAATATAATAAACACAGTTACATTTTTAAAAACCGTTTCAGTTTGTGTAGGCCTATCAGTGCTTTCTGAGTCACATATTGAACAATTTTAAAAATAGCACGATAATACCGAAAACCATGATAATTTTGGTCACAATAACCGTGAGGTTAAATTTTCATACCGTTACATACCTATACCAAACATAACTATATATTAGAAAAACTGAAATATATAATTTTTCTTATTTAGCGAGCTATTTTGACACCCAAAGGAGATAGTAATAAATTCTACATACAGGAATGATTGCAATTTTCACGATCCGGATCAATGTTATCGGTCTAGCAATTTAATGAAACTCGCACATTACTTAGCCAACTATATGAGTCAATTTTTGTGAAAATATATTAGGAACCTGATTGTTTTTCAAGATGAACTTTACATTTTGCATCAATTTTGGTCAACACAGATGCATTTTTCAATGGAAAATTGAAACTTCCTCAGTTTTTCACATTTTTACTTATGTTTGGTATCAAAATGTCCGTCATGTTGTTGGGTAGCCATTAAAAATCACCTGGTTTTTCATTACAATCATTCATAGACTTTTCAAGGCCTTGCCCCACAAAAATCTTGAAATCACTAAATAAGTCACAGTTCACTTCCAGTATGCAAATTTTACATTTCAAATCTATTTTATGGACAGTCCCAAAAGTAAGTACATATAACCAGAAGATGGTTCAAACTGGACTCTGGGCAAATTTGCCTATCCTGCAAAACCTCCTTTATAGACTAGTTAGCCAGGCAGTCATCAGGAATTTTGGGAGAGCTTATAAGAAACTGTACAAGCCTGCCGATGTGAATGATAAGCGTCACATCCTTTTATCATGAACATTATCCAAAATTCAAGGGCTTATTGGCACATATGTCCGAAGAAACTCTGTCTGAAAAAGAAATTATGCAACAACGCTACCGTTTTCTTGAATTTAACTTTCACTTCATGGAACTTGGCAAACTCACCTAAGACCACAGCAGCTCGTAAATGTCTGTTAATTCTGAAGCGTTGTATTTGAGATTATAGCCGACTTGGAAGTAACAAATAGCTACTAGCGAGAGCGAACGCGTTACTTAGCTTGTTAGCTAACTGAATAGTTGCCGGCAAACGTTAACCAACTCAGGCGGCAAAAAGGAAAAGTTAGAGGTGCATATTATCGTAATATAACCAATTGTACGTGAAGTATGCATACAATCTTAGCGAATTGATTCTGACAGTGTTCTCAGAAGTCTACTCGAATAAACTTTGCTTGCAACCAAGAGCAACCGTCTTCTTCTTCGTCGTTATTTTCTTCTTCTCTTTATTTTCATTACTGTATTGCATTGGAAAGCGCGGTGCTGCCCTCCACCGTCTATAAAACAAACTGAATTACTGTAAATCATATCGTCGGGCTGCTGATAAAACCTCTTATCTTCAAAATTATCCATTTAACAGAGCATTAAAATATATAATTTCGCATGTGAGAATGCAGTTAAGCTGTGTTCGGGTAGGATGACTATTTTTCTTCCAAGAATGTATCAAATCAATAAAATTTTGTATTTGCAATGTCTGTTATAATCGAGTTTTTGTTATCAAATTGAAGATACAAGGTTTTATCAGAAGGCCGGTGTTATTCGAGATCAAGAAAAGGCTAAATTCTGAAGAAAATGTCTGTGCTTGCTTCAGCAAGAAAAGTGGAAGAGGTTGGCTTATAAAAATAAGGTGCTTGGACACTGAAAGGCAAAGGAAATTGTTGAAGAAATGTTGAAATATTGCTGAAATGTAAACACAAGACTTTAAAGCTGAAAGTAATTGCTTAAGGAATTCTGACTTTTCAGATGCATCATGACCGAGTCTACTCCGCTTCAACTCAGCTGTAAAGAAAAAATGGTCAATTAGAGTCAATGAGGTTGAAGCATCTGTTTCTATGGCTCTGCACGCATCTAGGTCGACGCAGCAGAGATGCCAAGTCTAACGCATTCGGCGTGAGTCTCTCGCCTCTTAGTGGCATTCACTTTCCTGTGTCATAGTCAGAAATTATTCAATCAACGCGCACTGAAGAAATTCACTCGCGGATTTTAAGTCGTTCACACTGGTCTTTACTGAGGGATTGAAAGCAATGGAATTGCATAAAGACGTTTTAAATGATCTTTTTTCATTAAAACACTTTAAATGATTATGAAACACATGCATTGTTTCCAGTGCAGATGACATCATCAATAGCAAGCTAATGTTAACTATTAAACTATTTAATGAGTATAGAAAATTTACGTCTGCAGGCTTAGCAAGGATGGCAGTTACAGTCTTAAAAATTTGATCCGTTGCTAGCATGGGCCTCGTAATAACCATTACCTAACATTCATTGTATTGATAATGTCTGTACTATACTCCAAAATTGAACTCAATTTGTTCCTATCAACTTGTCTCCTTCATTGACTCTGGCAAAACAAGATTCGGCAAGTCAAAGCCTGTAAATATTATTGTGATGCGAATTTCTCCCAATATGGGGCACTAGCATCACTGACCTATTCAGGTTTGTACGAGATTCAAGGTCAATTGAGTTGCTAGCTCGCTAAAAACACAAGACGTTATCCGCTAACCCTTCAAGATACAGTTACAAAGCATATGTGTTGAATAAACTAACCATGCTTGAAAACTAATTAGGCGTACTATAACCACAAACTGGCGATTAGCTGTTAGCCTGACAGCTAACCAACTTGTGTCATGTTAGCTAGTCAGATGTCATGTGATTGTCTGGCTGACTCCACTAGCTGTCATGATAGCAGAGTGATTGACTGACCCTAATGCTACTATATCAGCAAACATCAACCCTTCCAAGCTATGGCAACAGGCATATACACTGACCAGCCAAAAAAAAAGTCACCGTTTGGATGTTAATGAACAAACTCTAAAATTGGATCATTATTGCGGTTATTAATGTTTCAGATGGCAATAATCATTTTAACCTTGACTGATGAAATGCGTCGCTATTCATTTCTTACAAAATCATGAAGGAAAACACATTCCCTGATGGTGGAAACGATGTTACAGTATTTCAGAACGGGCAAGTTATTGGCCTGTATTTAGCAAAGAAAACCATGAATGACAAAACCAAGCAGGAGGAATCATTTTCACAAACAAATTTTCCACCACAAAGTCCTGACCTTTAACATAATAAAAGTTATTGGGATGTACTCAAGACCACCGAGTGGTTCAACCATTATGTCGAGAAGACAAAATCTTGGACAAAAATCATGGCATTTCTGATCGAAAAGAAATGTTCTGGCATTGCATATAGTTGTCAAAACAATGACAAGACGAATATGCATTGTAATCAAAGCTACAGGGGTTCCAACTAAATATTTGAGTGTGCGACTTTTTTTTTGGCCAGACAGTGTATTATGATGGACTAACGGCTACTATCCGGCATTAGCGACTGGCTATTGTTAACGTTGTTAGCCTTACGTTAGCCAACTTTAACATTAGCCTTTAACAGTGTTTTAAGCATAGATATGGTTTTATATATGCCAAACACTTCTGAATAATGCCAACAGGCTCTTCTTCTTCTCTTGATTTAGCAGGCATGACACAGCAATGAGTATTGCTGCTCCCCTGTGCTGAATCTACTGAATCAACACAAAAATGACTTGATTTAATAGGCCCTCAAAAAATTAAAGAGCCTATCTCAAAAAAAAAATAAAAAATCTGTTCAGATGCACCTAAATTCAGAACAAGTTGAATTTTTTCAAACTTTGAACAGAATCAATAGCTTAAATGGTGTAGGAGGAGTTAGTCGGTCAAATTTAGGCAGAAGAAGAAAAAGAATAACAAGAAGAATAAGGAAGAGAATAGAGTGTGCTGATTCACTGAAGCAAGCAGACTATTACAATTTCCGAACTTGATGCAGTAATTAGTGGACTATCTTTGAACAAAGCCCCAGGCTCAGATGGTCTTACAGAAGAATTTTACAGGCATTTCTGTGGAGATATAAGAAAACTCACTCATCAAGTTTTTATGGAAATATTTGAAACTTGTATACTCTCACTCTCAAGGAGGCAAGGGATAATAATTTCAATCCCAAAACCCTCTCAGACTCTCAGAAACTCATTCCAAACTTTAAGTTCATTTTTCATCTCTTGTCTTCAGGCAGGAATCTCAGATCTAATTGCAGAAACACAATCTGGTGTCTCAATCCACAATAATATAGGACTAGTAATTGACACTATTGAACACAGAAACTTAACTGAAGGTGATGGATTTCTACTCTTCTTAGAGCTCTGCAAAGCTTTTGACTCTATAGAGCGCCCATTTCTCCTGTCAGTACTTCAACTTCTTGGCTTTGGAGATAAATTTAGAGATTCATCTATGTCAGTATCAATATTGATGAATATCAACAGCTGTGTCATACTATCACATGACACCACTCCCAGGGTGAATGTAGGTGAATGTAGGAATCCCTCAAGGTTGTCCCATGTTAGCATACCTTTTAATACTACCCACAATAATGCTAGCGATTTACCTAAAAAATTGCAAGGACATTAAAAAATTTAATGCTTTAGGCACAGATACATAGCCCAAAAAAATTAAAGTTGCACACTCAAATATTTAGTTGGAACCCCTTTAGCTTTGATTACAGTGCAAATTCGTCTCGTCATTGTTTTGACAACCATATGCAATGCCAGAACATTTATTATTTATCAGAAATGCCATTATTTTTGGCCGAGATCTTGGGCTCCAAATTCATAGACCAGGCACGGGGGCGGTGCAGGCGCAGCGAATGGGGGGTGCGCCGCGCCAACAGGGTGTGTCCAGGCGTATGTTGCAATTTCGTGCCCGGTGGCGACTGCCCGAATTGCAACCCTGTTTAGACCGAGGACTGTATAAAACATGGACAACGCGTCTCCATTCACTCCCATTCAACGAAAATGGAGCCAAAAAATCCTTGATATGGCCGCTGCCATGTTGCACATTTGGAGCCTGAGTCTGCGCAGTAGTGATCGTGGGGTTGAGCCGCGCAATCGAATACCACCCACACAGAGTGAGCACTCGCAGCGGAGTGCAGGACATCAGTCCCCACCCCCCTGATGTCTGACCCCACCCCCTGATGTCCCGACACTGCACATTCCCTACCATTTGGCGGCGGTAATTCCCCTAAATTTTGTTGTCAAACGGTCCAGGTTTATCCCAAATTTCGAACGAGCGGGGCTGAGGCCGAATAGTCTTTTTTGCCTAGGAAAGTGCCTCACTCCCGATAAATGGTCTGGAAAAAATTACGTGGCAGCCATGACAAGGGGATTCGAATTCTATAAATGTCAAGGAAAGGTTCCCCATAGGGTACACAGAACCATCCTTTTCAAAAAGAAGGGAGATAACGCTATCCCACAATTCTGCGCAGCTGCAATATTTAAAGCGACGACCATTCAGCTGGCCAACTGCGTAAAGAAAGGTACAACCCCAATTCCGAAATAGTTGGGACAAAGTGTAAATTGTGAATAAAATCAAAACGCAATGACTTTCAAATCACACCAGCCAATATTTTATTCACAATAAAACAGATAATATGGCAAGTGTTGAAACAGAGAAATTTTACAATTTTATCCATAAAATGAGATCATCTCAAATTTGAAAGCTGCTACAGGTCTCAAAAAAGTTGGGACAGGGGCCTGTTTACCATGGTGTAGCATCTCCTCTTCTTTTTAACACAGAGTGGAGGCATCTGGGCATTTAGGAGTTTAGCAATTGGAATTTGATCCCACTCTTATTTATTACAGGCTTCCAGCTGCTGGAGAGTTTTGGGTCGCCTTTGTCGGACTTTTCGTTTAATTATGCGCCAAATGTGCTGAATCGGTGAAAGATCACGACTGCAGGCAGGCCAGTTCAGCACAAAGACTCTTCTACTACAAAGCCATGCTGTTGTAATAGCTGCAGTATGTGGTTTTGCACTGTCCTGCTGAAATACACAAGGCCTTCCCTGGAATAGATGTTGTCTGATGGGGAGCATATGTTGCTCTGAAACCTTTATATTCCTTTCAGCATTCGTGGTGCTTTTTAAAACATGTAAGTGTCCCACACCATAAGCATTAATGCGTCTCCATACCATGCAGAGATGCTGGCTTTTGAACTGAATGCTGATAACAGGTGGGGTGGTCTTTCTCCTCTTTAGCCCGGAGGACACAACACTCTTGTTGGAAATCATGGATGTCAAATTTGGACTCGTCTGACCACAGGACATTTTGCCACTTTGCTACAGTCCATTTTAAATGAGCCTTGGCCCATAGAACACAGCGGCACTTCTGGATCATGCGCAACAATGGCTTCCTTTTTGCATGATTGAGTTTTAGGTGGCATCTGTGGATAGTACGGCGGACTGTGTTTACAGACAGTGGTTTTTTGAAATATTCCTGGGCCCATTCAGTAATGTCAATGACAGAATCATGCCAGTGAGTGATGCAATAGCGTCTGAGAGCCCGAAGATCACGGGCATCCAGTAAAGGTCTTCAGCCTTGTCCCGACTCCCTTACGCACCGAGATTTTTCAAGTTTCTCTGAATCTTTTGATGATATTGTGCACTGTCGATGATGAGACCTTCAAAGCCTTTGCAATTTGACGTTGAGGAACATTGTTTTTAAAGTATTGCACAATTTTTTTTATGCAAGCCTTCACAGGGGGGAGAGTCTCTTGCCTCTCTAAGACATCCCTTTTATAGCCAATCATGTTACACACCTGATGCCAGTTAACTTAATTACATGCTAAATGTCCTTTCAGCTGTTTCTCTTATACATTAATTGCTTTTTCAGCCCATTTTTGCCTGTGTCCCAACTTTTTTGAGACCAATTGCAGCCATAAAATTTGAAATAAGCTCATTTTGTGGATAAAAATGTTTCAGTTTCAGTTTCAACATTTCAAATGTTATCTATGTTTTATTGTAAATAATCTATTAGCTCATGTGATCTGAAAGTCATTGCATTTTGATTTTATTCACAATTAACACTTTGTTCCAACTATTTTGGAATTGGGGTTGGATATGATGGGCAGGGGACTGATGATTACGTTGCTTAGTGTAAGTGCATTCGGATTCTCTAGCGCGGTTGTCTTCCTAAGTTGTTTGGAATTCCCCTTGACACCTGTCCTTTATCTCATGACATTTTCCACAAAGGTTAAAGAGAAGTGGTTAGGTTTTTGTGGATAGGACGTAATTTTTTTTGACTAGCCGGACACAGTCCGGGATTCATATTTCAGAAATATGACAAATTGGTTACCCGCTGTGGGACTTAGTCAAATTTCTGAAAGCTGGCGGTATCACCGCATTAGTTTTTAAAATCAGGTTCCTTGCTCCAGAACATTACGACCACCCAGCTGAAGAGCGTGACACCAGTTCACCCCTTTCCCTGCAGCACCTGAGCCTGGCCCCCAGGGGCCTTTTGGGGGGGGGGGGGGGGGGGGGGAGTCACCTGGAAGAGAAAGGCGCGCCCTGGGGGGGGGTTGCTGGGCCACGGGGCGGGGCAGGGAAACTAAGGGGGGGCGGGGGCTTTTCGGAAAATAACTCTGTGCTGCAGCAAGCTATAAGGACTGGGTTTGGAGGTGGCAAAGGCGGGGGGGAGCCCTTTCAGGGGAGCCCCGGCTGAACCCTAGGTGCGGTGCCAGTCGGCCGCAAACATGTTCCAGCCCCTGGCCTCCCCAGGATGGGAAGGCCCAAGTCGCCACCTGCCGGTCACCTCCGAGGGGCCGGGCCAGGCGGGCCAAGGCCCCTCGAGGAGGGCTGCGGCCCCGCAGAGACCCGGGAGGGCCCGTGGAATGCAGCTGCGCCCCGTCAGAGTATTACCCATATCTCCGCCCTGCAGCCGGCTATTGGGAAGAAGTTTGTGGCGAGGCGAAGCTGGGATGGAGCCCTTTCACCAGGCCCCCAGCTCGACGCGGGGCGCAGCCAGGGCAGGGCCCAAACCCACCCCGTCTGATTACTTTTGGCCGCCACCTTCCCCTTCTGCCCAGTGGGCTCCGGGAGGCCGGGCCTGTTCCCCAGTCATTTCCAGGGGTCCTCCCTGACGCCCCGGGCTAAGCCCACCCCCACCCAAGCTCTCAGGGCCCCCGGGGTCGAGGCCCTGTACTTCTGGGGCCATAGCATGTTCTCTTTGCGCTTCCATGCCTTTTTACTGTTTTCCTTTTGTGTCCCACTCTCTCAACATATTTACGCGCACATTTACGATTTCCATAGAGTACAGATGAGTATATGTACTTTTTGCAGTCGTCCAGCAGATGGTGCTGTTCTTGTCATTGCCATAGACCACACATTTTGGATGTCCGTCCCCGCCTCTTTGTCCGACCCCGCACCATTCCGTGGCCTGCAGTCAGGGGTACTTGCCCCATACAGGGTCCTTCTACCCAAAGTTAGCTTGCTGTGTTGAAGACGTCGCATATCTTACCGGCTAATGTTGTATTTCTTAAAAATGTTCGCAGTAGAAGATAACCATCATGCCCAGGCTTGGGGCATTGCATCATCATCAGATAAAGCATAGAGATCCTGGCCAATTTTTGCATGACAGAGTTCATTTCACCCCTATGGGAATGATATGTTTTTAAATAACATTACCCTGCGTCTGAAAGACCAAATCCAGTAGGGTGATGCTGTATTTGGATTTTCAACATCAGTTATGGGAGCAAAAAAGGGTCATAGTTTGTTTGCTTTACGCAATGTTTGATGTACTTTTTATTCATTTATTTTATGCTAGCCATCATACCCATTTTCCCAGCTCTTCCTCTCAATCCACCTTCCTTTCTCTTCAATCTTTTCTCCAAACCATTTGGTTTCCCCCCAGCCTTTCCAGCTGACGGGGCCTCCTTCATGTTTCCCCACGATGAATGTAGCAAGTAGGTTGTTGATGGACCACAGACAACTACATGCAGTGTGGTTTTTGTTTAAATAAAATTTATTTAACCCCCATTTGCATGTGTTATGGCCCCAATTTGTTATTACAATTTACAACACAACAGCAACAGCAAGGGATGACTGACACAGTTTTAAAAACTTAAACACATTTAATTTTTAACAAAGACAATAACGACTAAACTAATATTCTGACCAAGATTGAATACAAAAAACAGAAATATTTACAGTTTCCTGGTGATGTGCTGGGTGAGGAAAAAAAAAGCTCAAACACAGGCAAAAATCCACAAAAGAAACTTCACAGGTCTTGAACAGAAATGACAGGTCTGGTCACATGTATCCTTCTTCTTGCAATTTCTCCTACTACTTTACTGTCTCAATTCTTTTCCTTATATACTCTTTTGCAGACCCCACCCACATTTAGACCTCTTTTTTTTAATTTTCGGGGACTTGCCCCAGACATGTCTGAAACATGTCCAAACATAACCCCAGTCTGAGCTTAACAAAAAAAGGTGAATACTGCCATCTAGTGGCCTCTATTCACATTACACATGCCAAATTTACTGCAGCAGAGGACATATGTGAAAGAATTCCAGAGTGAAGTTTTTGCTCAATGTAATTGTAAAAACCTTTATTGTACATTTCAGGTTTAATTTACCACCACCACAGGAAATGTGCAATTACATAACATTTCTCATGTGCTCCCAGTCCAAGGACAGAATACTAGAGTCTTTCTTGGAAAACTGAAGGCTCAGTTGTGAAGATGAACAGCTTTTGAATGCATTAATTAAAAATTAAATAAATAAAGTTTATGCCAATCTTTGAAGACAACGGCATATAAGGAAGGTGACACAGACGGAACAAGCATACATAAGAGAAGCCAGTAACAAGTCCATTATTATTCAATCAGCATTGACCAGAATTTACAAGGAGGTAGATAAGTCCAACAGAACCATTGCAGGTTTCTGTGACAATGCATAGTTGAGCAGTTTTGACAAGCATTTTATCGGGTTTTCATTTACAAATTCCTTCAGAAGTATTTTCCAGCAATACAACATAATTGCTTGTGGCATGCTCCAAGTCTTCACTGGGTAACGCTGAGGTCTGAATTTGAGGGCGGCTTCTGTAATCACATGATAAAAAAAAAACCATTGAATAATTTGTGAAGCTTTTGTCTGAAACCTAAAGTGCAGTCTGCCCTACCATGGCAGGAGTAAAATAGAATTCCAACTCACACATCTGGCAATTTTTCATACGGCAGGTTTGACATACATTTAAAAAATCGAATGGAGTGATATGCAGCTTTAAATACTTCGAAACTAAATTCTTCCGGCTACCTATTTACATTCCTTTTTATATGTGGGGTCACATGGAACAGCAAGCCTGATACAGAAATACTCCGTCAGTCAAAAAACAGCTGCACCCTCAAATAATTAGCTGAAACCACTGTAGCTTGAATTATAGCACAAATTCTTTGTGTTCTTCTCTTGACAACTGTATGGAAGATCAGCACATTTACTTTCAATCGGAATTGCATTAACTATGGCTGAGATCTTGTATTGACAACCAGACAGTTGAATGAATTTGAGAAATACATGCACCTATTCCGACTTATTTGAAACGTGTTTCAAACATAGTCTGTATATGAAGAGACATCACATTTCAAAATAACTTACTATATTTTTCGAGAAACTATAAAGCTGATCAAGGAAAATATTGTAAATATCTTGTCATTGTGCTACGCCCAAACTCAGCTCTGACCGTCGTAATTAAGATACTGAAAACATTATCTTAACAGATGTGTTTCATTGGCTGAATTAATTAATCATAAATTGCCGTGTGCAAGGAAAGTTAACGTTAAGTGAAGTCAGCTAGCTCGCTAGTTAACGTTAAGGTGACTCCACAGCAAACGCAGCAAAAATTTATGTATAATTCAATAGCGCAACATCCATTACGCTACAAACAATTTTTAAATGTTATTCTTCCCAGTTTACACCACTCCCTCATTTACAGTTTGTGCCAAACTCGAAATGTTGTCAGCAATTCCCCTATACTTCGTCCGATCAATCTTTAAAGAGTTATCCCGTTAACTAGTCAATTCCACTGAAGTAGATGCATTAATTCCAACCGTAATTTCATCCGAAACCTGCCAAATCCACATTGAAATTATGAATGAATTGAATCCGCTTTCGGTATGTCTCATTTTTGTCATATTGTTGATGGTAAAATAATCTGTACCTCCTCGATTCAATTAGTTTTCCTTGCAGTTTTAGCTGCTGTCCGTAAGACTGCAACATAAGGTTGGACTTAAGTTGTGTTAACGTACCCACTGAAAAACGAGAAGTTAGCTTGCTGATGCTTACGGACTCGACAACACTCGAACCTAGGGGCTCGCCAACTGAACGGCAGATTAGCTTGCTACATCGTTTCCCCTTAATTAGCCTAAGCGACAACCAGAATTCCTACCGGGCCAAGTGACTCGCAAACTGTTCGTCCTAAAATTCCGAGATACAGACGGCAGAACTGGAACAAAAGGCTTAGCTTACTGCGGCACTGGCTCAAAATTTCAAGTTCAAGTACATAACGACAATATATGACACAGATCCGTTAACTTCATTCAAATGCTTACCTTAATCGGTATTCACCAAAATTAAAAATGAATATTTTGCCATTTACAAACGGCTACCGATCACCATATTCCCCATATCCATCACAAACGTCTGCTACTGTGCTTTCTGTCTTAACGTAGCCAAGGTAACGTTAGCTAGCTTACTTGGAAATAACTTGACTGACCGTACAACTTCAACAAACAAAAAATAAAATTAACTTACCGAAAAAACTGCAAAGATCCTTCCGATCGGTCCGGACGGTGAGTGAAATTCACAGCGAAGCAACTCATTTCGTCATATTTTGTTGCAATCTGCCCTGCCTGAAACACAATCGCTGTTAGCTGTGAAGAATTTCAGAAAACGTTAAATGTCCTGTCGACGTTCCCAGCCACTCCAGCTCTTCGTGAAAATACTATTCAAGACACGAAGTCCGCAAGGGGCAGGGGCTATCGGAACTCAGTCCACGCGCACTGCGGTTTTCAATCACTGTGCTTATTATGACTACACGCCCGTTTTGCATAATATCAAATAAAAGGTTTACAGAAAACCTATGACGCTAGAATATATATCAGTATGGTAAGAACTTCCTAAAAATGAAGCAACCATCTTCAGAAATAAATAATTTTTCCTGTCTCGCATGTCTCCCTTTCACTAACGTGGGGGGGGGGCTTATAATTTGTACTGCAGCCGGCCAGTAGTGGCGTCGAGACGCTTTTGCTTCACTTTTCAGGAGACGTTCGGCCGTCCATGTCTCAAACTGTCCTTGAAACAAACGGCTTCTCGGTGCCCTGCGACACTGCTCTTAATTGTTATAAGTCAGCTTGGCTGCGCGAACGGTGAAATTTCTTCTTCGGGGTTTTAAGGCAGTTTATTTGATAAATCTGCTGGGAGGGCAGACTGAAATACCGACAGGTTGTGAATGCGCGTCAAAACCTACTGGAAAACGGACTGCGGTATTTGAGTAGCTATTTGAGTTGCCCATGATCGAGGTCTTCAGATGCGTGTGAGGTGTGTTACGTTACGTACACCTGATTGTATTATTTTGCTCAGCCAGTAGTTTCTGTATACTTATGCGAGGGTAATTAATATTCATGAGTCCTTGTAAACATTACGACTACAGCCTGAGAACACCACAGATTCTTCCATTTATAGGGTTCTACTGACTGCAAGATTCGTCAGGAGCCATCTGGAGGGTTCTATCACCTTCAAGATTCTTCTTTGTGATGTCAGTCAGGATTCTACATTATGACATCATACGGGAGTACAAGGCCTATATAAAGGGAGCTTGCAGCCAAGGACTCACACAGGAAGATAATCATCTCTGGCCTGCTACAACTGACAGCAAGACCGGCTGAGTGCAACTGGACTGGATATGAACACGGGACCTCAACACGGGACCTCTCGCACCCCAAGCGAGAATCATACCCCTAGACCCCGAGGTGCTATGTTCAGCCTGATGGCCAACTGCTGCAACTGGTGGAAACGTTGGCGAGAGCCTTCACGAAAAGTGACTTTGGTGATGGTGGGACTGGATAATGCGGGGAAAAGTGCAACAGTCCGACGGATCCAGGGAGAAAACCCGGAGGATGTGCTGCCCACTGTCGGATTTTCCAAAGTGGACCTGAAGCAGGGGAAATTCGGAGTGACCATCTTCGACCTCGGAGGAGGGAAGAAGATCCGCGGCATCTGGAAGAACTACTACTCCGAGTCGTACGGCGTGGTGTTCGTGGTGGACTCCAGCGACGTGCAGCGACTCAAGGAGACCAAGGACATCATGGCCGAGGTCCTGCGTCACCCTCGAGTCGCTGGGAAGCCTGTGCTGGTGCTTGCCAACAAACAGGATCGAGATGGGGCAATGCACGAAGCTGACATCATCGAATTCCTGTCTCTGGAGAAACTTGCGAATGAGAGCAAGTGTCTCTGTAAAATAGAGCCGTGCTCCGTCGTCCTGAGCCATGGGAAGAAGGTGGACAAGCGCATTAAGAACGGACTGAACTGGCTGCTAAGCAGCATTGCCAAGGACTACGAAGCTCTCAATGAGCGCGTGCAGAAGGACACGGCCGAGCAGCGGGCTCACGAGGAGCAGGACAAGCGAGAGCGCGCCGAGAGAGTGCGTCGCATCAGGGAGGAGAGGGAGAAGAAAGAGAGAGAGGAGGCCGAGCGAGAGGGCAGAACCCCTCAGGGGGAGGAGCCCGATGATGTCACTATCGCCAACCCTTTCCAGCCAATCAGCAATGTTATTGCTGAGAATGAAGAGAGGGTGAAGACGGCGAGGGAGAGGAGGAGAGAGAGGGAGGCGCAGAAGGAGCAGCAGAGCCTCGCCCTCACACACCAGCCCCCGGAGGAGGGAGAGAAGAGGAAACGACAGACTCCTGAGAGCCTGGAGTCAGACCATGACAAGAAGAAGCCGAGGAAACTTTGTCTGAAGAGGAAGCACAGTATGGACCCTTTAAGAACGGAGGAGGCAGCCCAAGAGAGCCCCACCACCCCGCCGGCTCCTGTTGGATGGGCTACTCCCAAAGTTACCAGACTTCAATTGGGAAGAGATAAGGCCAAGAAGAAGCCGAGGAAACTTTGTCTGTAGAGAAAGCACAGAGTGGACCCTTTATGAACGGAGGAGGCGGCCCAAGAGAGCTCCACACCCCCGCCGGCTCCTGTTGGATGGGCTACTTCCAAAGTAACTAGACTTCAAGTAAAAAAAAAAAAAAAAGAGATGTATTTAAAATATGTAGAGATATTGAATACTCTATTTTGATTTGTTTTGGATGTATTGTCTTTTTGTAATTAGCGTTTTTTTTTATTTCAGGGAGCAGTTTGTTCCAGAGTCTTCCCTGCAGGAGTCTGTCATAAGGGGAGCGGATGTTATGATCTAGGTTATTTGTAAGGCTGCTCGCAGTCTTTTCTCTCTTGTGTTCTGTCACCTGTTTGTTTTATGTGCTGAGTGCTGCAGGTGTGTGGAATTGAGCCCTAACTACCTGGTCTGTGGGCTCCTTAAAAGGGGGAGGTTCTCCAGGCACAGTGTGGCCTCTTTTGCCTTAGCCACCAGCACCTGCATTTGTGGGACTCTCAGCTCTCCACCCGTTTTTGGTTTTTGTTACTTTATGGACAGACGCAAAATTTCCTTTTTCTTTTTACAAGCTTACGTATTCCTTGTGCACTTTATCTACTTGATTCATTTAATTTAATAAATGTGATTATTGCGCAAAATATCCATGTGTGGTCTCCCTTCATGTTGCGTTTGCTCAGAGCCAGGCACTCGTAACAGTCTATATGGGGAGGATTCTAGCTCTCCCTGTATCCGAGCTACGGAGAAGTAAAGTCGCTGTACTCACCAACTGTTGCTGTAGTAAACTGTAGCTGATAGCAAATTTGTGCTTGAGCTGCCAGAGTTTCACACTGCGTCCTACACTATGAAGTAAAATGTCACTAGACTCGGCCCTGAGATGGATCATACTTTGACCTATAATGTAATCATGTCAGTTTAGACCGACCTTTGCTAATTTTTCAGAAAAATTCAATCAAAGTTGATAGAACTGAAATGGTCATTTACATGCCTAACATATTCACAAGGGGTTAATTCAAAAATTATGCAGTAAAATGTCCCCAGACTTAGCACTTTGGTAGAGCACACCTTGTTCTATTATACTATGGTGTCAGGTTTTACAGACCTTTGTTCATTTTTCATAAATTATCAATCAAATTTGACAGAACGAAAATGCCTATTTACATGCCTTACATGTTCACAAGGAATGCAGTAAATGCAGCAGACATTTTATGCAGTAAAATGTCTTCAGACTCAGCCCTGAGATATTATCATAGACCAAATTATGATCTTTGGTGTCAGTTTGGACAGATCTATCATTATTTTTTTATACACAGTGTTATGACTCTGAGTCATTGTAGTATTGTACTATGGCAGAGGAGCTTTGTGTTTTCCCTCCCTTCTCTCTCTGTGCTCTCCCTCTGAGCCTTCTTCAGATGTGACGCATCCTGATTGGACGACACCAAAATGGCGCATCTGATGCTGACTGGAGGAGCGCTGCAGTAGGGAGAAACCCAATTGGTTGGGAGCTGATGGCCGGCTATTCAAAAAAGACCGCGCGAGCAGAGACGCCGACCCTCCTCCTTTCTCACTCCCAACGCTTTAGATTGTTACGAACTGTATGCATGTGAGAACTTTCGTCCGTGCTTAACACTGCTTAAGCATAAGGTAAAACTGAATTGCGCAGCAGTCTGATATGTAGGGGAGAGTATAGCGAGTAATTGTTTTCTCCTGTTTTTTTTTTCGATTAGGGAGTGAATTTATAGGTTTGTATTTTTTTTTCCCCTTCAGAAGTCAGGTAAGGTTTTGAGTTATAAGACCATTTTTGTTATTTCTTTTTTCGCTTACTCTCCCCGAGGTACAGCCAAACTGATCTTATTTTGTGACACAAAATATGTAAGATCCATTAAATGTTCAATTGTTTTGACTCTTTAAAAAACCTTGTCTCCTTGTACTTTATTGCAATGGTGTCCTTGGGAGTGACAAAGGAGCTGTCCTTTTCAATCAAATTTGACATCCCTAAAACGAGCATGTACATGCATTAAACACTCAGAAATGGTGAACTCAAAAACTGTGCAGTAAAATCACTCCAGACATACACATAATGTAGATAATAACATGTTCTATAATAATCTGCTGTCAGTTTACACAGACCTTTGATAGGACAGTTTAATTCACAGAATATCTCCTAAGTGCGCTCATTCTATAAATTCGATTGAGTCGTGACGTCCCAGTTTCGTTTGCTACCGCAATTTTACGTATATACGCGCACGTCAATTTTTTGCCGCTGATGGCTTGACCAAGTGCCGAAGCGCGGATAGCTTGACCGCAGTAGAATGCTACATTGAGTTTTGAATTAAAATACACTGTTCTTCAAACCAAAGTGTGCTTGCTGTGTTTCAGAAGCCGCATATCTTACCGCTATCTAATGTTGTATTTCTTAAAAATGTTCGCAGTTGAAGATAACCATCAAGACCAGGCTTGGGGGAGGGGCAATTCATTCTCTGTGATAGTTAACTTACCAATGCAACACCCCTCCTCGTTCTTTTGTGTGGACTCGATGTATTTGAGTGCATAGTAATGGTTTTTGTTATACTCATTTTAGACAACAAAATGGACTCAGCATCCTCCTCAGTGGCCAAGAGTATGTATAAATCTCATGGGAATTTATAAAAAAACCGATGCCTGCGGTGATTTAAGCATAACACTTTTCACGGGAGAATGTCATAAAAATTGATTTACAACATTAAACCACATCCACTTCATGCATAAAAAGCACAATACCACCAAATAAAATATGGAGAAATAGAATATAAATATTAAATGTGCTAAATTGCGTAAAAAGCCAGCAGAAGTCTATCAATTAAAGGTGACATTTGCACTTTACAGCCAACTGGGCCAAAAGTTTATATCATTGGCAACAGCTACAACTGCCATGGGGAAAACCGTGCAAGGGAGACCATCGAGACAAACCTAGGTCTGGATGCCCAGGTTCAGTGGTTTGGCTGGGGTGGCATGGTTTGGGGGAACCTCCTCCCCTTTATCCACCAGTACCTGAGAGGAAGAGCTGTGCCAGAGGTCCCGCTGGTCCACTGTGGCGGAAATGACCTCGGAAAAATCAAGTGTGAAGCTTGTCGCAGGGATCAAGCAGGACTTTGAAGATCTTCATCGGCAGTTCCCTCGGATGAAGATTATCTTCTCTGCCATCACCCAGCGATGCCAGTGGAGGTCTTCCCATCCAAGCCTGGCGATATGTCAACTGTGTGATGGCTACCTTTGCTTCGTGTATTGGTGGAGAGATTTTGAATCATCATCAGATAAACATAGAGATCCTGGCCAATTTTTGCATGACAGAGTTCATTTCACCCCTATGGGAAATTATATATTTTGAAATAACATTACCCTGCGTCTGACAGACCAAATCCAGTAGGGTGATGCTGTATTTGGATTTTCAACATCAGTTATGGGAGCAAAAAAAGGTCATAGTTTGTTTGCTTTACGCAATGTTTGATGCACTTTTTATTCATTTATTTTATACTAGCCATCATACCCATTTTCCCAGCACTTCCTCTCAATCCACCTTCCTTTCTCTTCAATCTTTTCTCCAAACCATTTGGTTTCCCCTCAGCCTTTCCAGCTGACGGGGCCTCCTTCATGTTTCCCCACGATGAATGTAGCAAGTAGGTTGTTGATGGACCACAGACAACTACATGCAGTGTGGTTTTTGTTTAAATAAAATTTATTTAACCCCCATTTGCATGTGTTATGGCCCCAATTTGTTATTACAATTTACAACACAACAGCAACAGCAAGGGATGACAGACACAGTTTTAAAAACTTAAACACATTTAATTTTTAACAAAGACAATAACGACTAAACTAATATTCTGACCAAGATTGAATACAAAAAACAGAAATATTTACAGTTTCCTGGTGATGTGCTGGGTGAGGAAAAAAAAACTCAAACACAGGCAAAAATCCACAAAAGAAACTTCACAGGTCTTGAACAGAAATGACAGGTCTAGTCACATGTATCCTTCTTCTTGCAATTTCTCCTACTACTTTACTGTCTCAATTCTTTTCCTTATATACTCTTTTGCAGACCCCACCCACATTTAGACCTCTCTTTTTTAAATTTTCGGGGACTTGCCCCAGACATGTCTGAAACATGTCCAAACATAACCCCAGTCTGAGCTTAACAAAAAAAGGTGAATACTGCCATCTAGTGGCCTCTATTCACATTACACCTCCATTCCAAAAGGGAAAAAAATTTTGACTTACAAAGGCAAAATTTTTCTTTTAAATACAACAAAATGGTTAAGTAGACACTTGTGTGTACATATATATCATACAATATTCAAATAGACACGTGATATATATATACATATTCAAACACGGGATAAGCAATCAGCAATTACATTGTCTGTACCCTTCACATGCTTAATTTCTAAGTCAAACTCCTGTAAAATCAAACTCCAATTCAACAATCTCCGATTCTTGTTTTTCATCTTACTCAAAAACATTAACGGATTGTGGTCAGTGTACACAATCATTGGCTTTTGTCCTGTACAAACATAAACCTCAAAGTGTTGTAATGAAAGGACCAGAGCCAACAGTTCCTTCTCTATTGTGGAATAGTTTGTTTGGTGGCGATTGAACTTCCTGGACAAGTATGCCACGGGATGCTCAATGTCATCAGAGTCACTTCTCTGTAGGAGCACAGATCCACAAGCTTGGTCGCTAGCATCGACCGCGATGGAGAACGGTTTGTTGAAGTCAGGAGATTTGAGCACGGGGAAGTGACATAGCAGAGACTTCAGGCGATCGAAGGCTCTCTGGCATGCATCATCCCAAGTGAACTTTACGCCTTTCTTCAGTTGGTTAGTTAGACTGAGAGCAATCTCAGCAAAGTTCTTGCAGAACTTGCGGTAGTACCCAATCATTCCAAGGAAGCGGCGCAAAGCTTTTTTGTTGTCAGGAACTGGAAAGTCCATGATGGCTTGGACTTTAGCATTTATGGGTGCCACCTTACCCTGGCCTATGACATAGCCAAGATAGGTGACAGTAGCACAACCAAAGTCACTCTTGCTCAGGTTAACAGTCAGGTTAGCCTGGGTCAGGCGCTGGAACAACGTCTCTACATCTTTTAGATGTTCTTCCCAGGAGTCACTCCATGTGATCAGGTCATCGATGTACGCACCCGTGTGTGGCAATCCGGCGATTGTAGACTGTATCATCCTTTGGAACGTGGCTGGGGCATTTTTCATGCCAAAGGGTAGGACTTCATACTGGTACAATCCAGATGTTGTGGCAAAAGCAGAGATGCTCTTGGCCCTCTCAGTTAAAGGCACACACCAATAACCCTTCAATAAATCAATCTTGGTCAGAAACTTTGCTTGCCCTACTCTATCAATACAATCATGAATCCTAGGTATTGGAAACACATCAGTTCTAGTTACAGCATTGACTTTGCGATAATCTGTACAGAATCTAGTACTTCCATCAGGTTTTGGAACTAGCACACAGGGTGAACTCCAATCTGAGTTGGAGGGTCTGATAATATCATGTTTTAACATGTACTCAACCTCTTTCTCAGCAATCTTTCTCTTTTCAGGATTCATCCGGTATGGATGCTGTTTTATTGGTTTGGCATCACCAACATCTACATCATGAGAGGCTATAGTAACTCTTTTTGGAACATCAGGAAACAGATCCTCATATTTCTTGATCAACCTCTTAAACTGATCTCTCTGTGAGGGTTCTGAGTGCTGGAGTTTTACATCAAGATTTTGCAACACTTCAGAATTTGACAATTTACATGAAAGTACTTCAGTTTTAATTCTAGGTTCATCATCTTGAAACTCCCCCTCATCTTCACACATCTCAGCCATTGGAGGATCTGAAGTGACAGCTGCAACCCTAGCATTTCTGTCATGATAAGGCTTCAGCATGTTAATGTGACACAATTGTTTTGGTTTTCTCCTATCTGGAGTCTTCACAATGTAATTGAGATCATTGAGTTTTGTCAGAATTTCATAAGGACCATGAAATCTTGCCTGCAATGGATTGGACTGCAAGGGAAACAACACAAGGACCTTGTCTCCTGGTTTAAACTCACGGCTTCTAGCCTTATGATCATACCAAGTTTTCATTTTTCCCTGACTTGATTTCAAGTTCTCTTTGGCTAGGTCACAAGCTGCACGCAATCTTTCCTTGAACTTGCTAACATAGTCTAACAGACTGAAGTACGGCTCTTCCTCTTGCCATTGTTCACTCAATAATAGCAAAGGTCCTTTCACTTCATGACCAAACACTAGCTCAAATGGACTAAATCCAGTAGACTCCTGCACTGCTTCTCTAGCTGCAAACAACAGCAAATGAACACCTTCATCCCAGTCTTTCTCATGGTCATAACAATAAGTCCTCATCATTGTCTTGAGAGTGGAATGAAACCGCTCTAAGGCACCCTGACTCTCCGGATGATAGGCACTAGAAAGAATCTGCTTTGCACCTAGTTCATACACAACCTGCTGAAACAATCCTGAAGTGAAATTGCTACCTTGGTCTGACTGAATTTCCCTGGGAAGGCCAAACAACATGAAGAACTTTATCAAAGCCTTCGAGATTGCAGTTGCCTTGATGTTATGTAGAGGTATGGCTTGAGGGAATCTGGTAGATGCACACATGATTGTCAACAAGTACTGATTTCCAGATCTAGTCTTGGGTAATGGACCAACACAATCAACAATGACCTTAGAGAATGGCTCCCCAAATGCTGGGATAGGCTGCAATGGAGCTACAGGTGGGTCTAACTGGTGTTTTCCAACTACCTGACAAGTGTGACAGGTTTTGCAAAAGTTGGAAACGTCTTTCCGAAGCCCAGACCAAAAGAAGTGTTTCATGATCTTATCAACAGTCTTGTCAACACCAAGATGACCTCCTAAAGGTAAACTATGAGCCATTGTTAAGATCTCATTCCTGTAGACCTTTGGAACAACAATTTGCCTGACCACTGCCCAATCTGCATTGGCAGGGATATCAGGAGGGCGCCACTTCCGCATCAACACACCATCCTTGAGATAATACCCAACTGGAACTGCGACTATTTCTTTATCAGGAGGGGCTCTCCTCTTTAGTGCACAAATTTCAGGATCATTGATTTGCTCCTCAATCAACCGCTTTCAGGACAGAGACAAGTCTCCAGACACATCAAAATCACCTGACCCATCCGGCCGGCTGAATAGAGAACTGATAAAAGTATCTGATAATTCCTCAAACGGAGAAACCATAGTAGGCCAATCAGAGTCATGAGGCGAACCACCTGAGTCCTGACTATTCAATGTGCTGGACGGCACCACAACATCTTCTTCCTTAGCCTTCTTGGCCATAGCACGAGTCACTGCGCAAGAAGGATACAGAGATGGGTCCTCATCCCCATCTTCAGTGCTCGGCTGTGAAGTAAGATGTACAGGGGGAACTACTTTGCCCCCAGCCAGGTCATTGCCTAGCAACAGAGAAACACCCTTTATAGGTAGACTTGACATAAGTCCCACCTTTACCTGTCCTGTAACTAAATCTGACTTCAAGAATATAGAGCGCAGGGGTAGAGATACAGTCCTCCCTTCAATACCTTGTACAAGTATGAAATCCCCTGAAGCGGTCTCATCACGTAACTCCAAGGAGTCCATCAACAAAAGTGACTGAGAAGCTCCAGTATCCCTTAGGATATATATGGGGACAGGAGTAGTATGCTCATTCAGAGCCACAATCCCTCTGACACAAATGGAAGAAATTCCTCCCTCACGAAGTCAGCTGTATCAGGCTTTTTAGCCCCACAAGAAGCAGGCAATTTAGCAGATCGGTTATCTACTAAAGGGGTTTCTAACCTTGTTTTCACAAAGGCATTTGGTTTGGTATCCTTTTCTTTTTCTTTCTTAGCTTTAAGGAACCAACAGTTAGTTGTAACATGACCAGATTTCTTGCAATAACTGCAAACTAGACCACTTTTGTCACTGTCAGCTTTCACACTTTGATCAGACCTGTTACTGGATTTCTGAGCACCATCACCAGATTTGTCTTTGGGTGAGGAATCTTGGGTATCACCATAACCCTTTTTCTGAAATTGGGACCATCTATTGTTACTGCTAGACTGAAATGTAGACTTATGTGTGAGAACATATTCATCTGCAAATTTGGCAGCTGACTGCAAATTCAGTGCTTGCTTCTCATTAAGGTAGGTCTTAACATCATCCTTAACACAGTTCTTGAATTCTTCAACTAACACCATCTCTTTTTGTGAGTTGAAATCATCCTTGACCTCCATAGAAGTACACCAGCGCTCAAAGCAAACCTGCTTCTCATTAGCAAATTCAACATAAGTCTGATTTTCAGATTTCTTCAGACCTCTGAATTTCTGTCGGTAAGCCTCTGGAACCAACTCGTAAGCTCTCAAAATAACCTTTTTGACAACCTCATAATCAGAGGAATCATCTGCAGACAAAGCCGAATAGGCTTGTTGAGCTTTACCCTTGAGGACAGTTTGCAACATCAGAGGCCAGCGTTCCTTTGGCCACTGGCAACTCTTTGCTACCTTTTCAAGACACTGGAAATAGTTGTCAACATCCTTTTCCGAAAATGGAGGCACCAATTTTACCTCCTGGCTAGCCCGAAATTTATTTTCAGTTTGAATTTTAATTTTTAGATGCTCCATTTGGAGTCTTTCTTCTCTATCGAATTTCTCTAATTCAAAATCTCTCTGTCTTGCAAATTTTTCTAACTCAAATTCTCTTTGTTCCCTTTCTTTCTTCTCTTCTCTAGCTAATTTTTCCAACTCAAACTGCCTGTTTTTCTTTTTCTTCCCTTTCAATCTCTAGCATTTTTAATTTAAGTTCCATTTCTATATTTGGATTTTCCACTGGAAACTGTTCCAGATCTCCTGGTGCAAACACATTTTCATCAATGTAATATTCAACTATCATCTTCACCCCTATGGGAAATTATATATTTTGAAATAACATTACCCTGCGTCTGACAGACCAAATCCAGTAGGGTGATGCTGTATTTGGATTTTCAACATCAGTTATGGGAGCAAAAAAAGGTCATAGTTTGTTTGCTTTACGCAATGTTTGATGCACTTTTTATTCATTTATTTTATACTAGCCATCATACCTATTTTCCCAGCTCTTCCTCTCAATCCACCTTCCTTTCTCTTTAATCTTTTCTCCAAACCATTTGTTTTCCCCCCAGCCTTTCCAGCTGACGGGGCCTCCTTCATGTTTCCCCACGATGAATGTAGCAAGTAGGTTGTTGATGGACCACAGACAACTACATGCAGTGTGGTTTTTGTTTAAATAAAATTTATTTAACCCCCATTTGCATGTGTTATGGCCCCAATTTGTTATTACAATTTACAACACAACAGCAACAGCAAGGGATGACAGACACAGTTTTAAAAACTTAAACACATTTAATTTTTAACAAAGACAATAACGACTAAACTAATATTCTGACCAAGATTGAATACAAAAAACAGAAATATTTACAGTTTCCTGGTGATGTGCTGGGTGAGGAAAAAAAAAGCTCAAACACAGGCAAAAATCCACAAAAGAAACTTCACAGGTCTTGAACAGAAATGACAGGTCTGGTCACATGTATCCTTCTTCTTGCAATTTCTCCTACTACTTTACTGTCTCAATTCTTTTCCTGATATACTCTTTTGCAGACCCCACCCACATTTAGACCTCTTTTTTTTAATTTTCGGGGACTTGCCCCAGACATGTCTGAAACATGTCCAAACATAACCCCAGTCTGAGCTTAACAAAAAAAGGTGAAAACTGCCATCTAGTGGCCTCTATTCACATTACACATGCCAAATTTACTGCAGCAGAGGACATATGTGAAAGAATTCCAGAGTGAAGTTTTTGCTCAATGTAATTGTAAAAACCTTTATTGTACATTACAGGTTTAATTTACCACCATCACAGGAAATGTGCAATTACATCACATTTCTCATGTGCTCCCAGTCCAAGGACAGAATACTAGAGTCTTTCTTGGAAAACTGAAGGCTCAGTTGTGAAGATGAACAGCTTTTGAATGCATTAATTAAAAATTAAATAAATAAAGTTTATGCCAATCTTTGAAGACAACGGCATATAAGGAAGGTGACACAGACGGAACAAGCATACATAAGAGAAGCCAGTAACAAGTCCATTATTATTCAATCAGCATTGACCAGAATTTACAAGGAGGTAGATAAGTCCAACAGAACCATTGCAGGTTTCTGTGACAATGCATAGTTGAGCAGTTTTGACAAGCATTTTATCGGGTTTTCATTTACAAATTCCTTCAGAAGTATTTTCCAGCAATACAACATAATTGCTTGTGGCATGCTCCAAGTCTTCACTGGGTAACGCTGAGGTCTGAATTTGAGGGCGGCTTCTGTAATCACATGATAAAAAAAAAACCATTGAATAATTTGTGAAGCTTTTGTCTGAAACCTAAAGTGCAGTCTGCCCTACCATGGCAGGAGTAAAATAGAATTCCAACTCACACATCTGGCAATTTTACATACGGCAGGTTTGACATATGTAATGTGAATATAGGCCACTAGATGGCAGTATTTACCTTTTTTTTGTTAAGATCAGACTGCAGTCATGTTTAGACATGTCCTGGACATGTCTGGGGCAAGTCTCAGAAAGTTAAAAAAAAAAGAGGTCTAAATGTGGGTGGGGTCTGCAAAGAGTATATAAGGAAAAGAATTGAGACAGTAGAGTGGTAGGAGAAATTGCAAGAAGATGACCAGACCTGCCATTCTGTTCAAGACCTGTGACGTTTCTTTTGTGGATTTCTTTGCCTGTGTTTGAGCATTTTCTTCATCCAGGACATCACCAAGCCACCCCACTAAAAAGGGACTGTAATTATTTCTGTTTTTTCTTATTTATCAATCTTGGTCTTTAGTTGTAGGTTGTTATTAGTCTTTGTCTTTGTTAAAAATTAAATGTGTTTTAGTTGTTAAAGCTGTGTTTGTCATCCCTTGCTGTTGCTGTTGTGTTATAAATGTAATAACAAATTGGGGCCATAACACATACATTTAAAAAATCGAATGGAGTGATATGCAGCTTTAAATACTTCGAAACTAAATTCTTCCTGCTACCAATTTACATTCCTTTTTATATGTGGGGTCACATGGAACAGCAAGCCTGATACAGAAATACTCCGTCAGTCAAAAAACACCTGCACCCTCAAATAATTAGCTGAAACCACTGTAGCTTGAATTATAGCACAAATTCTTTGTGTTCTTCTCTTGACAACTGTATGCAAGGTCAGAACATTTACTTTCAATCGGAATTGCATTCACTATGGCTGAGATCTTGTATTGACAACCAGACAGTTGAATGAATTTGAGAAATACATGCACCTATTCCGACTTATTTGAAACGTGTTTCAAACATAGTCTGTATATGAAGAGACATCACATTTCAAAATAACTTACTATATTTTTCGAGAAACTATAAAGCTGATCAAGGAAAATATTGTAAATATCTTGTCATTGTGCTACGCCCAAACTCAGCTCTGACCGTCGTAATTAAGATACTGAAAACATTATCTCAACAGATGTGTTTCATTGGCTGAATTAATTAATCATAAATTGCCGTGTGCAAGGAAAGTTAACGTTAAGTGAAGTCAGCTAGCTCGCTAGTTAACGTTAAGGTGACTCCACAGCAAACGCAGCAAAAATGTATGTATAACTTAATAGCGCAACATCCATTACGCTACAAACAATTTTTAAATGTTATTCTTCCCAGTTTACACCACTCCCTCATTTACAGTTTGTGCCGAACTCGAAATGTTGTCAGCACTTCCCCTTTACTTCGTCCGATCAATCTTTAAAGAGTTATCCCGTTAACTAGTCAATTCCACTGAAGTAGATGCATTAATTCCAACCGTAATTTCATCCGAAACCTGCCAAATCCACATTGAAATTATGAATGAATTGAATCCGCTTTCGGTATGTCTCATTTTTGTCATATTGTTGATGGTAAAATAATCTGTACCTCCTCGATTCAATTAGTTTTCCTTGCAGTTTTAGCTGCTGTCCGTAAGACTGCAACATAAGGTTGGACTTTAGTTGTGTTAACGTACCCACTGAAAAACGAGAAGTTAGCTTGCTGATGCTTACGGACTCGACAACACTCGAACCTAGGGACTCGCCAACTGAACGGCAGATTAGCTTGCTACATCGTTTCCCCTTAATTAGCCTAAGCGACAACCAGAATTCCTACCGGGCCAAGTGACTCGCAAACTGTTCGTCCTAAAATTCCGAGATACAGACGGCAGAACTGGAACAAAAGGCTTAGCTTACTGCGGCACTGGCTCAAAATTTCAAGTTCAAGTACATAACGACAATATATGACACAGATCCGTTAACTTCATTCAAATGCTTACCTTAATCGGTATTCACCAAAATTAAAAATGAATATTTTGCCAGTTACAAATGGCTACCGATCACCATATTCCCCATATCCATCACAAACGTCTGCTACTGTGCTTTCTGTCTTAACGTAGCCAAGGTAACGTTAGCTAGCTTACTTGGAAATAACTTGACTGACTGTACAACTTCAACAAACAAAAAATAAAATTAACTTACCGAAAAAACTGCAAAGATCCTTCCGATCGGTCCGGACGGTGAGTGAATTTCACAGCGAAGCAACTCATTTCGTCGTTTTTTGTTGCAATCTGCCCTGCTAGAAAAACACAATCGCTGGTAGCTGTGAAGAACTTCAGAAAACGTTAAATGTCCTGTCGACGTTCCCAGCCACCCCAGCTCTTCTTGAAAATACTATTCAAGACACGAAGTCCGCAGGGGGCAGGGGCTATCGGAACTCAGTCCACGCGCACTGCGGTTTTCAATCACTGTGCTTATTATGACTACACGCCCGTTTTGCATAATATCAAATAAAAGGTTTACAGAAAACCTATGACGCTAGAATATATATCAGTATGGTAAGAACTTCCTAAATACGAAGCAACCATCTTCAGAAATAAATAATTTTTCCTGTCTCGCATGTCTCCCTTTCACTAACGTGGGGGGGGGCTTATAATTTGTACTGCAGCCGGCCAGTAGAGGCGTCGAGACGCTTTTGCTTCACTTTTCAGGAGACGTTCGGCCGTCCATGTCATAAACTGTCCTTGAAACAAACGGCTTCTCGGTGCCCTGCGACACTGCTCTTAATTGTTATAAGTCAGCTTGGCTGCGCGAACAGTGAAATTTCTTCTTCGGGGTTTTATGGCAGTTTACATGATAAATCTGCTGGGAGGGCAGACTGAAATACCGACAGGTTGTGAATGCGCGTCAAAACCTACTGGAAAACGGACTGCGGTATTTGAGTAGCTATTTGAGTTGCCCATGATCGAGGTCTTCAGATGCGTGTGAGGTGTGTTACGTTACGTACACCTGATTGTATTATTTTGCTCAGCCAGTAGTTTCTGTATACTTATGCGAGGGTAATTAATATTCATGAGTCCTTGTAAACATTACGACTACAGCCTGAGAACACCACAGATTCTTCCATTTATAGGGTTCTACTGACTGCAAGATTCGTCAGGAGCCATCTGGAGGGTTCTATCACCTTCAAGATTCTTCTTTGTGATGTCAGTCAGGATTCTACATTATGACATCATACGGGAGTACAAGGCCTATATAAAGGGAGCTTGCAGCCAAGGACTCACACAGGAAGAGAGAGAGAGAGAGATGAAGATAATCATCTCTGGCCTGCTACAACTGACAGCAAGACCGGCTGAGTGCAACTGGACTGGATATGAACACGGGACCTCAACACGGGACCTCTCGCACCCCAAGCGAGAATCATACCCCTAGACCCCTAGGTGCTATGTTCAGCCTGATGGCCAACTGCTGCAACTGGTGGAAACGTTGGCGAGAGCCTTCACGAAAAGTGACTTTGGTGATGGTGGGACTGGATAATGCGGGGAAAAGTGCAACAGTCCGACGGATCCAGGGAGAAAACCCGGAGGATGTGCTGCCCACTGTCGGATTTTCCAAAGTGGACCTGAAGCAGGGGAAATTCGGAGTGACCATCTTCGACCTCGGAGGAGGGAAGAAGATCCGCGGCATCTGGAAGAACTACTACTCCGAGTCGTACGGCGTGGTGTTCGTGGTGGACTCCAGCGACGTGCAGCGAATCAAGGAGACCAAGGAAATCATGGCCGAGGTCCTGCGTCACCCTCGAGTCGCTGGGAAGCCTGTGCTGGTGCTTGCCAACAAACAGGATCGAGATGGGGCAATGCACGAAGCTGACATCATCGAATTCCTGTCTCTGGAGAAACTTGCGAATGAGAGCAAGTGTCTCTGTAAAATAGAGCCGTGCTCCGTCGTCCTGAGCCATGGGAAGAAGGTGGACAAGCGCATTAAGAACGGACTGAACTGGCTGCTAAGCAGCATCGCCAAGGACTACGAAGCTCTCAATGAGCGCGTGCAGAAGGACACGGCCGAGCAGCGGGCTCACGAGGAGCAGGAAAAGCGAGAGCGCGCCGAGAGAGTGCGTCGCATCAGGGAGGAGAGGGAGAAGAAAGAGAGAGAGGAGGCCGAGCGAGAGGGCAGAACCCCTCAGGGGGAGGAGCCCGATGATGTCACTATCGCCAACCCTTTCCAGCCAATCAGCAATGTTATTGCTGAGAATGAAGAGAGGGTAAAGACGGCGAGGGAGAGGAGGAGAGAGAGGGAGGCGCAGAAGGAGCAGCAGAGCCTCGCCCTCACACACCAGCCCCCGGAGGAGGGAGAGAAGAGGAAACGACAGACTCCTGAGAGCCTGGAGTCAGACCATGACAAGAAGAAGCCGAGGAAACTTTGTCTGAAGAGGAAGCACAGTATGGACCCTTTAAGAACGGAGGAGGCAGCCCAAGAGAGCCCCACCACCACGCCGGCTCCTGTTGGATGGGCTACTCCCAAAGTTACCAGACTTCAATTGGGAAGAGATAAGGCCAAGAAGAAGCCGAGGAAACTTTGTCTGTAGAGGAAGCACAGAGTGGACCCTTTATGAACGGAGGAGGCGGCCCAAGAGAGCTCCACACCCCCGCCGGCTCCTGTTGGATGGGCTACTTCCAAAGTTACTAGACTTCAAGTAAAAAAAAAAAAAAAAGAGATGTATTTAAAATATGTAGAGATATTGAATACTCTATTTTGATTTGTTTTGGATGTATTGTCTTTTTGTAATTAGCGTTTTTTTTTATTTCAGGGAGCAGTTTGTTCCAGAGTCTTCCCTGCAGGAGTCTGTCATAAGGGGAGGGGATGTTATGATCTAGGTTATTTGTAAGGCTGCTCGCAGTCTTTTCTCTCTTGTGTTCTGTCACCTGTTTGTTTTATGTGCTGAGTGCTGCAGGTGTGTGGAATTGAGCCCTAACTACCTGGTCTGTGGGCTCCTTAAAAGGGGGAGGTTCTCCAGGCACAGTGTGGCCTCTTTTGCCTTAGCCACCAACACCTGCATTTGTGGGACTCTCAGCTCTCCACCCGTTTTTGGTTTTTGTTACTTTATGGACAGACGCAAAATTTCCTTTTTCTTTTTACAAGCTTACGTATTCCTTGTGCACTTTATCAACTTAATTCATTTAATTTAATAAATGTGATTATTGCGCAAAATATCCAAGTGTGGTCTCCCTTCATGTTGCGTTTGCTCAGAGCCAGGCACTCGTAACAGTCTATATGGGGAGGATTCTAGCTCTCCCTGTATCCGAGCTACGGAGAAGTAAAGTCGCTGTACTCACCAACTGTTGCTGTAGTAAACTGTAGCTGATAGCAAATTTGTGCTTGAGCTGCCAGAGTTTCACACTGCGTCCTACACTATGAAGTAAAATGTCACTAGACTCGGCCTTGAGATGGATCATACTTTGGCCTATAATGTAATCATGTCAGTTTAGACAGACCTTTGCTAATTTTTCATAAAAATTCAATCAAAGTTGATAGAACTGAAACGGTCATTTACATGCCTGACATATTCACAAGGGGTTAATTCAAAAATTATGCAGTAAAATGTCCCCAGACTTAGCACTTTGGTAGAGCACACCTTGTTCTATTATACTATGGTGTCAGGTTTTACAGACCTTTGTTCATTTTTCATAAATTATCAATCAAAGTTGACAGAACTAAAATGCCTATTTACATGCCTTACATGTTCACAAGGAATTATTTCAAAAACTATGCAGTAAAATGTCTTCAGACTCAGCCCTGAGATATTATCATAGACCAAATTATGATCTTTGGTGTCAGTTTGGACAGATCTATCATTATGTTTTTATACACAGTGTTATGACTGTGAGTCATTGTAGTATTGTACTATGGCAGAGGAGCTTTGTGTTTTCCCTCCCTTCTCTCTCTGTGCTCTCCCTCTGAGTCTTCAGATGTGACGCATCCTGATTGGACGACACCAAAATGGCGCATCTGATGCTGACTGGAGGAGCGCTGCAGTAGGGAGAAACCCAATTGGTTGGGAGCTGATGGCCGGCTATTCAAAAAAGACCGCGCGAGCAGAGACGCCGACCCTCCTCCTTTCTCACTTCCAACGCTTTAGATTGTTACGAACTGTATGCATGTGAGAACTTTCGTCCGTGCTGAACACTGCTTAAGCATAAGGTAAAACTGAATTGCGCAGCAGTCTGATATGTAGGGGAGAGTATAGCGAGTAATTGTTTTCTCCTGTTTTTTTTTTCGATTAGGGAGTGAATTTATAGGTTTGTATTTTTTTTCCCCTTCAGAAGTCAGGTAAGGTTTTGAGTTATAAGAGCATTTTTGTTATTTCTTTTTTCGCTTACTCTCCCCGAGGTACAGCCCAACTGATCTTATTTTGTGACACAAAATATGTAAGATCCATTAAATGTTCAATTGTTTTGACTCTTTAAAAAACCTCGTCTCCTTGTACTTTATTGCAATGGTGTCCTTGGGAGTGACAAAGGAGCGGTCCTTTTATGTTGCGTTCAGTAACCCCTAGGCTGGGCGTAACATAAATTGGGGGCTCGTCTTGTTGTTTTTCGGCTGAGTATTTGTCGGGTTTTTTTTAATTATATTTCACATACTTCTGAGTGACACTTGTATTGAAAGAATTGGCACTATGGAGTTTGATTTAAAGGCTTTTGCCGAACATCCCACACTTAAAGAATTGGAAAGATGTAAAAAAGTGGATTTAATTCTTGTGGCAGATTTGTTTGAGGTGCAGGTGCCGCTGACTGCTAAAAAGGCCGAGATTCGCCTTTTGGTGGTGGATAAACTGCGGGAGAAAGGCTTCCTGACAGAGCTTCCTTCTCTGGAAGGAACTGCTGCTAAAGCTGACGTAGAGAAGCCTAACACGGTGCCGCCTGTCATGCCCTCTCCCACCAACCCTCCCATTACGCACAGCGCGTCAACTGAGGAGCTCCAGCTCACTCTCCGTATTCGGGAGATGGAGGTACGTAACCGGGAGTTAGAGGTTCAGGCAATGCACCTGCGTGTGAGAGCTTTAGAGCTGGAGCGCCAACCTGGTGTGTCCACTGAATCACCCACTCAGATAGCCCCGCACTCTCCCCGTGACACCTTCGATGTCAGCAGGCACATTGCCCTGATGCCACCTTTCCGAGAGTCGGAAGTGGACTCGTACTTTAGCGCTTTTGAGCGCATTGCATTGGCCGAAGGATATGTGGTCGTTATTGTTACAATGTAAATTGGTGGCTAAAGCCCAGGAGGTGTGTGCCAGCCTCACAATTGAACAGAGGTTAAACTATGACATTGTTAAAACCACGGTGCTCCGTGCTTATGAACTTGTGCCAGAGGCATATAGGCAGAAATTTAGAAATTGTTCGAAAAGTGTCAACCAGACGTATGTTGAATTTGCACGCGAGAAGGGAGTCCTTTTTGATAAATGGTGTCAAGCCAGTAAGGTCAATGATTTTGCACAGTTGCGCGAACTCGTCCTTTTGGAGGAGTTTAAAAATTGTTTGCACGAGCGCATCGTTGTTTATATTAATGAGAAAAAAAGTTGCGTCTCTTTCCGATGCCGCTGTTTTGGCTGATGAGTTTGCCTTGACTCACAAAAATGTGTTTTTTTTTCCCGCTGCACCCCACGAATCACCTGCGTTCATTGAAAAAGAGAGTAGGTCGCCAACCTTTTCCCGGCGCAACAATTCTGCCACAAGTGACAAGCGTGAATGTTTCTATTGTCATGATTCTGGTCATTTCATTGCTGCTTGCCCTGTGTTAAAACAAAAAGACCAAGCTAAGGTTAAAAAGCCTTCTGCTGTAGGCTTGGTCCAGTGCCAGTCTGTGGCTTGTGAGCCTGAAATCGAGTGTGACAATTCAAAAATTGATGATGAGTTCAAGCCTTTTATTTCTAAAGGATTTTTCTCTCTAAGTGGCAATGAGGCGGACCAATTCCCGATCACTATTTTGAGAGACACAGGTGCAAAACATTCTATTGACTCGTACTGCGGTACTGATTTGTTGGTGTGGGGGGTTAAAATAAGCGTTTTGCGCGTTCCGCTCCACACCGTTAACCTTTCGTCCTCTTTTGTGTCAGGACTTGTGCGCGTAGGTGTGAGAGATCGACTGCCCGTGGCAGGCGTGGATCTCATTCTCGGTAATGATTTGGCTGGTGGTAAAGTTTTTCCCAATTTGCCCGAGGTGACGGATAATCCTTGCGCGGATGTAGGTTTTTCAACCCCCGTCACCGCGCTCAATCTGCAGCCTATTTTTCCGGCGTGCGTCATTACGCGTGCCCAAGCTCGCAAGTTCGGTGATTTACCGGATCTTTCTGATTCGTTTTTGAACGCGTCTGTTGATTCTGTCAGCCCCTCTTTTGAAAATGAAAAATGTGTATCTGTACATGTCGATGTGCTGCCTGATATAGCAGATTTGTGTTTGGCTGTGGAAAAAAACATCTTATCCAGGCTCAAAAAAATGACCCAACTTTAGCCACTTGTTTTTCTGCTGCTGCTGAAAACAAAAACAGTTCAGTGTGGGACATACTTTGTTGATGATGATGTCTTAATGCGTAAATGGTCCCCATTATCTGGTATGGAGTGTGACTCAGTGACACAGATAGTTGTGCCAAAAGAGTTCCGCGTCCAAGTGTTAAGTTTGGCACATGATCACAATTTGTCCGGCCATTTGGGTGTTAAAAAGACATACCACCGTGTTCTCAGGTATTTTTTCTGGCCAGGCTTAAAATCCAACGTCATTAAATATTGCCGCTCTTGTCATGTTTGCCAGGTAGCAGGGAAACCTAACCAGGTTATTCCTCCAGCTCCTTTAAAACCAATCCCGGTTATTGGTGAACCATTCGAACATGTGATTATAGATTGCGTTGGTCCCTTGCCGAAGACAAAATCTGGAAATCAGTATGTCCTCACCATGATGTGCGCTGCCACTCGTTTCCCAGAGGCTGTCCCTTTGCGCACAATTAGGGCCAAAGCAGTGGTGAAGGCTCTAACCAAGTTCTTTTCTACTTTTGGGTTGCCCAAACGCATCCAAACCGATCAAGGTTCGAATTTTATGTCCAAAGTTTTTGCTCAAATTATATCCGTGTTGTCTGTGAAGCATCAGGTGTCCAGTGCGTTCCATCCTGAGAGCCAGGGTGCACTAGAGCGATTTCATCAGACTTTGAAATCCATGTTGCGTAAATTTTGTGTCGAGTCTAACAGGGAGTGGGATGAGGGGCTGCCACTTTTACTGTTTGCCATTCGCGAAACTACTCAGGAGTCCCTTGGTTTCAGTCCGGCTGAGTTAGTGTTTGGACACACTGTGCGCGGGCCCCTGCGTTTGCTTCAGGAGAGCTGGCTGGCAGACAAGCGCAGCCCCGCACACAATGTGCTGGACTATGTCAGTACATTCAAGGAGAGGTTACACACTGCTTGTGATCTGGCCCGCACCTCTCTCTGCGCTGCACAGTCTAAAATGAAAACACGTTTTGATAAGAAAACTGTCAGCCGCACTTTTGCAACAGGTGAGCGTGTATTAATTCTGTTACCTATTGTTGGTTCCAGCCTCGAGGCCAAATTCAGCGGTCCGTATGAGGTGGAGCGCAAAATTAGCGAAACTGATTACGTTGTCAAAGCTCCAGATAGGAGAAAAAAGTCTCGTGTGTGTCATGTAAACATGATGAAAAGATACGTTGGACGTGCGCCAACTGTTGTGTCGCCGGAGAGCGCTGCGCAGAGTGCCTCTCCTGTGCTGTTTGTGGCTTCTCCCTCGTACAGTCCCGTGGAGGATGAGCTGAGAGAGCCACCTGTTACTGTCCCGTGTGCGCGCTTAGAAAACTCAAAAATTCTATGTAACCTTGATGGGCACTTGTCATATTTGTCTGAGCCCGCCAGAAGTGATATTTCTGATTTAATTTGTTCTCATGCTGCCCTTTTCCAGGATAAGCCCACACAGACCACAGTGCTGCAGCATGATGTTGATGTTGGCGATCACAACCCCATTAAACAACATGCTTACAGGGTGAACCCCGCTAAGCGTGCTGCTATGCAAAAGGAGGTAGACTATCTTTTAGAGAATGGATTAGCTGTGCCCAGCTCCAGTCCGTGGAGTTCTCCATGTCTCCTTATCCCCAAATCTGACACAACTCCTCGATTTTGTACGGATTTTCGTAAGGTTAATTCTGTGATGAAACCTGATTCGTTTCCCCTTCCACGTATGGATGATTGCGTGGATAGAATAGGCCTAGCCAGATATGTTACCAAACTTGATCTTCTCAAAGGGTACTGGCAGGTTCCGTTAACACCACGTGCATCCGAAGTCTCTGCCTTTGTCACACCGGACCATTTCCTCCAATACACCGTGATGCCCTTTGGTCTGAGAAATGCCCCTGCTACGTTTCAGAGGTTGATGAACACTGTCCTTAGCGGTGTTAAAAATTGTGAAGCATATCTTGATGATATTGTGTGTTTTTCTTCTTGGTCTGAGCATGTGACGACTCTGAAAGAGATCTTCAGTCGACTGATGGATGCTTCACTGACTATTAATTTGGCCAAGTGTGAGTTCGGGAAAGCTGTAGTCACATACCTGGGTAAGCAGGTCGGCCAGGGAACAGTGCGCCCTCTGTCGGCCAAAGTTCAGGCCATCTTGGACTTTCCAGAGCCAAAAACCAGGCGGCAGCTCCGCAGGTTTCTGGGCATGTGTGGCTACTATCGTGGCTTCTGTAAGAATTTTGCAAGTGTTTCACCTCTTACTAGCTTGTTGAGTACGAGTGTCCGGTTTGTGTGGACTTCTGTCTGTCAGGCGTCATTTGAGTCCGCAAAGGCCCTTATGTGTAGCACCCCTGTGCTCACAGCACCTGATTTTGAGCGTCCCTTTAAGGTGGAGGTGGATGCCAGTGCTACTGGCGCGGGCGCTGTCCTCTTACAGGAAGATGACTGCGGCATCGACCATCCTGTCTGCTATTTCTCTAAGAAATTCAACAGACATCAGGTGAACTACAGCACCATAGAGAAAGAGGCTCTTGCGTTACTGTGGGCCTTGCAACACTTCGAAGTGTATGTTGGTTCCAGTTCCGACCCAGTGGTCGTCTTCTCGGATCACAATCCGCTTGTGTTTGTTCCGCGCATGCGCAACAACAATCAGCGCCTTATGCGCTGGTCCTTGTTATTGCAAGATTTCAATATAGAAGTCCGTCACATTAAGGGTGTTAATAATGTTGTAGCAGATGCCTTGTCCAGAGTGGGATCTTGAGTGATCAATGTTCACAAGGAATTATTTCAAAAACTATGCAGTAAAATGTCTTCAGACTCAGCCCTGAGATATTATCATAGACCAAATTATGATCTTTGGTGTCAGTTTGGACAGATCTATCATTATTTTTTTATACACAGTGTTATGACTGTGAGTCATTGTAGTATTGTAGTATTGTCCCTCCCTTCTCTCTCTGTGCTCTCCCTCTGAGCCTTCTTCAGATGTGACGCATCCTGATTGGACGACACCAAAATGGCGCATCTGATGCTGACTGGAGGAGCGCTGCAGTAGGAAGAAACCCAATTGGTTGGGAGCTGATGGCCGGCTATTCAAAAAAGACCGCGCGAGCAGAGACGCCGACCCTCCTCCTTTCTCACTCCCAACGCTTTAGATTGTTACGAACTGTATGCATGTGAGAACTTTCGTCCGTGCTGAACACTGCTTAAGCATAAGGTAAAACTGAATTGCGCAGCAGTCTGATATGTAGGGGAGAGTATAGCGAGTAATTGTTTTCTCCTGTTTTTTTTTTCGATTAGGGAGTGAATTTATAGGTTTGTATTTTTTTTTCCCCTTCAGAAGTCAGGTAAGGTTTTGAGTTATAAGAGCATTTTTGTTATTTCTTTTTTCGCTTACTCTCCCCGAGGTACAGCCAACTGATCTTATTTTGTGACACAAAATATGTAAGATCCATTAAATGTTCAATTGTTTTGACTCTTTAAAAAACCTCGTCTCCTTGTACTTTATTGCAATGGTGTCCTTGGGAGTGACAAAGGAGCTGTCCTTTTCAATCAAATTTGACATCCCTAAAACGAGCATGTACATGCATTAAACACTCAGAAATGGTAAACTCAAAAACTGTGCAGTAAAATCACTCCAGACATACACATAATGTAGATAATAACATGTTCTATAATAATCTGCTGTCAGTTTACACAGACCTTTGATAGGACAGTTTAATTCACAGAACATCTCCTAAGTGCGCTCATTCTTTAAATTCGATTGAGTCGTGACGTCCCAGTTTCGTTTGCTACCGCAATTTTGCGTATATACGCGCACGTAAATTTTTTGCCGCTGATGGCTTGACCAAGTGCCGAAGCGCGGATAGCTTGACCGCAGTAGAATGCTACATTGAGTTTTGAATTAAAATACACTGTTCTTCTAACCAAAGTGTGCTTGCTGTGTTTCAGAAGCCGCATATCTTACCGCTATCTAATGTTGTATTTCTTAAAAATGTTCGCAGTTGAAGATAAACATCAAGACCAGGCTTGGGGGAGGGGCAATTCATTCTCTGTGATAGTTAACTTACCAATGCAACACCCCTCCTCGTTCTTTTGTGTGGACTCGATGTATTTGAGTGCATAGTAATGGTTTTTGTTATACTCATTTTAGACAACAAAATGGACTCAGCATCCTCCTCAGTGGCCAAGAGTATGTATAAATCTCATGGGAATTTATAAAAAAACCGACGCCTGTGGTGATTTAAGCATAACACTTTTCACGGGAGAATGTCATAAAAATTGATTTACAACATTAAACCACATCCACTTCATGCATAAAAAGCACAATACCACCAAATAAAATATGGAGAAATAGAATATAAATATTAAATGTGCTAAATTGTGTAAAAAAGCCAGCAGAAGTCTATCAATTAAAGGTGACATTTGCACTTTACAGCCAACTGGGCCAAAAGTTTATATCATTGGCAACAGCTACAACTGCCATGGGGAAAACCGTGCAAGGGAGACCATCGAGACAAACCTAGGTCTGGATGCCCAGGTCCAGTGGTTTGGCTGGGGTGGCATGGTTTGGGGAAACCTCCTCCCCTTTATCCACCAGTACCTGAGAGGAAGAGCTGTGCCAGAGGTCCTGCTGGTCCACTGTGGCGGAAATGACCTCGGAAAAATCAAGTGTGAAGCTTGTCGCAAGGATCAAGCAGGACTTTGAAGATCTTCATCGGCAGTTCCCTCGGATGAAGATTATCTTCTCTGCCATCACCCAGCGATGCCAGTGGAGGTCTTCCCATCCAAGCCTGGCGATATGTCAACTGTGTGATGGCTACCTTTGCTTCGTGTATTGGTGGAGAGATTTTGAATCATCATCAGATAAAGCATAGAGATCCTGGCCAATTTTTGCATGACAGAGTTAATTTCACCCTGTAACGGAGCTGCTGGCCCGTTACTGGGTCGAGCGATTAATGAACTCTGTCCGGAATTCCCTGTCAGTTACGTGCCTGAGACTGCGTTTGTTCGTTGACGAAAGCTGGGACAAGCGTCTTTTTAATATATGGCATGCATATGAACGTGTAGGGCTAAGTTTTTAAAAACTGTTCTAACTTTACGCTCACCATTAGCTTGGCCAACTAATGGGAGAGGGTGAAGCTATAGTCAACATAATCTAGCCACAGTTTTTACTTTGTTCCAAATGTTTTAATGCAGTGCTAAAAGCAGAGAAACAAAACGCTTGCTACCTGTTTGTTCGATCCGACGGCGGGATGGTGACTTCCGGGGTGGACGGGAAACCAAACCGAGCACTCGTACACCCATGCATATGTAAGCGGTAAACTGTGAAGTGGAATATTCCAGCTCACGGAATGAGCAGAAAATACTATATAGTACTCAGTTTGCTGCAATAATAATTGTTTGTTTTTATGCTGGAAATATAATGATTCGGATATGTCTGACAGAATGCTTAAATTAAGTATTGTACTGCATAGCGGATTGCAAATGTTTTGGTTTATCCCATTAAGGGGAAAAGTATTTAAAGGGCTGCCAAGCATTCATTTGTGGTTTTTTTTTTTGGTTGGGCAGAAGGTTGGTTCTGCAGTGGTTTATTTTTTTTTAAAGATGGCGATTATTGGACCCATTAGAAAAAAAAGTGAACTGTTATTTGTTTTCATTTAATTTTTTTTTCCCCTTGAAAGTCTATCTTAGTTTTTTTTTATTGCTTGCACTGTAAATAGCCCTCACCTTCACCTGCACCTTTGGGGAAAATAAAATACAATTGTTGGCACATACTTTGTTTTGACTCCATTTTTGGATTTGGACCTTGGCTGCTTCGGGTTCCCCTTACATTGTGGTGTCAGAAGTGGGATTGGTAACGCCGTGGAAGCCACCACCAAGTAAAATGCCACCCAAAGGAAGGCAAGAGAAGGCTGAGGAGCAGAGTGCCGAAGCTGCAAGTACTTCAGGTGACTCAGCAGTTAGAGGAGAAGCAGGGGGCTCAGAGGGTCTTGTGGCAGAGTTGACGGGCCTGGTGAAAGTTCTCCTCCAAAGTCAGACTGCCCGGGATGAGCGAATGGAGAAGGAGGCGGTGCGTCAGGAACAGCGCTGGAAAAGTATGCAGCATCAGTTCCAGCTACTGCAACAGCAGGTGGGACGAGGTCACTGGGAAGGAGAGGAGTTTGAGGCGGAAGACATAAGCGGGGACTCGGTAACGCCTTCACGTGGGATGGCATTACAGAGGGGTCCAACGGCTGATTTCAAAGCTCCCAAGCTCCACCCACTTAACAAGGATGATGACATCGAGCATTTCCTCACAACTTTTGAGAGGATTGCAGCAGCTTGTCGCTGGCCAGCAGATGAATGGGCCGTGCGGTTAGTGCCTTTATTGACTGGTAAAGCACGGAGTGCCTATGTGGCAATGGACATTACTGACACTTGTAATTATGACCATGTGAAGAGGGCCATACTGAAGAAGTATGAAATCAATGCGGAAACCTACAGGCGACGCTTCCGGTCCATGTACGTCCAACCCGATGAGACGCCACGTGAGCTGTATGGGCGACTAAAAGAGCTGTTTTCAAAATGGGCCAAGCCAGAGCAGCGCACTGTTCAAGAAATCTCGGAACTCCTAATCTTGGAGCAGTTCATGCGAATGGTGAACCCAGAGATGGAGGTTTGGATCCGTGAGCATGATCCGAAAACTGCTTGGGAGGCAGCAGACTTGGCAGAAGTTTTCATCTCCGCTAGGAGAGGAGCCAGAGGGGGCAGCTGTGAATGGTGGAAGCAAGGGCCCAGAAGTAAGTCTGTTGGGGGTGTTGTGGGAGATGGTCATGCCCAAAATAAGCCTAACTTTTGTAGTAAGCCTGCTGATACTGGTACAAAATGGGAGGTAAAATGTTTTTACTGTGGTGAATTGGGGCACACCAAACCTCACTGCCCAGCTAGGAGGAGCAAGCCCACTAATGTATGCTATGTGCCTAGGCCATCTGCACCCAGGTTGGTGGTTACCTCTGGTGAGCACATGGTTAGGGTCCTCATTAATGGAATAGCTGCGCAGGCCTTGGTGGACACTGGGAGTACTCAGACACTGGTGTTGGATAGTTTGGTCCCCAAGGAGGAGTGGCAAGATCAGGCTCAGGTTAGAGTGCGTTGTGTCCATGGGACTGAAAAAGTTTACCCAACTACAGAGGTGTACCTGACTGTTGAAGGCCAGACCTTTTTTCTGCCTGTAGCTCTCACATCCCAGTTGCCCTATCCTGTTGTTTTAGGCCAGGACATTCCCATTCTCTGGGACTTACTGCCAAAGATCAAAACCTGCAATGTTGTTACAAGAGCCAGGAGTGCTGCTGAGGGGTTTAAGGCTTTACCCTTTTATGGGGAGGAGATTGAGGCTGGACAGCAGAAAATGCGGAAAACTAGGAGGGAAAGGAGATTGGCAAAAATGACAGGTGGTGCTGAGGTGGTTGTGCCCAACAGTCTGCCAGAACCAGATTTGGGTCTTGACTTTCAGATACCAGAGGATATTAAAGCCCTGCAGGAAAGTGACATGACTCTAAAGCCCTGGTTTCAGAAGGTGACGATGATTGATGGGGTCAAGCAGGGGAGGACGGACTGCTTAGCAGATGAGTATTACATTTTGAAAAATGGCATTCTGTATCAGGTAAAGGGTGGTGTGGAAGCGCTGGTGGTGCCAGCCTCATTGAGGCATACAGTTATGACTCTGGGACATTCAATTCCATGGGCAGGTCATTTAGGGAAACACAAAACGCTAGCAAGGATCGCAAGCCGATTTACCTGGCCTTTGTTGTACTCTGATGTAACAGAGTTTTGTAAGACTTGCACGGAGTGCCAGTTAACGTCTGGTAGGGGGGTAGCACCAGCTCCTTTGCAGCCTTTACCAATTGTTGACAACCCTTTTAATAAAATAGGGATGGACATAGTTGGGCCCCTAGCTAGGAGCAAAAGTGGAAATTGTTATATATTGGTTATGTGTGACTACGCTACCAAATACCCTGAGGCTTTTCCCCTTAGGAATGTCAAAGCTAGGCAGGTGGCAAATTGTCTTCTCCAATTGTTCTCACGAGTTGGTGTACCTAGGGAGATAATCACTGATCAGGGAACCAACTTTCTTTCTGAGCTCCTGAAACAGGTTTATAAGCTATTTGGTATAAAGGGTATCAAGACCTCTCCTTATCACCCCCAAACAGACGGACTTGTTGAACGCTTCAATCAGACGCTAAAAAGTATGTTGCGCAAGTTTGTTGCTGGTGCTGGTACAGACTGGGACCAATGGTTGCCATACCTGCTCTTTGCATATAGAGAAGTGCCTCAAGCTTCTACAGGATTCTCTCCCTTCGAATTGCTCTATGGGCGCCAGGTGCGGGGCCCTTTGGATCTACTACGAGAGCTCTGGGCAGGAGAAAAAAGGGAGAGCAAGAACGTGGTAGCATACGTGGTCCAGATGAGGCAGAGGCTGGAGGAGATGACAACACTGGCTCAGGAGAACATGAGAAGGGCCCAACGGAACCAGAAAACCTGGTATGACCGACAAGCCAGAGACCGGTCCTTTGAACCAGGACAGGAGGTAATGCTTTTGCTTCCTACCAATGAGAGCAAGCTTTTGGCAAAGTGGCACGGTCCATATGAGGTCCTACGTAAAACAGGGCCGGTCACCTATGAGATTTCAATGCCAGAGAGAGGGAAGAAAAAACAGACTTTCCACATTAATCTGTTAAAGGAGTTTCGTTCCAGGCAGGAGCCAGTGAAGACCCAGCTCTTTGTTCGGGCAGTGGGTGAAGAGGAGGAGCCAGCAGAGCAGTATTTCCCCACAAACAGCCAGCCGCAGACACTGGATTTATCCCACCTTAATCCCCAGCAGAGAGAGCAGCTGCAAGAGCTACTGGACCCTGAGCTGTTTCAAGAAAAGCCTGGCTACACTACCCTGATAAAACATCATGTACACCTCAAGGAAGATGCACCGGCAAGGCAGAAATCCTATAGGATTCCAGAACGCCTTCTCCCTGTGCTAGAGCAAGAGCTGGAAACCATGCAGTCCCTGGGAGTGATCGAACCCTCGGAAAGTGAGTGGTGCAGTCCCATCGTGCTCGTTCCCAAAAAGGATGGATCCATCCGATTCTGCGTCGATTTCCGTCAGGTAAATGCCCTGTCAAAATTTGACCCGTATCCTATGCCACGCATAGATGAGTTGGTGGAAAGGCTGGGGAAGGCCAGATATATTTCCACGTTGGACTTGAGCAAGGGCTACTGGCAAGTACCATTGACAGAGGAAACTAGGAAGCTCACGGCTTTTCGAACCCCCTTGGGGTTGTTCCATTTTACGGTTATGCCCTTTGGCCTGCAGGGGGCACCGGCAACGTTCCAGCGCTTGATGGATAAGGTGCTGCGGGACACCAGAGACTTTTCGGCGGCTTACCTGGATGATGTGGTCATCTTCAGCACAACATGGGAAGAACATCTGGACCACTTGCGTCAAGTACTGCAGAGAATCAAGTCGGCAGGTCTCACCATCAATCCCCAGAAATGTGCTTTGGCTAAAAAGGAGGTGAGATACTTGGGTTTTGTAATTGGTGATGGGGTCATCCGTCCTCAACTCGAGAAGGTTGAGGCGATTCGGTCCTGCAGTCCTCCAACAACCAAAAAGAAGGTGAGAGCATTCTTGGGCTTAGTGGGGTGGTATAGGAAATTCATTCCTAACTTTTCCACTCGAGCTGCTGTTTTAACAGATCTAACCAGGAACAGTGCCTCAACCAAAGTATTATGGACCGAGAGCTGTGACCGGGCGTTCCAGGACTTGAAGGAGGCGCTGTGCCGAGACACAGTATTGCAGAGCCCGGACTTCAGCAAACCATTCATTCTGCAGACTGATGCCTCCGGTGTGGGGCTAGGAGCTGTTCTACTGCAGGGTGAGGAAGGAGAGCGTAAACCCATTGCTTTCCTGAGCAGAAAGATGTTTCCCAGGGAGACTAGATACTCAACGGTGGAGAAAGAGTGTCTGGCCGTAAAGTGGGCGCTGGACTCTCTCCGCTACTATCTCCTTGGACGTCACTTCACGCTGGAGACAGACCATCGAGCCTTATAATGGCTGCATCGGATGCGTGACTCCAATGCATGTATCACACGGTGGTACCTGTCCATCCAGCCATTTAACTTCACTGTATACTACAGGACTGGGTCCACCAACCATGTGGCAGACTTCCTGTCTCGCATGCCGGAGGACTCTTAAACTGGCATGAAGATGGGAGTGAATGATTGGGGGTGCAGACCCCTTTCTCCGACTGCAGAAGGGGGAGGAAATGTAACGGAGCTGCTGGCCCGTTACTGGGTCGAGCGATTAATGAACTCTGTCCGGAATTCCCTGTCAGTTACGTGCCTGTGACTGCGTTTGTTCGTTGACGAAAGCTGGGACAAGCGTCTTTTTAATATATGGCATGCATATGAACGTGTAGGGCTAAGTTTTTAAAAACTGTTCGAACTTTACGCTCACCATTAGCTTGGCCAACTAATGGGAGAGGGTGAAGCTATAGTCAACATAATCTAGCCACAGTTTTTACTTTGTTCCAAATGTTTTAATGCAGTGCTAAAAGCAGAGAAACAAAACGCTTGCTACCTGTTTGTTCGATCCGACAGCGGGATGGTGACTTCCGGGGTGGACGGGAAACCAAACCGAGCACTCGTACACCCATGCATATGTAAGCGGTAAACTGTGAAGTGGAATATTCCAGCTCACGGAATGAGCAGAAAATACTATATAGTACTCAGTTTGCTGCAATAATAATTGCTTGTTTTTATGCTGGAAATATAATGATTCGGATATGTCTGACAGAATGCTTAAATTAAGTATTGTACTGCATAGCGGATTGCAAATGTTTTGGTTTATCCCATTAAGGGGAAAAGTATTTAAAGGGCTGCCAAGCATTCATTTGTGGTTTTTTTTTTGGTTGGGCAGAAGGTTGGTTCTGCAGTGGTTTATTTTTTTTTAAAGATGGCGATTATTGGACCCATTAGAAAAAAAAGTGAACTGTTATTTGTTTTCATTTAATTTTTTTTTCCCCTTGAAAGTCTATCTTAGTTTTTTTTGATTGCTTGCACTGTAAATAGCCCTCACCTTCACCTGCACCTTTGGGGAAAATGAAATACAATTGTTGGCACATACTTTGTTTTGACTCCATTTTTGGATTTGGACCTTGGCTGCTTCGGGTTCCCCTTACACACCCCTATGGGAAATTATATATTTTGAAATAACATTACCCTGCGTCTGACAGACCAAATCCAGTAGGGTGATGCTGTATTTGGATTTTCAACATCAGTTATGGGAGCAAAAAAAGGTCATAGTTTGTTTGCTTTACGCAATGTTTGATGCACTTTTTATTCATTTATTTTATACTAGCCATCATACCTATTTTCCCAGCTCTTCCTCTCAATCCACCTTCCTTTCTCTTCAATCTTTTCTCCAAACCATTTGGTTTCCCCCCAGCCTTTCCAGCTGACGGGGCCTCCTTCATGTTTCCCCACGATGAATGTAGCAAGTAGGTTGTTGATGGACCACAGACAACTACATGCAGTGTGGTTTTTGTTTAAATAAAATTTATTTAACCCCCATTTGCATGTGTTATGGCCCCAATTTGTTATTACAATTTACAACACAACAGCAACAGCAAGGGATGACAGACACAGTTTTAAAAACTTAAACACATTTAATTTTTAACAAAGACAATAACGACTAAACTAATATTCTGACCAAGATTGAATACAAAAAACAGAAATATTTACAGTTTCCTGGTGATGTGCTGGGTGAGGAAAAAAAAAGCTCAAACACAGGCAAAAATCCACAAAAGAAACTTCACAGGTCTTGAACAGAAATGACAGGTCTGGTCACATGTATCCTTCTTCTTGCAATTTCTCCTATTACTTTACTGTTTCAATTCTTTTCCTGATATACTCTTTTGCAGACCCCACCCACATTTAGACCTCTTTTTTTTTTATTTTCGGGGACTTGCCCCAGACATGTCTGAAACATGTCCAAACATAACCCCAGTCTGAGCTTAACAAAAAAAGGTGAATACTGCCATCTAGTGGCCTCTATTCACATTACACATGCCAAATTTACTGCAGCAGAGGACATATGTGAAAGAATTCCAGAGTGAAGTTTTTGCTCAATGTAATTGTAAAAACCTTTATTGTACATTACAGGTTTAATTTACCACCATCACAGGAAATGTGCAATTACATCACATTTCTCATGTGCTCCCAGTCCAAGGACAGAATTCTAGAGTCTTTCTTGGAAAACTGAAGGCTCAGTTGTGAAGATGAACAGCTTTTGAATGCATTAATTAAAAATTAAATAAATAAAGTTTATGCCAATCTTTGAAGACAACGGCATATAAGGAAGGTGACACAGACGGAACAAGCATACATAAGAGAAGCCAGTAACAAGTCCATTATTATTCAATCAGCATTGACCAGAATTTACAAGGAGGTAGATAAGTCCAACAGAACCATTGCAGGTTTCTGGGACAATGCATAGTTGAGCAGTTTTGACAAGCATTTTATCGGGTTTTCATTTACAAATTCCTTCAGAAGTATTTTCCAGCAATACAACATATACTCAGCAACAAAAGTTTCTGTGACACCAATATTGTTAATTATTTTTCATAACGCAATTATGAAATTGTCATACATGGTGATATCAGACTGAAACAGTACACGTAAACACAACATTGAAATGGAAATCATGAAAATGCGAGAAAATGACTTTGCACGTGAAAATGTGCGTAAATCATGCTTGTGGATGGCAATAAAAGAGGAGAATTTTTGGAATGTTCACATTGTGCCTGATGAACGACGGAAGCATCACTTATCGAAAACACAGCCATTTCGGATCAGGAACTCTACCCTCTAAATGCCAAGACTGTCTGAAAATGATCGGTGGAGGGCCATTGGGATGATTGAATCCGGAACCTCGCAGAGGGAAGTTGCTCATCGCCTGAATGTCTACCGAAACACCATTTGGAACTTATGGCAGCGTCATCAGCAGACAAGACATGTCAGAGACCGTCCTCGCAGCGGCCGTCCGGGAGTAACCACTCCCAGACAGGACAACTGGATTCGAACAACCCATCTCCGAAATCGATTCCAACCTGCAACCATAACTGCAAGAACGATACCTGGTTTGAGGCGACTGTCTGCACAGACAATCCGTCGCCGTCTCCGTCATTTTTGCATTGTCCCACGTCGGCCAGCAAGACGTCCAATACTCACAGTACAACACCGACGACTGCGTCTACAGTGGGCACAACATCGACAGTGGATCCAACGTCAGTGGGATCTTGTACTCTTCACTGATGAATCAAGATTCATGCTTAACCGATGTGATGGTCGTTTACGTGTATACCGTCAACGTGGAAAACGTTATGCCAACAACTGTGTTCAGGAATTTGATCGTTTTGGAGGTGGTAGTGTCATGATTTGGGGAGGGATCACAGCTAGAAACAGAACAGATTTGCTTGTTATTGATGGAAATCTGACAGGTCAAAGATATCGCAATGAAGTGCTACGGCCATTGGTGGTACCGTTTTTGATGCAACATGGTCCCGGAATAACGCTGAAACATGATAACGCCAGACCACACGTTGCAAGGATTGTACAGCAGTATCTGATGCAACAACATGTCAATGTCCTGCCATGGCCAGCCAGATCCCCAGACATGTCCCCAATCGAGCATCTTTGGGACGAGATGGATCGACGTTTGCGGCGGTTGGATAACCCGCCAGCTACACTCCAGGAATTGCGACAACGTCTACGTCAGATTTGGAATGACATCCCACAGCAATTTCTGGCACATCTGATTCGGTCCATGCGCCGGAGATGCGTTGCTTGCATCATGGCACGAGGAAGTCACACCCGGTATTGAAGTGTGAAGGTCACAATTGGTTAGACGTCAGACAAGTGCTTCATGACGCATGAAAATGACATTTTTTGTTTTGAGTGACGTTGGCACTGAAAAGTCAGTGTTTCTCCTGTTAAATAAACATATTGATTGCATTGAGATCTTTGCGTGTCATTTATAACATACACATAAATGGTGTCACAGAAACTTTTGTTGCTGAGTATAATTGCTTGTGGCATGCTCCAAGTCTTCACTGGGTAACGCTGAGGTCTGAATTTGAGGGCGGCTTCTGTAATCACATGATAAAAAAAAAAACCATTGAATAATTTGTGAAGCTTTTGTCTGAAACCTAAAGTGCAGTCTGCCCTACCATGGCAGGAGTAAAATAGAATTCCAACTCACACATCTGGCAATTTTACATACGGCAGGTTTGACATACATTTAAAAAATCGAATGGAGTGATATGCAGCTTTAAATACTTCGAAACTAAATTCTTCCTGCTACCAATTTACATTCCTTTTTATATGTGGGGTCACATGGAACAGCAAGCCTGATACAGAAATACTCCGTCAGTCAAAAAACAGCTGCACCCTCAAATAATTAGCTGAAACCACTGTAGCTTGAATTATAGCACAAATTCTTTGTGTTCTTCTCTTGACAACTGTATGCAAGGTCAGAACATTTACTTTCAATCGGAATTGCATTCACTATGGCTGAGATCTTGTATTGACAACCAGACAGTTGAATGAATTTGAGAAATACATGCACCTATTCCGACTTATTTGAAACGTGTTTCAAACATAGTCTGTATATGAAGAGACATCACATTTCAAAATAACTTACTATATTTTTCGAGAAACTATAAAGCTGATCAAGGAAAATATTGTAAATATCTTGTCATTGTGCTACGCCCAAACTCAGCTCTGACCGTCGTAATTAAGATACTGAAAACATTATCTCAACAGATGTGTTTCATTGGCTGAATTAATTAATCATAAATTGCCGTGTGCAAGGAAAGTTAACGTTAAGTGAAGTCAGCTAGCTCGCTAGTTAACGTTAAGGTGACTCCACAGCAAACGCAGCAAAAATTTATGTATAATTTAATAGCGCAACATCCATTACGCTACAAACAATTTTTAAATGTTATTCTTCCCAGTTTACACCACTCCCTCATTTACAGTTTGTGCCGAACTCGAAATGTTGTCAGCACTTCCCCTATACTTCGTCCGATCAATCTTTAAAGAGTTATCCCGTTAACTAGTCAATTCCACTGAAGTAGATGCATTAATTCCAACCGTAATTTCATCCGAAACCTGCCAAATCCACATTGAAATTATGAATGAATTGAATCCGCTTTCGGTATGTCTCATTTTTGTCATATTGTTGATGGTAAAATAATCTGTACCTCCTCGATTCAATTAGTTTTCCTTGCAGTTTTAGCTGCTGTCCGTAAGACTGCAACATAAGGTTGGACTTAAGTTGTGTTAACGTACCCACTGAAAAACGAGAAGTTAGCTTGCTGATGCTTACGGACTCGACAACACTCGAACCTAGGGGCTCGCCAACTGAACGGCAGATTAGCTTGCTACATCGTTTCCCCTTAATTAGCCTAAGCGACAACCAGAATTCCTACCGGGCCAAGTGACTCGCAAACTGTTCGTCCTAAAATTCCGAGATACAGACGGCAGAACTGGAACAAAAGGCTTAGCTTACTGCGGCACTGGCTCAAAATTTCAAGTTCAAGTACATAACGACAATATATGACACAGATCCGTTAACTTCATTCAAATGCTTACCTTAATCGGTATTCACCAAAATTAAAAATGAATATTTTGCCAGTTACAAACGGCTACCGATCACCATATTCCCCATATCCATCACAAACGTCTGCTACTGTGCTTTCTGTCTTAACGTAGCCAAGGTAACGTTAGCTAGCTTACTTGGAAATAACTTGACTGACCGTACAACTTCAACAAACAAAAAATAAAATTAACTTACCGAAAAAACTGCAAAGATCCTTCCGATCGGTCCGGACGGTGAGTGAATTTCACAGCGAAGCAACTCATTTCGTCGTTTTTTGTTGCAATCTGCCCTGCCTGAAACACAATCGCTGTTAGCTGTGAAGAATATCAGAAAACGTTAAATGTCCTGTCGACGTTCCCAGCCACCCCAACTCTTCTTGAAAATACTATTCAGGACACGAAGTCCGCAGGGGGCAGGGGCTATCGGAACTCAGTCCACGCGCACTGCGGTTTTCAATTACTGTGCTTATTATGACTACACGCCCGTTTTGCATAATATCAAATAAAAGGTTTACAGAAAACCTATGACGCTAGAATATATATCAGTATGGTAAGAACTTCCTAAAAATGAAGCAACCATCTTCAGAAATAAATAATTTTTCCTGTCTCGCATGTCTCCCTTTCACTAACGTGGGGGGGGGCTTATAATTTGTACTGCAGCCGGCCAGTAGAGGCGTCGAGACGCTTTTGCTTCACTTTTCAGGAGACGTTCGGCCGTCCATGTCTCAAACTGTCCTTGAAACAAACGGCTTCTCGGTGCCCTGCGACACTGCTCTTAATTGTTATAAGTCAGCTTGGCTGCGCGAACAGTGAAATTTCTTCTTCGGGGTTTTATGGCAGTTTACATGATAAATCTGCTGGGAGGGCAGACTGAAATACCGACAGGTTGAGAATGCGCGTCAAAACCTACTGGAAAACGGACTGCGGTATTTGAGTAGCTATTTCAGTTGCCCATGATCGAGGTCTTCAGATGCGTGTGAGGTGTGTTACGTTACGTACACCTGATTGTATTATTTTGCTCAGCCAGTAGTTTCTGTATACTTATGCGAGGGTAATTAATATTCATGAGTCCTTGTAAACATTACGACTACAGCCTGAGAACACCACAGATTCTTCCATTTATAGGGTTCTACTGACTGCAAGATTCGTCAGGAGCCATCTGGAGGGTTCTATCACCTTCAAGATTCTTCTTTGTGATGTCAGTCAGGATTCTACATTATGACATCATACGGGAGTACAAGGCCTATATAAAGGGAGCTTGCAGCCAAGGACTCACACAGGAAGATAATCATCTCTGGCCTGCTACAACTGACAGCAAGACCGGCTGAGTGCAACTGGACTGGATATGAACACGGGACCTCAACACGGGACCTCTCGCACCCCAAGCGAGAATCATACCCCTAGACCCCGAGGTGCTATGTTCAGCCTGATGGCCAACTGCTGCAACTGGTGGAAACGTTGGCGAGAGCCTTCACGAAAAGTGACTTTGGTGATGGTGGGACTGGATAATGCGGGGAAAAGTGCAACAGTCCGACGGATCCAGGGAGAAAACCCGGAGGATGTGCTGCCCACTGTCGGATTTTCCAAAGTGGACCTGAAGCAGGGGAAATTCGGAGTGACCATCTTCGACCTCGGAGGAGGGAAGAAGATCCGCGGCATCTGGAAGAACTACTACTCCGAGTCGTACGGCGTGGTGTTCGTGGTGGACTCCAGCGACGTGCAGCGACTCAAGGAGACCAAGGACATCATGGCCGAGGTCCTGCGTCACCCTCGAGTCGCTGGGAAGCCTGTGCTGGTGCTTGCCAACAAACAGGATCGAGATGGGGCAATGCACGAAGCTGACATCATCGAATTCCTGTCTCTGGAGAAACTTGCGAATGAGAGCAAGTGTCTCTGTAAAATAGAGCCGTGCTCCGTCGTCCTGAGCCATGGGAAGAAGGTGGACAAGCGCATTAAGAACGGACTGAACTGGCTGCTAAGCAGCATTGCCAAGGACTACGAAGCTCTCAATGAGCGCGTGCAGAAGGACACGGCCGAGCAGCGGGCTCACGAGGAGCAGGACAAGCGAGAGCGCGCCGAGAGAGTGCGTCGCATCAGGGAGGAGAGGGAGAAGAAAGAGAGAGAGGAGGCCGAGCGAGAGGGCAGAACCCCTCAGGGGGAGGAGCCCGATGATGTCACTATCGCCAACCCTTTCCAGCCAATCAGCAATGTTATTGCTGAGAATGAAGAGAGGGTGAAGACGGCGAGGGAGAGGAGGAGAGAGAGGGAGGCGCAGAAGGAGCAGCAGAGCCTCGCCCTCACACACCAGCCCCCAGAGGAGGGAGAGAAGAGGAAACGACAGACTCCTGAGAGCCTGGAGTCAGACCATGACAAGATGAAGCCGAGGAAACTTTGTCTGAAGAGGAAGCACAGTATGGACCCTTTAAGAACGGAGGAGGCAGCCCAAGAGAGCCCCACCACCCCGCCGGCTCCTGTTGGATGGGCTACTCCCAAAGTTACCAGACTTCAATTGGGAAGAGATAAGGCCAAGAAGAAGCCGAGGAAACTTTGTCTGTAGAGGAAGCACAGAGTGGACCCGTTATGAACGGAGGAGGCGGCCCAAGAGAGCTCCACACCCCCGCCGGCTCCTGTTGGATGGGCTACTTCCAAAGTTACTAGACTTCAAGTAAAAAAAAAAAAAAAAGAGATGTATTTAAAATATGTAGAGATATTGAATACTCTATTTTGATTTGTTTTGGATGTATTGTCTTTTTGTAATTAGCGTTTTTTTTTATTTCAGGGAGCAGTTTGTTCCAGAGTCTTCCCTGCAGGAGTCTGTCATAAGGGGAGCGGATGTTATGATCTAGGTTATTTGTAAGGCTGCTCGCAGTCTTTTCTCTCTTGTGTTCTGTCACCTGTTTGTTTTATGTGCTGAGTGCTGCAGGTGTGTGGAATTGAGCCCTAACTACCTGGTCTGTGGGCTCCTTAAAAGGGGGGGGTTCTCCAGGCACATTGTGGCCTCTTTTGCCTTAGCCACCAGCACCTGCATTTGTGGGACTCTCAGCTCTCCACCCGTTTTTGGTTTTTGTTACTTTATGGACAGACGCAAAATTTCCTTTTTCTTTTTACAAGCTTACGTATTCCTTGTGCACTTTATCTACTTAATTCATTTAATTTAATAAATGTGATTATTGCGCAAAATATCCATGTGTGGTCTCCCTTCATGTTGCGTTTGCTCAGAGCCAGGCACTCGTAACAGTCTATATGGGGAGGATTCTAGCTCTCCCTGTATCCAAGCTACGGAGAAGTAAAGTCGCTGTACTCACCAACTGTTGCTGTAGTAAACTGTAGCTGATAGCAAATTTGTGCTTGAGCTGCCAGAGTTTCACACTGCGTCCTACACTATGAAGTAAAATGTCACTAGACTCGGCCCTGAGATGGATCATACTTTGGCCTATAATGTAATCATGTCAGTTTAGACCGACCTTTGCTAATTTTTCATAAAAATTCAATCAAAGTTGATAGAACTGAAATGGTCATTTACATGCCTAACATATTCACAAGGGGTTAATTCAAAAATTATGCAGTAAAATGTCCCCAGACTTAGCACTTTGGTAGAGCACACCTTGTTCTATTATACTATGGTGTCAGGTTTTACAGACCTTTGTTCATTTTTCATAAATTATCAATCAAAGTTGACAGAACTAAAATGCCTATTTACATGCCTTACATGTTCACAAGGAATTATTTCAAAAACTATGCAGTAAAATGTCTTCAGACTCAGCCCTGAGATATTATCATAGACCAAATTATGATCTTTGGTGTCAGTTTGGACAGATCTATCATTATTTTTTTATACACAGTGTTATGACTGTGAGTCATTGTAGTATTGTACTATGGCAGAGGAGCTTTGTGTTTTCCCTCCCTTCTCTCTCTGTGCTCTCCCTCTGAGTCTTCTTCAGATGTGACGCATCCTGATTGGACGACACCAAAATGGCGCATCTGATGCTGACTGGAGGAGCGCTGCAGTAGGGAGAAACCCAATTGGTTGGGAGCTGATGGCCGGCTATTCAAAAAAGACCGCGCGAGCAGAGACGCCGACCCTCCTCCTTTCTCACTCCCAACGCTTTAGATTGTTACGAACTGTATGCATGTGAGAACTTTCGTCCGTGCTGAACACTGCTTAAGCATAAGGTAAAACTGAATTGCGCAGCAGTCTGATATGTCGGGGAGAGTATAGCGAGTAATTGTTTTCTCCTGTTTTTTTTTTCGATTAGGGAGTGAATTTATAGGTTTGTATTTTTTTTTCCCCTTCAGAAGTCAGGTAAGGTTTTGAGTTATAAGAGCATTTTTGTTATTTCTTTTTTCGCTTACTCTCCCCGAGGTACAGCCAACTGATCTTATTTTGTGACACAAAATATGTAAGATCCATTAAATGTTCAATTGTTTTGACTCTAAAAAACCTCGTCTCCTTGTACTTTATTGCAATGGTGTCCTTGGGAGTGACAAAGGAGCTGTCCTTTTCAATCAAATTTGACATCCCTAAAACGAGCATGTACATGCATTAAACACTCAGAAATGGTAAACTCAAAAACTGTGCAGTAAAATCACTCCAGACATACACATAATGTAGATAATAACATGTTCTATAATAATCTGCTGTCAGTTTACACAGACCTTTGATAGGACAGTTTAATTCACAGAACATCTCCTAAGTGCGCTCATTCTTTAAATTCGATTGAGTCGTGACGTCCCAGTTTCGTTTGCTACCGCAATTTTGCGTATATACGCGCACGTAAATTTTTTGCCGCTGATGGCTTGACCAAGTGCCGAAGCGCGGATAGCTTGACCGCAGTAGAATGCTACATTGAGTTTTGAATTAAAATACACTGTCCTTCTAACCAAAGTGTGCTTGCTGTGTTTCAGAAGCCGCATATCTTACCGCTATCTAGTGTTGTATTTCTTAAAAATGTTCGCAGTTGAAGATAACCATCAAGACCAGGCTTGGGGGAGGGGCAATTCATTCTCTGTGATAGTTAACTTACCAATGCAACACCCCTCCTCGTTCTTTTGTGTGGACTCGATGTATTTGAGTGCATAGTAATGGTTTTTGTTATACTCATTTTAGACAACAAAATGGACTCAGCATCCTCCTCAGTGGCCAAGAGTATGTATAAATCTCATGGGAATTTATAAAAAAACCGACGCCTGTGGTGATTTAAGCATAACACTTTTCACGGGAGAATGTCATAAAAATTGATTTACAACATTAAACCACATCCACTTCATGCATAAAAAGCACAATACCACCAAATAAAATATGGAGAAATAGAATATAAATATTAAATGTGCTAAATTGCGTAAAAAGCTAGCAGAAGTCTATCAATTAAAGGTGACATTTGCACTTTACAGCCAACTGGGCCAAAAGTTTATATCATTGGCAACAGCTACAACTGCCATGGGGAAAACCGTGCAAGGGAGACCATCGAGACAAACCTAGGTCTGGATGCCCAGGTCCAGTGGTTTGGCTGGGGTGGCATGGTTTGGGGAAACCTCCTCCCCTTTATCCACCAGTACCTGAGAGGAAGAGCTGTGCCAGAGGTCCCGCTGGTCCACTGTGGCGGAAATGACCTCGGAAAAATCAAGTGTGAAGCTTGTCGCAGGGATCAAGCAGGACTTTGAAGATCTTCATCGGCAGTTCCCTCGGATGAAGATTATCTTCTCTGCCATCACCCAGCGATGCCAGTGGAGGTCTTCCCATCCAAGCCTGGCGATATGTCAACTGTGTGATGGCTACCTTTGCTTCGTGTATTGGTGGAGAGATTTTGAATCATCATCAGATAAAGCATAGAGATCCTGGCCAATTTTTGCATGACAGAGTTCATTTCGCCCCTATGGGAAATTATATATTTTGAAATAACATTACCCTGCGTCTGACAGACCAAATCCAGTAGGGTGATGCTGTATTTGGATTTTCAACATCAGTTATGGGAGCAAAAAAAGGTCATAGTTTGTTTGCTTTACGCAATGTTTGATGTACTTTTTATTCATTTATTTTATACTAGCCATCATACCTATTTTCCCAGCTCTTCCTCTCAATCCACCTTCCTTTCTCATCAATCTTTTCTCCAAACCATTTGGTTTCCCCCCAGCCTTTCCAGCTGACGGGGCCTCCTTCATGTTTCCCCACGATGAATGTAGCAAGTAGGTTGTTGATGGACCACAGACAACTACATGCAGTGTGGTTTTTGTTTAAATAAAATTTATTTAACCCCCATTTGCATGTGTTATGGCCCCAATTTGTTATTACAATTTACAACACAACAGCAACAGCAAGGGATGACTGACACAGTTTTAAAAACTTAAACACATTTAATTTTTAACAAAGACAATAACGACTAAACTAATATTCTGACCAAGATTGAATACAAAAAACAGAAATATTTACAGTTTCCTGGTGATGTGCTGGGTGAGGAAAAAAAAAGCTCAAACACAGGCAAAAATCCACAAAAGAAACTTCACAGGTCTTGAACAGAAATGACAGGTCTGGTCACATGTATCCTTCTTCTTGCAATTTCTCCACTACTTTACTGTCTCAATTCTTTTCCTTATATACTCTTTTGCAGACCCCACCCACATTTAGACCTCTTTTTTTTAATTTTCGGGGACTTGCCCCAGACATGTCTGAAACATGTCCAAACATAACCCCAGTCTGAGCTTAACAAAAAAAGGTGAATACTGCCATCTAGTGGCCTCTATTCACATTACACCTCCATTCCAAAAGGGAAAAATTTTGACTTACAAAGGCAAAATTTTTCTTTTAAATACAACAAAATGGTTAAGTAGACACTTGTGTGTACATATATATCATACAATATTCAAATAGACACGTGATATATATATACATATTCAAACACGGGATAAGCAATCAGCAATTACATTGTCTGTACCCTTCACATGCTTAATTTCTAAGTCAAACTCCTGTAAAATCAAACTCCAATTCAACAATCTCCGATTCTTGTTTTTCATCTTACTCAAAAACATTAACGGATTGTGGTCAGTGTACACAATCATTGGCTTTTGTCCTGTACAAACATAAACCTCAAAGTGTTGTAATGAAAGGACCAGAGCCAACAGTTCCTTCTCTATTGTGGAATAGTTTGTTTGGTGGCGATTGAACTTCCTGGACAAGTATGCCACGGGATGCTCAATGTCATCAGAGTCACTTCTCTGTAGGAGCACAGATCCACAAGCTTGGTCGCTAGCATCGACCGCGATGGAGAACGGTTTGTTGAAGTCAGGAGATTTGAGCACGGGGAAGTGACATAGCAGAGACTTCAGGCGATCGAAGGCTCTCTGGCATGCATCATCCCAAGTGAACTTTACGCCTTTCTTCAGTTGGTTAGTTAGACTGAGAGCAATCTCAGCAAAGTTCTTGCAGAACTTGCGGTAGTACCCAATCATTCCAAGGAAGCGGCGCAAAGCTTTTTTGTTGTCAGGAACTGGAAAGTCCATGATGGCTTGGACTTTAGCATTTATGGGTGCCACCTTACCCTGGCCTATGACATAGCCAAGATAGGTGACAGTAGCACAACCAAAGTCACTCTTGCTCAGGTTAACAGTCAGGTTAGCCTGGGTCAGGCGCTGGAACAACGTCTCTACATCTTTTAGATGTTCTTCCCAGGAGTCACTCCATGTGATCAGGTCATCGATGTACGCACCCGTGTGTGGCAATCCGGCGATTGTAGACTGTATCATCCTTTGGAACGTGGCTGGGGCATTTTTCATGCCAAAGGGTAGGACTTCATACTGGTACAATCCAGATGTTGTGGCAAAAGCAGAGATGCTCTTGGCCCTCTCAGTTAAAGGCACACACCAATAACCCTTCAATAAATCAATCTTGGTCAGAAACTTTGCTTGCCCTACTCTATCAATACAATCATGAATCCTAGGTATTGGAAACACATCAGTTCTAGTTACAGCATTGACTTTGCGATAATCTGTACAGAATCTAGTACTTCCATCAGGTTTTGGAACTAGCACACAGGGTGAACTCCAATCTGAGTTGGAGGGTCTGATAATATCATGTTTTAACATGTACTCAACCTCTTTCTCAGCAATCTTTCTCTTTTCAGGATTCATCCGGTATGGATGCTGTTTTATTGGTTTGGCATCACCAACATCTACATCATGAGAGGCTATAGTAACTCTTTTTGGAACATCAGGAAACAGATCCTCATATTTCTTGATCAACCTCTTAAACTGATCTCTCTGTGAGGGTTCTAAGTGCTGGAGTTTTACATCAAGATTTTGCAACACTTCAGAATTTGACAATTTACATGAAAGTACTTCAGTTTTAATTCTAGGTTCATCATCTTGAAACTCCCCCTCATCTTCACACATCTCAGCCATTGGAGGATCTGAAGTGACAGCTGCAACCCTAGCATTTCTGTCATGATAAGGCTTCAGCATGTTAATGTGACACAATTGTTTTGGTTTTCTCCTATCTGGAGTCTTCACAATGTAATTGAGATCATTGAGTTTTGTCAGAATTTCATAAGGACCATGAAATCTTGCCTGCAATGGATTGGACTGCAAGGGAAACAACACAAGGACCTTGTCTCCTGGTTTAAACTCACGGCTTCTAGCCTTATGATCATACCAAGTTTTCATTTTTCCCTGACTTGATTTCAAGTTCTCTTTGGCTAGGTCACAAGCTGCACGCAATCTTTCCTTGAACTTGCTAACATAGTCTAACAGACTGAAGTACGGCTCTTCCTCTTGCCATTGTTCACTCAATAATAGCAAAGGTCCTTTCACTTCATGACCAAACACTAGCTCAAATGGACTAAATCCAGTAGACTCCTGCACTGCTTCTCTAGCTGCAAACAACAGCAAATGAACACCTTCATCCCAGTCTTTCTCATGGTCATAACAATAAGTCCTCATCATTGTCTTGAGAGTGGAATGAAACCGCTCTAAGGCACCCTGACTCTCCGGATGATAGGCACTAGAAAGAATCTGCTTTGCACCTAGTTCATACACAACCTGCTGAAACAATCCTGAAGTGAAATTGCTACCTTGGTCTGACTGAATTTCCCTGGGAAGGCCAAACAACATGAAGAAATTTATCAAAGCCTTCGAGATTGCAGTTGCCTTGATGTTATGTAGAGGTATGGCTTGAGGGAATCTGGTAGATGCACACATGATTGTCAACAAGTACTGATTTCCAGATCTAGTCTTGGGTAATGGACCAACACAATCAACAATGACCTTAGAGAATGGCTCCCCAAATGCTGGGATAGGCTGCAATGGAGCTACAGGTGGGTCTAACTGGTGTTTTCCAACTACCTGACAAGTGTGACAGGTTTTGCAAAAGTTGGAAACGTCTTTCCGAAGCCCATACCAAAAGAAGTGTTTCATGATCTTATCAACAGTCTTGTCAACACCAAGATGACCTCCTAAAGGTAAACTATGAGCCATTGTTAAGATCTCATTCCTGTAGACCTTTGGAACAACAATTTGCCTGACCACTGCCCAATCTGCATTGGCAGGGATATCAGGAGGGCGCCACTTCCGCATCAACACACCATCCTTGAGATAATACCCAACTGGAACTGCGTCTATTTCTTTATCAGGAGGGGCTCTCCTCTTTAGTGCACAAATTTCAGGATCATTGATTTGCTCCTCAATCAACCGCTTTCAGGACAGAGACAAGTCTCCAGACACATCAAAATCACCTGACCCATCCGGCCGGCTGAATAGAGAACTGATAAAAGTATCTGATAATTCCTCAAACGGAGAAACCATAGTAGGCCAATCAGAGTCATGAGGCGAACCACCTGAGTCCTGACTATTCAATGTGCTGGACGGCACCACAACATCTTCTTCCTTAGCCTTCTTGGCCATAGCACGAGTCACTGCGCAAGAAGGATACAGAGATGGGTCCTCATCCCCATCTTCAGTGCTCGGCTGTGAAGTAAGATGTACAGGGGGAACTACTTTGCCCCCAGCCAGGTCATTGCCTAGCAACAGAGAAACACCCTTTATAGGTAGACTTGACATAAGTCCCACCTTTACCTGTCCTGTAACTAAATCTGACTTCAAGAATATAGAGCGCAGGGGTAGAGATACAGTCCTCCCTTCAATACCTTGTACAAGTATGAAATCCCCTGAAGCGGTCTCATCACGTAACTCCAAGGAGTCCATCAACAAAAGTGACTGAGAAGCTCCGGTATCCCTTAGGATATATATGGGGACAGGAGTAGTATGCTCATTCAGAGCCACAATCCCTCTGACACAAATGGAAGAAATTCCTCCCTCACGAAGTCAGCTGTATCAGGCTTTTTAGCCCCACAAGAAGCAGGCAATTTAGCAGATCGGTTATCTACTAAAGGGGTTTCTAAGCTTGTTTTCACAAAGGCATTTGGTTTGGTATCCTTTTCTTTTTCTTTCTTAGCTTTAAGGAACCAACAGTTAGTTGTAACATGACCAGATTTCTTGCAATAACTGCAAACTAGACCACTTTTGTCACTGTCAGCTTTCACACTTTGATCAGACCTGTTACTGGATTTCTGAGCACCATCACCAGATTTGTCTTTGGGTGAGGAATCTTGGGTATCACCATAACCCTTTTTCTGAAATTGGGACCATCTATTGTTACTGCTAGACTGAAATGTAGACTTATGTGTGAGAACATATTCATCTGCAAATTTGGCAGCTGACTGCAAATTCAGTGCTTGCTTCTCATTAAGGTAGGTCTTAACATCATCCTTAACACAGTTCTTGAATTCTTCAACTAACACCATCTCTTTTTGTGAGTTGAAATCATCCTTGACCTCCATAGAAGTACACCAGCGCTCAAAGCAAACCTGCTTCTCATTAGCAAATTCAACATAAGTCTGATTTTCAGATTTCTTCAGACCTCTGAATTTCTGTCGGTAAGCCTCTGGAACCAACTCGTAAGCTCTCAAAATAACCTTTTTGACAACCTCATAATCAGAGGAATCATCTGCAGACAAAGCCGAATAGGCTTGTTGAGCTTTACCCTTGAGGACAGTTTGCAACATCAGAGGCCAGCGTTCCTTTGGCCACTGGCAACTCTTTGCTACCTTTTCAAGACACTGGAAATAGTTGTCAACATCCTTTTCCGAAAATGGAGGCACCAATTTTACCTCCTGGCTAGCCCGAAATTTATTTTCAGTTTGAATTTTAATTTTTAGATGCTCCATTTGGAGTCTTCCTTCTCTATCGAATTTCTCTAATTCAAAATCTCTCTGTCTTGCAAATTTTTCTAACTCAAATTCTCTTTGTTCCCTTTCTTTCTTCTCTTCTCTAGCTAATTTTTCCAACTCAAACTGCCTGTTTTTCTTTTTCTTCCCTTTCAATCTCTAGCATTTTTAATTTAAGTTCCATTTCTATATTTGGATTTTCCACTGGAAACTGTTCCAGATCTCCTGGTGCAAACACATTTTCATCAATGTAATATTCAACTATCATCTTCACCCCTATGGGAAATTATATATTTTGAAATAACATTACCCTGCGTCTGACAGACCAAATCCAGTAGGGTGATGCTGTATTTGGATTTTCAACATCAGTTATGGGAGCAAAAAAAGGTCATAGTTTGTTTGCTTTACGCAATGTTTGATGCACTTTTTATTCATTTATTTTATACTAGCCATCATACCTATTTTCCCAGCTCTTCCTCTCAATCCACCTTCCTTTCTCTTTAATCTTTTCTCCAAACCATTTGGTTTCCCCCCAGCCTTTCCAGCTGACGGGGCCTCCTTCATGTTTCCCCACGATGAATGTAGCAAGTAGGTTGTTGATGGACCACAGACAACTACATGCAGTGTGGTTTTTGTTTAAATAAAATTTATTTAACCCCCATTTGCATGTGTTATGGCCCCAATTTGTTATTACAATTTACAACACAACAGCAACAGCAAGGGATGACAGACACAGTTTTAAAAACTTAAACACATTTAATTTTTAACAAAGACAATAACGACTAAACTAATATTCTGACCAAGATTGAATACAAAAAACAGAAATATTTACAGTTTCCTGGTGATGTGCTGGGTGAGGAAAAAAAAAACTCAAACACAGGCAAAAATCCACAAAAGAAACTTCACAGGTCTTGAACAGAAATGACAGGTCTGGTCACATGTATCCTTCTTCTTGCAATTTCTCCTACTACTTTACTGTTTCAATTCTTTTCCTGATATACTCTTTTGCAGACCCCACCCACATTTAGACCTCTTTTTTTTAATTTTCGGGGACTTGCCCCAGACATGTCTGAAACATGTCCAAACATAACCCCAGTCTGAGCTTAACAAAAAAAGGTGAAAACTGCCATCTAGTGGCCTCTATTCACATTACACATGCCAAATTTACTGCAGCAGAGGACATATGTGAAAGAATTCCAGAGTGAAGTTTTTGCTCAATGTAATTGTAAAAACCTTTATTGTACATTACAGGTTTAATTTACCACCATCACAGGAAATGTGCAATTACATCACATTTCTCATGTGCTCCCAGTCCAAGGACAGAATACTAGAGTCTTTCTTGGAAAACTGAAGGCTCAGTTGTGAAGATGAACAGCTTTTGAATGCATTAATTAAAAATTAAATAAATAAAGTTTATGCCAATCTTTGAAGACAACGGCATATAAGGAAGGTGACACAGACGGAACAAGCATACATAAGAGAAGCCAGTAACAAGTCCATTATTATTCAATCAGCATTGACCAGAATTTACAAGGAGGTAGATAAGTCCAACAGAACCATTGCAGGTTTCTGTGACAATGCATAGTTGAGCAGTTTTGACAAGCATTTTATCGGGTTTTCATTTACAAATTCCTTCAGAAGTATTTTCCAGCAATACAACATAATTGCTTGTGGCATGCTCCAAGTCTTCACTGGGTAACGCTGAGGTCTGAATTTGAGGGCGGCTTCTGTAATCACATGATAAAAAAAAAACCATTGAATAATTTGTGAAGCTTTTGTCTGAAACCTAAAGTGCAGTCTGCCCTACCATGGCAGGAGTAAAATAGAATTCCAACTCACACATCTGGCAATTTTACATACGGCAGGTTTGACATACATTTAAAAAATCGAATGGAGTGATATGCAGCTTTAAATACTTCGAAACTAAATTCTTCCTGCTACCAATTTACATTCCTTTTTATATGTGGGGTCACATGGAACAGCAAGCCTGATACAGAAATACTCCGTCAGTCAAAAAACAGCTGCACCCTCAAATAATTAGCTGAAACCACTGTAGCTTGAATTATAGCACAAATTCTTTGTGTTCTTCTCTTGACAACTGTATGCAAGGTCAGAACATTTACTTTCAATCGGAATTGCATTCACTATGGCTGAGATCTTGTATCGACAACCAGACAGTTGAATGAATTTGAGAAATACATGCACCTATTCCGACTTATTTGAAACGTGTTTCAAACATAGTCTGTATATGAAGACACATCACATTTCAAAATAACTTACTATATTTTTCGAGAAACTATAAAGCTGATCAAGGAAAATATTGTAAATATCTTGTCATTGTGCTACGCCCAAACTCAGCTCTGACCGTCGTAATTAAGATACTGAAAACATTATCTCAACAGATGTGTTTCATTGGCTGAATTAATTAATCATAAATTGCCGTGTGCAAGGAAAGTTAACGTTAAGTGAAGTCAGCTAGCTCGCTAGTTAACGTTAAGGTGACTCCACAGCAAACGCAGCAAAAATGTATGTATAATTTAATAGCGCAACATCCATTACACTACAAACAATTTTTAAATGTTATTCTTCCCAGTTTACACCACTCCCTCATTTACAGTTTGTGCCGAACTCGAAATGTTGTCAGCACTTCCCCTATACTTCGTCCGATCAATCTTTTAAGAGTTATCCCGTTAACTAGTCAATTCCACTGAAGTAGATGCATTAATTCCAACCGTAATTTCATCCGAAACCTGCCAAATCCACATTGAAATTATGAATGAATTGAATCCGCTTTCGGTATGTCTCATTTTTGTCATATTGTTGATGGTAAAATAATCTGTACCTCCTCGATTCAATTAGTTTTCCTTGCAGTTTTAGCTGCTGTCCGTAAGACTGCAACATAAGGTTGGACTTAAGTTGTGTTAACGTACCCACTGAAAAACGAGAAGTTAGCTTGCTGATGCTTACGGACTCGACAACACTCGAACCTAGGGGCTCGCCAACTGAACGGCAGATTAGCTTGCTACATCGTTTCCCCTTAATTAGCCTAAGCGACAACCAGAATTCCTACCGGGCCAAGTGACTCGCAAACTGTTCGTCCTAAAATTCCGAGATACAGACGGCAGAACTGGAACAAAAGGCTTAGCTTACTGCGGCACTGGCTCAAAATTTCAAGTTCAAGTACATAACGACAATATATGACACAGATCCGTTAACTTCATTCAAATGCTTACCTTAATCGGTATTCACCAAAATTAAAAATGAATATTTTGCCAGTTACAAACGGCTACCGATCACCATATTCCCCATATCCATCACAAACGTCTGCTACTGTGCTTTCTGTCTTAACGTAGCCAAGGTAACGTTAGCTAGCTTACTTGGAAATAACTTGACTGACCGTACAACTTCAACAAACAAAAAATAAAATTAACTTACCGAAAAAACTGCAAAGATCCTTCCGATCGGTCCGGACGGTGAGTGAATTTCACAGCGAAGCAACTCATTTCGTCGTTTTTTGTTGCAATCTGCCCTGCTAGAAAAACACAATCGCTGTTAGCTGTGAAGAATTTCAGAAAACGTTAAATGTCCTGTCGACGTTCCCAGCCACCCCAGCTCTTCTTGAAAATACTATTCAAGACACGAAGTCCGCAGGGGGCAGGGGCTATCGGAACTCAGTCCACGCGCACTGCGGTTTTCAATCACTGTGCTTATTATGACTACACGCCCGTTTAGCATAATATCAAATAAAAGGTTTACAGAAAACCTATGACGCTAGAATATATATCAGTATGGTAAGAACTTCCTAAAAATGAAGCAACCATCTTCAGAAATAAATAATTTTTCCTGTCTCGCATGTCTCCCTTTCACTAACGTGGGGGGGGGGGGGGGGGGAGGGGGAGAGGCCTTAAAATTTGTACTGCAGCCGGCCAGTAGTGGCGTCGAGACGCTTTTGCTTCACTTTTCAGGAGACGTTCGGCCGTCCATGTCTCAAACTGTCCTTGAAACAAACGGCTTCTCGGTGCCCTGCGACACTGCTCTTAATTGTTATAAGTCAGCTTGGCTGCGCGAACAGTGAAATTTCTTCTTCGGGGTTTTATGGCAGTTTACATGATAAATCTGCTGGGAGGGCAGACTGAAATACCGACAGGTTGTGAATGCGCGTCAAAACCTACTGGAAAACGGACTGCGGTATTTGAGTAGCTATTTCAGTTGCCCATGATCGAGGTCTTCAGATGCGTGTGAGGTGTGTTACGTTACGTACACCTGATTGTATTATTTTGCTCAGCCAGTAGTTTCTGTATACTTATGCGAGGGTAATTAATATTCATGAGTCCTTGTAAACATTACGACTACAGCCTGAGAACACCACAGATTCTTCCATTTATAGGGTTCTACTGACTGCAAGATTCGTCAGGAGCCATCTGGAGGGTTCTATCACCTTCAAGATTCTTCTTTGTGATGTCAGTCAGGATTCTACATTATGACATCATACGGGAGTACAAGGCCTATATAAAGGGAGCTTGCAGCCAAGGACTCACACAGGAAGATAATCATCTCTGGCCTGCTACAACTGACAGCAAGACCGGCTGAGTGCAACTGGACTGGATATGAACACGGGACCTCAACACGGGACCTCTCGCACCCCAAGCGAGAATCATACCCCTAGACCCCGAGGTGCTATGTTCAGCCTGATGGCCAACTGCTGCAACTGGTGGAAACGTTGGCGAGAGCCTTCACGAAAAGTGACTTTGGTGATGGTGGGACTGGATAATGCGGGGAAAAGTGCAACAGTCCGACGGATCCAGGGAGAAAACCCGGAGGATGTGCTGCCCACTGTCGGATTTTCCAAAGTGGACCTGAAGCAGGGGAAATTCGGAGTGACCATCTTCGACCTCGGAGGAGGGAAGAAGATCCGCGGCATCTGGAAGAACTACTACTCCGAGTCGTACGGCGTGGTGTTCGTGGTGGACTCCAGCGACGTGCAGCGACTCAAGGAGACCAAGGACATCATGGCCGAGGTCCTGCGTCACCCTCGAGTCGCTGGGAAGCCTGTGCTGGTGCTTGCCAACAAACAGGATCGAGATGGGGCAATGCACGAAGCTGACATCATCGAATTCCTGTCTCTGGAGAAACTTGCGAATGAGAGCAAGTGTCTCTGTAAAATAGAGCCGTGCTCCGTCGTCCTGAGCCATGGGAAGAAGGTGGACAAGCGCATTAAGAACGGACTGAACTGGCTGCTAAGCAGCATTGCCAAGGACTACGAAGCTCTCAATGAGCGCGTGCAGAAGGACACGGCCGAGCAGCGGGCTCACGAGGAGCAGGACAAGCGAGAGCGCGCCGAGAGAGTGCGTCGCATCAGGGAGGAGAGGGAGAAGAAAGAGAGAGAGGAGGCCGAGCGAGAGGGCAGAACCCCTCAGGGGGAGGAGCCCGATGATGTCACTATCGCCAACCCTTTCCAGCCAATCAGCAATGTTATTGCTGAGAATGAAGAGAGGGTGAAGACGGCGAGGGAGAGGAGGAGAGAGAGGGAGGCGCAGAAGGAGCAGCAGAGCCTCGCCCTCACACACCAGCCCCCGGAGGAGGGAGAGAAGAGGAAACGACAGACTCCTGAGAGCCTGGAGTCAGACCATGACAAGATGAAGCCGAGGAAACTTTGTCTGAAGAGGAAGCACAGTATGGACCCTTTAAGAACGGAGGAGGCAGCCCAAGAGAGCCCCACCACCCCGCCGGCTCCTGTTGGATGGGCTACTCCCAAAGTTACCAGACTTCAATTGGGAAGAGATAAGGCCAAGAAGAAGCCGAGGAAACTTTGTCTGTAGAGGAAGCACAGAGTGGACCCGTTATGAACGGAGGAGGCGGCCCAAGAGAGCTCCACACCCCCGCCGGCTCCTGTTGGATGGGCTACTTCCAAAGTTACTAGACTTCAAGTAAAAAAAAAAAAAAAGAGATGTATTTAAAATATGTAGAGATATTGAATACTCTATTTTGATTTGTTTTGGATGTATTGTCTTTTTGTAATTAGCGTTTTTTTTTATTTCAGGGAGCAGTTTGTTCCAGAGTCTTCCCTGCAGGAGTCTGTCATAAGGGGAGCGGATGTTATGATCTAGGTTATTTGTAAGGCTGCTCGCAGTCTTTTCTCTCTTGTGTTCTGTCACCTGTTTGTTTTATGTGCTGAGTGCTGCAGGTGTGTGGAATTGAGCCCTAACTACCTGGTCTGTGGGCTCCTTAAAAGGGGGAGGTTCTCCAGGCACATTGTGGCCTCTTTTGCCTTAGCCACCAGCACCTGCATTTGTGGGACTCTCAGCTCTCCACCCGTTTTTGGTTTTTGTTACTTTATGGACAGACGCAAAATTTCCTTTTTCTTTTTACAAGCTTACGTATTCCTTGTGCACTTTATCTACTTAATTCATTTAATTTAATAAATGTGATTATTGCGCAAAATATCCATGTGTGGTCTCCCTTCATGTTGCGTTTGCTCAGAGCCAGGCACTCGTAACAGTCTATATGGGGAGGATTCTAGCTCTCCCTGTATCCGAGCTACGGAGAAGTAAAGTCGCTGTACTCACCAACTGTTGCTGTAGTAAACTGTAGCTGATAGCAAATTTGTGCTTGAGCTGCCAGAGTTTCACACTGCGTCCTACACTATGAAGTAAAATGTCACTAGACTCGGCCCTGAGATGGATCATACTTTGGCCTATAATGTAATCATGTCAGTTTAGACCGACCTTTGCTAATTTTTCATAAAAATTCAATCAAAGTTGATAGAACTGAAATGGTCATTTACATGCCTAACATATTCACAAGGGGTTCATTCAAAAATTATGCAGTAAAATGTCCCCAGACTTAGCACTTTGGTAGAGCACACCTTGTTCTATTATACTATGGTGTCAGGTTTTTACAGACCTTTGTTCATTTTTCATAAATTATCAATCAAAGTTGACAGAACTAAAATGCCTATTTACATGCCTTACATGTTCACAAGGAATTATTTCAAAAACTATGCAGTAAAATGTCTTCAGACTCAGCCCTGAGATATTATCATAGACCAAATTATGATCTTTGGTGTCAGTTTGGACAGATCTATCATTATTTTTTTATACACAGTGTTATGACTGTGAGTCATTGTAGTATTGTACTATGGCAGAGGAGCTTTGTGTTTTCCCTCCCTTCTCTCTCTGTGCTCTCCCTCTGAGTCTTCTTCAGATGTGACGCATCCTGATTGGACGACACCAAAATGGCGCATCTGATGCTGACTGGAGGAGCGCTGCAGTAGGGAGAAACCCAATTGGTTGGGAGCTGATGGCCGGCTATTCAAAAAAGACCGCGCGAGCAGAGACGCCGACCCTCCTCCTTTCTCACTCCCAACGCTTTAGATTGTTACGAACTGTATGCATGTGAGAACTTTCGTCCGTGCTGAACACTGCTTAAGCATAAGGTAAAACTGAATTGCGCAGCAGTCTGATATGTAGGGGAGAGTATAGCGAGTAATTGTTTTCTCCTGTTTTTTTTTTCGATTAGGGAGTGAATTTATAGGTTTGTATTTTTTTTTTCCCTTCAGAAGTCAGGTAAGGTTTTGAGTTATAAGAGCATTTTTGTTATTTCTTTTTTCGCTTTCTCTCCCCGGCCAGGTCACAAGCTGGTTGTGGCTAGGTCACAAGCTGCACGCAATCTTTCCTTGAACTTGCTAACATAGTCTAACAGACTGAAGTACGGCTCTTCCTCTTGCCATTGTTCACTCAATAATAGCAAAGGTCCTTTCACTTCATGACCAAACACTAGCTCAAATGGACTAAATCCAGTAGACTCCTGCACTGCTTCTCTAGCTGCAAACAACAGCAAATGAACACCTTCATCCCAGTCTTTCTCATGGTCATAACAATAAGTCCTCATCATTGTCTTGAGAGTGGAATGAAACCGCTCTAAGGCACCCTGACTCTCCGGATGATAGGCACTAGAAAGAATCTGCTTTGCACCTAGTTCATACACAACCTGCTGAAACAATCCTGAAGTGAAATTGCTACCTTGGTCTGACTGAATTTCCCTGGGAAGGCCAAACAACATGAAGAACTTTATCAAAGCCTTCGAGATTGCAGTTGCCTTGATGTTATGTAGAGGTATGGCTTGAGGGAATCTGGTAGATGCACACATGATTGTCAACAAGTACTGATTTCCAGATCTAGTCTTGGGTAATGGACCAACACAATCAACAATGACCTTAGAGAATGGCTCCCCAAATGCTGGGATAGGCTGCAATGGAGCTACAGGTGGGTCTAACTGGTGTTTTCCAACTACCTGACAAGTGTGACAGGTTTTGCAAAAGTTGGAAACGTCTTTCCGAAGCCCAGACCAAAAGAAGTGTTTCATGATCTTATCAACAGTCTTGTCAACACCAAGATGACCTCCTAAAGGTAAACTATGAGCCATTGTTAAGATCTCATTCCTGTAGACCTTTGGAACAACAATTTGCCTGACCACTGCCCAATCTGCATTGGCAGGGATATCAGGAGGGCGCCACTTCCGCATCAACACACCATCCTTGAGATAATACCCAACTGGAACTGCGTCTATTTCTTTATCAGGAGGGGCTCTCCTCTTTAGTGCACAAATTTCAGGATCATTGATTTGCTCCTCAATCAACCGCTTTCAGGACAGAGACAAGTCTCCAGACACATCAAAATCACCTGACCCATCCGGCCGGCTGAATAGAGAACTGATAAAAGTATCTGATAATTCCTCAAACGGAGAAACCATAGTAGGCCAATCAGAGTCATGAGGCGAACCACCTGAGTCCTGACTATTCAATGTGCTGGACGGCACCACAACATCTTCTTCCTTAGCCTTCTTGGCCATAGCACGAGTCACTGCGCAAGAAGGATACAGAGATGGGTCCTCATCCCCATCTTCAGTGCTCGGCTGTGAAGTAAGATGTACAGGGGGAACTACTTTGCCCCCAGCCAGGTCATTGCCTAGCAACAGAGAAACACCCTTTATAGGTAGACTTGACATAAGTCCCACCTTTACCTGTCCTGTAACTAAATCTGACTTCAAGAATATAGAGCGCAGGGGTAGAGATACAGTCCTCCCTTCAATACCTTGTACAAGTATGAAATCCCCTGAAGCGGTCTCATCACGTAACTCCAAGGAGTCCATCAACAAAAGTGACTGAGAAGCTCCGGTATCCCTTAGGATATATATGGGGACAGGAGTAGTATGCTCATTCAGAGCCACAATCCCTCTGACACAAATGGAAGAAATTCCTCCCTCACGAAGTCAGCTGTATCAGGCTTTTTAGCCCCACAAGAAGCAGGCAATTTAGCAGATCGGTTATCTACTAAAGGGGTTTCTAACCTTGTTTTCACAAAGGCATTTGGTTTGGTATCCTTTTCTTTTTCTTTCTTAGCTTTAAGGAACCAACAGTTAGTTGTAACATGTCCAGATTTCTTGCAATAACTGCAAACTAGACCACTTTTGTCACTGTCAGCTTTCACACTTTGATCAGACCTGTTACTGGATTTCTGAGCACCATCACCAGATTTGTCTTTGGGTGAGGAATCTTGGGTATCACCATAACCCTTTTTCTGAAATTGGGACCATCTATTGTTACTGCTAGACTGAAATGTAGACTTATGTGTGAGAACATATTCATCTGCAAATTTGGCAGCTGACTGCAAATTCAGTGCTTGCTTCTCATTAAGGTAGGTCTTAACATCATCCTTAACACAGTTCTTGAATTCTTCAACTAACACCATCTCTTTTTGTGAGTTGAAATCATCCTTGACCTCCATAGACGTACACCAGCGCTCAAAGCAAACCTGCTTCTCATTAGCAAATTCAACATAAGTCTGATTTTCAGATTTCTTCAGACCTCTGAATTTCTGCCGGTAAGCCTCTGGAACCAACTCGTAAGCTCTCAAAATAACCTTTTTGACAACCTCATAATCAGAGGAATCATCTGCAGACAAAGCCGAATAGGCTTGTTGAGCTTTACCCTTGAGGACAGTTTGCAACATCAGAGGCCAGCGTTCCTTTGGCCACTGGCAACTCTTTGCTACCTTTTCAAGACACTGGAAATAGTTGTCAACATCCTTTTCCGAAATTGGAGGCACCAATTTTACCTCCTGGCTAGCCCGAAATTTATTTTCAGTTTGAATTTTAATTTTTAGATGCTCCATTTGGAGTCTTCCTTCTCTATCGAATTTCTCTAATTCAAAATCTCTCTGTCTTGCAAATTTTTCTAACTCAAATTCTCTTTGTTCCCTTTCTTTCTTCTCTTCTCTAGCTAATTTTTCCAACTCAAACTGCCTGTTTTTCCTTTTTCTTCCCTTTCAATCTCTAGCATTTTTAATTTAAGTTCCATTTCTATATTTGGATTTTCCACTGGAAACTGTTCCAGATCTCCTGGTGCAAACACATTTTCATCAATGTAATATTCAACTATCATCTTCACCCCTATGGGAAATTATATATTTTGAAATAACATTACCCTGCGTCTGACAGACCAAATCCAGTAGGGTGATGCTGTATTTGGATTTTCAACATCAGTTATGGGAGCAAAAAAAGGTCATAGTTTGTTTGCTTTACGCAATGTTTGATGCACTTTTTATTCATTTATTTTATACTAGCCATCATACCTATTTTCCCAGCTCTTCCTCTCAATCCACCTTCCTTTCTCTTTAATCTTTTCTCCAAACCATTTGGTTTCCCCCCAGCCTTTCCAGCTGACGGGGCCTCCTTCATGTTTCCCCACGATGAATGTAGCAAGTAGGTTGTTGATGGACCACAGACAACTACATGCAGTGTGGTTTTTGTTTAAATAAAATTTATTTAACCCCCATTTGCATGTGTTATGGCCCCAATTTGTTATTACAATTTACAACACAACAGCAACAGCAAGGGATGACAGACACAGTTTTAAAAACTTAAACACATTTCATTTTTAACAAAGACAATAACGACTAAACTAATATTCTGACCAAGATTGAATACAAAAAACAGAAATATTTACAGTTTCCTGGTGATGTGCTGGGTGAGGAAAAAAAAAGCTCAAACACAGGCAAAAATCCACAAAAGAAACTTCACAGGTCTTGAACAGAAATGACAGGTCTGGTCACATGTATCCTTCTTCTTGCAATTTCTCCTACTACTTTACTGTTTCAATTCTTTTCCTGATATACTCTTTTGCAGACCCCACCCACATTTAGACCTCTTTTTTTTAATTTTCGGGGACTTGCCCCAGACATGTCTGAAACATGTCCAAACATAACCCCAGTCTGAGCTTAACAAAAAAAGGTGAAAACTGCCATCTAGTGGCCTCTATTCACATTACACATGCCAAATTTACTGCAGCAGAGGACATATGTGAAAGAATTCCAGAGTGAAGTTTTTGCTCAATGTAATTGTAAAAACCTTTATTGTACATTACAGGTTTAATTTACCACCATCACAGGAAATGTGCAATTACATCACATTTCTCATGTGCTCCCAGTCCAAGGACAGAATACTAGAGTCTTTCTTGGAAAACTGAAGGCTCAGTTGTGAAGATGAACAGCTTTTGAATGCATTAATTAAAAATTAAATAAATAAAGTTTATGCCAATCTTTGAAGACAACGGCATATAAGGAAGGTGACACAGACGGAACAAGCATACATAAGAGAAGCCAGTAACAAGTCCATTATTATTCAATCAGCATTGACCAGAATTTACAAGGAGGTAGATAAGTCCAACAGAACCATTGCAGGTTTCTGTGACAATGCATAGTTGAGCAGTTTTGACAAGCATTTTATCGGGTTTTCATTTACAAATTCCTTCAGAAGTATTTTCCAGCAATACAACATAATTGCTTGTGGCATGCTCCAAGTCTTCACTGGGTAACGCTGAGGTCTGAATTTGAGGGCGGCTTCTGTAATCACATGATAAAAAAAAACCATTGAATAATTTGTGAAGCTTTTGTCTGAAACCTAAAGTGCAGTCTGCCCTACCATGGCAGGAGTAAAATAGAATTCCAACTCACACATCTGGCAATTTTACATACGGCAGGTTTGACATACATTTAAAAAATCGAATGGAGTGATATGCAGCTTTAAATACTTCGAAACTAAATTCTTCCTGCTACCAATTTACATTCCTTTTTATATGTGGGGTCACATGGAACAGCAAGCCTGATACAGAAATACTCCGTCAGTCAAAAAACAGCTGCACCCTCAAATAATTAGCTGAAACCACTGTAGCTTGAATTATAGCACAAATTCTTTGTGTTCTTCTCTTGACAACTGTATGCAAGGTCAGAACATTTACTTTCAATCGGAATTGCATTCACTATGGCTGAGATCTTGTATTGACAACCAGACAGTTGAATGAATTTGAGAAATACATGCACCTATTCCGACTTATTTGAAACGTGTTTCAAACATAGTCTGTATATGAAGAGACATCACATTTCAAAATAACTTACTATATTTTTCGAGAAACTATAAAGCTGATCAAGGAAAATATTGTAAATATCTTGTCATTGTGCTACGCCCAAACTCAGCTCTGACCGTCGTAATTAAGATACTGAAAACATTATCTTAACAGATGTGTTTCATTGGCTGAATTAATTAATCATAAATTGCCGTGTGCAAGGAAAGTTAACGTTAAGTGAAGTCAGCTAGCTCGCTAGTTAACGTTAAGGTGACTCCACAGCAAACGCAGCAAAAATGTATGTATAATTTAATAGCGCAACATCCATTACGCTACAAACAATTTTTAAATGTTATTCTTCCCAGTTTACACCACTCCCTCATTTACAGTTTGTGCCGAACTCGAAATGTTGTCAGCACTTCCCCTATACTTCGTCCGATCAATCTTTTAAGAGTTATCCCGTTAACTAGTCAATTCCACTGAAGTAGATGCATTAATTCCAACCGTAATTTCATCCGAAACCTGCCAAATCCACATTGAAATTATGAATGAATTGAATCCGCTTTCGGTATGTCTCATTTTTGTCATATTGTTGATGGTAAAATAATCTGTACCTCCTCGATTCAATTAGTTTTCCTTGCAGTTTTAGCTGCTGTCCGTAAGACTGCAACATAAGGTTGGACTTAAGTTGTGTTAACGTACCCACTGAAAAACGAGAAGTTAGCTTGCTGATGCTTACGGACTCGACAACACTCGAACCTAGGGGCTCGCCAACTGAACGGCAGATTAGCTTGCTACATCGTTTCCCCTTAATTAGCCTAAGCGACAACCAGAATTCCTACCGGGCCAAGTGACTCGCAAACTGTTCGTCCTAAAATTCCGAGATACAGACGGCAGAACTGGAACAAAAGGCTTAGCTTACTGCGGCACTGGCTCAAAATTTCAAGTTCAAGTACATAACGACAATATATGACACAGATCCGTTAACTTCATTCAAATGCTTACCTTAATCGGTATTCACCAAAATTAAAAATGAATATTTTGCCAGTTACAAACGGCTACCGATCACCATATTCCCCATATCCATCACAAACGTCTGCTACTGTGCTTTCTGTCTTAACGTAGCCAAGGTAACGTTAGCTAGCTTACTTGGAAATAACTTGACTGACCGTACAACTTCAACAAACAAAAAATAAAATTAACTTACCGAAAAAACTGCAAAGATCCTTCCGATCGGTCCGGACGGTGAGTGAAATTCACAGCGAAGCAACTCATTTCGTCATATTTTGTTGCAATCTGCCCTGCCTGAAACACAATCGCTGTTAGCTGTGAAGAATTTCAGAAAACGTTAAATGTCCTGTCGACGTTCCCAGCCACCCCAGCTCTCCGTGAAAATACTATTCAAGACACGAAGTCCGCAGGGGGCAGGGGCTATCGGAACTCAGTCCACGCGCACTGCGGTTTTCAATCACTGTGCTTATTATGACTACACGCCCGTTTTGCATAATATCAAATAAAAGGTTTACAGAAAACCTATGACGCTAGAATATATATCAGTATGGTAAGAACTTCCTAAAAATGAAGCAACCATCTTCAGAAATAAATAATTTTTCCTGTCTCGCATGTCTCCCTTTCACTAACGTGGGGGGGGGGGGGGGGGGGGTTATAATTTGTGCTGCAGCCGGCCAGTAGAGGCGTCGAGACGCTTTTGCTTCACTTTTCAGGAGACGTTCGGCCGTCCATGTCTCAAACTGTCCTTGAAACAAACGGCTTCTCGGTGCCCTGCGACACTGCTCTTAATTGTTATAAGTCAGCTTGGCTGCGCGAACGGTGAAATTTCTTCTTCGGGGTTTTAAGGCAGTTTACATGATAAATCTGCTGGGAGGGCAGACTGAAATACCGACAGGTTGTGAATGCGCGTCAAAACCTACTGGAAAACGGACTGCGGTATTTGAGTAGCTATTTGAGTTGCCCATGATCGAGGTCTTCAGATGCGTGTGAGGTGTGTTACGTTACGTACACCTGATTGTATTATTTTGCTCAGCCAGTAGTTTCTGTATACTTATGCGAGGGTAATTAATATTCATGAGTCCTTGTAAACATTACGACTACAGCCTGAGAACACCACAGATTCTTCCATTTATAGGGTTCTACTGACTGCAAGATTCGTCAGGAGCCATCTGGAGGGTTCTATCACCTTCAAGATTCTTCTTTGTGATGTCAGTCAGGATTCTACATTATGACATCATACGGGAGTACAAGGCCTATATAAAGGGAGCTTGCAGCCAAGGACTCACACAGGAAGATAATCATCTCTGGCCTGCTACAACTGACAGCAAGACCGGCTGAGTGCAACTGGACTGGATATGAACACGGGACCTCAACACGGGACCTCTCGCACCCCAAGCGAGAATCATACCCCTAGACCCCGAGGTGCTATGTTCAGCCTGATGGCCAACTGCTGCAACTGGTGGAAACGTTGGCGAGAGCCTTCACGAAAAGTGACTTTGGTGATGGTGGGACTGGATAATGCGGGGAAAAGTGCAACAGTCCGACGGATCCAGGGAGAAAACCCGGAGGATGTGCTGCCCACTGTCGGATTTTCCAAAGTGGACCTGAAGCAGGGGAAATTCGGAGTGACCATCTTCGACCTCGGAGGAGGGAAGAAGATCCGCGGCATCTGGAAGAACTACTACTCCGAGTCGTACGGCGTGGTGTTCGTGGTGGACTCCAGCGACGTGCAGCGACTCAAGGAGACCAAGGACATCATGGCCGAGGTCCTGCGTCACCCTCGAGTCGCTGGGAAGCCTGTGCTGGTGCTTGCCAACAAACAGGATCGAGATGGGGCAATGCACGAAGCTGACATCATCGAATTCCTGTCTCTGGAGAAACTTGCGAATGAGAGCAAGTGTCTCTGTAAAATAGAGCCGTGCTCCGTCGTCCTGAGCCATGGGAAGAAGGTGGACAAGCGCATTAAGAACGGACTGAACTGGCTGCTAAGCAGCATTGCCAAGGACTACGAAGCTCTCAATGAGCGCGTGCAGAAGGACACGGCCGAGCAGCGGGCTCACGAGGAGCAGGACAAGCGAGAGCGCGCCGAGAGAGTGCGTCGCATCAGGGAGGAGAGGGAGAAGAAAGAGAGAGAGGAGGCCGAGCGAGAGGGCAGAACCCCTCAGGGGGAGGAGCCCGATGATGTCACTATCGCCAACCCTTTCCAGCCAATCAGCAATGTTATTGCTGAGAATGAAGAGAGGGTGAAGACGGCGAGGGAGAGGAGGAGAGAGAGGGAGGCGCAGAAGGAGCAGCAGAGCCTCGCCCTCACACACCAGCCCCCGGAGGAGGGAGAGAAGAGGAAACGACAGACTCCTGAGAGCCTGGAGTCAGACCATGACAAGAAGAAGCCGAGGAAACTTTGTCTGAAGAGGAAGCACAGTATGGACCCTTTAAGAACGGAGGAGGCAGCCCAAGAGAGCCCCACCACCCCGCCGGCTCCTGTTGGATGGGCTACTCCCAAAGTTACCAGACTTCAATTGGGAAGAGATAAGGCCAAGAAGAAGCCGAGGAAACTTTGTCTGTAGAGGAAGCACAGAGTGGACCCTTTATGAACGGAGGAGGCGGCCCAAGAGAGCTCCACACCCCCGCCGGCTCCTGTTGGATGGGCTACTTCCAAAGTTACTAGACTTCAAGTAAAAAAAAAAAAAAAAGAGATGTATTTAAAATATGTAGAGATATTGAATACTCTATTTTGATTTGTTTTGGATGTATTGTCTTTTTGTAATTAGCGTTTTTTTTTATTTCAGGGAGCAGTTTGTTCCAGAGTCTTCCCTGCAGGAGTCTGTCATAAGGGGAGCGGATGTTATGATCTAGGTTATTTGTAAGGCTGCTCGCAGTCTTTTCTCTCTTGTGTTCTGTCACCTGTTTGTTTTATGTGCTGAGTGCTGCAGGTGTGTGGAATTGAGCCCTAACTACCTGGTCTGTGGGCTCCTTAAAAGGGGGAGGTTCTCCAGGCACAGTGTGGCCTCTTTTGCCTTAGCCACCAGCACCTGCATTTGTGGGACTCTCAGCTCTCCACCCGTTTTTGGTTTTTGTTACTTTATGGACAGACGCAAAATTTCCTTTTTCTTTTTACAAGCTTACGTATTCCTTGTGCACTTTATCTACTTAATTCATTTAATTTAATAAATGTGATTATTGCGCAAAATATCCATGTGTGGTCTCCCTTCATGTTGCGTTTGCTCAGAGCCAGGCACTTGTAACAGTCTATATGGGGAGGATTCTAGCTCTCCCTGTATCCGAGCTACGGAGAAGTAAAGTCGCTGTACTCACCAACTGTTGCTGTAGTAAACTGTAGCTGATAGCAAATTTGTGCTTGAGCTGCCAGAGTTTCACACTGCGTCCTACACTATGAAGTAAAATGTCACTAGACTCGGCCCTGAGATGGATCATACTTTGGCCTATAATGTAATCATGTCAGTTTAGACCGACCTTTGCTAATTTTTCATAAAAATTCAATCAAAGTTGATAGAACTGAAATGGTCATTTACATGCCTAACATATTCACAAGGGGTTAATTCAAAAATTATGCAGTAAAATGTCCCCAGACTTAGCACTTTGGTAGAGCACACCTTGTTCTATTATACTATGGTGTCAGGTTTTACAGACCTTTGTTCATTTTTCATAAATTATCAATCAAATTTGACAGAACGAAAATGCCTATTTACATGCCTTACATGTTCACAAGGAATGCAGTAAATGCAGCAGACATTTTATGCAGTAAAATGTCTTCAGACTCAGCCCTGAGATATTATCATAGACCAAATTATGATCTTTGGTGTCAGTTTGGACAGATCTATCATTATTTTTTTATACACAGTGTTATGACTGTGAGTCATTGTAGTATTGTACTATGGCAGAGGAGCTTTGTGTTTTCCCTCCCTTCTCTCTCTGTGCTCTCCCTCTGAGCCTTCTTCAGATGTGACGCATCCTGATTGGACGACACCAAAATGGCGCATCTGATGCTGACTGGAGGAGCGCTGCAGTAGGGAGAAACCCAATTGGTTGGGAGCTGATGGCCGGCTATTCAAAAAAGACCGCGCGAGCAGAGACGCCGACCCTCCTCCTTTCTCACTCCCAACGCTTTAGATTGTTACGAACTGTATGCATGTGAGAACTTTCGTCCGTGCTTAACACTGCTTAAGCATAAGGTAAAACTGAATTGCGCAGCAGTCTGATATGTAGGGGAGAGTATAGCGAGTAATTGTTTTCTCCTGTTTTTTTTTTTCGATTAGGGAGTGAATTTATAGGTTTGTATTTTTTTTTCCCCTTCAGAAGTCAGGTAAGGTTTTGAGTTATAAGAGCATTTTTGTTATTTCTTTTTTCGCTTACTCTCCCCGAGGTACAGCCTAACTGATCTTATTTTGTGACACAAAATATGTAAGATCCATTAAATGTTCAATTGTTTTGACTCTTTAAAAAACCTTGTCTCCTTGTACTTTATTGCAATGGTGTCCTTGGGAGTGACAAAGGAGCTGTCCTTTACAATCAAATTTGACATCCCTAAAACGAGCATGTACATGCATTAAACACTCAGAAATGGTGAACTCAAAAACTGTGCAGTAAAATCACTCCAGACATACACATAATGTAGATAATAACATGTTCTATAATAATCTGCTGTCAGTTTACACAGACCTTTGATAGGACAGTTTAATTCACAGAACATCTCCTAAGTGCGCTCATTCTATAAATTCGATTGAGTCGTGACGTCCCAGTTTCGTTTGCTACCGCAATTTTACGTATATACGCGCACGTAAATTTTTTGCCGCTGATGGCTTGACCAAGTGCCGAAGCGCGGATAGCTTGACCGCAGTAGAATGCTACATTGAGTTTTGAATTAAAATACACTGTTCTTCAAACCAAAGTGTGCTTGCTGTGTTTCAGAAGCCGCATATCTTACCGCTATCTAATGTTGTATTTCTTAAAAATGTTCGCAGTTGAAGATAACCATCAAGACCAGGCTTGGGGGAGGGGCAATTCATTCTCTGTGATAGTTAACTTACCAATGCAACACCCCTCCTCGTTCTTTTGTGTGGACTCGATGTATTTGAGTGCATAGTAATGGTTTTTGTTATACTCATTTTAGACAACAAAATGGACTCAGCATCCTCCTCAGTGGCCAAGAGTATGTATAAATCTCATGGGAATTTATAAAAAAACCGATGCCTGTGGTGATTTAAGCATAACACTTTTCACGGGAGAATGTCATAAAAATTGATTTACAACATTAAACCACATCCACTTCATGCATAAAAAGCACAATACCACCAAATAAAATATGGAGAAATAGAATATAAATATTAAATGTGCTAAATTGCGTAAAAAGCCAGCAGAAGTCTATCAATTAAAGGTGACATTTGCACTTTACAGCCAACTGGGCCAAAAGTTTATATCATTGGCAACAGCTACAACTGCCATGGGGAAAACCGTGCAAGGGAGACCATCGAGACAAACCTAGGTCTGGATGCCCAGGTCCAGTGGTTTGGCTGGGGTGGCATGGTTTGGGGGAACCTCCTCCCCTTTATCCACCAGTACCTGAGAGGAAGAGCTGTGCCAGAGGTCCCGCTGGTCCACTGTGGCGGAAATGACCTCGGAAAAATCAAGTGTGAAGCTTGTCGCAGGGATCAAGCAGGACTTTGAAGATCTTCATCGGCAGTTCCCTCGGATGAAGATTATCTTCTCTGCCATCACCCAGCGATGCCAGTGGAGGTCTTCCCATCCAAGCCTGGCGATATGTCAACTGTGTGATGGCTACCTTTGCTTCGTGTATTGGTGGAGAGATTTTGAATCATCATCAGATAAACATAGAGATCCTGGCCAATTTTTGCATGACAGAGTTCATTTCACCCCTATGGGAAATTATATATTTTGAAATAACATTACCCTGCGTCTGACAGACCAAATCCAGTAGGGTGATGCTGTATTTGGATTTTCAACATCAGTTATGGGAGCAAAAAAAGGTCATAGTTTGTTTGCTTTACGCAATGTTTGATGCACTTTTTATTCATTTATTTTATACTAGCCATCATACCTATTTTCCCAGCACTTCCTCTCAATCCACCTTCCTTTCTCTTCAATCTTTTCTCCAAACCATTTGGTTTCCCCCCAGCCTTTCCAGCTGACGGGGCCTCCTTCATGTTTCCCCACGATGAATGTAGCAAGTAGGTTGTTGATGGACCACAGACAACTACATGCAGTGTGGTTTTTGTTTAAATAAAATTTATTTAACCCCCATTTGCATGTGTTATGGCCCCAATTTGTTATTACAATTTACAACACAACAGCAACAGCAAGGGATGACAGACACAGTTTTAAAAACTTAAACACATTTAATTTTTAACAAAGACAATAACGACTAAACTAATATTCTGACCAAGATTGAATACAAAAAACAGAAATATTTACAGTTTCCTGGTGATGTGCTGGGTGAGGAAAAAAAAACTCAAACACAGGCAAAAATCCACAAAAGAAACTTCACAGGTCTTGAACAGAAATGACAGGTCTGGTCACATGTATCCTTCTTCTTGCAATTTCTCCTACTACTTTACTGTCTCAATTCTTTTCCTTATATACTCTTTTGCAGACCCCACCCACATTTAGACCTCTCTTTTTTAAATTTTCGGGGACTTGCCCCAGACATGTCTGAAACATGTCCAAACATAACCCCAGTCTGAGCTTAACAAAAAAAAGTGAATACTGCCATCTAGTGGCCTCTATTCACATTACACCTCCATTCCAAAAGGGAAAAATTTTGACTTACAAAGGCAAAATTTTTCTTTTAAATACAACAAAATGGTTAAGTAGACACTTGTGTGTACATATATATCATACAATATTCAAATAGACACGTGATATATATATACATATTCAAACACGGGATAAGCAATCAGCAATTACATTGTCTGTACCCTTCACATGCTTAATTTCCAAGTCAAACTCCTGTAAAATCAAACTCCAATTCAACAATCTCCGATTCTTGTTTTTCATCTTACTCAAAAACATTAACGGATTGTGGTCAGTGTACACAATCATTGGCTTTTGTCCTGTACAAACATAAACCTCAAAGTGTTGTAATGAAAGGACCAGAGCCAACAGTTCCTTCTCTATTGTGGAATAGTTTGTTTGGTGGCGATTGAACTTCCTGGACAAGTATGCCACGGGATGCTCAATGTCATCAGAGTCACTTCTCTGTAGGAGCACAGATCCACAAGCTTGGTCGCTAGCATCGACCGCGATGGAGAACGGTTTGTTGAAGTCAGGAGATTTGAGCACGGGGAAGTGACACAGCAGAGACTTCAGGCGATCGAAGGCTCTCTGGCATGCATCATCCCAGGTGAACTTTACGCCTTTCTTCAGTTGGTTAGTTAGACTGAGAGCAATCTCAGCAAAGTTCTTGCAGAACTTGCGGTAGTACCCAATCATTCCAAGGAAGCGGCGCAAAGCTTTTTTGTTGTCAGGAACTGGAAAGTCCATGATGGCTTGGACTTTAGCATTTATGGGTGCCACCTTACCCTGGCCTATGACGTAGCCAAGATAGGTGACAGTAGCACAACCAAAGTCACTCTTGCTCAGGTTAACAGTCAGGTTAGCCTGGGTCAGGCGCTGGAACAACGTCTCTACATCTTTTAGATGTTCTTCCCAGGAGTCACTCCATGTGATCAGGTCATCGATGTACGCACCCGTGTGTGGTAATCCGGCGATTGTAGACTACATCATCCTTTGGAACTTGGCTGGGGCATTTTTCATGCCAAAGGGTAGGACTTCATGCTGGTACAATCCAGATGGTGTGGCAAAAGCACAGATGCTCTTGGCCCTCTCAGTGAAAGGCACACACCAATAACCTTTCAATAAATCAATCTTGGTCAGAAACTTTGCTTGCCCTACTCTATCAATACAATCATCAATCCTAGGTATTGGAAACACATCAGTTCTAGTTACAGGATTTACTTTGCGATAATCTGTACAGAATCTAGTACTTCCATCAGGTTTTGGAACTGGCACACAGGGTGAACTCCAATCTGAGTTGGAGGGTCTGATAATATCATGTTCTAACATGTACTCAACCTCTTTCTCAGCAATCTTTCTCTTTTCAGGATTCATCCGGTACGGATGCTGTTTTATTGGTTTGGCATCACCAACATCTACATCATGAGAGGCTAGAGTAACTCTCTTTGGAACATCAGGAAAAAGATCCTCATATTTCTTGATCAACCTCTCAAACTGAACTTTCTGTGAGGGTTCTAAGTGCTAGAGTTTTACATCAAGATTTTGCAACACTTCAGAATTTGACAATTTACATGAAAAAACTTCAGCTTTAATTCTAGGTTCATCATCTTGAAACTCCCCCTCATCTTCACAAATCTCGGCCATAGGAGAATCTAAAGTGACTGCTGCAACCCTAGCATTTCTGTCATGATAAGGCATGTTGATGTGACACAATTGTTTTGGTTTTCTCCTATCTGGAGTCTTCACAATGTTATTGACATCATTGAGTTTTGTCAGAATTTCATAAGGACCATGAAATCTAGCCTGCAATGGATTGGACTGCAAGGGAAACAACACAAGGACCTTGTCTCCTGGTTTAAACTCACGGCTTCTAGCCTTATGATCATACCAAGTTTTCATTTTTCCCTGATTTGATTTCAAGTTCTCTTTGGCAAGGTCACAAGCTGCACGCAATCTTTCCTTGAACTTGCTAACATAGTCTAACAGACTGATATGCGGCTCTTTCTCTTGCTATTGTTCACTCAATAATAGCAAAGGTCCTCTCACTTCATGGCCAAACACTAGCTCAAATGGACTGAATCCAGTAGACTCCTGCACTGCTTCTCTAGCTGCAAACAACAGCAAATGAACCCCTTCATCCCAGTCTTTTTCATGGTCATAACAATAAGTCCTCATCATTGTCTTGAGAGTGGAATGAAACCGCTCTAAGGCACCCTGACTTTCTGGATGATAGGCACTAGAAAGAATCTGCTTTGCACCTAGTTCATACACAATCTGCTGAAACAATCCTGAAGTGAAATTGCTACCCTGGTCTGACTGAATTTCCCTGGGAAGGCCAAACAACGTGAAGAACTTTATCAAAGCCTTCGAGATTGCAGTTGCCTTGATGTTACGTCGAGGTATGGCTTCGGGGAATCTGGTAGATGCACACATGATTGTCAACAAGTACTGATTTCCAGATCTAGTCTTGGGTAATGGACCAAAGCAATCAACAATGACCCTAGAGAATGGCTCCCCAAATGCTGGGATAGGCTGCAATGGAGCTACAGGTGGGTCTAACTGGTGTTTGCCAACTACCTGACAAGTGTGACAGGTTTTGCAAAAGTTGGAAACGTCTTTCCGAAGCCCAGGCCAAAAGAAGTGTTTCATGATCTTATCAACAGTCTTGTTAACACCAAGATGACCTCCTAAAGGTAAACTATGAGCCATTGTTAAGATCTCATTCCTATAGACCTTCGGAACAACAATTTGCCTGACCACTGCCCAATCTGCATTGGCAGGGATATCAGGAGGGCGCCACTTCCGCATCAACACACCATCCTTGAGATAATACCCAACTGGAACTGCGTCTATTTCTTTATCAGGAAGGGCTCTCCTCTTTAGTACACAAATTTCAGGATCATTAGTTAGCTCCTCAATCAACCGCTTTCTGGACAGAGACAAGTCTCCAGACACATCAGAATCACCAGACCCATCTGGCTGGCTGAATAGAGAACTGATAAAAGTATCTGATAAGTCCTCAAACGGAGAAACCATAGTAGGCTAATCAGAGTCATGAGGCGAACCACCTGAGTCCTGACTATTCAATGTGCTGGACGGCACCACAACATCTTCTTCTTTAGCCTTCTTGGCCATAGCATGAGTCACTGCGCAAGAAGTATACAGAGATGGGTCCTCATCCCCATCTTCAGTGCTCGGCTGTGAAGTAAGATGTACAGGGGGAACTACTTTGCCCCCAGCCAGGTCATTGCCTAGCAACAGAGAAACACCCTTTATAGGTAGACTTGACATTAGTCCCACCTTTACCTGTCCTGTAACTAAATCTGACTTCAAGAGTATAGAGCGCAGGGGTACAGATACAGTCCTCCCTTCAATACCTTGTACAAGTATGAAATCCCCTGAAGCGGTCTCATCACGTAACTCCAAGGAGTCCATCAACAAAAGTGACTGAGAAGCTCCGGTATCCCTTAGGATATATATGGGGACAGGAGTAGTATGCTCATTCAGAGCCACAAATCCCTCTGACACAAATGGAAGAAATTCCTCCCTCACGAAGTCAGCTGTATCAGGCTTTTTAGCCCCACAAGAAGCAGGCAATTTAGCAGATCGGTTATCTACTACAGGGGTTTCTAACCTTGTTTTCACAAAGGCATTTGGTTTGGTATCCTTTTCTTTTTCTTTCTTAGCTTTTAGGAACCAACAGTTAGTTGTAACATGACCAGATTTCTTGCAATAACTGCAAACTAGACCACTTTTGTCACTGTCAGCTTTCACACTTTGATCAGACCTATTACTGGATTTCTGAGCACCATCACCAGATTTGTCTTTGTCTTTGGGTGAGGAATCTTGGGTATCACCATAACCCTTTTTCTGAAATTGGGACCATCTATTATTACTGCTAGACTGAAATTTGGACTTATGTGTGAGAACATATTCATCTGCAAATTTGGCAGCTGATTGCAAATTCAGTGCTTGCTTCTCATTAAGGTAGGTCTTAACATCATCTTTAACACAGTTCTTGAATTCTTCAACTAACACCATCTCTTTTAGTGAGTTGAAATCATCCTTGACCTCCATAGAAGTACACCAGCGCTCAAAGCAAACCTGCTTTTCATTAGCAAATTCAACATTTCAGATTTCTTCAGACCTCTGAATTTCTGTCGGTAAGCCTCTGGAACCAACTCGTAAGCTCTCAAAATAACCTTTTTGACAACCTCATAATCAGAGGAATCATCTGCAGACAAAGCCGAATAGGCTTGTTGAGCTTTACCCTTGAGGACAGTTTGCAACATCAGAGGCCAGTGTTCCTTTGGCCACTGGCAACTCTTCGCTACCTTTTCAAAACACTGGAAATAGTTGTCAACATCCTTTTCCGAAAATGGAGGCACCAGTTTTACCTCCTGACTGGCACAAAATTTATTTTTAGTTTCAATTTTAATTTTTAGTTGCTCCATTTGGAGTCTTTCTTCTCTATCGAATTTCTCTAATTCAAAATCTCTGTCTTGCAAATTTTTCTAACTCAAATTCTCTTTGTTTTTCTTTTTCCTCCCTTTCTATTTTCTCTTCTCTTGCTAATTTTTCTAACTCAAACTGCCTTTGTTTTTCTTTTTCTTCCCTTTCTTTCTCTCTTTCTTCCCTCTCAAATTCTCTTTGCTTTTCTTTTCCCTCCCTTTCTTTTTCTCTTTCCTCCCTTTCAATCTCTAGCATTTTTAATTTAAGTTCCATTTCTATATTTGGATTTTCCACTGGAAACTGTTCCAGATCTCCGGGTGCAAACACATTTTCATCAATGTAATATTCAACTGTCTCTCGAGCCAGTCTTGCTTTTCGCATGGCTGGTTTCACCTCTGTCAGCTCTAAATGTCTGCAAATTTCTAGCAGTTCTGTCTTTTTAAAAGACTTCAAAACCCCTACGGTTGGTGATGCCAAGAAATCATCCATTGCTGTTGTCAATATATATGTATTCAATTAAAAAAAATCAATTTTACAATTTGAAATGTTAGATTTTCAATAAATTACTCACAAAATGGTCTATACCGGACCTTGAGCCCCCAATTTGTTATGGCCCCAATTTGTTATTACATTTATAACACAACAGCAACAGCAACAGCAAGGGATGACAGACACAGTTTTAAAAACTCAAACACATTTAATTATCAAACAAAGACAAAGACTAATAACAACTAACTAATTGACCAAGATTGAATTATGTACAAAACATAAATATTTACAATCCCTTTTCGTGGGGGTGGCTTGGTGATGTCCTGGATGATGAAAATGCTCAAACACAGGCAAAGCAATCCACAAAAGAAACGTCACAGGTCTTGAACAGAATGGCAGGTCTGGTCATCTTCTTGCAATTTCTCCTACTTTACTGTCTCAATTCTTTGCTTAATATACTCTTTTGCAGACCCCACCCACATTTAGACCTCTTTTTTTAATTTTCGGGGACTTGCCCCAGACATGTCCAGGACATGTCTAAACATAGCTCCAGTCTGAGCTGAATAAAAAAAAAAGGTAAATACTGCCATCCAGTGGCTCATATTCACATTACAATGTAAATAACCTAATATTCCATCTGTAGAAATGAAATTGAATCAACACACCATGGGTGCATCTCAAAGCGTGGGCTGGAACCTTTAAAGGCTGCATTTTTAGGGGTTGTCATTTAATTCCATCTACCAAACTGACGTAACATAATTTCATCTCTGTTTAAACAGCTTGGGTTCAAACCAAGTCTTCACTGGTTTCCCTAACCGTAACCTTAACTCTAACCCTTAACCTTACCCTAAATCTAACCTTGTCCCTTACCCTAAATGTCAGTTTTGCAAATGGAAGTTATTAAGTACCCCTAAAAATGCAGCCTTTGAAGGATGCAGCCTACGCTTTGAAATGCACCCCATATCTTATTCTCATGCAATATAACTCAATGATTTGGATTGGACAGCCATAAATGGGTTGAACAAAGAATCCCATCATTATCAACTCCACTGTCCAAAGATAATGAAATATTTGGCTTGATATTAGAAAGGAAAAATGAAGAATTCTGTATTCATACTATGGTAAATTCTTTTTATACATTAAATTAAATTCTCAAATCATTCCCAAACTTTTCTGCCTATATAAATGAATTAAAATTATACTTAAAATCATAAAAATTAATAGAAATAACCAAAGTACAAAAATTATGAGAAACTTTAAAATCCTTTCCAATACAGTAAATAAAACCAAGGAGATTCTCGAAACAGAGAGATTGGCCTTCGGGGACAAATAAAGTGATTTGGATTGAATCATTTAGATTCAAATTAAGGAAATTATCTCCCCAAAAAATATAAATCCTCAATTATCTATTGACTTGGGTATGCATGTTTATTCAATTAACCCTTAAAAGCCCCCTGTGACAAATTTGTCACGATTTTGGGGATTGTCAAAACCACTGAACCCACATAAATTTTGCAACCTAATGCCCATAGTGACATATTTAGACCATCAGTGCTGCTATCTGATGCATAAAAGTGGAACTGACACTACACTGGCTGCAGCAGTTAACCTTAGCAATATGGCCGTCCCCATGGTGGAATCCACACGATAGATCAGCACCCATTCATCACTGGATAAAGCAGACAAACAGGTAAGCTAATGAAAAATAAGCTATGCCTCTTACTTCAGCTATTTTCCAACTACCAAAACAATGATGAACTGAAGTTCTCTTGATATCCCAGAAATTTAGAGTGACATATAGGTTACAAAACTAAAATGAGGTCAAAAATCCTGCCCCACTGCACTCAAAAAAACCAGATTGGGTGTCTGCTAAATTAATCTAAGTGTAACATGTTGCTTCTACCATATATAGTCATGTTTTGTGGTTGAACATCATTAAGTAATGTTATTTTAGCATGATGTGCAATAACTTAACATTTACTAAATTCAGTTATGCTGACAGAACCCTAGTGCTTTTTGGGTAAGATATCAAATGGTGTGTTCAACTCCAGAACAGAGGGTGGCAGTAGTGTGCGTGCAGGGAGTGCATTTACAAACTCTACTTCCGGAAGTTGCAGAAGAAGGCAGTGCAAAGCACGAAAGTGACGGGCGGGCGACAAGTTGGGGAAGGTGGTAAAGTAAATCATTTACCATCGGATGCACAAGAATGCACTTTTATTTTTATTGTATTTAAATTTTTTGTAGAGCCAGATGTTTTTCACTGTTTGCCTCTTCATCGGCAATAAATTTCAATCTCAAGAAATCCTGTCTGCTTTTAGGTGTTTTTTTTTTTTTCAAAACTTGATATCAACTGTCATTAACTAGGATAACAAATGTTTACATTGTTTAAAACAAATATTGATGCCAGAATTGACTTTTATGACACAGCACAGTGTTTGGTGGCACAGTGGTTAGCACTGCTGCCTTGCAGCAAGAAGGTTGTGGGATCAAATCTGGCCTTTCTGCAGGAGTTTGCATGTTCTCCCCATGGAATTTTTCCAGGTAATCTAGTTTCCCCCACCCCTGCAACATGCAATATAGGAACACCTCTCTTTGGCTGTGTGAGAATGCTTGGTGGTCAGAGGGGCTGTAGGCGCATACTGGCAGCTTCGCTACCGTCAGCCTGCCCCAGACACATTATGTTTCTTCGGCATGTTTACATTAATTTCACTCAACAAAACTGTCTCTTGCTGAATGAGCGTATTATAATTGGGTGGAAATACTTTCCATAAATTTTGTATGTTCACCCAACAAATGATTATTATGTTGGACGTACCCCTTGTAGTTGAGTAATAGTAACACCAACACCTTATGTTGAACCAGCATACTTACATTTACGTCAGTCAATAAAAGAATTTGTTGCTAAATTAGCGTATTATGATTGGGTGGAAATACATGTACTTTCCATAATTCTATTATGTTCTCCCAACTAATTATTTTTTTGAGTGTGTGGAGGTCACATGGTTTTGGCCAAACAGTAGAGTTTGCTGAGTGGAGTTCGCCCGTCTGACTTCTGCCAGACCCATTTCCAATACCGTGACCTCTTCATCCCTCATCATCGTCTTTGTAATGCTCTGGGGCATTTGTGGGGCTGTAACTGATGGCACACAGGAAGCCAAGATTGATTAAGCTTTATAAAGGCTGTTTTATACTTGTAAGAGATATGCCGATCGACATCTTAAAAAGTATCGGCCAATACATATTCTTTCATGCTGAAACAGAGTTGGACAACATCCGCAGCGCAAACTGTTATTTCCGTGATAATTCTAGCTTGATATTATTTCTTCATAGCCATGATCAACCAAACTTTTTCCAAATGCAACTAAATCAACATTCTATATCCATGACAACCAACAAACTCTCAGTGCATCCAGGCAAAGACATTCTGAAACAATCAGCAGTGTTTTTTAACTAATCTGATTTCAAAGCTTACAGTCTTGTCAGTTAATGCATCGGTATGATCGGATGACAAAAGCTGCATTGAAAAGACCAGTGTAACCAAGGCCTATGTCATCTGAATGTGATCAGTAAATGCAGACAGCGCTCCCATTATGCAGTGGCTCCATACCTGTGGATTGGCAGTTGTAGAAGTCTGCACAGAGGAGCAGGTAGAAAAGAATTTTGTGAGGCTCATATAAAGACATAGTGCATTGACTGCACTCCATAATTGAAGCACCTATTACTAAAACCCCATAAGTCACACTTGACTTGACTTGACTTGTGGGGTTTTATTAATCAGTGCTTTATTTGAACACAATACACAATATAATGTGCTCTTATTGTTTTCCCAGTATGTTTCCTGCTACGTGAATTGTGTTGAGTGACGTCATAGTTCAACTTTTCTCCTTGGTGGGATCAGATCCTCTGATCTGTATAGAATTAAGTTAAAAATGTCATAATTTCGAAGTAATCATGCTGTTATACTGGTATGTCTAACTATTAATAAATAAATAAATAAATAAGTCCTAAATGCCATTGGGAATATGTGTTGATGGCTATACAAGCTATTTGTGGCCACTCAAGCTGCCTTGTCCTCTGAGCAATCATGTTTTCACTTTGTAGCAGACAGGTTAGCCCTTTTATTTATTTACTATTATGGCCCCAATTTGTTACGGCAAATCGAACAGCAAGGGATGACAGACAAAATTTTAAAACTTTAAAAAGGTTTAATAAAATAAAGCACTAACCAACATTGATTATATATATATATATATATATATATATATATATATATATATATATATATATAAGGAGATATTTACAGTGATGGGGTTGCTTTTTGCGATGTTCTGGGACAGGAAAATGCTCCAACACTGGCAAAAATCCACAAAAAGCTTCACAGGTCTTGAAAAGAGTGACAGGTCTGGTCAACTGTGTCCTTCCACAATTTCTCCTTGCAATTTCTCCTTCTACGTTACTTTCTCAATTTTTCTCCTTATATACTCTTTTGCAGCCCCTCCCACCTTTCAGACTTTTTTTTTCAATTCTCAGGGACTTCCCCTCTCAGACATGCCCAGGACATGCCCAAAACCTAGCTCCAGACTGGGCTTAACAAAAAAATGTCAATACTGCCATCTAGTGGCTTTTTTTTCCCCACATTACATTACTAACTTATTTACTTATTTTATTTATTCATAATTTCATTTTCATTTTATTTCAGATTTGGGTTACTTGCTCATTCAAGAGGCTGATGGCTAAAGTTTCCTTCTTTTTTATTGGCATAAGTCTAAAGTGATCAGTGGAGTACATGCAAAGAGTACTGCTGTGTTAGACATAGTTGTGTACATTAATCATAATTCAGCGAGCATAATAATCACAGCCAGGCACATTAATTGTCCCCATGCAACAGGAAGCACTGATGTAGGCCAATGTGTGAATATCTGTTCTATTACACATTATTCTATGGCCTCTTACACACATAGCCTAGTTCCCAGTAAACTTTGGGGGTAACCTTTCTGGCAGTGACGAATAGATGGAGCAAGCAGCAGTCCTGTTATTTTATAACTACAGTGTATCTGTTCCAGACAGCTGTCCATCAATTTCATCATCTGTGCAGACAGAGACTAGCTTCTTATTTCTCAATCTGATACGCGGATAATCTCTGAGGTGCAGGTAGGCATAAATCATCCAACCTCCACCTACATTAATAATACTGCTCAAAAAAATAAAGGGAACACTTAAACAACACAATATAACTCCAAGTGCTCCCTTTATTTTTTTGATTAGTATATTTTCTCAGATTTAGCGACCAGCACCCGCATGGGTACTTAACTCAACTCTGTCCCTGAATGATTTACTTTTTTAATTATGTGGGACAGTGCAAAGTTTCCATGTGATTTTTAAAAATTGTTTGTCGTATTGATGCATGAGTGTTTTAACGATTTTCTTTAAAGATGAGAGAGGCTGCTTGTAAATTGAAAACCTCTCCATGTAAGCAGTAAGTCACTGTAGCAAATATTGTGGGGTATTTAAGCAGAAAACTAAAAACTGAAGTTTTAAACTTGATAAGACAGAGGGAACTTATCTGGGGGAAACAGTTAAATTTGTAGCCACTGAAATTAAGTTATTTCACTGCGCCTCTGTGCATAAATGTGCAGAGCACAAAATTGGCTTGATTTAATAGGACCTAAAAAAATGAAATAGCCTATCACAAAATATAAAAAAAATCTATTCAGATGCAACGTAATTCAGAACAATATTAAATTTTTTTTAAAAGTTTGAACTGTATCAATAGCTTTAAGTCTTTAGGAGGAGCTAGAGGGCCAAATTTAGGCGGAAGAAGAAAAAGAAGTAAGAGAATAGAGTAATCAATTACACTATTAAATCAATTTATTTTAGGTAACATTAGCTTAGGTATAGGCAAGATGACCAGAACAACGAGCAGTGCTGTAAATTGGGGTGTCATCAATAGAAATTTCCATATAGTGATCTCATGTGTTCCATCTAATCACACGATAATGCAAAAAAAAAAAAATTACTACTGCTAGTACTACTACTAATAATAATAATAATTATAACTAGTAAAGTGCAGTTCCTGGGGAAACTGTGTGGGCAAGCTCCAAGCTGGCGATAATGTGAAGTTTGGGTTGCTGCACTGTATAAAATAATTTTTGCTTTTAGTTCCTTCAACTTATTTTTGTGAATCAAGTCAACTAAATTTTGCCAGAAAGTTGAGACAACTAGAAATATTAGGTTTTGATCCATTCAACTTGTGAAATAGTACAGTCAACTCAGAAATATGGGATTGGCCAACTTGTCCAATAAGGTGACGGGTTTCGCACCTGCTCAGGACACTGCCCCTGCACAGCTCCCTTTGTCAAACCGTGCGTGCGTGCGTGCATCCATCGCATGATCGCATGCATCCAGTGCCATGATCCAGTCATTCCTTGATAATTTTCCTCGCCTCATGCTGGACTAAAGCAGGGAATTTTACTTCATGAAAATTGAAGCGGGCAGGCAGGAGTAGGACTTCAGTTCGTGTAGAAGGTGAGTTCATAATTTTATTTTTACCATATGAGTGTTCAAATGTACCTTGGTTTGGCTAAACCTAAAGAGGGTGGCTGTCTTCCCACTGTATGTCTGTCTGTGTGGATACAAGCGGCAAGTGCATTCATTGGGAGGTGCAGAAGCTCAGTGTAACGTTTGTTTGCTGCATGTGAGTAACTTTTGCTAGCAAGAGTGCCAAGTGGCGAGTAATTGGCTAAAGTTAGCAATGTTGCTAATGATTTCCTAGGTAGTCTTGCTAATGTTAGCTGGCAAGTGAATTCATTCAATGCAGGAGGGAAAATGTGCATTCCATCAGGGAGTACAGAAGCTCAGTGTAGTTTGCTGCATAAAACATTTGCTAGTGGCGTGTAACGTTAGTTGGCTACCTAACTAGACAGCACCATTACTTAAATACTCCCCATGTTAGCTTGTTAGACATATAGGTGGCTAGCCAGAGCCCGGTGTGATTTGTACTTCTAGAAGCAGAAGAGTTATCTTCCGGTTGTTCGCTTTGCACTCTTCCTTGCCTTGCCTTGCCTTCTCGTCATCGAGTAGAAGATCTAAGAAGATTGATGCTCTCTTCCAAAAGAAAATGGCATCCTAGGCGGATTTTTCCGAGTTACATCTGACTGACACTGACCACAGTTCCCGTACGCATCCACTGCAGTTATAATCCATTTGTACTTGCGTTGCAAGGCTTGCTAGGGTGAATACTTTTGGCAGTTTACCTCTAATTGCATAGATATTATAAGCTGTTGCATGCCGCCATATTGCTTCCTTCTGGCTGTTCGATCTATAATTAGAAGATGTGTCTTCCGGAAGGGTATTCCAGAAGGCAAAGTGCGCCAAATCGCACCAAGCTCAGGTGATGTAGAGCACCTACCATGTTGCCTTACAATTCTATATTCACTGAACTGCCAAATGCACCTTTGAACAACTGTTTTGTTGATCCTTATTAGGCAAGTCATTCCACTCAGCAGCCATCTAATAAAACTATTTCAAGTTGATCGTAGAACATAAGGTTATGACTGAAGCAAGCACACAATAAGTTCCAGTTGCCCGCGAGGACCTCAGAACAGCTTTCCCAACTAATTTAAAAATCTTTCCCAGAAGAAAGCAGGGACTTCATCAAAAGTAAGGAACCCCCGATAAGATCCGAGAGATCCGATAAGTCTTTAAATAATTGTTTCATTTCAACACAATAACTGCTACAACCAAAAAAATAATATGAAACACTGTTTCAGGGCTACCACAAGTACACAAACTGTTTTCATGCTTACCTAAAATTTTCAAACAACTAGCTAAACCACAATAGCCTAGGTGTAATCTAGTAATCGTAACTTCCTTTATTCTATTAGAACTAAAAACCAGCCTTTCCCTCATTTCTGAATCCTTTAGTGAGAAATAAGATCTCACTCTCTTTTCTTCCCTCCACTATTTCTGTCACTTACTAATCACTACTTTATTTATAACAGTAAACCATTCAGGTCTCCCTTAAAGGGATGGTTCGGGATTTTTCACATGAATCTGTATGGCATCACCGTCTTTAGTCTCGTGCACACACACTGACTTTCCCCCGACAGTGTCCTGTGAGCCGAATTCTGTCCAGTTTTGGTCAAAGCGAAAGTAGTTCCGCCAGGTTTCCTGGGGTCTGCAAAGTAAAACGTTTTTCTTCTCAAAACAGTATGTGTTCGAACGAGTGATTTATTTGCATAACAAAACCCTGGTATTCCAAAAAGTCACATCTTGTAATTGCTTGAGGCTACTCTCAATAGCGATCACTGCGCGCTGTCACTGCTAACAGCTGTGCGCACTAGCCAACTACTTTCATCAGTTGTTCGACAGTGTTTACATATTCCAGCCTGAGGAGGATGTCTCCATACGGTCGAGGACTGCAGACTCGAGAGAAACTGCTACTTCTTAGCGAACTGACCCAGGGATAACCGGAGCACTCGGAGTAACTTTCCAAAGGATTTTATTATTATTTCGGGAAGACGCTAGTGCGTCGACACCAAAATAAATATGTATGCTGGGTGCTGGGGCAATGCTGGTGCTGGGGCAATGTCATCATTGCTTGATGTAACATATATAAAGTATTCCTTTCTGCTCCCCATTCACTGTGAAGGATATTAATGATCTTTTGACATTTGCTGATAATTCCAAGAACATCCTCTTCTTCTTCTTCTAATGTAAACATGTTTGTCAAACGCAAATAATCTTTTCCTTTTTTAACATAGTAGGTTAATTTATTGTTGTATGTCACCACCTACTGTGTGGGAGTGTGCTACTTAAAAACTATTAGAGAGATAGCAAATATTATATATACTTAAGTACTGTATATGCATTCATAAAAATAATCATAACATTCTAAATCCGACCTTCAATCCCTGATGCCCTCGGGAAAGGCAAAAGGGCCCTAGATATTTCACTTTCCATCACTTTTTCACCAAGCAGTTCATTCGCTTTCTTAAATTCTCCATATTTTGCAACTGTCTCTGTGCTCTATATTTTAGTTGTACATGATAGTAGTACCTACTCCACATTCTCTGGAACACTGCACATTGAACATAAACCATTGCTTCCGCAAAAATGTCAAGGGGTGCATTTAATCTAGAATGGCCTAATCTTAACTTTGTGAATAACATTGCTTCTCTCCTTATTGCACCTAAATATCGGTTTCCTCCGGCACATTGTTGTTTTTGGTAATGTTGTATATGCTAATGTTTTGCTCTGCTTTCCCCATCCCATTCCTGCAGCCATTGCCAATAATCATAAAAGAAGATACTTTTCTTCTTCTATGATCATTGGCAATGGCTAACCAGCTTACATTTTTCATATCCTTCAGCTAAAGCAGTAAAATAACACTTTTAACCCATGAATTTCCATAGAAAACTCCTTAATATAAAAAGCACTCCTAAGTAACTAAAACATAGAAGTACAAATCAAAACAAATATGGATTGGGAAGGATGGAATCAGATTATGACTTGCAATCCAGCAGATTCACTTTGTTGGAATGTGACTTCTAAGCATGCGCAGTAATCGTGACACAGCTCCTTTAATATGCACAAAAAGGGGAAAACAACCCAGGCACTGACTGCAACTCCTGGCATATCCAGATTTGAGTAAGTATTTTAGAAATGCCAATAACAAGAGGATTCAATCATCCCCCCCCCACCTTGATGATGAAACTTGCCATAAATACAAATCATTTAATCTAATTTGTTTGAGGTGTGCTTCATGAAGCCTGAATGTTAGGCTGATAAACAAAAATAGTTTTGAGTCATATTTGTGATTTATTTGCCATGAGGTTCAAATGATGAACATGCTCCATTTGAGTGAATTCCATTTTTGCCAGAAGTTGTATGTTTTGGTGGAACGGCATCAGACATAAGTTCCAGCATCATGACCTTGGCAAAAGAAGATTTGCGATTAATCATTGAATATCAATTTCATCCAATCATCAATACTCCTTCATTGCTTCTCTTTAGACTACTGTAACCTTGCTTTCTTCTGCTAAGGTCTTGGTTCTGGTTTTCATTTGGCTTTTCCGTATGTAAATCCTATTTCATTGAGCTGATTTCTTACAGTTCTGTCAGTTCTTACAGTTTCTTACAGTTCTTAGCTGATTTCTTACAGTTGACCCATTCCAGCTTGTTTGTTTTTCATTTTTTTTGTGCATTTTCTATTTTAAAGGCATATTTGAGTTTTCTCTCCTGACCCTTTGATGTCTCATGAGGTCTACCCATATATTTTCCTTCTATAACCTTCTATAACCTTCCCATAACCTGCTCCTCATTTTAGACGCAGTTGACTGGGGACAACCAACATCATTTGCCACTCTTCATGCTGAGTTTTCTTCTTAGTGCAGTTTTATAATCCTTTCCATTGTTTCATTTGTCAGCTCTCTTGTTGGTGCCACGTGTCCTCTCACTTAGCCGAGACAAACACCTTGTTAAGTTCTGCAAGCACTCTCTTTTAACTGCCGACTATTTTGCATATTCAGATTTGTGCCAGTTACTTCCTTTACAAATGCCAATAACAATGAGATTCCATAATTCTTTCCTGAACATTGAGTGATTCCATATTTTTCCCTCTATTTGATCCACTACGTAAAATAATTGAATCTAATTAGTTTGAGGTGTGTTTCATGAACTGAGAATGTTAAGCTAATAAACAGAAATTGTTTTGTGTGATATCTGCAATTTATTCATTTGTGATCAAGTAAAATAAGAAGGATGAACACCTACGCCAGGTCCAGCTTGCTCCGACACACTGCAGCCATGCGTCCATATTCCTGGTACCAAAAACACGCAAGTGGAGCCCTTCCATATTCCTTCCCATAACAAACGTGATCTAAGAAAACTGTTCTGGTCGTACATGTCTTCCTTAGCTGTTGAGGTGAGATTCTGAAATGCATAATGGGATGACAGCAATCAAAGAGAGACAAATCAGAACAATGCGTTTGGAAATACTGATACTGAACAAAGCATGAAGGTGAATTTTCTTGAAGGTAAGTTTGTCTACCACCCACATACAATTCAATCAGAGCAGAGCACAACATCACACATATAATAAACCCTTCTGGAGAAGTAAAACATGAATTCATGAATAAATCATTTGGAGGAGCTTGGAACCATACTGCCCTAGAAAGGATAAGTGCAGTAACTACGTAATAATTTTAACAGCAAAAAATGGCTTCAGAATTAGTTTGCTGTCCCAACAAATGAACAGTTAGCACATTCATGACAGATTATGGTTAACTGAATTATCATGGTGTAATTTCTGGCCAAATAAATCCTGACCTCCGAATACCCTCAGACCCAGAGCTGTGTATTTTTATCCAAAATGTAGTTACTGCACTAAGGCTTTGTAGGGCAGCATACTGGCATGACGCATGGAAGCGATCCAACTGCAACATGAAACAAGAACAACCAGGACCAGGCATCAATGAAACACCACCGGTTTATTCAGGGCTGAGCTTTCATAGATGACGCCCGTTGTTTCCACAAATACGAATAGTAACTTTAAAGTCAGACACATCATATCACATGTAACATAAAAATAACACTGATCATCAATGGTCTTCGATAATCCACTAAAAAAATGTAAGTTTAGATTTCCAGATATGCATCAATGTGTATTTTTCTAACACGTTTAATTACACCTGAGGTAGAAGTGAAACTTAGAGAAAAAGTGGTTTTAAATAAGGCAATCACAGGATTTGCAAACATGTTAACATAAATATAAGTATTGTCCATGTGAAATTCAAGGCGGCTGGGCATGGGATAAAATTAACATTACATTAGGAATATCAGTAAATAGTGCTTCACTGGCTCTGTTTAAAGCACACTGACTGGAGTACATATGAATGGGTAAAGCATTGACTCAACTGTAGTTAAATGCAAATAAATGCAAATCCAGAGCAAACATGGCAAAGGCTTTTTATGTTTACCATATAATGAACACTCATATGTAAACCATCTTAAAATTATTATATTCAATCACCACAGAATGGCTGTAACTCAGAAACTGACGATGAGACTGGCACCTTTTAAAAGACACTAGCACTTAAATTAAACCAGACAGTACAGCCTCACAGAGTGCAATAAAGAAACCAATTTTTGTCTCCAAAGTTCAAAAACAGAGTGTGTGTTTTTATTCTCTCAGTGTATCGTAAAGAAAAAAAATATTTCATCAAGGTGGGTAAGTTCTGCCTTAGAAAGCAAAAGGCTTGAGGTCAGTGTTTGAACTGAGCCCCCAGTGTGTCCTGGATAAATTGCAAACTCCGCTTGTAGAGGAAAGAGTCCTTTTTCTCCGGTTTGCAAATATTAAGATGGTTCACCTCCACTGGAATAAAATCGCCAATCCCCAAATCTGAAATGAAATCCGTGCAAAAATTATGGCAAACTTTAAAATAATACAATGACAACCATAAAATCAGTTTTACTGCTGTATTGTTAAAGCATAATTAGCACGATATTTGATAACATCGAGCCATTAATTAAATTACAAAACCCAAAACCAGTGAAGTTGGCACGTTGTGTCAATCGTAAATAAAAACAGAATACAATGATTTGCAAATCCTTTTCAACCTATATTCAATTGAATACACTGCAAAGACAAGTTACTTAATGTTTGAACAGGTAAACTTTGTAATTTTTTGCAAATATTAGCTCATTTGGAATTTGATGCCTGCAACATGTTTCAAAAAAGCTGGCACAAGTGGCAAAAAAGACTGAGAAAGTTGAGGAATGCTCATCAAACACTTATTTGGAACATCCCACAGGTGAACAGGCTAATTGGGAACAGGTGGGTGCCATGATTGGGTATAAAAGCAGCTTCCCTGAAATGCTCAGTCATTCAACGGGGCGAGGGTCACCCCTTTGTGAACAAATGCGTGAGCTGATTGTCGAACAGTTTAAAAACAACATTCCTCAACGAGCTATTGCAAGAAATTTAGGGATTTCATCATCTAGGGTCCGTAATATCGTCAAAAGGTTCAGAGAACCTGGAAAAATCACTGAACGTAAGCGACAAGGCCAAAAACCAACATTGACTGCCTGTGACCTTCGATCCCTCAGGCGGTACTGCATCAAAAACCGACATCAGTGTGTAAAGGTAATCACCACATGGGCTCAGGAACACTTCAGAAAACCACTGTTAGTAACTACAGTTCGTCGCTACATCTGCAAGTGCAAGTTGAAACTCTACAATGCAAAGCGAAAGCCATTTATCAACAGCACCCAGAAACGCCGCCGGCTTCGCTGGCCCAAGCTCATCTAAGATTGACTGATGCAAGTGGAAAAGTGTTCTGTGGTCTGACGAGTCCACATTTCAAATTGTTTTTGGAAACTGTGGACGTCGTGTCCTCCGGACCAAAGAGGAAAAGAACCACCTGGACTGTTATAGGCGCAAAGTTCAAAAGCCAGCATCTGTGATGGTATGGGGATGTATTAGAGCCCAAGGCATGGGCAACTTACACATATGTGAAGGCACCATTAATGCTGAAAGGTACATACAGGTTTTGGAGCAACATATGTTGCCATCCAAGCAACGTCTTTTTCATGGACGCCCCTGCTTATTTCAGCAAGACAATGCCAAGCTACATTCTGCACGTGTTACAACAGCATGGCTCCGTAGTAAAAGAGTGTGGGTACTAGACTGGCCTGCCTGTAGTCCAGACCTGTCTCCCATTGAAAATGTGTGGCGCATTATGAAGCGTAAAATACGACAACGGAGACCCCGGACAGTTGAACAACTTAAGCTGTACATCAAGCAAGAATGGGAAAGAGTTCCACCTGAAAAGCTTTAGCCTGCGTTGCCGGCGGTCAGCGGCTGGCTGGAGAAAGGAGAGGGAAGACCGCCTCCCCGATAACGTAGGGATTTTGAGTTGTCCGTTCACCAGTGAACAGGAATTACTGATTGGCTTAAGAGGTGTCAATCAAAATTGAATTGTCATCGAATGTAACGCAACGCATGGTTACGCCGTAAACTGCCACAACAAAGATGGCGAATGTATGGAACAATGCTTTGATAAAGAAATCGCTTGAATATCTTGAAATTCACGACCGAAAGATTACTCTAAAGAACGAACAACTACAGGCGATCAATCATTTACTAGATGGTAAAGATGTACTTGGAGTTTTGCCGACTGGCTTCAGTAAAAGCATGATTTTTACTGTACTTGGTTTGTCCAAAAATTTGGAATCAACGTCAACGCTAAAGACAGAAAGAATTCTCATAATTTCTCCTCTGAGAAGCCCCATCTCTGACCAGCTAATAGATTTACAATCTTTAGAATGCACTGCTGCAGAGCTGAACAGCGAAACGTACCAAGAAGTACGTAATGGTATAAAAAAGGGGTGGTCCGTCGCGGCTCGTTGTGCAAGGAAGTGGGTGGCTACTCAAAATCCCTACGTTATCGGGCAGGCGGTCTTTCCTCTCCTTTTTCCAGCCAGCCACTGACCGCCGGCAACGCAGGCTAGAAAAGCTTCAAAAATTGGTCTCCTCAGTTCCCAAACATTTACTGAGTGTCGTTAAAAGAAAGGCGATGTAACACAGTGTTAAAAAGGCATCTGTGCCAACTTTTTTGCAATGTGTTGCTGCCTTTAAATTCTAAGTTAATGATTATTTGCAAAAAAAATTAAAGTTTCTCAGTTTAAACACACATTAAACATCTTGTCTTTGTGGTGTATTCAACTGAATATAAGTTGAACAGGATTTGCAAATCATTGTATTCTGTTATTATCTACGATTTACATAACGTGCCAACTTCACTGGTTCTGGGTTTTGTATTTCAAGAATCCCACCAAAGAAAGATTACCAAAGTGAGAGGGTCTCAAACCTCTCCTCATCTACACCAGGCTGGATCCAGGAGTCTGATGCGTTCTACCTCAAGCACAACCCTACTCAAGTCATTAGTAAGATCACAGTAGCTAAAGATGGACAGGAAACAATTCCTTGACCCAGCAATGGCTACTCAAGGAGTGGTTTGAGAAATACTTCACTAGATGAGCCCCCAGCAAAATATATTTGAACAGTGCACATTATTTGGTCCCGGAGTGGCAGCTTTGCCCAGTGATAAACCCCTGAATACTAAGGCTTACAAAACGATTTACATTTCAGCTGGGCTGTATTTTGAATATCATCTGAGTGAAAGAGGCCTACCTGCAGACTGCTCAGGCACGACCACCATTTTGATCATGGGGCCAACAGTGGTCGGATGCATTTCTGTGAAGTTAATAACTTTAATGTCCTTGTCTTGGGCCAAGTTCAGAAAGTTACCATTGAGCTCACGAAGAGCCGGAGAATCTGTAAAAAAAGAGACAAAGGGTAGAAGCATTAGTCTTCTATTGGTCTACAAACTGTGTGACTGCTCTTGCCAGCCTGCGAGGTCAGATCCGATGCTGGATCTGCACACAAACAATCATCAGTTTCACATACTATTGATGAAATGAGGGGCAAACATTGTCCAGTAACTACACCTCTACTTAAACAATGAACAAAACCAGCAACAAAAGAGCAGAGTATGATTTCGTAGGACCGGTGATCTATTGCCAGTTACCGCCCCCGCTATCCCGAATCCAAGTAAATTGGTAATTATCCAGCGTTATCATGACATCTCTGCCATCGTAATATCTCGCTGCTCAGAGAGGAAAAAGCCATAATCGCACCCAACTACCTCTCTTGCCCCCATACCGTAATTCCCAATGATGCATGATGGAAGGCATTAGGGCAATTCCATGAAAAGAGGGACATGATGGACAAAAATTAAATCTCTGTTTAACATCCAGCAAAGGGCCTCAATCTATCCACAAAACATCCAACTTTAAGAAACATATACATTCATGGCTGAACCACAATTTTTTAGCAAGAGTTTTGCATCCAAACAGATGGTGCGAATTTTACCCTGAAATCAGCCCAAAATCAGATAATTAGGACCTTTGAAATTACCAGCAACTACATGGGTATTACAATTCATATCTTTCAATTTGTTATAACAAGAGCATCAATTTAAAGTAGAGGGGAGCTTGGACCCTCATGTGGAAGTTTGCTGGCCAGAAGGTAGGGGTGACAATCTTCCCGGTCAATGTAACGTCCGTCACGGAAATTCTGAATTATTTTTATTGGAAGAAACTGAGATAGAATATTGACTTAACCTTTTCAATTCTCCTACTTTTGTAGATGTAGCCAAGGCTAAGTCAACAATTGACAAAGTCTTCCTGAAAGTTTGGCACAAAAGATTTTGCAGGGGATCAAAATCTGTAACGTCCGTCACATGTAATGTCCGTCACAGGAAAAGGGGTCCTGTAACATCTGTCACGCCCCCAGAGTGGAGGAATGCTCAACCTATCTAGATGATAAAAGGGAAAGAGGGAATTTTTGCCATGGATGTTTTTGAATTGGGGCTCGTGTGTAATTGTGCTCATTTCTAAAGGACAAAGTTAAACTCAGATTGTGATTTGATTGTCAAAGACTGTCACAAGATTTGCAAGATTAACTGGATTTTATTATACTCTTTCAGCTTTTTAGAGTAAATGATAGTTCCACTAATTATTCAAAGGCGGCAGCTGCAGCAGGGCAAAGTTTACCCATGATGCAATTGTGCTTCACCTATCATTTCCAGTTTTCACGAGGGAACATTATCTTAACTCAAGGTCTGTATCTAGTTATTCTGTTCTTTAAAAATAGGAATGGACAAGGATGAGGATTTTATAAATCACTTAGAAGGCGTACATACAGGTTTTCTGTGAAAATGAGACACGTGCACAGATTGGGAAGGCAGTACGCCATGTGCGTATGGCGCTTAAGTAAAGAAAATGGCGTATTAAAAAAACTACTTACAGGGCCCCAGTAGCGGCCGAGCAGCATAATGACATTTATCCCATTAATGATTAAAAAAAAAAGGTGTGATACAACCCATTAGATACAGGTTTGGTATCACACACGAGTAATACAGCTTTCTTGTGACAAAATTATTCAGATTCCATTTATTGGCAAACCTCAGACAAACCTTTTCACAAGGCCTATTCTTCTGGAAACATTCGCCATCGCTAGTGTTTGCATCCAGTTGACGGTCTATTGAATTCAATGGGATGAATAATTAGTAAGCTAGCATGCTAAACCTTTTGGGCAGTAATGAGTTACACATGTAACTGTCATCGTAAATACTTAAATTTAATAACTTAATGGTGAAAAGCATTAGCATGCTAGCTAGTGAATTATTCATCCCATTGACTTGAGTAAACTGTTAACTAGAAGCCAAAAGCTACTTTTCCATTTTCCAAATAATATGATGTTGAAATTTTATGGGATTATATTTATCTCAAATTCATGAGAACAAGCAATTAAATAATTGAAACTCAAGAAGTAATTTTCATTTATTAGAAAAGGAAAATTACTACTCTTGTTGCATGAATTTGATATCTCGGGCTCTCTCATTGGAAATGCTCCATGAATTTGCAGTAAGCATTTCTATTTGTGTGATTTCTACTGTTATGATAAAAAAGTAACGACATCTCGATCACAGTAACAAATTTTTCTTTGTTTTAGATTTACGATCTGTCCTGTTACTTTATATTTGTTCCCAGACCTCTGCTAGTCAACGTCAGAATACAGAATTAATCATTTGCTAGAAGTTTTATTGCTAGTTTTTTTACTTCTAATCAGAGTTGAGTTAGTGATTATCACTCAGAATTGTTTCTACAGTTCTCATTTTGAGTGATCAATGTATTAAGCAAGTGGATTGAGTCTGCAGTCTTCACTTTACAGTAAAGAAACAGGATTGTTTCAACAGAGTAAGGATATAAACACCTTGATAGGCATTGATTGCTCCACATCTGAAGTGGACAGCTATTGAGTTTGATTGATTAAAGAGAAACCTGAATAAAACTATTTCATGATAATGTTAACTGCAAGATACTGCGTAATTGATGCACACTACCAAAGCAAAGTCAAAAGATATACATAGATATGGTTATTTTATCATTCCACAGAACGATGTTGACTTTTTTAGCAGAAAGAGTCGGTTTACTTCAGTGGACAAAATGTAACATCCGTCATGTAACGTTCCTCACAGTGCATTTTGCGCAATTCTATAACTGCCTGCTAAGAGACTCTTATTTAGAGCTGTATTATAATTTGTGTATTAGGTGGCCTAGTTCTGGTACAATACTGGGATAAACATTTATGCGTACCATTGTTGAGACAGAATTTTGAAATAAACATGGCTGAATTTTTTCCATGTCTTTTTCGTGTAACATCCGTCACATTCATAATTGCGGTTCATGTAAAAAACACAGACATCACTGGATGGCTTTTCTTCCCCCATCAAACAGCTGAGACCTAAGCTAGTAATACCCATAAGGTTGAATACCTCGGAGTAAAACTTCAGCTCTGTGGGTAGTTGAAATGGCTCAAAATTCCTTCTGATGTAATGTCCGAAATGGTGGAATTGCTCATTAGCTAAAATATTATAATAGCAGTCTAGGAATTTCTTTTTATAACCAACTCTAGGGTGACTGAATACAATGTAGATGTATGTAGATCTCCTCAAAATTGACCCTGAGATATCAAATTTATGCAACGAGAGTAGTAATTTTCATTTATTCCGAGCCTTCAGCGAGGATTAAATGAAAATTATTATCTGGGTTCCATGAATTTGATATCTCAGGCTCAAGAATTTAAGATCCAATTTATCTCATAAATGTCTGCATTGTATTATTTAGAAAATAAAAAATACACTGACCGGCCAAAAAAAAAGTCACCTTTTGGAAATTAATGAACAAATTCTATAATTGGATCATTATTGCTGTTATTAATATGTTTCAGCTGGCAATAATTATTTTTACCCTGACTGATGAAGCACGTTGCTACTCATTTCTTGAAAAATCACGTCGGAAGACACATCCCTTGATGGTGAAAAAGATGTAACAGTATTTCAGAACGGGCAAGTTATTGGCCCGTATTTAGCAAAGAAAACCATGAATGACAAAAGCAAGTATGAGGAATCGTTTTCACAAACAAATCTGCCACCACAAAGTCCTGACCTTAAACACATTAAAAGTTACTGGGATGTGCTCAAGAAAGACCACCGAGTGGTTCAACCATTATGTTGAGAAAAGATTTTGGCCAAAAATTATTGCATTTCTGATCGAAAATAAATGTTCTGGCATTGCATATAGTTGTCAAAACAATGACAAGACGAATATGCACTGTAATCACAGCTACAGAGGTTCCAACTAAATATTTGAGTGTGCGACTTTTTTTTTGGCCGGGCAGTGTAGTTATTTTTTGCTTAATGTCAACCCTGAAACTGAACCAAAGACAGCACTCGTGCACACTTACACCCACCTCTGGAGAGCTCCTTGACCTCTATAGACGGGAAGAGCAGATATCGAACATTGACTGAGTATTCTGCAATGAAGGTCCCAAAATGTGGCACGCTATAGAACATGATCCCCTTCGTGTTCTTCAGAAGTGGCTGCATCTCAGGGTCATTTGCAGCGTCCAGAAGCATCTTTTTCACCAACAAACCTGAAGAAAACACCATTCAAAAGCTATGAAATTTTTCTGTAAACCTCCCAAGAGGACGTTTTTTGAATGGTTTTTCCCTTTCTATTCTAAATCCCAAGTCTTTGTTCCAGAAAACAACTCTTTTCAATTTCCATTATTGAATTTTGAATCAGCTTTAGAATGCGTGATTAAGAATTTACTCAGCACATACATGATCTATTGCATAAAGGGGCAAAGGCTTCACGACATTATCTCCCAGAGTTGAGGAAAGCATGTGGCTACATAAGCAGTGCACATGAAAAACGTGCAAGCAGTACAGTCCTTAAACTCTTACAGCAGCTGAATGTTTGAATTTAGAGAATGCATGTCCTCCCACCTACCAATCACATTTGCACACATCACATCATCAATGGAGCACTATCTTCAAAAACAGATAATCAGGTTGACGCTCTGCAGCTCTTTATGTTCTGCTTGCACCTTCCGCTGCTACCGCAGCTCTTTGTTTGCTATGTGTACCTGTTCACTGCCACTGCTGGTTCATTGCTTTGCTTCCTTCCCTGCCATTTTAACTTCCTGCTCACCCACCACCACCCCAAATTCCACCCATTATTTTGAAGTACGCAGTGTAGTCGGAGGATTTGGTGTATTCTTTTCATTAGGCAGCTGAAACTTCTCCCTGTATTCAAGGTAGCACACAAGTACAAGCGTCAAATTCTCAGAGTGGATCTATTCATCGACAAAACCAAAAATAGTGGTAAAGTCACTGCGCCTGCTTGGCTAAACATGGCCAAAATCAAGATTGGCGTAGATTTTGATCCCATATACATGCTTATAAAATGTGACAAAAGTCGCTGAAAACTGAAGGCGCTAGTGTGAAGAAAAGGCAAAAAAATGCTATGGACGCACGACAGACCACCGCAAAGGCATCTAACCACAGCATAAGCCTGATTTGCTGAGAGGCCAAGTGGGCTAAAAATAATGTTCTTCATCTACTCTATAAATGGCTTTTCATTTTAATATGCAAGTTGCTCCGACTGAATTTAAATACTCAAAAAAAAAAAACAAAACAAAACAGTCAAGGCACACACGCAAACACACACATAGTTACACAGACGCACGCGCATCCTTGTACCTTTATCCTTGTGAGGATATTACATTGACTTTCATTCATTCTTCATGGGTCTTTACAGCCTTTCCCTAATCTTAAAAATAAGTAATGCATGCCTGACCCCAACCCTTACCTTACCCAAACCTTAAGCTATCCTTTATTCTAACCTTACCCCTAATCTTAACTAATAAGTCACTATTTGCCTGTGTAGTTGTGAGGGGATGCAAGAATGTCCTCACTTACCCTTAATGTCCCCACCCACGCATTTTCTGGTTCTCAGTTTGCAGCAAGTACAAGAACAAGCACACAGACACACACACATTTTACAGAACCCAGAGGAATGGACCATGGCAGCAGCAGCACATATCCTTCATTAGGCTGCTCCGTACCTCCCATGCTATGAGCCACCCAAATTATGGGCTTGTCTCCAACTCCTGCCCTCTTCAGCTTGTTCAACAGCTCACGGCTCCTGAAAGCTATAGACTTCCTACAGAAAACCAAAAAAAAGACATCCATGAGACCGCCACAATGAAGGGTCTCAACACACTTATCACAGGTTAAACAGTGTATCCAATCTGGCATCGAAATCAACCCATCAATGAGACGTAAATTATTCGCACGTAACATATCTGGAGACGGAGTGTGTAAGGACCTCAGCTCCTAAAAATCAAAAAAACTTCTGTTAGGACCTAGAATCATGTAAGGTACTGTATATATGATCCTTTGACCTTGTAATTATAGTAGACACGGCTTATGAAAATGAATATTCCACTAACATTCCCTTTTGCGGGCAGTCCCTAAACAGAATGGGATTTTTTTCACCGTTGGCGGACTTGTGCAACCATGCGAATACGACCTCCTTCTTTTACTCTTTCAACCATCCTCTTTATAAGTAAGGCGCTGCAATATTTGCGCATATCGAAAAACCTGTTTATATTGAAGTCTTTCATAATGTTTAAAAGTAGGCGTGTTTTTCCTCCAGACCAGAAATAAGGGATTTGCCAATAGTAACGAGGCGACCAGGTGATGCAAACTGCAGTAAAAAAAGACAAAGGAGAAGCGAATGCGCTCCAGTTTTATTGGCTCCCTTTAACAAAAATGAGCAAAATGAGATGTGAAAAAGTCTTTGTTGTTGATCCCCATGATCTTTAATTCAAAACATTCACAAAAAAGTCTAACCTTAATTTGAAGTAATATCATTGAAAGAAAGATTAATTCTTATCATTAGAAAAATATGTTTCTCAAAAATGTGTGAGCAAAAATGATTGGCACCCCTTAATCTATTTCCTGATTTGCGCAGCTCAACAAGTTATTCTCGCACATCGTTACTGTGTTTTCGGGTCTTTTCATGAGGCCCAATCATCAATATCAAAAAGGCATAAGTGGTTTACGATGCTCATATCTAATTTTGAATGTTGTCATAATCTAAATATTGATAAAAAATGTGTGTGTATTTAATGACACTCATTGTTCAAAATGCATATTGCTCTTTTTGTAACTAAGATAAAGGAAATGCACAAAAGGAAAAGGCAGATGATGACTGATTCCTTTTTAAGTCAAGCAGACATGTAAGAGGAGTTATAGTGACATGGGCTTACAGGGTCTTTGCTTTGGAAGCGAGAATTCAATCTACCCACTGGCCCCAGTTTTAACAAATGGTTATGGTCGAGTTGGACGCTGTAGGTTAAGTTTTCCTCATGTGCATCAAAAGTGAAATTAGAATAATGAGAATTAGAGTCTTAATTCCTTATATTTAATTCTATATATACAGTGCCCTGCATAATTATTGGCACCCCTAGTTAAGATGTGTTTAAAAGCCTAAAAATAAATTCAATTTTTATTGCAGAAGCATACTCTCACACTGAAAATTGTGGAAAAATGTAACCTTCAACTCAAGTGAATTTTAAGGGGGAAAAAATCCCTGACTAAGAAATAATTATTTTTCATAAAATCACCTGTTCCACAATTATAGGCACCCCTAACAATTCCTAGGAATTAAATGTAATTGAAGTATTTCTGTCATTTCTACAGTAGTTTACAAAGTTGATCAGAGTATCTAGGAACATTTAATTAGTATATCATCACTTCCTGTTTCCCTGAGGTATAAATATGACGTGACACAGAGGCCATTTCTCTTATCCACTTTTCAACATGGGAGGCCAAGAAAATAGCCACTCGCCTGCACCTGCCCATATCTACTATCAGAGGAATCATTAAGAAGTTTAAAACAACTGGAACTGTGGTAAACAAGCCTGGACGAGGATGCAAGGTTATTTTGCCACCACGCACAGTGAGTGGATGGTAAGAGAAATAAAAATTTCTCCAAAGCTCACTGTTAAAGAATTACAACAAATGGTAGCATCTTGGGATGAACAGTCTTCAAAATAACCATCAGGTGCTATCTACATGCTAACAAGCTGTTTGGGAGGCATGCATAGAAAAAACCTTTTCTTACTCACAATCAAACACGCAAACGTCTGGAGTTCACTAAGCAGTACTGGGACTTCAACTGGGACCATGTGCTTTGGTCAGATGAGACCAAGATAGAGCTTTTTGGCAACAAAAACTAAGTGGGTCTGGCGGAACACAAAAGATGAGTATGAAGAAAAGCACCTCATGTCCACTGTGAAGTATGGGGGAGGATCGATGATGCTGTGGGCCTGTTTCTCTTCCAGAGGCCCTGAGAACCTTGTTGGGGTGCATGGTATCATGAACACTTTGAAATGCCAGAACATTTTAAATCAAAATCTGGTGGCCTCTGCCTGAAAGCTGAAGATGGGTCGTCACTGGGTCTTTCATTAAGATAATGACCCTAAACATGTGGCCAAATCTACACAAAAATGGTTCACCAGACACAGAATCAAGCTCCTACAATGGCCATCTCAGTCCCCAGACCTCAACCCCATTGAAAACCTGTGGAGTGAGCTGAAGAGGAGAGTGCAGAGGAGAGGACCCAGGTCGTGTTGTGGATTTTCTTCAACATATTGAGATTCCCCCATCCTCAAGCAATTGGAGAGAGACAGATTCTTAAAAAGTAAAAACTTAGGCTTTATTGTGTCATGATGAAAAATGCAAAACTGGGTTCCTCCTCTCCCGATCTGGTCCCTCACGAACCGTCCGTAGCACTCCCAACTTTCTTTAACCCTGTAAAAAACCTCCCCAACTGAGCTATGGCATACAGTTTTTAGACAGGAAAATATGGTCCCTCCCCTCATTACAATTGGTCAAGTAACTTGAGATTGCAATTAGGTAATCCTTCTGAATTTGATGTCACGCATGAATCGCGGAGGAGATGCATGCGCATTACAATGGACACTTACTGTCTCACCCAGATGGAAAATATACAGAGATTAGAGATACAAAGACAGAAAATACAGCCAAAAGAAAAAGATACCAGTGGATGAATTTGATGCATATCAAATTAAAAGCAAATAATTCAATTGAGTATGTTTTCAGTAGCAAATAATGATTTTGCTGAACAAATATTGATCAAAGCTGCAGAAATCAAATACATCTTATGATTATGGTTTTTGAATCAACTAAGCAAAAAGCCTGCTTATGTGTGTGTACTGCTCATGCAAGTGTGAACTGAATTGCCCTGTTTGTATATTTGTCTGTGTTTGCACTGCAGTATATGAATTACTTGTATGTATGCGTGTGTGTGTCATGTGTGTGTGTGTGTGTGCGTGTCTTTCTGCTGCCTACATAATATGGTTTTTGATTATGAGTATGAGCAATGAATGAATAATGATATATAATCAATATTAGTAAATATAATCAATAATGCTGAATTAATATCTTCAACAGTTGCTGGATGATTTAGAGAGATTGTACAAAGAGGAATGGTCAAAGATCCCTCTTTCTGTATTCTCTCATCTTGTGAAACATTATAGGAGAAGTTTAGGTGCCGTTTTGGTGGCAAAAGGGGGTTGTACAAAGTATTAACATCAGGGGTGCTAATAATTGTAGCACACATGATTTTATGTAAAAGAATTATTTCTTAATGTGGGGTTTTTTTTCCCCATTCAATATATGCACTTGAATTACAGGTTGGATTTTCCTCTTTTTTTCCATTGTGGTCCTATATTATTTAGAAAAAATCTGAATTTATTAGAAGCTAAAGAACACGTCTTAACCAGGGGTGCCAATAATTATGGAGGGCGCTGTATTATAGAAACAGTGTTTTTAACAAACACTAAAAAGTGTGAACTTATTGCTTTATACTATGGTTTGTGAATGAGGGGAATATACTAACTTGAGGGAGAAGGAAGTGATACTATACGATAATGAACATTTTGGATCAAATATTATTTTCGTAAGGTGTCGAAGACATTTTAGGAATGCATGGCATTCATTTTAATTTGGCATGTTGTGGAGACTGGAGTAGGGGTTGAGGGTGGAGGTTGTGGTTCTCACATCCCGACCCAGAACACCCACACTTTTAGAATCACTGCTCCGCCCCTGAACATGGAGTCCAAAACAGTAAACTACTGAAGACAAGGATTGCCCATTGCTACGAGACAAAATGGTTTCTTACATAAAAGGAAATGAGAAAGCTTCCAAACTGACGTCAGCAACAACAGACTGAAATAATAGCTAAAGCAAATACTTTGAGACTACATGGCTGACAGCACACTGCATGGTTCCACTCCGTACACACTATTTCAGTGACATTTTCAACAACTTACATGGGGGGGAAAAAAAATTCAGCGACCACAATACAGAAGTCGCCATTGGTCCTTGCAAAATATTATTGTTTTTTATTACCTATCCCTACTGCATACACAATTTGCGTATTTTAATTTTCTAAGATGTTCCCAACTTTTTTCACAAATATGGCAAGGATAAAGGGTAAAAACGACAGGAAAAAAAATTGTGACTCAAAATTTCCTTCAAAAATTCCTTTAAAATATTTCAACCAGCCACACCTTGCACCTTAGCCCTCTGAAAACCTGGGAAAAACACTGGTATGTAACTCAAAATTGTGTGTCCTCCTTGCGCATCAAACCTGCAACATTTGGGTTTCAAGTCCAGCTACCTAATTACTCTACTCTCCAATGTGTTTCCCATCTTGGGGTCTCATTCATTCCAGGCACTCTCAATACGTACCTTTGGTTTTCGACAGGGCACTTGGCCCTCCAGTCACTCAGGTGTGTGTCATACTCCACTGACAGGATGCGGAGGTGGGGGCAGTCCTCCGCCAGCCAAGACTGACCAGGGAGGGAACAAAAAAGGAGAGGATGATGAGTAGGAGGAATGCTAATGTTCTGCAGTGCAGCAGTAGCTGCAGATGGTTGATTTACAGCATACTCACACCATCTTTACAAAATCAACATGACTCTTCTTGACTTAAAGAGACTATTGTACTCTGTGTCCACAATAGGACACACACACACACACACACACACACACACAAATACACAAACATTCACGCAGAGCCAAACACACACACGTGTGGGGGGGGATTTTCAAATTGTCAGGGGGGGGATTGTGTTATGTTATGATGTATGATGTCATGATTCCAGCTGTCACAACCATAAGAGACTGTAACAACTATTAATTTATATTGAGATGAACTGAAACTAGACAAAAGTTCTCACAAAAATAAAACATTTTTTCAGAAAGCGTAATAACTGCACTCAGTGACTGAGTGACCATGTAAAATTTGAAAAAAAGAAAAAAAATACAAGTTACAACTGCCATTGGACTATAATCAGATAATGGATATAACGCGACAGAACGGTATGCGTTAGAACAGGACTGTGCTTGACTAGATTCTCAGGTCCACGAACAAACCGGCAAAGACACAAAAAATAGCAGTGCTTTCGCTAAGCAGCGCCGTCCTCGGTCGCTATGTTTACCCACATGGAAACTCAACGTGAAAAACGAAATTGACAAGAACGGAAGGCGACACATTGGAAACCGTTATCGTACACCCGTAAATTAAAGAGTGGCACTGAAAGCATGAAAAAAAACAAACATTAACGTACAAGCCATCTCCCCCATTATAAAATTATTCACTTGATTTTAAGCGGGTCCGGTGAATTAACATTTAAATGAATTGACGACAGGTGCACATGGCGCAAACCTTGTCCCCAAGGCGAAAATATGTACAGCGCTGGGCAGGCTAGTGATTACCATGTCTGAAATTATGGACGACGTTGGCCATGGAGATGTATAGCCAGTGCCCTCATTGCGGTGCTGCGCAACGAAAGGAACGATTCGAGATCATCTGCAGTCAGCGGCAAGCGGCAAGGCAGAAAACGTACCCAGTGACTGGCTAGTTACTCTCTGAATGTCCAATCTGTTCAGATTTTGTGGGCGTGAATGAACGTGCGAGTCAAGCAGTACTTGTATAGGTACTTTAAAGCCGCTTGCACACTGGACTCTTTTTCGCACGACAGATTATATTGACTTTGACCGTAATCTGTTGTGCGAAAAATTTGTTTCGCGTCCAGTGTGCAAGCATCTTAACTCACTGAAAAACGCACGGGAATGGCCCGCTTTGACTATTTTTTCTTGCGGCCGCTAGGGCTGTTTTTGCGGGAATCCTGCAATCGTGCTGCTTGGCGGAAGGCCTGATTACACTGAGAAATGTCTATATTTTTGAAAGATATTGAACATCTATGGAGCCACATCTTTAAGTAATGTGCCATCTCGGTAATAGAAAAGAAACATCATATTATGTGCAATGGAAGTTAAATCTATTGCACAATAATTAAGTTGCTAGTGTGTCTTTTACACTGGCATGGAGGGTAGAACTGCTGCCTCACAGCAGGAATGTCATGGGTTCAGTTCTAGTCTGGGACCTTTATGTGTGGAGTTTGCATGTTCTCCCCATGTTTTGATTACACAGCACAATAACAATGACAATGAGGGTTGCACCCAGGTGCGGTGGTAAGCGCTGCCACGTCACAGTAAGACAGTTGTGGGTTCAAATCCGACCTGGGGCATTCTTGTGTGGAGTTTACATTAACATGTTCATGTGGGTTTCCTCCGGGTACTCAGGTTTCCTCCCAAAGTCCAGAGACATGCACAACAGGCTAATGGGAGACACTAAATTGCCCGTAGGTATGAGTGTGAGAGTGAACACTTTGTGAATGGCCTATGCGCACCGCAATGGATTGGCGCGCTGTCCTTTTGCCCATAGTCAGCTGGGACAGGCTCCAGCTCCCCCAGCCACCATACCGAAGAAGAAGCAGTATTGAATTACAATGACTTTAAGATGGCTTTACATGGCCGATGGCAGCGAAAATAATCGTCCATATAAGGCCAGATCAGTAGCTGGGTCGCTAGCAGCTGGGGCGGACTTTACGTTAGTGAACAGGGGTGCCATCTACTAGTCTACATGCTTCCCTCATCCAGTTTTGGGACCTGGAGTGTAGCTATCAACAGAACCAAGGCTCTCATCTTGAACACTCAACTAAAGCAGCTAAAATAGTTATGTTGTTTGTTGCAAGTTAACTTTTGTAAACAATATGCGGGGCTAGTTACTAGATTTGTTTGCTAATGCAAACATTGCATAGGTGAGTTAAAATTTTCTAAGGTGTTTGTTTTGGCTGCACACCGCAAGATATGATATTAATGAAAATTCTTTTACATATACAGCGCCCTCCATGATTCTTGGCACCCCTGGTTAAGATGTGTTCTTTAGCTTCTAATAAATTCTATTTTTTTCTAAATAATATAGGACCACAATTAAAAAATGTGGAAAATCCAACCTTTAATTCAAGTGCATTTATTCAGTGGGAAAAAAATCCCACATTAAGAAATAATAAATTTACATCAAATCATGTGTGCCACAATTATTAGCACCCCTGATGTTAATACTTTGTACAACCCCCTTTTGCCAAAAAAACAGCACCTAATCTTCTCCTATAATGTTTCACAAGATGGGAGAATACAGAAAGAGGGATCTTTGACCATTTCTCTTTGCACAATCACTCTAAATCATCCAGCGACCTGGGTCCTGTCCTCTGCACTCTCCTCTTCAGCTCATTCCACAGGTTTTCAATGGGGTTGAGGTCTGGGGACTGAGATGGCCATGGGAGGAGCTTGATTCTGTGTCTGGTGAACCATTTCCATGTAGATTTGGCCACATGTTTAGGGTCATTATCTTGCTGAAAGACCCAGTGATGACCCATCTTCAGCTTTTGGGCAGAGGCCACCAGATTTTGATTTAAAATATCCTGGTATTTCAAAGCGTTCATGATGCCATGCACCCTAACAAGGTTCCCAGGGCCTCTGGAAGAAAAACAGGCCCACAGCATCACCGATCCTCCCCCATACTTCACAGTGGGCATGAGGTGCTTTTCTGCATACTCATCTTTTGTGTTCCGCCAGACCCACTTAGAGTGTTTGTTGCAAAAAAGCTCTATCTTGATCTCATCTGACCAAAGCACACAGTCCCAGTTGAAGTCCCAGCAGCACTTAGCAAACTCCAGACGTTTGCGTTCATGATTGTGAGTGAGAAAAGGTTTTTTACGTGCATGCCTCCGAAACAGCTTGCTGGCATGTAGATAGCGCCTGATGGTTGGTTTGGAGACTTTGTGACCCCAAGATGGTACCATTTGTCTCAATTCTTTAACAGTGAGCTTTGGAGAACATTTTATTTCTCTTACCATCCTCCTCACTGTGCGTGGTGGCAAAATAACCTTGCGTCCTCTTCCAGGCTTGTTTACCACTGTTCCAGTTGTTTTAAACTTCTTAATGATTCCACTGACAGTAGATATGGGCAGGTGCAGGCTGACTTGTGAAGGTCGACACACATCTGCCTGACTTGGATGGCATGTTCCTTTGTCTTTCCCATGTCGAAGAGTGGATAAGAGAAATGGCCTCTGTGTCACGTCATATTTATACCACAGGGAAACAGGAAGTGATGATTTACTAATTAAATGTTCCTAGATGCTCTGATCAACTTTGTAAACTACTGTAGAAATGACAGAAATAATTCAATTACATTTAATTCCTAGGAATTGTTAGGGATGCCAATAATTGTGAAACAGCTGATCTTATGAAAAATAATTATTTCTTAGTCCGGGATTTTTTCCCCCTTAAAATTCACTTGAGTCGAAGGTTACATTTTTCTACAATTTTCAGCGTGAGAGTATGCTTCTGCAATAAAAATTTAAATTATTTTAAGGCTTTTATCACATATTAACCAGGGGTGCCAATAATTATGGAGGGCGCTGTATATACATACTCAGCCAAAATAAAAACTTCACGCTTATTTGGAGGTCGATAAGTTGAACATACAAGAAATGAGGTTCTGTGCTCATTAAAGATGGTGTATCATAAAAATAATGTCCATAATGTAACCTGTTCCACCGGAAATGCTACGGATATGACCAAGAGTAAAAATGATGTTACAACTTGAATAAGAGCAGTGCGCAGGTGATTACGTATGGTTTGGGCAGTCACACGCCTAGGTGAAAAAATACTATACTTGAATTGTACTTTTACAGACTGTATTAAGTATGGTGTATGCTTTTTTCGCCCCCTTTATGTGTAATTAAGTGTGCTCAATTAGTCATTGAATACTACTTGTGTACTACTTCAGTACACTTAAAGTGTACACTTTCTAAAAGTATATTTTAAATATATTACTTTTTGTGCTTAATTTGCAAAAGTATATTTGTAATAACTTTTGTATGCAACAAATATACTTTTAATATAGTTAAGTGTAATAATTTTTCACCTGGGCGACCTCCAAAAAATTCATTTCTAGTGGATGTTGCAGTGACAAATCAATTATGCAAATGACGTGAGACAATTTGTTGGTCTTCTGCTTTTGACATCACACGTGGGCTACCAGATGGAGGTCGGTCAGCTGTGGTGCCAGTTTGTTGGAGACGTGTCCGAAGATCATGGATAGTCCGTCGACTGCATCCCATAACCCTTGCAACGTCGGTGACGGACGTTTCCAAATCCAGCATGCCAATGGCACGTTCACGCTGAATGTTTGACAGCCATGGCATTGAAAATCAACGAATAATTCATAGTAAAAAGTTGTTTTTCCGAGACGTCACTCTAATGTGAGCACAGTTGCACATCTCTCATATGGTCACGTGACTAGGAACACGAGAAAACGTGGTTTTAGCTTAAAGTACGCTCGCACGTGCTACTTACAGTACAGGCCAAAAGTTTGGACACACCTTCTCATTCAATGCGTTTCCTTTATTTTCATGACTATTTACATTGTAGATTCTCACTGAAAGCATCAAAACTATGAATGAACACGTGGAATTATGTACTTAACAGCAAAGTGTGAAATACCTGTAACTGAAAACATGTCTTAAATTCTAGTTTCCTTAAAGTAGCCACCCTTTGCTCTGCTTACTGCTTTGCACACTCTTGGCATTCTCTTGATGAGCTTCAAGAGGTAGTGACCTGAAATGGTTTTCACTTCACAGGTGTGCCTTGTCAGGGTTAATTAGTGGAATTTCTTGCCTTATCAATGGGGTTTGGGCCATCAGTTGTGTTGTGCAGAAGTCAGGTTGATACACAGCCGACAGCCCTATTGGACAACTGTTTGATACATACGTACATAATTCCACGTGTTGGCTAGGTGGCACCATGAAGGAGCGATTCAATCAAAACGCCGTTTACACTGTTGAAACAGGTCATGATACTGATTCCATTGCTGCGATAAAAAAAAATTCATCAGACAGTTTTTGAGAAAATTGCACCCAAGTGCCAAAAATGGCCATTTTCGACATAAAAATGGCCGCCAAGTCTAAACGAACGATTCAATCAAATACATTTTTGCTCCGGCATTAACTTGTTGACCGATTGATCACATCCCCCAATTAAAAAAAAAAAAAAAAAATTCATCCGACCTTTTTTGAGATACGGCTTTAAACGGATGATGCCGACGCTGCGACCAGACGCAAAGTGATGACAATAAGTTACTGGCCTATGCCCGGCAACCTAAAAAGCATTCCCAAGGATGTATTTGAATTATAAGATTCGTATTTTTGCGTTCATTTTGTTGGCAATATGGCAGATCACTTAAAAATGCAAATGGGGAATGTAGTTTTATTTTCAATTTGTTGTAAAAAGTGCATGGACTTGAAAATAAAAGTGCAAGGAGGACAATCATTTTCACGATGATATAAACAAGAGCCATCTGGCAATGGCGGATGCCCCCAGCTGTAGGTTGTGTAACCTACAGGTTTTGTGGACAGATGGATGGACCGAAAGCCCCGAAAGGCACAACTAGACCATAAGGAGAAGCTCCATACCAAATTTGGTGTTTGTAAGTGGTATAGTTTTCCAGTTCTGGTCCAGAAACGATTTTATTACAGACGGACGGACGGACGGACACACTGATCGCTATTATCCCCCCGTATTATATGCCGGGGGGATAATAATGGGCTTGCTTCTCAAAAAAGAGCAGATATTTCCGAGAATACATTTGCATTAAAAGATTTTTTTTTCTCATTTTGTTAGCAAGCACTTCTTGCAAATTAATCCGCAAATGGGGAAAATGAACTTGCAAAAAGATTGTTAAACTCTTAATTTGGTATCAGTAATGCTAACAAAAATTTCAGTTTGCATTATTGTCTCCATGAGGTGGATGTTACCTTGGGCCAGCACTCTGTGTAGTCATCTGTGCCTCCAGCGGCTTTCTCCTCCTCTGTCAAATCCTTCTGGCGCCAGGTCTTAAAAGCGGCCCCCAGAAGACCGTGAACAAAGAGGATGTCTGCTTTTACTGGCAGGCTGGAGGAGTAACAAACAAAAGGACCCCAAAGCAATTCCAACAGGAGAGTTTGTGTTTATACAGCCGGTTTGGTAAGTATTTGGACAGTGACACAATTTTAAAAACTCTACAAGTGAACGCCAAAACAGTAGATTTCAAAAGACAATCAAAATGAACCATTTAGCAATTACAACCATTTTTAGACGTGGTGCACCAAACTTTGAGGCTCAGAAGTAATTGGACAAAGTAGCATGGTCATAAATTAAACTGACATTTTTCAGCACATGATGGCAAATCCATTGCAGTCCATGACTGCCCAAAGTCTGGAAACAAAAGATGACACCAGACAATGGATTCTTTTCACTGGTTATGCTCTGCCAAACTTAAACTGCTTTCGCTTTTGATTTCTGTCTGTTCTTTGCAGTCAACAAATGAGACGCAGTTTCAATGTCAGGTGACTGTAGAACACTTCACTTCTTTGAATTTAAAAAGTGAAAAATTACAAAAGACATTAGAGCTTTGAATCATTTGGCTTAAACTAAGCAAGCGTAAAAGCCCTTTACAATACAAAATGTATCATTCTGCATTTGTTGCAAGCAGTGACATCATCAATAAGTATAAGGAATCAGTTGCATTGGGGGCCATACATGCCCACACCAGAAGACTACCTCCCCCACACTTCATGAATGTGGTGGTATGCTTAGGATCACTGCGCAGTTCCTTCCATTCTTCAAAGTTTTTATTCTGCTAAAAGTTAAAGTTGGTTTCATCTGTCAATTGGATGTTGTGTCAAAAGTGTAGTCTTTTTTTTTGTTTAAGCAAACTCCAATCTGGTCTTCCTGTTTGGAGGTTTAAGTTGGATATTGTTTTGGAAGTGAAGAGGCTTTTTTATACATTTTTAAGCAAACTTAAATCTGGTCTTCCTGTTTGGAGGTTTACCAATGGTTTACATCTTGAGGTAAACGTTCTGTATTAAGTCAAGTGAAGTCTTCTCTTGATTGTTAACTTTGATGCAGATACGACTACTTCCTGAAAGTTGTTCTTGATGAATCCAATGGAAGAGTTTCTCTTCAACAAGGAAATAATTTTTGCGTCATCAACCACTGTTTTTATCCACGGTCTTCCGAGCTTTTTGATGTTCCTAAGCTTTCCAGTCCATTGTTTTTTTTCAAAAATGAACCAAATAGTTGACTCGACCACATCTAATGTTAATGCTATTTGAGAGGTTTGTTTTGATTTTTCAGCCCAATTCTGGTTTGTTTCACTGGCAGTGACATTTATTTGGACTTCATGCTGAGAGTTAATGGCAAAATATTCCAAATTTAACACTCAAATTTGAAATCTATTCAGATCTTTCACTTGTAAACTTTTAAATACAGTAAATTAAATACTCATGGAGTACACACACCAGGCCATGGAACAGTGAAGCAGCCAATTGTCCAATTATTTTCGATCCCTTAAAAAGGGGAGGACCACATAAAAACATTACTCCTAAATTGTTCATTCAATTTGGTTGTAAATACTCTCATATTAAAATTGGAGGACAGCAATTTGGGCGCATATTCACTATCCAATTTCTAATCTGATATGCTGCGACAGACAACTAGAGTAACTTTTTCAATCACCAAATATTTATGGACCTGACAGCAAATGGATGGGGTACAAAGATAAGCACACAGTGGCCAGTTAAGGTGTCTGTGATAAGTCGGGGTACCTCGTACGACAGTGAGGATGAAGGATATACACCCCGTCTTGGTATTTCTGATGCACAGCATCTCGGTCCAGGTTGGCCAAGGCTCTGGCAGCATGGGAGGCCTCCATGATGTGGGGGGACTGCATCATCTCCGCCAGGACAGACACCCATCCTGTAGTGACCCCGTTACACACATTAAACACAGTCAGCCACCCTGCTTGGAGTCATATAGGCCCAAATTACACAGAGACACCCACCTTGTGGAGTTTCGTATACTGCACACTGGTAACACAAATACCTACATTACACAAAGACAGTGATCCTGCTGTAGACCAGCTGATCTATTTAAGCAGTGTGCACTGCATAATAAAAACAGTTGACAACAAGTGTTTGCCACTAACACGGCAATATCCCCCACCGCCACAATATTATGTGTCCGTACGGATGGACGGACGTACGTATGGAGCGAGCCCGATGCTATATCCCCCGCTTCGCGCTAATCGCGCGGCAGGGGATAAAAACCTTACTAGCTTAGGTGGAATCAGAATAGTAAATCAACTACAATACTTTTTTTTGTCAGGGCCAATGCCTCTTCACAGCTTTTCTATGTATTTACCTCTTACAACCAAAGGGAAAATGGGTGAAATTTCACCTGTTTTGATTACTGTTACAAAAAGCTCCGGATCTCAAAAACTATAAATGTCAGACATGGTTCAATCCTTTTTGAAAACTGGAGAACTGCACCATTATGACCGAAAGTCATTTTCCACCCAAGTCCAGTTTCTAAAGCAAATTTTCATCCACTTATGTACAGACAATGTCTGGAAAAAAAAAAAAAGGAATTCTAATTCTGGGGATTTTTTTTATTGCTGAACAACAACAAATATGGAGGAAATGAAATCAAACTGGAGTATATGCATTTCCTCAAAATAAAACCATTCATATTTTAGAGCAGTTTACCAAAAACCTAGAAAAAAAAAATAGGACCAAGGGTCCTGTAGCTTACCGGCAAGCAGTCCTACAGAAATGATACAAGTTATGAAAATTTTATGTGAAGTTTGACGTTTGAATTGTAGAACCTGAAATTTTCATTTTGCTTGATTTTACTCAAAACATATGCCAAAAATCATATTGTTGGAACACATGCCCATTATGCATGTAAAATCTGAATGTTTGGTTAATCTGGTGCAGCTCAAAAAGTCAGCAGTAAAGTTTTATAACCCTAGAATGGTCTTTTTGCCTGCCTGCGAGAGTGGCATCCTTTGTTCCCCACGGCAGGGGGTGAGAGCCATCAAGTCTAGCAGGCCCAGCATCTCTGGAACTCAAATTCACTGGTTTCATTGAAGTTAAAGCGCAGCTACTTCAATTGGCTTAAAACAACTTAAACCTCTACCAAATTCATAATATATTTCTGTTCAATATCCTAGGAAGGAACCTCTTATATATTGATAACGCAATTGGGCTATAATATTCCATTTTAAGGCTTTCCATGACAACTGCATCATTTTAGCTCACATTCCCATCATGTTTAGTCTCTTTATTCTCGGGGGAGTCCAAGGAGTTGAATGGAACATGTTTCATTTCCCTTGGAATTATGGTTCGTTTGTAAGATTCATTCAAGCAACTACCCTAGTCTCCATGTGCAAATTATCTTATCACCTAGGCCAGTAAAACTCTGATTCGGCCAACCTTCCCTCTACCTTGTTCGGAGGTGTGGTTTGGAGCCTTTTAAAGGTATGAGATCCTGAGGGGGGTGGGCTCTTCTTTTCTTGGCGCTTCTCTTCTCGCTTCTCTTCTTGCTCCTGCTCTTCTTCTTCCTGGCCTGTCCTTTCTTGGTCAACTTCTGACGTGCGAATAGGTAAGTGGGGAGAGGTCACGTGCTGCCTTGTTCCGGAGCGGGGGAACATGTGAGTTCTCCCCGACCACGTGGAGCGATTTTAGCTCCGTGTGGTCATTCATCTTTTCCAGGTATGAAAATACTCCAAATCCTTCTAAATTATATGTAACGGTAATTGGCTTTTCATTGATTTGTTTGATTCAAGTTGTGCCTACCTGGTGAATTAAATTATTGTTATTCCTTTTCCAGCCTGCGTGTTCTCATTGTAAATTCTTTCTGGCCTTGTTGCGATTGGGACTTAAGGGGAGACTCCTACCAAGACATGTGTAGGTAGCGATACTTCTAAGTTAGATTGAGATTGGGTTCTACCTATTAAGGGGTTATGAAATTACCGGCTCTTAAGATTTAGCTATTGGTTAATCTTTCTAAGGGGCCCTTTGATATACATAAACCTAGGTTCGTGGTACGTTCATACTCAGAGCTATTTGCCTGATGTTGCTACCGTGCCAGTCTCCTCTATCCAATGGATTTATCGTCGAATTAGACCAGGCAGAGACGCCTATTTTAACCCTAGGGGGTGTTCTGCTTAGTAACAATGGTTTTCGCAGACAGAGTTTGGGTGCGTAACTGCCCTGAGATTCACGCATGCTGTTTCAAAATTATCAATTCTAATTCTAATTTGGAGTCAGATTTTTAACGAGATTATTGCTAAATTTTGTATTCTAACTGTTATATGGAGTCAGATAAATCGTAACCATTGCGCTTTCATGCCCCGTCCTCGGACGGTGAAAAAATATCCATTATATTGTGATTCACACCAGCCAGAAGAATGCTCTAATTAAAGTTAGACTAAAAGAACACGTGAGGCCTTCACCCCGGCAATATCCGCCTTTTGGTCATTGCTCTTTTGGGGTTTTACAGAATTAATGAAAATCAATGTCAAGTTCACTAAATAAAAGTTTCCATACATTTATAAGACCTTCTGCAATACAATCCTAAGCTCTGAGACAGTTTTGGTGATACAAATCATTATAATATGTCAATATGTATTCAATATGTCAATTGTGAACTTTAAAGGTCACAGAATGTCAAGCTGTGGTCAGCAAATAGACTTCATATATGACTTTCTAAATGTCTCTATACAAACCATGGCTCAATCTGTGACCATTTTGGTGATACAAGTCATTGTAATTTCACTGTTGAATTTGACCCTTAAAGGTCACTGACAGTCAAGTTGAATGTCACCAAATGAAAGTTCATATGTGACTTCCTAGATGTCAGTAACACAAACCTTTGCTCCATCTCTGACTGTTTCAATGATACAAGTCGTTGAATTTTCACTAGGTCACTTTTGACCTTTGAAGGTCAATACAAAGGTCACCAAATGAAAGTTCATATATGACTTCCTATATGTCTCTAATACCAACCTAGACTCCATCTGTGACCGTTTTGGCAAAACAAGTCATTGTCCCAGTTTTTTTGGAATGTGTTGCCGGCATCTAATTCTTTTTCTCTCTCCACAAGCCGTTCCATTTACTTGATGCAGTGGCATTTTTCATTTTTTTTTGTTGGCTTTTAGTAGGCTATTGACCACACCAAAAAGAACAAGTCAAGTGTCACTGTACACATCATGAACAGCTCAATGTTTGTTATTACTGAAGTGCTTGGCGCGTGCACATGGTGCGTGTCAGGATTACAAAACCACGCAAATTTCTTTTTTTCCTCTCATGCTTCACTGGAAAAGCAAAAAAAATCGATTCTTCAATTTGCAACAAATACAGTGCATACCCCACCTGTGTGTTTTTTTCTGGCGCTGAGTGTATTAACAATGTTAGAAGATATGACTTGAAATTTTAAAAAATTACTTCTCAAAAGCTGTCTGATAACTTTTTTCCCAAATCTGGCAATCAACTCACCTTGATTGCGAGTGCCATTTTGATTGAATCGACGGAAGTGGGTCTAGAGCGGGCACTGTAAACACGACGTACCCATGTTTACCAGTGTGTTACATCACCTTTCCTTTTAACAACACTCAATAAGAGTTTGGGAACTAAGGACACTAACTGTAGAAGCTTTGTAGGTAGAATTCTTTCCCATTCTTGCTTGATGTATGACTTCAGTTGCTCAATAGTCCAGGGTCTCTGTTGTTGTATTTTGCACGTCATAATGCGCCACACATTTTCAAGGGGAGACAGGTCTGGACTGCAGGCAGACCAGTCTATTACCCACACTCTTTTACGATGAAGAAACGCTGTTGTAATACGTGCAGAATGTGCCTTAGCATCGTCTTGCTGAAATAAGCAGGGACGTCCATGAAGAAGACGTTGCTTGAATGGCAGCATATGTTGCTCCAAAACCTGTATGTACTTTTCAGCATTAATGGTGCCTTCACAGATGCGCAAGTTACCCAAGCCATGAGTATTAACACATCCCCATACCATCACAGATGCTGGCTTTTGAACTTAACGCTGATAACAATTCGGATGGTCCCTTTTCCTTTTTAGCCCAGGGGACACAAAGTCCATGATTTCCAAAAACAATTTGAAATGTGGACTCGTTAGACCACAGCACATTTTTCCACTTTTTGTCAGTCCATCTCAGATGAGCTTGGGCCCAGAGAAGCCGGAGGCGTTTCTGGGTGTTGTTGATATGTGGCTTTCACTTTGCAAGGTAGAGTTTTAACTTGCAGTTGTTGACGTAGTGACAAACTGTGTTAACTGACACTGGTTTTCTGAAGTGTTCCTGAATCCACATGGTAATGTCTTTTACAGAATGATGTCAGTTTTGAATGCAGTCCCGCCTGAGGGACCGACGGTCATGGGCATTCAATGTTGATTTTCGGCCTTGCCGCTTACGTGTAAAGATTTCTCGGGATTCTCTGAATCGTTTGATGATACTATGGACTGCAGATGATGAAATCTCTAAATTCCTTGCAACTGCGCTTTGAGAAACGTTGTTCTTAAACTGTTGGACTATTTGCTCACAAATTTGTTTGAAGTGGTGAACCTTACCCCATCCTTGCTTGTGAACGACTGGGCCTTTTGGGGATACTCCTTTTATACCTAATCAGGACACTCATCTGTTTCCAATAAACCTGTTCACCCATGGAATGTTCCAAACAGGTGCTTTTTGGAGCATTCCTCAACTCTCACAGTCTTTAGTTGCCCCTATCCTAACTTTTTTGGAAACTGCTGCAGGCATCAAATTCAAAATGAGTGAATATTTCCAAAAAAAAAAAAAAAAATCAAAGTTCATCAATTTGAACATTAAATATCTTTGCAGTCTTTGTTGTATGCTCAAACGAATATACAACCCCAATTCCGAAACAGTTGGGAAGAAGTGCAAATTGTGAATAAAATCAAAATGCAATGACTTTCTGATCACAAGCCAATATGTTATTTACAGTAGAACATTTATAACATTTCAAAAGTTGAAACAGACATTTTTCATTCTTATCCACAAAATGAGCTTATTTCAAATTTTCTGGCTGCAACAGGTCTCAAAAAATTTGGCACACAGGAACAAAAGGGCTGAAAAAGCAATTAATATATAAGAGGATCAGCGGAAAAAACATTTGGCTTGTAATTAAGTTAACTGGCATCAGGTGTGTAACATGATTGGCTATAAAAGGGATGTCTTAGAGAGGCTGAGTCTCTCAGAAGTAAAGATGGCCAGAGGCCCTCAAACCTGTATAGACTGTGTAAAAAAAATGTGGAATACTTCAAAAACAATGTTCCTCAAAGTCCAATTGCAAAGGCTGCGAAGGTCTCATCATCGACAGTGCATAACATCATCAAAAGATTCAGAGAAACTGGAAAAATCTGTGTGTGTAAGGGACAAGGCCGAAGACCTTTACTGGATGCCTGTGATCTTCGGGACCTCAGACGCCACTGCATCACTCACCGGCATGATTCTGTCATTGACATTACTAAATGGGCCCAGGAATACTTCAAGAAACCACTGTCTGTAAACACAGTCCGCCGTGCCATCCACAGATGTCACCTAAAACTCTATCATGCAAAAAGGAAGCCATTGTGGAGCATGATCCAGAAGTGCTGCCGTGTTCTGTGGGCCAAGGCTCATATAAAATAGACTGTAGCAAAGGGGAAAAGTGTCCTGTGGTCAGACGAGTCCAAATTTGACATTCTTCTTAGAAATTATAGACGTGGTGTCCTCCAATTTAAAGAGGAGAAAGACCACCCTTCCTGTTAACAGCGTTCAGTTCAAAAGGCAGCATCTCTGATGGTATGGGGATGCATGAGTGCATATGGCGTGGGACAATTGCTTGTTTTAACAAGAGTTGTCAGAAAGATAACAAAGCTCGCCGGGGCAAGGTTAAAGTTCTGCACGCGGACGGAGGCGGATGCCGGGGGTACGACAATAGCTCTCCTCCAGACATTCGTCCCGGAGAGCTAAAAAGCAACATGAATGCTGACAGGTATATAAAGGTTTTAAAGCAACATATGCTCCCCTCCAGACCACATCTTTTCCAGGGAAGGCCTTGTGTATTTCAGCAGGACAATTCAAAACCATATACTGCAGCTATTAGAACAGTATGGCTTTGTAATACAAGAGTCTGTGTGCTGAACTGGCCTGCCTGCAGTCCTGATCTTTCACCGATTGAGAACATTTGGTGCATAATTAAATGAAAAGTCCGTCAAAGGAGACCCAAACTCTCCAGCAGCTGGAAGCTTGTATTAAACCTGAGTGGGATCACATTCCAATGGTTAAACTCAAGAAACTTGTCTCCTCAATGCCCAGACACCTCCACTCTGTGTTAAAAAGAAAAGGGGATGCTACACCATGGTAAACAGGCCCCAGTCCCAACTCTTTGAAGACCTGTAGCAGCCATCAAATTTGAAATGAGCTCATTTTGAGAATAAAATTGTAAAAATTTGTCAGTTTCAACATTTGCTATGTTATCTCTGTTCTATTGTGAATAAAATACTGGCTGGAGTGATTTGAGCCATTGTGTTTTGATTTAATTCACAATTTACACTTAGCCCCAACTATTTCTGAACTCGGGTTGTAGGTCAAAAAGGAATTGCAAATCATTGTATTGTTCAATTCACGTTTTACACAACGTCCCTACTTCACTGGAATTGGGGTTAGTACAACACTCATTGCGTCTAGGCTGCACAGGCTGAAAACCCAGTGCTTTAGACTCAACTTGACTGCAATGTCACATTGTTTCCGTTGATGCACAAATCTGTAATCAAGTGGCATCCCACCTGATTGCACTATGGCATTGTGCAGGTTTTCATTCAAGGCCAGGTTTCCTATGATGCGCACAATGTTCCTCTGGATCTTCTGGGAGTCGCTCCGTAGCTGGTATACTCTCTGTAGGAGCTGCAGGCCTCCATTGGCAACAATACAGTCACAGTGACTGGGGACCTAAGGGTCAAGGAGGACAATACTATCAATACCACTTTCATCATCTAACAATCAAGCATATCTTAATATTCGCTCACATACTACTAAACCATAAAACTGTTATTTACAGAGTAGTTATCTCAATCGTAACTCTCTCACTAGTGGGGCCATCACACCACTAGACCCCTGCGTGAAGCTACTTCAGTTCAACCAGTACAACATGCTCTCAGTCCTCACATAAAAATGAGCTGGTTGCTAGATTAATTAGCGAGGGGATTTCAAACTCCAGTCCTGGATGCCTAGAGCATTGGCAAGTTTTACTGCGTTTCACGAAAATGAATGTGACGATAACCGATTGGCTACAGCAAGGCTACCATATCCCTTTATTCGAGAGCCATCATCCTGTAGGTTTTTACTCCAAGCCTCATTTGGCACACCTGACTCAACTAATTAGCAGCTTAACACCAAGTGTGAACAGCAATGTGTCTCACCGGACCACGTATGGTCCGATAATCCAAAACACATTTTAAAACAAAATGTAAACACACTCTCATGGATTGCGTGACTTTGTTTTTTATGTTGCTATGTTACTTTTACTTTTATGTTAGGTTACTTAGATTTTTTTTTGCATCAAACAAAGAAAACAACTAAAAAGATTGCTGGAATAACTGAAATTGTGTTAAGAGCTGTCTGACACTTGATTAAAACGTGGAAGTAAAGTGGTGAACAGTCACCTTTGCAGAAAAAATGGGTCAGAAAAAAGATCAAGAATGTTTGGGATTGAAGATCAGTAAAAGGCTCAGTGAAGTCTCATCATAGAAAACTGACAGAGGAACTCAAGGCAATGTTTAATACTGAAGAGCATTTCCACATGCACCACGCAACAAGAACTTGCAGCACTGGGACTGCACAGATGTGTGGCCTCCAGAAAACCACTTGTTAGAAAGACTAATCGGGAAAAAAATTATTACATTTTCTAGGGAGCATAAAGATTGGACTTTGCAGCAATGGAAAACGGTCATGCAGTCTGATGAGTCCAAATGTACCCTTTTCCAGAGCTATGAGTGCGTCAGGGTGAGAAAGAACGTCCCGGAGCAATGCGCCCATCCTTGTTTCGTGCCCACTGTACAAGCCTCTGGAGCAGGGTTACAATCTGGGTTTTCTTCAATTGGTCAGGTCTAGGCTCAGCAACATTGTGCAACAATAAGCTTATCCCATCAATGGATTTTTTCATCTCTGATGGCACAAGCCTATTCCAGGATGACAATGGCAATATTAATCAGGCTCAAATTGTAAAAAAAAAAAAAAAAAAAAGGGTGCTTCAGCCAGCAAATCATTCGCACACATGGATTGGCCACCACAGACTCCGAACTTATACCAATTAAAAGTCTTTGGGATGGACTGGAGAAGTCTTTGGAAGTGGTTTGGCTGTCAAGATCTTGGCCAAAATTAACGCAACTCTGGACATGAGTAAATGTTGTAACATTCCCTAAGATTTGTTAAAACGATGCCACAATGAATGTGTGCAATGATCAAACCTAACGGTGGTCCAAAAAATTATTACTGTGCCATTTTTCTGTAGTGATGTTGAAATTTTGGCACCTCTAAGCCTCCGGAGAATTTATCTTTCCGTATGGTGTTCACTATTATTTGGGTGGTGTATTTTTCAGATATAACTGATATTATTGAGTCTTGGGGGAAAAACCCCCTAGAGTATGTGTTTGGTTGGAGAGGAGTCACTGCAAACAAATAATTAATTTTGCGCAAACCACTCGTGTTAAATGCAGGGATTCATCCCATAAAGGAAAGAGGGAGGTCGTAAGCATTTAAAGTCATTTTTCATTGCTTTCAATAAGCAAGTGAAATTGAGCTGAACCAACTCCGACATTCTCGGGAAGACTTAAATCCCAAGGTACAGTGCCTCCCAAAATGATCTGCACCTTTTGTGAATATGAGCATAACAGACTGTAAAAAATGTTTTTTGGCATTTATCCACTTGACCTTTCCGTCAAAATATGAATAAAAGTCACACCTTTTAACTGAAGTGAAATTATTGAAAGAAAAAAAATCTTGACCTTAAAGTGATTTTTTTCTCCTAAATGCTTCACACCTCAAAAAAATACCCCATGATTAAAATCTAACTGAAGTACATTTCCAGTTAACCTGTTTGATTAAGAACTCCAAAGAGGTCAACCATGATATCCTGTTTCACTGGGGTATAAATATGAGGTGACGCAAGCCAAATTTCCCCAGTCCAGGGGTGTCAAATTGACTAAAAGGGCTCAGGGGCTGCAGGTTTTCAATCAAACCAAGCAGAAGCTCACCTGATACAACTTTCTTATCAACTGATCTAAGCCGGCTCAGCTGATTAGTTGTATCAGGTGTTCTTCTGCTCGGTTGGAATGAAAACCTGCAGCCCCTCAGCCCTTTTACAGACCAGTTTGACACCCCCGCCCTTGTCATTCATAAATAAGACCCAAGACCAGGATGACGATGTGCAACAAAAAGTCATCGAGCAGAGCAAATCAGGACATGGATATAATACGTTTCGAAAAGGTTTAAAATTCCCACTTCCACTATTAGGATAATAAATAAGAGCCTTAAAGCCACACGCGAGAAAGAAACAGCCTGGGAGAGGACATGTGTCCACTGACCTCATATACAGTGAGGAAGATGGTCCGACTGACATTAGAATCTGCAAGGACTCTAGCTTGAGAATTTCAGAGGTTAGTTCAGTGTTGGGGTCAGAAAGACTCTAAATCTCCCATCAGATGACACCAACAGCAAAACTAGTTGTTTTGAAGGGTTGCCAGAAAAAAGCCTCTGTTGTCAATCAACAACAAATTAAAGTGCCCACAGTTTGCTGTATATTGCTGGGACTTTCAATGGGGCTGAGTAGACCACATTCCAAGGAAGACTCTGAAACCTCATAATGAGGAAGGGAGAAGGGCCTCTTTACACCAAGCCTTGGATGAAACGCCCTTTAAACAGAAGAGCACTCATACAAAGAGGCCCAATCTTCATGAACCATTATCCACTCAACTGCACAGGGGATACCTTTGAGTGCTGCACCAGCGCCTGCAGGCAGAAAGACTCCACCTTCTCTGAGGGCACCGAGGTCAGGCTTTGTGCGTAGGGCAAACCATTCCCCCCAAAACACCACAGCCCTCCCTGTGGGAGAGAGAGAGAGAGAGAGATGTATGCTGTCCCATTCAAACAAATTAAATTAACGTATCGTCACTCTCAAAGGACTCCATACTCAAGTGAATGTGTGTGTTGCCTCAGGGAAGGGAAAAGCACTTCAGATGATAAGCAATTTGATTCAGTAAAGGGGATGACGTATTTTACTGTGCATAATTCAAGGGTCAGGCCATTAAACATTTGACTGGAGTTTAAAACAGGAATGAGATTTGAATTGAAGCTTTCCATTTCATTTTTCAGATCAGAACTTCATCAGGGATGCAAGTGAGCAAACATACATAAAATGTTATTGGCATGAGTGAAAAATGTCACATTGGAATTTACAAAAGAAAACACACACTTGGCACCTTGCTGGTTAAATTAAGACACCAAATCATTTTTGAAGGATGAATGGGGTCGCCCTAGCATACAGTAGTTGATTAGGAGTGTAATTTAAACTTTTGTGCCTGACTGCCTGCAGTAGCAGAATCCCACCAGTAGATGTCAGGGACCAAACAATGGCGCAAGGGTCTGCAATCGGTGACTCCCTGCCTGTTTGAATATGACTTTGCTGACTCATTAACAGTGCCAAGGAGGGCCAGTGTCAATGGAACGACTAACTATATGCCATCAGGATCCTGATGGATGGTTCACAAGAGGTTTTCTACATACATATACATACATCCATGGCCCTGTCCATACATAGAGAGGCATTTTTGAAAATGTTGCATTCTGGCCTCTTGGTCAGAACTAAATGCCACTTTAGGTGAGTGACACTGAGATTTTCTTAAAAGACTAGCAAAAGAGGAAATTTTTAAAAACCCCTGGTTCTTAGTATCTGAGCAGACATGTGAAGGGAAGGGTTTAGGAAACAACATCGCATCACAATTTACGCATACCCACTGTTGCTTTGCATAATGTTCTTCTCTGAAATTTCATGAATTGTTCACATAGACTTCATCGCCACCAACTGGTCTGGCTTCCTTAATTACTGTTCGTCTTTGTTTTTGGGTTCTCAAGTGTATGGAGACATTTCATAAAACAAGGTCGGATGAACAGAATTTTGTTTTAAAGGGGTCAGCTTATGCCCATTTCCCAATTTAATATTAAAATGTTCATGGTCTAGTCACAAACATTTGCTTTTTTTTATGGTCAAAAAGCACCAACTTACAGCTTTCGAGGCTGTCTGTGTAACACCTCAGGCTAACTCAGCTTGAAACAGGGTGTTCTGGCTCCTGTCTCTGTAAGGCCCACTTCCGTAAAGCTCACTCTGATGTGACTGGCCAGCCGCACGTCAGGAAGCACCATAGACCGCATAAACATCACCATTTGGTTTCAGCATACCATTTAGGAAGCCTCGACTTTGGCAATTTGAACAGTGCCATTTTGTCACTTTGAAACCAGATGTAATTCCTATTGGATGAGAGCGCGAATTGAAGATCCAAGGAGGAGCGAGGGGTGGATCAATGGGTGGATCTGACCGTAACTGATGAGGACCAAAGGATGGCCACGCCCCCAAAGCATATCTGGCTTTATCCTTTATTCTGATCTATTTGGGACCATAATTTATAATAATGAAAATCATGATATGTCGAAGAAGACTTGAAAAATGCGATAGATACCATAAAAAAATGTGGAAAATCATTATTAAAATAATAAATCAGGTGAGAAAGTCGGGTCATTTTCTCACAGACATCTATAGCATTGAACTTCTTTCTGCAACGACCAACGTCGCTATCTGCTGGCCATTAAATAGAATGCAATTTTAAGAGATTTCCGCATTGGCTCCACTTTTCAAACCCAGGTGCTGCGCCCATCTTTTTATACAGTCTATGGGAAGCACAGCTTGCTTAAACGAAAAGAATACAACATAAGGTTGAGATTGTACAGCAGAGGAATGGAAAGAAAATTTATTATAATTTATTTTAACCACTGATTGGTCGCTTCGTCTTCCAGAGGAAGTCCATACAAGGGGAATTTGCCTTTCCACTAAAGAAAACAGCAACCTCTCAAAATGGCAGTCGCATTTCCCACAGTCACCCCAGCCTTCGATCTACCTAAGTGAGGTTGTGCCAAACTAGCAGCAAGTCGGGCATTACGCCACTTTGTTACATTGTGATGTTGTCATGTTACGGAACCAAAGACTGGACTACAAATGAAGCGTTTCAGGCAGTTCAGGAGCTGTGTTTTCTGTTTGAAACTTTGTAAACCTTTTTCATGCAGAATTAACTATAAAACACACTTAAAGACAGGAAAAAGTGCAAAATCAGAATGTGACCTCTTTAAAACAGAGGGGGAAAATACCTACTAAGAAAAATATCAGTATTAGTGTGGATGGGGCCTATTTTAACAAGCCCCGGTGTATTGACAGACAGCATGATGCCATAATACCGACAGAAAAACCACATGCTTCATTGTGTGACTGACAGAATGATGTCATAAAGAGGATGTAAGGTCCAAAAGCCTTGATGATTTGTCTGACCACAGTCATAACCGGAACAGAGTGTCCACACATCTAGGATGTCTAGTCAAATTTTTTTCCAAGCCTACAGGAAAGGAAAGAGTGGAAAAAATGGTAAAGCTAGAGCTGGTTATTCCTCACCTGCAAATGCAGATGTCAACAAAGATTGAGCTGCTAGGTAAGTCATGAATCAAATGATACCCACCAAGTGTAGATGCAGACCTTTTTCGTTTTTGATCACAGTATATACAATAATCACGGCTCATTATGTTCTACATATCTTAAGTTGACCCCATTGAGTCATCAGAATCCAGTGCTTTTTTTTAAAGAGCAGCATTATAGAATAGAGTGCCAATAGGTCAGCCCACGCATGGCCTTCTCCTTCCCTGAGCATTCTCTCTTTCAATCTCTGTATCCCAGTCCGGGTTATGCAACAGAGCCTCCGGGTCGGCCACAATCTCGAATCACACGTTGCTCCAGCCCAATTGTTGAAACTTCCGTCACAGAATGAGTCCAGCTTCAAAAACTGCAACTAAGCCACTGTTCACAATCCTACAGGCTGTTGGTTGACAAAATCACCGTCAAATAAAGCCAGGCAGTCAAACCAATGCCGGCTGAAATTGTTTATTTAAAAGTTCCCTTTTTTAAATTTCTGCACTCTCCCTCAAACACATGCTTCTGGGTGATTCTACGAAATTGCATTTTGTCATGTCTGTAAGGATTTGATAGACTAAACTACTAAAACAATCATATTTTTATGTTATATATCAAACTATGGAATGTACTAATTGTAGGACTACTGTTGTCTTTGCATTTGATAGATTACTCTATATTTTATGACAACATTTCAACCTAAAAGTTCATTACCGTAACGTGTCCGGACTTTTATTTTTTACCTTAAACCCAAAATGATCACAATACATCCCCATAATTTAATACACATATAAACACAAAAAATGGTTGGGGTTATACCCTTTAACTCGCAGTGTTACCATTTTGGGCCAACCATTTGTGAATAATTATTTTCTGGGCCAAATACATGTGTCAGGAGCATGAACAGTTAATTTCCGTATCAGAGATATTTGGCTCCATTAAAATCCCTGAGTTCCAATAAACAAAGTTTTTTTGTCCCATGATCCATTGTGCGGAAGAGAAGTTGGAAAATGGCTACCAGGTAAGATTATCTTTCAAGTTCTTCTGGTAGATATGTTAAAGATTGTAATTATATACACCCCCTGGCACACTACTACTGTTCATAACCATAACAGGGTATATTTAAAATAGTTATGTAGATAATTATTTTATGTTCTGTGGAACAGTAACTTTTATAGAGCCAAACAGATAGTGAAAATATTTCTGCTGAGTCATGCTAGTTATGCTAATTATTGCTAGCAACATGGGACTGCCATTCATTACCGTAATGCTCTGCATTCATTACCGTAACATATACAAGTTACGGTAATGAAATGAAGTGTTGCGGTAATTTATTATACAGCGCCCTCCATAATTATCATCATTGACATCGTCATCATAATTATTGAGATGTGTTAAAAGCCTTAAAATAAATTCAATTTTAATCACAGAGGCATACTCTCACACTGAAAATTGTAGAAAAATGTAGCGTTCAACTCAAGTGAATTTTAAGGGGAAAAAAAATCCCTGACTAAGAAATCATTATTTTTCATCAAATCACCTGTTCCACAATTATTGACGCCCCTAACAATTCCTAGGAAATAAATGTAATTGAAGTATTTCTGTTATTTCTACAGTAGTTTACAAAGTTGATCAGAGTATCAAGAGACCAAAATAGAGCTTTTTGGCAACAAACAGTCTAAGTGGGTCTGGCGGAACACAAAAGATGAGTATGCAGAAAAGCACCTCATGCCCACTGTGAAGTATGGGGGAGGAGAAAGAAAGAAAGAAGGAGTAGTTAACTCTTGCGTAGAAATAATTCTGTATCTAATCTCTGCATTTTTCTGGCTTTTCATTTGCCAGCACGATTTTAAAAGGAGGCGGCAAAATGTTTTGGGGGATTTTATTATTGAGAGGGGGCTTTAGAATATTGATATCGCGAATGCCCTAGCAACCCGGTGTATCATCAATAACACGGATTACCACATAATATAGCAGCATGAGAAATTCAACTTGAAATTTTCTTGACTGAATTTCAGTGGCTAAATCATCAAAATTGCTAAAATTGCTGCCTAAAACTGTCAAACGCAAGTCTGTCATCTTGGATTTGCCCGGAGACGCCTGTCAAACAATAATATTACAACTTGATGGCAGGCCTGAGACTATCATTTACCACCGTTGTCTATTTTCCAAAGAAATGTACTGATGGAGGAAGTGGGCATGAGGAAATGCAACCCTTATTCCATCAAACATAGCCTATGCAGCTATTCACCAACAACGCTGTTTACCTACACATGTTCTACTGTTATGCTGCCCATTTAATGAATTAAACAATTAAACCTTCTGTTATTCTGTTATGAATTGCACTTGATTCATTGTTTTTCTTGTAAAGTCAAGCTTTATTTGTCATTACCCAAGACAATGTAATCACTCAGTAATTCTAATGTTGGCTTACATGATAAAGTGAAAAAGATGAGACCATACAGCCTAATTTGTGAACACCAAAAACATGGCTTCTATGATGTATGAATGCCATGTGAGGTCATTATCGTAACAAAGCTTTTCATTCCCATAACACTTGCAGTATATGTAAATATTTGGATGGGAATGAGTGATAACTTCAAATTTTATTTTTGCACAGGAACTATTTGCCAAGTCTTTTCAGATTACAGAATTGACATTTTTTATTTATTTGTAAAATTAACACTGCAGGAAAAATTTAGTATAAAACATGTAATTTTGTTATGGTAATGAACAAAACTAAAGTTATTATATCAATAAACATTTTTCTAAATGTTAACACAATGTGGCTATTCGGAAATATTAACGTGCATGAAAAAAATAAGAGATCGACCATTAACACATATTCAGTTATCATCAATTGAAAATGTGTTACGGTAATGAACTTATTTGGTCAATGACTCAATAAAACATTCTGAAAATGTATTAGAAAACATATATTAATTTCTCATTTTAATTGAGCCAGTTAATTGAGATTCTGCTTGCTAGAGCAGAGAGAAAAAACTAGCAAAACTGACCTAAAATTGTTTTTGCAAAAGTCAGGACAGTTTTGTGAGAATCACCCTACTGGGTGTCAGACAACCTTAAGTACTAAACTGGGAACGGCTGCAAGCAAACGGCCTGCTCAACCAGGAAACATCTGCAGCTTTTCTCACACTACACTTAACACCCAGGCTTTTGTTACCCTTCATAAAACAGCATCAGCAAAAATCATTATTTGGTTCTCAGTCACAGGCAGTGTCTCTCTCAGCAAAGGAAAGGCCAGAAGTGACCAATTCTAATATCATTATAAAGCGCATTGCTTCCTTTTGCAAACAACCCTCAGTGTCCAGTTAACAGATTTGCATGAGTGAATAAAGCCATTATCTGAGAGTTTCTTTTCATAACAGATAGGACAATGGTAAGACACATTTATGGGTCACTGACTTGACCTTGTCCGGTGCACTACTATGGTTTAAAATAATTTTGACTGATTCATAATAAGCATCATTTAATTCTATAAAACTTGTTTAATTTTAACATTTTTACAGTTTATCATAAAAATGATATATATTTTATGTTTTGCCATCTCAAACCCTCAAAATGTCAGGTGGCGCAACTGTCTGAGCAAGTGTACACAATGTGAAATGTATTAAATATGTAATTTAAAATATAAATTAGTACAATATTAATATGGGGGCATAATTTCATATTCAAAACCTTTCAAATAAACAAAGTTTAGCAGTTCACTTGTTCTTAAATTGTTTGGAAAACCAAAATACACGCCCCCTAAAATAAAGAATCCATAAGTTACTTTTAATACTCAGCTCATTTACAAAATAGTAATGTTTCAGGCAGAGTAGACACTCTCAGGTATACTTCCTAAAAAAATCACTTAAAAAAAAAAGAGGGAAGTGTGTTTTTTTTTTCAAAAAACTTTTGGTTGCACCACCTGACATTTTTTGGCTAGTGAAATTGCAAATACAGTCTAAAACTGTACTGAAACCCTGTAAATGTTGTGCAACCATCAAGACTTGTTTAAACACACCCTTCCAACTTCAAATAAATGTATTCTGGACCTTTTAAAAGATTTATTTAAAAAAAAAAGAAATTTCTAAAAAGGCTTATTTTCATTGACCCTTATACAGAAGTCCCTAGCAGCTCAAGTATGACCATTACCTGAATGGAAATATGCATAATAATGTTTAATGGCATGAGGTGGATACTAAGTTCTCTGTGCAGCGATTTTCTTTGGATGCGGTTAAAGAGTCTGGATGAGGACATGATAAGACCGCAGCAGTCAGCATGCCCTGCAAGTAGAAGGAGTGACCTACCCTCTGTGCTGCCAGTGATTGGTTACTCTCTCTCAATGCGAGCGAAGTGAAGTACTGAACACACTGGTCCACCTCTGCCTGGGGTAGGGATGCCAGCAGCTGCCTCATGCCATCCTCAATTTGGAAGTCCTGTTAGAGGGAGACACATTTTTTTTTATTTAACCTTTATTTAACCAGGGAAGTCCCATTGAGATTGAAATCTCTTTTTCAAGGGAGCCCTGGGGGGTTGAGGTGGAGAGCAAGAAGACGAACTGCACAGCCAATTAGATCAGGGGATGATTAGGTGGCCAATTGAAAGAGACAGGTTGGGAATTTAGCCATGACACGGGGGAACCCCCTACTCTTATCAAAGGGTGTCATGATAGGACCTTTAATGACCACAGTGAGTCAGGACCTCATTTTTAATGTATCATCCCAAAACACAGCGTCTCCTTCAGTACAGTGTCCCCATCACTGCACTGGGGTATTGGGGATTATTCCACCAGAGGGAAGATCACAGCTTATTGCCTCACCAACACCTCTTCCAGCTGCAGCTTGGCTTTTTCCAGATGGTCTCCCATCCAGTTACTAACCAAGCCCACACCTGCTTAGCTTCAGCCACACGGCTGGAACACAGTGAGTGGTGGTATGTCTACAGCCAAATATACAAAAAGATATATACAGATACAGAAATATGCACACACACTGGCATAAAACACACACAGAGACATGCATGGACAGGCACGCTCCCATCAATCAGAAAGAATAAGCATAATCCTTTGTTCAGGAATCCCTGACTAATGCAGTAGCAATAACTACACAGTCGGTCGCCCGCAGGTCGACGTGTATTCCTAGAAGCCCTAAAGCAATCTCTGCCAAATTCAAGAGGTTTAGTGACCTCACCACACACAAGGTCCATGCCAAATATGAAATTAATTCAGAAATAGCTGTGAATTGTAGAGCGCTCCAAAGAAATATCTTCAGATGCTGCGGCGGACGTGGCGGAACGATTGCTATTCCATAAAATCCCCGACTCCTTGTCCGCGAATACAATGCAGGGTGTGACATTAAGGTCCGGGCAAGTGCTTCCCAAATCTACTAGCCCCGTCTAAATTCCTACTTGCACTGTCTAGGAGGTACTTTTTCTGGCTCACAAGAGCATAAATTTTGCTCACAAACATACTTAGAACTAAAATCCATTGCCTGTTGACTGTGGAAAGCAATACAGAACATATTTCTTACGAAAAGTGCATTTATTAGCTATGTGTTAGCCAAGAAATTATATTTAACTTTGAATAGATAAGTGCAATGTGAAAGCTGCACCAGGTTGTTTTCTGAAGAAATTCAAACTCAGGAATTTCATATTTACAATACTAATAAGGAAATAATACAAACTAGGGATGCACCGAAATGAAAATTTTTGGCCGAAATCAAAAACTGAAAATGAGAAACGCTTGGACGAAAACCAAAACACCGAAAGAAATTATTATGCCAATTTTTAGCACCATTGCATTAATGGCTATGACTGTGTACTTACCTAACTAAAGTCAAGGCATTGCAATTGCATACATTAATATTCATACTTCAAAGAATAAATCAATTACAAAATGATGAAAATATTAATTTAGCACAGACATTCCAACAAAGCACAATATAAAACAAGAGTCATCAGAAGATGACATATCCCACCGGTTCCACAGAATTCGTGATTTGTGGCAGAGTTTTTGAATTCTGCTGCAGAAAAGGGACAAAGTCCAATTTTTGGGCTGTTTTTGGTATAGAAATGAAAAGTTTTGAGCAGAATGGAACTGAAACCCCCAAAAGGCACAACTACAGCATAAGGGTAAGTTCCATACTGAATTTGAAGTTTTTAAGTGGCATAGTTTCTGAGTTCTGTCCCGGAAACGAGACAAAATGCAATTTTAGGGCTGTTTTTGGTGAAAATTTCCAAAATTATGGGCAGCATGGAACAGAAACCCCCAAAAGGCACAACTACACCATAAGAGTAAGTTCCATAGCAAATGTGAAGGTTGTAAGTGGCATAGTTTTTGAGTTCTGTCCCGGAAAGGAGACAAAGTGCAATTTTAGGGCTGTTTTTGCTGGAAATTTCCAAAGTTATGGGCAGCATGGACCTGAAACCCCCAAAAGGCACAACTACAGCATAAGGGTAAGTTCCATACCGAATTTGAAGTTTCTAAGTGGCATAGTTTTTGAGTTCTGTCTCGGAAACGAGACAAAATGTAATTTTAGGGCTGTTTTTGGTGACAATTTCCAAAATTATGGGCAGCATGGAACTGAAACCCCCAAAAGGAACAACTACACCATAAGAGTAAGTTCCAAAGCAAATGTGAAGTTTGTAAGCGGCATAGTTTTTTAGTTCTGTCCCGGAAAGGAGACAAAGTGCAATTTTAGGGCTGTTTTTGCCAGAAATTTCCAAAGTTGTGGGCAGCATGGAACTGAAACCCCCAAAAGGCACAACTACAGCATAAGAGTAAGCTCCATAGCAAATTTGAAGTTTGTAAGTGGTATAGTTTTGGAGTTCTGCTCCAGAAATGAGAATGATTACGGACGGACGGACAGGGCGATGACTATATCCTACGGTATTCCATACCGGTGGGATGATAAAATAAAATTATAAATAAAATGTTTTACTTGGCCCCACTCATGAATAACCTACACGCCATTAACAGACTTTCCTATTACTGGCTGCTGAAAAAAATGTAAAATTAAATATGTTACGTGACACAGCAGCCCACTGATTGGTCAGAGAATAGTCTCTGCGAAAGACCAATCGCTTCCGCATTGTCGCTAGGAAACTGGCTTCACTTGCCATCATTGAAACAGCTCATCAAATTGTGTTTTTGAGACGTGTGTTGCTTTAGGCAGCTAGAGAAATTGGCTATACTGTGCGTTGCCTTACCTTTCAAACAAGGTTGCATTTGATCACTGAAGCTGCTGCATTTATGAAATGCGTTTCTTTGCCTGTGACCCTACACGTAGCGAAATTAGAAACAACGGTTTTTCCGACCGTGTTCCCCTAATTCCCCTTGAGAAAGTTATTATGCTGCCCATAGCTTTCCGGGTGCTGATGAAGCATTTTGTTCTGATGAAAGGTATCACAGACGAGATGACACATCGTAAAGCAATAAATTCTAATACTCTACCATCTCCTGCGATTAGGAGTAGCCAGAGTTCACTAGCGCTTCCTTTTTTCAATGTTGGCATTAGCCATATGATTCAATGTAAACAATTCGGTTGACGGCAAATCGTCAACCAGGGCACAACGAAGTGAGGAAACCAGAGAGTAATTTGATAAGGTATACTGACATACACTGACGTTTCTTATGACGGCAATAACTTCCTAGCAATGATCTAATCAGAGGGTCTTTAAAAGCCTCGGTCACGTTTACTTAACTCATCTGCTCGCACTTTAACGTTGACATCGAGTCACATTTCGATCTTCCCTATAGTAAGTGTGCCGCTTTTTTCCTCCAAAAAGCACATATTTGGGGAGACAAAGTGTTGCTCTGCACAACGATACCAAAATAACAGCGACTCGCATGCAAATGTGTTTTTGAAAATATAATTTTAAAGTGTACGCTCCTCTGGCAGATGCTCCACTTGAGCGTACCCTGTCAGCAATCTAGTGTTCTACAAATAAATCTATTCAGCAGACACACTCAGCCAAAGGAAGCAGCGACACACGGCATCTGGCTACTCGGCAGCTATACAGTACGAGAGATGAGAGAGGAAAATTATAAAATCGATGAACAAGAGCAATCCGAGATTCCTGATTTCCACCAAGGGATGACGTTGATACAAACGCAAGATCTTTCTCCTTGGAAGATTTCAGGCCCATCCATGCAACAAGTTTGAGTGAGATTTGCTAAAACACCCATTCTCGTGTTCCAATGACGTCTCAGTGAAAAGATTCTGTCAGATCCGTTAAGAATTCATCAAGGGCTTTCATATGAGGTAATACTCAATATAGTTTGTATGATTTCAATATTTGACCTCAGAGTCTAAATTGTGGATCCGGATCTGGATCCGGACACACACAGATCCAGGTCTTTAACGATATTTTGAGACTGTTCCATCAGAGATGATCTAATTTGGATCAACATTTGGAGAAAATGCTGCAGTGGTATACGAAGAAATCGTCTCATTGAGAAAGTTGATCCCTGATCTGGATCTGGATCCGGATCGAAGATTTTGACACACATGATCACCATATTTGTAATATATAATCCTTGGGCCAAGATCTACCTTTTGTGTAGATTTCATCAAAATCCGTTCATTAGTTTTGGAGAAATGTCACTGAGTGTATAAATAAAGATCTGGATCCAGAATCCAGATCCGGATCCAGATCATCACAAAAATTTTATGGAGTCGTCCATGGACCAAGATCTACCTCTGGTGAAAATAAACCGACTCGATCGCATAACCTCCTTGGCGGAGGTAATAAAAACGCCCAGAGTCGTGCTTGCCCGATCGGGCATGTCCTTACAAGTTTTACTTTCTAGTTGGCTTTTTGAAGTTACCCTGGGCATTCAGGCATCCGTTAATGTCAAACCCTGCAATGACCTCTAAACAGCCTCAAACAATCATCAGATATGTACTTGCACGGCTCATTAAGGTATATTTCCTGACTTACATCGTCCACCACAGGCAGCACAGGAGGGGACAGGAAAAATCGCAGGTCCACCTGCTGGGTTCGGGCCAGACCTATGGCTGTTCGGTGATCAATGGCCTGGGCTGCAGTGCTGTACTGGTAATCTGTCACAAAGAGATGGAAAGTAAATTAGGGCTGTCATGAATATTCAATCTTCTATTGATAAAACGAACCACCGAACATGAAAATTAATTATCGAATATAAATAAAAAAGTAACTTCAAGATAGACAGATAGATAGATGGATAGATAAATACTTTATTCACCCCCAACAGGGGAAATTCTGGTGTCCAATAGCAGAGAACGTGTCATAAACACAACCAAGCACTCATAACACAATATTCAAAACAATACCACAGGCAACTACAACAGATAAATGGATTAAACAGATTAAAAGTTACTATTGATCGTGAAGAAGTGCACATTAAATGATCTATAGTACAGTCTTATGGCGGCCGGGATGAATGACTTCCCGAATCTCTCTGTACAGCAGCGCATGGAGAGGAGGGGGTCACTAAGACTGCTTCTCTGAGCGGTCACAGTGTCATGGAGGGGATGTCTGCTGTTGCTGAGGATGGCCTGCATCATGCACCTCAATTTCCTCTCCACCAGGCCTCCAACCGAGTCCACCCCCCTCCCCATCACAGACACACACTTCCTCACTTATTTCTCAAGCCGGCTACTATCTTGGACAGTCATACAGTTCCCCCAGCACACAACTCCAAAAAGTAGGACCAAGGGTCCTGTAGTTACCGGCAAGCAGTCGGTAACAGCAATGATACAAGTTATGAAACTTTCATGTGAAGTTTGACATTTGAATCAATGAAAATCAATGTCAAGGTCACTAAATAAAAGTTCACATACGTTTATAAGATCTTCTGTAATACAATCCTAAGCAGTTTTGGTGATACAAGTCAATATAATATATCAATATGTATTCAATATGTCAATTGCAAATTTTAAAGGTCACAGAATGTCAAGTTGTGGTCAGAAAATAGAATTCATATATGACTTTCTAAATGTCCCTATACCTTGGCTCAATCTGTGACCATTTTGGTGATATAAGTCATTGTAATTTCACTGTGGAGTTTGACCCTCGAAGGTCACTGACAATCAAGCAGAATGTCACCAATTCAAAGTTCATATGGGACTTCCTAGATGTCAGTAACACAAACCTAGGCTCCATCTGTGACCGTTTTGGTGATACAAATCATTGAATTTTCACAAGGTCACATTTGACCTTTAAAGGTCAATATGAAGGTGACCAAATGAGAGTACATATATGACTTTCTATACGTCTCTAATACAAACCTAGACTCCATCTGTGACCGTTTTGGCAATACAAGTCATTGTAATTGTATTATGTCAAGTTTGGCCTTCAAATTTCATCAACAGTCAAGCTGAATGTCACCAAATGAATGTTCATATGTGACATTCTATGTCAGTAACACAAACCTAAGTTCCATCTGTGACCTTTTCAGTGACAGAAGTCATTGAATTTTCTCTAGGTCAAGTTAGACCTTCGAAGGTCACCAAATGAAAGTTCATACATTACTTCCTATATGTCTCCAATACAAACCATCACTCAATCTGTAACGATTTTGCTGATATAAGTCATTGAAATTTCACTGAATAGTTTGGCCTTTGAAGGTCACTGAAGGTCAAGTTCAGTCACCCAATGAAACTTCATACATGATGTCCTGTATGGGCACAATACAAACCTAAGCTCTATCTGTAATAGTATTGGTGATAGAAGTCATTGAAATTTCACTATGTGAAGTTTGACCTTCGAAGGTCACCGAAGGTCAAGTTCAAGGCCACCAAATAAAAGTTCGTATATGACTTCCTATACATCTCCAATTCAAACCAAAACTATCTGTAACCATTTTGCTGAAATAAGTAATTGAAATTGCACTCTGACATTTGGGCATTCAAGGTCACTGAAGGTCAAGTTCAATGTCACCAAATGAAATAGGTTAATAGGTTTGGTGATAGAAGTCATTGAAATTTCACTATGTGAAGTTTGACCTTCCGAGGTCGCTGAAGGCAAGTTCAAGGCCACCAAATCAAAGTTCATATGCATGCCTTTCTATAAGTGTTCAATGCACACATGTTCCCAATCTTCAATATTTTCAAGCCAAGAAACCTCTGAAAATTGTAACATTTTGCTTGACCTCAAGTTTGAACTTTCAAGGTCATTTGATGTCCACTTTAACACAGCCAAAATAGCCACATTTTTTAATACAGCCAAATTTTCTGGCTGTAACAGGTCTCTAAAAAGTAGGGACAAAGGCAAAAAAGGGCTGAAAAATCAATTAATGATTAAGAGAATAAGCTGAAAGAACAAGCAAGTAATGAAGTTAACTGGCATTAACTGGTGTGTAACATGATTGGCTATAAAAGGGATGTCTTAGAGAGGCTGAGTCTCTCAGAAGTAAAGATGGCCAGAGGCTCTCCAACCTGTGAAGGCTTGCGTTAAAAAATTGTGGAATACTTGGAAAACAATGTTCCTCATCGTCAAATTGCAAAGGCTTTGAAGGTCTCATTATCGACAGTGCATAACATTATCAAAAGATTCAGAGAATCTTTCCTGAGTTCAGACTCACTGTGTTGAGACTTATGACAGAGACACAGGAAACTCTGGGTCTTAATCAGTGCTTATTATCGTTTATCTTGATGTATCTTATGTTAGTAGTTGTTTGGTATGTCCGTTATTTTGAGCGTTAAATACAGAAAGTAAAATATTCAATATTATATGGATATCATTTGTTTAGTAAGCGTGAATATTCAAATGGCATTTTAGGCTCATTCTGACAGCCCTAAAGTACATTCCCTTGAATGTTTCTAAATTTGGTGACACACTGTGTAACATGATCCAGACTTTACCATGAAACCTGCCGCTTATTTCTACACACCCCAATTCCAATGAAGTTTGGATGTTGTGTAAAAATTTGAGTAAAAACAGAGTACAATGATTTCCAAATCCTTTTTGACCTACAGTGTGTGTGTTCTCGGTCATCATGCCAGGAGTGCTCTGTCTCACCATGCCAGTGTGTGTGCTCCCCCAGCTCCTGCACGGCCTGCAGTCGGTCCGTCCTGCTCGCTGCCCGAGTTCGTTTCAGAAGCGCCCACAGGGAATACTCGTGTGGGTCTGCATCCAAATGGCTCAGGTGCTCTGATATCACACAAACAAAACAAACATATGCATCCAGGAACAGGCAGACGTGGACATAAACATGAACAAGCAAACATGTCCAGAGACATATGCAAATACTAAGAAACATGTCAACGCTGTTTATTTTCGACACTGTTTATTTTTTTAATGCTGAAATCCTACAGGTGCCCTATTATGTCACGAGGTGCACAGTCAGTTAGTTATTACAAGCCATTTCAAAATCTTTTCTCTTTTGACATCACATGGGGAAGTAACCAACCAGAGGCAAGATCACCTTCAGCCAAGCAGTCAATCAGATTTCATTGTTCTGGGTGGTCACTTCCCCTTGTGATGTTATGGCTCATAATTGCTAATTAGCTGTGCACCAGGTGGCATAATAGGGGACCTTGAAAAAGAAAATGAAACTCGCACACTCGAATGCTCCAAATATTTATTAGAAGACAACGTTTCGAGCCAAGGCTCTTCGTCAGGTCATCCAATAGTAGGGGACCTTAATTTGAAAAATATAGGCTCAGAATAATATAAAGAGAGTAGTGGGCCTGCACTCAGCTCAGGCCCACTAATTAATGAAGACATCACAACTATTCTCCAGCCAACGAAAACCCCAAAGCAAGATTCGGCTCAAAAATAATGCTGTCAGAGCCAAGCAAAGTCAAAATAAGGAAAAGCACTTCAATGACTAAAGAAGATGCCTGCAAGCAGCCATTGTGAACATAAAGGTGAGTGACTTCAAATTCTGTCAAAACAAGAAGAGCCTGGCCAACACAAATGGGCACAGATGACTGAAGGCAGGTGTTTCCTGAAGGCAATCTCAGACACAAAGAGGGGCTCCGCAAAGTGGAGACCCACCCTGACCCATCTGTATGATTTGAAATACCACTGCTGCCCATGGGAAAAAAAAAATGTGTTGTCTTTGTTCTCCCATGATAAATGACGTGAAGAAAGTGCAATACATTTGCAGTACAGGTGGAGGTTATGAAAGTCACCAAGTACAACAGAATGCATGCACATAAACACATCACAGTGTTCAGAGGTCATCTGTGGCAGCAACATGTGTTAAATAGTGCTTGCACAAGCAGTTGGATAATAGTAGCGAGACACTTACCGTATGAGCAGATTGTAAGGCACGTAAAGCATAGGTCAGGGCGGAGAGGCATGGCAAACTTTTTCTTTATTATCGAAGACAGAGAAAAAGTAACCTTTGGATGCCTTATCAATGAGGTAACAGATTTGTGTCTGTTCCATGATGACTGTGTATTTTCAAATAGCATTCCTCTTCTAAATACTGCAAATTATATTACTTACTAACTTATTTTTAGCTGACAGCAATATTATGGCAAGGCTCCAACGATGAGTCAATATACGGAAAACACTGCACTGCCCTCTCTTTGTCAGTATTTTCACAGCAAAAGGGTATCCGAAACAGGTTATTCATTGTTTCAGTTAATCAAAAATATTGCGAAGACATCAGTATAGAAGCAAATAAAAGTTTTTTTTTCCCAGTAAAAGCAATGTGCAACCGTCTCAGTCCCAAGCCCTTTCTGATGTGGCACCACTCAAATGAGGTTGGAGTGTCATAAGACACTAAAAACATGTCCCTCGTTGATTAATCATTACACATGCAAATATCCTTGATCTTATCATCCACAGATTCAGTTTTTTCTAGCTTCTAAATAACCTGCTAAATGGACAATTAATCAATGTGCCCAGCAGGGGCGGATCTAGGATGGTAGGAGATCTGGGGCTTAACCCAGAGGGGGGAAAGAAGTGTGCGTGTGAGCTGCGATACAGAAACCCTCAACTTAACACCAAATTAAAGTGGACAAAAGACACTGGAGAACACTTGTAAATTCACACCCTTTAATGAAGAAGAAAAAATTCTTAACTCACTAAAGATACAGTCAGCAACTGGTTGAAGTCTCCTCAGAATTCTTTTTCTGCAGGTCAGTTGGATTCATTGCGTACATCAGCCAATCACAGCTTGGCTGTGGCACCATTGTACATGCCAATAGCCAATCATAGCTCGGCTGTACACATGCATCAATGAGAATGGTGAGGCATTCAACCTTGTCACTGTCAGCTGAGTTGTGGACGTGACAAATTTGTAAACGCTTGTCGGACAATCACGATTCAAGTGCCCCATAATACACTAAATAGCAACTAAACCAGGTGGTCTGCTGCAGAAGTCCAATAGTCTATTCGTTAGGCCTTGGCTTCAGTTACAAATGCTGGAGATCGGAAAGTAAATTTCGTGTTGTCGGAAAGTGAGCATGATGTCCAATGTTATTAGCCCAAAAACACAGACTGCTTTGTGACCGTAGACTTTTCATGACACAGGCTCCTAATTGAGGCATTGAGCTGATAAGCATATGCTCGTCAATAAAGTAAATTGGGGAGACGTAGTTATTTTCTGAACCAGTATTTTGAATATCTGCTGCAATCAACAAAATACTTTTCAACTGTCCGCTGGCTAATTATCGTAACCCCAAAGAAAACAGACTATAAATCAATAAGAACCACAGCTTTTCTCATATCTATTGTACTCTAATATATAATAAATTGCCTTGCACCCGGACCAACCAGTCACTGACTTCAGATATGCTGCACAAATAAACATGTACAGGCGGTACTTCAGATCAGAGTGGAAGAGCGCATCCAATCTAATCCATTATGATAGAAGGTTCGTGATTGATGTTGATACGAGCTGGCCAAATAAAACCATTTGCCACTGAACGCATGCATCCATAGCTCATATCAACCTCAATCTCTTATCTTCTATTGTGATGGATTAAACTGGATGCTCCCTTCCACTCTGAACTGAAGTCCCACAAGTTGAGGATTAAAATTATGAAATTGGTGACTGGTATGTCCGGGTGCAAAATTATTTATTTTCATTAGAGTACGATAAAGAACATAAAAGCTGCGATTCTTATAGATTTATAGTCTGTTTTCTTTGGGGTCCCAATGATTATCCAGCGGTCAGTTGAACAGTTATTTTGTCAATTGCAGTAGGTGTTCAAAATACTGCTTCAGAAACCAACTGGTAACGCCTCCCCAATGTACTCCAGAGAGAAGAATATGCGTATCAGCTCAATGTCTCAAATAGGATCCTGTGTCAAAAACAGTCTCCGGTCATGAAGCAGACTGTGTTTTTGGGGCTAATAACGTCGGTTATCATCCTCACTTTCTGATATTGCGAAATTTGTTCTCCAATCCGCAGTATTAGTCACCAAAGCCAAGGCCTAATAAAAACAGTTGGGCTTCTGCAACAGACCGGCTATTTCACTCGAAATTTAGAGCATCGTGAAGCACTTACATTGTTATTGTCAAACGAACATTTACGAATTGGCCACGCGCACAACTCAGCTGACAGTGATGAGGTCGAATGCATTGCCATTGTCACTGACACTTGAGTACAGCCGAGCTGTGATTGGCTGATTGCACATACAATGGTACCACAGCCGAGCTGTGATTGGCTGATGTACGTAATTGAACCAACCGACCTACAGAAAAAAAAAAAAAAAATGCGTACCGGCTATAAGGTTACTTTCCCACGGCTGCTGCCCCTCTGCTGGACTATGATAGTACAGGGTACACTCGCAGACGAGACGCTGATGCAGATGAGATAAACCCCGTTTTTTTCCGAATATAAAACATTCAGGGCTTTTGAGAAAACATCCAGGGCTGGAGCCCAGGTAACCATCCCCTAACCCCGCCCATGGTGCCCTGTGCAATTGAAGCAACCTGATATAGCGCGTAACTGTCATAAATCAGGAGATGAGATGAATGAAGGCGATTTCTTGTAAACGTCTGCACTTCCGGTAATAGGGCCAGCTTGCCCAAGGTAAGTTAATGCATGCAGCCTCAGCCTAGGCTAAAAAGCCCCAGCCAATGCGGCACGTAAGTGATGAAGTGAATCTCTAAGATTTTATTTATTATTTGAACTATTCTGATCTTTTTCAACAGTATAAAACTAAAAATTAAATAAACATCACATACTTACAATATGACTTGACGAGGTGGTGTTAGCACTGCACTGTAGAATGTGTTGTTCTCGATCTAGCTCTGCCACCGTGCTATCGTGTTCGAACTTGACTGTGATTTGATTTAGTTTTCTCACTATGCGATGAGCATTGTGAAGCTTCGTAAAAGAAAACCATCTTAGATATGAACATAAAAAATACCACTAAATTCTTACCGTAGTCTGTGTCCACACCTTAAGCCATACTTAAATTCGTTAGATGAGACAGTTTTTCCATAAGCACTTTCATCATGACACCCCAATCAGTACTTGAAATTGAAAGCTAAGAAGCTCTCAAACCCTGAATGGGAATTTTCAAATAAAAGACTTATTATGTTTACTTAATAAAGCTGTAAAAAGTACCATGAGGTAATGCTGTTTTTTGGGGTACAGTGGCAGCTTGAATGAGCAGCTAGCTGTCCTACCGTCCAAGGGCTTCAGGAGGATTTTTGAAGAGATTTCCAGGAATCTTCTTGCTGCTTTATGGAGTTCTTTCTGCGTCTTGTATGTAAGGCCTAAAAAAACAAAAACCATACAATTCAATTACATACAAGACTCCCAAACAAACATATGAGAAGAGCAGATTCTTTCATGTGTTTTTTTTTCCGTGGACTCCATAGCCTTACCTAGCAGTCAGCATTCATCTATGCTTCAAATTCACAGAGATTTGTAAATGCGAGATTTTATGAGAGGGGTGTTTTATCACAGACAGATTTTCAAGAATCAACATCATTATCATCATCATGAAGTTCAAAATAATAATATCATCAGCATCTCATAGGTTCAGCCTCACATAATCCAACTTAGTTTCATCAGGAATTGGCTAAACCAGACTCTTTTTCTTATTTATGGCAAAAAACTTTTCTCTACGAGTGAAGCAGTTCTGTGTACCCAAATAACTGCGATAGCAAAAAGCACAGACCTGATCAAGTAAAAAAGAAAAGTGGCCCCACACATCCAAGTAATTGAGATTCTTCTATTCTCTAACCGGTATGCAATGTCATTTCCAAATTCTGCAAGCACAATGCAGCATTGCTTGAGGTCTAGATATGGTCTCATGCTGAATTTTAATTTTCCAGTGACATCTGTTCGAGCTGATGCTGTAAACATAGTGGCCTTGACAAATGGAAGCGGGTGCACAAACCAGACATTAATAAAAAAAACCCAGAGGAAGGCCAGAGAGGAGAAATCGGAAGAAAACCATCAATCAGCGCCACTGCTTTTCACACAATGAGATTCCGAGTGACAGGTTGTAAAGTAGAACACAGACATATCGTATTCCTCTCTAGACAGCTCTACAGTCGGAGTTCTAATTTTACGACCGGGAAATGCAAGTGGTAACAGCACAGCAGATCAAAAGTGGCAATGTCTAACTCCATTCCAGTGATTCTGTGACACAGCGCAGTGGCAAAATCGTGGCACTTTGGTCAAAAGGGATGGTCTACGACAAATTAATTTCCTTTGGGAGTGGTGAGGGATTGGTTCCATTCAGGCGAATCAGAGAAGCTGCTGTCATTCCCATTAAAATCAGTAAATTAATGCCGTAGTGAAGAGGAAATTTCATCATCTGGTGAAACAGCTCTGCTAGGAATGTTGCTATCAAGTAAAAACATAGAGTGGGCTCCAAAATTACTGGCACCACATACTGGCGATGCGAAAAACAGTGCTTTTAAAAATTTTAGTGTATTTCTTGGGAAACTCTATATAATAATGTGAGAAATCAAATCCTGATTTAATGAAAAAGCAATTTCCACCAAATCAAGGTTTCAAAATTAATGGCACCCTTAAAGATTATTGCAAATAACCGATCAAAATTAAACCAGCTATTGAATTCCACTTATTTAAGTTTTTGCAAAGGAACTATATGGAGCCATTACATCACACAATCACAATCAGAGAGATTTTTGTTATTACAACAAGGAAAATCGCAAGTCCACACCATTTTTTCTGTATTTTCTTGCCTGACAAAGCTTATCTGTGTGTAGCTCTCTCAGGTCACAGCAGTCAACATCCAAGCGCGTTACCTTTGAAATAGGTGATAGCATGCGTGCGGTGATACCGAGGGGGAGAAAAAATAGGGCCAAGTGAAGTGCGAGTAATTCACTGACCATGGTTTTGTGACAAAAATATTACTCTTTAAAACACATGTTGTTTTGGGAAGCAAAACTTTTTATTCTTGTGACCCCAGCAAACTACCCAGAACTACTTACTTCAAAACCTCGGGAGGCCATAGCTCGGCTCTCAGGACTCATTAACGAAAAAAAAAATACCTCTCATGCTCTACACTGCTAAAAAGTGTTTCATACAACTTCATGTCAAACTATCCCTTTAAAATGATGGCATCATCTCAAACGTGCTCCTTGAGCATCAGTCTTAAAGGAACAAGCGTGCAGACGTTGCTTCAGGTCTTAATAGTTTAATTTGGGCTGCTAATTCCAGAATTTTTGAGCCCTCGTAACTTTGTAAGTACCGGATTTAGCTACATGAAATTTCCAAGAATGAAAACTACATGTGAGCTGTGACAAAAACTGCAACCAAATAAATTTTACATCCACTTAAGGAACCACAATCTCAAGCCAAAATCTTGTTTTTGTTCAGCGTAATTTTATCTGCAACCAATTCTGAGCATAATATCAAAGAATATGTCAAAGTTTTATTGGCAAAACTGCACCAATATAATGTCTATGGCATAGAGCGATAGAAACAAATATTGGCACTGTGAATGCCTTTTCTGCTTTATGATAATTTGCCAGAGAAAACAAAATGCTTTACAAAGACAGCAAAAATTTCAGCAAACTTCATAAAAGGCTTCTAAAGTGAGCGCGATGGTCTTTTGAGTTGACGCTGAGAAGTCATGGACCAGCTTTGCAGAGCCTGAAATGCAATATTGCATCGCCCATAGCAGTCGATTCAAGTTTTTAGAATTTATTTTCTCAGATACGGATGGTCAAACCACTCTAAGAATTATATTAATTTGATCTCAAACTGATGTACTTTCAGAAAAAATTTGTTCAGTTTTTGACCTCAGTTTCCCTTCAAGGCAAAAGGCACTGAAGCCCTTTCATGCAATATGACATGACAGCCTGAAATTCCCTTTTCCAAGGGAAAAGTAACAAACATTCTCAATAAAATGCTGCATAGGTCACTGGTTAAAGGACATTCTAAGCGTCGATTCCCACAAAAATGAAATTAAGCGGTGTATCAGCTCACCCATAGCGCCATCTATCCATCCAAATAATTCCTTGAATCTCAGTCAAACTTTCTAGATATCCACTGCAGTTCAACCTGATGCAGTGAGTCTCAACATGACAAAGTTTTTCTGTGGCTAAAATGATTCAGTGGTTCACATTTAAAAACCTGAACAATGTTTAGTTGCCAAATAAATCTTCTGTCACTATTACTACGACCATCCACAAAGTATAATTAGAGAGTGCCAGCATTTTGCAATACTTCTCATGACACCTGTCAACTGCAAATATCTGCAAACAAAAATCTCACCCAAAACAAGTCAGTATTCTGGATCTCAGCTTTTGGACATTTTGCAATATTTTTACCAATGGTAAATTGCACTTGGGGTAGGCAGAAGTCATTGCTTAATTTCATTTCTGGGAGAATTGTCTTGCCACAAAAACAAAGTGGTAAGAAAGAAAGCATACCAGAGGTAAGATTCTCCTGCACATTCAGCGTGTTAGTGTTCAGATAGATGTAGGACTTGCGTTTCTCCTGAAGTACTGCCTGGGTGTTGATGGTCACGGCCTTGTTCAGGGCTACCAATTCGTAAGTGATGAAAACACAGCCACTGACAGAGACAAACATGGACAAACTCCAGCATCAGCACAGTACATCCTCTAAATAACAATTTAACCTGCTATGGTAAACATATATAAATTCAGGGAAGCCATAACATTTGGATCATTGACATATGATCTTCAAACATGAAAAAAACCATGTAATGATTAGATTTAAAATGTATTTTTAAAGACTGAAGATTGTCTCATGTGTATTCATAATGATTTACCAACATTTAATGCCGTATGAAGAAAATTTTCAGAAAAGAAAGATGATCAAACATGCTAAAAAAATGTGGCTGGTGTAACTCAAATGGAAATAAAATGGTGTGTGCATATACTGTAAAGCCCACATATAGATATTGGGGATTTTATAGTCTTTAAACTTTTTGTACTAAAAAAGTGCCAAATTTTGAAAAATGGACATGTGATTTTCAACACAATTATTTCATTCAAATGCAAAACTGGCAAGAGAACACCTAGTACAAGCCATCGTAGCATCACAAAAAGATTATATCACAGCATATTTGTATTTCTGGAATTTCTTTGCATTTGAATTCAGTGTGGGTAGCTTAGAAAGTTGAATTATTAGTTACGCCATGTCACCATGTCCAGTCACACAACCTGACTTTTGAGGATAAATTCTCACAAAAAAGCAGAATAACATACATTTAATTTCCCATACCTATCTGATAACCACATATTTTCATTAGAAATTCATGAAGTGCAAAAAACTGCACATATGGGTTCTATACATGGCAACGGATTTATTATCAATTGCCTATCAGTATACAGATAATCCTAATATTGATTGATTAACATTGATATCCACTAATAATGGTACTTTAGGTAAATATTAGCTGAACAGGCTATGAAAAAAGTATTTGTTGTTGTTAATCATACGAAATCAGACCATCAGTTTTGGTGAGAACTTTTGTAGTGTATTGCTTCATAAGCAGCAGTAGAGGGCAGTGTCATACTTTTGGTGAGAATTTTTTATAAACCTCTTTTTGTTTCTTTTGCATACTATTTAGATTGTTCTACAAAACACAGCAAATAAAGTTTAATTAAACAAATATTTTCTTCAGAGCAAATACTTGTTTGTGTGCTATATTTCAGCGATAATACTTTTAGTTAAGGGGGGAGAAATTAATTTTGTTATATCATGTCGTGATATTAACCACGATATTGTATCATATTGAAAATTTCATATTTTTTCATCCCTATTCTGCACAAATTTGCCATTTGTCAGTGTCATTAGTATAAGAGTATAGTCATTAGTATAGTATAAGTATAAGACATGTCAAGACCAACTATGAAAGAAATTGGTCAAAAATTACAGCCTGTAGTGTGTACACAAGGAAATCTCTCTGTTTTTTGGCACTAATTTGCATACTATTTGGCCAATACTGTTGCCATGACAACCAAAATGAAAGGTGTCATTAGTGAAGTATAAGACATGTCCAGACCAAATATGAAAGTAATCGGTCAAAAATTTCAGCCTGTAGAGTGTCCGCATGGAAGTGCCTACGGACGCAGACACAGCGGCGGTGGCGGTTGAGACGACTTGTGAATCCATAGTAGCTGCCCGACTTCGTCCGAGGGCTACAATAATGTTATGGGGTAGAAGTCTCAGGGACTAAGATCAAATGCTATCAACACCACCACAAAATGTTTGGGAGGATTCCTAGTAGAAATCTCCTATTTTCATGAAAAAAAACCAATGTGTTCACCTTAGGTTTGCCAAACAATACTGCCGCTTCCAATGACTCCAGGTTCTATGGTTAGCTGAGACCAAAATAGAGCTCTCTGGCGATAAACATCGCAGTGGGTTTGGTGCAAAAACAAAGATAGCCATTCTATAAAGAATACCATCTGACCTGTGATTGGTGGTGGATCTTAGATGTTGCGGGGCTAACTTTATCCGGACCATGATGCATCAAAATCGTCACAAAAATGATACACCTGTCATAGAATTAATATATTGTAATGATCTTTCCAGTCCTCTGACTTAAAAGCAATAGAGGCCTGCAGGAGGACCTCATGAGAAGAAACCATAAATGTGGACCTTGGAATTTTGAAGGATCTGGAATGCTTCTGTTTGGAGAAATGGACTCAGATCCCTTACTATATCTTCTTCAGCCTCATTATGAAATAGCAAAGATGACTTACAGAATTTATTGGAACAAAAAGAGGCTGCACAAAGTGTTTTTGAAGAGGATCCAATAATGGTGGAACGTGTTTTCGAGAGAGATATTTGATTCACAATGATAATTGTTTTAAATAATTGCATTTCATTTAAAGGAGACCTATTTTGCTATATTTCCAAAATTATATTTTGATCTTGGACTCCCCTAGAGTACTCCTGATCTTTCAAAGTCCAAAACAGGGTCCTTATTTAGCCCATACTGCCATCCTCAAAAAAACCCATTTGTAGTCCATTGTAGTCTCTGCCTGAAACGCCTCGTTGGGGTGGTTCTTTCGCTATTGCCTCCACTCCCCGTGTGCCCACTTTCTTCTCACTGGCCAGCTCTGTGGAGGGCAGAGTTGGGCGGGACGAGGCAGCAGAACGCAGTTTTCCAGGTCCTCCTCCCCAGAGTGAAACGTGAGACAGGGCTGCCATCTGATAAGGAAGCGGCGGGCAATCTATCGCAGTACAAGTGTATAGATCGAATGAAATGAACTTGTTCTAATAAACACAGCGGCGAAAGTGGAGGACGCAGTGCGAAAGTCTGGCAGCTCAAGCACAAATTTGCTATCGGCTACAGTTTGCTACGGCAACATCGGTGAGTAAAGCGGGTTTTCTACTCTATAGCTAGGATGCAGGGAAAGCTAGAATCCACCCCATATAGACAGTCACATTTGTAGAACAGGTCGACATGCCCAAGTGTAGACCGGAGACCGTAGAAATCCGGTGGGTCTGAGTTTAGAAGGAAACATGGACAATGAGGAGCAGCTAAAAGTGGACCAACCGCTTATGGACTGCTTTGGTGTGTATTAGGACCCGCTGGTTCGTGTGCATAGCCGTGGTGTGTTGTTAGCATGGAGAAATGAACAGGTTTCACGCTGGTATATGATGGAGGGGCGAAAGCTCCAGGCTAATCGGCCTTTTCGGAAATTGCCCGTGGTAATGGTTTACTTATTGCTTCGGAATGACCAGCTTTTCCTCAAGGAAAATGGGCGCGTTATGAATTGTGCCAAGAGCTAGATAGAGATCCAGTTATGTCAAGTAAATACATAACATCAAATAATGCAAGTGAAGCTAATGGGTTACGGGTGGCTAGCAGGACTGCTAGCGATAGCACTAACAACTGGCCTGAAATGCAGGCTTTGTAAAATATCTGAAGATAAAGCCTGTATAGGACTGTCCGTGACTCAGAGACAGAGAAGCTGTAAGTTGCTTTTACTGCATAAGCTAACCGGACGTGATAGCCAGTTGATTGTGACTGTAGCACAGCGGCTAACGTAGCCAAGTTACTGTTGCTAATGCTTGTGTCCTAAATATGCAAGAGTGATATCAGGGGAAATTCTACAGCAGGCGTGTGCACATAAACCTCATTTGAAGCTAACTTTAATACTTGTTTGCAATTTGGATGTTTGGTACAACTGTCCACGGTAACGGAACTTGCTGTCTGTATACCTGTATTGCAAGGGTTTGTCTCTGTGGTTATGACCGCTTGGTTACCAGCTACTGCATGTCAGTTTGCGTCCCGCCATGCTAATTAAAAATGCTCCGGGTTAACTTATATGCAGTAATTCTGATGGGTATGCGTGTGTTACTTCAGTAAGCATCAATGTGACAGTTTCATTATAATGTTGCCTGATTGTAACCACTACGGTGGAAGCTAACCGGAGAGGTGCAGTTAGACCAGACGTAGGTTTTCCAAAGCTTAGGGTGTGTTTGGGTGTTTGCATAAACGAGCGCTTTACTTATCCATGACCAGGGTCAGCCTAATACATGTTCAATGTCTGGGGAAGCTCTCTGCTTCTACCGCTAAAAGCATTAGGCAAGCGCACAGGCTATAACATGTCCGGTATAACAAACGATTTCTCAGCATTGCCATCGATTGAATAGTAAATTCTTTTCTGTAACAGTGATCAAATCGCTTGCTCCACATTAGCAACAGTTCACGCAAACAGAATTTATGGTCTGTAAAACCTGTTCTGTTCATGACAGAACCAGAGCTCTTTCTAGCTCTCGCGCAATATCCATAACTCGCCCATTTTCCACGAGGAAAAGCTGGTCATTCCGACGCAATGAGTAAATCATTACCACAGGCAATTTCCGAAAAAGGCCATTTAACCTGGAGCTTTCGCCCCTCCGTCATATACCAGCGCAGAAGCTGTTTGTTTCTGCACGCTAATGACATACCACAGCTATGCACACAAACCAGCAGGTCCTTATAACACACACCTAAGCAGTCCATAAACTGTTGGTCCACTTTTAGCTGCTCCTCACCGTCCATGTTTCCCACCGGATTTCTGCGGTTTCCGGTCTACACGTTATACAAATGTGTCTATATGGGGTGGATTCTAGTTTTCCCTGCATCCTAGCTGTAGAAAAACAGCTGTACTCACCACAGTTGCCGTAGCAAACTGTAGCCGATAGCAAATTTGAACTTGAGATGCCAGACTTTTGCACTGCGTCCTCCACTTTCGCCGCTGTGTTTATTAAAACAAGTTCATTTCATTAAATATATTCACATGTACAGCGATAGACTGCGGAATTTACCCGCCGATTCTTTATCAGATGGCAGAGGTGTCTCAGGTTTCACTCTAGGGAGACTGACCCGGAAAACTGCTTTCTGCTGCCTCCTCCCAGCCAACTCCGCCCTCCACTGTGAGCTGGCCAGTGAGAGGAAAGTGGGCACACGGGGAGTGGGGGCCATAGCGTAAGAACCATCCCAATGAGGCGTTTCAGCCAGAGAATACAATAAACTACAAATGGGGTTTTTTGAGGATGGCATATGAGCTAAATAAGGATGCTGTTTTGGACTTAGAGTACTCCTGATCGTTCAAAGGGAGTCCAAGATCAAAGCATAAATTTGGAAATATAGCAAAATAGGTCTTCTTTAAGGTTTTATTTGTGTTAACACTTTAAACTGAGCAGGGGGGTAAACAATTTAGGCATTAATTCGTAATCGGTTCATATTCACTGAGGGTGCCAATATTAGTGGAGGGCAATGCAGTTTGTCTAGTTAGTATTTACATCTTTTAATCCTCCACTTGGAATACACTCAGGGTGTGGCAACCTAGCTATTGGACACACATGCTGGGAAAATTTTGAAAAAATGTATTTTTTCCAAGTAATTTTTTTAAAATAGCCCACAGACCATGGGAATGATATCAAACTGAGCATAAAGCTCAGTTGGAATCATGGCCTGAGGAATGTGGAAACTTAAGTCAAGTTACCTTTACACCAGAATCGCTGTAGTGTCTGACTGACTGGACAGCCATGTGATCAGATCAGAAGCAGGACTTCCTTTCTTGCAGCCGAACACTGGCAATAAAACGGAAAGGCTGGTGTCCGGTCAGCCATATACTCTACTCTTTTATCCTCTCCCTTGCCTCTCTTACCATGATGGCTGTATGAGAGACAGGAGTGTTGCGAGGCCTAGGCCTCAATCTTAAACAATTATCAACCAGGAGGAAATCAGTTTTCCCACCATTTAAACTGTGTTTTGGGATCAGTCCCGAACTTTACATATTACTATCGTCCTGGGACATAGCAACAACTAATAAGTAAACACACAAAGGCGGCATTGATTCCAGCATGAATCTGCTTCAACCAGCTTCCAAAATGCCTATAGCATCGCACTGGAAAGTCATAGAGGAAACCTGGCTTTTACGAGTTGTGCACTGACACTGGCTCTGGAAATTTGTGTTATGAAGATATTTGATGGTGAATGATTAAAATGTATCCATGATCTGCTTTTAAACATACTAAAACTAAAAACCTAACTAATGAAGTGCAGTACTGGTGCATTTTTACATTGAATATAAGGCTGACAGATAAACCACTACAGTCGGTGGTGCGGAGCATTAGATTTCACTGAGAGAAATACAAAAGTCTACCCACTAGGAATACATGCTTTCAGTACCACCATGTTACATTTTGGGAGCAAGTCACTGCATCTGACACCTTCAGACCAAAACAGTCGGTAATGAGGTGAGCTAGATTTTGGTCCCTCCCCCTCTTGCTTATTTTCGCACAGCAGCGCAGTGGAGTTAGCAGCAAAGAATAACTCCAGCACAATAATATGGAACTGTGTTTGTAAAGAACAGTGTCCTGCATTGCTACTCCCCACCTCCTTCCAGGCTCACTGATGGTGGCTTAGGCTACACCACGTTGGATATTGGACATTTGGCGTAGGGGATGCAGGGACCAGTTCCTGGTTGGTTCGGAGGGGTACGGGCCTAAGAAGCGTTCCTGGGTTCCAGAGCTTAACATTCTTTACCGCTCCCTCATTCACAACTTCTTGCGCCGACGTCTGGGGTCCACCAACTGCCAGGTGGGGCCCCTTTGGGGGGCTGTCACAAGCACCGTGTCTCATTAATTGCCTCCTCCTCCTTTCCAGCAACCGACATGTCTTGTAGAGATATCGTCTCTTGAATTGGTTTGATGCCTTGCCTCCCCTATCCAGGTGTTATTCATTTGTATTCCCTGCTCCTTTGTGTTTCTCAGGTGTAAATACCTAATGTCCAGCAGAGTTGCAGGATTTACATACTTTAGAACCTTAAGCAGGTTATTACTTCTAGTTAAGAATCGTATTATCGTCCATGTATTTTACAGGGCTCGAAATTAACTTTTTTGCTTGGTAGTGCTGCGCTCCCAAGTTCAGAAAGTTAGGAGTGCAAGCCAAAATTTAAGAGCACACACATCGAAATCTAAGAGGGACCTATATATATATATATATATATATATATATATATTACTGTCTAAAAAACTACTATATAACAATACAACTGTCTCCAACAAATGACAATTGTTAAACAATATGTGAGTCCTGAGTTCATTGATTAACAAAGGTTTCCACTACATTGGCTTTATGCCATATCTGAAGGCCAGGATTTAAAATTGGGTCTCCTAGCTCTCGGCCCTTTCATCCATCTCTTCACAGCCTGTGAGGCATCAGATATGTCCAGAGGAGGACCCTCCACACTGATCCGAATCAAATCATCAATTGTGTTAGGGTAAAATGCAGATCTGACGGGAAGTTGTAAAGTCCTTGTTTTCGCCTCAATATTGCAATAAGAATCAGTCCACAGAGGTAACTTTACTATTTCTTTGCTTATTATAACATAAGCAGATGTTATAGAGAGTTGAATATGTTTGCTTTAAGATATAGTATGCCACACGCCATTGTCATCTAATTTCTGCATTTTCAGGAAAACGTTGCGCGTACATGCAAATATATAAACGTTTACTGGTCTAAAGAGGCGCTGGAAAAAAATGTGTGTTTATGATTTTTGCAGTTAGGATACTGAAGATATGAGCGAAGAAACCGAGATGGTGATTTTAGCTTTGCGCAAGCGCAGAGCCGTGAGGCAGCATATTTTGATAGGTTGCAAATATTAACAGAACACCGGACCTACGCATTTATGCACATTTATCACAGTATTTTCTGCGTTTCGTGCTTTTGCCATGTTTGGTAGGATTTTCACGTTAAAAGTGTTTGGACTCAGTGGATAACGCGCTGTCGCTGTTACCTGCGAGATCCGGGCCATTATCCTTACAATGAACACGGTACACTTCACCTTATAACCTCAGCCATTCAAAATTTCGAAGCAACTCGGCAAAAATAATAAACCGATTTCGCAGCCGGCTCATCCGAGTCACCGTCATGATTCTTAGTTTCAGTCACCGACTCAACTTTTTTAACGTTAACGGTACCAAAAAAAAAGAAGTCTTCCATTGCTCTTCGTTTCATTTTCCGTCGAACGTTAAATCTTGTGTATAGTTACGATACTAACTCTCAGTATGGCGAAATGGAGTGATTGACCGCTGATATTAACCATTCTACAATCACTACTGAGGTTTAGGACGTCATGCTCTCCTTTGATAGGTCAGAATGGTCACGGTCAGCTCAATGGAACACTGGGTGCGCTCCATTCTTATACCGGTGCGTCCGGCTGCGGTATGTAATCAGCCACTTAAGTGGCAGCAAGTCCATGCAAAAAAGCACAGACATGATTTGATGATATAGAAGTTCGCTAGTTGCTCAGAGCAAACATCAGAATGGGAAAGAGATGTGATCAACGCATAGAATTATCACTGGAATCAGACAGGGAGGGTTTGAGTATATCAGAAACGGGTGATATTCAGGGACATTCACACAGACAGTCTCTTCAGAGTACAAAGAATATTCTGAGTAACAAAACGCATTCAAAAAATGAGCAGCAGTTCAGTGGGTGAAAACAGAGAGGACAGAGAAAAATTTCCAGACTAGTTCAAGGTAAACTACAATCACTCAAATAGCAACGCATTACAACAGAGCGCCTTTCAACACAAGGACTCATGAACCAGATGGGCTACAGCAGCAAAAGACCACAGCAAGGACGCATCCAAATTCTCTTATAAGCCAGAAACCTTCCTCAATGACTGACATCAATTGGAAATATTTGGCTGGCAGCCATGACAAGGAGTTGTCCATTTCAAGCAGGAAAGGAGGCTATTAGCTCCTTGTTTCTTTACAGCAAGGAAACACATGACCAACCTTGGAAGAGAGAAAAGATTTAATATGAACCACAATCCTTTGCAGCTGTAGTGACTGAATCAGTCATTCATACGTCATTTGAGTTTTACTAAAAGTTGCAAAGGCAGAATATTCACTGCTGAAACAATGACTTACTGAAGAAAAGGACATCTGTTTTTTTTTTCAAACACATCCCAAGTCTCCCTGCAATGTCCCCTTCACGTTTTCTCGCAAGGTCAAGGAGAAATGGAGAGGAAAGTACAAATCTCCACCTACATAGGAGTATTTAGATGCAGCTTAGGTTCAGTTTCTGTCAGCTGAAAACAGAAAACTGAAGCTACAGTGGGCCGAGGTTCACCAAAACTGGACAGAAGTAAATTAAAAAAAACAAAAAACATTCCAAGCACTGATAAATCTTGATTTCTACTGTGACATACAGATGGTAGGGTCAGACATTGGCATAAACGACAGGAGTCAACGTTTTTTGCTTTTTTTTTGGCATACAATAAACCCCTTAAAAACAATAAAAACAAACTGTGGATAATTAAAATGCCATAGCCTGCCTGAGTATCACAGCTAACCATGTGCATCCCTTTACAACCATGCCAGCAATCTTGCTACTGGCTACTTCCAGGAGGATACCGCCATGTCATAGAGCACACATACACCAATGGCCTCCACAGTCACCAGGTCTCAATTAAATACAGAACATTTTGGATGCGGTGGAAAAAGAGATTCGCAGCATGAATGTGCAGGTAAAAATTACGCAACATCTGTGTTTAGCCATCATGTTAACATTGGCCAGAATCTCCACAGATTGTTTCAAGCACCTTGATTAAAATGCATGAAGAATTCAGACCACCAAAATTACAAAGATATGCCTCAAAGTGGCCACTGAATGTACAACTTCATTTCCAAAAAAGTTGAGACGCAGAGTCAAACGTAGGGCAGCCCCCTGAAGGTTGATGAAAACAATCATCTGTTGGCGACTCCTCAGTCAACTTGAAATTCTTCAAGTCGAGCCGTCAAATTTTCTTTTTTTTTTGTGATAAGCGTCTTGGTTAACTGATGAGAGCTATACTAAATAAAAGGTTGTGGGACCGACTCCAAGTTGTCTTATTACTGTAATATTAGCTGGCCTACTTTGTCGAGCACTTTTGCATTCAGTTGATGATTTTCTTCTTTTCGGGAAATCATAATGATATGTGAACATTTTCAGAGGCCCATAACCTTTTCATTTGAGGCTTATTTTGTGTAATATTGCTTTTGCAAATAGTTTTACCTAAATATCACATATCTATTTGATATTTGGGTCTAGGTATAAAGTTGACCACACAGTGAGCCATAGAAATGTGGGGGGAAAAAAAATTCTGTCCAACCAAAATGCCATTTTCAATTGCTCCTAGATCCCAAATGGTTTGTCACAGTGCAATACAGGTACCAGATTCTGAAAGCCAAGGCAAAAATCAACAAGATTGACAATTTTCAGCTATCTATCTTATTTAGAAAAGATTTTGGAGCCTTCCAAAAACGCTCATGAGCCAATGTCGTAATCGTGAGTGCAAAAAACAGGGGCAAAACCCAAATTTAAAATGGCTCTCACACGAAAACTGTTTTTAATAATGACCTGAACTTGGGATTCTTTCATTTGACACTCGACGGTATTTTTAGAAGAAAAAAAAATTGGCCAAATCGAAGACAGACCCCCTGGAGACTCTGGTTCATTTGGCATGTAATGACCCATATTCTACTCATATTCTAATCCCACACACACACACACACACATATGTTTATATGCACAAGAGTCTCGCATGAGAAAGTATTAAAACGAAAGAGATGCTACCTACCCCAGCGCTAGTGCTCCAGTCACCTTTGCAATTTTTTCTAGACAATAGAGAAGAAAGGTTCAAGTCATTTGAATGCTCGGGCCATATGATAGGTCTCTAGTTTAACTGGTTCTACAAAATTTCTGATGTGTAACAACCAAAGCCAGTAAACTGTTTTCAGAAAAATTAATTATGACTTCAACATCATTTTATGAAAATTGTAAAAGGAACTCACAGAATGAAACTTAAAGCCAGCATAAACAAAAACCACTAGGCTACACCTCAACATTTTCAAAAGCCACTTTTGGGTGCATCCATGCAAAAGGGTTGAAAAGTGTGAAAAGTATAATTTCAAAATATGCCCCTTGGTAATCAACTTTTAGGTTTAATTAGTTCATTCAGTTTACTTTCAGTAGAAATCAAAGAAAAGATAAGAAAATACAGTTGACACTTGCGGTTAGGGCTGTAACAATTATGAACCATGGTTTTTTTAAGGCGTAGTACCAACACTTGCTACCATTGGGCGAACATCCGAGCTTTCCCTTTTCCTTTATTAAACCCAACACAGGTTGAACGAAAGTGCCAAATATCAAAGGGCATGGGAAATGCTTCCGGGAGAAAAAAAACTTGACTGACATCAGTATTTTTCAGTGACATGCTCACGGAGCCAAGTAAAGGACTACAGAATCGTCTCCTAATAACCAGTTAGGCAACTCTAAGAAAAGTAAACCTGTTCCAGTTTACTTTGCTTGAATAGCAATCAAACGTTGGATTCATTTACTCATTAAGTTGAATGAGTAGAGCAGTTTATTAAGGGGTCAAGCCTGGGTTCACTCAATTTAAGTACTTCTAAACACTAAAAACACATAAAAATTGCGTCAACTGAAAAAAGCTCAGAATGGGATTTGATTTTAATCAAATTTAATAAGTTTGTTACCATGAAAACCGTTCATTATAGGCAAAAAATGTGAAATCTTGTGGCAACAATATCTAAGAAACTATACCATATTTTCCTGTAATTCATTTTTTGTTTTGAGGCGAATATCGCCAGCTATATAATGACATACTCATTCTGGGTATTTTCATGGGAAAATATTTTGAAAAATTATTTGATCATGGAATTTTACAAATGGGTGGCAGAACCTGCCTGGCAGATGGATGATAAATAGACCATGTATCTACCTACCCAAAAATGGCTACGTCATTGAATAGAACGTAACAGACGGATGCTATGGTGAAAATTTCAGAACAATACCTTGAAAAATGTGGATTTAATGCCTGCCACAAGCCTGATAAACTATGAAATTTTGCGATGCAAGAAAATCGCATTTTTGTCGCAAAACAAATGCACTGGAGGCGTTCACATGATAAAAATCCACTTAAAAGATAGTTTTTTGTTCTGAAAATCACCTTTTATGAATGTTTTGAAAGATTTTTTTCCCCCAAGTCTGAACCTAGTCTTGACCCCTTAAGACACCATGTTTGATAGCGGCACTTTGAAAGTTAAATTGCCATAGAACAGCACAGATTTGCATGAACATGATTGCCATTGCCATGCAATTTTATGTGATTGTGATTATTTATATCTCACATTCAGGTTTCATCGGCTTTACAGAATGTTTTCCACCTGGAGTATTTTTAGACACTTGACAACCAGGGCGATCTTATTACAAATCTATTTTTATTTTATCATTATAGATCTCCTAAAAATACTACAATGATATGCGAATGATATGAGAGATGATATGCAGAGTTGGGATGTAGCGATGTTGAGCGCGGATTTTTTTTAAAGTGTGATGAGACCACTTGCAGTCATGGGGTGTGTAGGCAGTCGCATGTAATTTCTTGAAACAGACACACCTGAAGAGGCTTAAACAACTTAAAATGCCGCCGGGAAGAAGCCCGAGTTTAGATTTCGCTAACTGCAGGCGCTCCGCCCTTCATTAAATCTGCTCCGGTGTACTTGGCCTAAATAACAATCAAGCAATTTCAGTAGCCTATAACGATTAAGATGTGATGGTGAAAAGCAGACAAACCTAACTGGGCTACGGTGTTAGATTGAAAGAATGCCAGTTTGAATAATTAGAAAAAAATCTTTCTCTGAATTACATCTCTAATTGTAGTATTTTGGGACATTATTAAAGATTAATTTAAAAGATTTTTTGTAAGATCGCCCTGGATTTTAAGGGTCTAAAAAATACACAAGGTGGAAAACATTCTTAAAAAGCAGATGAGACGTGAATGTGAGATATGAATTATCACAGTTGCACGAAATGGCGTGGCAATGGCAATCATGTTCATGCAAATCTGAGCTCTTCTATGGCAATTTAAATTTCAAAATGAAGCAATTAAACATGCTGTCTTAATAAACAGCTCTACTCATTCAACTTAGAGAGGAAACAAATTCACCATTTGATTGCTAATCAAGCAAAGTAAAAGGGAACAGGTTTACTTTTCTTAGTGTTGCCCGATTGGTTAAGAGGAGACGATTCTGTAGTCCTTTACTTGGCTCCGAGCAGCAAGTCGCCGAAAAATACTGATGTCAGTCATGTTTTTTTTCCGGAAGCATTTCCCATGCCCTTTGATGTTTGACACTTTCGTTCCATGGACTGTATAAAAAGATGGACGCAGCACCCTGGTCTGAAAACTGCACCCCATGCGGAAATACCATAAAATGGCAATCTATTTAATGGCTAGCAGATGGCAACATCGGTGGTAGCAGAAAGAAGTTCAATGTTATAGAAGTCTATGAGAAAATGACCCTACTTTCCCACCTGATTTTTCATTTAAATAATGATTTTTCACATTATTTTATGGTAGTTATGGTAGTTATGTAGATACGGTCAGATCCAGAGCCACGGTCCTCCCCGGATCTTCAATACACACTCTCGTCCAATAGAAATCACATCCGGTTTCAAAATGACAACATGGCGCAATTCAAATGGCCAAAATCGAGGCTTCCTTTATGGTATGCTGTAACCAATGAGTGACATCACGGTCACTTTGTCCATCTTTTTATACAGACTATGTTTCGTTCAACCTGGGTCGGGTTTAATGAAGGAAAAGGGAATGCTAGGATGTTCACCCCATAGCAGCAGGTGGTAGTACTACGCCTTAAAAAAAACCACGGTTCATAATTGTTACATCCTTACTCGTGGTACTGAGACAGTCAGGGTTATGCTTCATTGTAAGTTTTTTTTAAGACTCCTGTCATACCAATATATATATATTTTTCTTGCATTATTCACTATAAGCTGTATCATTACGTTCGTACATTCAGTCAAAACACACTGTTGAGCAGTAGACACATTTCCTGGATGCGGCACGATCAGGATTACGCGTTTGATTTTATTCCCACTCATATTATTTTAGAAGGTCACATTCAACCTTTATACGATAATACACTGAAGATTACATATTATGAACAAACGTGACAGCCTGAACGAACCTGATTTTTTGCAAAATTGTTGATGGCAAATCTGACTGAAGTTGCCCACTCATAATCGACATGCTTTTTGCTTCAACCTTGGCGCCAATGAGCTGGTTGCATCAAAAACACAAACTTGCTACCTTACTACCCAACTTACTACTGATCGCTGAAAGCCGCAATGAAAGTTACATGACAGTTGACATGACATCAACAACATCTAAACTTCCATCAGCTTTTATCAGTTGCCAGTTGTACACAAAAGCAGGGGATAAACTGAATTTATTACAATAACCAGAACTTTTTATTATTCTCTCGTGTTCAGGGAATTTTGAAACAAGGTCTCCAATTTGGTAATGTGTTTGACGGAATGCGTCACATAAGAGAAGCCAAAAATTTGTTTGAAATAATACAAAAAGTACGTCAACATCCCAGGAAATGGGTCAGAGCAGTGCTTCCCAAACCTCTCCCGGAGGCCCACCTGTCCTGCATGTTCTAGATCTCTCTCCCTGCTCCAGCACAGGTGATTCAAATGATCAGCTCACCCCTTAAAGCTGATTGATGACAACCTGATCATTTGAATCACCTGTGCTGGAGCAGGAAGAGATCTAAAATATGCAGGACAGGTAGGTCTCCAGGAAAGGTTTGGGAAGCACTGGGTTAGAGTGTCTTTAAGTTGACGCTGAAGATGTGGACAGTTACTAAATACAGCCTTTAGATCATTCTCAAGAACGCTTCTAAAATACAGTACAAAAAAAGTCACAAAATGGGGTCTTAAATCTCACCATTTTTCTTTTTTTTTTTGGGCCTATAAAAAACACGAAACAACGGAGTAACTATAGTAGTTATGTCCCACAGTGATTTACATTATGAAATAAATAAATAATCGCATGTATCTTCTCAGACTTGGTAAAAAATAATGGTTCATTTCACATCGGACTTGCATACACCTTTGCATGGATGAACCCTTTTACTAAAACATCCTTACATTGGGATACATTTTTTTAAGGAGATATGCTTTATTGAACCCCGTGGCGTAATGTGTCTTTTGCATTTGAGCCATCTTAACTGCATCCAAATTTCTTTGGAGCAAAAGGCAGCTGCAGTGCAGCCAATGAGGATCAACTACAACATTTTTAAGGGGCCTTCCTAGGTTCATTTGATTTACAATGTTCCAGCACAGATATGGGTATAATAATGCTACAGTTTATTAGTTCAACATAAAAATGTACCATTCTATTGGTTTTTATTACCTCCACCCAACGAAGCTGGAGAAGGTTATGAGAACGTTACCTTCTATCTGTTGGTGGGTTTGTTGGTTTGTTTGTAAGCAGGATTATGCAAAAGTTATGGATGGACTTTCCTCAAATTTGGTGGAATGATTAAGTATTGTTCAAGGAAGAGGTGATTCGATTTTGGGATGTCCAGTTTTGGTCAAGGGCACGCAAAAGGTCAAAAACACATTAAAAACATATTTGCACAAAGACTACAGGGCTGCATAAACACAGGGATTGCTAACTAATACTGGCAAAAATAACATTGAGTACATTGGCGGAGGTACTTGCGCTCTCTGAGCACAGCTCTAATTTACTTTGTTACCATGGAATTGATATTAATAAGCAAAATCACGGTCCGTATTGTGGCAAGCCTTACTCCATAATCACCCAACCAAATCACTTAATTATTTTTTTTCCTGTTAGATCTGTGTCATATCTATGCAATCACATGAAGATTTTTCTATATACTGTGAATTTATTTTTTTCTGGTGGTTTTTCAAAAAAAAGTACTCAAGTGGGTCAGTTGGATGACACATACACTCCCTTGAAATTGATACCTTTGGCTCTATCAGAAAATGCTAATGTGATTGCATGCTGAAATAACCGAAACATCTACAGTCAAAATTTGAGGCAATTTAGTTGAAAAATAAAAAAGTTATCAGCGCTGCAAGTGTTGAAAATGAGCAGATTTTAGCTGACTTATAAAATTATTTCAGGTTGGAGAACTTATAACAAAACTGATTTAATTAATGACAAAATGTTTCAATTTTCTTAAAGTACACATCTCAGTGAACCTTAAAGGGAAGAAAGTGAGAGAAAAAAAATGTTTGTTCATTTTGAGCCTGGGAGGGCCCCTTAAAGCCAGAACCTTGGCCAGGGGCCATGATAGGAGTGTTATAGGGTAGTTTCACAGTGCTGACGCTGTATTTGTCTCATACACACACAAATTGAAAGTACTTTTAGACAGTTTATTTTCTAATAAGGTAATACAGAACACTATACAGGCCCAGGGAAACAAGAGGTGACATAAGATCTGTTACCCATAAGGTAATATTGCGATATGAATTAATGCCATTCTTTATCACATAATATGCTGCTGTCTCAAAAAGGACAAGATTTGATGGAAAATGGGGCTTGGAACATTTTATATTGCACAGGTTGCTCATTTTACAGAATATTATTGTTGTAGTGAGTTATTTATCTACGCAAAAGACAAAAAAAGGAGAGTTAGTGGTATTTGTATCCATGCTCTTCAATCACATTGGTACTCATGGTGTCAAATTTTGCTGGAAAGGACATTTTCATTGACAGAAAATTCATACTATCCAATTGCGCACATTTTTAGCGTTATAACAGCAAGGTCATTCCATCAAGCCCCTAAATTGAAACATTTGCATATGACACTAATGTAAAAAAAAAGAATGTTTTTTATTCATTTGACAGCAATAATGAACCTACCTTGATCTTAACTTAAAAATGAGACAGTATAATGAGACATTTTAGGAGATTGAAATTACATTATTCTGTACACAGAGCTGATACTTTTGATTGGTTTTTGGATTTTATCCCCACCCAGAATACATCATGTTCTAGGAATGCATACATTCATGTGAAGTGCACCACAACTTAATAAATCAACAGAACTCAGGTAGCTATGAAATATGCTCAAGACTGTGAAACTGCCCTTATATAACCAAATATTTATGGGTGTGCACAATGCATATATAAAAGATGGACGGTGTAATATTTGTCCATCACAAGATGTTCCCCAATTAGTCCATTCGGGCTCCAGCAGGCAGCACCAAATGGGTTGCAGTATTTGCATAAAATGTGTGATTAAATTCAGTCAGGGGGTAATTCATTACACATGGCCAAAAGAAGACTTCACGCCAGTACTCACTGATATTTCTCCAAAACAGTGATTTCTTTAATTCTTGATTTGCTGTGCTCAATCTTCTACAGCGAATAAGGCAAAAAGAAGACGACATCATCTAAAAACATATCAGACCATAGCATTAACGTTAGTAGCGTGGGAACAAATTATTTCGACTTAACTGTGCATTGCAAAGACAGTAGTGTCAACGCTCCAGCACGGAAAGTTACTGAATGTATGAACTTTGCAGCAAGTGGATAGTTAATACTCATGGTCAATAACTGATCAGAGGGGTCATTCTTGACGTCGCCCAAGCTTGTATGGACTGACCTCACATAAAGCATTCATTCAAAACGTTTACTTAGCTAGGCTACTACTTGGTATCCTACTTGACAACGTAGCGTTCGTTCCGACGAGTACAAACTAAGCAGCTAGCTAGCCAATAAGAGTCTTTAATTTACCGAGGATTCTGTATGTGAGAAATTTAATAAAGTGTACTATAAAGGGCTAAGGAGCCAATGTTACTGGCTAGCAGATCAGCCAGTCAGGTATACTAGCTGACGTTAGCTAGCAAGCGAGCGAAAACTATTCCTTACTAGACCAGCAGCAAAAATTCGTGGCATTAAAACGTATTATCTTAACATTGAAGGAAACAATTACGCCTCCGTAACACAATCTCTATAAGAGCTTAGTTGCAAACCCAACCGATTAACTACAGCTCACCTGAGAATGTTAGCTAGCTAGTTCGTCGGCATAGTAAACAGAAACAGCAGTTAAGCCAAGCGCTGACACTCCAGACGCCCATAATTTACGTCACATATAAGCGTCTCCTAGTTCTTCTTCTTCTTCAGATGTTAACGTCCGTTTAGAAGTATATTGCAGGGTCGAGGAGTTTTACCGCCAGCCGCCAGATCTGATGTACAAGACTTATCTTCAACGCATTAAAAAAAAAAAAACTATAACCCTAACCCACCATTTTCAATAACGATAACGATACACTACCTAATTTGCATTTGGCTCTCACCAAATCCTTTCTCAAAAATTTCTTGAATTTCTTCTCCCTTTACATCTGTGATTCCAAGAACTTCCCTTTCAGAATGGACCACCAACAGGTGTCATTAATTGTCCTTTATTACGGACGAAGGGAAGCAATATTTCACGCATTGTTATAAAATACATTCCCTTTGGATTGCGTAGTAAAATGGGCTGTTTCAAACATTGTTTTCAGGAAAAATGTAATTTGATTAAAAAGTTGATTGGAGATGGGAAACGTATAAAGAAGTGCAGCAAATGATAGGATGCTCAGCTAAAATGACCTCAAATGCTTTAAATCGGCAACAAAAACCCGAAACGCGAAATAATCAAGCAATTACTTTTAAAACATAGAATAAGAATCAGAATGGCAAAGATACAGCCAATCATCACCTCCATAAAAATTTAAGAAATAATAAAATTACTTGGAATTGCTGTTACAGTCAGAAAACATTTGATCGAAGCTAAGCTATCAGCAAGAAACCCGTCATTTCCATCATAGGTTCTTTATTAAGGGAAAGAGCAGGTGATGTTGCTAATGACATCTAGTCTCCAGCCACGCCCACTGGGCGGCAACCATAATCGGGCAGAGGCCGTCACACATCCCCCAGTAAAAGAAAAACAAAGATCACAGGTAAGCACATAGTTTTTCAAGGTCTAGCTCTCAGAATTTCACATTATCCCATATCAACCAAAAGACAACAGTCTCCTCCAGCTTAGATACAATGTGTCTGCAAAATAAAGTCACAATCTCCCCACAAATCCCCACTTGTCCTACCAGCAAACTTGGTGCCTAGGAAGCACTTTAAGGAAGGCAAGAGAGAGAGAAAGCAATGAGGAGGCAGAACTTCAGCAGCGCACATTTGCATGCTGCATGGGGTGTCAGCCACATTATCATTAATGGACCTTACATCCATCCCTGATAGTAAAGAGTCATTTGTCAACGTTAAGACACTGAAACAACGTTGGACGTGCACCCTCAATTAACATTGAATCAATGTTGATTTTATAATTAAAGATCAATGGTATTTCAATGTTATTTCATCAAAAAGAACATTGAAACAATGATGAGATTTCAACCTAACCATAGATCACTGTGGTTTCAATGACTTTTCAACATTAGTATCATCACCCTGTCAACCAGGAATCGATGCTCAATCAATTATAATCATAACTTTAAATTAATATTATTTCAATGTTGCTGTATCAACGTCGGGTTTCCATCGCTATTGTAACAGTGATTCAACATTGATTTCGCATTGATATTTCAATGTCAACAATTCTGATGATTCAGATGGAAAATCAACATTGTTTCTATGTAGTCTTGCTATCTGGGATAGAATATGACTGTAAAACCACTAACAAACTAACCATTGGTTTAGGGACTGTAAAGAGTTCAAGAAAACAAAAGGATTATGGTCTGTTTATATGCCTAAGGGTACACCACCAGAATTAAGGTAGACCTCACAAGGTTGCAAAGCGCAGATCAGCGCTGAAGTTTCTTTCTCCAGTACTGAATAATGTAGCTGGTATCTACAGAATTTCCTGGCGAAGAAACAAAAAGGATGACAAACCCATCATCCTGCATCAAAACTGCACCGGTTCTGCCAGTGCTGGCTTCAACCTGTGATGAGAAAAGTTGGTCATGGCCGGAGCAGCTAGCACAGAACAGATTTTATATCGTCAAATGCAGCCTGACAGCTGAAAGACCAGACAAATGTTTCCCTATCCCTAAAAAGGCTTGTTAATGAAGCCACAACAGTTGCAAAGTTTTTGCAAAACAGCAGTAATACCCCACTAGACCCAAGAAACAACGAAGATCTTTTTTTGTAGTGGGTGGTGGATACTGCTGAACGGCAACCACAATTGCATTAACAGGGAACACTTCACCACTCACCTCCACTTTGCCAAGGTAAGTCATAGTGCCCCTGACAAACTCACTCTTTGTCAGGTTAGCTGTGAGCTGCACCTCAGCCAAGCAGTCAAAGATAGAGCCGAGTCTCCGTAAATGGGAATCCTAAGTGTCACCGGTGGCGGCTCGTGAACTGGCAACAGGGGAAGCCCAAACAATCCCTTAAAGTTAATGATTGTTCATGACCTGTTTTCAATCATTCATTTAAATTACAATTACAGAAACTCCGAAAACTCAACATTATCTGATGCGGCCAGTTTTCATTAATAACGCATACCTGTCAACTCTCATGCATTCAGCATGAGTTTAAGTGGCATTTTTACGTTCCTCTGCTGTAGACAGCAATTATTCTATCAACGCGTATGTAAGAGATTTTCGCGTGGAATTTAAGTACCTGTGCATTGAGGAGTTTGAAGCAATGGAATTGCACAAATTATCTAATTTCATTTAAACAATCATGAAACAAATGCATTGCTTCCAACCCCAACCCCTGAGTAAATAAAAGCGTGAGAAGTCAGGAGTCGTAATCAGTATACGTTATAAATGAACACTGGCCACATCTGATAATGTAGAGAGTTTTCGGAGTTTCTGTCATGGTAATTTAAATGAATGATTGAAAACAGGTCATGAACCATCATTAACTTTAAGGGATTATTTGGGCTTCCCCTGTTACCAATTCACGAGCCGCCACTGAGTGTCACTTAAAACGACTAAATCATCCAGACACACCGCACATCCATCAAGCTCCGCAATAACGTGGTCCATAAGCCTCTGAAACATAGCAGGTACATTGCGTAGACTGAAGCTCATGACCGTGTGAGAGTATTGGCCAGATGGGGTGATAAATGACATGTTACTTGCTCTTGATGTAAATAGTACCTGCCAATATCCCTTTAAGAGGTCTAGCTTCGTTACGAACTTAGCTGAGTGAACCTTATCAATGCAATCCTCAATTTTGGGGTAATGGAAAACAATCTCTCTGTGATACTATTAACTTTTCTGAAGTCAGAGCAAAAGCAAATAGTGTTGCCAGGCTTTTTAACTAAAATACATGTACATGGAGATGTCCACTCAGAAGATGATGGTAAAGCAATGCCATTTTTAAGCATGTATTCTATCGCCACTTCTAAAGATTATGATTTTCCTGGGAGACACAATAGAAGCATTGCTTTATGGGAAGAGAGTCGCCAACATCAATGTTGTACTACTTGTAAAGTAGTTTTAGTTGGAGTGTCTCCAAACAAGCAGACAAACTTAAATAGCTGTACAAGTTCTGTATGCTGAGAATCTGACAAATATGATTAAACATGGTAAAGCTGCTCCAAGTCAGAATTCTTTAAACACCTTATTAAAAGAACATCAGGCAAGATGATGTCATCCTCTTATGGCAAAACCTGGACCGAACAAAGGAAACAGTGGAAACAGCAGCCAAAGACGGATTAACGCAATCAGGCACATAGTATGGCTTCATCATATTTACATGAAACAGGGTAGTCTTCTTCGTCCACGATGGAGACAAGAGAATTCTCATCAGGCACTCATCGAACAACAGAAAAAGGGCCATCAAATTTTGACTCCAGTGGTGAGCTCACTAAAGGGCACAGCTCAAGTACATGGTCTCCTGCTTCAAAAGACCCAAGTTCAACAGAGCGGACATATAGACGCTTCATCATTCTTTGAGCCGCCTCCAGATTCTGCCAAGCAAATTTGCATACTTTCAAAATTTTTCAGAGGGATAAAAATGGGATAAAAGTCCCCAATTTTTCTGCCCAAGCACCATTTTAGTATCTGTCGAGGAAGAATCTGTCTCCAATTGTTTGAGGATGGGGGAACATCATACTTTGAAATGTCTGAATGAATACAACATATCCTGGACCACTTCTTGCGTTGCGAGCAAGAGCCATGGCAACCCCTCTTCCCAATTGCCATTTATATGAACGTAATAGGCCCGCAAGAGAGACTTGAGGTTAGATCTCTCCAGCGCCCCTTGGCTTTGCACACGGTACGCTGTTCACGTAACCTGCCGAATTTGCAGTTGTTTCAGGATCGCAGAGAACATACCTGATGTAAAATTTGAGCCTTAGTCACTCAGTATGAATCTGTGTCCTGAAAATTTATATAAGCAGGGACAAGGCTCGAATTATCGCCTTTGATGTAATGGTGCGCAATGGATAGGCAACAGGATAGCGGTTATTCAAGCAGATAATGGTCAAGATATAATGATTCACCAACTGCTGAGATAAGATTCAACGGAGCAGGTTTGGCTTGCTGGTTATTTGAGAAATGTGACAAGTTTTAATGTACGCCGAGGCCAAAAGAAAAATTGCCTAAGAAGGCGATCATACAGTAAGTTTTCTATGCACCCTTTTGGCCACACTGGTCATGAACCACCTGTAGAACTGGTTTACAAAATTTAGGGAACCACAAACTGGATAAAAGCCTTTCCCACAAACCCATCGCTATGTGGAAGTATACACATTTACAAAACAACACTCCATCTTGTACAAAGCACCCTCCTTTGCTGTTAATGGGAAAGGCAAATTAGACAAGTCAGGTGTTGACAACACCAAGCTGCACCAATCTCTCTCTCCGATCATCTGTCTCCAACAAATGCCAACTAGAACTGCCCTCCTGGTCATCTGCATTTGTCAGACTCGGATCAGCTCAAGATGCAGATCATGTTACCATACACCAGTGGTTTTCAAACTTTTTGTCATTCCCGCTCTGAAGGGGGGATTTTCAAGCCCCACCGGGCTCTCATTGACCCAGAAAAATGGTAATGAGATAGGGTCAGTTTGAAATTTACTAAAATGACAAGTTATGAATCAAGTCATAACATAAAACAAATACGTTCAAAAATAGAATACATTCTGTTCCCACCTTGCATCAAATAACATCAAGTTCAAAAACTGAATGCAATTATTTTGTCATTTTGCTTCATTTTGCCCCTTTGAAATATGTGCCAAAAAATCTTAAAATGGCAAGAAATAGGAACAAGTTAATTCTATTGATTCAACTGATTGATTCTTTGACATGTCAATTTATAAGGACTGCCTATAAGTTATGAGGAATTCCCCGACTATGCAGATTATGGATTTACTAATACATTTAAATAGATTTTTATTCCCAGCCATGAAGCGTGGCTGGTTAAATTAGCCGCTAAGCATAGCTAGTATTGGAATCATAAATTCAGTCTGTCAGCGTTAACAAAATAGGGACATTAAGCAATGGTGGATTTTGCGACGGCAAAGGCAGCCGGAAATAAATCTCCCTGACGCTGGTGCCGTAGCTGTCAAATCCAGTTGGGACTTTTGATTTTGATCAGTTTGTTAGCAATGTAGTTAGTTCTGTGACGGTGGGTTCAGGAACTAGTCACGAGAACAGATATTCCAAAAATCGTAAGACTTTATTGAAAACAGGGTCGGGATCAGAAGATACAAGAATTGCCAAGCAAAAAACAAAATCCAAAAAACGAAGTTGACTTGACAGGCAGGAGTCAAAACCAGAAAAGCAGATGTGAGACGGTACATAGACAGCAAGCCAAAATCAGAGAGAACAGAGACTCATGCTCAGGGCATCCAAAACAGTAATCGTGGTCGTACAGAACGTAGGTCCAAAAATCCAAAAAGACAAAACAAGAACAGAAGGGCTGGGCAATATCAAGGTCAGGTGAAACAGTCTTGAAGAAACAATTGGTATAAGAGGAGCTCTGCACAAAAGAATACTGATCAACGTTCTGACAAGGACTGAACTGCAGTGAAGACTCTAAATGACTCAGTAAAGACTCTCATGTCACTTCCACAAGAGGGAAGTGACATGCTATGCAGGGAACAGGTGAATTGGATAAGACTAATTACAGAGGCGAGCGCACATGGGGAAGTCCTGAACCGCAACAATTGCCAAAAACCAAGACACGAACGGGATCAATGCAGACAACCTATGACAGATAAACAGCTCTAGTCAAGGAGTTCTAAGTGCACAGACAATGAGTGCCAGAATGCAATTAAGCACGTGTGAGAGATCTCGCGGAAACGCAGGGAGAGGCAGAGAAAGCAAAGCAAGAGGCGGAGACTAGAACAGGGCGATTGCTGGGATTGAATTAGTAATAATTAGTGGCGGTGCAGCTTTACAAATTAACCAAAGTGTTCATTAGTAAGTTGGTAATATATACATGGATTAGTTAAGTTAGTTGACTATGATACCAATATGAACGTTTGTATTATTAGTAATCTTGGAAAGCAAGGCGAAGGAAGTAAACGAGAATCGAAGTAATAATATAAAACACCAGAAACCATTGAAATCACCCGAAGCAGGTAGGCACACAGACTGGGAAGACAGACTGAACCAACTGATCACAAGACAGGGGAGGCAAGTGCAATGAAACCTGGAATGGCATACACAGAAAACCGGAATGTATAATAAACAAAAAGAATAAAGAAAAGACATAACCATGAGCACAAGGCATGACATCAAAACACAGAACCATAACAAGTTCGGTTTGAACTGTAATTGTAACTGTGACCTATTTTTAGTGCTTATTTGCCACAGTCTCACTGGCAAAAGGGCTAGATGACATAGCTTCAGGGGAAATGGGAAACTGTTAATATTATATTAGATTATTCAAATTCATTTTCATTCTGCCAAGTACAGGTGCAGAGCATAACAAAAAGAAATGTGCATCGTTATTTATAAACTGTATTTCCAACAATTCATTTTAAAAAAAGACATTACATTTGACAATTTAAGCACACACGTAATCAGAGTGAAAAAAATGTATTTTTATGATTTTTGAAAATACTTAAGATGTGAGGCTTGTAAGCGAAGAAACAGCCCAAGATTTTAAATTTCCACAAGCGCAGAGACACGAGATAGCATAGGTAGCAAAAATGGACAGAACAAGCCAGGCACACTGGCTTAATACTGCGCTCAAGGCAACTCGGAAGTCACCAATAAGTCGGAACTCTACTTTCGAAATTTCTGACTTTCGATATCACTGCGTTCACGCTGCAGTTAAACTTGGAGAAGAAAAAACATGGACACCCAAAGAGAGTTTGGCATTTTGCGGCTCATCGCTGCATACGAAAAATATTTGCAGCAGCAATTTATACTTATTTTGGACACAAAATAGATTTTAGATAGTCGAAAAAACTTTACCTGCATAGGGATAAATATCTATTATACCTTAGCTAGCTGAATTATTTGTTTTTATCAGTTAGCTTTCTTCTTTTGTTCCTCTAATGTTCTCTCTCTGGACTAAAAATGCGCGCACACACACACACTCAAAAAACTATGCTTCTGTTTTCATCAATCAAACTTTGAAAAATGAAAATGGTAAATAAAACACAGACCTGATGTATCGCAGAAAGTGATAACTTGAAACACACTGACCTGAAGGTGACTGACTTGACAGACTGACCTGATGGACTGAGAAACAGATTGCTAGAATGCCACCTGTAAGAATACTTGAACACTGACTGACAAACATATGTAACTGAATGTGATACTCACCACTTTCTGATGTACATATACTGCCACACACGGAGAGGATAAACTAAAAAGTAAAATTAACCTATTCACTGTTACTTATTCAGTACCATTAGGCTGCCCCATATTCTTTTCAGCTAAAATTGTTCTTGAATGCAGGCTACATATTCCATGTTTAATTACACGTTTTCTGCTGAAATATTGACTCTGGAACTGTTCTTAATCTCTTTTAGGAGAGTAATCACCTTCCACACAGGGTGTGCACCAAAAGTCCTAAAAACTGGAACTGCATGGAATATCCTGCTGAAGATGGGTGACCACACCTTCAGAAAGCATCTTAGGGTTAGCCGTGCCCAGTTTGCCAGCCTTACCAGTCAGCTTAAGGAGCAAGGAAGAAAGACCATCAGAAGACCATCAGGCTGGCGGTCGCCCTGAAGTTCTACTCATCAAAGAAAGTCCTGATGTTTGTCTGGTACTTGTGGATTCAAAACTCTTTTCCTGAAATGTCAGACAAATTTGATGTCTCCCAAGGAGCAGCCCTCAACATCATCCTTGAGGTCTTGAGGTCTGGCACCATCCTACATTGCCTGGCCTTCAGAATGACAGAGGATGGCAACAAGTGCTGCCTTTGAAAGGGTCTGCAGCATAGGCAACATCATTGGGGCTGTCATTTAAAGACACAGGGGCCAAAAATTCATTGTGGTGGAAATTTTTATTTCTTCCTGTAAGAAAACTCTCAGAGACAGAGATAGTGAAATAGGATCCAGTCTTTACAATATGCATATAGAGTCCAAGTTACATGTAGAACAAGGACAATGGGATGCCCCTTTGCTTGGATATTTGTATGAGCACAACGCCTTAAATGTACGCCCCTGCAGCAGATATTCCCCAAAAGTTTATTACTCTCCTCCTTTCTACAGGCAGTTATTATTCAATCCCCCCCCCCCCCTCCTTGGAGCTGATTTACACAGGAATATGTTCTGTCCGCATTCCATAGCTGAGTGCACATATCCCATGTATACCTGGTCCCGACCTCATCAGTTCCAGCAGAGGGGAGAGTCCCTCTGTAGTTATCTTACTCCGAGGCTTTATCTCAAGGCCTCTGTGGTCCTCCAGGCGCACAAGGAACACACAGCTCTACAGATACACTCAACGTCTCAAAGGATCCCAAGGGTCAACGGGCGACAAACACTCCAAAACAAACACATACCTTTTCCCTTTGCACGGTGTGAAATGTATGAAATGCAACATCCATGTATGGAATGGTTCCAGGGGTGCAGAGAATGTCTCTTTTTGTACTACTACACCTCCCCGTGTGTTATAACTTTGTCATGTTGGGCATTTCTTAGAAAAAAATTTAAGATAGGTGGTGAGACCAATGGTATAGAAGCTTTGATCTATTAACCCTTGCATTCCCCCTTAGATAGGTGGCATTGCCCATGTATCAAATCTGCAGGAATATGAAAAAGAGATCTCGGCAATATTAGGCCTACCATTGGTTCCCATCCACCCTGTATCAGTGAGTTGTGTTCCATTTGAGGTCCATTGACGTTTTTCTTGAGGGGGAGCAGCATCTTGTTCCACTCGTAGCAGGTCCTGCGAAATTGACCCTTCAGATTGGAGTAGTAGCCCCACAGGAGTGTGTTTGGCTGCCGCATTTGCATCTTTGTCTGTTAAGGCGTTGGCCAAACTGATTGGGTCAACATGTTTGGTATGAACCTGCACTTTGATAATGGCAAATTCCTTAGGTAATTGGAGTGCTTGTAGCAGCTACAATATCAGCTGGGCATGGGTTATGGGTTATGGGTTTCCTTGTTGAAGTAACCAAGCCCCGGTTGCGCCACTAGCCGGCGAAAACATTGCAAGTGGAATGAGCGAATTGAGAATCAGTATATATGTTTGCGCGCTGACCTTTAGCCAGCTGACATGCCCGAGTAAGAGCTATCAGCTCCAGTGTTATAGTCGAGTTCACAACTCCCGAGGCCAAGACCAAGTCCGAGTCACCACCCTCTAAGGCCGAGACAGAGTCCGAGTCACAAGCCTCCGAGGCCAAGACCAAGTCCAAATCACCAGCCTTCGAGGCCAAGTCAGAGGCCGAGTCACCACTTTATGATTTAACCCCTTAGTGCTCGGAGCCGTGTTTACTCGTGGACAACCGCTGGGCTCCAGTCCCGGATCTGTCAATGAACAATAGCTCACAGAGGTCATATAAACAGGTGAGCAGTGAATGCTGCCATGCGCGCTGGCCCAGATTATTTTCCCTTATGGTCGTTGGCGTAATGGGTGATAAGAACTGTGCTGTTTAGCATCTAAACCAGGGGTGTCCAATCTAATCCAGAAAGGGCCAGTGTGGGTGCTGGTTTTTGTTAAAGCCCAACACGAACACACTTGATTCTACCCACCAGGGTCCTGACTGAATCCCCTGATTAGTTAATTAGTGGAACCAGGAGCTGTAGCACTGCTGGCTGGAACAAAAACCTGCACCCACACCGGCCCTTTATGGACAAGATTGGCCCCCCCTTATCTAAACCATCCAAACGCAGACTTGAGTTCAGGTGATGTACGATAAGGATGCAATCAATTGCGCTATTTACATTTTTAAATTACACAGAAACTGTTGTGATTCCGTTTCTGCCATGCCATGTTCCATGTTTTTTGCCATGCCCATGTTCTTGTTCTGTGCCTGGCCTTGTGCCATGATTTTTTGACCCATGCATTCCTTGACCATTGCTTATGTCTGACCTCTCTTAGGATTGTGTATTGTGTTTTTGGTATTTAGGATTTGTTTTATTTTTCATGTTTTCGTTTATTAGTTATCATGCCATGTTTTTATTTCCATGCCTGGCACTTCGTCTCCCCGTCTTGTCATGTGTGTATCTTTGCTCACGGTCCCTTGTCTTGCGTGCCACTCATTCGGGTGATTTATTGGTTTCTGGGTTTCAATCTTCTTTCATTATCTTGTGTTCTTCCTTCCTCTCTCTTTCACTATGTTACGAACACATACTAACAGTTAATTGTTTTTTGCTAATTACTAACCCACACTAACTTTGTATATTTTGACTAATTTACAAACAAGCACTCGGGATTGTATAGCTGCACTTACTAATTGACTAATTAGTCAGCAGTCGCCCTATTCTAGTCTCCGCCTCCATGCCTTTCCCCAATTATCTCTGCTGCTATTTTCTGTGGATCTCCACAAATTCTTTGTGCTTTCCTTTCTCTAATCTATACACTTTAGTACTCCTTGACCGGAGCTGTTCTGTTCATCGGTTTGTCTTGTGATCCCTGTCTGCGTTTTGGCTACAGACAAATTCATGTAATTAGTTTATTCCTTATGTGTCACTTCCTGATTATTGTTACCATTGATTACTCCTGTTCTCCCTGATCATGTGTTCTCCTGGATGTGTATATAAGATGTCTGTTTGGTTCACTTTCTTGTCAGATCGTTCTTCCTTGTTTCCAGTGCTATGTTTTTCTCGCCTTGATTCATTGTGATTTATCTTTCTGACTGGACCGTCCTTGATATCGAACTTTGCCTATTCCCTGTACTTTTTCCGCATTCTTGTTTTTTGACCTCTTTTGTCTGACTACGATTTTTGTGATTGGTGCCCTGTGTATGACTCTGGATTTTGCCCCTTGGACTCTGATTTTGGATCGCGGACTTCGTACTGTTGCCAGCTGTGTTGGGGGGTTTCCCCCTTCAGAAATAAAGCCTCCTTTTTGCATTTTACTGGTGTTTGCTCTTGGTTCATTTCGTAAAACCTCACAGAAACAGAGATGACAAAATGACATGACATGAGAACTTACATCAGAAATTCTTGACAGTGTGGTAAGTTTGGAAGCACGGTTCAACAAATAATGGAATCTCATAACTCTCGCATATGTAGCATGACTCTTTCTTTTCACCGTTCTTGGAGCAAACTACACAAGACTCGCGTGGTCTCAACCTTTTCGCAGTCGCTGGGTGCGAATTAGCCAGTTGGTCACTGTGATTAACGCTGATCATTCCGTAGTTGTAATCGAGAATGCGACATGGTTTCACCATTCGCTCACCCTGACGACTCCTCTTCACAGTTTCACACGTGGTGGCCTAGTGTTGACAGCATCTGCACAAGCTTTTTGTCATGCCACAGCAGGACCAGCATCAGTACGTTTGGCTGTCACAACGTGGTCACGATGAAAATGAATGAAACAAAATTGATAAACTGAAAGTAATAGATTATATGCACGAGACTTCTTACTGTATGCACGTGACTTATATCTCCCAAGACCAATCATATTGTCACATGAACTCAAAAAAAATAAAAAATACAATTGCGGCTCTGCATCTTCAGATCCAAACTGAGCATCATGATAAGACAGATCCGGGACTCAAGCCGGTCAGCGGAAATACAAGCCAGTGCAAAAAGCTAACTGATAAAGAGACCGCAAAGGGGTGGAGGTCGCAATGTAAATATACGAGAAACAAGGGGTTAAAGTCCGAATTTAATGTCAGTAATTAATTTTATATGAACACTGGGAGGGTTGTGTTATGTCTAAAGTTCCCTCCCATACCCCTTTTCCACCAAGCTGGTTCCAGCGCTAGTTCAGAGCCGGAGCCTGACTTAGCACCAGTTCTTTGCTTTTCCACAGCCTTAGCACCAGCTCCTGGCTCTAAAAACTGGTGCCAAAGCAAGCAACAACTCCTTGCTGGTCCAGTGTACGCACTGATTACGTGGGGCAGAGTTATAGTGGTCAACAAGACCAGCGCAGTCGCGGAAGTATTCCCCCTGTTCATCTTACTTCACAGCCGAGCGCTGAGGATGGCAAAGAAGACCCATCTCTGTATCCTTCCTGTGCAGTGACTTGTGCTATGGCCAAGAAGGCTCAAGAAGAAGATGACGTGGTGCCGTCCAGCACATTGAATAGTCATGACTCAGGTGGTTTGCCTCATGACTCTGTTCGGCCTACTATAGATTGTCCGTTTGAGGACTTATCAGACACGTTTATCAGTTCTTTGTTCAGCCAGCCAGATGGGTCTGGTGATTCTGATGTGTCTGGAGACTTGTCTCTTTCCAGAAAGCGGTTGATTCAGGAGCAAACTAAGGATCCTGAAATTTGTGTACTAAAGAGGAGAGCCCTTCCTGATAAAGAAATAGATGCAGTTCCAGTTGGGTATTATCTCAAAGATGGTGTGTTGATGCAGAAGTGGCGCCCTCCTGATATCCCTGCCAATGCAGATTGGGCAGTGGTCTAGCAAATTGTTGTTCCGAAGGTCTACAGGGATGAGATCTTAACAATGGCTCATAGTTCACCTTTAGGAGGTCATCTTGGTGTTAACAAAACTGTTGATAAGATCATGAAACACTTCTTCTGGCCTTGGCTTCGGAAAGATGTTTCCAACTTTTGCAAAATGTGTCACACTTTTCAGGTAGTTGGAAAACACCAGTTAGACCCACCTGTAGCTCCATTGCAGCCTATCCCAGCATTTGGGGAGCCCTTCTGTAAGGTCATTGTTGATTGTGCTGGTCCATTACCCAAGACTAGATCTGGAAATCAGTTCTTGTTGACAATCATATGTGCATCTACTAGATTCCGTGAAGCCCTGCCTCTACGCAACATCAAGGCAACTACAATCTCGAAGGCTTTAATAAAGTTCTTTACGTTGTCTGGCTTTCCCAGGGAAATTCAGTCAGACTAAGGTAGCAATTTCACTTCCGGATTGTTTCCGCGGGTTGTGTATGAACTACGTGCGAAGCAGATTCTTTCTATTGCCTATCATCCAGAGAGTCAGGGTGCCTTAGAGCGGTTTCATTCCACTCTCAAGACAATGATGAGGACTTATTGTTATGACCATGAGAAAGACTGGGATAAAGGTGTTAATTTGCTGTTGTTTGCAGCTAGAGAAGCAGTGCAGGAGTCTACTGGATTCAGTCCGTTTGAGCTAGTGTTTGGCCATGAAGTGAGAGGACCTTTGCTATTGTTGAGTGAACAATTGCAAGAGAAAGAGTCACATATCAGTCTGTTAGACTGTGTTAGCAAGTTCAAGGAAAGACTGCGTGCAGCTTGTGACCTAGCCAAAGAGAACTTGAAATCAAGTCAGGGAAAAATGAAAACTTGGTATGATCATAAGGCTAGAAGCCATGAGTTTAAACCAGGAGACAAGTTTCTTGTGTTGTTTCCCTTGCAGTCCAATCCATTGCAGGGTAGATTTCATGGTCCTTATGAAATTCTGACAAAACTCAATGATCTCATGACAGAAATGCTAGGGTTGCAGCTGTCACTTCAGATTCTCCTATGGCCGAGACTTGTGAAGATGAGGGGGAGTTTCAAAATGATGAACCTAGAAATAAAGCTGAAGTTCTTTCAAGTAAATTGTCAAATTCTGAAGTGTTGCAAAATCTTGATGTAAAACTCCAGCACTTAGAACCCTCACAGAAAGATCAGTTTGAGAGGTTGATCAACAAATATAAAGATCTATTTCCTGATGTTCAGAGGAGAGTTTCTATAGCTTCTCATGATGTAGATGTTGGCGATGCCAAACCAATAAAACAGCATCCATACCGGATGAATCCTGACAAGAGAAAGATTGCTGAGAAAGAGGTTGAGTATATGTTAGAACATGATATTATCAGACTCTCTAACTCAGATTGGAGTTCATCCTGTGTGCTAGTTCCAAAACATGATGGAAGTACTAGATTCTGTACAGATTATCGCAAAGTCAATGCTGTAAATAGAACGGATGTGTTTCCAATATCTAGGATTGATGATTGTATCGATTGAGTGGGGCAAGCAAAGTTTCTGACCAAGACTGATTCATTGAAGGGTTATTGGTGTGTGCCTTTAACTGATAAGGCCAAGAGCATCTCTGCTTTTGCCACACCATCTGGGTTATACCAGTATGAAGTCCAACCCTTTGGCATGAAAAATGCCCCAGCCACGTTCCAAACGATGATACAGTCTATAATTGCCGGATTGCCGCACACAGGTACGTACATCGACGACCTGATCACATGAAGTAACTCCTGGGAAGAACATCTGAAAGATGTAGAGACGTTCTTCCAGCGCTTGACCCAGGCAAACCTGACTGTTAACCTGAACAAGAGTGACTTTGGTTGTGCTACTGTCATGTATCTTGGCTACGCCATAGGCCAGGGTAAGGTGGCACCCATAAATGCTAAAGTCCAAGCCCTCATGGACTTTCCAGTTCCTGACAACAAAAAAGCTTTGCGCTGCTTCCTTGGAATGATCAGGCACTACCGCAAGTTCTGCAAGAACTTTGCTGAGATTGCTCTCAGTCTCACCAACCAACTGAAGAAAGGCATAAAGTTCACTTGGGATGAAGCATGCCAAAGAGCCTTCGATCGCCTAAAGTCTCTGCTTTGTCACTTCCCCGTGCTTAAATCTCCTGACTTCAACAAACCGTTCTCCATCGCGGTTGATGCTAGTGACCCAGGTTGTGGATCTGTGCTCCTACAGAGAAGTGACTCTGATGACATTGAGCATCCCGTGGCATACTTCTCCAGGAAGTTCAATCGCCACCAAAAGAACTATTCCACAATAGAGAAGGAGTTATTGGCTCTGGTTCTATCTTTACAACACTATGAGGTTTATGTTTGTACAGGGCAAAAGCCAATGATTGTGTACACTGACAGCAATCCGTTAATGTTTTTGAGTAAGATGAAAAACAAGAACCGGAGATTGTTGAATTGGAGTTTGATTTTACAAGAGATTGACTTGGAAATTAAGCATGTAAAGGGTACTAACAATGTAATTGCTGATTGCTTATCTCGTATTTGGCCTGGGGCCTTTCTGAGTGGAGTTTGCATGTTCTCCCCATGTTCGCATGGGTTTTCTCCGGGTACTCCGGTTTCCCCCACCCACAAAACATGCAATATAGGAACACTCTATGGCTGTGTGTGAATGTTTGATGGTGGCCGGAGGGGCCGTAGGCGCATACTGGCAGCCACGCTTCCGTCAGTCTGCCCCAGGGCAGCTGTGGCTACAAAAACGTAGTTTACCACCATCAGAGCGTGAATGTGTGAGTGAATGAATAATATATCCATTATGAAGCGCCTTTGAGTGCCCAGAAAGCAGAAAAGCGCTATATAAAGTTGATGCGTTATTATTAATTATTATTATGGAAAGGGAACTCACAATGTAATTGCTGATTGCTTATCTCGTATTCGAGTATGCATATATATCATGTGTTTATCAGCATATTCTATTATATGTATACAAATACAAGTGTCTACTTAACCATTTTTGTATTGAAAAGAAAAATTTTGCCTTTATGAGTCAAAATTTTTCCCTTTTGGAATGGAGGTGTAATGTGAACAAAAGTCACTAGATTGCAGAATTGACCTTTTCTTTTTTTGTTAAGGCCAGACTGGAGCTTGGTTTGGGCATGTCCTGGGCATGTCTGAGACGGAAAGTCCCAGTGAATTAAAAAGGTATAAAAGGTGGGAGGGGTCTGCAAAAGAGTATATAAGCAGAGAACTTGAGAGAGTAAAGTGGTAGGAAAAATTGCAAGAAGGATACATTTGACCAGACTGGTCACTCTTTTCAAAAAAGCTTTTGGTGGATTTATGCCTGTGTTGGAGCATTTTCCCCACCTGGAACATTGCCAAGTAACCCCATCTCAAGGGACGGTAAATATTTTTTTATTGTATATTATCAATCTTGGTCAGTAGTATAAATTGTAGGTTAGTGTTAGTCTTTAAAATTTTGTCTGTCATCCCTTGCTGTCTTATATGTCAAAACAAATTGGGGCCATAGCAACACGAACAAGCATGTCCTTATAATATACACCTAAGCAGTCAATAAGTTCTTGGTCCACTTTCTGCTGCTCGTCACTGTCCATGTTTCCCTCTAAACTCAGACCAAACGGTCTTTCTACGGTCTCCGGTCTTAACTTGGATATGTCGACCCATTCTGGGTCAGTCCAAGTGAAGGCATCCAGAAAATCAGAAAATTCCTGGGTCACCCCCTCAGAAATTTCTCAAAAAATTCATATAGGTACCTTTGGTGGACTTATGAAGTAATACCAAGTAGTAGACTAATATCCCTAATAGTTTTAAAGAGATGGCCTGTCACAATTTTAAGGTTTTTTTTTTTTATTTTGATGAAATTGTGTTTCGTCCAACTTTGGGCTTCCACTTCTCCTCTATTATTTGACCTACAGATCAGATTTTTGGTTTCTCCTGCCAACTTTTCCTCTAGAATCAGAATTTTTGGTCAGATTAGGTGTCTCTACCTTGGTTGCTCCACAATAGGGCTCCACTTTGGCTGAAAAACCAAAAATCGCAAAAATTGCTGTACTTTTTAAATGCTACAGATCAGAAAGTTTTGGGAATTCAAGCTTGAAATTTTTTTTGTGACCCAGTCCTAATACCTCTCACAGGTAATTCACTTTAATCTTGTTTGTATCTTGGCAGGAATGAGAAGAAAAAAACATTTTTTTTTATTTTGCTCGTTTTTCATTTTACGGAAAAAATAGCAATTTTGAAGTCCATGGTTCAACATGTGCGCAATTGACCACATCCTTCAAATCTTTACCATAGATTGCTATAGTTGTCAAAAAAATTGGGATGGTGTTCAACCTAGTTTTTTTACTGCAATTTTTTGAATGATGTTACCTTTTTCTAGCAGATGTTGATGAAAATTCAGCATTTTGTAGCATCAATTGCCAAATTCAGCACATTTGCCACTTCGAGGCTCTTTGAAACAGCCAAATGCTTGCAAAAAATAACCACAATACAATTTTGATATTCAGTACAATTCAAGCAAAATCATTGTATTATTTGAAGCTGAACGATGGATTACATGTACGACTACTACATTGGAATGGTTCACTTCTACATTGGAATGGTTCACATGGTTTTTGTTAGAGACCATAAGAATGCTACTTTTAATCTCATTTTGTAATTTTTGCTAACATTGCTAACTATCAAATTTACATTCACTGCCAGGAACTCAGAGGACTAAAAATTACACATTATGCAAATCTGTAATGGAATCAGGATAAACTTATACAATTACTGCAGCAAAACATGGAAATTACACTTACGTGAAATCTGTTTGGTATGAATATTTCCTGGATCTGCTCATGTACACTGTTCACTCTTGAACCGAGAGAAAGCATCTTCTCATGATGAAAACAAATTTGCTCAATTTCCTCAAGCATAACTCCAGATCTCCTGGCGAGCAATTCTTGATCCTCATTGCTTAAGGTGTCCACTCTGAAGAAGACAGTTTTTCTTGCTATACGTGCATAGTAACATTCATCACCCAATTTGGTGCCTAAGTCACACTGTGGTAAATCCTTCTTACCCTCCATGGTTTGAGTGATGATGATAATCTGATCATTGGAGCTCTTTTATACTGGTCATCATTATGCAATACCAAAACGAGTTCAGACGAATTATGGATTAAGTCATCACACTTCACTTACCTCAGATTGTAGATGTAATTTAATACACAGCTGTGCTCACCATAGAAGCTGTTGGTAGATAGCGAATTTGAGCTTGAGTTTCCAGATTTTTGCACTGCGTTCTCCACTTTCACTGTTGCGTTTAGTAGAACAAGTTCATTTCATTAGATCTATACACATGTACAGCATTTGATTGAGGAATTCCTTAGCTCAGATGGTAGACGCGTCTCACATTTCACACTAGGGAGGCTGACCCAGAAAACTGCGTTCTGCTAAGTCCCGCCCAGCTCCGCCCTCCACAGAGCTGGCTAATCAGAAGAAAATGGGCACACAGGGAGGGGGGGGGCATAGCGGAAGAGCTGCCTAAACAAGGCTTTTCAGGCAAAGACTGCAATAGACTACAAATGGGTTTTTTTTGAGGATAGCAGGATGAGCAAAATGAGGACCCTTTTTAGGACTTTGAATGATCAAGAGTACTCTAGGGGAGAGCAAGATCACAATATAAACTTGGAAATCTCTTTCATACTCTCCAAAACAAAACTGACTAGACCTAAGTTACCCACAGTCAATTTCGAGTGGCGGCTGATTTTGATAGACCTATACACCAGCTAAGCACTTTGTCTTGTGTACACGTTGAGGGTGCCAGGTGAAATTCAAAGTTGTCCCATTTGAACTCACTGAGTTTCGGGGATGATGGATTACAGAATTTGCATCTTGCCTGATCCTTCTTGCTCCCTCGTTCCTCATAATCTTTGTGGTCATAGTATGCAAATTAAATTATCCGCGAAGTTGAAGACATGGTTTACAAAGAAAAAACAGTCCACATTTGGAGCTGAGAGATTATGGTGATTCCATCAAATGACGTTGGCCTAATGAGAAGTGGACAAGTAAATCCAGATGGAGGCAGTCGTGCAACATGCATGTTGCAAGTCATAAGATTTCATAATTTGTTCAAGCTTTAACATGATGAACTGAACATTACTTAATATTCATACTTTCAACAAATCTATGGCATTTTATGATGTGCGATGGTGCGTTTAAATGGCCAATATGGTGTGTCAGTTGAAAAATTCACATAAAATAAACTAGGCTGAACACCATCCCAATTTTTTTTGTCAGATGAGGTTGACAACTATAACAATCTATGGTAAAGATTTGAAGGATGTGGTCAATTGCGCACATGTTGAGCCATGGACTTCAAAATTACTATGTTTTCTGTAAAATGAAAAACAAGCAAAATAAAAAAAAAAATTCTGCTGAGGATATGGGGAGTTATCATGGCTGGGGCTAATAAGCCCTGACTGTGCATCTCCTTCATGTTCTTAGCGGAACCCTAGATTGTGGTGGATTGCTAAATCAAAATTCATTGGGAAAAAAAAATACTGCGAAAAGATATTATTGTTCCTGCCCTATCTTTTGACCCACAATACACTGAAACACAAAATTATAAACACAGTGCCAAAAACTATTTATTTAAAATTCACAGGAGCTCAGTCATGAGGGTGACTAGGGTTTAAAAACGCGCTCTCTAAAGCATCCAATAGCAAATGGTAAGCCATTCAGAAGCAGAACGCTAGCAATCGAAGGGTTTTTATAGCTTAGTCCTAATTAGGATCAACTGGCCAAACTTTTTAGCCCAAGAATTACAACCCCATTTCTGAAATACACTCAACAAAAATATAAACGCAACACTTTTGGTTTTGCTCCCATTTGTCATGAGATGGACTCAAAGATCTAAAATTCATTCCAGATGCACAACATTACCATTTCTCTCAAACATTGTTCACAAATTTGTCTAAATGTGTGATAGTGAGCACTTTTGCTTTGCTGAGACAATCCATCCCACCTCACAGGTGTGCCACATCAAGATGCTCATCAGACACCATGATTAGTGCACGGGTGTACCTTAGACTGTCCACAATAAAAGGCCACCCTGAAATGTGCAGTTTTTGCTTTATTGGGGGTCTGGGGACTCAGAACCAGTCAGTATCCGGTGTGACCACCATTTGCCTCATGCAGTGCAACACATCTTCTTCGCATAGAGTTTATCAGATTGTCAATTGTGGCTTGTGGAATGTTGGTCCACTCCTCTTCAATGGCTGTGCGAAGTTGCTGGATATTAGTGGGAACTGGTACGCGCTGTCGTATACGCCGGTCAAGCACATCCCAAACATGCTCAATGGGTGACATGTCTGGTGAGTATGCTGGCCATGCAAGAACTGGGACATTTTCAGCTTCCAAGAATTGCGTACAGATCCTTGCAACATGGGGCCGTGCATTATCTTGCTGAAACATAAGGTGATGTTCATGGATGTATGGCACAACAATGGGCCTCCGGATCTCATCACGGTATCTCTGTGCATTCAAAATGCCATCAATAAAATGCACCTGTGTTCTTCGTCCATAACAGATGCCTGCTCATACAATAACCCCACCTCCACCATGGGCCACTCGATCCACAACAGTGACATCAGCAAAGCGCTCACCCACACGACACCACACACGCTGTCTGCCATCTGCCCCGAACAACGTAAACCGAGATTCATCCGTGAAGAGAACACCTTTCCAACGTGCCAGATGCCATCGAATGTGAGCATTTGCCCACTCAAGTATGTTACGGCGACGATCTGGAGTCAGGTTAAGCCCCCGATGAGGTCGACGAGCATGCAGTTGAGCTTCCCTGAGACGGTTTCTGACAGTTTGTGCAGAAATTCTTTGGTTATGCAAATCAATTGTTTCAGCAGCTGTCTGAGTAGCTGGTCTCAGACGATCTTGGAGGTGAACCTGCTGGATGTGGAGGTCCTGGGCTGGTGTGGTTACACATGGTCTACGGTTGTGAGGCCGGTTGGATGTACTGCCATATTCTCTGAAACGCCTTTGGAGACGGCTTATGGTGGAGAAATGAACATTCAATGCCCGAGCAACAGATCTGGCTGACATTCCTGCTGTCAGCATGCCAATTGCACGCTCCCTCAATGCTTGCGCCATCTGTGGCATTTTGCTGTGAGACAAAACTGCACATTTCAGGGTGGCCTTTTATTGTGGGCAGTATAAGGTACACCTGTGCACCAATCATGGTGTCTGATGAGCATCTTGATGTGGCACACCTGTGAGGTGGGATGGATTGTCTCAGCAAAGCAAAAGTGCTCATTATCACACATTTAGACAGATTTGTGAACAATGTTTGAGAGAAATGGTAATATTGTGTATCCGGAATGAATTTTAGATCTTTGAGTCCATCTCATGACAAATGGGAGCAAAAACAAAAGTGTTGCGTTTATATTTTTGTTGAGTGTAGTTGGGATGAAGTGTAAATTGTGAATAAAATCAAAATGCAATGACTTTCAGATCACATGAGTCAATATGTTATTTACAATAGAAGATAGATAATATTTAAAATGTTGAAAATTAGACATTTTACATTTTTATCCACAAACTGAGCTTATTTCTAATTTTCTGGCGGCAACAGGTGTCAAGAAAGTTGGGACACGGGCAAATAAGGGCTGAAAAAGCTATTAATATAAAAAAGGATGTCTTAGAGAGGCTGAGTCTCTCCTAAGTAAAGATGGCCACAGGCTCTCCAACCTGCGAAGACTTGCGTAAAAATGTTGTGGAATACTTAAAAAGCAATGTTCCTCAACGTCAAATTGACAGCGCATAACCTCACCAAAAGATTCAGAGAAACTGGAAAAATCTCTGTGTGTAACAAGGCTGAAGACCTTTTCTGGATACCCGTGATCTTTTGACCCTCAGATGCCACTACATCACTCACGGGCATGATTCTACATTATTGACATTATTAAATAGGCCCAGGAATAATTCAGGAAACCACTGTCTGTAAACACAATCTGCCATGCCATCCACTATCTTGCGAAAAGGAAGCCATTGTTGAGCATGATCCAGAAGGGCCGCCGTGTTCTGTGGGCCAAAGCTCATTTAAAATGAACTGTAGCTGAAGTGGCTGTGTCCTGTCGTTAGAAAAGTCTTAATTTGACATTCTTGTTGGATATCATGGGCGTCATGTCCTCCGGGCTAAAAAGGAAAAAGACCACCCCTCCTGTTATCAGCGTTCAGTTCAAAAGCCAGCATCTCTGATGGAATGGGGTTGCATTAGTGCATATGTTGTGGGACAGATGCATGTTTTAAAAAGCACCATAAATGCTGAAAGGTATATAAAGGTTTAAGAGCAACATATACTTCCCTCCAGACAACATCTATTCAAGGGAAGGTATTGTGTATTTCAGCAGGACAATGCAAAACCACATACTGCGGCTATTACAACAGCATGGCTTCATAATAGAAGAGTCTGTGTGCTGAACTGCCCTGCCAACAGTCCTGATCTTTCACCAATTGAGAATATTTGGCTCATAATGAAATGAGAAGTCCTTTGAAGGAGACCCAAAACTCTCCAGCAGCTGGAAGCCTGTATTAAACAAGAGTGGGATAAAATTCCAATGGCTAAACTCAAGGAACTTGTCTCCTCAATGCCCAGACGCCTCCACACTGTGTTAAAAAGAAGAGGGGATGCTTCACCATGGTAAACAGGCCCCTGTCCCAACTTTTTTGAGACCTGTAGCAGCCATCAAATTTGAAATGAGCTAATTTTGTGGATAAAAATGTAAAATCTCTCAGTTTCAACATTTGAAATGTTATCTCTGTTCTGTTGTAAATAACATTGGCTCATGTGATCTGAAAGTCATTGCATTTTGATTTAATTCACAATTTACTCTTTGTCCCAACTATTTGGGTTTGTAAATTGGGGTTGTAAATAATAAAATCATTTGAATTTAAAAACATTAAACAATCGAAATTCTGATTCATTTTAATGTCTAGGTTTTAAAACTTGTGTTTCCATGCATTGGACAAGCAATTTGTGGACAGAGACAAGAGTTTTCTCTTTTCTCTTTTCTCGATAAGAGTGCTCTCGACCACTCGTTAAATTTTCTTTTACCTAAGTGAAGAGCAAAAACAAGAAACATTGGTGCATCCCAGAAATTGATGGGTAAGAACAAAATAAGAAAAAAAATCAGGGATACGAAAAAAAAAGAAGAAAATTTGTTCTTAGATCGTTTCTTGCATGAGGCCCATTGCATGGTACTATACCTCATGTCGTGTGGTACTGCACTACATGTCCTGTGGTACTATACCTTATATTCTGGAGTACAGCACAACACATTCTGTGGTACCTCGTATACCATGCATTCTGCGGTACTTCACCTTTGGTTGTGTAGTATAGTACTACATGTCTTGTGGTATCATACCACACATTCTGTGATACAGCATGACTCATCCAGTGGTACTATATCATATACTCTGTGGCACAGCACATCACATTCTGTGGTTTTGTAACGCACATTCTGCGATACTTCACTATCGGTTCTGTGGTACTGTACTATGCACCCTGTGGTACTGTGTCACACATCCTTTGATACTGCACTGCATGTCTTGTGGTACTGAAGTATATGGCCTGTGTTAATATAGCACACATTCTGAGGTACAGTCCAACACATCCTGGAGTAATATATGACACATTATGTGGTACTATAATAAACATAGTGTGATGGGTGGTGAGTTTGAGATGCCAAACGCACTGGCCAGAAATAAAGCAGTACACACAGAAGGGTAGGGAGACAAAAAAACAAAACAGGAGAGCGAGAATCACGCTTACAACTGACCAAGATGTAGTCCGAGGCAAGGAAGCCACGCAAACTCGACAGGACGAACAGAAAGAAGAACACACAGAAGGATTCCCTTACTAACTAGAACTCTTCCTCAAATATGCAGCTTAACTCTAAGAGCTCTCTTACTAGAGACCTTACCAGCTAAAGTGCAAAACATAGCACTGACATTCTAGCAAGGGAATTGAGGCGGAATTAGGGCTTAAATAGAATCCGGGTGACACCCACAATTAATGCCAGCTGGCCCAAGAATTCGATTGAGAGCAAAACGATGTCGTCCCAGATGAGAGCAGCAAAGAAAGCTCTCAAAACCTCCGGGGTAGGATCGCGATCAGAGCGATCGTAAATCCAGTCCATCCAAACCACCAAAGGGCGCTCAGCTCCCTCCAACCAGTGACGCCACTCCTCGAGCGCCAGCTTGACCGCTAATAACTCCCGGTCACCAAGGCTGTAATTGCATTCCACGGCAGACAAAGACCGGGAGAAATATGCGCAAGGGTGAAGCTTATTATCCCAACGAGGGCGCTGGGACAAAATAGCACCCATGCCCACCTCCGAAGCATCTACCTCCACAACAAATGGGAGGGAGGGATCGGGCAAAACCAGAATAGGCTCTGAGCTAAAACGTTTCTTTATTTTCTGAAAGGCAGCATCAGCGCTGGAGACCAAAAAAAACACTGAGGAGGTACTCTTCTTGGTGGGCGCAATAATGGGGGCAGCAACCGCTAATAAAAATTAACAAAGCCCAGGAAACGTTGAACCTCCTTAACACTCCGAGGCACAGGCCAATTCCTGACCGCAGCCACCTTGTCCAGGTCCATACGAACCGACTCCTTAGAAACAATAAAGCCCAAAAACGAGACAGTTTGGGCATGAAAAACACATTTCTCTGCTTTAACAAAAAGCTTGGCATTGAGGAGGGCCTCTAGCACATGTCTGACATGTTGGTTATGCTCCGAGAGTGTTGAAGAAAAAATCTAAATGTCGTCAAGATAAACGGAGACGAATTTCTCCAACATCTCTCAGAGGACATCATCAGCGAGACCCTGAAACACCGAGGGGGCTTTAACCAATACGAACGGCAAGACTAAATATTCGTTGTACCCGTCATGAGTGTTAAATGCCGTTTTCCATTCGTCCCCCTCCCAAATGTGAACCAAATTATAAGCTTTACAAAGATCTAGCTTCATAAAAATTATGCCTCCTGTAGATGTTCATTAATTCATTAACAGAAGGGGTATCGGTTTTTAATGGTGATCTTATTCAAACCCCTATAAACAATACAGGGTCTCAAAACGCCATCCTTCTTTCCCACAAAAAAAATCTCGCCCCGGCAGGAGATGCGGACGGCCAAATAAAACCATTAGCGCGAGCTTCCTGAATATATTCTCGCATGCCTTACGCTCAGGTCCTGACAGCGAGTATAGCGAACCCCGAAGCGGAGTTGTACCAGGGTAGAGATTGATCTCGCAGTCGTACGGACAATGGGGAGGTAACGTTGATGCTTGTTGCTAACTAAACACTTTGGTGAGATCAGCATAGTCCTTAGGAACATTAGAGGGCAAGCTAAAGTTCAGGGTGTTCCCAAATTCCTCACCCTGCTCCGAATCTAATGTCTCTGTGACTGATTCAGAATCGCTAAAATCCTCTAAGAGGTTATCGTCCTCTGGCTGTTGCCAATCAAATTGAGGATCCCATTCCAACCCCTTCTCTGCCCCTTTTTCTAGTTTAGGAGGGTGCGGTAAGATAACCTCCTCACTCTCGCTCCAGGCATCAGCCTCCCCCTTAACTTGATGTCTGGAAAAGCAAGTTTCATTATCTCTACAATGAGAGTTGCAATTGGTGCCCCAGCGGACGATAGGATTGTTCTGTTCCCCCCAACTGATGCTAGGTTTATGTTCCCGTAACCATGAATGCCCAAAAACAATGGGAAAAGTAGGGGAACTGATAATAAAAAACCAGACCTCCTCAGAGTGGCCACCAAAAGAAAATGAACATATTTAGCGGTTCAGAAACTTTAGTTATAACTCCCGTTCCAAGCGGGCGACCGTCCAAAGTTCTGACAGAGCATGACTGTGAAAGCGTAACGGTGGGAACGGAGTGCTTCCTAGCCCACTTAATATCCATGAAACAATTCACTGTGCCTGAATCCACGAACGCTTCAATGGTAACTCTCTTGCTCCCCACAGTCAATTCAACAGGGATTAATGTTCGGAAGGGAAATTGGGTCTGCCCCTCTAGCGCCCCCTGAATCACTAGAGGGGTTTTCCATTTCCCTGAAGCTTCGGACAACATGGACTTCTATGACGCGGCTTATTATAATGAAAGCAGATTATTAATAATAATAATAATAATGATAATAATGCATCAATTTTATATAGCGCTTTTCTGCTTTCTGGGCACTCAAAGATAAGGATACATTATTCATTCACTCACACATTCACACTCTGATGGTAGTAAACTACGTAGTAGTAGTAAACTATTCTTCTGCGAGTAGGTTTATTGGACTGTCAAATAAACCATCACCTTACATGGACTACCAACCAGAGTAAAGTTTTCAGTGGGTGGAATAGGAGCCGCACACTCGCCACTAGCAATCTGTTTAGCTTCTCCCTGTTGTGTTTGCGTATGCGGTTGTCAATTCGCACAGCAGTACGAACTAAAGAGTCTAAAGTCAAACAGGGTTCTAATGTAGCCAACGCGTCCTTTATCTCCTCGGTAAAAGCATGACTGAATACAGTAATAAGAGGAGCCTCCGGCCAGCCTGTCTCTGTAGCCAGAGAGCGAAATGCGAAAGAGAACTCAGCTGCACTTTCTTTGCCCTGTTAAAGGTGCATCAAATGCGTAGCTGCGTCCTGACCACTAATATCTTGATCAAATACAGACACCATCTCCCTAACAAGAGCCTCCACAGATTTTACGACCGATGAATTAGATCTGATTAGTGGGCCGACCCAAGTGAGTGCTGTGCCAGCCAAGAGGGATAATATAAATGCTACCCAAGAATCCTCATTAACGAATCGTGACGGCTGAGCCTTAAAATATATTTCACATAGGGCGATGAAATCTTTACATTTTCCGGCCTCGTCACTATATCTTTGGGGTATTTGTAACTTAGGGTCTTGGGGAAGATGTACGGATGGTGCTTCTGTGACTTTTTGTGAAACTTGTGTAGACAGACACCTAACACTCTCGGTCGAGCTTAACAGAACACTCTCCTGATTCTAAAGCGAGTTCTCTTGAAGGCGGAGTCTCTCAACTATCTCCGACTGTTGATTACCCAAGCCAGAAAGCCCTTTAGCCCTCTTGCTGGCTGGCAACAGCCCTTTTAGTTTCGACCACTGCTGATGTCTCCATGTTGGCTAGAGTGTACGTGATGGGTGGTGAGTTTGAGACACCAAACGCAGTGGCCAGAAATGAAGGAGGACACGCAGAAGGGAGAGAGACAAACAAACAAAACAGGAGAGCGAGAATCACGCTTACAACTGACCAAGATGTAGTCAAGGAAGCAAAGCGAGCTCGACAGGACGAACAGAAAGAGGAACACTGAAAGATTCCCTTACTAACTAGAACTCTTCCTCAAATATGCAGCTAAACCCTAAGAGCTCTCTTACTAGAGGCCTTACCGGCTAAAGTGTGAAACATAGCACTGGCACTCTAGCAAGGGAATTGAGGCGGAACTAGGGCTTAAATAGCATCCGGGCGACGCCCCCAATTAATGCCAGCTGGCCCAAGAATTCGATTGAGAGCAAGACAATGTCATACCGGACGAGAGCAGCAAATAAAGCTCTCAAAGCCACTAAACCATGACATATAGTGTTACTGTACATCGTGCTTCAGAACTGAATGACTTATAGTAATAACACTTCAGGCATATGTCACCATTTCTTTGGATATTCATGCCAAAATTACATTAAAATAATTGTAATATTTAAACCCTCCATAATTACAAACAACAAATATAGCCTTTTAATCGTTAAACATTGTTTTTAATTGTAAAAAGAAAATAACACCTTTTTCTCTGCAGTCATATTTTATATAAGTCTTTTTACATACTCAGAATAAAAGATGTAAATGTATTAGCGGATTTAAGAATTTAGGATCAGTGAAAATAATGTAATATTTTGAATTTAATAAAAATAAATAACAGTTGTGTGAGGTTGTGCCTCCAGCCCTCTCCCTGGTCCCTCACTCTCCTCCAGACCTTCTCCCTAATCACTGATTGGTAACTCCTGTGGCTCATTAGCAATGAGCCGAAGGCAGCAGCATTTAATGCTGGACTATGCCCAGCCTTAACTGCCTTGCATTTTTCTCCCTACTGCTGGTCAGTAGGTTTTATCTGCCACCCACGGCCTTCCTTTAGTTTCACTCAGGTTTTTGTTTTGTTAAGCTTTGTTTATGTTCAGTTGGAACCTTGTTCCCTTTTGTGTGTTCACCCTTTGTTTAATAAACCTATTCACCACTGCCCAGCCTTGCATATGAGTCCTCACTCCAGTTCCCGGTTTTAGAGTCCGCCGGACAGCCGTGCGGCATCCAGTGGACAAAAACATTACAAATGAAATTAAAAGTGAATACTGTGCTTGCATTGCACAATGGTCAACAAAAACTCTGTTGGATGAAATGGTTTTTTTTTTTTTTTCCCTTTTTAACAGTTTTGGTTCATTGGAAAGCTTGTTCCTCTGCTTCTTGGATGAAATGCTGAGGTGTGCCAGGAAATTAGGAAACAACCATTGCCAAAAAAAGGTAAGATATATATATTTATAGGTTTATGTATATTCAGATTTGATTAGGCATTCAAAGTCCTGCTCTGTGCATTAACTTCTGGCTCCACATCCACTTCCCTCGTGTCCCCTGACATGGGGAAGGAAGTCCTCTGCTGTGCCCTGTGCCGAACTTTAGTTGGGTCATCGAATCTCGTGGCAGTACAGCTTTTTACGGAACTGATCCTGTGTATTTTTAGGAAATTATGTATCGTTGTTCTCACTTTGCTGAAAATTCAGTACGCCTCTAGATTTAGTGAATGAATCATAAAGTACTTAATGTGGGTATTATCTTTTTGCCAACTGGCATTTGTAAACATTTGTAAATAATTATTTTCCAGCAAATAAGTAAGCATGCTAGAGGCTGGTGGTTCTCAACGTCAGTTCTGGGGGCCTTATGTAATTGCCTTATGTTCCAACCACGATTGCAAGTGCAGAACTTTTCCTAAGCTGTAACTTTTTCTTAATTGGATACATTTTATGTTTAGAGCAGATATTTATTTTTTAAGCCACATTTGACAGAGATTTCCAAGGATGCTATGAAGAATACAATACTATTGTGCATACAGCACTTTTTTCAAATATTGCAAGTAATTCAGGTATGAACATTTTTAAACAGCTCAAATTAGACACTCCGAAAACCCTTAAGCTCCAAATTAGGTTGCTTTTCGCAAGTCTTTTTGCTTTTAACTTAATTACATAAACATGACATAAAACAGCTTTGATTAATTTTTGTTCGCATTATAGAGGGATAGTTTTTGTGATCATATGTCAACTAGTTTTCACAAATTAAGAACCTACTTACCTATTTTGAACATTTTTTTTCATTTTTCTATGGAGTTGTTTCCAATGTAATACAATGCAGATATGGAATGTTTATTTTCATTGTATACATGGATCTTTCCATCAAGGTGTGTCTTAAGAGGGTTAATGTACTTCTTTAGGACAAAAGAACAGCTTGATTAACTCCTTGGATTGAAATTGGACCGAAGGAAAACCAGCACACGCAATTGATCCCCTGGAGCGACATCAAGAACCACTGCCTTAGGCCCAACATAACTGGTCATATCATGAGTTAAAACGGAAGAAGTAGAATAGGCTTAATTGTTCAACATGCATTAATCCGTCCTTTATTTAATCTGCTTATTCCAGCGCAGGATCACTGGGGACTGGAGCCTTTCCCAGAATGCAGTGGGTGAGAAGCAGGAAGATGCTATGGCTACTGCATCAAAGTGATCACGCACCATTCACTCGTGCCTCTGGTGAGCAATTAAGGCAACTAGAGTCTCAGATCAGCATCAAACATGTCGGTGGAACATGAGAGGAAACCAGAGTACCCAGAGGAATCCCACAATGGGTGCATATTCAAACACCACACAGAAAGGCCCAGGCCCAATTCAAACTCTCAACCTTCTGGCTGTGTGCCACCCACTGTGCCTCCGTGCTGCCCCCATGTTTTAGTCTATTGTTTAACTTCCTGAAGCCCAACTTTCCCGAAGCAGGAACAGGATTTTCCATTACACGCTATGAGTCTCTGACCCCTTAAATGCATGATTGTTTTCAAGCTGTTCCTATTTAAGATCGCTTGATTAATAATCACACAATTTATTTACGGAATCAAAACTAATATATAAGCCTGTCATTTTTAAGAAATTATTCAGAAATGACAGAGATCACTAAAGAGCAATATTGACAATGCACTTAAATGTGCTATGGCATGATCACTGCGCATACTCAGAATTTTGAAACAAATAACAACTAACTAACAAGAAAACAAACAAAGTAAATCCGTTTGACTGCTAGTTAAAATCTGATTCCATCGCTGCTAATCTGTCTTTATATTGTATTTTATTTATATATTTTTGTTACTCAGGCATTATGCTTTTTATATTAACGAGTTAACGATATGGAAATTTGAGGATTCAGAGGGCTATTTTAGCACTTTAGTTTAAGGATATAAAGAATGTAAGATGGTTTGCTTACCACTATTCCACAATAAACATCATAGAAAATATATGAGATTGTATGAAGGGTAATTATCTATTTAATTAACCAGAAATGAAATCTAAACCTTATCAAAATACCATCTTCGGGAGCATTTATTCCATAACATTCTACTTCAGGGAGGGATTTTGTCTGTTAGTTGCTGTCAATGCAGTCTCATATTGTAGCCTTCCTCTTTGACACAAAGTTATACAGTATGTCTTAATCATTAATGGCAACGCAGCTTATGCATGGCCTATTTGCTCAGTAAATTAATTTAATTAAAAGTCTGATTCTTAATCGAAAACGGGTTGAGAGTTTACCTGCATTTTCGTAATGTCATTGGTTGTGGGCAGTTTTATTTTCACAAAAACAGACTTAATACGGAGATCATTGGCAAAAGCGCATTTTAAAATACCTTTTCTTAGGTGGATCAAGCCAATCGGACATTGACGTAGAAAAAATTGTGTTTTATGAGGTGCAGAAATTCAGAAGCCTCAAAAGACATTGATGTTTTATGTTACCATTAATGTGGATAGGAAAATGCTTGATAGCCATTGCACTGAACAGTCATGCAAGCTAAGGGGAAATGGACAGTAAAATTTTACCAACTGATCCTCACAACTGAATGAATTAACAGTTAACTGCTAATTAGGGAATGCACAACCTCATTTCCAATATATTGGGACACTTAAGTAAAATGTAAATTTAAAAAAATCTAATGTTTTGCAAATCAGTTAAACCATTATTGAAACTCAGCTTGTGCCGTCGGAGGCGACGGCTCGTGGTATATCCCCGAACGCCCCAATCCTCCAATTCCCCACTCCTTGAATAGACCTTGAATAGACTTTCATTTGAAGTAAATTTCAGGTCAGTCGGTCAAATGGTTCTGAAGATATGGCCAAAATGGTAATTTTCCATCACAAATCGCCACCTGGTGGCAAAATATGGAACCATACAGGTATGATGTCATCATGTGACACGTTGTGAGGTCATGACCTTGCAGTTGCACATAGTTTCATGTCAAGTGGAGAAATAGTTCCAAAGATATAGCAAAAATGGTGAATTTTATGTGACAAAGCTCTACCTTGTGTCAAAATTTTGAACCAAACGGGTATACTGTCATCATGGGACACATCCCCAGGTCATGACCTTTCATTTACACTTTAAGGTCGATCGGACAAATATTTCCAGAGATATGATAAAAACAGTGATTTTTCCAGTTTTTGGCCCCTGGTGGCCAATCTAGAAATGGTAAATTGTCCAAAATTGAATGAGTTTTTCCTCTTTATGATACGTACTTACATGCAAAACTTGTAATTTCTAATTCCAATATTACTGCAGTTATCGCGTCGACATGTAAATCAGTTTTTGGCCCCTGGTGGCGAATCTAGACATCGTAAATCGTCCAAAATCGAATAAGTTCTTCCTCTTAATGATAATTACTTATGTGCAAAACTTGAAATTTGTAATTGAAATATTACTGAAGTTATCGAGGAACAGTGATTTTTAAAAATTTTTGGCCCCTGGTGGCCAATCTAGAAATAGTAAATTGTCCAAAATCAAATCAGTTCCTCCTCTTTATGATACTTACTTATGTGCAAAATTTGGAATTTGTAATTGAAATATTGCTGAAGTTATCGTGTTAACACGTAGTGCGGCGGCGGCGGCGGCGGCGGCGGCGGCGGCGGCCGGACCAAAAACATAATATCCCCCAAAACGCCATTTGGCGTTCGGGGATATAAATAGTACAGTATTAGATGTTAAAAGTGAGAAATTATATCGTGTTTTGTAAAATATCTGCTCAGTTTGAATTTGATGCCAGCAACTCATTTCAAAAGAGTTGGGACAGTGGCAACAATAGACTAGAAAAGTGGTATTTTGCAAAAGAAATACACCTGGTGGAAAATCAAATAGCTAATTATGTTAATTGGCAACAGGTCAGTGACATAAATGGATATAAAAAGTCTTTAAGAAGTAAAGGTGGTGAGGGCTTCACCTCTTTGTGAAAGCCTGCAAGGGCAAATAGAATAAAATTTTAAGAATAAAGTTTCTCAATGTAAAACTGCAAAAGATTTGGGGCTTTTTTCTTTTATGATACAAAATATCATTTAAGGGTTTAGAGAATCCGGAAAAATCTTGGTGTGCAAAGGACATAGCTGAAAACAATTACTGAATGGCCACAAGCTTCAGGCCCTCAGGCGGCACTGCATTAAAAAAAGTCAGGTTTCTGTTGTGGAAATCATTACATGGGCTCAGGAACACATCTGTCAACTATTGTTGGTGAACAGAATGAGTCACCCTTTCTGGGTCCAAGTTCATTTAAGATGGACAGAGGCGAAGTAGTAAACTTTTCTGTGGTCTGACCAATCAGATTGTGAAATAATTTTTGTGAATCATGGATGTTGCATACTCTGTGCTAAAGAACAGCGGTTACCATCTGGATCATTATCAGTGCACAGTTCAAAAGCCAACATCCATGATAGTATGGGGGTGCATAATCGCATGGCATGGAGAACTTGCACAACAGTGAAGACATGTTGAATGGTATATACAAGTTTTGGAGCAACATACACTACCATCTAGACATCTTTTTCAAAAAATGCGTTGCTTATTTCTGCATAACAATTCCAAACACAATATTCTGCAGGTGTTAGAACATGGCTCTGTAGTTAAAGGGTCTGGGTGCTAAACTGGCCCACCTGCAGTCCTGACCTGTCACGCAATGAGAATATTTGGTGCATTATGAGATGAGAAATATGACACAGGAGGCCGCAAAGTGCTGAAAGTTGAAATTCTGTGTCAGGAATGGGAAAATATTTTGCTTCCAAAACTACAGCATTTGGTTGCCTTAGTCACCAAATGCTTGGTGAGTGTTGTTAAAAGCAGAGGTGATGCAATACAGTGATGAACATCTTGTTTTAAATGTATTGCTGGCATCAAAGTCAGATATTTTTCAAAATACAATATAATTTTTCAGTTAAAACATCTAATACATTGTATTTGTACTGTTTTCAATACAATTTGTGGTTGTAGTGTCCCAACTTTTTTGGAAATGGGGTTGTTAACGGGAATGGGTTTGGAGAAGTAATGCGCTTTAAGAAGAGGTGAGAGCAGGGATATAATCCTTCAGATGGCAAGTCCAGGTTTGAAGAGCTTAAATGCAAACTTTTCTGTTTATGTGATGTCGTTCATCCAAATGTGTTTGAGTGATACTTTTTGTCATTGAAATTTGCTCGTGGTATGACATTCAGAAATGACCACAAGCAACGATTACTTTTTGTGATGCATTTTTATTGAATTTACAAGGGCACTCTTTCATGGTCTAATAGCCATGATTTAGTCAAGATATTTTCCATTCGGACAATGGATATTTTTCAATGAAACAACTTTTGTTAAGTACCAAGCTCTTTACGGCCGTCCTCCATCTGGGTTTAAAATGGTCCAATAAATTTAGAGAATTGGCCGGCCAGATTAAAAAAACCAGTGCACAACTTTGCCAGACATTAAGATATTAGAGTGCATTTTCTCAATTGAAGTGCAAAATTTGTTCTGTTCCATTCCTTATTCCATGTCCAATGCATAAAACGAATTAAACTCGAGGTTTCATTTGACTGTATTTGAGAGATATTGTTGAATAAAAAAGCAATGAAAAAAAAAATAAACGCAATAATTGAACTCTAGCTATTAAAAAAATATATTTAGGAAAAATACAACTTCACAAAATGCACTGACACAAAGTAATGTACATTCAACAAAAATATAAACGCAACACTTTTGTTTTTGCTCCCATTTGTCATGAGATGGACTCAAAGATCTAAAATTCATTCCAGATACACAATATTACCATTTCTCTCAAACATTGTTCACAAATCTGTCTAAATGTGTGATAGTGAGCACTTTTGCTTTGCTGAGACAATCCATCCCACCTCACAGGTGTGCCACATCAAGATGCTCATCAGACACCACGATTAGTGCACAGGTGTACCGTAGACTGTCTACAATAAAAGGCCACCCTGAAATGTGCAGTTTTTGCTTTATTGGGGCTCTGGGGACTCAGAACCAGTCAGTATCTGGTGTGACCACCATTTGCCTCATGCAGTGCAACACATCTTCTTCGCATAGAGTTTATCAGATTGTCAATTGTGGCCTGTGGAATGTTGGTCCACTCCTCTTCAATGGCTGTGCGAAGTTGCTGGATATTAGTGGGAACTGGTACGCGCTGTCGTATACGCCAGTCAAGCACATCCCAAACATGCTCAATGGGTGACATGTCCGGTGAGTGTGCTGGCCATGCAAGAACTGGGACATTTTCAGCTTCCAAGAATTGTGTACAGATCCTTGCAACATGGGGCCGTGCATTATCTTGCTGAAACATGAGGTGATGTTCATGGATGTATGGCACGACAATGGGCCTCAGGATCTCATCACGGTATCTCTGTGCATTCAAAATGCCATCAATAAAATGCGCCTGTGTTCTTCGTCCATAACAGATGCCTGCCCATACCATAACCCCACCACCACCATGGGCCACTCGATCCACAACATTGACATCAGCTAATCGCTCACTCACACGAAGCCACACACGCTGTCTGCCATCTGCCCTGAACAATGTAAACCGAGATTCATCTGTGAAGAACACCTCTCCAACGTGCCAGACGCCATCGAATGTGAGCATTTGCCCACTCAGGTCTGTTACGGCGATGATCTGGAGTCAGGTTAAGACCCCGATGAGGACGACGAGCATGCAGTTGAGCTTCCCTGATACGGTTTCTGACAGTTTGTGCAGAAATTCTTTGGTTATGCCAACCAATTGTTTCAGCAGCTGTCTGAGTTGCTGGTCTCAGACGATCTTGGAGGTGAACCTGCTGGATGTGGAGGTCCTGGGCTGGTGTGGTTACACATGGTCTGCGGTTGTGAGGCCGGTTGGATGTACTGCCATATTCTCTGAAACGCCTTTGGAGACGGCTTATGGTGGAGAAATGAACATTCAATGCCCGAGCAACAGATCTGGTTGACATTCCTGCTGTCAGCATGCCAATTGCACGCTCCCTCAATGCTTGCGCCATGTGTGGCATTTTGCTGTGAGACAAACCTGCACATTTCAGAGTGGCCTTTTATTGTGGGCAGTATAAGGTACACCTGTGCATTAATCATGGTGTCTGATGAGTATCTTGATGTGGCACACCTGTGAGGTGGGATGGATTGTCTCAGCAAAGCAAAAGTGCTCACTATCACACATTTAGACAGATTTGTGAACAATGTTTGAGAGAAATGGTAATATTGTGTATCTGGAATGAATTTTAGATCTTTGAGTCCATCTCATGACAAATGGGAGCAAAAACAAAAGTGTTGCGTTTATATTTTTGTTGAGTTGTATAATTACACAAATTATCTACGTACATGGCTCTAGGTGAAATAGCAAATTATCAGATGTTTCATCCTGGAAGAAATATTTTGCATGCATTACCTTTATTTGTTATGAAATTATGATGCTAATTTTCCAATTTTATGTTCAGTATACTAGTCAGCATTCTTTCTGGTATATAATTATACGCCAGAGGTCAGTGAATCCTTGAAAGTAAGACATGTCTGAGCTGGCCTGCAAAAAACTTCAGCCCAGAATATTATGTTGCCTAACTGTATGACATTCATGTAACCTAATTTACCCCCCTGCGCCACAACCACTGCAACTGATGCAGACCTGTACACTTGTTATACTCATCTCCTTTTCCTGGAATTCAGACTAAGTACCCTGCTGAGTTATTAACATGGATGTTTTTGGTGTATTGTATATGCTGCTTATCATTCTCAAAACAATTCCCCGATCTCAGAAACCAATGCCTCTGAAAGAAAGTAAAGAAGTCCTTTGAGGAGAAAACAAACTCATTTGTCATTCACAGGAGAAGGGCAGGATCTTCCTTCTCCACTCCCACTCGCATACACGCACACAGGCAATACACAGCTCACATAGGCATACAGCCAAAGAGCCACTTTCCATTACAGAGGAGTCACTAATGTCCTGTTCAGTGGGAGTTGCTCCACGTATGTGACTGGGGTGACTACTGGGCATTTCAGACTGGGGTGAGAAATGGACATTGGGCACCGGATTATTTCTCCGCAACTTTTAAAAGAATGATCAGCATTGCTCCAGCTGAACAGAACTTGAATGGTAACGTGCAAATAATCCCTTGTGGTGGGTATTTTATGTAGGGGGCTCAGGTGCGGGTCTCTTGGAAGGCTCGGATCACGCTCTCATAGGCCGGTGGGGGTGTCTGTGTGGCGTGGAACCCTCGCAGGCTGCTGTTGCTCCAGAAGGAGTCTGGTCGGGCTGGCGTGGAAGCCTCGTCAGTATTGGCATTGTTAGTGGCGGGTCTCCCAGTGGGGGTCCGTGGCAGCGTACTTTCGCTCCCCTCCTCTGCATCCCGAGCAATTTGGCTGCACTGGATCAGTGGGTGGAAAGTGGAGGCACGGAAGCTGTTCTTTCGGCCCCCCGGTGGATCGGCTAGGTCCTCGGAGGCTTGGCGTTGGAAGCTAAATGCTGCGCTAGCCAGGCTGTTGTTGCTACGTCGATCATAGCCACCACTGCTGCTGCGACTGAAAGCTGACCGGCTATGCAGGGGGCTGTGGGCAGAGTAGCGGGGCTGGCGTGGAGGACGGCGAGTGATGCTAGCTGAGGCCCTTCGTCGCGACATCCATGTCATGGCAAAGTAGATAAGGCTGCCAATCAGGAGGCCCACAACCATGGACAGGCAGAATGCCAGGATCAAACCTCCTGAGGGTAGCAAACAGTTTACAAGTTCATAAGCTATTAATATAAATCGACTCACATTAATGAATCAAGCCATAATGTCATCACACCCAGTCATCATAAAATAATCATGCTGTGGTCATGAAGTCACCACACATAGATCATAAAATCAGCATAGGTGATATATGATTGAATCAATCAAGCTTTAAAATGATTACTGACTGTATTAGAAAAAATCAACACATATTACTGAATTGCCATTCAGATCATGAAATCATCCCACAGTCATTACAAACCCTTGCCATTTTAGGATTCTTCATTGTCAGAATTGTTGTGTGATTTACAGCTCTGTGAGGCAGTGGCTTGAAGTGCTACTCGCAATATAAACATAATGATGTACACACACTTACCTCTCTGCAGGAGAATGAAGCTAGCCTCAGCTTTAATGTCATTACTCAGAATTACAGGACACTTCAGGTTAAATTGAACTAATAAAATCTGAGCCAATGTAAAGAAAAGATTCAATTTGTTATCACTGCCATCATTTTATCTCAAAAATTTTTTTACAAAATTTTGAATTTTGCTACCATGCAGTACATTGGCCCCTATGTAAAATCAAGCATCTTTTAACATCAAGGGCCATATTCACAAAGAATCTTATCTTGGTGCTAAGAGCACTCCTAAATTTTGATAAGAGCAATTATTACTACATAGACTATAGGACCAAGCTTGCTATCTGCTCTGGAAAGCAATTTTCATTCTCCAATTCTGGGGGGAGGATGTTTTTTGCATGAAACTATTGCTTTTATATGCCTTATCAATGATATATCATTTCCCAGTTTCAAAACTTGCACGTTAATGAGTAATAGGCGTCTAAAATTTTGGCAGTTAAACAAGAAATGCTTTAAAAGCAAATGCCTCCACAAAACAGATACCCATATAGTTTTACTTCAAAACATCCACTATATCCACTTCAACATTGGAAAGTGTATCTGTACAATCCGTAAGAGATGTGTGTTAACTTTTGACCTTGAGAATTTAAATTTTACAGTTAAACAAAGAGAAGTGCTTTTTAAAGGAAACTACCATAAAATAGGTATGCACAGTGATGAAGTTAAAACCATCTACTTTGTCCACTTCAACATTGGAATATGTATTTGTGTTATTCATTGGGGATGTCTTTAACTTTTGACCTTGATAATTTAAAATTTACAGTTAAACAAGAAGTGCTTTTAAAAAGCAATTCCATTGAACAGGCATGCATGCACTGAGTTCTAGTTCAAAACTCCAATATACTTCCAACCTGGTAATGCATTTCAAAGGAGAAGCAAATGCATATAAGTAACAAGTAGTGTATTAAGATCAAACTGATTGGTGTATTTTTTGATTATATATTTTATGTTCAGTTATACCATGCTTGTGTATTGAAGTAACTTTTAACCATTTATCCAAAATTTGTGCTGGCTCTAGAAATCTTTGGGATATTGAAGCGAGAATATATTTTTATATAATTTGAAAGTTCATAATTTTCTTCCCATAATACAAAACATTAACTCATGTCTTGTCCAAGCCAGACAGAATTGGGGAAGGAAATCAAGTCTTCTAGAAGAATATTCACCCTTGCCAGAGACATGTTTTATGCTGTCAAGATCTCTGTGATGAAAAAATAGTTTAAAAATAAATGACACAACTCAAATAAAGTATTCATTATGCAACCATGAAAACATAAAGTGGTATTGTAAATCTGTATTATATTATGACAGCTGGTTTCTGTATGTGCTAAATAAGGCATATTTACAATATAATACAATGTGGTATATTCCATGACTTATGTTATTATTTATGTACAATGTAAAATAGCATTTTCATAATTATGAATTGCTTAAGGCTTCAATAAGATTTAACATTACAATACAAAACTATTATGGACCAGTGATAGCCAATGTAGTAAATAAAGTCACTCCTCCAAAGTAATTCTTGATAAAAACAGGATCAAAGACTTGCAAAATGCAAATGACCTTATAGTTTTAATCAAATAGTTACATAAGCATTTCCCTCCCCATTCCCTACCCAAAATTTATTGTTAATGAATTTCCAGCATATTTTACTGAACATAATTTAGCAGTGAGAAAGACTTGACAAACTGGTGTGAAATAAATTTTATTCATGCCAGTTTGTCAATTCTTTTTCATTGCATTTTTACATTTATTTCTCAGCTTGTACTGTTCATTCTGATCCTCACGTGGATATAAATTCAGTTCAGTACATACATAAAAGTTCAAGAACCCCGTGCTTTTAAAAACAATAAAATTAGTAGCCACAATTTGTTGGATGTAATCCCTATTCCCTAGTTTATTTTCTATGCTCATCAGCGTACAACATCAGAATTATAATGTTATATAGACAATGCACTGATCATTGTTCACTGATCGCCTTTGGGATTTTATTTTGTGCTAAAACAAACAAGCTTAATCGGCATTATAATTTTCACGTTATCTTTCAACATGTTTCCGATGAATTCAAACAAAGAAAAACGCGTAAGTGCTTGATTGCATGAATTGATTTTATTAAGCTTATTCACATAGCTCAGTTTTACTCGCTGCACTATCCCAATAACACGCCGTATTTCTCGCTAATTTTCAGGATTTTCGTCGAAATTTCAATATGTCAACATTCAGAAAGTAATAAATATACTCACCATTGAAGACTGCACTCCTAAAATAGGAGTAAGCACGGATAAAACCGTGTAAAGCTTGTTACTTTTTCCGCTTCCGCTAAATTGTTTTGACTCACGAATGATCAGCTGATGCGTGTTTTTTTAATTCAAAAATCTCATTAATGTGCAAGTTTTACACGCGGGAAAAGTCCAATTCGTAATTTATGTATTTTTCACTTAATTTTAAAAAAAGTCTCATGTCCCCCCCCCCAAGATGTGGAGAAAGACGATAAATGCTAGCGATGAACGTCCTACGGTCTAACAGGCTTGTGCAAACTCCTACATTAAGAGTTGGGGGTGCAGCTAACCTCATTGCTGAGGATGACCTTGTGTTTATCGAATTATCATGAAAATTACCTGAGGATGAGCTGTCTCATAATGATTGGGATAAAATTTCACATATTGATGATGTGGAACTGGCATGGAAGTTCTTTCATGATGGTTTTTCAAGTATTGTAAATGAACATGCCAGTTCCGCCAGTTCAGAGTGAAAGGTTGAAATAATTTATGGTTTTCTCCTGAGCTGTGTAGTCTCCTTAAAGAAGGGGATGTTGCCTGGGCCAGAGCAGGAACATCTAAAACAGAGGCAAACTGGCTCCATTTTAGACAGCTTCATAATAAGTGCACATTTTTTTATCAAGAAAGCTAAATCTGATTATTACCACTCTGAAACTACAAAAACATTAAATGACCTGAAAAAGTTTTGGAAAATAATTAAACAAACTTCTGGCCTTGTACCCTCTCATGAACTTCCTACCTACATTGTTCACAATTCCTGTACTCAGACTGATAAGGCAGCCATACTTAACTGTTTTAATGAGCATTTTATTTCTTCTGGCTTTTTATTTGAATCTTTGTTTCCTGAAAAAATAAACTCTGATTGTACAAATAGACAATGCTTCCACAAGCTCATATAGGCCTACTGATTGCACGTTTAAGCTTATGCCTGTATCTGTTGCTGAGGTCCATAGAGAGTTAAGGCATCTTTACCCTAAGAAATCAGCAGGCCCTGATAAGCTGGACCCTCATTTCATTGCTGAACCTTTGTCTTTAATTTTTTTTTTATTTTAAATTTGGCATCTCTAATCCCACCCAAATCTGGAATGCCCAATTGGTGAACTGTGTACAAGGCTTGCTCGTTTGTGACCCTTGTTGCCAATTCAGGAGAGTGAAGACAGTTCACGGCTCTCCTCTGAAGCACGTGCCTGTCAGCCACTGCTTCTCATACACTCATTGGTTGAATCTTCACAAGTTCAGAGCGAGGGTGGAGGAGACCTGGACATGAACAGGCTTAGAATATGGAAATCTGCCTTTGTTCTTCCTCTTTTGAAAGGGGTGCAACCCTTTGGCTTAAATAACTACAGACCGATCTCCAAACTTTGTGTCCTAGCTAAAGAATTTGAAATGCTTGTGAGCAATCGATTAAAGGAATTTTCAGATTCTAAGGGCATTTTATCAAATTATCAGTCTGGTTTTAAGAAAAAAAAAAACAGCACTATGACTGCTGCTCTTAAAGTCACAAATTACATTATTGAGGCATTAGACTGCAAAAAATATAGTGCAGCACTTTTTATTGATTCATCAAAAGCTTTCACAGTTAACCATAGCAGTTCACAGTCAGCATGCTTCACCAAATTGGATTGTCTAAGCGAGCAGTAGCTTGGTTCTCCAACTATCTGTCTGCTAGATCGCAGTGTGTTCAAATAGCAGGGTCCACCTCCTCTTTCTTACTATTATCCAAAGGGGTGCCGCAAGCTTCTGTTTTTGGACCTATTCTGTTTACCCTTACGCAGAGTCTGTTGTTGACAACTACCTATTAAACCCATTCATTCATCAGAAGAACATTTCTACAGGAGTGTGAATGCAAATGATGTCTCCCGTTGAAATAAAGATTTTTTTACAAAACATCTGACTTCTTTAAAACAACAAAGACAATTGTTTTTCAAACAAATGTACAGAAAAGCGAAATACGAATAGATGTCGGATCAACTTTTGTTACTGCTTGGTACAATGAGAGGAAAACAACAATAATAGGGAAATTTGAATCGGGCATTAAATTAATAAAAAATTGCACCATGGGCACTATAGCTCACTTGGTTCATTACAGGCTTTAATGTTATGTGAGTTCAAAAGTGTTGGTATTTTTATGCTTGGGTCCAACATTGGGACAATGAAGACACATTTTCACATTTCTGTAAAAAAAAACAAAAATAACTTTGAGCAGTAAATATGCGGGGTCTAAGTAACATGAGGTAATCATCAGTTTTGAAGCAGTGAGGACACAAATTGTACAAACTCCAATTCCAATGCAGTTGGGATGTTGTGCAAAATGTGAATAAAAATAGAATGCAATGGTTTGCAAATCTCATAAACACATATTTTATTCACAGTAGAACACAGACAACATATCAGATGTTGAAAGTGAAAATTTACGATTTCATGAAAAATATTAGCTCATTTTGAATTTGATGGCAGCAACACAAAAAAAAGTTGGGACAGGGCCGCATTTACCATTGTGTAGCATCTCCTCTTCTTTTAACGACAGTCTGTAAATGTTTGGGAAGTGAGGAGGCCAATTGCTGGAGTTTTAGAAGAGGTATGTTGTCCCACCCTTGTCTGATGTAGGACTCTAGCTGCTCAACAGTCCGGGGCCTTCTAAGCTAGATTTTTCATTTTATGAAGCGCCATATGCTTTCTATTGGTGAAAGGTCTTGTATACTTTTTCAAACAATTTCCAGTTCATGGCACCTTACTGAGCATGGTATACTTTGTCCTGCAAATTTCTGGTTGATTAATAATTGCCATGTCTTTGAAATAGCAGCTGTTACCTGATTGACAAATAGCAGCCAGATATTGACAGTTTTATTTTGCTCATTGGAAAGACTATTTTATCCTCATACAGAGATTAGAATATGCAAAATTTGAACCATTGAGTCAAATGGCTGAAAATAAATATGCAATTTTACATTGTTTTTCTTACTACAGCACCATATATTAGCCAATTGGAATCAAAGGAGGTTTTGCAGGGTATAGGCAAATTTGCCCACAGCCAAATTTGAACCATCTTCTGGTTATATGTACCTATTTGTGGGACTGTCCAGAAAATAGATTTGAAATGCGAAATTTGCATACAGGAAGTGAACTGACCTATTTATTGATTTCAAGATTTCTGTTGGGCAAGGCCTCGAAAAGTCCGTATTTAAACCCATAAATAATTGTTCAGAAAAGCCAGATGATTTCTAATGGCTTCACAACAACATGACGGACATTTTGATACCAAACATAAGTATATATGCGAAAAACTGAAGATGTTTCAGACAATTTTCCATTGAAAAATGCATTCGCCTTGACCCAAATTGATGCAAAACGTAAAGTTCATCTTGAAAAACAACCAAGTTCCCATGAAATCACACCTAAGATATTTTCACATAAGTTGCCTCATATAGTTTGCTAAATAATGTGCAAGTGTTGTTAAATTGCGAGACCGGTAACATGGATCTGGATTGCGAAAATTGGAACCATCCCTGTATTTAGAAATTATTAACTTAACTTATTAGAAACTTATATTTAACTTTTAGAAATTAAATTAACTCCTTTAGGTGTCAAAATAGGTCACTTAGGAGATAAACCTACGGTTTTTTTTCCAAACACAGGGTATTTATAGTCGGATAGATACCTCAAAAATTATTTTGAAATTGCACAAGGCTTCAAATTTAAATTTCCAGGTATTTAGCCTACGATAAATACCGAGTGCTCGAAAAAAACTGTAGGTTTATCTCCATTCTACAATGACTTGTGTCAACACCCCTACAAAAATATTGGATAAATACCGAGTGCTCAAAAAAAACGGTAGATTTATCACATTCTACCATGACTCGTGTCAACACCCTTATGAAAATATTGGCTAAATTCCGAGTGCTCGAAAAAACGGAAGGTTTATCTCCATTCTACCATGACTCTTGTCAACACCCCTACGAAAATATTGGATAAATACCGAGTGATAGGGGATTCCTGATACGGGAACCTAAAATACAGCTTCCTTCTCGTAATGGTGGGGAGTCAGGAAAATGTTTGGGTTTTCTATCACTGTGTATATGATCACGTTCAAAGTGCAACCTTCTTGCTACCAAAGGGAGGAAGCACGAGTCGCATTTATTCTGTCACTCCTTAGTGGGGCAGCTCTTGAAAGGGCTGACCCTCTCATTCGTTCACAATCACTAATTCTTTCTGATTCAAAAAGGCTTATGAAAGAGATGGAAGTTGTGTTTGACCATGAATTAACGGGCAAGGAAGCAGCGACTAGATTGGTTCAAATGCGGCAAGGTGGGCGTAGTGTGGCAGAGCTTTTTATCCCCTTTAGGTCATTAGCGGGGGAGACGCCATGGCCAGAGGGTCCACTTATTACACTATTCACAAACGCTTTGTCTAATCAGATCAAGGATGCATTGGCGGCATTGGAAGCACCGACAACTTTTGATGCGTTGGTGTCTACAGCAATATGGATACATAACCGTATTAGGGAACGGGAAAGGGAGCGACGGAGAAGGCAAGAACCAGTGTCTGAGACTAAGTTGGCCCCCGATCTGTCAATTCACTCAGTACGTCAGGGATTAAAACGAAAGAGCCAATGCAAATTGACAACTTGTCTAGTGAGAAACAGGGAGCTAGATCTCCTGAGCATTGGTGTCAATATTGCCGACAGATGGGGGACTTTAAGCAAGATTGTCCCAAACGTATTGGAAACGGACAGGCTCGTTGACTGACCGAAAGTTGTCAACAAGACTATGCACTTCAGTCTTTTGGACCTTTTTACCTGTAGAACTGTCCTGGAACAATTGTTCTGTCAAAATAAAAGCATTTCTAGATTCAGGAGCAGTTGATTGCTTAATGGACTCTAAATGGGCTAAGGGAGTAGGATCGCCAGTGTTTTCACTCTCTCACTCTCGGTATATCACTGCACTAGATGGACGTACATTGGACACTGGCTACATCAATCCCCTTGTTTAAGGGCATTCATGGCTCACTAAACATAAGCCTCAAGTCAATTGGGGAGGAAGGAGAAATACCATTCTGAAGTGTGGTCCTCAGTACATTAGCCATTGCTTATCTAGCTCTTACTTACTGCCTTCTGACAGTCATTGCGGTACCTGTGAGGTCACTTCTGTCATGGAGGAGGTGACCTATTGTGAAAATACAGGGGTATCTCCACTCATGTTTGAGAGAGGAGAAGAGGAGTTGGAATGGGACCTGATGTGGGATACTGAGCCCTTAAGTTCTGATCTCTTTCTAGAGGATCAACCAGATTCAGAGTCTTTATTAAGATCTGAGTTTAGTCATCCAGATAACACAGAGATCTTGGCTTCTAGTTTGTTTCCGCTGCCTGTTGGTGTGCCAAAGGATTATTCAGACTTCAGCAGGTATTTAGCAAACAACAAGCAACTACGTTGCCGGCTCACAGACAGTATGACTGCGCTACAATCGAGCTACAGCCTGGCACCATTCCTCCTTGTGGCTCCTTCTATTCATTTTTGGGTCCAGAAACCACGGCCATGAATGAGTACATTCCCGAATCACAGGCTAATGGGTTCATTAGACCTTCCACTTCCCCTGCTGGTGCAGCTTACTTTTTTGTGGAGAATAAAGATGGTGGTCTTAGACCCTGTATTGACTACAGGGGGCTAAATAAGATAACAGTTAAGAACCACTATCCTCTCCCAATCATGAACTCGGCTTTTGAATGTCTCCAGGGAGCTTCCATTTTTATAAAGCTTGACCTTCGTAATGCTTATCATTTGGTACAGATACGTGAAGGAGACGGGTGGAAGACTGCTTTTAATATGCATACAGGCTACTAAAAGTACCTTGTGATGCCTTTTGAGCTTACCAACGCGTCTCCAGTCTTCCAGGTTTTTTCAATGACATACTCCGGGAGATGTTGGAAAAGTTTGTGTTGTCTACCTAGATGACATTTTGATCTTTTCCAAGAGCCATAAGGAACACACAAAACCTTTCTCTAAGGAATTGGAGGCTAATAAAAAGAAGGAACTGAGGCTCCTTTGGCACTCCATTACCTTGTCTGAATACTGGAGAGAGAAGTGAATCCCTTGCGGGCTTCGCATGAATAAAGTCCCTTCTTTTGGACTAGATGATAAAGAGTTTATGACAAAATGGGAGCAGATCTTGAATAAGTGTTCTTGTGACTTAATGTTACTTATTATTGAGAAAACAAAAGCCAAAAAAGAGAAAATTAGCACTGTATGTGGACAGCTTCAAAATGAACTTGAAAGCAAATGTGACTGAGACACTTTCGATAGCATGTCTCTTAAGATTTCTCAGTCCCTGACGGCTTTTCAAAATGAGCTGAAAGTTTATTAACTGAAGAAATATGAATGTGACACTAGGTTTAACTCAGAAGGTACCATCTATGACTAGCACGGCCCCAAATTGAAATTTTTCAAGGAGACAGCACCCTACTTTGCTCAGGTCCACGAAGGACACCAGGTTCTCCACGGTGAGCAAAATGAACTCTTCTGACATGACCGACATGGATGCTTCACAGCAGCAACCCACCTGGCCTTTTTAGCTCGCCAGGACGAATGTCCGGAGAGCTACTGTCGTACCCCCGGGCAGAAAAACTTTAACCTTGCCCCCCGGTGAGCTTTGTTGTCTTTCTGACAACCCTTGTTTAAACCACCACCACACCGGACTAAGAAGATGCAGCGGGGCACGCATGACGCAGGAGAATCTCTGACCATCCGCAGCTCTCAATGCTACGGACTGAGAAGACTGTCAATATCAGTCAATAATACTGTCAATAATAGGCAATATCTCGGGGGTGAGACTCACAGATGATGACAAAAGTGTTTTGAGTAAAGGCCTCAATTTTTCCCTATCCTGTACTATTTGTCCAGTTTTCTATAGCCTACCGAAAATTCATAAATGTCTACAAACCTCCCCTGCGCCCCATAGTTGCAAGTATCGGCAGTCTCATGGAGCCACTATCATTATCCGTCGACTTCTTTATTAAGAAATTTGTTGACTTGCCTTCTTTTCTAGGAGATCAACATTGTTAAGGATTTGAAATGTGGCTGTTACGACTTGTTAGAGTCTTTTAATGTTCAGAGCTTACACACTTGTATTCCTCATCATATCGGTATTGAAGCTCTTTCAAAGATAAACTAGATAAACGTCCCAATGGTTTATTTCCACCTAAGGATTTTCTGTTGACACTGTCAAAAATGATCTTATCGAACAATTTTTTCAAATACTCCGGAAAATATTATATTCAATCCCGTGGGACATCAATGCGTAGTTCCTTTGCCTCGTCTTATGCTTGCCTTGTTATGGGGCTGTGGGAAGAAAAATCCATATTTAATTCCAATTGAAGAGTTTGGTTCCAAAACGCAACAAGTGCCAAAATGACAAAAATGTAGATAATACCATAGAGCGCTTCTTACACATGGTGCAAAAACCCGTCATTAGAAATGCAGCCTATATGGTGTATTTCTTCATGGTCAAAGTTTGTGCTTTTCTATAAAATGCAATAGGCGCCAACATAGAAAAAGCTGATTTACTCGAAATGACTAAAATGGATATATTGCATTTTGGAACCAAACTCTTCAATTATTAGTCCGTTCACAGATTTAATGGCTGCCTTATTTTTAGGTAGCTTTTAGATTTCCTTATACTGCCCGTGGATCTGTGTTTACACTTAACCCCGCTACAACTTATGCAGCCATGGATTTGCAATTCATGGATAATGTAGTTACCTCTGCCGAGGAGGTTATGTTTCCACCCTTGTTTGTTTGTTTGTCTGTCTGCCTGTTAATAGGATAACTCAAAAAGTTAACTCAAAAATGGTTGGGCACAAAATTCGGTAGGATGATTGGTGGTAGTCCAAGGATGCGTTGATTAAATTTTCTAAGTGATCTAGAACATTCTGGACTCTAGATCCGGAAGAACTAATAATACTGACTAATAATACTAATACTAATAATACTATGGCATGGCGGAGGGGTATTCTCTCCTGAGTGCCTCTGTAGGTTGGTATTGTCTTGCTGGAAAATGCAGAGACATCCATGGAACTGTGTCGTTCGTCCTTCATGACTGAAGATGACCATGATGTCAAACCTTATGTGTCCGCATGTGACTAACAAGTCCTATCCTGGCGTGGAAAAGGCGCCTGCAGGTGTCACACCTGATGGTGGGCTGTTGAAAAGAAAGTACTCTCTCCTTTCTTAATCTACGCTTTTTGATGGCCCCCCCAATCCTGCAGGTCTCCGAAGAGGCTACGCCATCTAAAATGGTGCCATGCCAGGCGGGGCGGTTGAGGGCGAGGGATTCCCAATAATTGTCGTTGATTGAAAAGTCCTTCAAAGAGGCCTTGAGTGTGTCTTTGAATCTTTTCCTCTGCCCCCCGAGTTTGTGTTTGCCTTGGCAGAGCTCCCCGTATAACAGTTGTTTTGGGACCCGGCTGTCTGCCATACATGCCACGTGACCTGCCCATCTAACTTGGGCCTTGCGCATCATGGTGATGGTGCTTGGAATGTCCGCTCGCAGCAGAACCTTAGTACCAGGGACTTTATCCTGCCACCGAATGTTGAGGAGTTTCCTAAGGCAACGGAGATGGAAACAGCAAATTTGCTTTTCATGGGGATGGTAGAGAGTCCATGTTTCACAGCCATACAGTAAGGTGGCGAGGACAACAGCTTTGTAGACTTTAAGTTTGGTGTTCATGCAAATGTCTGTTCTTTCCTAGACGGTCTTTCGGAGTCTCCCGAATGCGCTGCCAGCTTTGGCAATTCTGATGTTAATTTTGGCATCAATATTAGCCTTATTTGATAGAGTGCTGCCCAGATAGGTGAATTCTTCAGACGCTTTTAGGCATTTCCCTTTTACACTGATGACTGGGTCGTGATGTTGGACTCCAAGGGTGGGTTGAAACATGACCTTGGTTTTCTTAATGCTAATGGTGAGCCCGGAGTTGTCGCAGGCAGCAAAAAATTTGTCCATCAGTTGCTGCATGTAGAGCTCTGTCGATGCATTAAGGGCACAGTCCTCGGCAAAGAGGATGTCTCTGATCACCGTCTCCTTCACTATGGTGACAACTTGCAGATGCCTGGAGTTGTATAGTTTTCCATCGGGCCTGTATTTAATGCGTATGCTGGTATCGCAATCTCTAAATGCATCCATCAGCATGGCTGAGAACATCATACTGAACAGGGTCGGGGCCAGAACACAGCCTTGTTTAACTCCATTGGTTACGGGGAAGGCATCTGATGTGCTTCCATCATCAAGGACATGGGTCATCATACCGTCATGGAATTTGTGTACGATGGTAATGAACTTTTGGGGGCAACCAAACTTGGCCATGATCTTCCAAAGACCATCTCTACTTTCAGAGTCAAATGCTTCGATTAGGTCAACGAAGGTAGTGTAGAGATCTTAATATTGCTCAAGACACTTCTCCTGTAGCTGGCGTGCAGCAAAGATCATGTCAGTGGTCCTTCGTCCTGTACGATAACCGCACTAGCTCTCGGGAAGGAGGTCCTCTTGCTCCAGGTGAAGCAACAGGCGGTTAAGCATGACACGAGCCAAGATCTTTCCTGCAATGGAAAGGAGGGAGATCCCACTGTGGTTATCGCATTTGAAGATGTGGATTATGGTGGCATCTTTGAATTCCTGTGGGAGTTGTTCTTGTTCCCACATGGAGTGGTAGAGGCTGGAGAACCTGTTCAGCAGGGTAAGTCCGCCTGTTTTGTACACCTCAGAAGGGATGGCATCCTGTCCGGGAGCTTTCCCAGATGACATCTGCTTGAGAGCTTTTGCCACTTCATCAACAGAGGGAAGGGAGTTTAATGCAGAGTTAATTGGCACTTGTGGTAGACGCTGGATTGCCTCGTCATTGATAACTGAAGGGCGGTTGAGCACACTGTTGAAATGTTCGCCCCAGCGCTTCAGGATTTGGTTCTTATCAGTAAGTAGGGTTGAACCGTCTGCTGATAGGATGGGGGATGCACCAGAAGACTGGGGTCCATGTACAGCTTTCAGTGAGTCATAGAGCCACTTGGTATCATGCTTATCCGCATGTTTTTGGATCTCATCAGCCTTGGCGCTGAGCCAGCAGTCTTGCATGCTTCAAAGCCTAGTTTTGACCTTGTTGCGGATGTAAGCATAGCATTTCTTGGACGAATAGGAAGGGTCACTCTGGTGGGCTCTGAGGAGACGACGTTTCTCGTCCAACAGTTCCTGGATCTCAACGTCATTCTCGTTGAACCAGTCTTGGTGTTTCCTTGTGGCAGGTCCCAAGACCTTGTATGCCGTAGAGTAAACTGTATCCCTGGAAGACGCCCACACTGCCTCGATGTCAACTTGGATGGCAGGGGCTCAAGGAGCTTATGATCAAGAGCATCGGTGAGCCCCTGCGCTGATGTGGCACTTTTCAGCTTGATTTAGCCTTTTGGCAACCCTTTGTCCCTGTAGTCTTCTTTTGGGAGGAATGTGGAGATTGAGCTTCAAAACAATAAGTCGATAGTCAGTCCAGCAGTCAGCACCACACATGGCCTTAGTTACGCATACATCACTGTTACAAGCCCTGATGATGACATAGTCGATGAGGTGCCAGTGCTTAGAGCGGGGATGCATCCATGATGTCTTTTTGTGGGTAGGCAAGCGGAACAAGGTGTTGGTGATGGTAAGGTCATGCATGGTACATGTCCTCAATAGAAGGTGGCCATTGCTGTTACATTTTCCTAATCCGTGTTTTCCGATCACTCGGTCCCATGCCTTGTTTGTGCATTAGAAGAGGCAAAATGAACATAACGTCTTTGATTTAAGGTTTCTGTGATGAGCACCAGCTGTAGCTCGCCATCTCTGCCTACCAGCTTAGTTTCCCACCACTCAAACCAATTATTTAATTACTAGTTTAATCTTCCCATTTGCTTAGTTTTCACAATCTCCATTATTTAGTTCCTGCTTTCTTGATTTGGCTTTGTCGTTCAGACCATTGACTTCCCTATCTCTTGGTTTGGTTTTCTCCCTTTCGAGAGATTAAATTCTCCCTATTTAGAGAGCTTGCGCTTTCGCGCTTCTAAATTTGTCCATGTACTTTCAGGCAGTTTGTTTGTTTACTCTGAAACCAATGGAGAATAGGTTTGTTTTTCCTTTATCGTCGTTGGAATCTAAAAAGAAAACCGCCAAAACCACCTTCATAAAAATGGTCCAATTTTGTTTTTTTTTATTTGTTTATTCATTTTTCTCTTTTGATTTCAACAGTGCAAAGGGCAGACAGTGGAAACGGACGTGAAACTAAATATATCAAAATAAGAGTGATGAGAATAAATGTCATTCTGCCAAGGCTAATTATGCAAGCACAGCATTTATACTGTTGTGGTTTTCATTCAGACATATTTTCATATTATGAGGTTACTCCATCCTCCTGCAATTGGAGAGAGACAGATTCTTCAGACAATTTGGCTTTATTGTGGCATATTTATAAATATAAAGCCGAGTTCTTTTTTCGCAGGAACTGACATCTTACTTTTCACACCCAGTTTTTATACCTTCATCACAGGAAATATCCTCTCATTCTCATGCTACAACAAGACAGGCAAACCAAAACACTGCCAACTAAACTTGAGAGCTTCAAAAGCAAAGATAAGGATGCACATCACTAAATAGGAGCAAAAAATTACAGTCAAGAGAGGAAAAATACAGCCAGATGAATATGATGCAAGTAGATACATAAATAATTCAATTGATTATGTTTTCAGTAACAACTTATGATTTTACTGAACAAATATTGACCAAAGCTACCAAAATTAAAATACATCACCTAATTATGTTTTCGAATCAACTAAACAGAAGCCTGCTTTCTAATCAAAGCTACAGAAGCGCGCTGCTTATGTGTGTGTGAGCTGGTCATGCGTGAATTGAATTGCTTGTATGTGTGTGTCTGTGTGAACTGCTTGCATGTATGTGTGTGTGTGTAAATGTGTACGTGTGCTGCGTGTGTATGTGTGTGTGCATGTGTCTGTGTGCACTGCTTGTGTGTACAAACTGCTTGTATGTGTGTGTGTGTGTGTGTGTGTGTGTGTGCGCGCGTTACTGCAGTATGGATACTGATTATGATTATTGATTATGGTTCTTCAACATTTTGATCTACTGATGACTATGATGAGAAATATTGAAATATAATCCTCAACAATCCTCCCGTTGAGGCCATCCCAATCATGGCCTCACATTAAACATGGTGGAAAAATGGTACAGCATTGTCTACCCCGGGTCTATGACCTCCATACTACACACAAGTGAATTTCTTATGAGCCCGAACATAAAATATGGCTGGTGGGCCCTTTCCGACTGTAACACTTCGAGTAAAAACAGTCTGTCTTGTACGCCAGCATGTGAACTCCCGAATGCTTGAGCTAGACACTGAACCCCGCACTGTTCCTGATGTGCAGGACATCAGGCAGCCTCTGACATCAGGGTGAATGTGAGGCATAGTTGTAAAGTGCTTTGGGGTCATATCATGTGACTGAAAGCGTTATATAAATGCAGTCCATTTTACCATGACTGGAATCACTGTCTCAGCATATTCGTTCAAAACTTCAGTTCAACCCCACTTTGCTATGGGTATAGAAACTTTGACCGTGTACACCAGCCTCGCCTGTTCACAGATGTCGTCTCAAACGCCCCTCTGCTAGGTGTGGCCTGTCACTCACGTACCACGTGTTACCCACAACCTTACATGCAACAAGCACGCCGACTAGACGGTACCACTGCAGTATGTCAATTCATACTTCACCCGACACTGGGGCCTTCAGTCCTCTCCCCTGCACTATAGAACATCTTTAACGGGCCCTCAGAACTTTCCAGTTCCGCCGCCTGTTGACGTCTAGGTTCGGGGGGCCCAATCCCCTCCCTACTCATTGAGGATATTACCGGATTTGCTGATAGCATTCTGCCACATATGTATCATGTTGAGACCACAGTTATTCTGGTAATTTGTCTAATTCTGTCTTAATTTGTTCTCCAGGTTCATGTTCTGGTTCCTCAATAGGAATTTTCAATTGCTTTATTTTCCCTATCAATTGACAGTTAATAAGAATTTTAATCATTGTTTCCTGTCCTGTCCCAAATCAACATTAAGGGCCCTTTTTTTTTTTCTAAGTCTGGGTCCTGGGCCTGGGCCTCAACACACAGTATTTTTCCCAGGTATTCTAAACTTGCTCTTTAATTTGGTCTACTATATCCCCCAACCAATAAACATTTGCTAATTCACTTTTTTTTCTAATTAGGTACAGGTTTTTTCAGCTGCTGTCTCTCCCTCTGTTCCTGAAAATGGGGGGGCATATAGCATTGAGTTAAACAATTCATTGTCACAAACCTTTTCAGATGGCTCGGACTGAGACGCAGCTTCACTTTGCATTGCAAAATATTTACCCTGATCTTAATTTTTTAGGATTCCCCTTTCTCTAAACAGTCCCAGAATTGCCAGCTCATTTTCCTCTTTTTTTCAACCCTTTTTGTCGCCGATGCATAATTGGTTATAATACCCATCATTTTTTCACATATTGCAAAATTTCCCCTCTTCTGGCCACTTTGTTACTCTGTTTTTTTAGTCCTTTTTGCCCACTAATTTGACAGTTTTTTAAACATAATTCTCAAAGGTAGGAAATTGTCCTCTTAATTCCTCCACAGGCGTTGCCATTGTTTATTTATTTATTTAAATTTTATTACTTAGCCGAATTATCTTTCCCCACATATTAAATTGCAATTTGTCTATTTTAACAATTACATTGCTTTATATGCAGACTATATTATAACCACACTTATGCTGATTTCTCCTCTTCCTTTTAGACAGATTGTATTTTGTTACATATTCCTAAACTAGTGTCATATTTAGTTTATAACCATCTTCTTGTCTAATCAATGATATTTCTAGTTCAGTTCCATCTGCTTTTTTTTTGTCTTTTTCAAACATAGGAATTTGCTTTTGCGTTTTTCCCCCTTTCCTTTTTCCCTATTTTCCTCCATCTAACAGCTTTGCCAACAAGCAGTGGTTGTGGAGAAGGCGCTTGATATCGCTTTTTGAAACGTGGTGGCTCCAAGATGCCACCAAGGCCTGCAGGGATGTTTTGGCATTCATCGCCTGAGCTAGCAGACGCTGCTCTGTATTGGACTGATGAAAATCCAGACTCCACCGTATGGCCATTAAGTGCAAAAAATCCATATTATATGTTATTTTATTATTATTATTTTGTTTTATTCATTATTTATTAATTTGTCTGTTACTGACATAGTTTATAAAGCCAGTCTACAGCAAATCAATATGATAATGATCAATGCCACCAGGGGCGTTTCTTGGGACTGAGAACATTGGGGGCTGAGCCCAGACCCTTACGGGGAAGTTTGGGGGATGCAACCCGGGAAAAAAGCTCTATGCTTTTTTGAGCCTTGTTGCGTCTTGTCTTGAGCCAAATTATGCCACTATGGCAGATTGATTCGTCCACGATGTAATGTCATGACCTAAGTCCATTACAATGCAAAATCAAAGGAGTTGTATAAAAAGTGAAGATAAGCTTGACCTCATCATCGAGTATTAAGTAATTACGTAGTCAATTTCAATGTGAATCTGTGAACAACACTTGTATGAATGTAGGGACCTCTGCTGGTCACTTTGGACCAGTGTTTTCCAAACTAGTTACTGTTCTCCTGCCGAATATTTAGGTTTTACTTGCAACCGCGAGTGCGGCCCTTTAACGAGCTAATAATTTGTCTTATTTGTTTATTTATGTTGAGCGCAGTTATTTATCCTCATAACCTACTAAACCATGAAAAATAAAAATTCCATATCCACGTCGTGAAATATATGAAACCACTGCACTGAAAGAGTAAAGAACTTAACCAAAGTAAACAATTGCTATATTTTAATCTGCAAAACTGAGGACACATGGTCGCGAAAAATAACAATTTATCATGCAAGCAAATGAAGCACCTATACTCTCCAACCTAATTCAGACCTTGCAGATTTTTTCAGTGCTTAACCCCTTTGTGCAGAAGCCAAATTTGGCTATTTATGGGTTACCCACTTTAATGCTGTATAATTCAAGATTTAAGCTTCATGAAGAGGAAAAATATGGTTCAATTCAGGAAAGACACTTACAGCATTTAGAATGACATTGTAGTTCAGTTTATTTTCATGATTTTGGTCGAGAAAATGAGCTGCAAACATGAAAAATCTTCATGAGAATTCACCATTGAAATTGCAAAAAAAAAAAATTCTGATGATTGAAAAACTGCTGGGGCTTAAAACTATACATTTCTGGTATCATAAACTCCTTGACCACAAGTAGAATGCATCTTCAACATTACATTCTAGATTACCTACATGCTATTAGCCAAATTATACAGCTATCCAAGTGTCTCCCCAAAGTCTCAAAATTATTTCCTGTCAAATCATAGTAAAATCATGTATATAACACAAATAAAGTTTTAAGGCATGAAATTTAATATGAACAAATGATTTTCTGGTTGAGTTTAGTATGAATTTATCAATCTCAGTGCAGTTGAATATCAGTAGTCACCAGTAACCTCTCCAAACACAAAACATGCCTTTTCTCCATAATAAAGTTTAGAGTTTTGTCCATTTTTCTTCTAAGTCTCCCAAGCCAGCACAAACACGCGTTGCATTTTATAAACTGCTGATTAAACAGTCAGAACATTCACCCAGTAATGGAGGTTACCAGTTCCCAAACTCACAACCTCATTTCAACCCTCATAAAGGAACAAGTACAACTCGCTAACTCAGTAATATCTGAATTCTGAAATATATCTTATTTTAACAGAACAGACATTCCACTTTCAGGGAACATCACGCAATATATATTCCTCCCTAGATTCAACAGAACGGTGCAATGATCGTACCAGGGGGTCGACCTAAATGCATGGGCAGTTCACTTTTAAACAGGAAAAAACGTCGGCATTCGACTTTGTTGAGTACGGTATACATTCCAAAACAGAAAGCAAAACTAGCAGCCTACCGTTTTTCACGAATCCCTCCTCCAGAGACAGATGTATCGAGTAGAAGGAACCCTCCGGTCCTGTTTCATTCGAAATAATTCCCATTGACCATGTCCTTATCTTATTTAAATCCTCTAAATATAACTGAACACTTCAAGGCCAGTTTTGCGCGTCTTTTTTTCTATATATATATATATAGATATATCGCGTCTGTTTCAGCCGCATAATGCGCGCAACGTAAACAGGATACAACCGAACCTGCTGATACGCTTAGGCTTGGATGCTCTGTGTTTGTCCAATCAATATGTTTCAATTACTATAGAACGTTTAAACACTCGGTAATTGGATAAGAAACGAGCCAATCAATACGTTGTTACCGCGAAAGTTTCTCGAGGCCGTGAAGTCTAACTGCGCAGTTAGGCAGAAGAGCTTGAATGTATTATTGAGTGATTGGCTATCAGCGTCAGTACTCGGGTGGATATAAGGAAGCGCTGGATTTGTCAATGAAGGAATCTACACGAAAATCCACGGTAGGGAACTACGCATTTTTTGCATTTGATGACTGTAATTGACAGTAGAATGTGAGAGAATCAATACCATGTCGAATTTTTTGCTTCAGAAAACTTGCTTCAGATTTTTCTGAACCACTAATTGGAATGCCGTTGGCTCACTGTTGCTAAAGTGGTTGCTACATAGGAAAACAATTTTTTCTGTCGCAAAAGATCATTTTTAAAAACTGCTGGATCGATGCTATGGGCAAGGATATTGACCAGTTTACACATCAGGCTTAGTTGAGGAGTTTAATTCATGCAACTCTCGAAAAACAGGAAGTGGAGTGAACTTCCCCATATTCAAAACTGCGTTCGAGGTCTGCTTGCTTGTGAATATACAATAACTGATCCGGGGGTGCCATCTAGTGATCGAGTACAGTAACAGCGTGCTTAAATTTGCAGGTCTATAGACGCAGGCGTCTACATCTGCAGAAAGGGGTTAATTTAGTCTGAGGGTTAATTTGATTGTGAAGAAACACCCAGACTACTACTGCATGCTACGCAGCTAAGTGACATATCACACACTTTTTGAATATAAAATATGTAACGTGTAAATAAAAAGAATAAAACAAAAAAACGTATAGGCTTTATTTATTTATTTATCCATTAATTTAGCCTTCTTAACCCCCATTATTACCCTGCATGGTATAAGTGCTGTGCTTGCATATGTTAGCCTTGGCAGAATGACCATTCTATTCTCAACGCTCTTTTTTTAAAAAAATTTGTTATAGAGGGACAGTGTACATTAATTAACATTTTACAAAGAAAATGTAAATGCACCCAATTTTAGCCAAAAGGCTAGTTTCCATTAGTAGTCCCCCTGCCAGAAGGAGCATGGCAAAGTTACCTATTAATTAAAAGAATAGATTACAAGCAAAAAAGCAAACAAAAAGATAGAACAATTACAATTTTGTATAAAACAGATGCGTTACAAATCAGTCAGCAACCCCCCCCAACCCCAGACACACACATCCACACACTATAGGCACACACACACTCACACATCCCCACACTAGAGGCACAGGCACAGACACACACAACCGCACACACACACGCGCCTGAGGTACGCATGCTCTCTCTCTCTCCCCCCCACAACACACACACAAACACACACACACACCAGAGGTACGCGCACACACACCCCAACACTCACACTCTTCTGATCTCATAAATTAATGCTGACATGCTTGGTTGTCTATTAGCCATTTCTTTAATTTCAGTTTAAATGAGCTATAGGAACTGGACTCTCTTATATTTTGTGGGATTGTATTCCACTCACCAGCTGCTTTATAAGAGAAAACTGACTGACCAAAAGTTGATTTCTTGTGAGACACTGCACAATCACCTCTAGCAGCACCTCTAGTAACACTGGTTACAGATGATCTAAATTGCATGAGGCTGCAAAGTGGTGGTGGGGCTAAGTGGTGTCGGATTTTATATACAAGACAGCAATTTTTAAACATAACAAGATTATTCCAGCTTAGAAGCCTATATTTGTTAAGTATTATACAATGATGAAAAGATCTTGGTTTTTTATCTAGAATTTTGACAGCTTGTTTATATAAAGATATTATCGGCTTTAATGTGATGGAGTTTGCAGTGCCCCATGTTGGTAGACAGTAGTTAATATGTGATATTATGAGGGAGAACATGTACATTTTTGCAGCCTCTGTTGACATATAATTTCTGAGGTGCCTAAAATTTGCAAGTGTAAAATGTATGATCCTACTCACCTTTTTAACGTGCTGCTTGAAAGACAAGTTACTATCCAAAATAATGCCTAAATATTTGTATTCATTTGCAATTTGAATTTTATGCCCTGAAAAGAAAACATCAGGCTCTGTGTAAGATTCTTTTGTTTTAGCAAAGAACATGGCAACAGTTTTAGAAGTGTTAAGTTGTAAATGACAATTATTCAACCAATTTGAAACGTCAATCTAATTTTGATATATTTGCTTTCACTTCCGTTCCAACGATCTGCCCTTCTTCACTTCTGAAATCAAAAGAGAAGAAGGAATAAACGAACGAACAAAAACCAAAATTGGACTATTTTTATGAAAGTGGTTTTGGGGTTTTTCGTTTTTGATTCAAACGACGATAAAGGAAAAAAAAACTATTCTCCATTTTTTGGTAGAAAACGGGAAAACGAAACAACCATGGATTTCCCATTTTTCCATTCTTCTTTTAAGGTTAAATAACGAAACAACCATGGTTTTCCATTTTTTAATTCCTGTTCCAAAACGAAACAACAGCGCTACTTCTGTTTTCTCGTTTTCGGTTTCAAAGTAAAAACATATCGCGTTGCTGAATACCCCTCGGCCCGGACAAGATTTCCTGCCTCAAGGTCACAGCACTAAGGTCAAAGGTGAAATCCAGCAAAAATAATGACCTTGCACATCCATGTGTCACAGTGAGTCACCATACCAAATATGGTGAAGCACCCATCAGTAGTTGCTGAGTACTGACCCGGACAAGATTTTATGCCTCAAGGTCAAAGTGCTACAGTCAAAGGTCAAATCCAGCAAAAAAACAGACGCTGCACATCTATGGGTCACAGCGAGTTACTATACTAAATTTGGTGAAGCTGTGAGAATTAGTACCGGAGTACTGACCTGGAGAAAATTTCCAGGGTGAAGGTCAAAGCGCTAAGGTCAAAGGCGAAATCCAGCAAACAACCTGACATTGCACATCAATGGGTCATAGTGAGTTACCATACCAAATTTAGTGAAGCTGTGAGGATTAATTGCAGAGTACTGACCCGGACATTATTTCCAGGGTCATGGTCACAGTGCTAAGGTCAAAGGTCAAATCCAGCAAATAACCTGACATTGCACATTTATGGGTCAGAGTGAGTTACCATACCAAATTTGGTGAGGCTGCAATATTTAGATGCTGAGTACTGACCCGGACAAGATTTCCAGGGTGAAGGTCACAGAGCTAAGGTCAAAGGTCAAATCCAGCAATAAACTTGACGTTGCACATCAATGGGTCATATTCAGTTATCATACCAAATTTGGTGAAGCTGCGATCATTAGTTGCTGAGTACTGGCCTGGACAATGTCACACGGACAAGATTTCCAGGTTCAAGGTCAGAGTGCTACAGTCAAAGGTCAAATCCAGCAAAAAAACAGACGTTGCACATCTATGGGTCACAGTGAGTTACCATACCAAATTTGGTGAAGCTGTGAGAATTAGTACCCGAGTACTGACCTGGAGAAAATTTCCAGGGTGAAGGTCAAAGCCCTAAAGTTAAAGGCGAAATCCAGCAAAAAACCTGACATTGCACATCAATGGGTCATAGTAAGTTACCATACCAAATTTGGTGAAGCTGTGAGGATTAATTGCAGAGTACTGACCCGGACATTATTTCCAGGGTCATGGTCACAGTGCTAAGGTCAAAGGTCAAATCCAGCAAAAAACCTGACATTGCACATCAATGGGTCATAGTAAGTTACCATACCAAATTTGGTGAGGCTGCAATAATTAGATGCCGAGTACTGACCCGGACAAGATTTCCAGGGTGAAGGTCACAGAGCTAAGGCCAAAGGTCAAATCCAGCAATAAACTTGACGTTGCACATCAATGGGTCATATTCAGTTATCATACCAAATTTGGTGAAGCTGCGATCATTAGTTGCTGAGTACTGGCCTGGACAATGTCACACGGACAAGATTTCCAGGTTCAAGGTCACAGTGCTAAGGCCAAAGGTCAAATCCAGCAAAAAACCTGACGTTGCACATCAATGGGTCATACTGAGTTACTATACCAAATTTGGTGAAGCTGCGATAATTATTTGCTGAGTACTGACCGGACAAGATTTCCAGGGTCTAGGTCACAGCGCTAAGGTCAAAGGTCAAATCCAGCAAAAAACCTGACTTTGCACATCTATGGGTCATAGTGAGTTACCACACCCAAGTTGGTGAAGCTGTGATCATTAGTTGCCGAGTACTGGCCCGGACAAAATCATGGACGGAGGACGGAGGACGGACAACAGACGGACACGCAGGTGACAACAATACCCCTCCGGCCAGAGTCGGCCGAGGGGTAAAAACGAACTGCCTGAATGTACACAGACCTAAATTGCCTCATCTAAATTTATGCCACCAATATTGTTGTAGATGTAGAGCCTTGCAAAGGTGATGCTGACGCACCTTGAGTTTTGTTGTATTGTGAAAAATACTTATATAAAGCTGAAATTTAACTTCGTTTTACATGTGTCTGTTGTTTTTCTTCCTTGCCTTAAATCATATTATAAAACGGGTGCTTCCGTGATCCATGCTGGTATAAAATAATTGTAACCCACACGGCAGGCCGCAGCACAAAATATCCCTGCACACATCGAACTACTCTGCGCTCAACTGACTCATTAGGTTATGTTTGTTTCAAGACTTATAGCTCGCTATTTCAGTGTTAGCGAAGTTTAGCTTTTTAATCCGCTAACCAGTTGGCTATCTACCTAGCTAGCTATTGCTTTACAGAGTTCAATATCACTTTTGCGTTGCTAGCTACGTTGCTAACTAGCTTGCTATTTCAGTAGCCTATTAGCAATAAATTGTTGACTTTTTTCTTTTGTGTTTATTTTATGGACTATGTGTAGGGTAACCACATCCATTGTAGTCAACACTAGCTAGTTGACAAGCTGGCTAGCAAACTAATGCACAATTCAACATATTTTCCTGGACACTGGCAAGTGTGGAGGACAAAAGTCAATCGTTCCCTACTCTCGCTGCTGGTTGTAATGATATGGCCGATCAGCACAAGTTGTGAACAAGAAAACTCGAAACGGAAACGAACGTAAAATTATTTAACGGGGTCTTCAGGAGACCGAAGGAGACATTCAAAATAGCCTGCTTTCATAGTATATCTACATTAGCGAGCCCAAATAGCCTGATGTGACATGATAATGGCGCTATATAAAAAGCAATCTTAGCGTCTGTTTTGCTTGCCAACCATTCTGTCCACTATCTTGCTTAGTGGAAGAACAAATATTCTCAATTTTATTGTTGCATTATTACCAATAAATTGTCTCATTTTTTTTCTTGTGTGTTTATTTAATGGGCTATATATAGGGTAACCTTTTTATAAAAGCAATAAGCCCCTAGATGCAATGGGTTACAGTGATTTTATAATGGCGGAGGAACACTAAAGCTCTCCGCTGTGCGTTGTGCCTTAGAACGCCCCTTCGCCGTTATAAAATCACTGTAACCCACTGCATCTCGGGACTTATTACCTGGCCCCTCCCCTAGGGGGCCAGGTTAAGCAATGATCATGTCTATGTGTGTGTGTGTGTGTGTTTTTGTCAGTCTGTCTGTCAGCCCGTGGCTGGGGCCAGGTCTGCTATCTCTGATTGCCTTGTTCCTTTATTATACTATTAACTAGTAGCATGAAGAGCATGTGGGGGGCGCAGCGAGTCCCTTATTGGTCAGGTCATTGGTCAGCTCAATTGACATTGCTGTTGGCAATTTCCAGCAGAGCAGCCGGTTGGTTGATGACATACATACAAACAGAAGGCGCATTGAGTTGACTAATCGGAAAACATTAATTGCATCCACATCTACATTGAATCCTGTAAATATTTGCTCTGTTATATGTAAGCATGTTATATTTTATTATGTTTTTTGATTGTGCTTGGTCTATACTGGGTGTGCTTGAGCTACTTCGGCATTTTTATTCAATAATAATAACAGAGCGCTGTTTCATCCATCTTAAATACATTTGAATCGCGCCAGTGTTTCAAAGCTCTGCCTATCAAACCAAATCAGTCAGCTGATTCAGTCTGAATGAAGCAGTGAAGTGGTTCGAACATCATCAGTCATGTGGTTTTTTCCCGGTATGAAGCAAGCTCCGGCACAGTGCTTCAGAAAAATATCCTGTTCAGTCTGAAGCACGCTTCGGAGCCTTGATGTCAGCAATAACATCGCTAACTTTTTCTCCCTTCTGGAGTTCTCTAGCCTGTTTCCCGCTTGTATTTTAGCCTTTCCATTGCCATTTTTTTGTGCTTGTGTGCCTGTTAAAACTTTATGCAATGAACTCTAGTAATAAACCAGTCATTTCACCCGCCACTCTGTGCTTGGGGTCTCCCTCTCTTCCAACATGAAACAGTCTCTGCCTTATGTAAAATAAACAGTACAATGTAGAATAGCTTCCCAAGATCTTAAACTACAGATTAGCAGTTTTGCCTTCAGATGAAAACAAATAGAAGTTAACAAATGTAAAAGAAATAAAACTTGAAGGTGCAAAACTACACCTTCCATTTGAGGGTCCACTTGAACTTCGTACAAAAACTGGGTGCCTGCCAGGTACCTAACAATACATACAACCACCAAAGTAAGCAATTTATGCTTCTATTCTTGTGTTCTTTCTTTGATGCCTGTATTTCATTTCAGTCATGTCACTGAGAAAGACTATCTTACCAAAATACCTTATTTGGACATTTGATTGGTCTCCACATTTCTCATAAATCCTTACAACAGGAAAGCAAGAGTAAGGATATTTTCCATAATATTAAAAGAATATATGCAGCCTAATCACCATCAATTTACTTTAAAAAAATGGAATGACCCTGGTCTATCATGGGCCCCGACATACTTGCACGAGTACCAGGCATAGACTGATTAAATACCTTAAAATGTTCATCAACTTGACAGAGATCTATTTGACTTAAGTGCTGTTTATATTGGGCAAAATGCATTATTTATTTGTGAATGCATCTTTACTGTTGAAGGGGGTTCCTGAGAGATACTTATAACTGGGCATGATGAAGGCCCTGGCATACTATTGAATGCAACAAAGCAGATGAAGCTAGATTGCACACAGAAATGAGACAGTGGGCGCACTTGACTGGGGTCTCACTTTCGAGCAATGATGACGAAGGACGGAAATTTATATCCTATTAGGCACTGAGTTTTTCTTCAGTTCGTATTTTTCTGACCGATGTGTACGGCAGGTTAGGGCTCCATCAGAACGGTCAAATCAAGAAGAAATATGTAGGCAGTAAGCTGATGCGTAAGAACAACAAATAATCATGAAAAATGATCAATTGATACAGTCAACTAACAATGAATGTGTTTGCTAAAAGTTAAATGATGACTCATAGTAGAATTTAGAAGCACAAATTTTATATGCCAACAGTCACAGTGGTGAGGGATGATAGAAATCCTATGTCACCCATGTGCTTGACTAGGCCTGGAGTAGTAGATCTATCATAGTGACTACTGAAACAACGTACGTTCAATTTAACTGGTTACTTTCAAGTTCATTCTATTTATCTTCCTCGCATGTGAACGAAGCTCAGTTTACAGACTGCATGAGACCAGTGGAATGTGCCCAATGTATATAAAAGACACACAAGCAGCTGGATGAGACGAGACAGAAAGCGAGTCGCACAAGGGTTGTGACAACAAAACCAACACTGAGGTACTTAAGTACTGCTAATCAAGATGACATCTTTTGGGATATACGATGGAAAGACGCGCATCAGCTGGCGGAGTTATAGCCAAAAACTGGTGCCTCTCAGAAAGAGGGGGATAAAAATTCAAATATCAAAGGAAGAAGTCCTGGAGCACACAATTATATAAGGCAATTTATTAAGGTGCAGGTGACTAACGTTTCGACACAAGGTCTTCTTCAGAGTCAAACAGCTGTTTGAAGACCTTGTGTCGAAACGTTAGTCACACCTGCACCTTAATAAATCGCCTTATATAACTGTGTGCTCCAGGACTTCTTCCTTCGATACTTATCTTTTGGGATATGTCAAAAGGTCATTCAGTTGAAATATTTCTTTGACATCTTGTTTGATTGCTTGAATTCTTGTAATTGCCTGTCTATAACTCCAGATTTTATGCGTCAAAAGCATGTTAGACTTAATCATGAAGAAGTAAGAGGGCTACATACTATAGAGAATAACACAATCGCTGCACTCATGATTTTTCAATCAAGCATACTGGATATCTGCACTGATCATACATAGTTTGTTTGTCATTTGTGTAGAGACTACAGCAAAATATTTATAGCACTAAAATTGATGTTATCACCAGGTTTGTGTGGAGCTTAGTGTAAGATAAATCAGGAAAACTGTCTCATTTTCCACCCCCTCTAATGTTTACCTATAATTCCAAACCAGGAACCAAATGCAGAGTCAGAATACAATCCCATAGTACGGTTTACGGACAGTAATACGATAAGGCGGAGGGACGGAGCCCAGAGTAGAACGGTACAGTTCAGGTCGGATGTAACAGGAAAGGTGTGGGGTCATAGCCTGTGCCCAATCAGTGGCTTTCTGGGACAGCTGCCAGATACAGTGCACACTTTGCCGGAGCTGAACTGTCAGATGGCAGGACAGAGCAGTTTTGCATGAACATGGTCCCAATCCCGATAACTGTAGAAGGCTAGGAAGGTTGTTCCCAGTAAACTTGGCAGTCGAACAGACTAGCAGTAGATTAATAGAAATGTGCTCCCAATCCTGGGAACCAAGAGTAAGGCTTGGGAGCTTGTTCCGATTAACTAAACAGGGAGGAGAACTTCAGTACATTACTATCATTAAGGTTACGATTTAACTTCAAAAGACGAACAGCTTTACCAGCGAATACTGACTGGTTGTTGGAGGGCATAGAGCAAGCGACAACTGCAGAACACTGCAAACTCAAAGTAGGGGTATAACTAACTACTTCACTCACACGTGAAGTGGGGTAACTATGAAATGAGACACAGCTGGGATCAGAGATCATGCAAGCAATGAAGGCATAAACCAATCAAAAAACACAATACTTATAATAGACATGTAGACTGTTGGATGGGAGGAGACAAACAAGCCATTCCGTCAAAGGATGTTACAGCGCTGCAATTTGTTACAAATGTTTGAATATTTTTCACTTTTATGAATCTCATTCAGCCCATGGCTATGGTTTGTGTTAATTGTGGCCCTCACATTCATTTGTGATGATTTAGCGGATGCTTTTATCCTAAGCTTCAAATGGAATTGATTCGCCGGTGGCCAATCCACCCTGAAGCAATTTTGAGGGCCTTTCTTAAGATCCCAGCAACTACACTGATCTGATTCAGCTCTCAAGGCACCATCCAGGGGCTGCCCCTTTTATATACATTTGCATAAAACAGATGAAGAGAATAGCTGGGAAGAGAGAGAAATTTGCCTGATAGAAAAACTGGCCCTCATTTCTGACAAATTCTCACGGAAGGGATGTACATATAAATACATGGATTTTGGATGAGGAGAGCCACAAAAACAGAAACATAAAATAAAATGTAAAATTATTCTATCCTTTGTATCCCTGCTATTGGTACAGAGTTCTAATGTTGCTCAAGTGAGCAACAGCCTGAGGTGGTTGATCATCTGGGAATGACATTGGAAGATTCGTGGATAAGTACAAGTACATCTATCATAAATATATGCTATTTTCATAGCTTAGAGCCCATTCGTCACTGAGTTCTGTAAAATTGCTAAGCAAAAACTAAGCTGTACAAAATAGTTTTTTTTTTGATAATTTGTTCCACTGCTGTGATTCTTCACCTACAAGCTGAAGCAAATACCACTCTCGACAGAAAAATGGCATAATAAACCCAGATGGAAAAATCTTACCAGTATCAAATTCTTTAAAAATGTCCAAAATAGCCTCTGTTTCATTACTAGCCATTATTCCCAGAGAGAGAAGTATGAAGGCAGATGAAAAGTGGGAGCTGAATACATCCAGACGACGGTGGTCTATAATCTGGACAACAAGAGCAACTAGGCGCACACACAGTCCCTCCTCTCCCAAAACTTGGCTGCTGCTTTTTTGTTTGTGGAAACGGAAACTTTGCTGACACACTTCCTGCTTTTCTGCCCCAAATTAGCCTGGGCAGTCTTATCTGAGAGGCACAGAGAACCTGAAAAATGAAATAATTTCCTCAGTCCCATTTCCTCTGGGTTAATTTGATAAGAATACTAACCAGCCCACCATTTAAAAGCACTTAATTATCAGACCACTCAGATTTCATCTGAGAAAGACAGGAGTCTGTAGAATAATGTAGGCTTCTTTTCCCCCACCGGTGACAATTTATTAGGATAATTTCAGCAAGCACCCTTCTGGGAAATGCAGCGTTTTTTCATCACTGTTTTTAATGGCATTTGACAAATTATTAAAAGGTGTGGTTAAATAATCCTGTCCAAAATAATTCCTAAAATGAAAAATGTATGCTTCGCCTATATATTGGGGTTTTCAAAATGAGTTTTTTATGAGTAGACCTGCACTTTCAATTGCATGCCCATCCTTAACTTCTCTCTGTCCCAAAACTTTGGCAGCACTGGCAGCCATGTTGTGGTCCTCCCTGTGGGAGACCCTTCAGCAAAAACAGCAGCACTAACTGATAAGAAATTCAGTTGTTTGAGTCAGTTTCTGAGGAACACCTACACCCACAAACACTCACACACTTCCAGAGGCAGGGAACACTTGCAGCCTCTGGCTTCCTGTCATTGTCTCTCTGACACACAAAGCTACTCTCTCTTTTCCAATGATCCACTCTGTCTCTCCTACACACACCCGTGCATACTCAGCCTCTCTAACTTTCTCTGTTCCTTCTCTCACTCGCTGTTGTGATGCTTATTTATCTGTTCATTTATCTCTTCATCCAAAGACACTTTGCCAACAGAGAACCGTCAGAAAAGTGAAAGGGACTGCCCCCTTAACAGCGGAGCCAGGAAGAAACCAACGGAAATGTTGTCATTTTTTCCAGCGCTTCAGTGAGTTTGATTGATTGCCTAGACCTGGAAGCAGAATTTTGAGCAAAACATTCTGACTAGAATTCATGAGATTTGTGAGTCAGAGTTAGATCATACTGTTGTATTTTTGAAGCTGCTTGAAAAAATGTGCACAATTCCCCAGATTTGAAAAACAGCATGTGAACAAAATGAGAAATTAATGGATTGGTGAAAGTTGACATTTATTTTAGAATTCTAATATTTGAAAGAATGTCATTGTTGTATGTTGGGTGAACAGTTGTTTGGAAAACGAGATTTTTGGTAAACAGCTTGATTAAAAATCTAATCAAGATGCCCAGAAAATTAATTGATTACTTAATTAATCTGATTTGAGCAGTCAAAAGAAACCAATAAGAAACTCTCGAAGACTTAAAAACAAATTTCTCAATCGGTCAATGTTTAATTTCACATAGCAAAACAATCACTGTCTAACCAACCCTGAGTACACTGCACGTACACTGACGCAGCACAGTTTATTCAGTGCGAACTTATAGGCCTACTGTATAAACAATATCAGATTTCCACTCTCAGTCTGAATATTTGTGGAACTGATATTCACCTTTCCAGTCGTTCCATGCTCGCTGGGCATTATTAATCTGTTTCAAAGACAGTAGGTGGCAATCTTGTATTAGGCAAAATTAAGAATGATCGACTGCTTGCACTTTCTAGACCTCGATCAAATGTCATATTTCTTACAAGTAGTCACATGCCACTTGTCCAAACTTAAATTTCTTAGTATTCCCTGAGGTCAGAGTCGAATGGCGAGTAGGCTACTGTGCGTTGACCAGTTCCGCAAACGGAATTTGTCTGAAGCGTCTGATATCGATAAAGCATTCGGTGGCAGAAAGTTATTTGCTCTCGCGGAAATTACTCTCGCACTTTGTGGATCAATTCCGCAAATAATTTCCAGTTTCTCAAACAGGCCTTTGTCAGGCCAAACTTATGATATTCTTTGTTTATTAGCATAATTGTGTACCACTGGCCATAAAGGAACAGACACATGTATTATCCACCAATTTTAGCCAGCATTACTCTGCAGGGTCGGCCCTATATCATAATAATTGGTCAAATCTATGGATAATTATTCCGTGTGTCGACATCGTGTCAGCTGGAATCCACGTGCGCTGGCCTCAGTTCAAGACGATTTTGTACATCCATCTATAACTGCTATCAGCAACTATGGATGATTCTTTCTACTCTTTCCAATTCAGGTACATACCAAGTAGGCCTACACATTAGAATTATCAGGATGAGACCACAAATTCAGATTAACACAGTATTGATCAAATCATTGAGCCACTGAAAAACAGTTATGGCGGAGGAAAAGATGTTTTATTTCACATTGACTACATTAAACTTTAATAAAATTCTTTCAGAAAAATAAATAAGAATAAACATGTCACATAAATTACAAGTTTGAAAACCTAGGCTACAAAATGGCGTTTGCGGGAAATAGTCAAACGACAAGCAGTCACTCAAATGGGTGTTGATGAAAAAGTATCAAGAGTACAAAATTGGGATTTATATGGTCAAATATACAATAATTTCCGATCATAATGACACTAATAACATGTGATGAATCCCAGGAATACACGCGTTTAATGGCCACACACTGCGCAGTGCGCCTTATCACACGTTGCTTTGGTACTGCTGCAACGGCAAGCAACAGTTAGGCCTATCGGGCATTTATTTCTCTATCAAGCCTCTATCTCTCCATCATCTCGAAACGATAGTTAAGAGTTAAATCCACAATGATTTACCGTTCCAGCGGTGTCAAACTCAAGGCTGACAGCGAAGTCGTTTTCCCGCAAATAAAGTTTGATTTCTGCAAATTGCGTAATCGGTCAAATTGCGGAACCGGTCAACCCACTTTAAGTGGGCAACTGATGTCCCAATGCTACAAGAACACTTAACACGTTTTCAAAACAAATGAAGCGCAAAAAATTATTTTAAATGATGAAATACGCTCTTTAAAGAAGTGCCTTTTTAGAAGACCGTCGAGGCTGAAAAAAGATACAAAATTAAGCGCATGTTAAGAACGACCAGAGGCTGAGAGCCAGAGCTGAAGCGGATCTATAAGGAACCTGTATTGAGATATAACAGAATGGACAGACTCGTAATTAAACTGTAGCCTAAGCTAATGATCGGGAGAGTGCTTTGTCAGTTTCTTCAAACGGTAATCTCACAAAATAAGTCTAAAGCCATTGTTTGTTAACAGATTTCAAAACTGAAAATTAAGGACATTTCAAAGACATTTGAGCCTTAAATCCTAAAAAAAATGTTAGAACATTCTGTATAGTCCCCATAACAGACGCTATGAAAGCGAGTCTATAAAACCGAAAAAAACTGAACTTGAAAATGAACTTGAAATACACTCCGGTTTGTGTGCAGAATAGAGTATTGTTCAGAAGCATATCCAATCCTTCTCTGCAGACTGACAGTCATGAAGACGGGCGATTTTGAAAGCTAAGTCGAAGATTTCGATTGGTGACAGCGCAGGCGTGGACTCATTGAAAGGATTGAATATGTGATAGGACGACGCGGGGTGTGGACGGACAGGGACAGAATGAAGTTGGTACAGGAGAAAAGACACAATATTATATGTATTTTTCTCTCAGAAGCTACGATCAACTGCATTGGTCGTTTCCGACCAGTCACCTCAGCTCACATTCCAGTAGTTATGAGGATGGGTCAATGTTCCTTTGCGACTCTTCCATTGCGTATCTCGATAGATTAATTCTCAGACTACTTAACTGATCCTTTATGAAGAGGGTAGGAATGCAGCTGAGACGGGAGGAAAGTATTGGTTACCAACCAATTTGCAATATTCGTACAGTGAACTGCATCCTTGCACATCTGGTCTCACCAACCAACTACAGAGAAGCCAAACTCACTGTGTAAAACCCGATGTCATTCATGGTAAATAAAATGCATCAACTGAGCTACTGTCCTGTGCTCAAGCAAAAGTGCAAAGTGTTTGCCGTCACTGCCGTGGTATGGGCTAACTCGTGTGAAACCGGTTGTGTTCTCCATCTCAGAATGGAAACTTGCACTGTTAATCGAAGTATGATGTCCACGTAAGGAATGCTTTCAAATTTAATTCAGGGATTAATTTACATACCAAAACACATATGGATTCAATTTAGATTCAATCAGGACATCGATGAAATTTTGGCTCGTAACACTTAGTAACTGTGCAACTAGTCAGTAGACTACAGCGGAGTCAATGAAGCAGCAAGGGTACGGACAGTAAATGCGCTTTTTGGAACTTTCTAATGGTTACATTTTTTCAGAGTGCGCGGCTTTCCCGGGCTAAATTAACAAATATTGGACCAAACTGAAGTCGTATGTCTCACTCTGCTCCAACTGAGATGACCCGAGCTTCAATTTTTCCGCTTTTTCGGCTAATTGTTGTAGACTGAGGCCAGCGCTGGGGAGGACTGGGTTGACTCCTCCCTGAGGACGGAAGCAAGAGATCCGCGAGGTTGTAGTCGATGGCAGCTATGCTGGTTTCATAGCGACATCTTTGCGTAAAAAGGGGGAAAATTCTGATTTGTATGGATTTTATATTGTTATATTGATGCACTTCAGTCATTTCAGCAGATATTTTAAGACGAAGCAAAAACAATGGGATTCAACGTTGTTTGTCTGCGTTTCCATTGGCAACAAAAGACGCTAAGAGGAGCAACTTCAGAGTTGAGCAGCACTCTGAAACATCAGTAGCTGTGATTGGTAAGAAATTTTAGTTTTCCAACTTCTCGAAAATCAACCATCGTGGTCCACTCCTCTTATTGCATATCGGTACTTTATACATCTGATATGGCCTTCTCCGTTGCTTTAAAAGGCTAAGGCCTTTATCGGTGCATTTATTCTCATGAATGTTGTTTAGTGACGCTGATGTTATGAATATCAATTAAATTATCCTTTCTAGCCGTTGGGAATACTGGGTTTACTTGGCATAGGCTCACTGTTCACTCTCTTGCGTCGTATGTTAATTATATGCATCAAATTAGAGTAATTTCAACAATATCTATAAACTGAAATTCTTTGACATTCTGTTTACCTTTTCCCCTTTTTAAGTAATATGAGAGGTCACCTACTCATTTGGGCAACCCGACACTCTGTACAAACCTACTACATCTCAAGATTGGATGTCAGAAGACATGGGGTTGGTTGGCACAACAATATTTTTTATTTAATTGTAATCTTTGAAAAATATTCATTACCTTCATAAAAAGTGGAGATTCATATATGTTCTAAATTTGTAGATTTTTTTTACTATATCTTTTAAAGTGCCGCCCCAATTCTGAAATATTTGGGACAAAGTGGAAGTTGTGAATAAAATCAAAACGCAATCACTTTCAAATCATACCAGTCAGTATGTTATTCACAATACAACATAGATAACAAAGCAAATGTTAAAACTGAGAAATTTTACAATTTTATCCACAAAATGAGCTCATTTTAAATTTGATGGCTGCTACAGGTCTCAAAAAAGTTGGGACAGGGGCCTCTTTACCATCGTGTAGCATCCTATCTTCTTTTTAACAAAGTGAAGGCATCTGGGCATTGAGGAGACAAGTTTCTTGAGTTTAGCTATTGGAATTTGATCCCACTCTTGTTTAATACAGGCTTCCAGCTGCTTCCAAATGTTCTCAATCAGTGAAAGATCAGGACTGGAGGCAGGCCAGTTCAGCACAAGGACTCTACTATTACAAATCCATGCTTTTGTAATAGCTGCAGTATGTGGTTTTGCACTGTCCTGCTGAAATACACAAGGCCTTCCCTGGAATAGATGTTGTCTGGAGGGGAGCATATGTTGCTCTAAAACCTTTATATACCTTTCAGCATTAATGGTGCTTTTTAAACATGCAAGTGTCCCACACCGTATGCACTAATGCATCCCCATAGCATCAGAGATGCAGGCTTTTGAACTGAACGCTGATAACAGAAGGGGTGGTCTTTCTTCTCTTCAGCCCGGAGGACACAACGCCCATGATTTCCAACAAGAATGTGAAATTTGGACTCGTCTGACCACAGGACACTTTGCCGCTTTGCTACAGTCCATTTTAAATGAGCCTTGGCCCACAGAACAGGGTGGCACTTCTGGATCATGCTCAACAATGGCTTCATTTTTGTATGATGGAGATTTAGGTGGCATCTGCAGATGGCACGGCAGACTGTGCTTACTGACAGTGGTTTCTTGAAGTATTCCTGGGCCCATTTAGTAATGTCAATGACAGAATCATGCCGGTGAGTGATGCAGTGGCGTCTGAGGGCCCGAAGATCATGGGCATCCAGTAAAGGTCTTCGGCCTTGTCCCTTAGGCACATTTTTCCAGAGATTTTTCCAGTTCCTCTGAATCTTTTGATGATGTTATGCACTGTCGATGATAAGACCTTAAAAGCCTTTGCAATTTGACGTTGAGGAACATTGTTTTTAAAGTATTCCACAATTTTTTTATGCAAACCTTCCCAGGTTGGAGAGCCTCTGGCCATCTTTACTTCTGAGAGACTCAGCCTCTCTAAGACATCCCTTTTATAGCCAATCATGTTACACACCTGATGCCAGTTAACTTATTTACTTGCTAAATGTTCTTTCAGCTGATTCTCTTGTATCGTAATTGCTTTTTCAGCCCTTTTTTGCCTGTGTCCCAACTTTTGACACCTGTTGCAGTCATAAAATTTGAAATAAGCTCATTTTGTGGATAATAATGTAAAATGTCTCAGTTTCAACATTTGAAATGTTATCTATGTTCTATTGTAAATAACATGCTAGCTCAGAATGTGATCTGAAAGTCATGGCATTTTGATTTTATTCACAATTTACACTTGTCCCAACTATTCTGGAATTGAGGTTGTAAAACTGCAAATTTTTTTCTCATAGATGCAGTCCTGATGCTCAGGTATTATAGTTTAACTTCTCTCAAGGCTTGAAGCATTACATTTGGGTTTGCCTCCATCTGTACTGCTGTCCTATTTTTGTCCTGAATCATTTTACATCACAGCAATATAACTTCTAATTATAGTAGCCTAAAGCAAGGCTGACACTTGCACGATTCTGTGGCACACATTCACACGACTCGAGTCGTGCCAGTGCGCAAACTAGTCGTAAACTGGCGTGAAGTGTGCATAAACCCGTCGTGACTGTGTGCCATGTCGGGACGAGAATTTTGAAATGTTCAAAATTTTGGTCACGACAAAATTTCGTGACCGGGTCGTGAACTATGCGCAAACTGTTCGTGGACTCGTTGTGAACTCGTCGGTATGATGCGGGAGGATGCGTGCCAGTGCGTGGCAGTGCGCGCCATGCCATGACTGTCACGAACTGCAACGAATAGTTCACGAACAGCTCACGTCGAGTTCACGAACAGTTCACGACTACTGCGCGACAGTGGCGCTTGCGTCAGCGCGGGGGTATATATAGGGCTTTCTGGACACTGCTCGCCATTCCAGAGATTGCCAGCGAGGTGGGGTTTCCTTTTCTTGCTCTTCTGCCTCTTCCAGCCTTTTCTGCTGCTCTTCAACAATGGCTAGAGCAGCTGCCAGGTATCGGCATCTTCTCTTCTCTGCAATGATTGTGTCTCTGGAATTCAGCATGTTGTCTCTTCCACAGCCAATCCAAAAATGACCAGGTTTTGGGGAGGCCCCCTTTTTATATGGCGTGCCCAAGTTGGCACGACACCGTCCGAATTGTGCAAACTCGTCGTGCCAATGCGGGAAGTGCGTAAACTATGCGCAAACTATGCGTGAACTAGTCATGCCAGTTCGTGTCAATGTGAACACTGATGGGCACGCATTCGGGAACTATTCGTGAACTCGTCGTGAACTATGCGTGAACTAGTCGTGCACAGTGCGGGAGCCTCCCAGTTTGTGCCCCAAAATGGCAGGACTTGCCATGACAAAATCGTGGCCAAAAGTCGTGCAAGTGTCAGCCTTGCATAATTGATACCCTGTAGGATCATAATGTTTTTTTGTATAGAAGACATTATGGTTACATTGTAGGACTATTAATAAGTTAATATACACATGTAAGAAATCTATAAAATAAGTAAATTGCTGCAGAATTATTTTTATTATTTTGTATTTTGTTTGTGCCAAACAACTACATTCTCAAATGATGTTAGTATGCTAGCATACCTTGCCGCAGATTTTCAAATATTTAATCAGAACATGACTATTCCCAATCTCTCTCTACTCAAATGAGTGCATGTTCAAAAAAACCTCTCTGAAATATTGTTAAAGTATTTTCAGCTACTGGAGTAATTTTCCAACCCAAAAATATTTGAATTTATTCTCACCTTGAAGGATTGTCACTTTGTCAAAACAGTATCAATCAATAGTTTTATGAGGGGCTTAAGCTCATAGCTAGAGTGAAGACCTACAGGACAGGATCTCCAGGACAGGGTTGATTAATGTTGCCATATAGTAAAGGACTGCTGCATGTAAATTTTAATGAAAACTACAGAACTACAGTGGGCTCTAAAATTACTGGCACCCCTGACTGGCAATGCACAAACAATACAAAATAAAACAATATAATTAGTGAAATGGAATATACTGACATGTGAAGTTCTTAATTGATGTTTTGATGGAAACAACCAAAATCATACCAATCATGTAATGCAAAAATAGATTTCAACAAAATCAAAGTTTCTTAATTATTTGCACTCTTCATTTAGTACTTAGTGTAACCACCTCTGGAAAGGATAAGAGCATGGAGTCATTTCCTGTCATTTTTGACAAGGTTAAGGCACATATTTGAGGGCATTTTGGACCTCCCTTGTAGCAGATCCTTTCAAGATCCTTCACATTCTTGGGTTTAACTCAGCCCATAGGTTTTCAATTGGATTGAGGTCTGGCGACGGAGATGGCCATTGTGGAATGTTGAGTTTGTTGTCCTGGAATCCTTTTTGTGTGGATCTTGAGGTATGGTTTGGGTCATTGTCTTGTTGGAGAGTCTACCTGTGAGTTAGCGATCTGGAACCAAAGGCGAAGACACAGGATTGCAAAAATAAAGGGTTTTATTGAGCTAGGGGGGGTTACCCCCGCAGGGCAGAAGGCAACAGTACAGAGTCCGCAATCCAAAAATCAAATTCCAATGGGACGGAGCAGAGTTCGTAACCAGGGCAGCAATCACAGAAATCGTAGTCAGCAGAAACACAAGCAAAGGTTTGAGGGAGAAGCAAACCCATAAGCCAAAAGACAGTCCGAATCGGTAACACGGCAGCAATCCACAAAATCGTGGTCGGGCAGAAATAGGTCAAAACACACAGATGCAACAAGTAATCGAAAAAGGGCAAAATCAGAAGTCGGGCAATCCAGTCAGAAAGATAAACACTGAGTAATCAAGGCGAAAAGAACCGTGGCACAAGAAGACTAGGAAAACAATCTGACAGAGACTGGCTGTGAGAAGACACCTAATATACACTTCTGGGGAGATGACATGGGGAGAATCGCAGGTGCAGGAAGTCAGACTGATTACAAGGGGAAGGCACATGAGGGAGAACCTAATCACATGGAATAGGCAAGAGCCAAAAACGTGGACAGGGAACACGTGACATTCCTATAAACAAACATACGGCTCCAGTCACAGAGTTTCTAACGTGCATAGATAATGAGAAACAGGACAGCTCGATCAGATGTGAGCTTTCACAGAAAATGCAGCAAAGGTAATCAGGGAGAGCAAAGAGGCGGAGACTAGAACAGGGCGAGTGCTGAGAGCTTGTTAATCAATTAGTAAGTGCAACTATACAAATCCTTGGTGCTCGTTAGTAAGTTAGTATTATATTTTGTACAAGGTTAGTTGTTGTTATTAATCTCAGGAGAAATGTTAGTAGATAGAAAAGAAGAGTGAAGCCAGCAAACGAGATTTGAAGGAAGTTTTAAAACCAGAATCCAATAAATCACCCGAAGAGTGAAACACAAGACTGGGGCTGTGTGCAATGACTAGACATGAGACCAGATGGGGCAGACAAAGTGCAAAGCAACATGGAAAACATGAACCGGAATGTGATATGGCAAAATGTAAAACATGGAAAAGTAAACTAAGATAAATCATGACAAATCAAAGTAAACAATTCACAATACATAATACAAAGAATAGTCAGGCATGGCAAATAGTCAAAAAACACAAAAGGCAGTCAGAATTACAAGGCATGAACATGGTCAAGGCAGACATGGCAGAATCATAACACTAACTATGGCCAATATCCGGATACTTGGTGGATTCATTATGCCATTGATCTTAGTCAGTGCCCCTGGACCTTTTGAATTAAAACAGCCCCAAAACATGACTGACCCACCATCATATTTCATGGTGGGTCTGAGGAGCCTCTCCTTGTATGCGTCTCTGTTTCAACGCCAAACGTGCTGATGCTGTATCTGACCAAAACATGAAATTATGGTCTCATCTGACCAAAGCATCTTCTCCCAGTCATAATTTGAATGACTTCTGGCAAACTCCAAGCACTTGCTTCTGTGTCTTCTGGTCAGAAAAGGCCTTCCTCTGGTAACCCTTCCAAAGAGCCTGTGATTGTGGAGGCGCCGCCTAATGATGCTTTTTGAAACCTGGTAACCCCAAGATGCCACCAAGGCTTGCGATTCCTTTACAGTGGTTCCTGGGGATTTTATTGCTTCTCTTACCATCCTCCCCAGTATCCTGGCAAAATGCAGTTGCGTCGTCTATCCTTCAGGTTTTTAACAGTTTTATATCTCTGGAGTTTTTTTTAACAATTGCCCTGACAGTGCTCAGTGGCATCTTAAATTGTTTGTGAATCTTCTTGTTGCCATAACCAGATTTATGAGGATGTATGACTATCTACCTCTTTTGAGCAGACAGTTGATTTGTTTTCTTCATGCTGTTGGACAACAAAGGGATAGTGCGTGTTTGTTGCCTCACTTTCATACCCCAGTGAAACAGGAAATTACGTAATGGCTCAATATTAACACATAGATATAAATTAATTAAGTAGAATTTAATACCTGGTTTAATTTTTGTTGATGGTATTTGCCATAATTTTTAAGAGTTCTATTTATAGTAAAACCTTGATTTCGAGGAAATTTAATTTTATTTAAATCAGTAAATGATTTTGGTTGGTTCCATCAGAACATTAATCTTGTACAGTATCTTTTTCACATGTAGTTATTTAGAGTTTTTCCTTAATTTCTGTATAATTTCTATATTTTTCTATATAATTTTTTACCATTTTTTTAAAGTATTATTATGCATTGCCGGTAAGGGGTGCAAGTGATATTGGCGCCCATTGTAAATCCTATTTCATTCAGCCGATTTCTTACAGTTCTGTCACGAACGACGACTCCAGTTTCTGCCCATTTGTTTTTCCTTTGTTTTGTTGTGCATGTTCTATTTTCAAGGCATATCGCTTCATATTTTCTGTCCTGACCCTTTAACATCTTCTGTAGTCTCGCAGTATGTTTTCCTGTAATTACCTTCCCATTGTGTTTATACTTGCTCCAAATTTTAGACACATCAGACTTGAAAAGAGAAAATAACACCCGCACACTGTCAATACTTGCAAAAATATAGATAGACCTGATGAAGGTCTGTGACCGAAACGTTGAAGCTCATTAAAATATATCTATATTTTTGCAAGTATTGACAGTGTGCGGGTGTTATTTTCTCCTTTCGACACTGATTTTCTGCACCTATGCACCTGTTGCAGACCGATTTGGAGTGCAAAGGATTTTTGTGATTCCCAGACACATCAGACTTGGAACATCCAACACTTTCCAGGTTTAATTTCCCTGTTGCAGCAGTTTTGGAAACCTATATATTTCTTCAATTACCAGCTGTCTTGTTGGTGCCATGCTTCCTTTTGATTAGCTAAATCCAATACCTCATTAAGCTCTGCAAGCACTCTTTTTAAGTTTCATATTCAAATTTGTGGTGGTATTTCTTTTAGAAGTGTCAATTTTTTCCATAATTTTCTTCTTCAACGTTGAGTAATTCCATATTTTTTTTCTTCCACCTAATTATGAAAAAAGTGCCATTAATGAAAATATTGAATCTAACTTGTTTAAAGTGTGTTTCACATTGCTTCAATGTTAAGCTTATAAATAAAAAATTATTTTGCGTCACATGTGCAATTTTTTTTATTTGCTGTGAAGTAAAAAAATGCTGGATGAACATCCTCTCTGTGTGGTGATTCCATATTTTTGCCAGGGGTTGTAGCCAGTTAGTTTCTCAGTGATTTTACCATCTTAATGTTGCAGCTCTAAATCATTTCTCAAAGAATAACCATGTTATGGGAGTATTCTTTTCTGTCTGTACTTACTTCAGTTCCATGAAAGCAATTTGAGCTTTTATCATCTTGCGAGAGGACGCGAGGCAACACAGATCAGCTCTAACTAAGGCTGGTCTCTTTCAGCTCTTGGCTTCCTTATCTGCTGTCATCAGCCAGCGAGAGAGAGGAGGCTCCTCATTGGCTGAGCTGCCACCTGGAGTTCTGGTGAGAGCTGTCTTCTGATTGGATGCCAAGTTCCATCTGCAAGAGTGCCTGACCGCTGGAGGCAGAGAGAGAGAGAGCGAAAGAGAGAGAGAGAGGCAGGGGATACCTTCATCAGGGAAGTAGTGCAGTGAGTCTGCAGCGTGAGGGGCCTGTACTGTGGTATGAGACTCGGACTAGTGCCAAGCTGCACAGGATTTTCTGAGAGCCGCCATGGCTTCACCTGGGTCTCATGGTCGGTCTGCCCGGGACATCATGAACGTGATGCAGAGGCTGCAAGGTAGGTTGATTATATACCCAAAATGGCTTGTCTTTATGGGTGCTTTTCTTTATTGAAAAGAAGCTGTACCTATGGCGCAGGTTTTTAAAAGGCACAATTATCATGCGTACAATCTTTAGTGTTATCTGACTTGCCTTGATTAGTTACCCTCAAAAAAATTGCCTTCTTGTATACTTTTATGGTACATTGTTTTGGCTTGAAGAGAAGTGCTTCAGATACTGTGCAGTGAAGCAGGAGGTACGGGTTTCCCCATCTTCCTGCCGTTGTCTGAGCCTGTGCCAGCCTATTAGCCTGATGTAGATGGATGTTTTTACAGATTGAGTGAAGGAGAGGGAGAGGGGAAGACCAGCAGAGAGGGACAGGGAGAGAGGTAGTGAGGAAGACCAAGAGAGGAAGAAGGGGAGAGTGGGGGAGAGGGAGAATGATGGAGGCACACAGAGTGAGGCTATGTCCTGAGTAGAGGGGAGGAAGACTGAGGGAGATGGAGGGATGAAGGCATGAAGGTTGAGGTTCTTTCAGGTTTATGTTACATCCAGGCCAGTGTGCCTTTCTGACTGTATTTGGCTGACTGCGTTACCACTGATGATATTTTTGCTCTGTGTGATACGCTGGACTGTGCTACTTGTGTGTGTGTGTGTGTTTGTGTGTGTGTGTGTGTGTGTGTGTGTGTGTGTGCGTGTGTGTGTGTGTATGTGAGTATTTGTGCGCAGGAGCATACTTGCTCTAGCATTAATGCAGTGCTCCACTGGAGGGCTGCCTAGAATGCACAAGTTTTCATTGTCATGCACAGAAACCTGCTTGAGCTCGCAAGCATACACACACACACACACACACACACACACATAAATATGCAAGCGCACAAACACACACATACACACACATTTGTGTAGTATACTTGTTATGATATTGTATTGACTTACATTCATTCTATACGGTCTTTCCCCTGCCCTGACCAGAACCAGATTATTCCAAAGGTCATATTTTAGGTGGGTTTCCTACTTGACAGATTTGAAAAATAGGTAGGGTAGGTTGGTATTTTCTTTTTTTTTTTTTGCTGACAGTTTTTATTTATTTATTTATCTATTTATTTTTAGGGTAGGTAGGTAGCAATATGTTAGACATATGCCAAACCATGCTATCAGTGAATTATTTTGGTGTATGCTGCACGCAACATATAAATATGCATCAATTGACGTACTGCAAACTTTAATAAACTGAAAGAACAAGAAAAGTTGTCATAAAAGGTTTTGAAAATACTGTACAAGAATTGTAAATCTGCTCTGAGCTAGACTGAGACAACTATGTTATAAAGAATACTGCAGTTTTTGTCTCTGATACAGTTTGCATCACTAATGCCGCTTTTCCATTGCACAGTTTTAACACTACTTGCCTCTACTCACCTAGACTCTACTCGGTTTCGGTCGTTTTCCATTAAAATTGAGTACCACCTCAATGTGGGTGGGGTCATCATAGCAAGCATCACTCCCTTGCCAATCAGCGGCGTGCAGTCTGTTAACGTCACATTTTCGGCTCGACTCAGCTTGCTTGGAACCGCGGCCGAGTAGGTACTAAAAACCTTATGGAAAACCCTAAAAACCGAGTAGAGTCAAGTTGAGTGGAGCCGAGTGGGTGCTAGTGGAAAAGCCTGATAAGTGGAGGGCTACAGGAATCTAACCACTTGGTCTCCAAACGTGTTTCATTGCATATACAACAGTTCCAACTGCAGGTTGATTTAGCTGAACTAGTAACAAAAAACAAAAAACATCTGTAAAACAAAAATCAATGACTCAAACTAAACTTCTGCTTTTGACTGGAAAAACGAACCCAGTGAGTGACAGTGTTTTTATTTTGGTAGGTCAAGTCATTTGTCTTTATGACATTTGCCATACGGTCTCTGGACAATGCTGTTTTTGCCGACTCCTTTGCAGTTCTCACATATTGGCAAAACTGATTTGAACTGCTTATTTAATTCTGTGTCAATCTCTGCTCCCATTTTGGCCGGCTCATTGGATGTATTCGGAATTCTAATTGGTTAAGATTTCTTGTGAACTCTCACCTCGAAACTACCAAGCAATTAGAAAGACGCTCATTAAAACTTCATGGGCTTTCGCACGGAGCTTTGCACGAGGGCTCTGCTGGAGAATACCGTCAAATCACAAAACGGTTAAACCAGCGAACAAGAAAAAAGTGGTGTGAGCAATCAACAACGTTGCTCTAGACATCGAGGGTTGGCTTCATTTCTTTTTATTTTAAATTGAAAACTGTGATGGGCGTTGGTAGTAGGACGCCAAGAGCAGTGGCCAGAAATGAAAGTAAAAACCAGCAGCGTGCTGAGAGACTAAAACAGATAGAAATCACGAGACTCGCACTACCAACGGACCTGACGCCGTCCGTGGTTGCAAACAGGCAAGCTCGACTAAAGACAAAAGAAAAGGGAAATAAAACAAATGAATCCCTTACTCTCTAACACTTATCCTGATATGCAGCTAAGATCCTGAAAATACTCTCTCTCTCAAAAGCTCTTACCGGCTGAAGCGCCAAGGGGAAAATGACACTAGCAACACAAACGAGGAAGAACAGGAGCTTAAATAGAGTCCGGGCAACGCCCCCAATTAATGCCAGCTGGCCCAGGAATCCGACGGCGAGCAAAACGATATCGTCCCAGGTGAGAGTAACAAAAGGAGCTAACAAAGCTCCAAAACCATGACAGAAAACATAGAAAAATGTTTAGGGTCAGCCCTAATGACATAGGTCTGGTCGGGAAACTGGAAACCTTTTTTTAATTTGGCCTAACCCTAGCCTTAACCTAACCCCAGCTGTAACTGTACGCTTGACTTTAAATGATTGGCCATAATCCTTCGCAATCCTCTGTGAGAGCCATCCAAAATGTTGTCACAACCCCAAATGTTCTCAAGACATTGAGGTTTATCAATAGCTGATTCTCACGAGTGCGGTCATGGAAATGTAGGCACATAGTAGTCTTGTGTCATTACATGCATTTAATTGAACTCTGTGGGGTAATTTGTCCTTTGCATTTAACCTGTCCTATTGGAAGTGAACAAAAAAATTCTGCATTCTTAGTAAAGTTTAGAATTTGAGGAAGAGTTATTAGGTAGGATTGTTTAAAAAATAATTTTCCTGCAGACACTGAACAGGAGAAATCTGTTGATGAGAAGCATATTCAAAAACTCTGGACTAATGTCCCCAAGGAGATCATTCTGAGAAAAACAAATTTAAAATAATGTTGCTGTGAGATGGTTTGAGCTGATTAGACTGTTGAAAACTAATTAAGGGGAATATATTCGAGTAGCTTATCACTTGCATTTTCAGGTTCAAGCTGTCTTTGAAAACACCGCGACAATAATTACATAGATCAAGTCTCAACATCAAGCTGCGAATTGCCACAAAATTTCACTTGAAGGGAAATTATGTGGCATGGGCGCCACAACCTTGTTAATAAACAGTCACTCACTCCCCAATTTCCATTTAGCAAAGTGGCAGCCTATGGACCGGCGTCCATTGGTGCCGATTGACTGGGCAATGCAATGTGATGCTTGCCACTCATCTCTGTGCTCTTATTTCTGAGTTTTTTTCAGTATATTTTTCAATGCAGCATATGATGAAATGCAGGTTTGTTTACCCTTTTTTATTTTAAGGTGCTAGGTAGCAAGGGTAAATGCTTTCTAGTTACTGTATGCCTCCTTTTTTTAGTGAAAAATGGTTGTTAATCATTGGCTGCAATTAATCCACTTCCATGGTTTATCCCAATCACTCAAAGTGTGAGTCACTATCACTGAGGCTTACCGTGAAAGTGCGCAGTTCGACTGATGGTTCCATGCAGTTTGTGATTCACTCTTGGGATGAGGTATAAAATCTTTCTGATATCACCAATCTTGGCAGCTACATTGAACCGTCTACTGTCAAGCATGGGAAATTCATTTAGCATATTTTATTCAGTCGTAAGAAACCATGTTAGAGCAAATCCCTGATTCCCATTGCTGCAACTGTACATTCTATGGTTTATTTCCATTACTTTGCACATATGGTACTACTACAATACAAAAAAATACATTAAAATAGATTAATACATTAAATTTCAGATGCTGCGGAAGGAGGAACATGGTCGGATTGCTGTTCGCCAATTTTATTTTTGAACAATGTGCTAAAAACATAAGAGTCGGCTTTTTTTATTTAGGGTCAGTCGGATTACCAGAAACAAAGCTTTTTTTCGTTAGGCCTTACTTAGTCAACTCCGGGCAGCCACAGTGCTGTGCCTGGGCGGTGATCAACTCCAGAACAGTTGGAGCTTTGGTTAGCCAATGTCAGGAGTGGGCCTGTTGCTCATGTTTTTTGTCATCCACTTGGGTCAGAGAAATGTGTTTTTGAATGTAGCTTTTGTGTATCGAAATCCTTATTTTGGTGAAGTGACTCATGGCAACACAAGTTGCTGATGTGTGTCTATGTACCTGCTGTCTTGGAGAAAACCTGCTGGCGTTGCCAGTGGTTGAGATATGAAATAAGAATTTTGTGTTCTTACTGTTAACAATCTGACGTGTTGCTTTGGTTGCTCGGCACATTTTGCTGTAATGGCAATCATGGGCTATGCATGCCCTTTAATGTTGATAATATACATGGTTGGTTGACCACTGATTAGCTGTTTTACTGTTAAAATTTTAGACTGCTCTGTATTGTGAACACAGAGACTAATTCAGGACTATGGATGAACACTATCCCTGCGTTTGATAAGATTTGATTGCTTGTTAATACTGCTGTGTACTCCTGAAGTCTGTTGGGTTTTCTTCTACCGTATATTTCCTTGGATATTCGTACAGTACCACAGTCCAATTACATATGGACTGCGCTGTTTTGAGACCACAGCACCACATGCAATAAATGAGTAATTCAACCCCCTCAGCTGCGCAGGTACTGTGCTGGAGGACTGCACTGCTGATTTGGGAGGATGGCTGGTGCTGGTGTAGTTTGTGCTCTAACTCTCCTCCTCCAAACAACTGAAGGCTAATGCCCTCCATTGCAGGGGCCGTGCTGTCATGGTGGACATGATACCTGGATGCGCTTGGCTATCGGTGAATTGTGTTTTCTCAGTGAAAAACAATCAAAGTTTCTCAAACTCATCATAGTGCTGGATTAAAATAAATGTTTATCTCCAGTTCATTATTGGTTTGCTTCTGCTGTTTTCTTTGTTTTTATTTGACTTTATTTTTATATCTTTATTAATACTTAATTTATTATTTCTTTGCAGCACAGGTTTCTAAAGTTCTTCCTTTTTGGTGTGAAAAATACTTTTTCACAAGGTGTATTCTGTGAGAGGGCAAGTCTCTTATTTGCAGTGTTAACTGTTTCTCTTTATCTAGCTTGGGTTTTTGGAGTAGATCATTGATACAGTCAGGGGGGGTAGGCCTGTCGCACAGTGAAAAGTTCTGCCAAATGCCTACCAAGACGTGTCAGTGGTGTACTTGGTTTCATTACGACCTATCATTTTGCCAAAGGAAGCGGTGTAGTCTGCCTATGTTGGCGTTGCGTTGGGGGAGGGGAGCACCAGACAGGCGGCAAGCCAGGCGACTTAACAGGAAGCCGCATTCTTTCAGTGAAGAGCTTTTTCATTGGCTCACTACTCTCTTTGCACGTGTTGCTTTTACGAGTCAAACAACCTTTGTGTCCACCTTATTCTCCTACCTTCTGCCTGCTGGAAAACTTATCAAAATGCTGCTTAAGTGAAGGCAGCAATCCCACCAGCATCTAGGAGTTGTGCTGATGCGACTTCGAAATAGCATGGTCCATATATACTTTGACTGTGATATTGTCGGAACACATTGGAATTCTTTCCTGGTTCACACCATATAGGTGTGTATACCTGTGCATCAAAGCTGATATTTTATCCTCATATTTATCGTTTCAAATTCCACTGCCTTGGAGTAGAGCCTATACATGAGAATTGTGTCATTGTCTAAGTTCACGTGGACTGCACTGCATTTCTACATTTAAGGAGAAGGTTTGCAGGACCCAGGAAAAAAACGACTGTCACCTAGTTGAAGAATTTTTTGGTGAAGTTTGGCAGTAAAAATTTGCGAAGTTCTTCGCTAAGTTTGTCAATACATTCATTGGTGTTATAGTGTTAGGTGTGTGTTTGGACTTCTCCGATGATTTCCAGAAGTTCTCTCATGTTTGGTGACCGCTTGGAAATGTTCGGAACTGTCACCGTTGTTATCAGTCTGCTGCCATTCCTCATATTCTCCATTGTGTGGTTGTTGTGTGGCTGGGCACTTAGGGGTGCTTTGTCGTATTCACTCACCAAATTGTTTTCATGCCTGCATTGGAGATTTAATGGCGCCACATAGTGCCAAGTAGTACTTTGATCCATTTCAAACATGACTGTGCCATACTTCTTTCTTTTGTTTTCTAACACTCACCAAACACTTGCCAAAAATTCACCTATGAGTGCTTCCACTGTGGCCACAATCTTCATAATTATCCAACATTCGCCCACATTTTGCTGGTGAACAATGATGTTAATGTTATCGCCCTCCGTGACCTTGGTATCCGACATCATCAACATTGTTTAACCACTGTCCTCTTCTATGTGACATCCTCTTAAAGTAGTAACAGTCTTGTCTTTTGGGCCACTTGTTTGATTGATTGATTGATTACTTTATTGATCACAATTCCTCCTGAAATTTGTCTTGCATCCAAGACACTTGTATCTCATAATTACAAAATATGAAATCAGACAAACATCATACAAAATATAACACCAAACATAAACATAGACTATGATGGAAATTTTTGCTGCATTCATGTCATATGCGCTAACTGCAGTTGAAAAAACTGCTTGTCCTCTCTGTTGTGTAAGCTTCTGGTTATTTTGTCCAGGGGATCTGTCTGAGACCAAAGGCAGTCCTTTGCTCATCTTTGTATCCTTGGAGAGTTAAGCTGAGTGGTGGTAGAGATGGGGTACTTCATGAGGTATTCCATCGGCTTCACTATGAATGGCCCTCTTTCTATTTTGAGTGTTGACAATTGGTTCTTAAGACGGCTTCAGGTTTATGTTTCAATTTCATTGTTTCAGCTGCAGCTCTGTTTGCTGATAGCAGGTCACTCGGTCAGGCCTGGACATGTATGCCTGAAGCGTGAGGTTATTCATTACCTCTCATTTTACCAGGCTGCGTACTTCACTGTAGGGTTGTATACATCCGCAATATCTGAATAACACTTTCAGACATAATGGTACGGAGGAGGTATTCCTTCCTAGTGACTAGCTTTTATACCTTACCAGACAGTTTTTGGATATTTCCCCCCTTAAATACTCCACAGTCCTCAAGTTAGACTTCACGAGGTGGTAATTGTCCAGTAGCATCAAATAAATTGTGCTCTGAATTTGGATAGTGAAGTGACAAGCCGACACAAGCTGTCAAGAGCTCACTGCAGTTTGTGGCAAAAAGCTCTTCTGTTTCTTGTAGTCATAAATGTATGTACCTGCACACAAAAATATTTGTAGTGCAATGTGGTATGACAATGCAAATGATTTGCAGGGAAAGATTTGAAGAATTGCTCAACATTATGTCATTCTTTTACCAGAGATTTTGCTTCAGTATGTATAGTTTAATGGCAGAATTTACTGTTGCCATATCATAAATTAGAGCACATTTTGGTTTGCAGTTAAATGCTTGCCCTTATGTAGTTTACATGATAGACAGACACTCATTCATTAATACTTAATCAGTTCTGTAGATTCCGGAACATGCTTTCTCTGAGTGTTGGCTTTTGTGTGGTCATGGTCGCTAAGGAGACAGATCAGAAGCAGCTGCATGTGGTAGTAGCAGTACCTATTAAATGAGTTCCTGTTCCAATGAAGTCACTCTTGTGCTGGGTTTCACCAAGAAGTAGTTTTTTTTTTGCGTCAGCTTCCCTTTTTGCTATTTTCACTATGGCTTTGTACAACGTAATCATTGATTTTTAATGATATTTTATAAGTTGAAACCAAATGGATGGGTGTATTCACCAAACAATGATTTAACATGCCTCAGTGTCAGTGTTTGATTCCGGTGACAAATTGCTTGTCATTTCATCTCTCATGTCACACTGGCACAAGACTTCAAAAGTAAACGAGGCTTTTTTTCTCAAATCAAAAAATGTCACCAAAGAAATTTCTACGTGACAAAAAAATACGTCTTTGGACTTATTAAAGTACTTTGGTAGAGCGAATGTGTATTTGAGCCATCTTTTGGTATAAAGCACCTTTTTCCATCTTGATTTTCTCTTTTTTGGTGTTTCTACACCTCGCCTTGAGGGCAGTCATTTTGGACTTGGCACAACAGAATCTTAAAATACCAAGTGGCAAGTGGAGCTATACTACTGTTTGGATCCCTGCTGTTCAGGGCCTCCCCGTGGTCTATCTGCAAATACTGTGAATTTATGAAAATCCCAATAGATTTTAAGTAGAGATTTAAAAAGGCACTTTACTGGAATCTCTTAATTGAACTGTGGGGCAGGGTCCAACCATAGCATTAGCCAGAATCGGATCTCAGGGTGTCTCACTCCTTTGATAAGGCTAAGACAAAACCACCTACGGTTGTGGTTTATCCCTTCGAACCAGCATTTTGTACTCTGTAGAAATAACTGATGGGTTTTTTATGCCGTTGACACAGAAGAAAGAGTCAAAGAAACAACTTCAATTCAAAACACCGCATTTAATTATATCAGGAACACTAGAGGAAAGACCAACCATTTCCCCGACGTCAGGGGCATGTTCAAGATTAAAGGGTCTTATACTTGGGTCTTGCAAGGGAAGACCCTGAGGTTCTGAAGCATTATTATGGAACCTTCCTTTGTTCTCGCAAAGACACACCTCTCCGGAGCATTCAAGCGCTACTATTGGCCCGCCATTCAAGTATTAGAATTCCCATCCTAGAGCTGAAAGACTGGGTAATCCTGGTTCTCGGATGACTAGCCAATCTTCGAAATGGCGTGTCTTTACAAGAACATAGATGGGTTCCCTAACAATGCAGTTTTGAATGACTTGTGAGTTTCTGTGCATTTTCCAACATGGCTGCCAACTAAAGTGTGCATCAAATTTTGCTGAACAAGCTTTGACAACACTGGACGCCATCTTGAAAAGCAAGGCGAGACTGTTTGCGGATGTTCTTGCTTCTCTTTGCAAGACCAGCCATAATTTAATTGCTCAAGAGGCAAGAACTTGCGGCTCTACTGGCACCCAAAAGCCGAGAAAGTGCGCCTTTTTCCGAGAAATTCCAATAAAAACTTAGAACACACCAATGTTTACCGAAGATTTGAGGCCAACTAGGGCTTGCAAAATCGCAGTTCTGAGCGCCTGGGAAAAGTAAAAATTTTGTTGGACAAGCAGAAATTAAGAGGCGCTTGCCTGACGGGCTGGCTGAAAATTTCAGCTACCTAGTTATTTATTTCTGATCTAAATATTTTATTCACTGTACCAATGTGGCCACTAAATTCATCTGAAAAAAAATCCAATTTGCTGCTGAAAAACTATGGCCTATTTCACAATATTTTTAGCGTCACTGTCACAACTTTCCAATTACCGGTTGCCAGGTGCCATAGCCAAATAGCGGGATTTTGATCCGCCGCGGTCTAGTTTGGTTGGTGCAGGCATAAGCAATGACTTGACTCCCAACCATCAAGCAGGGGAATAAAGGCATGCATGCATGCAGCCGGCGCTAGGAATCACGTTGGACGGCCATTCCATTGTACGGTCACTCACAAAATCACTTTCTCGTTGTTTATAATATAATGTTTAAGTGAGAGAAACGAAACTTCTATGGACATATGTTGTTGCTTTTGTGTGTTGTTGTTTAAAAAGGTCCACGGCAAAGTGAAAATATTTTTTATGACTAAAGTTATTCATCTAAAGCTGTGTTATAGACTCGCATTTTTCCCCACACTGCATCTCGTTTCAATCGACTCTGAGGCGAAACAACAGGCTTGTGGTTACACGAGGGGAAGAGAGGAATAATGAACACAAATTTCCACAATTTTTTTTTTCAGTTTGGTAGTGGCGGCCACATGCACAGAGGGGGTGACCGGGCAGTGTCTGCGGACTTCGAGTGGGTGTGGGACGATGAATGCGAACATTTAAACTCTCTACCCAGCAATCTTATCGCTATACAAGAGCGGGTTTTCCATTAAAACCAGCAATACTATATCACAAGCAAGAATATGTTGTGATGTTGCACTTGAGGAAGCTAATCGGCCACTGTCAGAGCAACATACAATTTTCAGAATGAGACATTGGAACCAGAGACAGAATTAATGTGGAATTGTAAACGCTTCACAAGTGAAGCGCTGTTTCAACCCTCTCACCACTAACAAATCTGCATCATTTTATTTTTTTCAACAGACTTTCCACTGTGTGAAGTTTCAATATTGAGCTAGAAGTTTCACAGCGATTGACTCAATTAATCTGATTTAGTTGATGTTCAGACAAGAAGATTTTGGTGTTATTTTGGTGACAATTTATTTGTTGACTCTGTCATGGTGATGAGCATGTTTTGTTTATGTGCTAAAATCAGCACTTTTATTGATTTTTTAATTTTGGTACTACAGACACCATTTTGTGTTCATTTCAATTTAGGTAATTTATTTTGGTGCTATTTATGTTGCTTCAAAAATGCTATTTTATTTGAATTTTGTATGTCATGCCACTGTGACAGTTGTTTTGCAATAAACTTTTCAGATTTGGAATTTTATTTGTTTAATTTCAGATATATTTTGAACATACATGAATATATCCATTAATTATAACCACATACCATACCACCATCAAAGGAGTTTAACACTACAATTTAAGAAATACAAAGAAATTATTTTTTTCATTGAATTTCCCAGGGACCCACTCAGATCACCACCTGTGGGTCCCGAGGACTCACGAAACTGAAAACCTGTCAACATCACTGCATGTTCAGCATGATGTCTAGATGTGCCTTTGGGGGCTAGGGGGATATGCCGTTGCCAGATGGCTCTTGTTTGAACTTTAATATCTAAATTCAGCTGCAGTATTTGGCTTTGGATTATTTTGCTTGACACCGTCAATTATACTGTCCATTTTATTACCACCCTGTCTGAGACAGTGGCAACTACTTGCAGATTGCTGATAAAAACTGCCTTTAAGTGCAGAAATCTAGAGTAATGCGTTGTGACAGAAAAATGGGAAGACAGAGAGTGTTTTTTGTTGTTTCTGCATTTCTTTTAGACAGTGACAGCCAAGGACCAGCCAGGTGGCTGGCGACAGCTCACTACTCATAGTGGTGCATGTTGCCTTGGAAACATTTAAGTAAGACACTGCCACGAGTGTTTATTTTCTCACTGAGCGCATCATGTTTGCATTGTGTGCATGTCACTGCTGAAGCTGTACTCCTGGAGGATCAACAAATGTCATTTCTAAAAAAAATCTGGGAGGTGTCTAACAAAGATCACTCAACTTTAATAATCAATTCACAAAAGCAGAGTATGTTTGATTATGTCGCTAGTATGGCTTGCGTACAGTATTAACGTAGTGCACTATTTGAAGGCAGTGTAGTTGCAGGTCCAGAATAGGTCTTGGTGGCTCTGAATTCCCCTGAAACTCAGCAGCACGTGGGCAGTCGTGACAGAGAACAGAAGGATGATGCTCAGTTTTGCTATTAATTTGGTACTTTTAGACATCAGCATTGTTGTGGAGATAGTGGCAATTAGAGCCACCATATGGCTTAGACTGCGAGGCTGCTTTCAAAGTCCTCCCTGTCCTGAACTTGACCATATGTTTTTGGAATTTGTCTCTTGCATTTTTCAGCAGCCTTCAGTCATGTTTTTCCCACAAGGCGGTAACAGACTGCTGGACCTATGTGAAGTCTCATATAGTGTTCGGATAGGGTCCCCCCACGCACCTGATTTTACATTACTTGGTCTCCTGGGAAACCTCTCTTGCTTTGCCCTTTGGGTTCTATTGTCTGAACGGTTGCTAAGCTGCAGAAAGAATGCAAAGTTTTGCCTATCCCAGAATTCCTTTGTTTGTGCTTTCAATTCTGTCTCCAGACTCTTTTTTGAGACCCCATTACAAAAACATTAGTGATGATAATATCAATGAAGGAAATAAATGCATCTTATACTTTTTTCTGACAAGAAGCAGCCCAAAAAAATTCGGGCAACACCAATTCTATGAGGAATTAAAAAAAAAAAAAAATGTATCATAGAATTCATTATTATTATACATGTAAAGCCACATTTATATAGAGCCACATTTAGGTGATTTTATATCATTCATCAAATTAGTGTGATGTTGAATTATTTGTTTTCAAAAGCTAAGAACTGTTATAGTGCTATAAAAGCCATTAACTCTTGATATTATTGGTGAATTATTATGGGTTTTATATTTGATGTTTTTGAATAGCTTTTGTGTAGATGGGCCCGAGTGGTTGTGTTTTTGCTCAAAATATTAATGAAATTCCACAGGATTGAAGACCCGATATAATGCAAAGTTTGGACCGAATCCCAGTACTGGCAGTTCCTTTCTCCAACCCCTAAATTATCAAGTTGTACTTGCGTGGAGAACAGACAAAATGGACATGTTTTATTATTTTTAATCAATAAAGTTGATTTTTAAGTTATTAAAGTGTTTTTCTGATCAAAAAGAATTCGTCTTGGATGGCTTGAAATTGCTGAGCCATATTATAGGGTGTACTATCCATTAATCCATTTGCAAATCAATAACCATGTAACCATGCACAGGTAACCATCTCACAAATAGTTTTGTCCTGAGTGCAGCCTGGACAAAGCATCTTTTTTCTGGTACTGATCATTTTGTGACTTTGATTCTAACCTTCGTTGCTTGTGAGGGGGGAATGTTTGGGACCTGTTTGAGTTTGATTCTCTTTTCAGACTATGCAAGTTTAGGCTTGCCCTGCGGAGTGCAGACTGATTAGTTTATTTATATGCAAGATAGCAGATCAGATGAGGCGGTTTATTTAATTGCCACTCAATGCCAGTAGCCATATTAACAAGCCAAACAGCTCTATTGCAGGCCAAGTCCTTGGCATGTTATTGAGTCCACAATACTGCCAAAATCCTCTACTTGTGCCAATCTATAGCTTTTTTTACATGTTGAATCAGTTCCTTCCTGCTGTGTGGTTTGCTCTGGGAGCTGGTGACTTGGGCTTGGCCCTTCACCACAGCTTAGTACAGGATCAGCCCTGTGCAACACAGAGAGCGAATGGCTGAGTTTGTTTCCGTTTGCTTGCATTAATAGCTTTTGCATTTTCATTGAGACATTGGCACTGTATGACAGATTCATTAGGGTGCATAAATTGCTAAATAAAATCAGCAGTGGGCATCCAGTTATCAAAAAACTGCTGGGCAGTTCTATCTGCCTGCAGTGAATTTAGAAAGCTCTTATATATAAACAGCATTTACAGAATGTTTTTGTCCAGAGTGACTTATCAAAACGTTTAGTCACAACTGACAGTAGCAATCAGTATTTATTACATGAACATCATAGATTTGGTGAGATAGAAGTGTTGTGTTTGAATTGCTGGTAATATGCAGCTTTAAAAGCTGGATAGACGACTTAAAATTGATGTCCCGGGTTCTGATTTTGCTGAAATTAGATTTGGAATTGGGCGTTTTCACTCCTCTGAAAATAAAGCTTTAAAGGTCCCATAATGTGCTATTATTTGGCAACCATGGGGTCCTGAATATTCGTTATTTACAAGCTATGAACCTAATGACCACCCTTGCCTACCCTGCGGACGTTACCGTTTAATACTCATTGTGTAGCTGGTTTAATACAACCCCAATTCCGAAATAGTTGGGACACAGTGTAAATTGTGAAGAAAATCTAAATGCAATGACTTTCAGATCAGGTGAGCCAATATGTTTTTTACAATAGAACATAGATAGATAGATTTGATTGTTGAAACTGAGTCATTTTGCATTGTAATCCACAAAATGAGCTTATTTCAAATTTTCTGGCTGCAACAGGTGTAAAAAAGGTGGGACACGGGCATAAAAGGGCTGAAAAGGCAATTAATATGTAAGAGAATCAGCTGAAAGAACATTTAGCAAGTAATTACATTAACTGGCATCAAGTATGTAACATGATTAGCTATAAAAGGGATGTCTTAGAGTGGCCGAGTCTCTCAGAAGTAAAGATGGCCAGAGGCTCTTCAGCCTGTGAAGACTTGCGTAAAAAAATTGTGGAATACTTTGAAAACAATGTTCCTCAACGTCAAATTGCAAAGTCTTTGAAGGTCTCATGATCGACAGTGCATAGCATAATCAAGAGATTCAGAGAAACTGGAAAAATCTGTGTGTAAAGGACAAGGATAAAGACCTTTACTGGATGCCCGTGATCTTCGGGCCCTCAGACGCCACTGCATCACTCACTGGCATGATTCTGTCATTGACATTACTAAATGGGCCCAGGAATACTTAAAGAAACCGCTGTCAGTAAACACCGTCCGCTGGGCCATCCACAGATGCCATCTAAAACTTAATCATGCAAAAAGGAAGCCATTGCTGAGCATGATCCAGAAGCACCGCTGTGTTCTTTGGGCCAAGGCTCATTTACGTTGAGGAACATTGATTTTAAAGTTGTTATGACTTGAAAATCACAACAAAGAAAACCAGAAATGACAACTTAAACAAATTTATTAGTCCCCTACCGGAAACGGAGGGGACTATAGGATTGCACTTTGTCCGTCCGTCAGTCTGTTCGTCAGTCCGTCGGTCCACATTCGTGTCCGCTCCATAACTTCAATACTGTATGACCTAGGAACATCAAAGTTGGTGTGTGGATGCATCTTGGAGAGAGGGTGTGTCATGTACTCTATTAAGGTCACTTTGACCTACTTATTAGGAAATATAATATGCATACACCGGTAGGGGACTAGTATTGCGCAGCAATACGACATTCGCCAATAGGCGGTGCACTTGTTCTTCACTGATTAGGCCTTCACAGGTTGGAGAGCCTCTGGCCATCTTTACTTCTGAGAGACTCAGCCTCTCTAAGACATCCCTTTTATAGCCAATCATGTTACACACCGGATGCCAGTTAACTTAATTACTTGCTAAATGTTCTTTCAGCTGATTCTCATAAATTAATTGATTTTTTCAGCCCTTTTTTTTGCCTGTGTCCCAACTTTTTTGACATCTGTTGCAGCCAAAAAATTTGAAATAAGCGTATTTTGTGGATGAAATGTAAAATTTCTCAGTTTCAACATTTGAAATGTTATCTATGTTCTACTGTAAATAACATATTGGCTCGTGGTCTGAAAGTCAAGTTGCATTTTGATTTTATTCAGAATTTACACTCCGTCCCAACTATGTCGGAATTGGGGTTGTGAAATGGCAAGCAAAAACTAGCAGAAGTGGATTCAGCAGGAACATTATTTTTAACAGGGCTTATTGAGTTGGTCAGCCTGTACTCTACAGAGCAGGTTAGTGATGTGGAAAACAGTGTGATTTTCAGTCTACACATTTAAAAAATTTAAATTGAGAAAATGGGTTCTTACGGCTGAATTGGGGGATCTTCAAAGTCAACCCTGTCTGGGCTGCTAGATTCCGTGGAGACCATTGCTCAAGTTGACTGAACAGGGTAAAAAATAGTGTTTTCATGTTTTCAATAATGTGGGCACTTTAAGCCATCTTAAGCGGGTTAAAATAATTCAAGCTGATTTGCGACATTTTTAGCTGATTGACCTTCTGATCACCTGCTGAGCATCCTGTTGTCAGCTCATCTACCACTTTGGCCACCACTTTGCTGTCCAAGTGTCACCCGCATTAACCAACCACAGACCCTCTACGATCAGCCCTGAATGTGAAAACTGATCTTAAATTTGTTTTGAATACCAGGTGGCATTAGCGGAACTTTTCAGCTTAGCAGCTTGTGCAGGAAATATCTACCCACGGCTTGATTCCTCCCCCCCTTCACTCTTCCTCTCTGGGGAATAGAGTCAGCTAAATCCCAGCATGGTTGAAAGGAATAAGATTGCAGAATGAAAGATGCCTCCTGTTTTGCTGTGTGGGGGGTGGGGCGAGAATGCCATAGAGAGAAAAGGGCATCTGGAAACCAGCCACCTTTCCGGAAGCCACTGCTGACTCAGGCCTGGGGGGTGGTCAGTTATGCCACCTGATTTCTGTGTGAAACATACAATGCCAAGCGCCATTTCTCATCAGCCAGAAATTGGCAAATTGGGTCCACACAGCCATAAGGTGAAAGATGAATCTTCATATTCAGCTTAACAGGCTGACTGGGGCAGTGAGGCGCGCTTGTTCACCATAAGACTCAGATAACCCTGCACGCACACAGGTTTATTACATGTGTCTATCCCCAAATGTTAATGTTAACCTCAGGATTACGCCCATTTTTCTGCAAAATCACGATAATCAGTTCCGACTCCGACAATGTCAGTTAATAAAGTCAAGTAGACTGTAGAGTTGCTTGGGTTTTAGTGAGTATTTCAATTCTATAAATTCCTTGAGGCAGTTATACGCATTGGATCTAAACCAAGTATGCACTCAAATCTAATGCCAGGAATGAGCCTCGGACCTTGAACATTAGCAGTGAGTGATTTTAATTATGCCAAAGCTTTTGGTCATTAGTTCAACAGTTTTCTCTATTTGCGTTGGAGATCTTAAATCATTTTATGTCAACCAGTGCTTCATTTCACCTTATCAGTTTTTCAAAAGGCAACCTTTGTGTTCGCTCGCAATTTACATTACCATAATATTCCAAACTGACTCTTCTAATGCTGTTGTAAAAGTCACGGCTTGTAACTGGAAGCATTACTAAGATTGTCCAAATTTGTTGGTTTATTCATACAAAGATTTTATTTGCATCCTGTGGGGGTAAATGTGTGAGTGATTTTTTAAATCTAACTGTCCTGTGCTTGCATGTAAAGATGGCTCATGTATAAAAATACTGCCAACATTTCCGCAGATGTGTGACCACTTACTGTGTCTACTGGAAAGATTACTTATCACTTTAGTCAGGATTTTCATTATGGTACAGCTGTCAAGTTCAACCCTCTTCCAACCGTGTGGGGGTTATCACCCCCCCAACAGATTTTTTCCTGTCGGACAAAAACATTAACAGATATGATCTAATGCTTCTAGGAAATTGTTTATTCATCCTTTGCGCTCATTTTCATGAAAAAATGATGAGGGTACCTCACCCCCTGGGTGTAGGGTAGGCTATCAAAGTCGAAGGGTTTAGGGCGGGCGGGCGGGCGGGCGGGGGGGTAGGGGTTGCCACCAGCATCAATTTATTTTTATTTTTTAAATAATTTGGCATCTCCAATCCCACCTAAATCTGGAATGCCTAATTAGTGAACTATGTACAAGGCTTGCTCGTATGCGACCCCTTGCTGCCAACTCAGGAGAGTGAAGATGGTTCACGGCTCTCCTCAGAAGCACGTGCCTGTTAGCCACTGCTTCTTAAACAGTCACTGGTTGAATCTTCGCAAGTTCAGAGCAAGGGGGGAGGATACCCGGACATGAACAGACTTAGAATCTTCCTGACGAGCGCCCGTCTGGCCAACAGGAGGCGCTTGAGCAACGAACAAAGCTATTTATTTATTTCCCTTTTCCTGGCAGTCCCTTTCCAATTTGAAACCCTGTAGCGCAAAGGCCAATTGTGCGCTACTCAGAAAAAGCTGCCAACCACTGCCAGTTGGTACGACCGGGGCTCGAACCCGCAACGTCATAGTCACTTCTGCACTGCAACGCAGTGCCTTAACCAAGTTAATTTTTGCCTGTTTTTGATACAATATATGCTTACAAACTACTTCCAAATATATGTTATTCTTATGTCTCATGCTCAATGAACTTTGTAGACCACACTGATTGTCATCCTTATTGATTTATTCATGTAGCTTGTCCTTGTATTAGTAAATCTTGGAATTACAATTACCAGCAGTCACCAGTAACCTTGAAATGATCTTCACCTAATAATATTAGAAGTGCATGACCGACATACTTTTACTTGTGTGTTTGACTGGTTACTGTACTGTATACTATTTTTCATACTGTGCTATAGGCCTACTATTATACAAGTTTACAGAATTGTTCATAAAGTTGTTCTCATAATTCATAGATAACCTTGCAAGTGTGTAACGTTTTGATGTAACACTGATACCAAACAAGATGATGTTTATCGCTTAATTTCGAAATAATCAGGGAGGGTTGTTGTAGAAAAACCCTTGGTTGGACGAGGGTTGAGGGCTTTATATTCGTGCCATCACAAACGGAAATGCGTGTTGCGGGAACATTATGCACAGTTTTGTAAATCGCAAATGGCATATTTATTGCCTCCGCCCTGTTTGGTCGTTTCACTTTGCATGCACTTGCAAAACAGGCGGAATAGTGCCCATTTGTAATTTTGCAGTGTATAATGTACTCCAACACAGCATATTCTTTAATGATCATGTTTTCAAAGGAATTAGTTTTTCCTTTGAAAATGCTTTCCGAGGTTGGTGAAGTGGCTGATCGTTGTACCATCATCTTTGCCTGGTTCAGGGGCACTTCCTTTTATGGCCAGGTCTCATGTCTTAAGTGTGGAGTTTAGGGTTTCTTTGCATTGTGGCTGAATGGGAGTTTCTGAAATGAGCTGGGGGAAACCACAAGGCGGGCTGCCTGCTGTCAACGGAAGATCTTGTTGACTTTGTTTAGGGCATGTTGCTGAGGTAACAATCACATGACTGCAGGGCAGGCATGGTGCTTAGAGCTCATGTGTTTTTTTGCTGCACTTGGCTCGCTCTGTGTTTTTACCTTCAGTTTACCTCACTAGGGCATGTGCTTGTGTTTTTGTGCGTGTTTGCACGTGTGTGCATTTGAGTTTACCACTTTAGAGTACTGTGTGCTTGTGTGAATGTACATATGCATGTTTGTTCTTACCACAATGGAGAATGTGCTTGTGGATGTGTGCGTGTCTGTGATTGTTTATGGGAAGAACTCAGTCAGGGGTTAATGTCCCTGGTAGACAGATCTCTCTTGTCTCCACTGTTGGTTGCTTTGCAAGATATTTGGTGCCTCCCGGCGTTACCAATCCACATATCCAAAGTGTGGCCATATATTGTGTATCTCTCGTTGTCACTGAATCATGCTGACGTTTTACCCCTTTGCGCAGAAGCCAAATCTGGCTTTTCAGGTGTTACCTTATTCAAGGCTTAATAATTCAAGATTGCAGCTTCACAGGCAGAAAAACTTTGGCTCAATTGAGTCTAGACACTTGAAGCATTTAGATTCCCATCGTATTTCAGTTTATTTTTATGATTTTGGTGGAGAAAAGGGGCTGCAAACATAAAAAAATCTTCATGAGAATTCACCATTGAAATAGCAAAAAAAGTAATACTGACAAATGAAAAACTGCTGGGGCTTAAATCTATACATTTCTGGCATCATAAACTTCTTGACCACAAGTACAATTCATCTTGAACATTACATTCTAGATTACCCGCTTGCTATGAGCTAAATTAGATAGCTATCCAGGTGTCTCCCCAAAGTCTGAGGTCCATCAAAATGGTTCACTGTCAAATCATACATTAATCATATATTTAACACAAATTAACTTTTGGGGCATGAAATTCAGCATGAACTAATGATTTTCTGGTTGAGTTTATTATGAATTTATCAATATCAGTGCATTTGAATCATTGGTCATTGGTCACCAGCAACCTCTCCAAACACAAAACATGCCTTTTCTCCATGATAAAGTTAACAATATTGTCCATATTTCTTTGAAGTCCCCCAAGCATTAAATAAAGTGCTGTAACATTCATGCTGCAATGAAAAGCTAATCGCTCTCACATCCGAGCTCATAACCTTACACCTTATAACAGTAAAAACTCACTAACTCAGTAATATCTGAATTCTGAAATATAACTTATTTTAACAGAACAGAGATTTCACTTTCAGGAAAAATCAAACGACATATGTTTCCATATTCAACAGAATGGTGTAATGAACGTACCGAGGGATCTACCGATGTGCGTGGGCTGCATACATTTGCATACAAAACCTCGGCATTCGATGTCTTTAAACGCGGTATAAATTCTACAGCAAAAAGCCCTATTGAGCAAAATGCAAACAGAGTAGAAATATAACCTGTTTTCTTCATTGATGCCCTCCTCCAGAGACAGATGTATCGTGTAGAAGGAATCCTCCAGGACTGTTTCATTCGGAATAATTCCCATTGACTGCGTCCATACAACATGTATCTCGTAAATGAAACTGAACACTTCAGGCTGGTTTAGAGTGTCTGTTTCTTTGATATCGCATCATTTTCTGCTGCGCAACCGTGGCCAACATTCGAAAAACACAACCGACCTTACTTTTAAGCTTAGCTTTGTATCCTATTTTTATTGTTCGATCAAAGTATTTCAGTGATTGAAGAAAGTTTAAACACTCGGGAATTGGATAAGAAATGAGTCTATCAATACATCGTTACCGGGGAAGCTTCACGAGGGCGTTAACTATAACTGTAGAGTTACGCAGATGAATCTGAGTATAAAATTGAGTGACTGGCTATCGATACCAGTACTTGGGTGAATAGAAGGGAGCGCTGAATTTGTCAATGGAGGAATCTCCATTTTGTGCGTGATGACTGTAATTGACAGTAGAATGTGAGAGAATCAATACTATGTCGGATTTTTTGCTTCACAAAATGTATTTTTTAACCACTAATTGGAATACTGTTGGCTCACTGTAGCTAAAATGGTTTCTACAGAGTACTAAGTTTTTTTCTGTCGCAAGTGATAATATTTAAAAACTACTGGATCGATACTATGGGCAAGGATATTGACCAGTTTGCAAATCAGGCTTTGCTGAGGAGTTTAATTCATGCTAGTCCTGAAAAACAGGGATTGGGGGGAACTTCTCCATACTCTAAATCGCGTTTCAGCTCTGCCTGCTTGTTAATATTCAATAGCTGATCCGAGGGTGCCATCTCGTGGTCGAATACTGTAACTAAGTGCTTAAATTTGCATATCTATAGACGCGGGCGTCTACATCTGCAGAAAGGGGTTAATGTCAGAGAACACATCTCTGAAACTGGAACAATTATGTATGCAGTTATCTGGATGGTGAATTTCTGAGCAAGAAGAGTGGTCCACTCCCAAAAGTGCTTAGTTTCCCATTTAAGGGGACTTATTTTTCCAAGATATTCACTGTTTGAACAAAGAATTATTATCAAAATGATTCTGTTAGAAATTGCAACTTAAAACGCTGAGTTTCTGTAGCATCGCATCATGGCAACAGATGTTTTCATGAATATCTAGATACTTAGAGAAACACAGTTATTGAGGTAACTAAACAGTGTTAAGTTATAATTTCAGCTGTAATGTGAAGTAAAAAACATTCCTAATGTCACTACAGAGCTTTTTTCCCCCCAGGTTTCAATGTTCGACACCCATGATTTCCAACAAGAATGTCAAATTTGAACCACAGGACACTTTGCCACTTTGCTGCAGTCCATTTTCAGGTAGCTTGTGAATATTCTGAACAGTGAACGCATTCATTTTTGAACGGAGCCGTTTTTTTTTGGATGCATTTGAGGCTGCAAAACTGGTCACTGCACTTGATGATGAACACCCTTCTGTTCATTTTCTGATGCGTTCATTTCCTGATGTGTTCATTCTCCGATTTCTGCCCAGGGCCTGATGCGTTCATCTATGTGTGAAGTAAGCTTTCAGATTATGGGCACGGATATTCTTTTGTGAACGACGACTGAATATGGATGACGGATTATATAAACGCTTGTACAGGCTTAAATTCTCAGTTCCTTAAAGTGAAATAGTTCTCATTGTCATTGTTAGGTTTTTTTTTCATATGAAGTGAAATTGTTCTCATTGTTAGTTTTTTTTCATATACTGTGTATAATGCGCTTCTAAAGATCATTTGCCAATTTAGGTGACACTTCAGAAGTGGGATTATATGCGACCTACCCCTGTTCCATGAACAAAAACATATTCCGGTTATCTAAAGAAAAACATATTAAACTTAGTCGACTTAACAAATTAAGTTAATCGTGCACAACATCCAAAAGTCTTGTCACCGGTATTCCATCGTGTCAAATGAATTCAGGCCTCACTTTGTGATCTCGTATCCCTGAACCAGCTAATCCCCATGGCATCACAAGACTACTTAGTGGTTTATCTTGCAATCAAGCTTATTCATTAATTGCTATTGATAATAAGGGTTATATTCATAAAGGGGGAAGGGGGAGGAGATAAATATTTATCAACATTGAGACATGCTGATTTTATAATAGCCTACTGTGCACATGCAGAGGTTTTACTTTGCTCATCTGATTATCTAGATCTGGACTTGTTGTCGGCAGCTCCCACAGATCGGCGGTTTCATGTGTCATGATTTCAATCTGAAAAAAATACTGTACGATAAATGAGAAATGCAGTGTCTACATGTCCGAAAGTCGGACAGGGTTTTAATATGTCCGACAGTCGATTATTGCTTTTAGTTTCTTCAAATCTACTGAATCTTTTTGATATTAAACGTGAATGTTTTGATAAGAGGGCTCAGTTCTTCAAGATGAGTACCGAGAATTTCAATCAATGTTTCTGTTTAAGCTCTGCTCAATAAAGTGAGTTGACATTGGCGCGGGACTTTGTGCTTGACGAATTTAGTGACTGTCTAACAGAGATCCTAAATTACTCAGTTTCCAAAAGTCATAAAAGTTCTAATTTTTCGAGTATTCCAGCAATTATTAGACGTACAAACTTAGCCATGTTTGTGTTCGACCTTCACAAGATGCAAATTGATAGCTATCGACTTTTTTTGGTCTTTTCATTTGTCTGTTTTCTTCTGTTGAAGATTGGCAGCAGTCTTTATTCGGTCTCTCTTTTGAAAATTAGTCAGATGGATCAAACAGATTCACGCTTTATTTCCACACCAGAGATAAAATAGTGCTTGCAGTCAGTGAGTAAATCAATTCCATGACCATTGACATTGTTTATTAAATTTTGCATGCTCGATCAAGACTGTCTGATGCAAAATGCAAAATACTCCATGTCCGGCAGCCAGCAAAAAGTAAAAGTATTGATATGAGAACAGATTTATAAAATAAAGGATAAAAATATATCACCAACAAACAAAACATCCAAAAAAGATGGCCTGCAAATAAATAAATCGCCGTATTCATTGGATGTTCTGTTTGTTGTTAAAATGTTTCTCTTTATTCTATATTTCGTTATCAATCTGTTCTAATCGTCCACTTTTTTTTTTGGCTGTCAGACAGGGAGTAGGCCTATTTTGCATTTAATGTCCGACAGGCATTGTAGGGGAGACCAGGTCTAGTTGTTACACTTCCATGGTGTTCCATTCTAAAAGATGAGCTGGACTTATTTCTTGAACATGACAGTATCTTGAGGGATAGCCAACGTGGTTTCCATAAGGGAAGGTCATGCCTTACAAACCTTCTGGAATTTTTTGAAGAGGCCACCAAGACTTATGACCAGAGCAGGGCTTATGACATCATATACTTGGATTTTCAGAAAGCATTTGATACAGTATTGCATAAGGGACCAATTTTTAAAATGAGCTCCATTGAAGTTACAGGAGGTATTCTGGAGTGGATTCAAAACTGGTTACAGGACAGAACACAAAGACTGGTGGTCAGTGGTTTCTCATCTGAGCTAGGTATGGTGGGTAGTGGCATCCCCCAGGGATCGGTGTTGGGACCCCTGCTGTTCCTCATCTACATTAATGACCTTGATAGGAATATTGAGAGCAGATTAGTTAAATTTGCAGATGATACTAAACTGGGGGCTTTGGAAAATAGTTTAGAGTCCACTAAAGTGATTCAGGATGATTTGGATAGAGTCCAGAATTGGGCAAAAGTGTGGCAAATGAAATTTAATCTAGCAAAATGTAAAGTTGTACATGTAGGTAATAAAGACATTCGGCGGGATTACTTATTACTTCATGGGAGATTTAAAACTGGAATGTGCTGCACAGGAGAAAGATCTGGGATGATTATTGACCAAACCCTCACCGGCTCTAGCCATTTTGCCGTAGCAGTTAAAAAAGCCGATCAGATTCTGGGATACATTGCCAGAAGTATTGAGTACAAATCTAAGGAGGTGATGCTTCTTTTGTACAACACATTCGTCAGACCACATCTGGAGTATTGTGTACAGTTCTGGGGACCATACTTTAAGAAAGATATGGAGGGTCGAGAGAAAGTTCAGAGAAGAGCCACTAAGCTAATTCCAGGTATAAAAGATGAAAGCTATGAGAAGAGGCTAAAGATCCTTAATCTCTTAAGTCTTAGGAAAAGGAGACTAAGGGGTGATTTGATAGAGGTCTTTAAGTATGTTAAAGGGATGCACAAAGTGCATTATGTAGGATTCCTTCGACCAAGTGTCAGAAATACCCTAGGAAAAAAAAGCAAGATGGTATGCTCGAAAACAGACTGGGTCATTCCATATGAACTCAACCAAAGTCTGGAAATCTCCCATAGTTACCGACTCGGATTTGGCAAAAAAAATTTGTACTGGTACCTTAACATATATGATGAACATGTGCAAAATATCTGATTTTTATGACCAGATTATTGACATATATGTACAATTATATAGAAAAAAATTGTTGTCCTGGGTAAATGACTACGCTATGATTTTGACTGTTTAAAATTGGTCTTAAATTGCATTTTTTCAGTCGGAGCCATTTTTGGAGCTCTCTTACTCCTAAATTAAGATTTCAATACTGTCCAAAAACTTTCTACAGATAGTCATGTGCCTAACTAGAAGGAATGTAGCCCCATTAAACGGTTGTGATTTATTGTAGCATGACAGTTGCCACCTGAAAATTGAAAAAAGTTTCATTTTCGCACATAACAAAACCACTACTTTGGAGGCCAATGCCTCAAAAATAGAGGAGATAGGACTTTTATGATGACAGATCCTGAAAGCCTGGGTGCTAATTACATGCTATACCATGTTCCAAGCTCACAACTCATTTCATTCCCAAGATATTGGCATCCAAATATGGCTGTTCTTAAACATGCGAGATTGGCAAGGGTCAAAAATGGGGTATACCACCCTATTTTGAAGAGCCACAGCACAAAAACCCTTTAGAATTTTGACAAAATATTTCGCACATGTTCATCATATATGTTAAGGTACCAGTACAAATTTTTTTAGCCAAATCCGAGTCGGTCATTATGGGACCTCTGGTTGAGTTCATATGGAATGACCCGACATCGAGATGGGGAATTTCTGAAGAATATTTGATTTCCATTGTAGAAAGAATGCCTTGAGTATGTTCAGCCGTTATATCTGCCAAAGGTGGCTACTCTGAGTCAAAAGTTTAAAATACATTTTGGTATTACATTTATTCATAAATCCATTGTATAGATATGAATGGTGATGACTGGCAAAAAATAATAAAAAAAAACCTCAAATCTATAAAACAAGGTAAATGAGACTTTAACACAGCTTATAAATAGCCAAAACCCAACATGACCATTGGACACATTTGATCCATGAAAATTGAATAAAAGTGGTTACATCTGTTGAACTGGTTTGTTTTTAGAAAACAACCCTTCCAGTGAGTGACACGTGGTGTCTGAGGGCCCAAAGATCATGGGCATCCAGTAAAGGTCTTCGGCCTTGTCTCTTACTCACTCAGATATTTCCAGATTCTCTGAGTCTTTTGATGATGTTATGCGCTGTCGATGATGAGACCTTCAAAGCATTTGCAATTTGACATTGAGGGACATTGTTTTTAAAGTATTCCACATTTTCTTTATGCAAGCCTTCACAGGTTGGAGAACCTCTGGCCATCTTTACTTCTGAGACTCAGCCTCTCTAAGACATCCATTTTATAGCCAGTCATGTTACACACCTCATGCCAGTTAACTTAATTACTTGCTAAATGTTTTTTCAGCTGATGCTCTTATATATTAATTCCTTTTCAGCCCTTTTCTTGCCTGTGTCCCAACATTTTTGAGACCTGTTGCAGCCAGAATATTTGAAATAAGCTCATTCTGTGGATAAAAATGCAAAATGTCTGAGTTTCAACATTTGAAATGTTATCTATGTTCAATTGTAAATAACATATTGGCTCGTGTGATCTGAAAGTCATTGCGTTTTGATTTTATTTACAATTTAATACTTCGTCCCACCTATTCCGGAATTGGGGTTGTAGAAGACATGAGTACATCTCTATTTTCCGATTTAATATTTCCTCATTTGAATCAGAGGTTGGATGCAGACCATCCCAAAGCTCTTATTTTTACTGCAAGGCAAGAGCTCTGATGAGCGCTGAAAACCATGTGGTCAGTTGGTAATGACGGAGTTTGGCAGGAGATCCAGCTGTGCACTGTCATATGAATCAGACATGACTTCATGTGACGCTTCAGAGGAAAGGATTCCTTGGTTTCCTTGTATCTCTCCATGCATTCCCAGCGGAAGGGACTATGATGCTAGGAAAAGACACAAGTGACTGAAACGTGGATGAAACGTGGATGGAATTGAGATGTACCCATGGTGTTGCTCTTCACCCTTTCTGGACCCCTTTTGGACTGTCCGTTCAGTGCAGACTTGTCTTTAAAAATCTTTGGCATTAGTGGCTGGGGTCAAAGGCCAATTAATGATACTGATCCCGCCAAGATGCTCGTCAGGCAGATGTCCTGAAAAAGTTATGAAATATTTGTGCAAATGTGCAGATCTATGAATTACAGTAGTCTTTGTATGCTTGGTAAAATGTTGACTGCCCATAATTATATCCCCGAACACCGAGGATTGGGGGCGCTCGGGGATATACCCTAAGCCGTCGCCTTCGACGGCATAAGCCTAGTTTGTACCCAAGGATTTAGGTTTGGGCACTACAAGTGGATCTACTGGCTGTGAATGAATGCCCTAGCAAAACAAAAAAAAAGAATTTGTTTAATAATGATGTTAATTTTTCATCAATCTTCATTAGATAATTGCATAAGTTATTCCCTTTTTACCTGGGGACATATTTGGCACTTAGGGTGCTGTCATAATCAAGTGAAGGTCTGATAAGCATCATCCAGCAGCCCAAGAGCAACCATATTCTGCCATTGTTGGCTGAATAATGTCTGAACAGGTCATTGGTATAGAGACTTTGATGCTTGACGACTTAATTTCTCAAGTCCTGATGATTCAGTTGCTGGTGCTGGTGATGTCCTGACTAAATGTAACAGGTTAAGTGGCCAGACTTCTTAAGGACTGGGAGACCTGGTACTTAAAGTGTACCGCCCAGTAGGGCCTGCTCAGCCAATACATGGATTTTATCCACGGTAATGGTATAATGGTTAAGATTTCATTCATTCATTGCTGCTCTATGTCTGTATGTGGAAAAATGCTTTATCATTAGATTTCCAAGATAGAGCTTCTATTTCTGCATTTCCCACAAATGCTAATGGACTATAAACAAATGCATCACATTAACAAAAGAAATATTTTGATTGACATTCTGAGTACATAGAGGGTTGTGTTACTTAACTTTGCTTTTTCATTTCTGCATTGTCATTTTAGCCTATATTAAATCAATAAAATATTATTTAACGAGGAAACAATTATAATCTTTATTAATATTTTCGATCTAAAGCTGCAGGTTAATGAATTCTGCACAGGTCTGATCTAGATTAATTTTACTGATGAACAGTGCCTTGATGGAGAATTTCTTTTTCTCTTGCTACTATTTTTATTTTTTTGGAGTATTGATCATGATGGAGGAAGCACTAAGTTTTACGATCTAGACAAGGAACCAGATGCAGGTTTTAGATGTAATCTAAAGAGGGTATTTATTGATAGGAATATGCGGGGTGCGACAAGATTATCAACCTGGCCCCAGACGGGCAGATATGAAATCTACCTGCCCACTTTAAAATATCACCTGCCCTGTCTTTCCCAAACCCCTTCAGCCTGAAAATCTACATTGCTCATCATTACATTACATTACATTACTCCACTTTTTTAATCTCTAGTGTAAGTACAAAATATGTAGGCCCAGGTTCAGCATACTAATCACCAACAAGTACAAAAATGTTTATATTTATTTAATGACTTCTTATACTTCATCCCATGGGTCATTCCATGTTAATTCAACAAATGCCTCCCACCTGACCATCACAGATTCGTCTAAAAAAATATCACAGAAAGATAATATAATTAATAGGATGTGTGCCAAATTTCAGTTAAATATGTCCATTAGTTTTGGCAGAAAAAAAGAATAAAGATAGTAGTGTTATGCGAATTTTCACACTCATTTTTGCAAAGACAAATAAAAGGGAGTATTTAGGAGGCAATATCTCCTGTTATACTTATGCCATTGCCTCAAAATCGTCCACAGTGTAGCATCTAGGCCCAGTAAACTAGGCAAGCACATTTTCAATGGCTTTTCTCTTTTTCTTAGGGAGCTATGGCAGTTTGAAAATTCTAATTTATTCGGCGAAGTTGTCTGTAACACCAATTTTGAGGGCCATTTATGACCAAAGTTATGCAGATAGAGAGCTGATTTTTTTCTTGGCAAGGTCTCCTCACATAGTGCTATTGGTGCAATAAACAACAAGCATGTCAGTTTCATGGTTGTCCAGAAAATACGCAGCAAAATATTTAAAAAGCCAAAATGTAATGAAATTAATGACATTTTACAGGTGTGACAACCTGTAAATTCTTGAAATCTTCACCATCTTAAAGCTTATATTCATGGCTATCTTTAGTTCGAAGGTGGTTGTGGTGCAACTCTTCATTAAATAGTTATGAATTTTTTAGTAACACCTTATAAACACTCGTTTTTCAACTGTTTTTTTAATGTTAATACAAATTTGAGATCTGATCCTAACAACCATTGGTGTCTGAAAGTCCACACCAAGGTGTTCCCTGTTCCTTTGGGGTTTCTTTATCTTTTTCCAGTGTAGAACACTGGATACAATGTGCCTCAATTTCATGATCCATGGGATAACAAAAACCGCAGAGGGGATTCAAACCTGCATATGTATTTCTCTGTCAACAGATATATTGTGCACAAACATAAAATTTCCTATATAATAATGATGTGAATCTGGCAGAGAATTGGGTACTTACAAGTATCAACCTTTTTACAACCTATTTCTATTATACAGCAGGTCATTTATCAAAATTAGGAACACTTTAATTAAACTGCTATTGTATGCACAATTATTAATGTCAATTTGGGGAAATAAACAATTTGCAAGTCCTCCAATTCCATCCAAACGTGAGATCATTCATCAGTTTTGCTAAATAAATTTCATATATACAAGTTTGATATGACATTTCCTGACCTACATATGGTACTATAACCAATGTATCTAAATATTGCAGATCTTTAAGTGACTTTCTGTTATCTGATGTTATGATTACAGCCTCAGAAACTCCTGCAACATGCAAAGAATCACATAGAAACAATGAAAAACTAGAACGGGCACTCGGTAGAGCGCATACCTTTGCCGACGCCACTGAATCCCTCGCCACTGGCCTTGGTTTCATGCCGATCGGATAAAAATTGACCGAGATATGGCCGAAAGTCGGTTTTGACCTTTTTGTGGCCTTGACCTTGACCTTTGACCCGATCACTCCCAAAATCTAATCGATTGATCCTCAGGTCATGCCAAATCAACCCACCAAATTTTATGAAATTCCGTTTGGTACTTTTTGAGTTATTCGATACACATACATACACACAGACAGACACACAAACAAACTAGAACGGGCACTCGGTAGAGCGCATACCTTCGCCGACGCCACTGAATCCCTCGCCACTGGCGTTGGTTTCATGCCGATCGGATAAAAATTGACCGAGATATGGCCGAAAGTCGGTTTTGACCTTTTTGTGGCCTTGACCTTGACCTTTGACCCGATCACTCCCAAAATCTAATCGATTGATCCTCAGGTCATGCCAAATCAACCCACCAAATTTTATGAAATTCCGTTTGGTACTTTTTGAGTTATTCGATACACATACATACACACAGACAGACACACAAACAAACTAGAACGGGCACTCGGTAGAGCGCATACCTTCGCCGACGCCACTGAATCCCTCGCCACTGGCGTTGGTTACATGCCGATCGGATAAAAATTGACCGAGATATGGCCGAAAGTCGGTTTTGACCTTTTCGTGGCCTTGACCTTGACCTTTGACCCAATCACTCCCAAAATCTTTTTTTTTTTTTTTTTTTTTTTTTTTTTTCAATTTTAAATGATGATTTCATTTATTGAAAGAAAAAAGCTATCCAAGCCTATGTGAAAGCGTAATTGCCCTCGTAGTTACCAAATCAACTGACTGAACAAATAATTTGGTTCAGGTTAACTACACTCACTGCCACCCCGTTGAATCTTTTTTTTTTTTTTTTTTTTTTTTGTATTGTGAAAGAAAACAATACATCAAGAGACATTCAGAACATGAAGAAACAACAATCAGTGATTGTGGGTGCATGAATGCGTGGGTGTGTGTGTTCATGAGTGGGTGCGTGCAACAAATATTAATGGCAGGGACAAACATAAGAATAATAATAATAGTAATAATAATACTGATTGTAATTAATAATTATAATAATGATAAAAATACTAATAATAGTAATGGTCATAATAATAATAATAATAGTGAACAATTGGAAGAATTGAAACAAAGATCTGCCTCAGATCCCCACACAGCCACAGAGCAGGCCCCCACCCACGTCTGCTATGGGATGTAAGGGGAGCAGCTACATAATGCGGTACTGGCCCCAAGTCACACACCAATCTTCCCCTCATGGCCAACTCCTCCACCTCAGGCACCCCAGGCCCCCGCCGCACGCCCCACCTGCCCTATATATGTATGGTTGTGTTTGTCTGTGTCTGGACTTGTGGTGCATTAAAAACAGTGTGGGCATGCCATTGCGGGGCCCGTCCTACGACCGGCCGCCACATGCATGCCCCACTTGCCCTATTCTCTCTCTTTTTTTTTTTTTTTTTTTTAATTTTGATTTGTTATTGTTTTGTTTTGTTGTTTTCCTAAGCTGATGTGATATGCATTAAAAAAGTGAAGCGCGCAGCACGGACCCAGCCCAGGGGAGACATCAAGGCTGAGAGGAGGCCACGAGGGGGGAGGGACACTAACTCACCGGGATCATTCAGCTGCAGGCAGGGCCCGGCCCACCAAGGCCCAGGGGACCCGAGGCAGAGCCTATGCAATAATAATAGTAATAATAATAATTATTATTATAATAACAATAACAATATTATTGACAGTGATGACAACAACAATAACGACGACACCGGTAACAATGATGATAACAATGACAACAATAATAATAACAATAACCAATAACTATAATAACAACAACCAATAATAATAATAATAACCATAACCATAATGAATGAAAAGGTGGAATACATTTTTTTTTTTTTTAAATATTTTATCAGTGTCCCCTCCCTCTTTATCCCAAACTAATCATCTAATAATAATGAGAATAATAAAAATAATAATAATGATAGTAATAATAAATCAATAAATTGGAAAGACAAGGGTATATAGACGTATCTGCTTTTTTTTGTGTGTGTGTGTAAGAGTGTATGTGTATGTGTGCATATTGGGTAAATTGGCTGACAGACTAGAAAATAAGTAAAATAGATGGAATTCAGGAATTCATCTTAAGAAACTAACGAGAGCTGACCAGATGGACTGAGGTTCTGTTGTGTTAATGGGAGGTGGGGGTGTGCATTCCAGGGAGATGTAGTCAGTAAGTAAGTTTTTCCAGTGAGCCAGATGTATAGTGTTCCGTGATTTCCAGTTCATGAGGATAGTTTTCTTGGCGATAGTTAGGGCCACAAGGAGAAGTCTATGGTTTGTTCCATCAAAGTTGAATGCTGATAAGTCTCCTAGGAGGCAAAGTAGGGGAGATAATGGAAGTGACCCGATCACTCCCAAAATCTAATCGATTGATCCTCAGGTCATGCCAAATCAACCCACCAAATTTTATGAAATTCCGTTTGGTACTTTTTGAGTTATTCGATACACATACAGACAGACACACAAACAAATAAATACACGGGGATCAAAACATTACCTTCGTCAGCGAAGTCGCTGGCGAAGGTAACTAGAACGGGCACTCGGTAGAGCGCATACCTTTGCCGACGCCACTGAATCCCTCGCCACTGGCGTTGGTTTCATGCCGATCGGATAAAAATTGACCGAGATATGGCCGAAAGTCGGTTTTGACCTTTTCGTGGCCTTGACCTTGACCTTTGACCCGATCACTCCCAAAATCTAATCGATTGATCCTCAGGTCATGCCAAATCAACCCACCAAATTTTATGAAATTCCGTTTGGTACTTTTTGAGTTATTCGATACACATACACACAGACAGACAAACAAATAAATACACGGGGATCAAAACATTACCTTCGTCAGCGAAGTCGCTGGCGAAGGTAATAAATACACGGGGATCAAAACATTACCTTCGTCAGCGAAGTCGCTGGCGAAGGTAATGAGCGTTTACAAGGCGTTACTAAAAAAACTAGAACGGGCACTCGGTAGAGCGCATACCTTCGCTGACGCCACTGAATCCCTCGCCACTGGCGTTGGTTTCATGCCGATCGGATTTGGTAACGATTTGGATTACGTCCTGTGGTTTCTGGCTTTGCTTCTTTGATAGTACTATTCCTGTGTACCAGACCCATTTCTGTCCGACTACGATTACTGTGATTGCTGCATTGGTTTTTGATTCTATTTTTGCCCAACTGGATTTTGACTTTTGGATTGTGGACTCTGTACTTTTGCCTTCTGCCCTGCGGGGGTCCTCCCCCTTTATTAATAAAACAAGCTTTACTGCATTTCCTGTTTCTCGCGACTAGTTCCTGATCGCTACATTACATATTCATTGTATACCAGGGATTATGGATCAGTTTGAATTCATCAAAATACTTGAAAAGATTATGTTGCCATATGCTAAAGAGGAAATGCCTTGCAAATGGGTGTTCCAACAAGACAACAACCCCAAACACACGAATAAGTTAGCAAAATCTTGGTTCCAAACAAACAGGATTGAGGTAATGGAGTGGCAATCTCCCGGCCTCAACCTCATTGAAAACTTTTGGGGAGACATCAAAGGTGCTCTATGCAAGTTTGTTTACTTTCACTTCTGTTGACATTCAAACTCAAACAAAACAGAGGTAGCCCACCCCTCCCTCCCATAGTTCCCATATTTTACAGTGAATTTAGGGGCAGGGAGCTAGCGGATGGTGGAGAGATGTCGGCGAATTGAGACAAAAATATAATCGTGCAGAAAGTTAACAAACTTGCATATTGCACCTTTAAAAGTACAGTTTTTGAAAACAGGCTGTTTTTGGGCAACTGAAAAATTGAGCCAATTTCTGAAAATGATTGTCACTCCAAAAACAGTCATAAATGTGGTGACTTGATTAACATGACCTAGTATGTCATAAATGATTGAGGAAAAAATTTGAGTGCTTTCTCTAGCATACATTTTGCTGTACACTCAAGGGGTTAAGCTTAGTCACAATTTGCATTTTCCAGCCATTTTTAGAGCCTATTTTGAGGAAAAGCATGCCAGGTACACAGGAATGAACAGAATTGCCAAATTCAAGAGTAAAAGTTACCCCAAGTCACAGAGTTTCATGGCTGTACATTCCATACATTGAGAGTTATTCATATGGGAAGTTGGACCGAAAGTCGCATTTGGCAAAAGTAATTGAATTCATTGAAATTTCAATAGGCTGTAGCTTCAAAACCATTTCAGATGCAGAATTAATACAGGCTTTCCTCACAAGTTTGGTAAAGAGGTATGTGATTTTTTCAGGGAAATCTGAGGGGGTGACCTGGGAAATTTCTGTGAAACTGGCTGATTTGAGATGGAATGACCCATTTGATACTGCCGTATTGTTATGATTTTTTAAAATAATGTAGCTCAAAGTGAGCTCTGTAGAGATGTAGAGAAATTCTATGTAGTAAGTACAGAGTACTTACTCTGTACTCACTGTACAGAGCTCAGTCTATTATTTCTCTTATTTGTGGTCTGGACTCAGTGCAAGGAGATGTGAGTACGAGGCCCTGTGTTAACCAGAAGTGTAAGAGACTTGTGGTTTACTGTCACGCATCTGTGAACGTGCGAATGTTTCATGGGGCTCCTTGCAGCCAATTTTATTCATTTATGGTGATAATGGAGGACAGAATTTTAAAGACACTCAATGAAGACTCTATGCGGGCAGGTTTCATATAGCTGGTGAACCTGGTCCAATGATATTTTACCCTCTCAGCAATGCATAGAAGACTGCCCTGAGAGCACAACATGCCCCGCCAAGTTCGCAACTGCGATATGTGTATCATCAATCTATCTGCAGCATATGTGCAAGGTTTCAGGGATGTCCAATGAGAACTGTAGGTGAAGTTGATTTCACCAGCCAAGTACCTTCTAATACAGATGGACGGACAGACTGCACCATGACATTATCCCATTATTCCCCTTCGAGCTTTCACCGGCAGGGAATAAAAATGAATCTCGCAATTTGTGCTTCCCTTCAGAATAACTTCAGAGTGTAAATGGCAAACAGAGAGTGGTTTTTTGACTTCTTTATTGTGCATACCTAGGTTGTACCAATTCTGCATGAAGCTACTATTGTTATATGACTTCTATTAGATGTAGTTGTCACACTTCTTTGTGCATTTTTCTTCTTTTCCGCAGAACCATGAAAGAGGACTATTCAATTAGCTGAATGTGTTCAATGTTTGCGTAAAGAAAATTTTCTGAAGATTTAATCTATGATGTGCTCTTAATTTACCTTTCTCCTCCCTATTCAACTATATCTGAATACATTCTTAACCAGTGCCAGAAATGGAGTTAGAGAGCATATTTCCTGTTCTCATAGTTGATTAGACATCTGCTCATGCTCTGTCACTCACACACATGTGCACACACACACACACACACTGACACACGCACATACAGTTCAGGCCAAATGTTTGGACACACCTCCTCATTCAATGCTTTTCCTTAATTTTCATGACTAGTTACATTGTAGATTCTCATTGAAGGCATCAAAACTATGAATGAACACGTGGAATTATGTACATATGTATCTAACAGTCCAAAAGCTGTCGGCTGGGTATCAACATGACTTCTGCACAACACAACTGATGGCCCAACCCCATTGATAAGGCAAGAAATTCCATTAATTAACCCTGACAAGGCACACCTGTGAAGTGAAAACCATTTCAGGTGACTACCTCTTGAAGCTCATCAAGAGAACGCCAAGAGTGTGCAAAGCAGTAATCAGAGCAAAGGGTGGCTACTTTGAAGAAACTAGAATATCAGACATGTTTTCAGTTACAGGTATTTCACACTTTGTTGTTAAGTACATAATTCCACGTGTTCATTCATAGTTTTGATGCCCTCAGTGAGAATCTACAATGTAAATAGTCATGAAAATAAAGGAAACGCATTGAATGAGAAGGTGTGTCCAAACTTTTGGCCAGTACTGTACAAACAGACACATGTGTGTAAATTCATATGATTGATGGATTTAACTCAGAAACACACTCTGGGGATACCAGATAAGCTTGCAGATACAGTATGTCAGTGGAAGGAGGATACTTACCAATGAATTCTGGGTGTTTTTCCGAATCAAATAAACCAATAATACATGTCCACAACATCATTATATTCATGGGAAGGGGTATTCAAGGACAAAAAAGGTCTCCCACTGAGAGAGAGTGAGTCAGAGGATGTTGTGAAGTTTTGGAAGCCGAAAGCAGGAAGCTAAAGCCAAAGGAATGATGAAGTTGCATAAAATGCAACTGTTGCTGTCACCACCGGTCAGCTAGAGAACCTCGGTCGCGTAGACCTCTGTTCTTTAGTTGGTACTGTGCTTTCACTCGGATGAAGTTGTTTGCATGGGTACTGCTATCAGGAGTAGGTGAAGCTGTCTTGTTCTGTCAGAAGCAGATGCTTTCGCCTGCGCGCTCAGAATAGTCACTCGAGTGTCACACCACATGATCCCAGACAATTTTCCGGCCCTTGAGGTACTATAATGCTTAATGCACAAATGTTGACTTTTCTCACTAATGCTTGATTGAATTAACACAGTACAAATAATAGATATTAACAATAAGATCAGCAATTTTTACTGCTTTTAGTACACTGATTATGAATCTCACATTAATTTTATAGTGGTCCTCATTCAGATTCTTATTGTTCAACTGAGCTGTTCATGATTCTGGATCATTTCTTTCTGATTGTATGAAGTGAGCTCATACTTTTGAGGATGTGCCAGAAAACGAGCATTCATATATGAAATTGAATGGTCCTTTGTGGAATATATTAAGTGCCACAATAGAGATAAATAAGTAGAAGAATAAATAATAATGAATGGAACTTAGAAAAGGAATAAATAATTCAGTAAGAAAATGTATTAAATAATTCATAAGGAACAAGTGAAAATATGTGACACTTTTAAAGGGAATGAATAAATGTGGAAATGTGGAGACAAATAAAAAATAAATAACATTATTAATATATTTCATTTTATTTAGTTTGACATTTATTTTCCTGTTTATTTCCATGTAGATTTTCTCAGCTATTTCCATTTCCATTTTTTTTTAGAATTACTAACTTCTATATTTAGTTTTACATTTATATCCACAAACACAGACATACAGGTATATACAGTATGTCTGTATTTTTTTCTGCTTTTTTCTGCCATGCACAAACTGCCAATGTTTACTCCGTTATATTTCCACATTCATTTATTCTGGTATTCTTTTATTTACTTCTCTTTATATTTTTACTTACATATATTTTTTATTGTGCCTTTTGAATGCTACATATTTTTCAATGCTTTCTGTCAATAACATGATCATCCAGGAGAAAAAAATGAGATCATACTTTATACCTGTAGCTAAATGCATGATTGTCTAAAGTAAATACACGATAACATCTCAGTTATTCAGGATTTTACTAGTATGCATCATTAAACGGTAATTTTGTCTCATTTGCTAAAACAACAAAGGAATAAAAACATTACCCTGCAGTCTTTTTTTAGTTCAAGAAAGTGGGATATTGCATAGATTCATGGCAGTACTGATCTTAGTTTTTAAAATGTAGCCTCTGGATACAGCAGTCTAATGTGAATGGGCCTTTTGATGATATAGGAGACGGGTATGCATTTTCTGTTATTATGCCTGAGGAAATATTTTTTCAGTTTGATCAACAGGTGACTTATGGGACTTATAGGAATGTGGGGTTTTGGGCTTCCAGATGAAGGATAAATGCGGTGCCAGACAAAATGGCAATCCACTGGGCAATTTTTTTTCTTCCTTGAATGATGAGGAATATTTATGAATAATTCATGAGCACTTATAGGTGAGAACTGAATTGTCATGGACAATACTTTAATGGTCGGTAGTATACAGAAGCCAAGCGCAACGACAGAGAGAAAGAGAGTAGCACGAACAAAGTACAAACACAGAGAATAATATAGACCAAACGCAAGTACTCGCGCTTCCAAAGGACGTATACTAGTCCGAACCACGGAAGCAAAGCGAGATAGAAAAAGGGAGAAGAAACTCCAATAATTAGAAGATAGAAAGTCGTACAAAACCTGACTACAGATATCATTGGCTATAGTGCGAAGTTAAAGGCAGACACTAGCGAAGGAGGCGTGCCGGACATCGTGCTTATATAGATTCTAGGAAAGCGCTGCACCAGCTCAGTCAACCAGCTGGGTAAAGAATTCGATGGCCCAGGTATTCAATATCGTCCCGGGACGAGAGCCGCAAAGAAAGGTCCAAACAACACGCACACCTCACAAACCATGACAAATATATCATAGATCATGATGAGTTGTAAATCCTATAGAATGTTTTAAACTTTTCTTCTTGCCTTGCCTCTTTTTCTGTGAAAATGTGATGACCTGGCATATTTGTGCCAGTGTCATTTCTGCTTTTACTCCCCGCCTTTACAGCCTCACAGACTTGTGGTGGCAGAATGGATTTTAGTAAAACTGCATGGCTCTCCCATTCCTCACCTGGTGCACAATTTTGGGTTGGATATGGAACTCATACACAAGTGCTCATTCATTATTTATTCATCTTCCTATTCAGTCTTCCCTGACTAATCTCTGGTAGATATCTCCACGGTCATTTTCAAGCATGCCTTATGTGCCAGAAGCAACATCATTTAAGCCTTTTAACCATCAGACTTTCAAGTGAATTAACTTTAATGTTGAATTATTTTTTAGCAACATAAGAAGCATCAAAAAGGTTTACCATAAACAGAACGATCCTAGCGAATTAAAATGATGTCACAATGCCCCGAGTTGAAGCGCATTTTTCTTACCCGCGAGATGATTTTCCATCTACAATGTAGCGAATTAGAAATTCCTGAGAAAGTTTGTGTAGGGCAGAGGTCGAGAACCTGGGGCTCACCAGCCACAGGATCTTTTGTTGCTCTACCGGGGCTCTCGGACGACAAAAAAATAAATAAATAAAAAATACTTGCAATCAAGGGATAAGCCTAGGCCTAGTAGCTTCGTGGCAAATACGTAGGTCTATCGGAGTAGAAAATGTATTTTTTTAAGAACTGTTGAATTAAAGGCAAGGCAGTTTTATTTGTATTTCTTACATCAAGACATCTCAATGTGCTTTCCAGAGAAAAAAAACAACAGTATAATTGGAGAGCATAGACATAGAATAAAAGTAACTAAGTTAAATATCCAAAATTCTTGTAACCGCCTTTATGTGGCTCTTCCGAGATTAAAAAATTGGCTAATCTTTCCAGCGCAGCAAACATTTATCAAGTTATTTGGCAAGAATATTCATTGGCTGTCATTGTGATGGGTATATCGTGAATAATCAGTGAACGTTAAATGGCTATTATCGATCTACCTTAACATGACATCTTCGGCAGCTGTAATCAACTAGCCAAGGCGGTCGTCTTAAGAATATAGCCCACTTCAAATGAGTAACCCTTTGCGTTAGCCTAATTTATACACAAGATTTCACGACTGCATCTGACGTTATCAGTGAGATCCATGTCACACGCCATAACTTTTTGATAGCCAGCATCATTGATCCGCAACCCTGTTTTATAATAGACCTGGTCTTGCACATGAAAAGGCAGTAAAACTAAATTTGGGCTGTAGATGGGGTTATTGGCTCATTTAGAAAGTGTAGAAAGCTAAACTTCCACTGACCTGAGTACTGAGGATATGTGTAACACCAAACATCCCTGACTATTTTCAAGTTAAAGGGAGAAAATACATACATGGATTGCATTCCTCCTCATAGCTAACCACAGGTTAATACCAATACATTGCCTATTTTGTGTATGATTGTGAATATGCTGATGTTTAGAAAGCACATTCAGTCCATAGTCTGGCAGATGCCCGTATGCTAGGCTAACGTTAGGCAGTGACTGGTTAAATCATCAAGGCTAATTTTAACCAGTGCAAAGGAAGCAAACCTCATCATATCACCCAATAATCTGATTTGAATCTAAATTTGCAAGGTTACCACTGGAAATGTATAACTGCTGAAGTGGCACAAAATGATCACTATCACATATACCAAATAGTTTCAGCTAGCTTCCGCTCACCTCTCTTCTCATGTGAACGACAACTTTATTATGCTAAGCTTAGCTGATGTAACATTATCCTCACCGAACCCATTTGCTTCCTATGACTGTCACCCTGGCTTATTGTCTGCTATTCAGTGATGGCTAGGACTGAAAAAAATGGTAAATGAAACACAAGACATTCTTTGGGACTTAACGTGGCACAAGATTGCATGTCACAACTAGCAAGCTTTTCTAAAATAGACAACGGCTGATGTCTTTTTATTAAGACATCATTCTTCTGAAGTTGGGGGTGGGATCATTTCTGAGGTGAACTGAACTAAACTGTGCGAGACAGAAGACCGCAGAGGCGGCACAACATTCAAATTCTTATTACCAATGCGCGTGCGCAACATTATATATCGCTTCAACCCTTTTCCATCACTTTTATGTCGATAAAACTTTCCCTGCTGAGCGAATTAGCTTCGAAAATCTGTGTTCGAGCGATATAACTCTTTTTCCATCACAAATGTCTCACTACCTTTTGAAGCGCATCATTTTAAAGCTAATTATCTTTTTGTTGGAAAAAGGGCTATAGTCTTTCAGTGAATTGCTGCTTTGATGCTGCAATGATATTGTGTTTTTGCTGCCTATAGTTCACTGACTAATGTTAGCAATTTCATGCAGATGAGCAGAGACCTGCAGACTTGCATGCTACCAAGAATACCCAAAAAAGCTTTGTTACAGTAAATTTCGAACAATTCTCATACAGACTCGTCATACAGTGATGCTACCTAACCAAGCGCCTTTATATGACAAAAATAGAGGCTTTTGGCATTCTTGTCTAATGCTTGGGGTTAGGGTTTGGGCTAAGGGTTAGGAGTTGGGGGTTAGGGTTTGTTTTATTTTAAACTGGCATCAAATAAGGACGCCAAAAGCCTCCTTTTGAGTTGTATATTGGTAGCTTGGTCAGGTAGCGTCGCTATATGACATGTCGGTATAAGACTGGGCTCTAAATTTTATGAAATTTTCACATCGCTTTCACTCTTAAACTGCTCATGTTTGAGGATTTAGCTGGTTTGAACAGCTAGTTGACGTTCTTGCTAGCCGCGTGTGATCTATGTGTTCAGTGTGATCTATGTGAGCTGTGTGATCACAGCTATAAAGCTTTTATGGTTTTATGACATCATCATTGCAGGCATGCTATTCCTCAGTGGACTATAATGTTAGTCCTGGCTGAGCATTATTTTGTTGATGCCAAAACAGCACTCAGTCGGCAATGTGAGATTGTGCCGGTGAAAAAGATGAGCTAGGGTGCTTCAATTACATTAGAATTCTGAATTTAGCAGCATACTCTTTTCCTCTATACAGTTTACATTGATTTACATGGATTACATTTTTACATTTTATTCAAGAGGAAAATTTACCAAGCAAAATCAGGTTAAGTAATTTGCTGAATGGTACAGTGCTGTGAACTTGTAAGCTTTTGTGTTAAAAACATATTGTTTTCAATTATATGACAGTGCTGCTCCCGGGATGAGTTTCACAAGATCATGCAAGCTGCTACCTACTGCTTTTTTTATGCTGTTGTTTCAGCCAAAAACATCCAAGCCTTATTCAGAGGTAACTTTTTACGAAGTAGGTTTTTGTTAATGTTCTAAGTGCTCTGGAACTCCATTGCTGTCAATTAGCAATCCAGAAGTGATTGTTGCAACAGCCTGTGAGTGTTGATTTAAGAGCGTTTTCATTTTATGTTTTTTTATCTCACTCCTTGAAGAGTGCCTGGTAAAGTGGAATTAGGGTCATGTACCATTCCTTTGGTTCTTTGCCAAGAGATCAAGTAGATCAACCATTCCCACACCAAGTCGCCTTTGGATTCTGTGATATGAGAAGAATGAATTTATGAACTCAAAAAGTGATGCACTCCTGTTGTAACCTTGTCATGAAGAGACAAATCGTGCATTTGACCAGAAATCAAGCCCTTTTGTACCATTGGAATTTCATTCGACATGAAAGAGCAAATCTCTGTTTGATATTAATGCTGAATCAAAAACTTGAAACCAGTTTTTTTAAAAAAAAGCTGAACCCTACATCTCAAGTGAGCGAACCATGGTCTTTGTTGCAAACGTCTGGTGTGATCCGATGTGTACCAGCTGTGGTACAGGCACTACGAGAATGCCTTTGAGCAGCTGGCTGCTTTACTATGACTTCTGGCAGTGAATGGGAGTTGAGAGGGCTGGGGGGGTTGAAGGGTCAAGGACTGACCTGTGGGTAACGCAAACAGCCTCGCAGCCAGATGTTCATTCTATACACCCCAACACCACCCTTATCCCAACGCACACCATCTACTCTTCCCTCTCACCTCAGGCCTGTTTGTTTTCATCTTCAAAGCTGAAATATTGGGGCCCCTGTGGACCAATGGGAGCTTCCCTGATCTCGGTGTGTTTTAATCATTCTGAGAACCTGTGCTTCGCTTTGCTTTTAAAGATACCTTGAAAAGGAAACTAGTGAAGTGCAGATGTCTGCAATACAACGTGTGTATCTAAGTAAAACAATTCTTTGACCATATTTGCTGAGGGAGGAAAATGTGAATGTGTGTTCCAAATGGTAGTAAAGTTTTACACATGTAATTGACAGATGTATTTATTGAATCAAGACCACGCCTGCTGGTGCTCGTGGACGTGGTATTGAAAGTCCAGGAATTAACTAGGATGTGGGGCGATTTGATCTCTGGTGTGAAAAAGCACACGTTTTGCTTTTTTGTTTTCTGGAATATACAGTCAGATCCTTAAATATTTGGATATAGACGAAGTTATTGTAATTTTAGTTGTCTACCACGGCATGTTATAGTTGACATTAAAGAATAAACATAAACTCAAAGTGTGGACCAGATGTGACAATGGGAATGTCACTTAGCTGAAAATGTTACCCTTTATAGCATTTTGCCACTAGCTAAGTGACACTGTCAGTTATATCACATCGGACATCACATTCTGAATAGGGATGTGTTATTTCACCCTTTTCAAAGCATGACATTTGCTTATGTATGATTAATGAAGACATTATGTCTCATTTATGAAGGCATTATACATGCTGTATAAAGCCTCTATGAGCAAGACTTCATCTAAAGTGTGACCGGACTTTAATACGAGTGTCTCCAAATCCGCTGAACAGCGGGGGAATTGCTACACTTTCCTATATAGCCCATCTTTTTCCGATGGAGTGGAAGTAATTGAACAGTTGTCTGCTCAGCTATTCCATGGCTAGATATGTGTTATTCCACCATTATTTAATTTACTAGTAAGCAGATAAAAGATCTAGAGTTGATTTCAAGTGACCATTCTCATTTGAAATCTGTTGCTGTCAACGGTCAATTTGAAATCAAAAGAGCTTCAAGTCCTAGGAGCTCGAAAACAACTGAAAAGCGTACAGCTCTGGGAGAAATCACTACAGCCATATGAGATCATCTTGTGCTTCAATGATAAGAGGGTTATGGAGAAGGGAAGGAACTGGTCTCCGTCCCAAGCACACCGCATCAACTATGAAGCATGGTGAAGCTAGTGATTTGGCATAGGCGTGTATGGCTGCCTGTGGAACTGGTCTCCTCGTATTTATTGATGATGTGACTGCTGTTAAATGCAGCAGGATGAATTCTGAATTATACGGGCTCTTTCACCTACTCATATTCCGTTTAATAATTGAAAAGTCATTGGATGGTTTTTCACAGTACAAATGAGGTCATTGACTTCATAAGATTTTCAACTCAGCATAAAAAATGTGCAATTTATATAGGGAGGCTTTGTAAAAAATGGTGGTATTTGTTGCCTCTGGATGAAGTTAGGTGGCTACTATGGATTCTGGGGTGTCCTCTCCGCCGCCACCACAACTGTACAGATTTTCTTGTGGGCACTCCACAGGCCACAAATCAAGTGATTCCTATGATATTTGTTGTGGGCACAAGTTATGGTTTAGAAGGACACCCATTAATTTTGGTTGCCATGGCACCAGAATTGACTAAATAAAGCACAATTTCATGCTGAAATGTGCCCGTTGCAGTGTGTGGCTGGTGAGTGCTTCAGAGGTCAGAGTTTTGAAGAAATCAAAAGCAGGCGCTCGGGGGCTACACCCATGTGGTTGCAGGTGACCGGACTGTCTAGTCCCCATTTGGCTTGCGGAACATTTTTGACAAAACCCCTGAATTAAAAGCTGAAAGTTTACATTTCAAGCACTTTGTCAGCGTTTCATTTCAAATCCATTCTAGTGGCGCTTAAAGCCAAAATAATGGATATTGTCATCATTGCCATATACTTTGGACCTGTCTGTTTTAGTGTATGTGTGTCCAATACTAGCTGACTGTTGTGTATCGAGCTTCTCCTATATTAATGTTGATCGTTTTAATGAAAATGTGGTGATAAATGTGTCTGAGTGGAAGACTTTACATCAGGGCTCTTCAACTCATGTCCTGAAGGGCCAAAATCTGCTGGTTTTTCCACCCTCCCTTAACCGGGGTGTCAGATGTGATTCTGGCCAGTCAGCAGCAATAATTACTCACTTAATTACCTGGAAGGAGAGAGAACCAGCTCTTGATTCAAATTCAAGAGTCAGATTTGGGTAATCCTGCTTTACACTCATGCACACATGTTTGCGTGCGTGTAAAATGTTAATAAAAACAGAATGCAATGATTTGAAAATCATTTAAACCCAATATTAAATTGAAAATAGTGCAAAAGACAACATATAAAATGTTGAAACTGAGAAATTATGGTTTTTCAAAAAACATCTGCTCATTTTGAATTTGATGCCAACAACACATTTTAAAAAACTTGGGACAGGTGCTACAAACGACTGGAAAAGTTTAATGATACCAAACAAATACAACTGGTGGAACGTCTCACTGCAAATAAGGTTAATTGGCAACAGGTCAGTAACATGATTGGGTTTAGAAAGTCTTTAAGACATAAAGATGGCAGTGGCTGCACCACTCAGGGATGGACTGCATGGGCAAACAGTTCAACAATTTAAAATAACGTTTCTCAATGTAAAATTGCAAAGAATTTGGGGATTTCATCCTCTACGGTAGATAATATTATCAAAAGGTTCAGAGCATCCAGAGAAATCTCTGTGCTCATGGGACAAGACTAAAAACCAGTATTGAATGGCCGTGATCTTAAGACTCTCAGGTAGCACTGCCTTAAAAACAGGCAAGATCTGCAGTGGAAATCACTGTATTGGCTCAGTAACACTTCTGTAAACCATTGTTAGAAAACACCATATGTCGCTGCATCCACAAATGCACGTTAAGACTCTGCCATGCAGATATTAAACCAAGATCCAGAAATGCTACGACCTTCACTGGGCCCAAGCTCATTTTTGTTGGACTGAGGCGAAGTGAGAAACTGTCCTGTGGTCTGACCGATAAAAAAAGCGAAATTATTTTGGGTAATTATGGATACTGAGTCCTCCGGGCTAAAGTGGAGCGAGACCACACAGCTTGTTATCAGTGCACTGTTTAAAAGCCAGTATCCATTATAATATGGGGGTGTATTACAGCAAATGGCATGGGTCACCCGCACATCTGTGAAGACAGCATTAATGCTAAACAATATATACAAGTTTTAGAGTTTTATGCTCTGCCATCCAGACATCTTTGACAGGGAAACCCTGCTTATTTCAGCAAACAATGCCAAACACAAAATTCTGTACATATTACAACCACATGGCTCTGTAGTAATAGAGGCTGGGCAAACCTGTCACCCACTGAAAATGACACATTATGGAAAAAAAATGTGACAAGGGAGTCTGCGAAGTGTTGATCAGCAGAAAGCCAATATCAAGCAAGAACAGGAAAACATTTTACTTTCAAAACTATAACAGTTGGTCACTTCAGTTCCCAAACACTTTCAAAATATTGTTAAAAGAAAAGCTGATGCAACATAGTGGTAAATATTTCTCCTGTCCCAGCTTTCTTGAAACATGTTGCTGCCATAAAATTCAAAATGAGCAAACATTTTTCAAAAAACATTTCAAAAACAAATTTCTCGATTTTAACGTTTGATATATGTTGTCTTTGCACTATTTTCAATCAAATATATTTGCATGTGCTTTTGAATGGTATTTAAAGCTGGGTGTTAATAGTGCTACTGACCTATTTCTGTGATCATCTCAGCTTACAAGTGTATTAATTTAACTGAATTATGTCTTTCTGCAGCGAGTATCAGCTCTTCCTGATTATTCTCAGAGCCAATTTATGAGTTAATGAGAAGCCTGCGGGAAGACTGCTCTCAAACCATTAGGGAATGATAAACTGTTCATATGAAATTGAAATTGATTGTTAGGGAAAAAAAATATTTAAAAAAACTGCATCTCTCTCTCATGAAGCAATGTACTGTTCAGGTTCAGTGATTTATGTTAGTATTTTATGTATTTATTTTTATTTTATTCCTTTCGTTGTGCTTTCATTTTGTTTATATCCCTCCACGTGTTTTATTCTGTGTAATAATTGCTCCTTTTCTCTCTGTGTGTAACCACGCACCTCTCAGTGCTCTGTTTCCCTGTGCTGAGCTGCTCTGTATTTTGTGAACACACCCAATGTATGTAAGCCCTCTGTTTTTGTTGGTCAGTGCGAGTCTGTCACTGTCTACCAGTCACTTATGAGCATTTGTTTCTGAGTTCTGCCTTCCCCTGTTTGATTTTCTCAGCCCCAGGTTTATGAGATTTGGATTCTACTTCTGACTCCGACCTTGAATATTTTCTGATGTGAGATTGTGCTTCTCCCTCTGTGCTGCATTCTGACTGACTGGTATTTGGATTGCTGCCTGTTTAGCGACTTTGATTCTGTCTTTTGGAACGGTGCGGCAGTCTGCCTGCGCTTTGCCAACCCAGACAGTCTGACCGCAATTACAAGTTCAATACATTGAAACTGAACTTGAGCTTGCACCTTGTGACAAACCATTGTCAATCAGCTGTATGAAGTTGTTATGAATTTTTTTTTATTGTGTGGGATATAATGATCAAAACTATTTGATTACATTACATGAAGGAACGAATTGAATTCCCATGGTTTTACACAGCACTCAACTTGTACTTCAGAAACATTTTTACCACCAATTTAGGCATTAAAACAATAAAACAATTACGAAGTAAAATAACGTGATATTGCTTTTTGAACTTTAGTCTGAAGCTTTTTACTGCAGCTTCAATTGTGACTGAATGTAAATTTGGTTGATAGTACACCTCTTTGCATATCAAGGATATTTAAATAACTTTTTTTATTGAAAAGAGCTGGATTCGCTAAATCCCTTTGCAGATGCAAAACCTTTTAAGCACTGTTCATGCAAAGCCAGTTACATTACCAACAATTGGTGCAAAACAAATACCTTTACCAATAAATGGCCATATTATTGGTTTTGCAGGGGCGAAAAGCTTTTGCGTGTTCAAAAGGTGTTTGTAAAACTGGACTTGAGTCATCTGCTTGATGAAAACTACAGAAAAGGATGAATATTTTCATCTCATTTAATTTCCTAGCACTTAAGAGCATATAAGGTGTGGCATTCATTTTAAGTGCGGTATTCATCCTATTTGCCTCAAAAGCAGAATAATTTATTTATTTTTTACTTTGCCTTCAAAGCACAGGTTACCTCAACATGTCACAAGTTCACGCAATGCAAAGGCACATCCAACAACAATTCCTCATTCAACAGCAGAGGGCACTGTTGGCCAAATACTAATGAAATGCATCCTATCCTGGAAAGTAAATTGTGCGCATTGCCTTTTTAATGTATTGTACTACAGGTTCAAAATTCAAGGCAAAGTTAGATTTTACTTGGCTTTTACTGAAAACTGTGGATCTTAGTTAATCAAACAAAATGGTAGAAAGAAGTCATTGGCAAATGCAAGCATTATTTTCTTCATAAAGTTTCCTGTAATCAGAGGTAATTCAAATGATTGAAGATTGGCTGGACATCAATTTGTATGGTATAGTATTGCTCTCTCGGACATCATGTGACCAGTCACAGCATATCAAAATTGTGGGTTTTGTGCAGGTCTTACCAACTTCATGTGACCTTGAAATACTTATTTTTCATTTTATTTTGTGGTTTTCTTGTGAGAAAGACTCAGGATGCATTGACATTATAATTATTTTCTTTCCTTTTGGAAGAATTGGTGTGTGCCTGCGCCAAATTAGGATACGCAGAAGTTTTAAAGAATTGTCGAGCATCATGTTTGTTTACTGGACACCCATCAAGTACTACAATCACTGCAAATTCCATGCCTGTGATTAATAAAAAAAATTTGAAGATGGACTCTAGAGATATGTATTTGAGTCCTATAGAGACCAGGATGAAAAATCATGCTCCTATTTTAGATTTTATGTACAGTTAGCAATGTGTGTCCTTAACACAAGTTAAAAAAAAAAACTAAATAGTATTTTCCCTGCTTGACATTTAGTTTCTCATTTACTGGTTAGATGCACTGGAGTGGGATTTAGCCTGTATATCTCTTCAGACTGGTCATATCAGTTTGAATCACCTACCACTTGCTGCCAAATGTGAGGTGTTAGAGGAAAGCATTGGCTTGAGATATAAAAGGAATGCTTGTAGGCAGCATAGTTGCTATAGCAATCAGTAAAAGGCTGTGCTTTTATTGCGGTCTTATTTTGTGCCTTCTTTCTATGAAAGCTGGTTCGTTCCCGCTGGTCATTAATTGGGACTGATTGATGTAGCTGGTCGTTAGGTAAGAAGATAAGGATCAGGGATGCTGAAATGGAAATTCTCATCCCCAGGGAAATCACAAGGTAAACGTTCTTCCTTCTCTATTGGCACGGCCTGTGTGACGCCCATAGATGATAAACCAAGTCAAGCCAAAATTAGAGCCGATTAATCTAGTGTTCTAATGTTACATGATTTTATAAAGACAGATTGAAACATGTATGCTTCTACCTAGACCGGTGTCAAGTTATTTATTTTCAGATGTATAACATTCATATTATAGCTTTATTCGTGTTCTGATTTGAAATTATGAACAGCTCGGTCACACACAGCTATTTTACTTATGGCTCATGTCCTGTCTCATGGAAACCTGCGAGTGAATTAATGACCTAGCAATACATCTGACTGTTAAGTAAACAAGCCCATCTCTCCCTTTAATTTAACACTGTTCATATTCACCAGAGGGTGTCACCATTTTACTTTTCATGACTCCAAAGCATGTGCACCCTCAGTACCCTAAATGTAGGTTTTTTTAATGGATGAATAAGCAGAGAGGGAAACATCTTGAACCCTCTGGTTCTTGTTCTGCATTTACTGCTAAACAATCTTTCCTTTCCCCATGGAGATGTTCTCTGGCGGCAAGTTTCTGCGATAGCTACAGGCAGATACATACGCTTTTTTGTGCGATTCCTTTGGCGTTCCAGCCGGACCATTGATTATAAGCTCTTGAGGCTTTGCTAAGCTCTGCTACCTTCAGCCTCCAGTCAGCCATTGCCAAAGGTAGAAAATAATCCTGTCAATTCACTTCAGACTGCATCTTTGACTCGCCAGACTTGTTTGCCGGTAGTCCTTTGGAGTGTTTAGCGTTTTGCCCAGAATTATCTTCTGGATACTCTTCTGTTTGCTTGCCAGGTACAGCTGTTTGTATTTCCATAAGCTAATCTGTTGAAGTTTCATTTCTGGCCTATTACCAGTGGATAAAGTTTCCAGATGCTAATGCTGATGATGTTATGTTAATAACATGTGTTCCCTGTTGCATTTGCTGCTCGCATGTATTTCAAAATTTCCAAACTCCTATTCACTTTTGCAGTACTGAATAATGTAAGCCAAGTACAATATTTATGATAATTTTAATGTCACTACATGATGAATAGATGGAGAGTTAAGAGTCAGATGTTTGTAAAATGAGGATTCTGAAATGTATGCAATACACAATGAAAATGCTTATGTTTTAGCTGCTTCCGAGCTTTAGAATTTATTTCATTTGCATGAAAACATGGCAGATTACGGGCAGGCTACAGATTTATACTGAAAACATTTGAGATAAAAGCAGACATTACCAGTCCAAGCAGGAATGAACAAATCTGAGCTTCGAATCCAAAGCCAGCCCTAGTTTTCATTTCTTCTGAGTTATTAATTAATAAACACAGCAGTTAGGGCTTCTCATTAGCATGACTGTATTTACACCAGACTTCCAGGTAAAGGGAGCTTCGAAATCCAGCAGTTTGCGTCCCTCGTGGACCATGAGTTGATGATCCTTGCTCCGTATCTTCCGTTTTTCAGGACCACAGACAGCTCATGCACACCTATGTGCAAATCATACAGAAAATGCAATCAACCCCTTTTCCTGGAGGGCTACTTAGTTTGCCAATTTGCGCTTATTGGAGTGGCTTTTTCAGCGAACTAACGTAGCCTTCGGATGTACCAGACAACAATGAAGTGGTTTTAAGGGATTTCAATGACGCTTTTCAATTGACGTTTGTTTGCTTAACTGCTGGACCGCGTAGACGACTGAACTCATTAAGTAGGCTAATTAAGAGCGGACGTTGGCAAAAGATCCCTACTTTTTTGGCCATTGATGCAAAAAATGCCCGGGGGGGGCAGAAACAATGTCTCTCGCTGTATTTAACTCTTCTCAGGAGACCTTGGCTATTTTTGTGTCTGTGGGGCACTGCTCGTAAAAGGACATTCTTAAGAAACCTATGCTGATCGCATGGATTAAGGGAATGAGAAAAATAATATTTGGAGGCAGTGTTCTGAGATGGACGATCTGACTGTGCTGACAGGGGAAATGGTACAGCTTGCTTTAGCCATTTCCTTTCACGAGCTTCATTCTTTTTCCTCTGATTTTGGATGAGTCATTCCCCTTTTTGGGTCAGATCCAAAGGAATCCAGTGGATTCGAGCTGTGATTGCTGTTGCTATTGGTGCATCCTAATAAACACCCTCTTCAGGCTTATTTGATGTAAATTTTCGCTAACGACACAAGGTCAATGTCAAGGGAGAGATAATGATCATGTATGCATTCTGAGCATGAACTCAAAGAGTCATTGTCTGTATATATCACAACCGAAGAAAATTGTGATTGGCAGGTTTGTGCCAGCCATCTGGTTCTACCTTCTCCTCTTACTCCATCTGTCATTCAACTGTCATGTGCAGAGGTGAATGGTGTGGGGGTGTGGAGATAAAGTTTACGTAATGTCAGCGTAGCATGATTTTGTGATGGCTGAGTGATAGTGTTACACACTCTTTGGTGACAGAAAACCTCCCCCGACTGCAAATCTAATAGTGAGTGTGTGAGTGTGTAATCTTATCGTTGCTGGTCAGTTATCCTGCCTGGGTATTTGGGGTGCAACCTCCAGATGGAATGGAGAAAAGAAAATACCCTGTACCGAGGATCAGCTGAGATTCCATCATTGTTGTGCAAGTCACTGCCTTTCTTCAGAGCTCTAATGGCATCAACCCCAATGAAACGCATCGTAAGCATTAATTTATATATCTAACTAGTAGCATCTGGTTAGTGTTACCTCGATGCAGAGAAATTATGGTGTGAATGAGTCACAAGCCGTGATGGTTTAGACGAAGAAAACTGTTTGCATGACTGTCAGTCATGCTTGAAAGTCTTCCACACTTAACACGCTAATAAATATGCATATTGTGCACATGCATTACACGGATATTATTCACTTAACGCAGAATGCACTGTGACTTTTAGCAACCCGTGACCCCAGTTTTAATGCCGTTTTCAGGCCGTCTTCATTGCAGGTCAGATCATATTGTAGCTCCTGTATGATTTTGACTTGAATTGTCCTGCAAATTTTGCATGCCAGCTTTTATGGTCTGTCATTTTAGTTGATTTAGTTTCTGGAGTGTTTGAGGTGACCACTGTACTGCCCTGAAAACCTCTGGTGTTTGTTTCAGTTCATTCCATTAGCTTTTCTCTATAGGAAAGATCACAGGCATGAATATCAACCACATTGGGGACGAGCTATACATTTTAAACACCATTATCATTCCCATCATCACCGTCATTATGATAACAATGATGCTAATGATGATTATTGTTATTTAGTTTTTACGTTTTTACTTTTATGTTAAGTGTGCATATGTCTCTCTGCAAGTAACCTAATATAGAGAAACGGAGAAATGTAGTCAGCAGACTGTGTAAGACCACAGTTCAGTGATTAGTGCTCTTAACTGAAAATTGTAATGCTTATGAAGCAGAACACTACTGGCAGTTGGAAGCCATGGAGTTCTAGATCACTGGCTTTTGGGCGAAAACTAGTCCTCAAATGCTTTGGCACTGTGGCTGAAGTTTGAGTGAAAATAATAGTGAATCTGAATAATTTGGGACAGTTTAGCTTAGCAGCCTGTGAGTTCGGAGGGCATTGGGATCAGTGGGTATGCGCAGAATCGGACACTGGGGCTGTCGTTTGAGTGTGGGTACTGCCAGGAGGTGTGTGGGCGCGCTCAGCCAGTGTCCATCTGCTCCCTGAGCGGATTCCACAAGCGATTGGCGGTCACATGGTACTGCACGGAGCACATGCGCATAGACATTCAAGCTGAAACATACTCACTCACATCACACTGTACACACAAGGTACTCACACACGTGCACGCGCACAGTCATAAGTATGCACACGTTCATAAACACACTACTCCAAGCTCACACACACAAGCCCATGCATGCAAACACGCTCACCCAAAATAACACCAGGTGTGGTTGTGTGACAGAGCCTCTAATTGCCTCATCAGGAACTTGTGCAGCTGAAGACTGATAACTGTTTTTAAAACAACACACACAGACCACAATCCCACAGCCTTAACTACTGCTGTTCTATGCCTCTGACCAGCATATTGACTCACATCCTCAGTATAAGACATACTCTAAAAAAAATTCTGGGAATGTACAAAAAATCAAGAAGCGGTCTTAAAGCTAAAGTTTAAATTTGCGTATATCAATAACTGAAATCAAAACCAAGTGCTCTCCTGCGGGTCGCACACATTTTGACAGGCATATTGTTGACTGAGCCCTGTGATGGTAATGAAAGAGGATGGAGGGGGGAAAAGGGGATTCCCTTGAGGGCAAAGTGGAGGAAATGATTTTACCATATATGGAGCTAAGAGAGGGCGGGGCTATGAGGGTGATTCCGGAGAATCAGATAGCATGTGACAGGTGCCATTTGTCATTAATGACATTAATAATTTAAAATCCTTTTACGCAGAATGGAGGAAAAAATGGAAAACAGAATGTGTAATTAATACATTAATTTTCCCCCTCCTCTGATTTGATTGGGAATATTGACGTTGGGAGTCAACATTGCTAACTGTTTTTGCGAATCTCTCCTTGGTAATTAGACTAGCCGTTGGGAATGCGGACAGGGTCCGTAGGGGGTGGAGTGAACGGGGAGCTTCCTGAGTGCGAAACTGTAATTGCCGTCTGCATGGGTGTGCTTTAGTGAGCATGCTGTCACCTGTCCTGTCAAAAATAATTACAGGCATGAAAGGCTTTAAATAATACAGATGTATGTTCCTCACGGAAAAGAAAAACAATAAGCTTTAAATACAAACCCAGACCCTGGTAAACACCCCCCCACCCCCAAGTCCTCGCCACCCAGCTCCAGACCAGTACACATTAATATTGCGTTGTCCAGTCTGTTAAAATGTAAATAAGCATATTTTTAGTGGGTGGCAGCAAACACAAAACAAAAAAAAAAAGCTGAATCCTGTCCTGCCACATTCACTCACTTATACAGTCCACCCCCTTCTCCCAGTGTATTATTTGTGCGGTCGTGTCATTGGAAGAAAAACCGTCCTGTTCTCTGGAAATTCCATCCTGCCGCGACAACCCTCTCGCTTGCTGCTGGCCCGTGCTGGGCTGACCCCCACCACCCCCCCCCCCATCTCCCTCCTCTCCTCCCCTCCCCTCCCCTTTTCCTCTGCTCCATCAAAACAGGGCAGCGCTGCCTCTGCTACTGTGACATCACAGATTCCCACACCCTGATTGGTGGAGAGGCGAAATAGATTATTGCTGCAGCCAGAGAGGGATGCAGGGGAATCAGAGCAGATCCAGCCAGATCGACGCAGGCGAAGAGCGGGAGAGAGAGACACACACACACACACACACAGATAGAGACACTGCATCCTCAGGATGTAAACAGCTGGGGATCGGGGACAGCTTCTAAATAAAACTCGGTAATAGAAATTGCTCTGCGCATTCAGTGGGAGAGGGAAGAGGCTTCGGTCGCTGGAGCTATCAGAGGCGACGGACGCACAAACTGCCTGTTTTCTGTTTTTTTTTTTTTTTTCCCGGGAATCTGGCGGCTGCCGAAAATGTCAGCTTCCAGCAGATAAAAAAAAAAAAACGATAAAAACATTTAGTCATCCCTCCCTCCCTCTCAGTGGATGTCAGCTGCACTCACTTATGAAGGGCAAAGCATCCTGGGAAGAGTGTGGAGGGCAGAATGGCGCGCTATAAGGATGTATCTGTCAAAAAGACCACCTCTCTCAACCTGGTGACGGGATTTTTTCAGTACCTTCGAGGTAAGTAGAGCAGACAGGCATTTGCCCTCTACCCCAGCTCTGGGCTTCGGGACTGCCCTGGGGGAAGGGTATTAGGTGAGGTTAGCCTGTTTCGGTGGTGAGTGAGTGAGTGGTTCAGGCAGAGATGTGAGTTTCAGGACCACATATCGGCGGTGCATCGTGGGATGCTCTAGCGAAACTCTACCATTCCTTTAGCTTGGTTTCAGGACATAGGTTTATGTGTCTCCAGCATCATGCTGAAATGAGGTTCACTGTGGCAGGTCGGCTGGTGTTTCCCCGCCTCTGTGTTTTTTTACCACACGGGACGGGTGTATGGGACGACTGCATCATACTGATATTGCAGTCACAGTGGCAATTCCCATTTAGGTGTGCAATTCATGACTCTGATTTATATCCTATTGAGCTGTTGAGGGGTGGGGGGTAGGTGTCTAATTTGTGTGAAATAGCATAGCTTCTGCGTGGATTGCAAGTGCAGATAGGGGGAGCTATAGCGTCAGGAAGATCGGCACTGTGAGCATGACGTGTTAGGTTCCCTACAGCTCAAAGTCACCTCGTCCCCGAGATGGTGCGACGAGGCGAAAGATGCAATCCGCGCGCATAAGCACACTCTAGTACAGTTTTGGAGCTTTTGAGAGTGTTGATGCATTTTAGAAGAGACGGCTTCACCTAACAGGGCAGTGGCCACCCTCGTTCTGCTGAATCCATGTTTAGTTGCTTTCTCCTTGACCATTCCTCAAATCTGACCTGCTCTCTCTCCCTCTCAGACTTAAACCATGTAAATGAATACATACATTATTCAGTAGCCTTTTCTGCATGAATAAATTAGCTTATGACACAGAATCTGACATCCGTGTAATCAGCCAGCCGGTAAAATTCATTAGTTAAATTGAAAGGTATGCCAGAAAAGATTGCCCTCTTTGTCATTACTTGGCATACTTGTATTTCAAGCATGAATTATGTTATTTTTTGCAAGCAAAATTATAAAACTGTATTTTGATAAGGGCTGATGTGAGCTGAAATCCCGTTTCACCTACTTGTTTGAAATGTGCTTGGGGTTTGGAATATTGCTTAGCAGAGACTTTCAGGAAAATTATAATGCTCGGGAGGAGCTATTTTGAGAGATTGTTAATGACAGCACTGAGATGGAAGAGGATGTGATATTGAAGAGTTGTGATAATTTATGTTTGATGGTTTGTGGATGTTTTGAAACCATTTATTCTCCCCCACCATCTCCTGGTCTGTTTCCTGTTGGTATATTTTCCATTAGAAGCACTGTGGGAATTACCACCAAACAACAGTTTCCAGGGCAGAGGTTACTATGGACCTCTTATTATAGAAAAGTGGATAAATGTTGTCAAGAGCTCCAGAATACAAAGGTGTACAGGTGTAGAAATGATGAGGCAGATAATGAACCTTTCTGTTGAAAAACTGATAGTAGTTTGATTTTGTTCTTTAACATGACATTCTAATGGTGATTTAACATGCGCTACTAGTTTTTTAAATGCAGTGGTGTTCTGGAATACTGACTTGGAAGTCTGAGTGGAATGAGGCTTTCATTTTGGAATGTTTTGAAAAAGGAGGTTCTAGGGTTTAAGTGCTTGAATTAAAAGTGTTCTTTGTTCGACAGAAGGCTTCTCTGTGCACTTCACTGGAGAACAGTGATTTGGGAAACCTTCACTGTGGGAATAGGAGAGGATGCATCTCTTTATGTCAACAAAAGGCCAAGTTTTCAACTCTGGCTACATGTCCAATATCACCTCTCTCCCCTCCCCTCTCTCACTCTCTCTTTTTCTCTCTCTTGCTCAGTCTCTGTCTCCTGTTCTTCTCTGTCTTACAGATGATGGCAGGTAAACTGTAAGACCCATCCCCACAGGCTATGCCTTAATGGAAAAAGCATTTAAAAAACCATGAAGAAATTAGTGCTTTTAAATGTCTCCCTGTCTTGTCTTAGATTATGGCTAAGCATGGGTAATGTGAGGCTGCCTCTGAGCTTCATAAAGCCGAATTCTTAAGCACTTAAAATGAAAAAAGGTACAAAAAGGTGATTTGAAAGGGACAAATTTTTATGCAGCACTCTGTAGGTTTTATAATGCTGTACTTATTGCTAGCAGTAGATTGTTCATTTGTACCTGTCTTGTACCCTTTTTCGAGTGAATGCGGGTAATTTGTGCTTCAAAGGACTGATATTATGGGATATTTTTTCCAGTTCAGTCCATTGTTCCAGTGGTCTCGTCTTGTTACTGGTCTTTAACGAGCCAGAGGAAGTTGACTTTTAGGACTGTTCATAAGCTGTTAGACACCACTCTTCCGCTTCAGCATTTGAAATATGTGCTTTGGAATCCCTGCTATCTTCTATGGTGTAAACGGAGCTGTTCTGCAAGGTCACTTCGGTCAGTCGTTGGGCCTTGCCCCTTCACACAGCCTTGCTTAACCTCCCCGCTTCTTCTTCCTTTGCACCGCATCAGGGATTTTTACCCCTCAGCCCTGACTTAGACCTTCACCTTTAAAACTTTGTCTGGGTTGTTTCTCTGCAACCGCTTGAGTTAGGAACTTGATTTTGCATATGTAGACTTTTGTTGGTGGCTAAGCATGCCTTGTCGGGTTTCTTACCTGAATGACTTTTGACCTTGCCTTGCCATCACCTTTAAACTTTGTCTGGCCCATTTTTCTCAAACCGTTTGGGTTAGGAACTTGATTTTGCATATGTTGACTTGCCTTGGTGGGTAGGTTTAGTACCACAATGACCTTTCACTTTGGCTCAAACACCTTTACCTTTTTGATTCAGTGTCGGGGCTGAGGGGTATTGCCTTCGGCCTCATGAAGAATATTTTTTTTTGCGTCTGGCTCTGTTCACTAGCTAGTAAGAGCAGACCTCATTAGTATCCAGATAGGATGCCCACTCAAAACATCCTGTACTACGAGAGGGGAGAGAAAGACAGGCAGTGAATAGCTGAGAAGTTATGAATTTTAATGGGGTATTTTTGTGCGTAAAGTTTGTCAACGTCCCTTTTGTACATCCCAAAATATGATCATTTGAAGTAAAAGGAGCATGAAAAAGGACATTTGAACAACAGAAATGTAACTACTGCATTTTAATTTATGAGCCTATGTAATACAACAGATAGATGACTGCTCTTGACTTGGACCTGAGAGGTTGCTGGTTCAAACCCCTGAGCCTTAGAGCAATCTGAGCAGCTGTGACTCTCTATTTCCCCAAGGGGGACTGGCCATGGTCTAATCAACTGTTTTCTTTAGAGAAAATTCTCAGATAAATGCAAAAATTGTAATGTACAAGTTTTTAAAGGAATTTTAAGGAATTTGGTTGTGAGGGATTGTTTCATTGGGAGAGCTACAAAACAGCAATGGCAAATGGATTCAAGACAAACCTCTAGGACCAAAGCAAGGATACCTTGACAGTGAAAAAGTGGTGAATCTTAAATAAATATTTTTGATGATGTGGCTCTGTCATTGCCTGAATAAAGAGATTGATCTGAGATTGATCTTTTCTTTGTTGTCCCCTACTTCTTAGCAACTCTGAGTCTGTGCTAGCTGTGCTAGCATCCATCAAGGAAATTGAGTTGTACAAGTCAAATATTAGATAAGCAGGAAGCTTGCCTGGTGTCTGTCGCAGAGGTACCACACTTTGTATGTCAAAAATACTGATGCTGCTGATCATTTTTGTCATTCAAAGTGGCTGACCAAAACTGATTGAGTTAAATCAAGTGGTTTTTGCCTTGGAATGAGGGTTGGATTGGTGGCTTGTCCATGACATTTTCTTGCCTCTTACCAAATGGATGCTTGGACATCTTGGATGCTTGGAGTTGGAATGTCTGAGATAGATCAGAGATGGATGGTTAAAGGCCTGAACAGCTTAAACATTTATTGGAGGCCAGGAAAGGTTATGTTTTCCACCATATGATAAATATATTGTTGTTTTCTTTTGCTTTTAGATGAGCAGGAAGCTGTGCAGAAAAGAACTTTCACTAAATGGATCAACTCTCACTTGGCTAAGGTAAGAGAATGTGGGTTTGGTTTGTCCATCCACAGCTGCTTCCTAGTAAGGACTAATCGCTCTGACTTTGGCTCAATGGCTATTTTATGGTTCCTGGGGGAAAGGAGGCTCTCTTTGAAATGAAAAGCATGGCTGGTTGAGGACATACGTAGAGGAATAGATACCTTAGTCTGTTTGCGCGACGAGGAGTCTCGTACGGTGTGTTGCCTGCCTGGTGCCAGGTAGGAGACCTCCTGGAGCGTGCGGACAAGCTCCTGACCAGAGTGCGGAGGGATCCAGTTGTCATGGTCCATGTTGGGACAAATGACATAGGTAAGGGTAGGTTTGAGGTTTTGCAAGGCAGATTTGTGGAATTAGCTGAGAAGCTTAGGAGCAGATCCTCAACGGTAGTGTTCTCTGGGATTCTACCGGTACCACGTGCAAGCAGAGGTAAGCAGAATTCTATCTGGAGGTTTAACACGTGGCTACGAACCTGGTATAGAAAAGAGGGGTATAGGTTTATGGGGCACTGGAACTTTTTCTGGGACAGGGGTGACCTGTTCAAGCCTGACGGGCTGCACCTGAACCGGAGGGGTACCTTTGCACTGGGCCAGCATATGTTGAGGGTAGCACAGGATTATTTAAACTACGGACTTGGGGGGCAGGGAGGTTAGTGAGTGTTATACATAGGGAAATGCAGACTGCCCCGATGGAAGCTGATGGCGTAACATGGACTAACGATGTTTTACTTTTAAAGCAACAAAGCGTAGTGGGGGGCTCAAGGCGGCGGCCACATGGGAAATTAAGGGGGAAGAGCATTAGTAATAACCTGAAATGTTTTTATTTAAATGCAAGAAGCATAAAAAATAAATTTCCAGAACTTGAGGCTGTAGTGATCAGTGAGGGCTATGACATAGTTGGGATAACAGAGACATGGCTATGTGAAGAGGATGGTGATGAATATAATATGGAAGGTTATAAGCTCTTTAGGAAGGATAGGTGTAATAGGCGAGGAGGAGGCGGCGCACTCTATGCGAACGAAATTCCCGAAATTGAACATTCCTTGTCCTATGAAGATATCTGGGTCAGGCTCATTGGCAAACACGAGACAGGTTTAAACATAGGAGTTTGCTATCGACCACCAGCTTTGGACAGTACAATCAATGAAATGCTTTTTAGGAGGATTACGCAAGCTTGTAGCGGTGGTGGGACTTTTATCGTGGGAGACTTAAAAGGGGTCTCTAGAAGAATTTCTAGATGTTATAAATGATAATTTCTTGGTGCAGTATGTTAATAAACCTACCAGAGAGAAGGCCATTTTAGACTGTGCTCTGTATTGACCCCGATAGAATTAGCAATGTTGAGCTACTGGAGCCACTTGGGACAAGTGATCACTCTGCTGTTAATTTTGATGTTTCATGGGAAGTTAAAAAGGTGCATTCTAAAACAAAAATTTTCAACTTTAGGCGAGCAAACTTTGACAGGATGCGCTTATATCTAGCTGAAATGAAATGGGAGACACTACTGGACTGTAAGTCTGTAAATGAGATGTGGGAAAGATTTAAGGGGGTTTTACTTGAATCACAATGCAGATTCATTCCGAAGGTGTCCAAAAGTAAGCTGTAAATGCAGAATCCTCAGTGGATGACCAAAAGTATTCGTAGGATGTTGAGGGAAAAGAGGAATCTTTATAAGTTGTACATAAAGGATAACAATGAGAATACTAAGGCTGAATACTGTAAAATGCGGGCTGTGGTCAAAAAAGAGCTGAGGAATGCTAAAAGACTGTATGAAAGACAAATTGCAGAGGGGGCAAAAACTAGCCCTAAGCGCTTCCTTCAGTACTGTAGCAGAAAAAGGAAAGTTAAAGAGCAGGTCAAGTGCATAAAGAATAAAAATGGATCGCTGCTATATGATAACAAGCATATTGCGGATGCCTTAAACAGTTACTTTGTTGAGAATTTTACCTCAGAGGGGGTCTTTATTTGGCCAGAGGGCATGTCAAATGCTCAAGATTATTTAGCGGAAATTGAGGTTCGGGATAACAAAGTATTAGACAATTTACATAAACTAAAAGCAGATAAGGCGGCGGGTCCTGATGGCTTATATCCTAGAGTGCTCAGGGAAGCTGGTGAGTTCATCTTTAAGCTGCTATCCGCCATCTTCAGACGGTCTTTAGAAACTGGAAAAATACCAAATTATTGGAAGCAGGGCAATATAATACTCATATATAAGAAAGGGGACCGTACAGAGCCAGGAAACTACAGGCCAGTGAGTTTAAGTTGCATTTCGTGCAAAATATTGGAATCTATCATAAGATGAGCTGGACTTGTTTCTTGAAAGTAGCAGTATCTTGAGGGATAGCCAACATGGTTTTCGGAAGGGAAGGTCATGCCTAACAAACCTTCTGGAATTTTTTGAAGAGGCTACGAGAACTTACGACCAGAGCAGGGCTTATGACATCATATACTTGGATTTTCAGAAAGCATTCGATACAGTACCGCATAAGAGACTAATTTTTAAAATGAGCTCCATTGGAGTTACAGGAGGTATTCTGAAGTGGATTCAAAACTGGTCACAGGACAGAACACAAAGAGTAGAGGTCAGTGATATCTCATCTGAGCTGGGTATGGTGGGGAGTGGCGTTTCCCAGGGATCGGTGTTGGGACCCCTGCTATTCCTCATTTACATTAATGACCTTGATAGGAATATTGAGAGCACATTGGTTAAATTTGCAGATGATACTAAATTGGGGGGTTTGGCAAATAGTCTAGGGTCCACTAAAGTGATTCAGGATGATTTGGGTAGAATCCAGAATTGGGCAGAAATGTGGCAAATGAAATTTAATTTAGCAAAATGTAAAGTTGTACATGTAGGTAATAAAAACATTAGACGGGATTACTTCATGGGAGGTTTAAAACTGGAATGTGCTGCACAGGAGAAAGATCTGAGGGTGATTGTTAACCAAACCCTCACAGGTTCTGGCCATTGTGCCGAAGCAGTTAAAAAAGCTAATCTGATGCAAGGATACATTGCCAAAAGTATTGAGTACAAATCTATAGAGGTAATGCTTCTTCTGTACAACACGTTCGTTAGACCACACCTGGAGTATTGTGTACAGTTCTGGGGACCATACTTTAAGAGAGATATAGAGGCTCTAGAGAAAGTTCAGAGAAGAGCCACCAAGCTTACTCAATTCAATTCAATTTCAATTCAATTTATTTTGTATAGCGCTTTTTACAGATACATTGTCATAAAGACGCTTTACAGTCAGAGATGGGTTACTGAAGGGCAGTGCCCAACCTATTCCCACTACCTATTCCCTATTCCCACTACAGCGAGGCAAAAAAAAGCTCCCAGTAGGGAGAAAAAATCCTCAAACAGTGGTGAGAAAAAACTCCCCAGTGGGAAGAAATCTCAGGAGGAACCCGGCTATAGTGGGGAAGCCCATCCTCCGCGGGCTAGCTAGTTGATAACAAGATAATGACAAGAGTTCCATTGAAAGAGTATAGTATAAAAGGTATAAAAGATGAAAGCTACGAGAAGAGGCTGAAGATCCTTAATCTCTTTAGTCTTAGGAAAAGGAGACTCGGGTGATTTGATTGAGGTCTTTAAATATGTTAAAGGGATTAACAAAGTGAATCATGTAGGATTCCTTCGATCAAGTGTTGTGAGTAGAACTCGGGGTCACAAATGGAAGTTGACCAAAGGTAAATTTAGCACTGATATTCGGAAATATTTTTTCACCCAAAGAGTAATTTCAATGTGGAATAGCTTACCTGACCATATTGTTGAGGCAGAGACCTTGGGGGTTTTCAAGAGCAGTCTTGACCTAAAGCTAGATACCATTGAGTCATTTAGTATCTGAAGGGATATATTCACAATAGTATAAAGAAACTGGCAAGCTTAGTTGGGCTGAAAGGCCTGTTCTTGCCATTCATGTTATGTTATGTTATGTTATGTTATGTTATGTTATAATGGGGAATCCATTGAAATATTGCTGAAATTGAATTTTTGGGCAAAAAGAACCACTACATTGGCCTGCTTTGTGAAGCATAAAATGCCGTCTTTACTCTAGGATTATTTACAGTCTTGGTGGAATAAGATTCTAATTGCTACCCGCAGATCTGACTATGTCACAGTTTTTCTATGATTAGCTATTCAATGTTTTCACTGGTTCATCAATTTTTGATGAGTGAGTGACAGCTGAACCTGGACTGAAGTTGAAAAGTGCTGTTTGGGTTTACTCTTTGCAATTATCCATCTATTTGTTAGATCCACTGAGCCTGTTTTTTTTTTAATATGTGCCCCAATTTTTTTCACTAGCTCTCAAAATTAGATTGTGGTTGCAAAATTGGAAAACAGACATACAGTACCAGTCAAAAGTTTGGACATCCTTGCATTTTTTCTGAAAAGACATGTTCAATAAAGAAATAGGCACTGTTTATTTTGCACAAAAAAAAACAAATTCTTAAATCCATCAAATTAACTATCATTTGCTGTCATATTTGCAGAGCATACTCACATTTTTTTTGCGAGAGCAGTTATTTGGCTATAATGAGTTTGCTGCTAAGCGGCCGTTCCAAAGTTCCCAAACATGTGGTGCGCTTGTGGTTTGCTTTTCATCGACTTTTTTGCCCAGTAAGTTTCAAAATGGCTTGTCTTTAATTTGGCCGCTGGAAAATGGAAAGAGCTTGTTTGTCTGCTTACTTTGCAAAATATGGCTTCTTGGAGAATTCTAAAACTTTGGACTCTATTCAAACAAATTAATTATTTCTTTCAACTTCAGACTGTTTACCTCTTACTAGATTCCATTTGAAATTATATAGAAAACTTCAACTTGTTAAATTTCTCTTAAAACAGAGTGCTGTGACATTAGCAAAGTGTGTCCAAACTTTTGACTGGTACTGTTCGTAAGTGGCTGGAAATCATATATAACAAATGTCTGCCACTAACATGGCAATATCCTCCCCCGCCTCAATTTTATGTGTCCGTACGTGCGGACGGACGGACGGAGCCCAATACTATATAACTAAAATGCCATTTAAATGTCACCCTATGTCCTTTTCTCCCATGAAATATTCAAGGGGAGTGTCTATGGTGAGATAATAAGGTTCTGCCATTTTGCTGCAGTTCATATTGTGTTTCCTGGAAAGCTTTTGTGTTGTGAAGTCCTCCCAATACTGACATGCCAACATGTTAACTGGAGTCAGAGTAGGGTCCACCATGCGGAGTGTGAAATCATGAATCAGTCTTACTGTGGTTCTAAACCCCACCTTAATCTATTGTATGAGAGTTCTGTCATTATTGACTCCACCACTGTCATTCGATTTTTTGTTTTGGTCATAACATGGAATGGAGTAAACAATTAAGCCGCTATTCCATGACTATAGTAAACTGTCAACTTTTCTATTGCTGTGTGCCATTCTGACTGCTGTGTCTTTGTCCTAAACCTCAGTGTCTCTGATTTCATGTGATGATTTGTAAACGAAGGCCGTAGATGGGCAGTATTTGGCAGGACGAGAGTGGTGTGGGAGAAGGGAGCAAACTTCTTGAAGGATTTTCTTTGTTTATGCTGTTGTTGTCTCTGTTTTTCACATTTTTGTGCTTTGCATTTCGGTGTTTTTTAATTTTTGTCATGCAGTTTCATCTGGAGTACAGCTCAGGATGTGTAATTCTGTCAGATTGATAGCCCACAATGACCATAACTCTGATTGGTAATTTCAAATAGTGTTGATTTGTGGATTGCTGTTTTGTGCATCACTCAACTTGAGTCGGGCAGTAAGTGAAAAAGAAATGGTTTCATAAGAAACAACAGATGTGTGATCCTGGTGTGAATTTGCTGTGGAATTCAGGTTAAATGTAAAAGTGCGCCTCTGCCGCTTTCTCGTCAAAAGAGGGAAAAACGTATTTGTTCTGTACTCAGCAGGTCATTTGGAGCCCTGGTGTGTGAGACAGTTTATTCCTTAAGCCCTTGTGAATACAGAAAAGTCCCTAAATCCCAGTCCCTTTTGAACTGGTAAAAACAAACACTTTGCAATATCAAGAGGGAAACCCGAGATTGCTCTTTTGAAAGGGGGAGACAGGGACAGAGGTCTGAGTGAAGGGGGATCTTTTGAAAGGGGGAGACAGGGACAGAGGTCTGAGTGAAGGGGTCTCTTTTGAAAGGGGGAGACAGGGACAGAGGTTTGAGTGAAGGGGTCTCTTTTGAAAGGGGGAGACAGGGACAGAGGTCTGAGTGAAGGGGTCTCTTTTGAAAGGGGGAGACAGGGACAGAGGTTTGAGTGAAGGGGTCTCTTTTGAAAGGGGGAGACAGGGACAGAGGTTTGAGTGAAGGGGTCTCTTTTGAAAGGGGGAGACAGGGACAGAGGTTTGAGTGAAGGGGGATCTTTTGAAAGGGGGAGAAGGGGACAGAGGTCTGAGTGAAGGGGGATATTTTGAAAGGGGGAGACAGGGACAGAGGTTTTGGGTGAAAGGGAATATTTTGAAAGGGGGAGACAGGGACAGAGGTTTTGGGTGAAGGGGTCTCTTTTGAAAGGGGGAGACAGGGACAGTGGCCTGAGTGAAGGGGGGTGTTGTGAAAGGGGAGAAGGGGACAGAGGTCTGAGTGAAGGTGGATATTTTGAAGGGGGAGACAGAGACAGAGGTCTGAGTGAAGGGGTCTCTTTTGAAAGGGGGAGACAGGGACAGAGGTCTGACTGAAGGGGTCTCTTTTGAAAGGGGGAGACAGGGACAGAGGTCTGACTGAAGGGGTCTCTTTTGAAAGGGGGAGACAGGGACAGAGGTTTTGGGTGAAGGGGTCTCTTTTGAAAGGGGGAGACAGGGACAGTGGCCTGAGTGAAGGGGTCTCTTTTGAAAGGGGAGTTAGAGTCCCATTGGAGTAAAGCAGAGTAATATGAACTGAAAGAATTATGATAATTTGACCCAAATACTGTAATAACAATATTGAAACAAAAGCTTTTCTCGCAACAGAAAAAATATGTCGAGGCTTTCTGAGAACACTGCCACTGGACAAACTACAAGGTATTTACACATAACTCTGGAAGCCCATAGTGGACGATATTCAAATGAAAATGTTATCCCACTATTGCATTATTATTTTCCACTAATGAACGAGTTATTTGAGACAATGTTAAATTGGAAATGCATTAACCCAATTATCACTTTCATTTTCACATACACATATGGGAAATGTATGGCTTTATTCAACGCATAATGAAAAGCTGTTTGACATTTCATTTTCATAGTCATGCTCTGCAATACAGTGGACAGTATTCAAGTGTAATAAGCAAAACAGCACCCCCAGCCTATAGCATTTACATTTACATGTCAACACGCTCTTTTAGGGTCAACATGAAAATGTAAATGCTATTTTCTGACTATTTGAAAATGATATTGAAAACGACATTCAACATTTAATTTGCAAAGACTGAACTTGCTCTACTGAGGACAATATTCAAATGCAATAAGATAAACCACTCTCCCAGTCTATTGCATTTATATATAGGCCTACATGTCTTCTTGCTCTTTTAGGGAGAATATGATCATGAAAATGCTGTTTACTAATCACTTAGAAATAATAATGATATAATATCAGGCCTCGAACTACAGGTGATAAGTGGCACGGCAAAGTTGCCGTGGTCCATGCTGAAAATGTAAGGGCACTACGGCAAATGTGCCTCCATGTAAGGGGCACTGCTGCAAAGTCTGCCGCTTCCTTGGGGGCACAGAGCTTTAGGTCATCACATTAGCTAATAAGAAGTAGAGGTCCGTCGTCTCAGATGTTCCTCACATAAAGTGACCAATCAGCGTGCGCTATGCAAATCAAAACCATTTTTGAAAGAAAACGCTTCCCGTGTTCTCCCCCATTTGCTGTCTTGGCAGTTGGTTCAGTATTGCACTGGGACATCGTTTGGGCATTGCTATAATTCAAGTCCAAGCAAAGGACATTCCAGTCAAATGCTGGGTCATTGAAAAAAAAAATCGTATTTAGCTATTTTGCCACCTGCGAAATTATGACTTTCTCCTGTTATTCCAACACTCACACTGACAGCAGCGCTAAATACTGGCTAAAAAGACCACTTCCCAAGCTTTATCAACACACAACAGGCAACCTAAAAGAGAATTTCAGTGCCTCCATAACTTGCCGCACTTTGCGGCTGCCGACTGTAATTCGGCATTTTTTTTGCTTCATTCACCAGTCGGCATCGAGATCGGAGTTAAAAATAGAGGAGATACATTCAAGAATAATTCTGCGCCCACAATTGCAAGAAAAGGGCGAAAAAGAGCGGCGGTTTGTCGGCCATAACAAAGGGAACCCAAAATCTCGCCCTTCAAAGCTTAATGTCGTAAACCTTTCGCAGTTCACTATTCTTGATCAGCAGTTGCTCATACGAATTGGTAGAAGGACAGTCAAATTTATTTTCAAAAGCATTGTTATACATTGTACCACAAAATTGAGGGGTTTTCTTTCACACATAAATTACGACGTAAATTACCATATGCCTACGTCTTTATAAGTTCCGCACTCAAGTAGCTTATGTCACGGCACAGATCAGTGAGGCTCATTAAGGAATAAGCTGTGCAACATCGCATTCTTTACTTCTATATTAAGATTGTAGAAAACAGATTCTCATGGCTTCTCACAAAAGAAGCCTCGCAAACTAATTTATAAAGACGTCTTCATAATTTGCGTCATCATTTGATATCGAAAATAATTTGACAGTCCTCCTACCAATTCGTATGAGCAACTTCTGATCAAGAAAAGTCAACTGCGAATGGTTTAAGTCATTAAGCTTTGAAGGGCAAGGTTTTGGCTTCCCTTTATTACGGCTGACGAACCGCCACTGGTTAAAAATGGGAAATGCTGTGTGATCTATTTATTTTGTGTTGGTGTTTTGGCCAAGGGGCACTTACGGCAATGCGGAGAAAGGGCACGGCATTCTACTGCTGTGAACTGGGGCTTTTATAGGTGGGCAGCACGGCGTCGTGAAATTCAAGCCCTGTAATAATGATGATGACATTTTACATTTCATTTTCAAGGACTTATCATGCTACACATGGCACAGTAATCAAATACAGTAAGGGAAACAGCGCCTCCCAGTCCATTGCATTTTCAGATACATGTTAGCATGCTCTTTTTGGGACACAATGAAAATTAAAATGCAATCTGTTTGCAATCTCATCAAGGCAGGTCTTCCGCTAGGACGTCACTTATTAGGGGCGCGAATGGAAACCATGTTCCTCATTTGCATACCAACCAATCAGCTTCTGGGTAGCGCTTGTACACATGGAGGCTTATGATAGTATCATGATGGCTAGGCTGCTATGTAATGTGTGCCATTGTGCATTAGGCTACGTTGCTCGTTGGATGTAGCCATCTCAGCAGCTAGTATGCTAGCTAACGTTAACTAAGGAAAGTATTTGTAAATTATCATCATATTAAAGCAATATGATTTGATTTTTGCCTCAACTCTATTAACAGAGCTGGCTGCAATATGCATGAACTTATCTGAGGCTTCACGGCAGTGCTGTGCAACTGTAACCCAGTTTGCTTGCAGATTTCAGAGACGTTAGCTAGCTTGCTAGTGAGTCTAAAAGCAATCGCTTAGGTCCAGGTAGCTAGCTATGATGCCTACTGGAGAAGGTCTTACAGCCCTGATTTGTCGCTTTCAACGCCATCTCTCCCACACAACCTCTTTCACCATTGATCAGCAGCTTCTTTTACCGAAAGAACAAACTGTCAGTGCAGCTTGAGACATGTTATTTCATAGCTAATTAAAGCAGCATTATCCTTCCTTGCATGATATAGCGTATTACATTACTCCAGATAAAAAGCTATTCGTCTTCCTACCCTGCTGAGGCTAGGTTGGGAAAATTTTTGTCATCATTTTTTTCTTAATCAATGTGATTCAGTTCTTGCCCTAGCTTCACAAGCTAGCTAGCTGACAGCGATTGCTCTTACGTTATGTTACATTATCGGCTGTATCTCATTCCGTAGGGTAATGATTATGGACCAGCCTTGGTAATAATCCCTACACCCTGTAAAGATGGCTACATCCAAAGGGCAACGTAGTCTAAAGCAGGATTTATGGTCCTGCATTGAGGTCGTTTGAGTCGTTCTGTGCCGTGAAGCAATTCATCGCTAAATCGCTAGGTGGCGTCAGCTTTCCGGAGGGCCTGTCCTGAAATCACGTGAGACTCGTTGGTAGAGTGTTAACGTTACCTTATTGGCTGTGTTTCATTTCGTAGGGTAATGATTATGGACCATCCTTGGTAATAAAAATCCCTACACCCAGCTGCAAAGATGGCTACATCCAAAGGGCAATGTAGCCTAAAGCAGGATTTATGGTTCTGCGTTGACTCCACGCAAAGGGCGCGCTGTCGCCTCAACGCCGTCGTGGACCTTTTGACATTCTGCGTTGAGGTTGTTTGCGTCGTGCTGTGCTGCAAAGCAATTCACCGCCAAACCGCTAAGTAGCATTAGGTTTCCGAAGGACCTGTTGTGAAATCACGTGAGACTCGTTGGTAGAGTGTTTACGTTACGTTATCGGCTGTATTTCATTCCGTAGGACACTGATTTTGGACCATCCTTGGTAATAATCCCGACACCCTGAGAAGTCACTTCCATTCTTAGTGAAAACTCTGAAGGGCAGCAGGGAGTTGGGTTTTCAATTAACGGTCGTTTGGAATGTCCTTCGATATATTTCGTGGCTGCTGCTTTCTGCTGAAGCAAGTGTAAACAAAGGCAGCCAGTTCACAGGAGAACTGCTTTCATTGGCCATTTATCAGTTTCGCGGTAGCTTTATAAGCAACCACATGGCTTTCATAATGCGACAAATAGCCGCGGATAAAAATAAAAAATGACATAATTAGCAACAGCCAGTCAACAGTAGTAAACCATCAAGCTAGGTCCATCAGCTTTCTGTATGCTAGGTAGCTAGTCGCCACCGTTGTCATTTTCTCGAATGACGTTGAATCACACAAGTCACTAGGTTCGGGTCGGACCAATCAGTGCCCTTGCGGTCTGCGTCACTTTGACGCGCAGTTAATAAATTTTCGAGGTGCACGGCAGGCGACGCAGAGGCTCTGCGGTGGGGGTTCACGTCGCTGCAGAGGCTTTGCGTAGGGACGGCGTCGATTTGACGCAGAAGCTTAAATCCAGCATAATGCAAAATGACACACAATACATAGCAGCCTGATGACATTATCAGTAAAGCTATGTTTCCATTAATAGGGCTGAAGCTGCGACATGCTATGGGGCAGACATGGGACATCACATGCATCCTATGGTGCGTCCTCAGTGTTTCCATGTGAACGGCTGAACTATGCTATTCATCTGTTTTCGTCTTCACGGCAGGACCCAACACAGCACTACTTTTGCGCAGCAGCTCATGGTGGATGAAGAGCTTGTTATCATAATTGTAAGCAACAGAAGAAACAAACTAAAAGAAAGCACGTTAAAGATGATAAAAAAAATAAAGATGGCTGGAATTATGTTCTGTTGAATAATAAAGTCTGATATTCTGAAGATTCTGCTTCATCCTCTGAATTGCAAGAACTAGATGAAATTATGTTGGAACTCCTCACAAAAGTTGCATGAAAACCACTTCTCTGTTATCATCTTGTAACAAACTTAAGCATGTGATACACAGGAGCACTTCTGATATACAGAAATCAAAAAGGTATCGTGGCATGACAAAGCTCAGATCGTAATTTAAAGCGGTACTATGCTTTTGATTCACTGAGAATGGTACATAGGCCTACTTGTATGTTGCTGCAGAAACTTCGGCTCTGCTCTGAACAGGGCAATAAATACACACTGCTTCAAAAGTGCTTATTTGTTAACAAAATAAAGTGGGGAAACCCCTTTGAACTATAGGGAATTCCTCGTGCGATTCATGTGCGCTGGAACTGGAATCGCGCACTGGTTCGATCGGACAAACACGCATGCGGCTCCGCTCCGGGAGTCGGGTGAAAAGCGCGTGGATGGAAACACTTCATATAAGGACAATGATACACGATTTTTGACGTACCCGTGTCTGCACTGGTGCCTGACTTCAGCTGTAAAAATGGACACATAGGTTACGCCTCCGTGCATGCAAGCGCTACCCAGAAGCTGATTGGTTGGTATGCAAATGAGGAACATGGTTTCCGTTCGCGCCCCCAATGAGTGAAGTCCTAGCGGAAAACCCGCCTTGATGAAACGCTAACAGATTGCATTTTAATTTTCATTGTGTCCCAAAAAGAGCGTGGTGACATGTATTTGAAAATGCAATGGCCTGGGAGGCACTTTTTCCCTTACTGCATTTCAATATTGTCTCATGTATTGCAGGATGATCTTTGAAAATTAAATGTCAAATGTCGTCGTCATTATTATACCATTGTTATTTCCAGGTGATTAGAAAACAGCATTTTCATTATCATGTTGTCCCTAAAAGAGCGTGATGACATGTACAGCGTCCTCCATAATTAATGGCACCCCTGGTTGAGATGTGCTCTTTAGCTTCTAATAAATTCAGTTTTTTTCTAAATAATATACGACCACAATGAAAAAAAGAGGAAAATCCAACCTTTAATTCAAGTGCATTTATTCAGTGGGAAAAATTTCCACATTAAGAAATAATTCTTTTACATCATATCATGCGTGCCACAATTATTAGCACCACTGATGTTAACACTTTGTACAACCTCTTTTTGCCAAGGAAACAGCACCTAATTGTCTCCTTTAATGTTTCACAAGATGGGAAAATACAGAAAGAGGGATCTTCGACCATTCCCCTTTGCAATCTCTCTAAATTTCCAATGGGGTTGAGGTCTGGGGACTGAGATGGCCATGTGAGGAGCTTGAATCTGTGTCTGGTGAACCATTTCTGTGTTGATTTGGCCACATGTTTAGGGTCATTATCTTACTGAAAGACCCAGTGACGACCCATCTTCAGCTTTCGGGCAGAAGCCACCAGATTTTGATTTAAAATGTCCTGGTATTTCAAAGCATTCATGATGTCATGCACCCTAACAAGGTTCCCAGGGCCTCTGGAAGAGAAACAGGCCCACAGCATCACCGATCATCCCCCATTCTTCACAGTGGGCACGAGTTGCTTTTCTGCATACTCATCTTTTGTGTTCCGCTAGACCCACTTAGAGTGTTTGTTGCCAAAAACCTCTATCTTGGTCTCATCTGACCAAAGCACACGGTTCAAGTTGAAGTCCCAGGACCGCTTAGCGAATTCCAGACATTTGCGTTTATCATTGTGAGTGAGAAAAGGTTTTTTTCCGTGCATGCCTCCCAAACAGCTTTTTGGCATGTAGATAGGCCGATGGTCGATTTGGAGACTTTGTGACCCCAAGATGCTACCATTCGTTGCAATTCATTAACAGTGAGCTTTGGAGAACCTTTTATTTCTCTGACCATCCTCCTCACTGTGCGTGCTGGAAAAATAACCTTGCGCCCTTGTCCAGGTTTGTTTACCACTGTTCCAGTTGTTTTAAACTTCTTAATGATTCCTCTGACAGTAGATATGGGCAGGTGCAGGCGAGTGGCTATTTTCTTGTAGCCATTGCCTGACTTGTGAAGGTCGACACACATCTACCTTACTTGAATGGTGTGTTCCTTTGTCTTTCCCATGTTGAAGAGTGGATAAGAGAAATGGCCTCTGTGTCACATCATATTTATACCCCAGGGAAACAGCAAGTGATGAATTACTAATTAAATGTTCCTAGATACTCTGTTCAACTTTTTGACCTACTGCAGACCTGCCAACATGTACGCATTTTGCGTACAACGTACGCATTTTGACATCAAAGTACGCTGGTACGAGTTGATGCTATTTGAGTACGCATATCGCTGGATCTCTCCAGTTTCAGTTTATGCGTCAGTTTAAGTTGACACACTCATCAGTTGATGTCCGGTGAGCAGAGGCGCGTATGCATAACGAAAATATTTCGACCAATCAGTGTGCCTCGCGTGTGCCTCACCTGCCCTCGCAACCACGGCCCTCTCGGAAAAAACCTCGCTTCGAATTGAGTTTAGTCTCATTCCGAAGTTATAGGCTGCAAAGCCTCTTCTCCACACCTCTGGGTCATCATATGTTGAAAATACACCCAATTCAAACATCGGTGAAATGGTAAATTCTACTATGGATGCAGCGAATCCTGTATTTTGATTAGTAGAATACCTACGGCAGAATACCTGGCGCTGCTTGAAGAGCTGACGTTCGATTATAATTCCGGGTCACTGCGTATTAAGTTAATCTCATTGTCACGAAAAGCGAACGCCATTTACTTTAGTTTGAGATAATTTCGCTTTTATTTGGGTTTGTGCTTGCAGAAATACTGTGAAACGGCCTAAAACAATGAAATGTAATAACGAAGTTCGCAAAAGGCTTTCTGACATTCTGTGTAATGTTCCACATGATTGCCTCCAAAGGCAGCGTTTCATACGTTGTTTCAAATGCACCACTAATGGCGCTTTTCCACTACTTGGTACGGGCTCTACGCTTGTCCACTCGGTATTATTTTTCTGGGAGGTTGTTTGCCTTGAGTGGATAGTACTGCCTCTGTAAAGCTGGTCATCATAGTGGCGCAGCACGAAACTTCCGCGATGTCATCCTCAATACGACACACAATGTAGCTACAGTTATATCAAGTTTACATTTATTCCATCGATTTTGTTAAAGATTTTTGTGTTCAAATCCGGTATTGTATTTTCTGAATTGAATTGCATTTTCTATTTGACATTGTCGTGTCCAATTCAGTTGCCCGTAAAATTGCTTGCCACCCCACAACGCAAAGCAGTGAAATCCGTAAAAGGCATGGAAAGCGAATGTATATTTCACTCTAAAGTTCACGGCAAAACAAACAAATGGTTAAAGTATGGGATAATTAAGTGATCATTGCAGAGCAGAGTTCCTCGTTGGAAATCGCAGGACATGGCAGCCATCAGAATTAATCGCTTATGCGTCATCTCATTTGTGATAACTTTAAGAGAAAAATGATTCGTTGACATCCGTCATGTTTTTTTCTGTGCGATTTTATTAAAACGAGGCTTGATAGCAGAACTTTCTTAAGGGGAATTAGTTAGGGAACATAACTGGACACAAGACCGTCACTTAATTTCGCCATGAACGGGCCACAAGCAAAGAGAAACACATTTCATGAATGTAGCTTTGATAAATAAGCGAAACCGTGTTTGAAAGGTAAGGCAACGCACAGTGTATCGAACAAGATGCCTATAACGGTATAATTCGATGATTATTATAACTGTGCTAATCTTAAAACTCCTCAATCTAACTTGAATGAGAGGTCGACGACAGAGTCGTCTTTCGCAGTGACGATACACTCTGACCAATCAGTAGGCCTTAGTGTGTCACATCACTTTTTAGTACCTAGTACCCGGTTGGCTTTTTTGGAACCCCGGGAGAGCAGGTACCAGAAAAGGTGGTACCAGTAGGTACTTTTTTCAAATGGAAAAGCAAAAGAGGCGAGTAGAGTAGAGCCGGTACCGCGTAGTGGAAAAGGGCCATAAGATGAGAATGATGGAAAGTTAAACAGTGCAAGTGTTTAATGCATGGCAAATTGTATTTGTGTTGGTATTTTTGCCCATTTATTTAATTAATTAATTGATTGGCAATGAATGTCCTCTGTTGACTTGCTTTTCTGGCAACATTTTCCGTTATTATTGACTATTACGCAGTTATTTTATGTGTAACTAAGAAAAGCAAAGTACTACATTTCAAATTCATTTTTACTGCTGTTCTGACAATAAATTCGCTGGCTGTTTGAAGTAAATTGTATCTCTATGCAATTTTATTTACCAGTAAGGGGGGGGGGGGGGGGGGGGGGGTCAGGTAGTACTCAAAATTTTTCTTCAAGGTTGGCAGGTCTGCTACTGTAGAAATGACAGAAATACTTCAATTACATTTAATTCGTATGAATTGTTAGGGGTGCTAATAATTATGGAACAGATGATTTTATGAAAAGTAATTATTTCTTAGTCAGGGATTTTTTTTCCCCTTAAAATTCACTTGAGTTGAAGATTACATTTTTCTGCAGTTTTCAGTGTGAGAGTATGCTTCTGCAATAGAAATAGATTTTTTTTTCAGGCTTTTAACACATCTTAACCAGGGGTGCCAATAATTGTGGAGGGTGCTGTATATGTAAATGGAATAGACTGATAGAGCTGTTTATCTTATTGCATTTGAATGTTGTCCTCAGCAGAGCAAGTTAAGTCTTTGCAAATTAAATGTTGGATGCCGTTTTCAATATCATTTTCAAATAGTCAGAAAATAGCATTTTCATTTTCATGTTGACCCTAAAAGAGCGTGTTGCCATGTAAATGTAAATGCAATAGGCTGGGGGTGCTGTTTTGATTATTGCATTGGAATACTGTCCACTGTATTGCGGAGCATGACTATGATAGTGTAATGTCAAACAGCTTTTCATTATCATTTGAATATAGTCATAGATTTCCCATTTGTGTATGTAAAAATGAAAGTGATAATTGGATTAATCCATTTTCAATTTAATTTTGTCTCAAGTAACTTGTTCATAAGTGGAAAATTATAATGCAATAGTGGGATTGCATTTTCATTTGAATATTGTCCACTATGGGCTTCCATACATAACTTTAAGAACTTGGATGTGCGGTAACTGAAGAAGTGGCCTTGGCATTACAGAATTTAACAAAATTTGTGTACTCGCTATTGATAACTGAAATTCTCTCCCGACCTGTCCCTCTGAGGGAGCCACTTGTGTGTTCCTTGTATTATTGTAGCACTACTCTTCTGTCGTGATACGCTTGAAATGATGCAGATGGATGGCATAAGGCAGAGGAACATTTCGCCGCGAGGGGTGAAGGACTCAGCACTGAGTGGCTTTGCACAGGAAAGGGGTCTGGCAGGGAAATGGCAGTCGTTTTCTGGAACCTTCTTCCCTCACCCGAGTGCTCTCCTGACCGGTGGTAGCATACAGGAAAAACAAGAGAAACATGTCAATGGTGGATTGGTGGATTCCGTCAATTTCTTAAAGAATATACTGTGACCTGCAGTGGGTCATTTTTTTTCTTGCTGACCTCCAGCGTGCCAACACACATTCCATGGAATTACACTGTAAAGGGGCCATCGATGTCTGGTATTCTCACTCTCTCAATTTGAAAAATGCAGATTCAGGGCAGAGTACTGATTAGCAAATGCAAGAGATATGAAATATATTTGAAACTGATTTAATCTTCTTAATGGAGGTGGGTCACGAATTCTGAACAAGCTCAGAACTTACATCCTAAGAAAGAGAATCTGCTTGACTGCTAGTCATAATCTCATTCCATCCTCGCCAGTACATCTTCGTTTTATATTGTATTTATATATTTTTTACTCCAGCATTATGCTTGTTATATTAAGGAGCTTTCCAAGGAAATTCAAGTATTCAAAGCACTAGTTTAAGCTTTAGCCAAGGGAGTTGAAGAATGTAAGCTGATTTCCATCACCAGTAATCATAGAAGAAGAGAAACACCTTCTACTTTGTAGATTTTGACTTGCAGTTGAGCGGATTTACTTCGTTCTAAGTTGGGAGCGTGCACAGTAATCATGACACAGCTCCTTTCAGTAAATTTCAATTTTACATTTTTTTTGTCCAAGTTTTATAATAATAATGAAGGTGAGCAGTAATTGACAGGGTTTGAGCAAGCAGGCAATTATGAATTTTGAAGCATAAAAAACACAGATTTTATGAATTTTTGAAACAATGTCCAGTTCATAGTTCATAGTTACTCATGGTATTCCGTGCCCTGATGGTTTCATGATGACCTGGCTGATGGTGGCCATCCTGTTTATGCTATCCTTGTTTCCTTGATGGCTTTATTTATTACAATGTTCGACCAAGACATTGCATGCAATTTGAGCTTGATCTGTCTAGTGCTTTGGGATTTTTGACTATTTGTTTGTTATTGCACCACCTATGGACGAATGTACACCAAATTTGGTAGGCCTCCGTTTCTTTTCCAGTTGATGTAAATTCTTAAAGGTGCCATCTGCTATTTTCATTCATTCGTTGGCACTGCTAACAAGGCTGGCCAGCAGCAGTCAGCAGTCTGTTGCTGATGCTTACACAAAATGGAACATGATGAGATAGCTAAGTTATTTTATACTGTTATTTTAGGTCTACGTTTACTTGCATGGTTTATTTTTTTAAAAATTGGTTTTACAAAGTTTAAAATCGTTAGCTAGCACATTATAGGCTAGTGATGTTGAAGTAATCCATTCTCGGGCTTTGTTTTTGTTGCATTATAACATTTACAACGGCGACATGCACACACTATTTCCAAATATTTTGAATTTGGTACTGGTCATGTAAGGGTCAATGACATGACATGACATCTTTGTGTCCGAGCGCACTAGTTTGGATTAAAATAATTTTAAATTATTTATAATACGCATTATTTTATTCTATAAAACCTGTTTGATTTGAACATACACTTCCCGGCCAAAAAAAAGTCACCGTTTGGAAATTATTGATAATTGGATCAATCGATAATTATTATTAATTGGATAATTATTGTGGTTTTTAATATGTTTCAGCTGGCAATAATCATTTTAACCCTGAATGATGAAGCACTTCGCTAGTTATTTCTTAAAAAATCATGTCGGAAGACACATCCTTTGATGGTGGAAAAGATGTTACATAATTTCAGAACGGGAAAGTTATTGGCCTGTATTTAGCAAAGAAAACCATGAAAGACAAAAATAAGTATGAGGAATCTTCTGAGGTATGTGGTATTTTCACAAACAAATTTGCCACCACAAATTCCTGACCTTTAACGCATTAAAGGTTGTTGGGATGTGCACAAGAAAGACTACCGAGTGGTTCAACCACTATGTCGAGAAGACAAGATCTCAGCCAAAAATTATGGCATTTCTGATCGAAAATAAATGTTCTGGCATTGCATATAGTTGTCAAAACAATGGCAAGACGAATATGCACTGTAATCAAAGCTACAGGGGTTCCAACTAAATATTTGAGTCTGCGACTTTTTTTTGGCCGGGCAGTGTATTTGCAGTTTATCATAAAAATGATACCTATTTTATGTTTTGCCATCTCAAACCCTCAAAATGTCAGGTGGCGCAACCGTCCGAGCAAGTTAACTCTGTGAAATGTATTTAATATCCAGTGGGGCAGAAACAGAGTCGTAACCAGGGCAGCAAACACAAAAATCGTAGTCGGGCAAAACAGATTCGGTACACTGGCAGAGGTTTGTTGGAGAAGCAAATTCATCAACCAAAGGGCAATCCGAATCGTAAACAGGGCAGCTATCCACAAAATCGCAGTCAGGCAGAAATGGGTCAAAAAACACAGATGCAACAATAATCCAAAAAGGGCAAACCAAAATTCAGTAGTCGGGCAATCCAGTCAGAAAGCTAAACACTGAGTAATCCAGGCGAAAAGAACCGTGGCACAAGAAGACTAGGAAGACAATCTGACAGAGACTGGCTGTGAGAAGACACCTAATATACACTTCTGGGGAGATGACATGGGGAGAATCACAGGTGCAGGAAGTCTGACTGATTACAAAGGAGCAGCACATGAGGGAGAACCTAATCACATGGAATTTGGCAGAAGCCAAAACGTGGACAGGGATCACGGTACAAACCTAAACAAAGATAAACAGCCCCAGTTACAGAGTTTCTAACGTGCATAGATAATGAGAAACAGGACAAGGCGATCAGATGTGAGCTTTCACAGAAAATGCAGCAAAGGTAATCAGGGAGAGCAAAGAGGCGGAGACTAGAACAGGGCGAGTGCTGAGAGCTTGTTAATCAATTAGTAAGTGCAACCATACGAATCCTTGGTGCTTTTTAGTAAGTTAGTATTATATACAAGGTTAGTTGTTGTTAGTGATCTTAGGAGAAAATAATAAACTGTTAGTATTGCTAGTTGATAGAAAAGAAGCGTGAAGCCAGCAAACGAGATCGGAAGGAAGTTTGAAAACCAGAATCCAATAAATCACCCGAAGAGTGAAACACAAGTCTGGGGCTGTGTGCAGTGACTTGACATGAGACCAGACGGGGGAGACAAAGCGCAAAGCAAAATGGAAAACATGAACCAGAATGTGATACGGCAAAAAGTAAAACATGGAAAAGTAAACTAAGATAAAACATGACAAATCAAAGTAACCAATTCACAATACATTATACAAAGAATAGTCAGGCATGGCAATTAGTCAAAAAACACCAACGGCAGTCAGAATAGGAAAGGCATGAACATGGTCAAGGCAGACATGGCAGAATCATAACAGCATATCTGAAATGTCAGGGCGGCGCAGCCCCATTCATACAACTTTTATTTTAAATTGAAGAGAGAGATGAGTAAACAGGATAGTGCATCATCAAAAGGAACCCAAGTGACCTTTACTGATGAGTGAAAGGTATGAAGATCTATCTCAAATATTGATAAAAATTAGCTTGTTCAGTTTACATGTCAGATGGTACATGCAATTTAAAACTAAGAAAATGTTATTTCATTCTAAAACTCTTTATTGTATTGTAAAAATGAATGAATGAACTAGTTAGCAAAGTCAAAAGTTAGGTGTCCAAGTAGATGCATGAATAATTGGGAATTAGTAGCAAATGTCAGGCGGCGCATTCTGTAAGCCAGGTGGCGCAACCAGGTAAAATACTAATTTAAACCAAGAAATGGGAGAACGACGTGAACAAATCTTTCGAATTGTGATATAAGTAATCATTCTATACGACAATATACTTTATTCACATTTTAAATCTAAAGTTGGATGTTGGAAAACCAATATACCCGCCCCCTACAATAAAGAATCCATAAGTTACTTTTAGTACTCAGCTCAACCAAAAAATAGTAATGTTTTAAGCAGAGTTGGCACTCTCAGGTATACTTATACTAAAAAAAAATCACTCAGAAAAAAGAGGGAAGTGTGTTTTTTTTCAAGAAACTTCTTGTTGTGCCACCTGACATTTTTAGGCTGGTAAAATTGAAAATACCGACTAAAACTGTTCTAAAACCCTGTTAATGTTCTGCAACAATTTATAGTTGTTTAAACACACTCTGCCTACTTCAAATAAGTGTATTCTGAACATTTTTAAAGATTTATTAAAAAATATTTTTAAAAGGCTTATTTGTCATTGACCCGTAAACAATGTATTCTGTGTGGATACTAGGTCCTTCAGAGTTTGCTACACATGGTCTCTTACCTGTTTACGGTCAGCTCTGTGCATTTTTAGGTCACCTGAGACATAGTGACCTATTCTAATCGCCTTTTGTCCGTCGTGCGTTGTGCGTCTGTAAACAATTTACATTTTCAACTTCTTCTCAGAAATCGCTCATCCCATTTCAATGAAATTCTGCTGGAACCTTCCTTGGTCAGATATGCACCAAATTTGTGAATTATATGGTGCCCAACCCCAGGGGCTCTGAGGGGCGGGGCTAAAAGTGGTCAATGCATTTTCCACTTCTTCTCAGAAATCGCTGAACCTATTTCAAATAAATTTTGCAGGAACCTTCCATGGTTAAATCTGCACCAAAATTTTAAATTATATGGTGCCCACCCCCAGGGGCTTTGAGGGGCGGGGCTAAAACTAGTCAATACATTTTCCACTTCTTATCAGAAACCGCTGGGGCGGGGCTAAAAGTAGTCAAATGGCTGAAATTGTGGCTGAAATTTCCACAATCTTCTTCTTCAGACCCAGATATGCTGGAAAACAATACTCTTCATTGATGCTTCAGGTGCTTTATCAAAATTGTTAATTTCATGGCCCTCAGGCTCCATGTTTGCCCCTGGGGACAGGGTAAAGTTTACTATGCTCTATATAGGAAAATGATACTTTCGGGCATATTTGATTCATTCACATCAATAACATCAGTTTTATATAACTCAGGTGACCGTTAAGGCCCCATCCAACCACTACCACCACAACTTTCAACTGGTAGTTCCGTACAATCCTCAGGGTGCTGGCAGTGGGAAGCCTTGATGAGGGCAGGGTCCAAGATATTTTAGGATGGAACTCCACGGTGCTGATCCCAGTGGTAGCCTGTGGATGAAGAGGTTAACCCAAGACACATTTATGGTGGAGTGGATGTGCTGAAGTGTACACAGCAGCTGGTGCTGCATGGCTACCAGACTGTTGACCTTGTATATAGGGAAGCCTCGGAACAGGAAAAGACAAGAACATCATCAGGTGGACATGGACAAATAGGCTGAACATATCCTGGTGAACGTCAATAACAAGTCCCTGGAAGACTCATGGAGGTAATATAATAGAACTGGAGAGAGCGAGGAAGTCCCACCCCTATTACTTTCAATGGGAGATGCTAGGCTAGCTACTTCAGCCCAGGAAGTATGGAATTGACCGACGCCATCTATAAAAATGGTGTTTCATGGGTGCTTATTTCCGGCATTTCATAAGATTGCCAGTCTGATTACGCAGCAAAAATGGCCAAGAAAATGTATCGTCTGAGTGGATTGAGTGGATCCGGGACGCGCACGCGCTATACACTCACTGGCTGAACTGCTGCAGTCAGAGCAACAGCTGGGCAACCAAACTCTTGCACGAGCTGTCATCAAGCTCTAAGTAGCAGTTCATATTTTACAGGCCCTCTTGAAAACATCGAACAGTTGCGTCAAACAAAGAGCAAAATAATGAAGGATTACCGAATATATTTTCTTTTTCTTTTCGCATTATTTGGCAAGAAAAAAATGCACACTTTTCAATTGGTGTCTATGCAGCTCGCGCGTCTGTGGCTTCAAAATTACATCTCTGGGAAATGCGGAAGCAGGAAGTTTACATGCTAACTGGCTGAAGCAAGGGTACTTCCTCGTTCACCGTGGTTCTATTATATATCTCTATGGTAAGACTGTGGGCGCCTTGGTTAGGTCGAAGGTTATGATAGGGTACTCATGGTATCCTGTGGGTTTGTTGAACACCATCTTCCACTCATCCTCTTCCCTGACATAAACAAGATGGTTGGGATTTGAAGATACAGTTTAGTTAAGATTTGTGCACGCTGGTAGGATTTGAAGTATGTGAATATGAACAGCGACAAGTAGCGGCTCTTGACCGTGATGTTGTTGAGACCATGATAATCAATATTAGGGCAGAGACCACTGTCCATCTCAAAAAAATCCTGCTCAAGAGAGATAGAGGTACAGAGGTAGCCAGAAATTTACCTAAGGCATACCTGAAGTCCTGGCACTCAGGGCAAATGGCAGACTTATCAGGGGTCATTTTCATGGTCAAACAAGTGTCCCACAATTGGAAAACATTGAATAAAATCTTATTTTAATCAGAGCGTGCTCAGCTGAATGTATAGGGAAAGATTAGTGGAATATTAATTTTTATCTGCCATGAAAATAGGTCAGTGAGACCTAATTCTTTATTGGAATTAGGGTACAAACTGGGACATTTTGTGTATGTAAATGTGACTGCATTTATACAAGATATTGGCAGCTTGCCTGTTTTTATGTATGGCTGCTTTTCTTGACTTTCAGAGAGAGGCTGAGCATAGCTATATTTTCTGGGCGATAATGCAAACGCATAATGAACTGGATGAAAAAGTATAAATAAGATGTGTTGCAACGCCATCATCACAACTCTGATTTTGCTGAATCCATGTGCTAACATTTCAGCACATTCAAATTGATTTTTTTGCGTCAGCTTATGTTAATGTCTCAAATTTTTTTGCCGGTGGATTGAGATGAAAATGAAATCAGTTATAAAAACATGATAGATGTTGGGTGTGTAATGCTGCAAAAACGCAGATTCCCAGGATTTTTTGGCCAAAAAGGTGACCCACGAGAATCTTGTGAGAAAATTTGGGATAATGATGGCTGGTACCACCTGAAGACACGCAGTTGGTCTCAGTGATCATGAGCCATACTCTCTAACAATGGCCATGTCACTGAAGACGGGATTCTGAGTGCACTGTTCCCATTACTGTAATCCCTAGACCATTAATGCTATCTAACAAAATTTCAGCACTTAGGGAGGAGAGAATCCAAGCTTACGATACACAGGTTATTACAGAATGGCTTAAGATGTCACAGGAAATTGCGACTTATCACAGGAGGGGATTTACCGCCCATGTTAAGCTGTGTTTCCACCAAACGCAAACAAAATTCTCCTCAAAACGCGAAACAAAATTCTCCTCGCTTTTCCTGTAGGAGTTTGACCGTAAATCATTTTTATTTTTTTGCTTTGACAGTTTGCAAGGTCAGGTTTGTTTAGACTGAAGTGGCGGTACTTCCTGGAATCTATGAAAAATCAGCAACAAGTTGGGGACTCAAATATTGCTGTGCTAGCATCACAAACAATTTGCTCTTTGAACATTGTGCCTGCTTGAGAATAAAAATATTAACAAAACTGATGATGTTGTCATATCCGATGTTGAGCTTGACCACTTTTTTTTTTTAACTGTGTCACATAGGTTATTTGATACAGCTAGCTAGCTTTCCCAGAATCTCAGTGCAATATATTTGTATTTTGAATATGTACCTTGGTAGCTTAGCTAGCCAATGTTGTCGCCATTCAAAACAGTACTTGTGCGTATTTTTCGCTCAAGATAAATATTTTCTGCTGAAGCGAAATTCAAAATTTGTACATTTACGCCGTTTGTGCCATTTGTGTCGCATCGTGTCTCCCACGCGATACGTATCGCCTGGCACTTTGAATGTAATCTGTCCGCGCAAAAATTCATTTTGCATTTGGTGGAAACACCTTTGCACTCACATACACACAGTGCACCTGGAAGATGAGTGTGTAGGGATGGAGAGAAGGATGAAGGCATTAAAATCAGCTATAGAATAGCTAACAGGTTTGGCAGAACAGCAGTCTTTGACATTATCAGTCTATGTATTCATCATTTCATGTATCATAGCTGTATCATTACAGCTTACTGTTGCTTATTTCACTGTTGCAGACACCAGTAGTTTGCAGACATTTTTGGATATCATTTCTAAGCTAGTGAAGGGAGGCAGAGAAGGCACTCAGAAGTGTGTGTGAACGTTATTTCCTTTGGATTTTGCAGCAAATTTGGTGTGATACCTCCACTTAAAAATCAGTCCATAGCTTGTTGTAGGCAACCCAGAAAGTTAGGAGGTCTCATTTTTAGCTTATCACTCATTGGCAAGACAAAGTGATTAATACATATAAGAATGTCGCACATCATCAGAAAACCTAAAGGGGCTATTGCATTTATAAGTTACTCCTCAAATTTCAATTGAGGCCACGCCCCTCAAAAATGGATTAGTTTACCACGGTGGCCACGGTTTTTATCTTGGCAATATTCTGTATGCAGTATGTAAAGATGTTGATCTGAGGATACTGTGAATCAAACTTTATGCAAATCAGACAAACTGTTAAGGAGGAGGTACCTATTACAAAAAAAATTTTAGGAGCAGGAAAATTTTACAAAATATTCTAAATGGTCGAGAATCCGATCGGGCACATTATTTTGTTCAGGTGGAGCCAGGTAATCAGGTTCAGTAAGGAAGTTTGACTTCAGGCCAAATGTGTTTTGACTTGCTGTAGTGGCTCCAAGTGACTAAAATCGGGGTCATTTCTCTAACTGGAGTTGTGGGTGACTGTAGTTAGTTTGCTCAAGCATATGCTGTGCTAACACTTTTATGGCGGCAAAATGACATAAAATAATGATAAAAAATTAGGGTAAAGACAATAGAGCTTCAGCAGCTTCATTTCTCGAACCCTTAATAATAAGATGACGATAATGATGATGAAGTAGTAGAGGAAGAAGCAGAAGATGAAGCCGGTAAAATATGTGTTTGAGTAAAAATATCTCATCACTGTATTTTTACACTTGCATTACCTGACATTAGCAGTTGGAGGGTACTATCAGGATTACGCTTTTCTACTTACTTTCATCATGTGTCAGTGATTTACCGCCCCGCTGAACAGAGCTTTTATACCCTCCAGTCTTCAGTGAACAGTAAAATTTCTGTGTCTGTGGTCTGGAAATGTGTAAACCCTGCTTTCATCATCTTTTCGTAGCTGAGAAAACAGGGATAAGTTCCTGCTGCCTGACACTTTCACGAGGGACCTGTCAAACTCCGCCGCAGGGAAACACGCAAAAGTGAACTTGGGTTTGATTTCAAATAACTTACATCAAACAATCAGTGTTATCAGGCCTCTCTCGTGAATAAGGCACAGTGGGCTACCTTTTTAATCACTCCTAAATGAGAAAATTAAAGTTTCTTCCCTGAGAGTTATATGTTGATTTGGTTACTGTATTCCTGACAGTAACAACGATGTTCACCCAAACCGTTCATTCCTCTGGGTTTGAATAGATGTAATTTCATGTACTCTTGCTTTGTACCACTTTCTTTTGAAGTAGATTTTAGGCTTGAATTTCTAGTCACACCTGATCTACAAATAGCACGAGCATTATTTTAGTAAAATGTGTTTATTTATTAATATGGTGATAGTATCCTCTTCAACTGCGTTGCACCTGAGAGGGAACTGAACCTTTTTTCGCTGGCAGTGTTTTTATATTTTAAGACTTTTTTTGTCTGGCTGTCTTGCATTATTAATTGATTTTTCCATCTGCATGCAGAGTGTGAGGACAGTTACACAGAAATGCTGCAATTTGCATGCCATGAAGAGATCTGACATCAGTGGCAGGTTTTAGATATGTAAAGGAATTCGTGATTTTATTAGCCTCATTTACAAACTCACCATTGCTTCATGCTCTTGTCAGCCTGGCGACTGCATTAGATTTCAATCTGTGATTTAGCTTGACTAATTACCTCTGCCATAGAGGTAGTGTTTTTTGCCTGTGTTTGTCTGTTTGTCTGTCTGTGTTAAAACTTTTATTAAAAAGTTTTGAACTTTTTAGGATTTTGAATCAATTTTGGAGGGATGGGGTGTGGCCTAAGGAATAATCAATTGGATTTAGGTGGAGACCCAGATATTTTTTCTTCACCATTGTGGGATTGCTAGCGAGGGCCATGCATACAAAACATCTTAAAATACACTTGATGGTAGAAAAGTTCAATATCGCAAAGCTTACCCAATAGTAGAATATCATGGTTGTCCTTGCAGATTTGTGTAGTATTGAATTGTGGTTTATTGGCCTTGGTGGAGGTCTGCATTCTCCGAGTGTAGAGTGTTTGGTCTTGTTTATTTGTTATTGAAGAAAAGCTTGCAGGTTCAATTTCTTAGCGAGACACTGCTGTTTAACCATGAATGAGATACTAAACCTCATTTTCTATGCAATACACTCACTGAACCCTTATCAGGAACTCCTGCACACTTGCTTATTCATGCAATTATCTGTCTAGTTGTATGGCAGCAGTGCAGTACATGCGATCATGCAAATACAGGTCAGGAGCTTTAGGTAATGGAGATAAACATGGGATGATGAAAAACTTGGCTTGATTTGATGAATTACAATTTTTGCCTGCGTTACACTCAACCCGCTTTGTGTCCACAGCTCAGGCAGGTAGTGTGCTGGTGTGGGAAATGATTTCTTGGCCCCTTTGAGTTCTGTAAGTTTCATTACTGACCGTACGCTTCACTTTATGGTCACAATATACCAACCTTCTACTGCTTGCTAACAGCAAGGTAATGCAAAATGTTATAAAAGGCAAAAGTAATCTAAAACTGGTTTCATGAACATGTATGATCATGACATGGTTTCATGAACATGACTCCAGTGTACTTCAGTGGCCTCCTCAGTCATCAGATATGAATCTGACAAAACACCTTTAGCATTTGGTAGAACGGGAGACTGGCATAATGAGTGTGCAGCTGAAAAATTTGCATAAATTATCTGATGTAATTATCTTTCTTGGCTGGTAACTAGCACGCCAAGGCTGGTGACAAGCATGACGAGGTTAGTAACCTGCAGGACTGGCTACAGGCTTGACCTGTATCTAGCAAGTCGCAGCTGACTACTACAATGCTGAGGCTTGCGAACTACTGTTAGTCCAATGCAGATTTAAAGGATTGCTGTAATGGCAAGTATTGATGCAATAAATAATGTTCTTTCTTAAATATTTAAGTTAATATTTTCTTGGCAGTTGACTATGCTGGTGACTAGGCTATGCATCTGGCAATGGCGCAGAAAGACTGATTTTTTCAGCTCTGGAGATATGCTGTGTTTAATAAGAATCTTATCTACAACATAGTAAAAATAACTAAAAATCTTTTAGTGTCCTCTTAATGCTCAAACTGCAACTAGACGACGTTAAAACTTGTTAAACACGGTGTTTTTCTCCGGAATGGTAATTGAAGCTGTAGCCGAAGGAGTTACCTCCTACTCATCTCTGAGTGTTGCACACACAGCTAGGGTAGCGACACATTGCTAGCCATGGAAGCTAATGAGCAGCCATGCCTGAAGCCAATCTTGCGGGTAGTTGCCAGCCCTGGGATGCTAGTAACCAGCCAAGCCTTTAACTGATCCAGTGGGTTGCTAGCCTCGGTATGTTCGTTACCAGCAAAGACTGTAGCAAATTCTCTTGGCTTCTAGCCTCGTCGCGCTAATTACCAACTAAGCCAGTAGCTGATCCTGTGGATAGCTAGGTTAGACATATGAGTGGTGTTGGCTTCTCCATTTCCCATTGCTAGCCTCACAAATATCACTGTAGGCTAATCATTGGCCAGATCATTAACTGGTTTCTGCAAGGAAATAGTCTCCCCGGACTTCTCAGTCGTCTTAAATTTTATCCTTATCCTGCTCCATATAGTGCAGTGTTTGTGTTGTACCCAACAAGGCCACTTTTGTTAACCATTAGACTTGACTCAATTTGGATACATGTGTTGTTATTACTTCAGCTGTATTACATGTACAATATTATTGGGCCAGTAATCTGGGGCCTCAGGTACCAACAATTGCGTGGATTTTATACTTAAATATTGCGTACGTTCATAAAAAGAAAAGTAGCATTTTGTAAAAAGTATTAAATTTATAATATAGCGGGCTACCAATTCAGCTTGCATATTTGAATGAAAAATCTGAATCAACTTTAATTTTGCAAAAATGCTAAATTCTATTACTTTTTTGCATTTTTTCTAAAGTCACGTTTGTTTTCATACATCTGACATCCGCAAAAAAAAGTAGCATACGCATCTTTTCTGTTCGTACGCTCTCTTCATACATGAGGCCCCTGGTCCTTGAGCATGGCTTGTGACCCTAATCGACTGTAGTTCACTTCAGATGCAATCTTCAGCAAAAAGACATAACTCTGTGTTAAAATGCAGCAAAGGTTGGTAGGTTGCTCTAGATTAGTGTCTGCTAAATGGATTTAATGCATTTGACAAAGATCTATTACACTAATCAGTCACATTCAATGCATTCGTCCTGCTTCCCTGCTGCCAAGCTAAAACAGGCAATGAAATAAATGTTTACGCTGCCTGATTTCACTCAGTATGCATACGTTCTACGGGCCTCGATTATTTGCATTTTGGCTCTGCAACCACAGCTCACATTGACAGTACAGGGTTTATATATGCTGTATCTTAATTTGAAAAAAATACATGTGTGCACATGCATACACAGTTCCAATCAATGGGTTTTATTTAAAGACATTATATGCATATAATGTATGTTTATGATTCTGAAACCTGTTTTGGAACTACCTCCTGACACGCTGCCACCCTATTTACATTTATAATAATCAACCTCTGCTCCATGAACCTGATGTTGCCTCTGCAGCAGTTGTGATCTGTCCCCTAAGACTGTTCAACATTCCATGTGTGCTCTTTTAAAACATTTCTTAATGTACTACCCCAATTCCGAAATAGTTGCGACCAAGTGTAAATTATGAATAAAATCAAAACGCAATGACTTTCAAATCACACCAGCCAGTATTTTATTCACAATAGAACAGCGATAACATAGAAAATGTTCAACTGAGAAATTTTTCAATTTTATCCACAAAATGAGCTCATTTCAAATTTTATGGCTGCTACAGGTCTGAAAAATGCTGGGACAGGGCCCTGTTTTCCATGGTGTAGCTTCTTTTTAATGGAGTGGAGGTGTCTGGGCATTGAGAGAAGTTTCTTGAGTTTAGCCATTGGAATTTGATCCCACTCTTGTTTAATACAGGCCTCTAGCCGGTGGAAACTTTTTGGTCTCCTCTGACAGGCTTTTCGGTTAGTTATGCGTCAAATGTTCTCAATCATTGAAAGATCAGGACTGCAGGCAGGCCAGTTCAGCACACAGACTCTTCTACTAAGAAGCCATGCTGTTGTACTAGCAGCAGTATGTGGTTTTGCTTTGTCCTGCTGAAATACACAAGCCTGTCCGCGGAATAGATGTCATCTGGAGGGGAGCATATGTTGCTTTAAAACCTTCTTTCAGCGTTCATGGTGCTTTTTAAAACATGCAAGTGTCCCACACAAAATGCACTAATGCATCCCCATACCATCAGAGATGCTGGCTTTTGAACAGTACGCTAATAACAGGAGGGGTGGTCTTTCTCCTCTTTAGCCCGGAGGACACAACGCCCATGATTTCCAACAGAAATATCAAATTCGGACTCGTCTGACCACAGGACACTTTGCTACGTTCATTTTAAATGAGCCTTGGCCCTCAGAACACGGCGGCGCTTCTGGATCATGCTCAACAATGGCTTGCTTTTTGCATGATAGAATTTAAGGTGACATCTGTTGATGGCACGGCTGACTGTGTTGACAGACTGTGGTTTCTTGAAGTATTCCTGGGTCCATTTAGTAAGACATCCCTTTTATAGCCAATTATGTTACACACAGGGCTGGGCGGTATCCCGGTTTTATGACTTACACCGGTATAATTTTGAAGGAGGTATGAATTTGAGACAATACCCCCATACCGGTGTTTTATTATTTATTATATTATCTGTACGTCGCCCACTCCACTGCTTTTCGATCAGGCGTTTTCAGGCAGCTTTCACTGCTCGGGGCCTTCAAGCTCCGCCCCTTGCGTGTGCAGGTGCGCTCCCCGTCACACCATTTCCATGAACATGACTGTCGGTAGAGGCAAGCGACTTAGCAGACAGTAGTATGGCGGTTGACGATGAACAGGAGCTGGTTCCGAAGAAAAAAAAAAAAAACAGCAGCTCTGTAATTTGGAGGTATTCTAGATAGATACCGAGGAGCAACAAGACGCTATCTGTAAAACCTGTCGCTAGCAAGTTGTTTCAAAAGGTGGATGTATTGCGATGTATAGCCTGTTCATCACAGGTTGCGCGAGATGGCTTGTTGCAGTTCTCTTTAACTTTACTGGTCTCTTCTTTTTTGTCCACTGTTTATTAAATTGTCACATTTTATTAAGCGCTCTTTGTCACTTGAACTATTGGCACTTAACACGTTGACTGCCGCCTGCGAGACAACTCGTAATGGCCGGGGCTAGACCTGAAAATTCGGGGGAAAATATCCATCCCTTTATTGACAACAGTCTTGGCTAATTCTGGATGGTTTTCCCTTCTCAAAACGTTTTCAATACAAGAAAAGTGAAATGGCAATTGAAGACACGGCTTTCCCCCATGCGATCTAACGGCGACAAAATAATGGGCTACATTCAGTTCAGTACAGAAGAATTTAATTATAATTAGGACAATGCACCGGCACTCGGTGAAGATATTTCAGAGCTCTTCAGCGAATGAGGGTAATTCTGGTGACAAGTACGTGCTTTCGTTCGTTAACATTTTCCAATCGGACAGCTCTCTCGTTTTACAGCCAGTTGCGTGACCGTGCTGCAAAAACAGGTGTACGTATTTGGCACCGAAATTACCTTCATTCGCTAAAGAATTCTAAAATGCTGCTCTCGCTGGAAAAAAATTACAGTAGCTAAGTGCTAGTGCAAAGACCTATTTATCATTAAATTATCTTTTTGTACTGAATGTTGCCAGAGCTGCCAACTCTCACGCATTCCGCGGGAGTCTCGCGCTTCTTATAAGCACGTTCCAGTGCTGTAGTCAGCGATTATTCAGTTAATGCGCATTTAAGAGATTCTTTTGCAGAATTACAGTTGTTGTGCATGATAGTTAATCAGTTTCACGTGCATTACGGTTCATTTTCCCACTAGTGACATAGAATTCGGGAGTCATGATCGATTTCCTTCTTTACTCGGGAATTGGAAGCCATGGAATGGCATAAAGACATCTCAAATAGTCTTATTCCATTCAAACAATAAAAACGATCATGAAACAAATGCATTGCTTTTAATCCCCAATTTTAAAAAGTAAAAAAAAGTGCAAGAGGTCCAGAGTCGTCATTGCTTTCTGTGTTGGTGAAATTCACAGTTATGCAAGGGAAATAAACTGCCATGCACAAGGACTTAAATTATGCGTAAGAACCTCAAATGTACGCGCTGATTGAACGGTTACTGACTTCGGTGAATATGCCTTCAAAATGCGTGTGACCAACGCCATATGCATGAGAATGCGTGGAAAGTTGGTAGCCCTGATGTAGCCCATTATTTTGTCGCTGTTGGATCGCATGGGGGAGAGACGCCGTGTCTTCAATTGCCACTTGATTATTGTTGAATTATTTTTTTCCCCTTATTTAAATCGGTGTTCATGCACAGTCGCAGACTTGTGTTCTTAGCCAGGGTTGGCCTATTGAATCCTTTTACATTTGACTTTCACACAGCTCTGCAGGAGCAGAGGTACACATTAAGGTATCAATTAACCAGTTTTGGTATTTTTATTTGAATCTCTTTTCATGAGAAACATAAGGCTTAGGTTCTCATCCAGGGTTGGCCTGTTGCTACTTCAATGCTCTTTACTGTTTTATTTGCACAGCTCTGGAGCTCTGTATGAGCAGAATTATGCCTGTTTGTATAAAGTATAGACCATTGTTGTAGAGATTTGATTTTACATAACTGTGTATCTCTTTCCATCAGAAAAGATATGCTGCTTACATTTATTTTCACAGCTGTGCCTTCTTGAGCAGATAAAGAAAATCTGTAAGGTTTTGTATGTGGTCCAAGTCTTATAGGTTTTGATATTCTGATGATGTTGAGTAAAATGAATCACTTTTCTTGCTCTGTATGAAATATCGTTTTCATACCGTATACCGCCAGTCAGACAAATAATACCGGGGTATGAGCTTTAATCCATATCGCCCAGCCCTAGTTACATACCTGATGCTAGTTAACTTAATCACTTGCTAAATGTTCTTTCAGCTGATTCTCTTATATATTAATTTCTTTTTCAGCTCTTTTGTGCCGGTGTCTTTTTTGAGACCTGTTGCAGCCAGCAAATTTGAAATAAGCTCATTTTGTGAATGAAAATGTTTGTTTCAACATTTGAAATTTTATCTGTGTTCTGTTATTTACAACATATTGGCTTGTGATCTGAAATTCATTGCATTTTAATTTTATTCAAAATTTATACTTTGACCCAACTATTTTGGATTGGGGTTGTTGAAGGAGGGAGAAAAGGGGGTTCTTTTCACACTGACTGTTTTCTTAATCCTCTTTTCAACCGTCCATTGGGATGAGAGAGGGAGGTCATGGTGTAATCTGCACTGAGGGGCTGATGAAAAGTCGCTACCGATTGTAAGGTATCATCGATCTGGAACCAGACGCGAGAACATAGGATTGCCAAAAAAAAAAAAAAAAAAAAAAAAGGGTTTTATTGAGCGAGGGGGGTAACCCCCGTAGGGCAAAAAGTAGAGTCCGCAATCCAAAAGTCAAAATCCAGTGGGGCAGAAACAGTTGTAACCAGGGCAGCGAACACAAAAATCGTAGTCGGGCAAAACAGATTCAGTACACAGGCAGAGGTTTGTAGGAGAAGCAAACTCATCAATCAAAGGGCAATTCGAATCGTAAACAGGGCTGCAATCCACAAAATCAAAGTCAGGCAGAAATGGGTCAAAAACCACAGATGCACCAATAATCCAAAAAAAGGCAACCCAAAAGCCAGTAGCCAGGCAGTCCAGTCAGAAAGCTGATTTGACAGAGACTGGCTGTGAGAAGAGACCTAATATACACTTCTGGGGAGATCACATGGTGAGGGACACAGGTGCAAACAGTCAGACTGATTACAAGGGAGCAGCACATGAGGGAGAACCTGATCACATGGAGTTTGGCAGAAGCCAAAATGTGGACAGGGATTACGAGACATTCCTATTAACAAACATACGGCTCCAGTTACGGAGTTTCTAACGTGCATAGATAATGAGAAACAGGACAGCGCGATCAGATGTGAGCTTTCACAGAAAATGCTGCAAAGGTAATCAGGGAGAGCAAAGAGGCGGAGACTAGAACAGGGCGAGTGCTGAGAGCTTGTTAATCAATTAGTAAGTGCAACTACACAAATCCTTGGTGCTCGTTAGTAAGTTAGTATTATATTTTGTACAAGGTTAGTTGTTGTTAGTGATCTCAGGAGAAAATAATAAACTTTTAGTATTGTTAGTAGATAGAAAAGAAGAGTGAAGCCAGCAAACAAAATCGGAAGGAAGTTTGAAAACCAGAAATCAATAAATCATCCGAAGAGTGAAACACAAGACTGGGGCTGTGTGCAGTGACTAGACATGAGACCAGATGGGGCTGACAAAGTGCAAAGCAACATGGAAAACAAGAACCAGAATGTGATACGGCAAAAAGTAAAACATGGAAAAGTAAACTAAAACTAAACATGACAAATAAAAGTAACCAAATCACAATACATTGTACAAAGAATAGTCAGACATAGCAAAGGGTCAAAAAACAGAAAAGGCAGTCAGAATTACAAGGCATGAACATGGTCAAGGCAGACATGGCAGAATCATAACAACTGATGTGGTTTATAAGTGTGCAATACTGCCGATAGAGAGATTTGAGCCATCATATTACTGGCACATTATAGAATAATGAATTTAGATATGGTATAGAATTTAAATAAAAATGATATACCAAAAATATGCATTGGTGATTAAAACAATTGACTGTATTTTCTCAGAGCGCTTTGGCTGCATAAAATGGACCACTCTCAGATTCGAACGGAGGCATCCAAGGGTTTTCAAACGACTGCAAGCTAAGAAACACATTGCACACTTTCTTCTGTAATCTGGGATATGATTTGCACTGTTGCAATAACTCAAAGCTTAGTATTAAACGGGCACTTGAAGCTTGGGTGGCGAGCGGACTATCGGTGCTAATCAATTCTGCTGCTCTGTGTGCCTGCTCCCCCTCGCATTCGTAATTATGGGTATTTTTGTCCAGCCATGTCAGAGGTTCACTGTTTGATTATTCATTGTTGGGGCCTAACTCGACAAATGCCATGAGGCAGAAAATTAATTTGACGGCCATGCATAAAAGAAATAAGCCTCGACACAAGGGTAACTGTGGTGGGAAAAACTATAATGCCTTGGGACCCTCCAGTTGCAGAAAAATATGCACAGGCTTGCAAATAGCCCATAGTTGAGGTACATTTCCATGTTAAGTATTTTTCACTCATCTGAGTTTTTTCTTTTTTTGATACTTATATAGTCCTTAGTCTTTAAATATTTTTAAAAATGCGAGATCACGATTGTTTTTTCAAAGCCATTTTTAACTCCCTTCCAGTCATTTTATTCTGTTATTGCCAGTTATCGATCCTTGGGTAAACCAACGTATGAACTTACATTGATGGGAATTCTCTAGTCCTAAAGTTAACGTACCTCAGAGCATGGTTGTTGTTCTTGTTAATTCCATGAGGCGTGACATTGAAAATATTTAATCAAATTTTTCTTTTCTGCTTTGACAAAAGTCATGTCAGCATCAGAATGTTCTTAATGGCTTCGGGCTGATTTCACAATTCCTACTGGAGGCATTGAAGGCAAAATAGAGAGGTTTAGTACACAACCCTGGAATTTAGAAAAAAATCTGCCCTTCAAAGTGATTTGGAAGGGAAGGCACTGTAGCCTTTGTCTAGTCTGTTTCTTGGATTTTGAAACAGCCTGTTTTATTATCATCACAACAGTATCTCCACAAGAACTGTTGCACTGTATGTTTGAACCTGCAAATCACATCCTGAACACAAGTGCATCCGCAGACTCAACACATTTCTATTGAGCTTTTTCCTTGTGAGCATGATGTTGTATGTGTATAATGGGGGGTGCTCAATAATTCATATTCTGGTTTTTATTTATAACTGTCTGATTTCATATCACCTCACCGTCCTGGCAGTTTTAAGGTTGTCCTAATGTCATAAATACAAAATGAGGTAATCTCAGTCTGGCGGAGAACATGACTGGAGAGGTGCGGCAGTAATTTACTGCAAGCATAGTATTATTTCTGGTCAAAGTAAAATGGCTGCCCATTCTGTCATGCCATTCATTATTATTTTATTCCAGCTGCAGTTATGTATTTTTCATGTCAAAGAGAATTATCATGACAGTGCGAATGGCATGTTGAAGTCATGAAGCCTGTGTAAATGCATCATATGCTGTTATGAGCCAACAGAGCTATCGAATGGGTTCATTCCATATGTACTCAACCAAAGTTAAGATGTCTTCCACGGACACAGACTTTGATTTGGCTGAAACTTTTAAGTGTGTCACGGTGTACTCCTGATCAGAGAACCAAAAGAGGTGGAGAGAACTGCGCAATATTTTATTTACCGGAATTGGGGACAAATAAAGGAAGTGTATATATGTTTAAATGCGGTGTACAGAAATAACTAGACATAACTGGAAGAAGCAATACAAAGGCTTAAAAAGAAAGTGAAACACAAACTAAAGCACATCAAGTCGACATGGTCAACAACATCCCCCGCCAATCGTGCGCTTCTTATTTCCAAACTCCATCAAGGCCTTTATGGTCTGAAGCTACACACCGAATTTGGTTACTGTGTCTGTAGTAGTTTCTGAGTAAAGCTGTCCCCTTTATCTCGGACGGACACACGGACGGACGGACGTTAAACCTAGATCCCCCTCCCACTTTGTGTTGGCGGGGGATAAAAATAATCTAAAGAAAATGTGAAATATATAAGACAAAACTATAGAACACAACAAGCACAAATAAATCTAAACTAGAAACAAACTGCTCTTGGAAATACTTTTAGTTCAAGAAGCTAAAGATACTAGATGCAAAAACAGGGCTATATAAATGAGGCCAAATAAAGAGTGAGGGGAGAATAACTGCTTATATAGAGAAGCCCAATGGTGAACTGGTGTGCATCGTCAGTAATTTGGTGAGCTGGACTGAAAATGTGGCATGGGATTTGAGTGTGGAGGGAGCATGGGTCTGACGCAGTCCAATAGCCAAGAAGGAGGTATGCGAAAGTCAAAACAAAAGTCAAGTTGATTATCTAAAAAAAAAAAAATCAAACATGGGCAGTTAATCGGATTCAAGGAACTTGATGGAATCATAAGACAAACCAAACTGGACTGAAGGAATGCTCATTATAGACACAGGGAAACTGGCTGACAAACTCAGAAGAAAGGGGTTTATATAGGGAGCTGAAGAGACTGATTACAACTGCAGATGAGCTGTGCTGCAGAGGTGCTCAGAGGTGTGGCTACAAATGGGAAACAATTAAACAATGAACAGGGGGCGGTGCTCTTGAGGGAGTGATAACAGAAAGCATATGACAAGTGCCAGATTAATAGGATTGCTAGACGAATTCGAAGAACTGCTAAAATAATCAATGAACATGAAAAATAAGAAAGACAGAGACAAAATACACATTTAATGTAACTATACAAGCTCAGATACTGACAGTGGTTTACAATCCATAAGAATGTACTTGTATGTTTTTTTCTGGAAATGTCCCCCCCTCGGAATAATTTTATTTTAATGACAATTCGAGTAATTAGATTGTTATGAGGCAGTTTATCTAGGAAATACAAACCTTTCCCTTGATCATATTGATTTTGTGGCAGACTCCAATTTGAATTCAACTTATTTTCGTAAGTGACCGCTCCATATGCACTGCCGGTACCTGAGTCAAGAATTGGTGGGATGGGCTGGGCTTAGCCCAGGTGTTTATACACCACCATAAAAAGCATTGTCATGACAGTGTAAAAATGCAGTTTGAACTGGGAATTTTTGGATCTCTTGGCTCTCCGGAACGGTTTGGATTTTGTCATGTGCATTTGGGCTTCATTAAATGGTGACAGTTTGCACTATGAGGGATCATGCATGAATGGACACACTCACACCTGTAAGATTCACAGTCATAGCTTTCATCGAAATGACTTACATGTGAGGTAAGTTTAGGTTCATTGAATACATGGATTTTTATAGTGAGTTTATTTTTTGCTTTCAGTGGTTTGTGGCATGGTAATAAATCATCCACCGATTTCAGACTGTGGACATAGCTCTGATATTGGATGTGTATTTTCTGTGATATTTCATCTGAGTTGTTTGAAACACCGATAGTATTTAGAGAGTAGTGATATATTCTATGGTACCTTACACAGGATTAATTTTAGGGAGTGTGTGGAGGAAGCTGGAGGTTGGTATGTTCGGGGCTGTATTGTTTCAGCACATCATCATTTCTCTGCCTCCATTGTTCTCATTTTCTGTATCTTTCAAGAGAGACTTCACTGATTTTCAACTGCCTTTGTGTAATTACAATGTGGTTAGGATATGCAAATTAAAAATGTTTAACTTTCCTCAATATTGCCTGCACTGAGAATTCCCTGTTTATTTGATAGAATTTGTCCACCAGATGACGCGTTTGGCGTCATCTGCTGTAAAATTTCTGGCTCTCAGGCCGTTGATCAAACTATAGATTGTACATCCTAATTTTTTTATGCCCACCTCTGCAGATCGAGAGAGGCTGGCCTGTGGAATCCAATATCAAACTTGATGGCTCTTGGTAGTGCGCATATCTCCGCCACGCCGCGTATCTGTTCTTTTGATTACAGAATATGTGCCGGATCACTTCCAAATTGAATCAACTCTTCCTAGGACTACCACCTATTATTCTGCCAAATTTCGTGCTAAATCGTTTTCATTTTTTGAGTTATCCAGTCCAAAATATCGCACAGACTCGCATGAAACAAATATATTTTAATTCTTCCGTATCGAGTATCCAGAATATGTTCTGGATCAATTCCAAAATTGAATCAACTCATTCTTGGACTACCACCTCTCAACCTACCAAATTTTATGCCATACCATTCATAACATTTTGAGTTATCTCATTAACAGACAGACAGACAGACAAGCAAATGAAGTGAACTTGCCGAAATCGTGCGAAGAGCTCTGAAACAAAATGAACAGAAAGGAGTTGGTTTCAAGTCTTTGGCTGTAATAGTAGCAAAGTTATGAACCAAAATGTGGTTTTAATGTTTTTGGTGACCTTGACCTTTGACCTAAGAACTAAAAAAAGTATAGGCTTATCCTGGCGACAAACCTCCTCTTGTGATCTGCATTTCTGTCATGCCACGTTTAAGTTCTGTGCCTGGCTATGCCATGTTGTTTATTTCTGTGTTTAGTGATCTCCGCTATGTCTGACTATTCTTATGATTATGTATTGTGTTTCTGGTAGATTAGATTTTCTTGTTTTATTAATTTTCATACTTTAGTCCATTGTTATCATGCCATGTTTTCATTTCCATGCATTGCACTACGTCTACCCTGTCTTGTCTTATGTAGGTCTTTGCTCACGGTCCCTAGTCTTGTATGCCACTCATTCGGGTGATTTATTAGTTTCTGGGTTTTCAATCTTCCTTCATTATCTCGTGTGCTTCCTTCCTCTCTCTTTTACTATCTACTAATCCATACTAACAGTTTTTTTTTGATAATTACTAACACATATTAACATTGTATATTTTTACTAACTTACTAACATGCACTCGGGATTGTATAGCTGCACATACTAATTGACTAACGACCTCTCAGCAGTCGCCCAATTCTAGTCTCCGCCTCCTTGCCTATCCCTAATGATCTCTGCTGCAGTTTTCTGTGGATCTCCACTTATACTTTCCTTTTCTTTAAACTATGCACTTTAGTACTCCTTAACCGGAGCTGTTTTGTACATAGGTTTGTCTTGTGATCCCTGTCTGCGTTTTGGCTTTGGCCAGATTCATGTAATTAGATTATTCCTCATGTGTCACTCCTGATTATTGTATCATTGATTGCACCTGTTTCTCCCTGGTCATGTGTTCACCCTGGATGTGTATTTTAGGTGTCTTTTCTAGCACTTCCAGTGTCAGATTGTTCTTCCTATGCCATGTTTGTTCTCGCCTTGATTCTTAGTGATTTATCTTTCTGACTGGATTGCCCGACCTTCGATTTTTCCCTTTGTGATTTTGGATTATTGTTGCATCTGTGTGTTTTGACCATTTTTCTGCCTGACTATGAGATCTCTGTTTGCTGCCCTGGTAACAATTCGGATTACGTTCTGTGGATTCTGGCTTGCTTCTCTGATAGAACTATTTCTGTGTGCCAGACCCATTTCTGTCCGACTACGATTACTGTGATTGCTGCCCTGGTTTTTGATACTATTTTTGCCCAACTGGATTTTGACTTTTGGATTGTGGAGTCTGTACTGTTGCTTTCTGCCCTGTGGGGGTTCTCCCCCTTTACCAATAAAACAAGCTCTACTGCATTTCCTGGTTCTCCCGACTGGTTCCTGATCGGTACATTACACCTCCTCTATCATATGATGATAATTTCCTTTCTACTTCATATCCTGCTAGGTTTTATGGTAAGACGATTTGATCCAGTAGTGAAATGCTACTTTGACAGTCCCATTTTCCGTGATTTATATGTTAAGCCCATTGAGTTGTCTCCTAACTGGATCTCCCAACATTCTGGATATCTTTGTCCGTAATGGTATTTAATTACTCTTTCTCTGCATGTACAGGATGTGTATTTCCAGTATATATATATATATTTTTTTTTTTCCAAGTATGTCGTTATAATGTGATTCTTATTTATTGGGCATGTCCTATGGATTTTCCATCTGTTAAGATAAGCATTTACCCATGAGCCTTTGCCGCTCTCAGTCATTACTGCCCTACAGCAGGATCTGTAAAACCTCCCCTATGTATTGTAACCCTATTTTGCTGAATGTACTGTATGCTTATTCAAAGATGGCTGTCATTTTTGTTAATATGATTGAATGTAATGGGAGATATATTCAAACTTTGGTAGTACGGGCGTGCAGTGGGAACTGGGTGGCAGGTCTCAAAGTAGTAATTGCAGAAGAGAAGCTTTTCAGGAAAGGGGCATTTATTTTTATCCCAAGTGTTTGGCGCGTGTGCAAACTTTCATTCCAACCAACCAGATGTACCCCTGATACTGCTAATGAAGGTCCTTAGCAAAGACTGGAGGGGTTGATTAGTGGAATTAAGTGTGTAGCTGCATGGCTGGTGCTACAGCTTCTATCCACAGCAGTTCATTCTGGATAAGGTTGAATACCCCTCCAGTAGGGCAATAGGGCAGGCTACTAATTCAGTAACCCAAGGTGTGTGTGTGTGTGTGTGTGTTTCCTCTGGGCTCTCCAGTTTACCTCCTTCAGCTCAAAGACATGAATGTTACGCCATATAAAGCTGATTAAAAATGACCCATATTTATGGCCACCGTGCTGCCAAAAGATCAGCATTTGGATACTTCACCCTCTAAGATGCGTAATAGGGCTGAGGCGCAAGAGTAAACGAAATACCTGCACTCTCTGATAGTCATTTATCGATAAGTCATATAACCACTTGGGTATGGTTGCACCCCTTAAGACTCGTTTGCTGGAAGCATGGGACAAAATTACACCTGGAACACTATCACTTGGTGTCCTCAGTCTGCAGAGGCTTTGTAAGTATTGTAAAAAGCAACATAAAGTGACATATACTGTCCCAACTATTTTTGAAATTCGTTGCAAGAATAAAAATTTAAATGTGTTTATTTTATAAGGTCTTCGCTCAATAAAATTTACATGGTACTTCAACTAATTTGCTATTGTATTGTTTTTCAATCTAATACAGGTCAAAGGTAATTTACAAATCACTGCCTTCAGTATAGTTTTAATTTAACATACTATTCCAACTTTTTCTGATTTGAGATTGTTGGTTCCATGGAAATTTGAGTAAATGGTGTGCGTGTGTATTTGTGTGTGTCCTGCAATGGATGGGAAAATGGTCCAGTGTTTATTCTTGCCTCTCACTCATTGGATGGTGGGACGGGCTCTAGCCTCATAACCCTGAGATCCCCTCACCCCCGCCCATGGAAAAAGGGTGTTAGATAATGAATCATGGATGGATGTATTCAAACTGAGAATCACGACACCAGTCCCCAGTTCACAGGCCGCTCCCTGTTGCAAGCATTTCACCATACTGCCTGAATTTTGGTGCTGAAATTGGCAAAACCAGCCAGGTAATGAAGGGACAATCAAATAAATGCAATTTTTAATTTTCAAAGAAGCTTGTATTTATACGGTCTTGGATAGTGATGCACCTGTACTGCTCTAAAGAAATTTCCTCATGTAAATGATGGAAAACTATCAAAAGTGATGCTTGCAGTATTAGCTTACCGGAGTTCCACTTTGTGCTTGCTGCAAGGATTGAATGAGTTGAAGTTATGGGTAGTAATTAATTTGCGTGTAAGCTCTGCCAATCATTTATTTTTGTTAACTCATACGTTTGTATATTTCATGGAGCGTAGCTTGCGTTGGTAGAGTTAGTGCAGACAACGTGAGACATGGGATTGTACTCACAAACACTCCCATGCATATGTGCCACTACTCCCCCTCCTGTGAGGTGGTCTGTTTAATCGATATTCTGCTGTACCTCTGCTGAAAACAAGCCTTTGCCTGCTGCATCACTCTGTTATGCTGCTCATTAACATTGCTCCTGCTACATCACCCTTTTCTGCTGTGAGTTAACATCCCACTCCACCCCACCCCAGCGTACACCAATGACCTCAGATTATTTGCTTTCTTTCACTCCGTGTTCATTTCTTTATAAGCTTAGAAGGTCACATGGCGTGTCCCCATCTAGACAATCTTTCTTCAGCTGTTTACTGTTGGGTTTTACAAAATGAACCAATTGCGAAAACCAATAGAATACAAAAAGGAGGCTTTATTTCTGAAGGGGGAAACCCCCCCAACAGAGCTGGCAACAGTACAATGTCCGCAATCCAAAATCAGAGTCCAATGGGCGAAATCCAGAGTCATACACAGGGCAGAAATCACAAAAATCGTAGTCAGACAAAAGAGGTGAAAAATCAAGAATGCAGCAAAAGTACAGGGAATCGGTAAAACTCTGTGTCTAGGGCGGTCCAGTCAGAAAGATAAATCACGGCGAGCAAAGCGTAGCACTAGGAAGAACAATCTGACAAGGAAGTGAATCAAACAGACATCTTACATGCACATCCCGGAGAACACCTGATCAGGGAAGGCAGGTGCAATCAATGGAAAAATAATCAAGGAGTGACACATTAGGAATAAACTAATCTCATGAATTTGGCCGAAGCCAAAACGCAGACAGGGATCACAAGACAAACCTATGAACAGACAAACAGCTCCAGTCACAGAGTACTAAAAGTGCATAGTTTAGAGAAAGGAAAGCACAAAGTATTTGTGGAGACCCACAGAAAATCGTAGCAGAGATAATTAGGGAAAGGCAAGGAGGCGGAGACTAGAATAGGGCGAATGCTGAGAGATCGTTAGTCAATTAGTAAGTGCAGCTATACAATCCCGAGTGCTTGTTAGCAAGTTAGTCAAAATATACGGGGTTAGTGTGGGTTAGTAATTAGCGAAAACAACAAACCGTTAGTATGTGTTAGTAAAATAGTAAAAGAGAGAGGAAGGAAGAACACAAGATAATGAAAGAGGATTGAAGCCCAGAAACCAATAAATCACCCGAATGAGTGGCACACAAGACAAGGGACCGCGGGCAAAGATACACACATGACAAGACAGGAGAGACAAAGTGCAAAGCATGGAAATGTAAACATGGCATGAAACATGGCTATGAAAACAAAACATGGCATGGAGACTATGATAACTAAAACATGAAAATAATAAAACAAGAAATCCTAAATACCAAATACACAGTACATAATCTAAGAATGGTCAGACAAAGGCAGTGGTCACTAAACACAAGAATCAATCCATCATGGCACTAGGCCAGGCACAGAAACATGAGAAAAACATGGAGCATGGCATGGCAAAGACAGAAAATGCTGGATCACAACAGTTTACTCTTGAGTTGCCTTTGTTGAGTTACACTTGTTCTAAACCAGGTGTCCAAGCCATCGCGGTTCAATATGCCTCGAAGTGCACAGAGAGGTTTAGCTGGGCTGTGGTCGACGACATGATAGAGTGAACGTCACCATAAGAGCACCCCAAGCTCTGCTTGTTTTGACACACCAACAGCCCAGATTTGAATGAAAAATAAATTCACCTCCCTCCCGCAATCTGAAACATTCTTCGTGTGTTCAATTTTGCCTCTGGCTGTCAAAAATGACCGAGATGGCTGAGGGACCAACCAAACAAGGACAGTGTTACCATCCATCTTTTTTCACTGGAGAATGAAATGTAATCTGTGCACCACCTTGCTGTGAATGCATCATCTCACTACTTCGTTTGCTCTCATCTATTTAAACCTTTTTTTCCCCTCATTTTATTACCAGTGAGTTTTATTGTTAGGATTTTGCATGGGTTTTATTTGGTTTTTATTTTTCCTTTTCTTTGTAGTCAGTGCTCAGAGTGGGGCGATATGTTACCATACGAATTACTTGTCTCGGTTTTGCTCATCAGAGGGTGGGGAGTGTTTCCTGCTAATCTCAAGAGTTACCTGCGCAAACTCTGTAACACTTGTAACTTGACATAATCCCTTAAACTTCATCACCCAGGGTTCATCTTATTTGCGTTAATTCAACGTACATTTGCCGTGGACAGCAATGCATATGCATGCTGGAGACATTAGTAATGACTTTCATTTACTTGTATTCATATCAAATGATGTCATTGATGATGAGTATTCTGCCCTAAACCTCCCAGGCCAATGCTGATGACTCTCGGCAAATTTTTCCCCCCATATCAAGGACTATGTGGTTTGTATTCTATTTTAAGTGAGTTTCTGTGTTTTGGTTTTAATTTATGTTCATTTAGCTGGTTTATAAGGTTAATTGCTTGTTAGTAGTACCCTACCTGCTTTCTTTTGCTAGATTGGAGGGATTTATGCACTATTCAGCGCATTATTCTGAGTTACTGCACTGGCAGCCTGAAAGTAGAATGAATGACAGCATATTCCGGTGAAATTCGTGATTGAGCTCTAAGTGAGCAAACTACCCTCCCTTCTGTGGAGAGCTTTTATCTCTGATATTACCCACTGGAGTGCTCTCATTTTCAATTTCAACAAATCCTATTGGACAAGGTTATAGCTTAATTACAGGACAGCCAATTTATCCCTGAAACCTAATCCTTGCACACTTGACGGGGCAACCAAAGCTAATAGCAGCTCTAATAGGGGGCAAATCTTTTCTGTCGTAATTCCTCTCCAGGTAATGCAGGCAATGTCACCTGGGCTATTATGCAAAACAGATAGGGAAGGATGTACTAGTGCTCTGCACTACAGCAAATGGATTTAATTCAAAATCATGTGTCATATATGAAGCTTTCATCAAATGAGTTTCCCAGCAACCCCTGTATATCCACTTCGTGAGGGACTCCAAGTCAGATCTGTGCTGGTTTTTGTTGACTCTGAACTGGAATCGGGGCAGGTTTGGCCCACAGCCACTTTGAATCTGGGTTAGGTGCAGCTGGCAGGTCTAAGGTCCATTTCATGGTTATTTTAAGTCATTTATTTAAAAGTGCTTCATTTGTGTGTCTAGCACTCAAGTTTTTCACCTGCTCTGATGAGGTTCCTCTCTTTGTGATTTTTTTAAGTGTATGTGAACCAGTAGTGTTAGCTGGACTGAATTGTGATGGAAAAAAAATTCCCCATATAGGCTGATTCTTTTAAAAAAATATAAAATTCCCTGCTAAATCTTGATCCATTTTCAACCATTTTCCTTCATTCACTAGTTTGAAAATAATCAGAATAATCCAGGAGTTTTCTATGGAAATTCGTGGATTCAAAGTGCTAGTATAGCATTTTAGCCGAAGGATATGAATAAGGAGAAAAGATCTCAATTCACCTATAGCTGAAGATTTCATTGAGGCTAAACATGGTATTCAGTCCCTTGAATGTATAGGAATAGAAATGGTCTCTTTAGCTAATCGGGGTGGTGACCTTAGTAATAAAATTCTTAAAAGAGAGGCACTTTGTCACAATCGGGTTTAAATGATGAGTTTTCTCTTTTTCCGTTTCTTTTGTAATTTTTCTTTAATGGCATATATTTATATTGTATTTTTTTTTTTTTTTTTAATTTGGCAATATTGTATTTTATAGAGAAATACTTCCCTAATTCATGTAATCTGACTGTGGAATGTGGTCATGTAAATGTGCGTCGGTATTTATACGCTTGGTTTGGTGAGTATTGTGAGAACGACAGGAGCCGAAACTTGTTTGTCTTCCATGTTTGTCGCTTTCACATCGGCTCACTTTTTCGTGTGCGGACTTTCACTTTTCCTTCTTTCCTGTAATCACCTCTCTTTTTTATTGTTTCGGTATAGTTTATGTGTCCTTTGAGGCATCTTTGTCATATCCCATATAATTACTGTTTGTTCAGCCACAGGGAAAGTATTCTGATTGAAAGTTTTGTCTCCTTTTGTGGTTTTACCAGACCATTGAGAGGAACATGACAAGAAATCCATATCAATATGAAACCTGGATTAATAACTGGTCTTCAGGGCACTCTGTAAGCTAGGTTTTTAATCTCCCATGAAATGAGAGGGAAAAAAAGCTGACTAAAATGACATCTGCCTGAGTCCTTTTCCTTCTTAACCTCCAGACTGTGTCATGTGACTCAGTATTAAGGCAAATCCTTAATGTTGAGTCTAAAAGAGGGCAGAAATGAGATAACGGTGGATTTAATATAGAGAAAGCTTCCAATCGTAGACAGGCTGTTGGAGTGCGTTAATTTTCTCTTATTCACTTCTGTTCTATTTTTATGAAAATAAAAAAATGTGGTGGGTGTGTGTGGGCAACAGGCCCCCCCACACGCTCCATTTTTGCAGCTCAAAGCTTGCTGCGCACTCAGATGCCTCGCTCCCCTGCTTCTAATACCGGCGGCTCGTCCAGTTCTCTCTGGTGGCCGTGGCAACAACATCTCCATGCCCTGCAGATAAATCCTACTCTGATCGAGGAAAATAGAAGGAAATATTTGCAACGATGACTGTGGTGTAGAGACAGTGAACGCAGACTTGATTTATTTTTCACATTTTACGTCTCTGTGTATTTCACAATTTTGGTTTGTTTCATATATGGATATTCAAGCAGTTTGGTCGCCTTCCAGAAAATATGTGTCAGCAATGTGAGTTTGTGTGTGTGGTTTTATTGAGTTATTATGGATTAATTTGTGGGTGGAGATTTGATCTGTTCTGCTTTCATTGCAGGTGAAGGTCATCTTGTTATTTGACCAGTATTTTTGAGTTTATTTTAATGCCTATTTTTATTTCTGTGCTTCACAGCGCAAGCCGCCACTGGTGGTGAATGATCTCTTCGAGGACATCAAAGATGGGGTGATGTTACTGGCTCTTCTGGAGATTCTCTCTGGTCAGAAACTGGTGAGTCACTCTCATTCAGACGCTTCCTGCTCTGTATTTGGCAGCTGGCCAGATCCAGTGGCTGCACTACGGTATATTTCACACTGTTCGGCGAGATTGTACTCTATCACCAGGCTATTACGCATTTTACTCAGTATTGTACAAGTACCTTGGAAGAATGTAGTGGAACACAACCATCTGCATTTGCTCTTTAACCCCCAAGATATGCTGTTATTGGAAGTTATCTGAAATGCCAACAATGACTGGCACGCGAGAACTTCACGGTCAGTTGAGAAGAACAGGGTGTCATGAACAGGGTGCTGATCCCCCCCCTCCCTCCACTAAGCCTGTTTTCATTGCTTTTGCTGAAAACTTAACCGAGACTGCAGATGCCTGCAAGTATCTTCAAAATAACTGTACTAACAGGCCGTATCTTTCTTGTACTGTATACACGGAAGACAGAAATGTGTGAAAGCTTGCACAGTAAACAGGCTGCCATTTGCTGTGGCTGAGATAAAACTATGACTTACTTTTGTAAATTTCCTTCATGATAAAAATGAGAAAGGGGACGAGTCCACAGTCCTGCTATGGTTTGTTTGTGCGTGAAGCAAACTGCAGTGATGAATTTCCTTGCCTCATCTGTAATGCGAAGAAAATGTGAGAATCGGATCATTGAGTGATGGTGCAATGGGTTCAAGACAGGGACCTACAGATGGGCTGAAAAATTCTTCATTTGAATTGGACTCTATCTATCTTGGCTTGAGGGTGGGGGTGAGGTTACAACAGAAGGTCACTCTCAACCCCACCCCCAAAAAAAACGCTCTTTGAAAGACCGACCTGGTATCTTGAGGCGGTTGACATTCCGAGTCCCCAGTGTCCTTGTTTCTGCATTGATCCGTCTGTGTAAGGTGCCTGGTTCTCTCCTCCAGAATACACTCAGGGATTGATTCCCATGTCTCTCTCTTTCTGTCTCTAACCCCAATCTCCCCGAAGCCCTATGAGCAAGGCCGGCAGCTTCATCGGATCCACTGGGTATCCAACATCGGCACGGCACTCAAGTTCCTGGAGGGTAGAAGGGTAAGATTGGACTGTTGTGCTGGCTGGGGCTGCAGAGATCCCCCCCACCCCCTCTACCTGTATTCCCAGACCCTCACCGCTTTATGCGCTTTTGTTCCTCAGCCTTCTGTATTTCTCTTCAGTGTCTGTTCATCGTAAAGAGGGGGTGTGCTCTTTGTTCGATATCTTGAGAATGTGTTTGAGGAATATCAACAGGCCTGAAATACAGTATTTCTGCCTGATAATAGCTTTTCACGGTTGATTCTCCTGGTATGCTGGTTTATGGGGGCGTTTTAAAGGCGTTTAGTTTCAGATTAGTCATGTCTGTGTAATGGTGGATTTATTAACATTTTTTACTTTATTTTTCAATCCTTATGTGGAATCTGTTACAAACGTTTAGATCTTCTATGTTCACTTTCACGTGCTCTGAGAGAGAACCATTTTTTCTTTCAACCCATGGTAGAAATGATGGCTTTTTCCATCCTGATATCTTCAGGAAATCTCTGTGTGATCTTTCTAAAGGTTTTATAAACCCTCCCTCTGCTTGACTGTATGTAGCTGAAGCAGATGCGCGAAATGCACAAGGCCTCATATCGGTCATAAGGTATCCGACAGTCGACTTTGAGGAAGCCATCCTGCACTGCCGGGGTAGTTGATATTTGTAATGATGCCGTGCAGTTCCCCTGCATGAGGCCTTATCCAGCACCTCTTGAAATCTGCTTAAAGGCTTTAACCAATAGTCAAAGGTGTGGTTAAAACTCCAAGCTAGAGTTGTCTCTTACGCTGTTGCAGCTTTCATCTGTCAGCGATATCTTCCTAGTAGGGAGTTTTCCTTTCTCCTGTTTTAGGGTTTTTCCTTTGTGCAGGACAGGTACCTTGTGTCCTTGCTGGAAGAATACCGCGGTGTAATGGTTAGCTTTGACTGTGGCCTCAGCAACAAGGTTATGAATTTGAATTTGGCTTGAGGCATTTCTGTGCGGAGTGTACATGTTCATTAACTGTTTACGCAGAATTTTTCATAGTAACTGTGCTGTCCTCCCCTGACATGCATGTCAGGCTAATTGGACACTCCAAGTTGCCTATAGGTATGAGTAAGTGAATGGGGTGTGATCCCTTCGATAAATTAGCGAGCCATTCAGACTGTCTTTCTGTCTCTCGGCCATAGCGTACTGCGTTTGGCCCAGTCCCTATTCTGGAATAAGGGGGCTGGATTATGGAATGGACAAATTGATGTGCTTGCTATTTGGGGTTTCAAGCCTGTTCTGCGTTTTTTGCTACCCCCCCCCAGCCCTGCTGTGCCCACCCATCCCCCCTGCCTGCCAGCTGTAATCTGTCCCACCTCACCCTCCTGGGTGGTAAAGGCGAGAGATTTGCCGCCGGCTGTGGAGGTTATCTGCTGGGTGTGAAGATTTATCAGTAAATCCCGACAAATGAGATGCTTTCATCCAATCAGTGGCCCCATCTGTTTTTAACCTGTGATGTGATATCTCTCTCTCTCTGTCTCTCTCTCTCTCTCTCTCTCTCTCTCTCTCTCTCTCTCTCTCTCCTTGTCATGCTTGCTTCTCAAGTCTGTGTACCGAGGATCCCCGGTTAGTATGTGTGCTTCATCAGCAGTCTTTCTGCATGCTCGTGTGTGTGTGTGTGTGTGTGTGTGTGTGTCACTTTTCCCATATGCATTTCCTACCTCTCTGTTCTTCTTTGTAGTATTTTTGACGTGATATGTCACTCCAAAATGTGATAATACAGTATGTCTGTAGCCCATTCATTTAAAAAAGACTTTTGGAAGGGATCGCTGAAAGGTTCTCTTGTTCTCGAGTTGGTGTAATTGACACTATGATAGTGAGGCAGCTTTGCACAGCTGTCAATTGGTCATTCTTTTTAATTAAGGTATAACCATCAGTGAATAGTTATTTTAAATATCTCTGGATCGATGTTGAAGTGGCTGCTTCAGAGTGACACTGAGGCACAAATGTAGTATTTTAGAAATACACTGTTCAGCCAAAAGTATGTGGACCCCCCCATCATCTGGGACTGTCTTACATGGTATAGTATCGGCCTCTTAGTTCCTCGAAAGCAACACTCGATGGAATTGCATTATATAACACTTCTCTTGATTCAGTGCTTCCAGTGACCTCATGCACCGAGTTCAGTCAATGCATTGAATTTCAAGATTTATTTGAGCCTCATGCGTGTCAAATCCCATTGTGATCTGTTGAAAAGCTAAATTAATGTCAAGGCTAATTTCCCAACGTTGCTCCCCGACCTCACCAATGCTCTTGACTGAATGGAAGTGAATATCCATAGCAATGTTTCAAAATCTGGTTGAAGGCCTTTTCAGAAGCGAGGAGGCTGACATAGCAGGAAAGGGGGAAAAAACTCCATATTAATGTCGATAGCTAATAGCTGATGGAGTGACCTAGTGTTCATGATGCTTGCCTGGAACTTGAAAGGTTATTTGTTCCGGCCATAGTCTGCACTATGATCAATGCCGCTGTTAGGCCTATAAGAAAGGCTCTTAGCCATCATTGCTCCAGGGGAGAGTGACCCCAGCTTATTCTGACTGAGTGTAAGGAGCTTTGGGCCAAAGACAAAGTCTGCTAAATACTGATAATGTAATGTGATTTTTTTAACTATTCAGTGAATGAGTTCTTTTGACCATGTCGTGTATTTCATCGCAGACTTATGCTCGGCTACAAACTCTGATTAAGTCAGCTAATAGCATTGTCCTTTACTTTTAGCTAGCATGATATATTGGCTTTTAGTAGGAAAACTGAATTGATGAATATTAATATCTAACTCAGTGCATGCGTGTTATTCAAAATTTCTCAAGGATCTTCTTTGCTATTCCAACAGATAAAGCTAGTTAACATAAACTCAACGGACATTGTGGATGGAAGACCCTCCATTGTCTTGGGGTTGGTGTGGACTATCATCCTTTATTTCCAGGTACTGTGACCCCAGCCACTCAGAGCATAACTCGGCTAATGAGAGTGTTAAGGTGGTGGTGTTGAAAATTATCATTATGATGTGGGACTGCGGTATAGGACATTGATCGGACCCTTACTATAACCTGCCATTAAATAAGACGTGTATGGAGTCCATAATGCAACAGCACCAAAAAGAAAGTGGGCCTGCACAATGAGTTTGTTCACACTTTGTGGCTCTTTGCTTGGTTCCCACAAGTTTCGCTCCTCATTTCTCACGTGTTGCTTCTCTCAATTCTCAGATTAAGTCTGGAGATTAAGGCTTGTTCGAGGATCTCAAGAATTATCAATTGACATTGAACCCTATGCCCAAAACTTTGCAGCAATAATTGAATAAATCAGAGACAAATGTGGCATTAGTCAGGAGATTTATTGAGGATAAATATGTCCATATTAACTCTGCTGTTAGGGAGTGGTCAATCGAATGTCATTTCATTCAGTATCTTGCTCAAATAATCGGGTACTTATCTTGTCTCGTGCATTATAGTCTGCTTGGACAGGGTGATGTTAATTGCCATTAAAAGTCAGGTCCAAAACTGCTGTATACTGGTATGTACACGAATAAAGTTATTTTTATACCGTATTTACAATGGCATATTTAAATTGAAATTAAACAATGAATATGAGCTCCGAGTGCAGATTTTCAGCTTCAATTTGAGAGAAAATCGGGTGAACAATGTTGAAATAACGTTTACTGTCCATATGTGGTCCCCTCCCTTTTAAGGGACCAAAAGTAATGTGACAATTGGCTGCCTAGCTGTTCCGTGGCATGATGGGCTATTCCCTCAGTATTCCACTTAAAATCATGCAGTTGATTTTACTTAAGTTTTTTGTGAAAAGTTTGTTACGATCCAAACCAGGAATCAGGTGCGGAGGCAGAGTACAGTCCAACAGTAGGGTTTAATTGATAATAATACGGTAACAGTGGGAAGGTAGCCAGATGAGGAAAGCACTGGGCAGTTCAGATGTTGCGGATGAAGCAGAGAGGGCATTGCCAATCTCCGGCCAGTGGCTTCTGGGATGACTGCCAGATGGAGCACACACTCCACTGACTCAGGGGAGGAAGGAGTGGCTTAAGAGGAGCACAGTTCCAATCCTGACGACTGTAGAAGATTGGGAACGTGTTCCTAATAAATTTGATTGAGATACTGACTTGGACCAGATTAACAATAACGCGTTCCGAACCTTGGAGACCGTGAGCAAGGCTTGGGAATTAGTTCAAATTAACTAAGTATGGAAGGATACTTCTGTAAATGACTATCATTAAAGCCTACATTTCACTTTCAAAAGGCGAAGGGATTTACTAGTAAATACTGACTGGTTCTAAGCACACATAGCAAATTACAATCCAGCAACATGCAACTCAAAGGCGGAGGCATATATACACTTCACAGATGCAAGGGCGCAGAATTATTTAACATGACACAGCCGGAGATAAGGGAGCACGCAAGATGCAAACCAATCAAAGGAGACACTACTTCTAAGAGACATGTGAGTCCTTGAATGGGAGGAGACACAAAGAGCAGTCACATGACAGTTGTAACACAGTTTAAACATCTGGAGTAGATTTCACATGTGGCTAGTACGTTGCAATGTGATAACTCTCAATAACTCTGAAGAGATGCATCACTAGCCTCAGCCAATGATGCCAGCCATCGATAGGCTAAAAAATCAAAGCAAAGCCATCAGAGAGATGGCAAGAACAATAGGTGTGGCCACATCAACTACAGGTGCTTTGATAAAAGAAAAACTCATGAGCTCAGGAGCACTGAAATGCCTGACCAGAGATAATGACTGGGGTATATGGAGGCAGAATGATTCCCTTGCTGAAGAAAAATCAACTCGCAAAAGTTGGCCAGATCAAGAACTCCCCTCAGGCATATCTGTGTCGAAGTCTAAAATCCGCAATGTCATCACTGTAAATGTAGAGGGTTTACCACAAGATGTAAAGTACTGGTAAGCCTCAACAAGCAGGAATCCGCGCTGACCCAGAACACGAAACACGCATGTGTTTCGAAGTCCTTGAGTGAGTTAGTGAGTGAGTGAGTGACCACAATATTCAGAGCATAAATCACGGCGGCAGTTTGTGCACCGCACTAAAAACTGGCGGACCAGATTAGAGTTTGCCGTAAAATATATAAATCCTTGGAACCATGTCTTGTGGGTAGATGACACAGAGATCAATATTTATCAGAATGGTGTGAAGACAATGGAGAGTGGAAGGAGTTGCCAATGATCCGATGCAGACTATCACATCTGATAAGCGCGGCAGAGGGATTCTTATGGCTGTATGGCTGCCGTTTGAACTCACTCCCTTGTATTCACTGATTATGTGACTGCTTTCAAAAGCGGCACAAGCCCTACAACAGCAAAAGGCAGTAACTCCAATACATGACAATTGGAGTTACTGCCTTTTGCCATTGTAGGGCTGAATGATCATTTAATGGTGTTTGGCTATTTTATCAGTTCGCATTCAACCACGTGCTTCAGATCTCATTGGACGGCTCTTCACACTGCTGGGACCTTGACCCAAAGCTTATTGTGAAACCTACCGAATGTTTTTAAGAGGGTGATTTTACAATTTGTCGCAGTTCTTACACTGTTTGACTGTTCATTCAATATTTTTGATTGAAAAAAAACTTCAAGTATGTCTGGTTTCATTTTAAATCCATGGTGGTGACGGCTTTTTTGGCTTTTAGCCCTTTCTTCTCAGACTGTAATGTAACTCATACAATTGTAGTTCAGGCCGTTACCCGTATGTCTACTCCCTGAGCAGAGGTGGAAAATCCAGCTTCAGGAAGTGAAGGTCCTCTAATTGAGTTGCTTAGTTAATGGATGAGCGGAACACAAGGCTGGACTTTTACTTCTGAACCCTTGGATTTACCAGTTTTGCTGCTAACTCCTAAATATACCGCCCTCCCAGATCGAGGAGCTGACCAGTAACCTCCCAGCACTCCAAGCCCTGTCCAGCAGCACATCCTCTGTCGAGAGCATGGCCAGCTCAGAGACAGGCAGCCCCCCAATGAAGAGGAAGGTTATCACCAAGTTCCAGGGCAATGCTAAGAAGGCTCTGCTCAGATGGGTGCAGTTTACTGCCGCCAAGTAAGCCGCCTGTTGACCTGTTCAGCTGGTCATCTGCCCGCTTTACCCGCCCCTTTGACTCCATATCACCGCCTTTTTGCTTACCTAAAAATCTGACCGCCCAGTGACCTCACATTTAGAGTCTGGGGCATTGAAGCAGAATAATGGGCAGCTGGGTACTTGCTTATGGTCCAACATCACCTGGATCTTCAGTAGGCCTGAAGTATATTAAAAAAAAAAGAAGTTTCTTTGGGTTTTTGCTTGGTAAATTTATGATGCAGCTTCCTTGAAAACTGCTATGTACAGTAATAAATTATAATAATTATGATTATGCTGCTGCTGCTAATATTGGTGATGAGATTATTATTTTTACTTTATTTCAAACGAGGCTTATATCTTGTGTTTTCGTTTGCATGTCTTTGTTTTCTCATCTTTCGTTGTGCACATGCACGTGTGTGTGGTGCGTCTGTGTTTCTCCTGTGTCCAGGCGGATGGGCATCGAGGTGAAGGACTTTGGGCCCAGCTGGCGGAGTGGGGCGGCTTTTCATTCTGTGATCCACGCCATCCGTCCAGACCTTGTGGACATGGATCATGTGAGGAGGAGGTCCAACCGGGAGAATCTGGAGGAGGCGTTTACCCTTGCCGAGAAGGAGCTGGGCATCCCACGGTTACTTGACCCGGAAGGTACCGGAAGAGTCTGTTAAACGCATCCTCTCTCAGCTCTCAATTGTAGCCTTATGCATACAGCGCTTTAGTGCAGAAGATTGAAGCTTGCACCAGTGAGTGCTGTTATTGTTTGCAATGCGGTACTAGCTCAGGGTATTAACATTTCACGCCATACCTTTTCATTGATATTGATTGGAAGGTAGCCAATCAGAGTGGGGCTGTTGCGGATCTGAGCCAATCTGCGGTTGGCATTGTGAAGGGCACCTAGAGGTTTTTTAACTGAAAATGCTGCGGCAGTGCCTGGTCTGCAATGCTGAGCATTTATTAACGGGTTTCCCTCGACCATTTGCTTGATGTCTGCTTTATTAGGCGGTGATGGTGCATTATGGAGTTGGTGCAAAGGTCAAGTGAATCACTCCAGATTAATAAAATGTAAACCATTTGAGTATGTTTGAGATTTTCCTTGAATACTTTATAAACATTTACATACTGCCAAATATTGTAAATGCAGAACCGTATGTGCGTTTTTACTTTTAATGTATCAGTTCATATGCTTCAGGACTTTCAGTGATATATCATTCCAAAATGTATTGCAAAAAGAAAAAGTGGCTGATAGTTTTCTGCAGGGTCATTATATAATGATGCCGTGTACCAAAATTCTCGATATTAAATTACATTGCACTATTAAGATAGGGGTGGCTCACGTTATGTATATATATGATTAAGAGTAGTTTTCATGGGATAAACTGGAGCTCAGTCTTGTGACTTGCTTGTAGATTGTTATTATTTTTCCCCCCGGGTGGGGGATGGATATTTCTAGGGTCTGAACTCCTGACCTGCAGTCAGATTGTGCTCTTCCTGCATTTTCACCTCATTACAGATGTGGACGTGGACAAACCTGATGAAAAGTCCATCATGACATATGTGGCCCAATTTCTGAAGCATTACCCGGACCCCCACGGTACCGAGACAGACGGTCAGGACGAGGAGGTAATGCTGTTCAATTGTAATAATTTCATCTCATGCTTCTACAAAGTATTTCAATTTTTTTTATTTGCAGATTTATGAATTTATCAGGTATATTCCATGGACAAAGAAAATGATCTGTCATGAGGGACGTTTAAGAGAGATATTGAAGTAAATTGTTATTATGCGAGTTGTGGAAGGCAAAGTAGTTTGAAAAATTAGAAATACTATTTTTATCATAAGTATTGACTGCTGTACAGGGACAAGAGTGCCATTCTCTTAGCTGAATGTTCACTGGCTTCGAAAAGCCAAAATGAAACCATATATACTGTAATCTTTAACTGATTGGATTGCTTCTGGCTGTCTGATAAATCCTCATCTTGGTTCATGGTTATAACTTCTTGAAAGTTTCTACGTTTTTGGAGTCATTTCATTCATGAGGGTTTTATTGCAGCTTCGTTTTTTAATATACCTGAATCAAATGCAAGGCTGCAAAATACACAAGGAAAAGTTTGCGATTCTTTGATGTATGTGTGCGTTTGTCCATTGTCATTTAATTTATTGCCTGTCATTGATGTTTGTAATTTCAGTGTTTATTAAATACTGACAGGCAGATTATGCAGAGTATGTATGTGTATTTTGGGAGTTACTTTAAATGCATACAGTTGCTGCTAAATGATTAATCACTGTCCTACTAACAATGTTAAGGTTCACTGATCTTGCGGTGTTTTTGTTTATGAATAATTTACTTAACCTGCATTAAGCATAGCCAGCAATTCACCAGTGATATAAATCGGTTAAGCTTTTCATTGAGGCAGTCGTGGATCTAATTAACAACTCTGAGACGTGATTTTCACAGCTATAGGTGCGTGGTGATGTCATAGCATGCAACAAGCGCTCATTAAAACATTATCCTCGCTGTCACCACATCTTGGTTCACAGATTTAATTGTTAACAAGATTTTATCCTCGCTTACTTGTCTCGGTGCCTCTTAAAGTGGCAGGCAGATCCTCACCTCAGTCTCAAAGGGGAGAACGAGCTAGTTTTTGTTTCCATCATTTTATCTTTCTTGAGCAGCCGCTGCCTTGCCTCATCTGTTTCAGCTATCTCTCTCTCTCCTTCCCTCCTTTTTTCAATCTGTCCATCAATTTTGTTGTGTGTTGGTAGCTGCGTCTTGGGTCCATCCCAACTTTCGCACTTTCTGTCCCCAAGTCCCAGGTAAGGGGCCATGAATTCGGGACTGCCACCCTAGCCTCCCGTCGCCTGTTTTGTGGTGGTGACCTGTCCGTGTGCGTGTTGCTCACTTTTGACCACTTCCTCTTGCATGTCTTTCCCTCTCCCTCTCTCTCTCTCTCTCTCTCCTTCCTTCTCTCTTTCTCTTTGGCGACCTTGGCCTTACATTCATCTTGTGTCCGCATTCCTCTGTCTGCCTTGCTGTCCTTGACAGTTTGGTCTTGACCCACGAGACATAGAGCAAATGCTAGAGGTATGTGTGCCTTGACATAAATAATAAGTCAGATGCTTTATGGTGTATTTTGAGTGCCTCTAATCTTTCTTTTGATAGGCTGGAAAAGATTCCTTTTTCTAAAGTTATGCTCATCCTCATTGACCTTGTTTCTCTTTGTCTTGGTTGAGCATACTGCATTTCCCTGGGTTGAATTTTAGAATTTTTGTTTGTCATTCCGACATTCCCTCTCTCTCATTCCCGTCCGTACGGTACTTACAACTCTTTGCGCGAATAGTCCTGTTCATGGTTAAAAGTTTTGAACTTCATCATTGTGTGTTCAAGGCAATATGAATAAAAAAAGAATAATAATTCTAATTTAACTGTATTGCCTGTATCTCGTGGCAAATTCTGTTGAATGAATGAAAGCAGAATTTGCCGTATTAAAACCTCACTTCAGTGGTTCTGTTTCCTATGCGCCTTTAAGGTATACGATGTGATCTTTTTCTCTTTGTCCTAAAATGAGGGCAAGATGGAGCTTAAAAATCTTCCTCTCCTGTTCAGTTCTTGTTGCGAATAATTAGCGCATATGAGGCCTCCAACTGCAAAACACAGACAAAAATAAAAAGAAATCACATGGTATACCTTTTAGTGTGAGTTGCTGTGAGGTTGGGGAGTTGTTGCCATTTAGAGTGCGAGGTGTGAGAGTGATAAGGTCATGACCTCCTGGAATTGGTGGAGCTACCCAGTATTGTTTTGACTGGCCCTGCTCCTTTTGAAAAAAATTATTTGGATTCTGATTGGCTCATGTAAGTCAGTTGATTAAGGGTGTAGGGTAGCTCCTCCTCTTTTTGGGCTTCATGCAGCTTGGCAGTCAGATTTTACATTTGCATGGCCAACTGATGCCATTCAAAACTCGTCAATCCAAACCCCCCACCCCTTCCCTATCTCCAATCCCGTACTCCCACCCCTATCCCATCTCCAATCCCCTACTCCCACCCCTATCCCATCTCCAAACCCCTACTCCCACCCCTATCCCATCTCCAAACCCCTACTCCCACCCCTATCCCATCTCCAAACCCCTACTCCCACCCCTATCCCATCTCCAAACCCCTACTCCCACCCCTATCCCATCTCCAAACCCCTACTCCCACCCCTATCCCATCTCCAAACCTCTACTCCCACCCCTATCCCATCTCCAAACCCCTACTCCCACCCCATCCCATCTCCAAACCCCTACTCCCACCCCTATCCCATCTCCAAACCCCTACTCCCACCCCATCCCATCTCCAAACCCCTACTCCCACCCCTATCCCATCTCCAAACCCCTACTCCCACCCCTATCCCAAATCCACCTGCAGAGGGAGCAGCGTAAGGTCCTGAGAGAGATGAAGACGTGGCTGGAACAGCTGGAGAGAGACGTTGGGCGAGCCCAGGGGGCAGAGGGAAGTCTTACCGAAAAGTACCAGGTAACCATGGGGCGGAATCGGGTTTTTAAATTGCGCTGTCAGGCGCTCGTCTCAAAATCACATTCTTTTTTAAAAATTTGTTCATTTATCGATCTTCTCTTTACTTGAATATTTTTTCATTGGTTTTTGCCTATATTACTTCTCAGTCTTTTTTAATAATCAGACATGGCTTTATTCTTAGTCCCCCCCTCTTCCGTATGGTAATGCTTGCAGCATTTCTGCACTTTCACTGTGCAATCTCAGCACCACATTTTTGCAGCGCTGTTGTAGCGTTTATGTGCACCCGGAATATTTCCTCACGTTTCCGTTTCACACTCAGACCCTGCCCGGACCCATGTAATATTCAGTGTGAAATATTCTAATTCCCCATCTGGGTGATGAAATGTCTGCATAAAAAGAAAAAAATGTAAATGTAGTTTAACTGCATAGACACCGTTTTTCATCACACTGGGTAAGTGTACTTGTCTTTGTATGTGTCTGTTAATCTGTTTTTTACTTTGTTTCATTTTTTGTTTGATGCGTTTGTGTGTGTGTGTGTGTGTGTGTGTGTGTGTTTGCGTTTGTATAATGCACCCTCTTACGCGCTGTCAACCTGTTCTAGGCCTTCAAGACATTCCGTGTTCAGTTTGAGGTGCGTAGGAAGCAAGCAGACAATCTACTGCAGCCCACGCCGAGGGATGCTAAGCTAACCGTGGACCAGGCTCTGGTCAAGCAGGCTTGGGACCGAGTCTCTGCCAGAGTAAGTGTGCCACATCAAACTTGACCCTGACTGCAACAGGGTACTCTCTGACACCTCTGTAATGTAATACGGGACTCCCAGCTCACTGCTGCCCAGCTCCAGTGAGCAGTGGTGCTCATCAGATACGGATCGTAATAGATGCAAGGTTCCTCATCTGGACCAAGCCCAGAAAATGAAGGGAACTAGCGAACGCAAATAGTTCAAAACGCGTTCAGTCGAACTGGCCAGGAGTACAGCAAGTTACATTATAATCGAACAGGGCAGAAGTACTGAAAAACACGTTTTGCAGTATTTTTTGTGTGCTCCAGTTCTCTTCATAAAGGTCCTGGTCTAAAGGAGTAACTTAGTACCTTTGTTATGCATTTGGTCTGGCCCCAGCGTTACTCAATATTAATTGCTCCGAAACATATGATTTGCCTTATTACGTTCACATTATCGCAGTTGTCTGTCAAATCTTGCTAATATTTGCTGCTGTTTGGCAAGGGACTCCCTCAGAATGTGCTAGCCTTGGACCTAATAATAATTTAAGGACAGGGGGTGTTGTACTGAATCTGATGTGCATTGGGAAAAGGAAACATTTCAAAAGATAAAGACAATTGTAATAAATCAAGCCCTTATCCTGTTAAGGATAATTTAAAGATTAAGCTAGCAGTTCATAAACATTTTTCAGCAACATTAATGGAGTATGTGTTGGGCTGCGGCTAAACAGAAAACTTACATGCTTGAGTTCGTCAGAAAAAGAAACATGATTATACATTATGCTCTGATTGAAATAAACACGGAAGAACTGGCTAAACTGCTTCTTTTTATTTATTTATTTATTTATTTTACTATTGTTAGAATTCAGTTTAATTGAAGTCGTTTGCCTTTCATCAGTTTGCAATGCCTTAGAAACGATGCTCTGCAGCCCCGGAGGCCTAATATGGCTTTGAAGATTCTCCTTCAGTAGCAAAGCCTGAAATTCCGCCTATTACTTTTTTTTGCTTTTTTGCCTCTTATTTACTGGATCTCCAGACTTAGGTAATTCCAACCATGAAGGCTACAAATAGGCTCTTATTTATCCTGGAAATATTTGAGGGGTATCCAATATATTTGTGAGGACCCTCTGGCCCTGTGAATTTGTGGGGTCCTAAATCATTATATATTTTATTTAGTCAACAGTTTTCCATTACTTTGACTTGGATCTAAATCCACGTTTCTCTGTTGTTTTTTCAAAATTTAGAGTGCTAAATTAGTTTTGGCATTTGCACAGAGCTTGCCAAACTGTGTGTGTAAAGCCAAAAATGTCTTTAATTTTAAACTATAGATCAAAGATAAGGAAAAGTGATTTGAACTCCAGCCTGTCTTGTTATACAGTATGAGTCATTCTGGATTCCCTTTTAATGTTCCTGAATGTGAGTATTTTCACTTCTAGAATTTTTGGGATAAAGCTTTTTTAAGTGCACTGCTGTTAAATATTAAAAGGGATTTTTCATGGTTTTTTTAGTATTGCAATGTATAATAAATTGGGCCCCTCTTGGCTGAAATTGATGCCCTGCCCTTTGGACTGTAGCTGGTTGGTCCGTAGGTCTGGGACAACCCCACCCCCCGACGAAGATGAAGTTTGTGTTGACCCAGTTTTTTCGGGCCAAGTCCAATGCCTCTCATTGTTTGGGGTTGTTGTGGAGCATTGAGTGGAGCTCTAATTATGCCCCACTCTGGGGTCCTGGAAAAGAGATGGGCGAGACTGAGTTTTGTTAGTATAGAGAGAGAGATTACTCGAGAGTGAGAGAGGGGAAGTGACAAACAAGAAAAGGAGAAGGAGGAATGTTCTCTGGCAGTTTTCACATGAACCTCTACTTCACTGGTCGGGTAAACCTGACTGTTTTTAGCTGGATTGCTGTGGGGTTTCCGGATCATTCAACATGATTAGGTGATAAATGCATCTAGCTTGGAGCTGGCTTCTCAGGGGGGACCTATAGGTAGGTTGCATATAAAACAGGAAATGACATCAGCTTTCTGGTGCTCCTGCAGCTCTTAGAGTGGCACATTCAGCTGGACAAGGCTCTGCCGGCTCCACTGGGGGTGATTGGGGCGTGGCTACACCGGGCAGAGCGAGCACTGCGGGAAGATGTGGCCATACAGCAGGCACATGAGGAGACGGCTAACGCCGTGCAGAGGACCCTGGAACAGCACAAGGTACGGGCTGATGCACGCGCATAAAAATGAACACACTCATGCGCTCACGCACATATACACGCACACATACATACACACATGCACATGAACAATGCACCTGTACATGCACATTAACATTCACGTATAAGCAAACATGTATATTGGATATCCATACATTGTACGCTATTAGATACTCGCACTTGTTGAACCACGTGTCTACAGTTTGTTACAAATTTCCACTCTCTCTGATATTCACTCAAATGCAAATGCAATCAAACACTCCAACGCAAGAACACACATGCACCCATTTACAAACATGCAGAAGTACGAACAGCTTGTGAGAATGAACACAAAACTAATTTTTCAGCAAAAAGATAAAAGCAGTGTTTGGGTCTACAAGGAGCAGTAATTCAGTCATGTCTGGTAATAAATTGCTGACTGATAGATTTTATTCGTATAAACATTTTTCTCATCTGTTTTGCATGTCGTTAGCCTCATAGCATAATTGCCTGAGTCATTTTTGGCTTACTGTTGCAATATATTAAAAAAAAAAGACCCATGTGCTTGCTAAAAATTGTGTTTTTCCTTGTTTTCTGAAAATGTTCAAATATGATTTGGGCAACTATGCTATTAGGCTAACGATATGTAGGACACCATGTGGAGTACAGTTCCAACCAGAAAAGGTAAATGTATGCAGGGTACCCCCTGGGTTTTGAAAAATATTCTTCACTTTCTTCTCCGAGAAATAGAGTGAAAAAATATTCCTCACTTTATATAGTAAATTTTTATTGACTGGACCGAGAGGTCAAACCTCAAATATTTGCATAAAAAGAGGTCTCTCCATTATACTTTCAATATAATTTTGGGTCCACTCAAGTCCAGCCTCTAATAATGGGAACCCTGTACACCACAAAAGCTTAATTGAAACCTTTTGATCATTTAGCATGGAATTTATTCAAAAAACTGGCAATAGAAATCCCTTTAAGCTCTTTATTTCTTTCCTGCTACGTTTTTTCAATACAGCCATTTTGGGCATCCAAAAATTAAAAAGGGACACACCCTTTAAGGACAATAGAGAGGCCTGACAAAAATGCCAAATTGGACTTCGGCTGAGCTCAAATTAGAATGGAATCAGAATTAGTGGAATTGTCAAATGTTTATTTAAAATGTTGAACTTTTAAGATTTCCATTAACTGATTCTAAATTGAACTTTTGGTGAGCTCAGTGAAAACGCAGTTTGTTGGAATCCTTAATTTAAATCTTGAATATTTGGGGTTTCAAATGTTAAACATTTCAGATTACTTCTAATTCTGATATCAAAAACTAACAAGTCTCAGCACTGGCACCCTCATTCACTTCCCTTTGTGGAGAGCTTTCTGGTTACTGTCCTGTCCGAAACCTCCATGTGATGCTAAGCTGGAGAACCCCAACCCCCCTAGCAGCAGTGAGCGCCACAGGGTTTACATAAGTCAGTCAAACACTAATACAGTATAATTGGCAAAAAATCTAAATTGTTTGGCTCAGGCATGGATAATTACACCACCTAGCCTAGCCGATTAAGACTTATTGTTATTGGTCAAAAGCTTGGCACCCATTAGGGTCATAAGGTATTATCAATTTTTACAAACGCATTGCTCCTTCTTGCACTGAGCTTTTAAAAGTCATTGAATGCATAGCTATTTCAGTCATTATAGAGTTAAAAAGAGCGAAACGTCCCTCGAACATTATAAGCCAGTCATTAAGAAAAATTATGGCTCGCAGCTCGTTAAAATTCTGCGATTGCAATTCTGGTTGGAGCAAAAACCATCGCACACAGCATTTACCCCAGGACCGAGTTTGAGAACAGTTGAGTAAGGCTATGGCAAACTATCTTACTGGCTAATTATCACACTGGCCTTAACCTATTTTAACAGAGATTAGTTCATAAACAACCAACCCAGCTGTGTAGGAGCGGTTTGTTGTCAATATGAAGTTCTGATCATTATTGTTGATGCACCAGATATTGTATAGCACTGTCTTGTGCCATTAAAGATAACTTGGAAGTACCATCTTTCGCATAACGTTAGCTCAGAAATCGTCATACCGTGGTAGAAAATTTGGCAACAAATGACATGATTTTTCACATCAAGCGATTGTTAACTTGAAGATTAATCAAACTAATATGTGACTTTTAAAGATGTGCTTGGTGTGTCAGTAGGTTAGCAAACATGATGCCATTGAAGCTGGGTCTCATACCCACTGAAAAAGACAAAAAGGACAGACAATCAAATGTTAACATTAATTTATTCCGGTCACTCAACATAAGTTCACCATCATGCATATCTTTTTCTTGCGATGACACAGCACAGAAATGATACAATCACGCTGAATTCACTTTGCTCACATACTTGCTCGTTTCTTTTGCCTGTAACATCCGTTTCAGAGCACCAACGAGGCACTAAAATTTGTGTTGCGCTTCAGTCCAGTAAGAACGAATCGAAGAAGAACCGGTGCTACATTAGCAGCAGGTTTTGTTACCAGATCTAACACTACTGTAGTTTGGTGTCGCTTTTGAGGGGGAGGCACACAGTTGGTAAGCTTTATAATTTATGATATGCTCATATCAATCACGTTCATGTTAGTAGGGACTCATATAGAAATGATATATAAATTTAAACGCCTTGTTTTCCTAGGTCATTATGAGGGGATGATTGTGCTTTAGCCTCCCCCGTTTTCGGGTAAAACAAAAAAAAATTTGTGTTTATTCACTCCCTCACGCTGACTGACTGCGTAATAACGGTTTTTGGCTTTTCAACCAAACAGAGACCTGTTAGCCAATGAGACAGCATTTGGACGCATTTTCCCGTAAAAAACCCCCTCTGATTGGTCTTTCTTGGCTCCATTCCTTGAAGATAAAACAAAACAAAAGTGCTGTCCTGTTTTACTGACATTCAGTAACATAGTAAACTGCCCAGAGTGATGATCTATTCCGAGCAAAAGAAAAAAATCTTGTGGACTACAGCTCTCCTTGTCACTGATAAAATACTTTCATCAATGACAAAAATGACGAGCGCCAGCAGGAACCCTGTGTATATGAACAGAAAGTCACGATTTCTAAATTTGCTTTGACTTATATTTCATTGCTGACCGTACGAAGACAGGATATTAACAAGTTGTGTCGTCAACTTAATTTTATTTGTAAAAAAATATCTATTCTTGCCTTTCAGGCCTGCAATGCATTCCAAAAAACATATTAGGAGGGGTACCATTTAGGACTAGTAATGAGGTTAAAAAAATTTTTGAATAATGATTTGATTTGTAAGAGATGATGTCAGCAAGTGATTGTAATCCAGATTTGGTACAAAAGTAGAGTCAGGGAAAGACCTAGTTCTTCAGGACCAGAAATAATCAAAGCTCTATGGGTCTGGGACAGATGGACCCTCGGTGGGATAATTTCTTATTGACACTGAAATTCAGCTCCAAAAATTACCTCAGAATTGAATCAACCCGTATCTAAACCAGCCTTGACAAAAACGGAAGCTGGTATTTATGGATGTTTTTCTGATGATCTGACCAATGCCAATATATGCAAGTTTTTTTGTGTGTGGTTACTATATATTTTGCATAGTGTATTTATGTATAATCACATAAATTTGTGCTTGTATATGACACTTGCTCTTGCTTGTGTGTGTGTGTGTGTGTGTGTGTGTGTGGGCGCGCACGCATGCATGCAGGAGGTGCTGAAGAATCTGGAGGGCCACAAACAGACCTTTCAACAAATTCACAAAGACCAGTCAGTCAACGGGGTCCCAGTTCCCCCTGAACAGCTCCAGGACATGGCTGAGAGGTGTGCTGTAGCCCGCTGAACAACCTGTCGCTCTGCACCCCATATACCCTGTGCAATGGCATCTTACACAATAACTTCATTGATATACATAGAAAACAGTCAGAAAATAGTCATTATTTAATTCTAAATCTCTGACATTTTAACTGAGCAGCATGGTACTGACTTTTAGCTTCTATTTGAAGATATTTTCATACAATTCTGCTTCATGATTTGGACATTGTTGCCCTGTCTTTGTGTGCTACCTCGTCAGAATTCCAGTTAGTTTCAAGGGGGTTGAAAGGTACGCTACAAAATCCTGATGTTATAACCGATTTGAATTGCAAGACCCTCAAATTGATGCTGAATATTTGCCCTTTCATCCCAATAATACTGACTAATCAATTCCAAATTCACTTAAAATATCAGATATTTAGAATTCAATAATGTCCATTTTCTATGTTTGTTAGGTATAAAATATTACAATATATTAATGTATTGTTCTTCACATCATCAAATATTTAGAAATATTCAAATATTCTGTCTGTTTTTATTTCATTTGACAGATTCAATTATATTTCTACATCATCTCATGTCCATCTGATCAAACTGGAATTCTGGGAAATGAAGTACCGTTTGCTTGCCTTTCTGATGCTGGCTGAATCAAAGCTCAAGTCCTGGATTATCAAATATGGCCGAAGAGAGTCAGTGGAGTTGCTGCTGCAGAATTACATTGTGAGTTTCTCCTGCTGCTGCGTCTGCAGTACTTCTCTTATGGTAAATGTGCCATCCAAAAACTGTCCAAGGTTCAATAACAGTTATTCGAAAAGCAGGTCAGAATAAACAGGTGGGCATGTGACAGGTAAACACTGAGACGATTCAGCAAAAACTGAACTACAGGGCTGGTATAAATTGGTAGAGCTTAATACAGAGCCGTTGTGCATGGGGAAGTTGATTAATAAATGGGATGGTGATTGTGGGCTGAACGAGAAGCAGGGTCAGGAACAAGCAACAGACGACTTGTGTCTCAATTTGCTGACTTATGCACTATTTTACACCATATTACAGTGCGAAAAGTACATGTAGCGCTATCATGCTAAAAAAATGTATAAAACATTTTCGTATTATGAATACACAAATGAAGCTCTTGATCCTTTTGAAAATTGTGTGTGTACAATGACGGACACTGGAAACGCTTTTCGGGCTATGTCTGCCATATTGCGGATAGGGAGGACCTGCTAAACCCCTGGACAAGATGATGGATGTTGAGGCAGATGCCATGATTCAGATGGCAATACCTAATAAGTTTAGCCCAACTGCTATTGCTCAATCATGCGTCAATGCTATAGAATTTGAACTTAAGAGTTTATCACACATTAAAGTTCGATTTTATCTTTAATTCCCTTTAGAGCTTGAGAATGCTGCTAAAATTAGCAAGCCAGCTAGCATTGACAGGTAAAGATTTTATTTGATTTGTTAGCTAGGCTAGGCTCAGTCAGTGGTAGAAATTGCACAAAGAATGAATGATATTTCCGCTGCTCTCATCTCAAGTTCATCAAATTTTACATTGCCCTGTCATTGCATTACTCGTGTTCCTCTAGGGTATAAAAGCTAGGTAGCATGCTTGTAAAATCTCTTTGACATTATGAATCCTGAAAAAACCCCAAAAACTAGCAGTTCAAAAGCCACAGATGGCCGTAGACCTTCACAAGTCTGGTAATGGCCACATAAAAATCTACAAAAAAATTTAATGTACCGCTGAGTGCTGCCTGGGCAATTATTTAGAAAAGAATAAATATGGAACAGTTTTCCCCTCCCTCTGGGATTGGAAGGAGGATGGTGAGAGAAGCAAAAAAAAATCCCATTAATTAAAATTGCTGCTTGGGGTCAATAGATTTTGTAGCACGCAACATGCCACAGAGAATGCACTGACACTCAGGCCTGTCAGGTTGAGTTTCCATTATGCGTGCCAACTGCCTTTGATCTGACATCAGGACAATCGATATAGATACTATAGTTTATGTCCTGATTCAGATAGTTACATTAAACTATCAGCGGTTGCTGTAATTATTTATTGCATTGGAATGTGCCTGACATTTTGGAAACCTGCCTGTGAGGTTTCAATGATCAGTCAGCCAAATCACCACTGCCCAGAAAGTAAACCAGGTTGGAGCTGGCGAGCTCTTTGCGCACTTTCGGCGGAGCCTTTGGCCACGAAATTGTCACTGCATCATGATGAATGTGTGGCACCTCCCTCTACTACTCCGCCACACCCATCTCGGCACACGTCCGTCTACCAAATTGCCAAATTGGCTGTGCACGGTGTTGCGCCACACGAAATTAGCAGTGAGCGGGCTGCACCGGACAAAATTACCACTGCGTGGGCTGCGCCACCCTGCGCTGCGCCAAGAAATTACAGCCCCATGTCACAAAGAAGGATTGCGGAGTTTGAATTAGCTGGATAAATGCGGAAAGTGCACTCAGCTTTTTACTTCAGTTCTCACTCCAGATGTAAAATCCAGGATTCTGGGTTTTACCCTGTGCAGTTTTTTTGTGGCTCACTCAGTAATCCTGCTGATGCTCCAGATGCACACAGTTATGCTTGATATACTGCAAACTGCCAGCAGGACATTGACCTCTTGGCACTTTCTACCCAGGCATTCATTGAGGGACACAAGTTCTTCGAGCAGTATGAGACGACGTACCAAACTCTGAAACAAGCAGCTGAGGTATACTTGAAATCTAATATTTCAGGTGAGTGTGAACTACCCATTCCCTAGTGACGGGATGTCTTTTTATACTGTCTTTGGTGTTGATTGTCCTGAAAATGTGTTGATGGCTGAAATATGCCAAAAATGTTTGCAGCCTAATTTATAATTTGATTGATTTAAACAATTTCAAAATTTATTATTTTATTTATTGGCTCATAGAGAGTGAAGAATAACAATCGGTGTTAGCGTACATGTAGGTTCTTTTGTAGTACATTGTAGCATCAGCCTTGACTCAAGAATTATGGGGTGGCACAAAGAAATCATGACTGCAGAATTCCTCGCCGTCTGCAGCCCTAGTCTGTTTTGGTTTATCAGTCTTTGAGTTGTATATTCAGCTGTTTCATGAATGTGTTCCGCACTCTTCCCATTCTTCCACTAAATGCTATTTTCCTCAGCCAGACCTCAGGAACAGAACAAATCCATTTACAGTACTATTGAGGTTTATGGAGGCTAACTGTTGGTTTCATGTTTTAGGTTTTGTGATTGTAAGGAAAGGTAAGACTCAATTGTGGTAATGCACTGGTTGCACCAAAAAATCCAGTACTTGGTCTGACCAACTGCCGGTGGGACTCGAGTCATCTGCCAGTCAGAGTTCAAAGTTTAACCCACAGCACGGAAACAAAGATCCAGTCTCACTGTCAGCTAACCCCTGTGTGTTTGATCCCACAAAAATCTTACTCTTATCCATGATTTTCACCAATGGGACTCACTGCCACATTAATCTGTAGTGGTGCATGGTGTATTTCGTAGTTCTTCTATTTCAATCTGAATAATTATCTTTTTCTGTCAAATTCCCCTCTTGTCACTCGTTGTATTATTGTAATGATGATGTTTGCTAGGATGAGTGACTGTAAGTTGGCTTGTTTTATTTTTCCATATTTCTACAAATTTTATGTCCTTTTACAAAGCCTATTATTTTCCTGGGCACTCTGTCATGCTATGATGTACTGTGCAGTATTGATTGTTATACAGATGAGAATAAAAGAGGAGCCATTTGGTTTCCACCCAGTACTAAGTTTCATTCATCTTAACCTCCCTCAGGGTATTTTTATGATTACTGATGTCATTGTGACCAGATGTCATTTTAACTGGACATGCCTGTTTTCTCAGGCTTTGGGGGTCTGAATCTCCTGATACTAAGCTTAAAATTGGGGATTTTCTGCGTTATCTGGTTCAGTCGCTCCTACTGAGGCTCAGAGGCAATCCTGGGGGACCCCATCAAATGCGTAAAATTATTCTAAAAACAGTCTTGAAATATCTGATGAAATGCCTGACAGTAACATATTTCCTGGACCTGAAAGGAATGTATGGTGAATTGAAAGAAGCTGTTTTCTAATGGGCGGTGATGCGTCTGCATCTCTGGTCATGTGTGGGTCATTTTCAGCCGAGGAAGGGGACGGAGTGAGTAAGTTCCTGAACGACACTGCCGCGCAGTGGAGGAACCTCTCTGTGGAGGTGCGTAGCGTGCGCAGCATGCTGGAGGAGGTGATCTCTAACTGGGAGAAGTACAGCAGCACCGTGGCTGGTCTGCAGGCTTGGCTGGAAGATGCCGAAAAAATGCTCAATCAGCCAGAGAATGCCAAGCGGGTAAGAAACAGCGGACAGGGCCACTCACGAAGGGATAGAAATCCCGGTGTTGAAAAAGTTGGCACATTATGGGAAATGCAAATAAAATCAAACAGGAATGATTTTAGAAGTCCATTTGAAAAATCTGTACTGGAGATGTCCATTGGTTTTTCATCAAGACAACACTAAACCACATTCTGCCCAGATTACGAGTGAATAGTGGCATAAGCAGAGAGTATAGGAGCTAGATTGGCCTGCCTGCTGTCCTGACGTGTCTGTAACTACAAATGTTTGGCATATTATGAAGCAGAATATATGGTAATGAAGGCCCTGTACAGTTGCATACTTTAAGTCCTCCATAATTGGGGAATGTTGGAAACTTCTACTTGAAAAATTTGACCTACTGGTATATTCAGGGCCCAGATGCTCAATGAGTATGATTTGCCGACAAGGTGATGTTATATGGTAGGAAACAGTTGACTGTGCCAACTTTTTTGGACTTTGTTGCAGTTATCACATTGTTTATTTTTAAGAAGCAATTAAATCCAGTTAGACATCAGATGATATGTTTATACACTGTTTTCATTGTTGTAGAGGATGAATTTGTTATGATTTAGACAGGGAACCAGATGCAGAGACAGAGCACAATCCAGAAGTAGGGTTTATTTATAGAGTAATGACTGTGAGGGACAGAGCCCTGAGCAGAATAGGACTGTTCAGTTCAGCTGGTGGTGGGCTTTGAGCATAGGGCATGTCCGCATCTGACCAGTGGTATCCAGGGGCATCTCTGACTACAGAAGGCTTGGGAGGTGTTCCTTATAAACTAGGCAGAGAAGCAGACTGTTTTGCAGGAACTCGGTTTCAATCCTGGAGCCTGAGACAAAGGCTTTTGAGCTTGTTATTTCTTATAAGACTGGGAAGAGAATTCTGTATTTTGCTATCATTAAAGATTGCAAATAATTTTCATAGATAATAAACTTTAAGTGAGGAAGATACTGACTGGTTGTTTTAAGGGTATATGGCAAGTCACAATCCAGCAACTTGCAAACTCAAAGCAATGGGTCATACACGCCAAATTCACCACACCTGGCAGGGGAGGCAAGCAGGACGTCGAACTAATCAAAAGAGACAATTGACTTCTCTAATCAGTCCAACTTCATTGTATTCGCAGGTTCCATAATGTGCAAACACTTTTGGGCATTCAATCAATTCACGGTATTAGGTATAATTATTAAATTGCTCAATTTCAATTTTGCAAATTAATTTATGTTCTAAGATTGACTTAAGATCCAGATTTTAACTAAGAATGGTATTAATAATTAGGGCTCGAGCGACGACTGCAAGTCTTCCGCTGAGGACCCTATTTAAATCTTGCTGTTTTTTATTATTATTATTATTATTATTGGGGCCCGAGTCGACTGCAAGTCGTCCGTCCGGCCGGATCCGAAATTCAATATTTTTGGGTGCTCATTCATGGTCGACGCAAAATGTCAAAATAGTGCCCCCGAAACACGTTTCAAAATTCCCATAGGGAAATTCAGTACACATGTAATCATATCCAGAAATACAGAAAATTTCATTGCAGCCACACCCTAAACCCAACAGGAAGTCGGCCATTTTGATTTGAATTTTTGAATTTTAAAACAAACTCCTCTTAGGGATTTCGCCCAATTGACTTCAAATTTGGTACAGATCATCTAGAGACCAAGCTGATCAAAATTTGTGCTCTGCATGTCTGTAGGTCAAAGGGCATGGCTGCTAAGGTGTGACAAGTTTTGGCGAGTGGTTTAAGTCTCTGGCCCTATTGGTCTAATCCAAACAGGAAGTCGGCCATTTTGATTTTAACGTGTCATTTGGCCTGATTTCCATACGTTGCATTTTAGCTAACTCCTCCTAGAGATTTCGTCCAATCTACCTAAGATTTATTATAGGTCATCAATAGACCACGTTGATCAAAGGTTTTGCTCTAAATGTATGTAGGTCAATGGGCGTGGCCGCTATGGCGTCCCAATTTCTGATGCCTTGCCATCTGATGCCTCGCCCGTTCAAAATTAAATTAAAACCGCAAGCAGTGTTATGGCCCTCGCCCTCCCATCTGATCCCTTCCCTTGCAACCTCATTTGCGTTTTGGATCAGTTTGACTTGAGAGATGTGTTGACCAAATTTCCTTCAAATGTCAAAATATTTTTTTTTCCTCCCATTCAAAAAATGTAAAAAAAAATGTGGCATTAAAGAGCCATTTTACCATACAGCTATACGAGGATATGTTGTCATTCAGGTTGTCATCACTGATGGTATATTGGGTCCCACTCAATCCAACATTCTATGTGTGAGTTAGACTTTATACTTCTGACAATGACCGCTTCAATGTGACATCGTCACAGCCAAGCCCTCCATTTGATCAAAAATTTAATTGTTAACTTTTGACCACAAATGTGTGTGGGTGATTTTCATCAAGTTTGGTGCAAATTGGATGAAAATCCTAGGAGGAGATGTTGAAAGTATGAGGGATGTGATTTTATATGTGCATGCTTCTGCCCAATATGGCCGACTTCCTGTTGGGTTTAGGGTGGGGTCATTATATAATTTTTTACTTGTCCCAACATGGGCTATGTCTCTACCAAGTTTCATTTTTCTATGTGGAAAAAAGTTTGGGCAGGGCTCCCATTAGCGTACTTTAATTTTTGACTGGGCGTGGACAAATCATTTTTTAATATTTTTTCTTGGGGACTTCAAATAAAAAAATTTTTCGCCTTGCTTGAATTTTTGGTCGAATAAAATTGGCTTTTCGTTCATGTTCAAGGGGTCAAATTTGCGTTCAAAGTACAGAAAGGATAATAATAATAATAATAATAATAATAATAATAATAACGGAACCATGTGGTTTTAATAGGCCCTCGCCGGCTTCGGCCAGGCTCAGGCCTAATAATGATTACTGTATTACACTATAGTTTTGGGTAATAAAATGACATTAATATAAAACAAATTTTGATTTATGTGTCAGAGATCAAACAATAAATACATATAAAATTTTTACATGTAGTGTCTGGAGATTTATTCCTCAGATACGCTACAGTGCCTATGCCACTATTTTTATTTTTTGCTGTTAGTTGGTCTTTTTGAAGATTAAATTGTGTTACTCAGTTATATGCCAGGAAAATGGATATTACATCAAACATCTTTCAGGAGTTCTTCCGGAATCTTCCGCACTGGATCCAGCAGCACACGGCCATGAACGATGCAGGGAACTTCCTGATTGAAACTTGTGATGAAACTGTATCTCGAGACCTGAAACAGCAACTGCTCCTTCTGAATGGGAGGTGGAGGGAGCTCTTTGTCAAAGTGAAGCAGGTGTGTGACACACTACATGGTTTCCTTTTTCTTTGACTCAGTTTTCCTTCATTTCAAGTTCATTTAAAGATCACTGATAAATGCACTGATAAATTACCAAAAAATAATGCAAAAAGAGCAATTGCCATGCTACGACTCTTCAATGTCGCATTTTAAATTATTTACACATAGAAATTGTATGTATTCCTTTTATTGTTAATTTCATAACAATACTAATAGTGAAGTGCAATTAAGTGTTTATGGTGTGATGATTCAGGCACCGTTATTTTAACTGAATGCCTAAAATGAACAATTTACTGTTCAGTTACATGGCTGATGTTTGTGGAGAAATCTTACAGTAATCAAAGGTCTCATGAGCAGGATATATAATCAGTAACCAGGAAGAGATACAGTGGAATTGGTTGCTCAAAAATCTGCAAAATTGATCTTGAAAAAACTAATTCAATGCTTATTGCAAACTCTGGAGTTACCAATTTTTTTCAATGACCGATCAGGGATTGTTACATTAGCATAGAATGTGTTATAACTTTCTAAGTATTTGCAGAGATTCTAGTTGCAAAGCACTTGATTTTAGACTTCTGATCTTTGACTGTCTGGTCTTTTGTTTATTCCTCATAGTACGCCAGGGCAGATGAGGTGGACAAATTGCGGAAAGACTACCAGGACGGGATCGCTTCGCTCAAGAGTTTTGTTGATGCGGCATGTGAAAAGATGACCACTCCGGTGCAGGTGTCCTTCCTGAACGTTCGAACATTCGTCCAAGACGTTGAGGTAAAAGAGGCTTATTGTGCCGCTGTCCTCCAAACTTCAACTCCTCCGACAAAACAATCCCTCTGTGTTCCAGAAAACTCTCTCGCGGCTGTGTCAGTTCACAATCGAGGCCTTATTTTGTAAAACCTTTAGCATGGGCAACAACATTCAGTGCATTAGCCATCAATATGAGCAAAGATCATGTTATGATTATTGAATGTATAAAGACTTATGCTGTTGGCTTTGCAATAATCTGTGGTATTAATTTTTTTTGCATGTCCTTAAAGGTTTGATATGTACTAAAGATAAATCAAGTTTTTAGTATGTTGAGGAATTCACACTATTGCATGCAGTATCATGGCTTTCAAAATAAAGGTTAACTTAGCATGTATGGCAGTACGCTTTTGTCATGGTTTTCGGAGGCTGGCGAGCTTTCTTTATTACTCTCGTCTCGACGATATCGTTTTGCCCACAATTGGATTCTTTGGTCAGCTGGCACCAATTGGGGGCAGTGCCCGGACTCTATTTAAACCCAAGTTCCGCCTTTGCTAGTGTGTCAGTGTTACCATTGCATTGTAGCCAGCAAGATCTCTAGCTATAGAAGTGTTGAGGAATTAGTTGCAAAAAAGGAAAGTGTTAGTTAGTAAAGGGAATCTTTCTCTTTCCTTTCCTCTCTCTGTGCACCATCCGGTGCTTTGTCTTTTTATCTTGTTTCCCAAGATTTTTCCTTTGTTTCGTACTGTTTAGCCCCCTCTGCTTCCTTGTTTCTTGGACTGGACTTATGTCCTTTGGAAGCCCGAGTCTCTCTCTCCTATTTTGTCTGTGTTTGTCTCTCTTGCATTCCTGTGCTTCCTTTCGTTCCGGCCACTGCGATTGGCGTCTCGAAACACCAGCCAATTTTTAAATCATAATCATTAGCATTTATGCATTATTTATGATTCATTTGGAGACAATATTTATGAGTATTATCTCACAAAGTTGGGTTTGAAGTAATTCGGCTCACTTATGGAATGCGCAAGGTGTTTATTTTGGTGTCCTGCCTGTTTTAGGACATCAAGCACAAAGTGCCGGGCATGGAGTCGCAGTATAAGACGGCCACTCGCAATGCCCAGCTGCTGACCAAGGACACGCCACAGGAGGAGGTCGCGCAGATGCTGGCTGCCATGGCAACCATCAAAGAGCAGCTGAGCAAGGTGAGAACAGGGGGCCACGTCTGCATCAGCGCGTCTGGGATTCCTCGGGGGAGCGGCCTGCTTTCAGGCCTATCCTTTTTTGTGCTCCTGTCAATGGGATACAGAAAGGGCACATCGCCGCGGAGACGAGGGCTGGCAGCTCTTTCACCCATCAGTCTCTGCGTTTGTTCCCTTGGTCTTAGGAGACAGACAGGCCTTATTTGTTGTTGACGGGTTGTGTTTTGAAAGAGGGCTGGAGCTCTGTAAAATTAGCTCTGTGAAATCAGGGTACTGACAGTGGCTCCCGGTAAATGAAGGGAGGGGGGAGATTGTGTTTGAAATGGCTGCAAATTTCAGTCTTCCTGGCATGGACTGGATACACAATACTCTGTGCACTTTAGTAATAGGGTGTCCAAGCTAACGCTTGATGTGTGTTTCTTCTTTGAATCCATTGTCTTTCTGGAATGACCTCAAATGGAAAGTACATATTGCCATTAACCTTTTGATCTTTATTTTTCACCATTCAAGAACCCCTATTCCGCAACTTTGGCACTGAATGGGAAATGATGACATGACAAGTTTCAGTAATAAGGTGAAACAGATGAGCCGCTCATGTTATAGTATAAAAGGAGCCTCCAAAAAAGACCTAGTTCATCAAGAGTAAAGATGGATTGGGGCTCACTAATTTGCTAACAGATGCATGAGCTTGTAATCAACCACTTTTAGAACAATGCTGCCCAAAGACTAATCATCGAGATTTAAGGCATTTCACCCGCTGCAGTGCAATGATGTAATTAAACAAAATTGAAGGAATGTGGTCAAATCACTGTGTTATAAAAGGCAAGGCTAAAAATGGCGTCTAAAAGTGAGTGATCTCCGATCCCTCTGATGTCACTGTCTCAAGAATTGTTACAGATATCACTTCATGGGCTCGGAAATACTTTTGTAACCATTGAAAGTGAATACAATTTGGTGGTGTCCCCACAGTTGCTGGTTAAAGCTTTTAGTTTGCAAAGCCAAAGCCATATCAACACTGCCGAAAAGTGCTGCCAACTTCTCTGGGCTTGGTGTCATCTGACATGGAAAGTAGCATGGTGGAAGTTTGTTTTGTGGTCCGAAGAGACTAGCTTCACTGGTTATTGGGGGAAAAAAAACAGTCACAGTGTCCTCTCAACAATGAAAATCCGAGGTGCTATCAGTTTCAAATCCAGCGGCGTCTTTCATGTTAGGTGGGTGTCTTCAGGGCCCTGATGCTGAATATATATGATTAAAAAAACACGTTATGTAGTAGTTCACAGTTGACTGCTCTTACTTTTTTGGGTTCTGTTGCAGTCATAACATTTTATATTTTCAGTATTATATTAAATTTACATATAAGAACATTGACTAGTGATGTTCAATGTAGTAGAGGATGAATGGACTTTTTGATTTTATTTGCATTTTCTATGACGTATCTACTTTTTGGAATTGGGATTATAATTCTGTTTTCTAAAAATCCATAGCTGTTTATTACTGGTAGTGATTACTTCATCAATATCAGGATGCCAAGAACATTCTCGTTTAGTACTTGTGATCATAATCCTTTCAGTATCCCTCCAATTAAGTCTGTAACAATGCCCAGAAGTTAGTGTTTGTGTGAATGACGGACCCTAGTGAAGATATCAAACTGTTTATCTTCTGTTTAAATGGGTTTTGAAGGTCTCTGAGTGGTCCGATGATGTTGTGTTCTGTCCAATCAGATAAGAGAGCGATACCTGCCCCTGCTACGAGAAGCCCAGGCTCTCCTCCCGCCGCTGGAGGAGATGGAGAAGCAGATCACAAATTTCTATCAATCGCTGGAGAAAGCGAGCCGCATCACGGCTGCCCGTGATTCAGAGGCCTCTGCTGACTTCAAACACAAGTGTCAGGTGAGGGAAGAGGGGCGGGGCCTGTTGCTGTGATACCTGATCTCAAAGAGACCCCATTGTCATTGATGGCTGAATGACAGAGTAGCCCAGAGGCGGAACAGATCTAAAATAAGTGGAACAGTACTTCTCAGGCAGTGATATTCCTTAGTCCTCATGTCTATTCTAGCTCACCCACTGCAGGTCTCTAATTTGCTACGCCTGGCCTGGAGGTGTTTGTTTGGCTGGTACTAGCTGATTGTCTAATGAGAGAGGACAGGCTTTTGAATGGGATGATGATTTTTCCCGGTTCTGTGCTTGTTAACGTTATCGTTCATTTTCTGCTGTCAGGGCTAAAAGTCCACAGGAAACTCCTTTACCTACCACTGACACCCCGCAATTGACTCCTCACGAGGAAATTAAACGTAATTAATGATGCCCTCATTAAGATTCAGCTGAGTGAAGCAGAACAAAGTCACAGGCCTGTATTTCTCATGATAATGGTGTCCTCCCGAGACCCATCAAAGAAAGTTTAGTGATTTTTGTTTGGAAAAAAATGATGGCTAGAAACTTGTCCATTAAAGGCAGACAAAATTATAATGTATTCATTTTTTTGCCCGCTTGGTCTCTGGGCCAATCGGGCTTATGCTGTAGTTAGATGCCCTCATGGTGGTCTGTATTCATAAACTTTTTGCCATGTCAGCGCTCTAGCGCCTTCAGTTTTTCACAGATCCTTTTCATATTTTATATGCGTGTATTTGGGATGAAAATCTAGGCCAAGTGTGATTTTGGCCATGTTTGGCCAAGTGGGCACAGTGGCTTTGCTATTATTTTTGTTGAATGTTCCCTCTAGTGGAGGTTTCAGAGTGGTTGAATGTACATTTCCCGAGAATACAACTCACCTTCCTTACAGGAGAGAAAATAATTTATTTTGGGGTCTAAACAGATCTTTGAGTTTCTCCTTTGTTGTCCCAGGACCTCCTGACATGCCAACAAAGCTGTAAGAACTGCCTTTCTGTAATTGAGCGACACCACCAGACTATTCAGAGGGCTTTGAGCAACACCAAAATGCTGCGACACTTTGACAAGTCCCTCCTACAGAAGAGGGTTACGGACCTACAGGCCACATTACAGGTCAGTGCGGGCTCAGCACTTTTCTCTACTTGAAGGAGGGATCATGTGACCTCTGCCTGCTTCCTTTGTCTGTCCTTGAAAACAGCTTATCTGTATGCCGCCACGAACGGGGATTGATCTCCATCTCAGTCTGTCTGTCTGTGAAAGAGGCTGATCTATGTGTCTATCTGTTCTTCTGTTCATGGGAAGGATTGGATTCCTTTGTCAGTCTTTGTGTCGTCGCCTGTTTGCCTGTTTTTCTGTTCATTTGCAAATAGGTCTGATCAGACCATCTGCGTTTCATTTTTTGTCTGCCTACCTATCTGCCTGTCTGTCTCTGCCTACGAATGGGACTAATAATGTCAACCATAATTCTCTTTCCGTCTGTCTGCATGTTTGGGGATGGAACTGATTACCCACTCGGTATTCTTCCATCTATCTCAGTCTGCGAATGGGATTGATTTCATCTTACTCATTTTGCCTGTGAATTCATTCAGTCATTCATCAATTCTTTCATGTTTTAGAGTTCATTGATCTATTTCTGTTCCTTTAGTGGCGCTTTTTATTATTTCTTCTCTCCACTCTGGCAGCATGATGTTCTGTAATTAATATGTCAGTCTCATTGTTGAAAGTAGACCTTTCGCATATTTCTGACATTTGTCAGAGTCATTTTTAAAGCACTGATGTGATTCGTCATAACCAACATGATTGTAAACTGTAAACCTTGTTCTCACATCCTCAGTGGTGTATATATAATACTAGCCGTCAAGCCCATCACTTGTAACTTGAACTTGGATGAATTCGACGCCGTAGCGCCAAACCCATGAAGTTGATTGATCAGGCCGTTTGGCCGGCATGGCATCTTCTCCGATCGGGAGGGGGAGGGGGAGGGGGGGGGGGGGGCACGTCATTGAAACCTGGCTTAGGTGTTAGTTTGGAAGCACAGGTATCACTGTGTGAAATTAGAAAAAAATCCATGCATAAATATGGCTGTGCATGGCGAACACACAGACACACACCGTCTTCCTTAAATAAGAGACTACTACTACTTATAATAAACTAATAATAATAATAATACCACGTTCAGAATTCAGTGGAATGGAGTTGTTATCCCCGCCATGATAAAGGAGATAAAGGGATGAGTTTTGTCCTTCTGTGTGTCTGTCTCACATGTCCATCCATCTGTCACACCTCTTTTCAGGACCAGACCTTCTAAACTGTTCCATAGTTTCCAATGGAATTTATTGCTGTATATGGACGTATCTCATTGGGTTGATTTGTGGTTTCATACTTCCCTGTGTCCTCTGTTTCGAAATTATGTTCTCTACTGTTTACTGAAATTTGTTTTAGAATATCAACCATCCCGTGGCAGGGATCTTAGTATTTCCTGCTTGTTTCATTCTTGTTTAATGTGTTTTATTAGCCCCTGCATGTGTGTTTACAAAGGTGTGCATGTGTTTTAGTACAGCACATTAGCATGTGTGCGTATATGTGTGCATGCAAGTGTTGAGTGTGCACGTGCATGCATAATAAATGTGTGTATGCAAATGCGTGTATTTATTTATGTGTGTATGTGCAGTGCATATGTGTATGAATATGAATTTGTATGCCTATGTAATAGGTTTATATTGGAGAGTATTTAACTTGGGTTGAGATCAGGAGAGCAGGCGGGTTCATTGTAACAGCGCATAGCTGAATCAGCGGTCTGTCAGCCCTAATAACCTTTTTGATTCACGCCTCAAGCAGGACAAGATACTAGATTTTTTTCTTTGTTCTCTTTCATGCTGTGTGGTCTCTGATCTGGTGCTTTCACTTCAAACCTTGCATCTTGTATTATTTGGTTATGTCTTTATACAGACCTGGGCACTGGTCAGTGTTTGAGTAGTTTCCATTAGATTGAATCAAATAACCTAATTTTGTCAGGTTTTAGGCCATACTATTATGAAAATATTAGAATGAGTTCAGCCTTAAATTTATCATTCCCTCGAGGTCGAGGTCTTTATTCTTGGTTTAATTTCTCGGGCTCTATACTAACCTTTGATGGGTGAAAAATATACAAGCACATAAAATAGGACCAAGGGTCTTGTAGCTTACCGGCAAGCAGTCTTACAGCAATGACACAAGTTATGAAAATTTCATGTAAAGTATGACATTTGAATCAATGAAAATCATTGTCAAGGTCACTAATTAAGAGTTCACATTATAAGATCCTCTGTAATACAATCCTAAGCTCTGAAGCAGTTTTGGTGATACAAGTCATTAAAATATGTCAATATGTATTCAATATGTCAACTTTAAAGGTCACAGAATGTAAAGTTGTGGTCAGCAAATAGACTTCATATATGACTTTCTAAATGTCTCTATACAAACCTTAGCACAATCTGTGACCATTTTGGTGGTACAAGTCATTGTAATTTCACTGTGGAGTTTGACCCTCCAAGGTCACTGATAGTCAAGTTGAATGTCACCAAAAGAAAATTCATATGCGACTTCCTAGATGTCAGTAGCACAAACCTCGACCCCATCTGTGACCGTTTTAGTGATACAAGTCATTTAATTTTCACAAAGGGTCACATTTGACCTTTGCAGGTAAATACAAAGGTCACCAAATGAAAGTTCATATATGACATCCTATATTTCTGTAATACAAACCTAGACTCCATCTGAGACCGTTTCGGCAAGACAAGTCATCGTAATTGTATTATGTCAAGTTTGACCTTCGACTTTCATCAACAGTCCAGCTGAAGTCACCTAATGAAAGTCCATATGTAACTTCCTATGTCAGTAACACAAACCTAGGCTCCGTATTTGACCTTTTCGGTGATAGAAGTCATGGAATTTTCTCTAGTTCAGGTTAGATCTTCGAATATCCATATTAAACAACCAAATGAAAGTTCATATATGACTTCCTATACTTCTCCAATACAAACCTACAATCAATCTGTAACGATTTTGCTGATATAAGTCATTGAAATTTCACTGTATAGTTTGGCCGTTCAAGGTCACTGAAGGTCACGTTCAAGGTCACCCAATGAAACTTCATATATGACTTCCTATATGGCAATAATACAACCCTCAGCGCGGTAGAAGTCATTGAAATTTCACTATGTGAAGTTTGACCTTCAAAGGTCACCGAAGGTCAAGTTCAAGGCCACCAATGAAAGTTCATACATCTTCCTATATGTGTTCAATGCACGTATGGTCCCAATCCTCAAAAATTTCAAGCCTAGAAACCTTTAAAAATTGTAACATTTTGCTTGACCTCAAGTTTGACCTTTCAAGGTCATCTGAGGTCAACTTTAACGCAGCCTATATATCAGTAATACAAACTTAATCTCTATCTGCAACCATTTGGCCTTCACAGGCCATCTTGCATATTCATAAAGTACAGCGCCCCCAATAGACCCACTTCCGTCAATTCAATCAAAATGGCGCTCACTCTGTACATTGCCGGTACCAATGTAAGTTGATTGCCTGATTTATAAAAGAATTAATTACGCAGATTTTGAGAAATGATTTTTTAAAAATTTCTAAGTCCTATCTATAACATTAGAGCCAAAACTTGAGAGCCCATAAAGCAGACAAAAATTATTCAATCAAAAATCCGAGAAAAAAGACTGGAGATATGGTCCAATAATATGTTATTGCAAATTTACTAAAAACTTCATCTGGCCAAAAAAGTAAGATAAAAAAATTTACAGACGACGGACGATGGACGCCACACCACGACAATAGCTTATTGGTCCATAGGGCCGGTAAGCTAAAAAGCACCCTGTTTTTTAGATGTACTTTAAAATGTTTAATGTAGCACAAGTCAGTTATCGGTTTTGCTTCTAAAATGGGAGCAATGCAAAGCCTTGTATACCAATGTGTGTTACAAAAAACGATGAGCTGTTTTGGAAAGAAAGTGACATTTTGCTGCTTTTAGTGTTGTTGTGTCAAAATCATTTCACGTCTTGTTTTTGGCCTCGTTGTGAGTGATGCGATATTTTGGCACCCCCATCAGGCCATGGTGAAGGAAGCAGCGGAATGGAGAAAGCATCTGGAGGCGAACAGCAGCCTGATGAAGCGCTTTGAGGAGTCGCGCGTTGAGCTGGAGAAGGTGCTGAAGATGGCTCACGTCTTGCTTAGGGAGAAGGGCAATCCTGAGGAGCTTCTGAAGAAACACACTGTGAGAAAAATCCCTATTCACTCTGGCCCTATAGGGCCATAGCCCCTGGCCCCTTTGTGTTACGCTCTGCCTGTTTCAGCTCCTCCCTGTTTTGTGGCACTTCCGGCATTTGTTCATTTTTTTAATTTTATTGTTACTTATCTTTTATTTAACCAGGGAAGTTTTCTTGAGATTGAAATCACTTTTGTAAGGGAGCTGGGGGGGTTTAGGTGGAGAGGGACAGGAAAAGTTTCATAGGAAATTAGATCTGGGGATGATTAGGCGCCAGGTTGGGAATTTAACCATGACACCCCCTACTCTTGTCGAAGAATGTCATAGGATCTTAAATCACCACAGTGAGTCAGGACTTCGGTTTAATGTCGCATCTGAAAGACCGAGTCTCCCTCAGCACAGTGTCCCCCTCACTGCACTGGGGTATTGGGGATTATTCCACCAGAGGGAAGATCACAAACTACTTGCCCACCAACACCTCTGCCAGCTGCAGCTTGGTTTTTTCCAGATGGTCTCCCATCCAAGTACTAACCAAGCCCACACCTGCTTAGCTTGAACCATGTGGCTGGACCAGATTTCGTGTTATGGGTGCTGACCATTAATTGATTAATTTATGTCACTGATTCGCCTGAATCATAACCGACCTGGCGTCCCAGGTCTATGCTGGGACCCTTTTAAAGCTGGTCAGCTTTATTTGATGGTTAGGTTTATTTTTACCCATGGGTAATAACTCACAGTCAATTTCAGATTTGACTTACACTATAGTTTACATTTCAATTGATACTAGCTAAGATAAACAGTTTTATCCTGAGGGAACATTTGGCCATTTTTATGGACTCTACCAGCCGTGAATGAGTGCTCTTTTCCCTAACTTCCTGTTTTGTGGTGGCAGGAGTTCTTTGGTCAGCTGGATCAGCGGGTGCTGAACGCTTTCCTGAAAGCCTGTGACGAGCTGACAGACATACTACCAGAGCAGGAACAGCAGAGCCTGCAGGAAACGGTCCGGAAGCTTCACAAACAATGGAAGGTCAGCCAACCTGATGTTCCTGACAAGACAGAGATGTGTAACACTCAGAATTTCCAGTTTTTTTCAAGCCGTAAACACACAGACTGAATGGTCTGGCTGACTACAGCATGGCTTCCTGACCTGGAGGCTTGTGACCATTTCTCCCTTTTTGAGGGGTGGGTCACGAGATACAAAATAGTGCACTCTGAGGTGATTTTATGGTTGAGAATGAACCACTGGGCAATATCCTTGGATTAACGTACAGCATAACTACAAGATCTATGGGCACAGATCAACAACTGCTGCAGTCCTGTCACCTTTAGGATCTGTCTACTATACTGCAGTCAACTACTTATTACTATGCAGATTCTCATCTGCTCTCAAAAGGCTCAATTGTTATTCTTAGAGAGTCGCTCTGTACAATAAATGGAGAATTCAGAGTGTGATAGCCAGGGAAGTATGCTTGCAGATTTTGCACTTTCATAAAGCATACCACATTGAAAACGTGCAAAAGCATCCTATTTGGAACCTTGCCGCTTGTTTGACTCTTTTAGTTGGTCTTGTCATGTGTCTGTGCGTAACATTGATTTTAATCATCTGTATTCAATTGATAGATCCAACGGTGCAAAATCTGCTCATAGAAAGTAAAAGTCCCATCCTGAATTTTGTTCCCACTAGCTGCATTTACTCATTAGGACCGTTGTTCAGCAAAGAGATGAAGCTCTAAAAAATGAGTTCAGTTTCATTGAAGGAAGACCCACAAAGCTGGATGTTTGCTGTCTAACCCATGGACCACCGCTGGAAGGATCTTGCTTTAGAGTGTGTTAAATTACATATAGCGCATAGGATATAAATTTAATTATTAACACGTGACTCCTGGTTTTATGTTTTATCATTACATGATACAACCCCGTTTTCAAAAAAGTTTGGATGCTGTGTAAAATGTAAATAAACACAGAATTGGGCCCAGAGATGGTGACAGCATAACTGGATCTTGTTGATGTATGGTCTTATCTTTACACTGTGGAGTTTTAACTTGCATGTGTGGATGCTTTGTGGATGCTTTGTTCAGTGTCGCCCAAGTGTTCCGTTGCCCATGCCGTGAGTTCCACTACAGAATCTGCATGTTTTTATTGCAGTGCCACCTGAGGGCCTGAATACCATGGCCATTCAATTTTGGTTTTCAGCCTTGTCCCATTCGTACAGAGATTTGTCTAGATTCCATGAATCTTTTAATGATATTACGCACTGTAGATTAAGAAATCCCCAAATTCTTGAATGCAAAATGCAATTTTATGCTTAGAAACATTATTCATAAATTGTTATTCACTCTTTAACAGTGCTGTATCTAAATTTGCTATATGCCCATTTACCCATAAGCGAGCAGTCAGTTTTGTTTGTCATGGTCTAAGAGTTTATTTTCATCTGAAATTATCACAACCATTAATGACAGTAAAATGCGGAAGTACTCATCTTATTAATTGGAAAATCTCCTGAGCCTATATCTGTCTCCAGGATTGGGACTGCATCCCTGTTAACCTGGCCCTCTAGTTTGTTCCTCTGCCCAGTATATTAGGAACACCTCTGTCAGTATTGTGTCTGTGTTCCTGCTTAACATTTCAGACCTGGCATCCAAAAGTTTTGCTGCGGCGGGGGTGATAACCATTTGGCTTCTGCCTGGGCACATCACTGGTCCGGCGCAGACGTGCCCTAACCCAAGCCATCTACCATCTGAGCTGAACTTTTTTCCATCTACTCTGGGCTCCGTCCCATAATGTCATTACAGTGTTCCTATCAATAAATCCCTTCATTGAACTGACTCTGCATCCAGTTCCTTGTCTGGATCATAACCTTAATGGAAATAATAAGCAAATCATTGCATTCTGCTTTTCATTTATTTTATGATTGGTTTATTTTATTTTACACAGAATCCCAACTTTTTTGGGAGCGGGGTTTCACACCTTGATGCTGAGCTGACTGATATTGATGTTGAATGATTTCACGTTTTTTTCTTTTCAGGGTTTTATCAAATGCAAACATCTCTCGTAAAAAGTGACTTTCTTGTTAAATATCTGCCTTACTTCAGTACAGAGCCAGCTGTTTACAATGAGTAAAAGCTGCGTTAACTTGCTGAGGAGACGAGAGTCTGCTTAAAGCCAGATACAGGTATTTAATGATATGGAAGGTGCAGTTTTTTTCTGAGATTGTGGTATCCCCAGGACGTGCAGGCGGATGCGCCCTATCACCTGCTGCACCTGAAGGTGGAGGTGGAGAAGAGCCGCCTCACAGCCTCGCTGCAGGAGTGCAGGACGGAACTGGCCCGGGAGAACAAGGCCCTCCCCAGCTCCGGCAGCGAGAGGCTGGTCAAGGAGCACCGCGTGAGTGGGAGAGGGGGTTAGAGCAGGGGGGGATATGCCGACGGGATGGATGGACAGCGGGCAGTCGGGGTTTCAGTGGGTTGCAATGTGGGGAAAAGGCGGGAATGAGTGGTTTGGTGTCCCTTGGTTTTCCAAGTTCAGTAAGGTCAAACTAAGTTTCTCTGACCCCGAATGATACACATCACCCTTTTTTATACGCCCGTCTTAAGACGGGACGTATTATGTCATCACCCCCGGCCGTCCGTCTGTCCGTCCGTCCGTCCGTCCATCTGTCTGTTGTCTGTTAGCAATTTCTTGTCCGCGGCATAACTCCTGAGCTGCTTCAGCTACATTCGTGATACTTCACATACACGTGCACCACTAGGCGCTGTGTCGCGCACCATGATTTTGTTCACCCGGTCAAGGTCAAGGTCACTGGCAAAGGTCAAAGGTCACATGGGGCCCAGATGGGGCTTGCCCGGAACATAACTTCTCAACCGCTTCAGATACATCCATGATACTTCACACACACGCGTACCATCACTGAGCGGAGTGTCGCGTACCATGTTTACGGCCCTTTCTCCAAGGTCAAGGTCACGGACAAAGGTCAAAGCTCACATGGGGCTGTTGTCTGTTGGATATTGGTATCATGTTGTCTGTCCATTTCCTGATCCATGTTCATGACGGGCTTATTATGCACCATTGGCGGTGCTCTTCTTGTTTGTATTGATATCAATTCAGCCCTCAACAGGGGAGGGAGCTTTAATTAAGCATGCTAAGTTAGTATGCTGAAGTCAGCTTTAAGTTTTAACTGGTCAGTTTTTGGTTTCCTGTGAGACTATTATTTTTGTGTCTAATATTTGAGGTTAAGGTATCATTGTGTCATCAATGGTGTGTAACATCCACAGTCACATGAGCTTAAGTGACAAGACCCTGCGATTTAAGGATATAGTAGTTGTCCGCTATCTTGGCGCGGATAAAAATTCTTTTGAAAAAGCTCATTATTCAGCCGTAGCAAAGGTAAGTTTCCAAATGCTTTACAAAATTAACACAGTGGTTTTGGTTGCAACTATAGCTGTTTTAGGCTAGGAATTAATGACCTGAGGTTAATTTAGTAGAGCAAAAAGAGCTATGCTTGTTTCTTGGTTTAAAGCCGCCTTCTGTTAATAATCATCAAATTCACCAGTTAGTGGCAGCAGACATTTGTCTGCAGTGATTGTGAAGCTCATGAATCATTGCTGATTAATGTCAGTAATTAATCATTGATTAATTGATCATAATTAATCATTGCTGATTAATGTCCCAATATGAAATGTTTTATGCGGTTTAATCAACTGAGCAAACCAACATTGGTCCATTGAGCCAAGTATCTAATTAAGCCAGGGATTTATGGTTGAAACAAGAATCCGGGAATTGGGGCAGCCCAACCTTGATCAACCATCCTCGACATTTTCTCTGCTGCCCTAAAAAAAAAAACCCTTAATTTTCAACCCTCCAACCATAATTAGCGGAATCAGAGATGTAGAAGGCAAATCTCCATGAGTGGGGTTGGACAGCCTGATTGTATATAAATCAGTCCTTCTAAATCAATTTTGGCTGTACTGGACTGGTGCTGCACCAGACCCAAGGACTGATCAAGGAGACGCAGTAGGTGAAGGATATGTTTAAAGAAAATGCAGAATGGACATTCCATTCTGTTCCTCCCAGGATTTCTTCTTATCTGGGTGTTTTTTCGCCCTTGTCTGAGGGTCATTCGGCCTGCTGGCCAATTTTTTTTTTTTTTCCTTCATCTGCTCGTGAACTGAGGCTTCAAGTCTGGTGTTACTCCAGTTTTCCCCACTATTGCTGCACAGTGCCTTTGTGAGAGTACTGTTTAAAAAGAGGTACACAATAAGATTGACCTCTGATTTTGAGAGTGATAACCAGACGTTGTGTGTGTCTCTTTAGGCTTTCTTCAGGGAGAAAGGCCCACAGGCTCTCTGTGAGAAGAGGCTGCAGCACATGGAGGAGCTGTGCCAGAAACTTCCGGAAGGTGATTCTGCCCACCGAACCACAGAGAGCAGCAAGAAGGCTCTGGTGGAGGTCAAAGGGCAGATTGACTCCACATACCAGAAATTGCTACAACACCCGGACAAGTGGAAGGAGTTCAACTCAAGGTGAGCAGCAAAATTGTTTGGCTGGAGAGTATATGGTTAGGGAATTGGGCTCAAAGCCAAAGGTTCCATTACTTAAACCAGACTCCTCAAGGGGAGAGTGTTGCTGGCATACCTTTTAACTGGGAAGGCCATATAAACACAGGTTTGTTAATGTGTATTCCTAATTGTAAATTAAATTACCTGGGAGAAATTAATCAAGATATTGATTTGAGGTCCTAATTTCTGTTCTCATGACATGATATGAATCTATCATGTTGCAAGTAGGATAATATTCCGGGGCCGCATACTGCTGTTATTACTTTTTGAGATTTATTGCGCTAGTGTACAACCCCAAATTCTGAAATAGTTGGGACGAAGTGAAAATTGTGAATAAAATCAAAATGCAATGACTTTCAGATCCCATGAGTCAATTTGTTATTTACAATACGTAGAACATAGATAACATTTCACATGTTGAAACTGAGACATTTTACATATTTATCGACAAAATTAGCTTATTTCGAATTTTCTGGCTGCAACAGGTCTCAGAAAAGTTGGGACACAGGCAAAAAAGGGCTGAAAAAAGCAATTAGTATATAAGAGAATCAGCTGAAAGAACATTTAGCAAGTAATTAAGTTAACTGGCATCAGGTGTTTAACATGATTATCTACAAAAGGGATGTCTCAGAGAGGCTGAGTCTCTCAGAAGTAAAGATGGCCAGAGGCTCTCCAACCTGTCAAGGCCTGCATGAAAAAATTGTGGAATACTTTAAAAACAATGTTCTTCAATGTCAAATTGCAAAGTCTTTGAAGGTATCATCATAGACAGTGCATAACATCGTCAAAAGATTCAGAGAAACTGGAAAAATCTCTGTGTGTAAGGGACAAGGCCAAAGACCTTTACTGGATGCCCGTGATCTTCGGGCCCTCAGACGCCACTGCATCACTCACCGGCATGATTCTGTCATTGGCATTACTAAATGGGCCCAGGAATACTTCAAGAAACCGGTAAACACAGTCCGCTGTGCCATCCACAGATGCCACCTAAAACTCTATCATGCAAACAGGAAGCCATTGTTGAGCATGATCCTGAAGTGCTGCCCTGTTCTATGCACCAAGTCTCATTTAAAATGGACTGTAGCAAAGTGTCAAAGTGTCCTGTGGTCAGACAAGTCCAAATTTTACACTCTTGTTGGAAATCATGGGCATTGTGTCCTCCAGACTAAAGAGGAGAAAGACCACCCCTCCTGTTATCGGCATTCAGTTCAAAAGCCAGCATCTCTGACGGTATGGGGATGCATTTGTACATATGCAGTGGGACGCTTGCATGTTCCCAATGAATGCTGAAAGGTATATAAAGGTTTTAGAACAACATATGCTCCCCTCCAGACACATCTATTCCAGGGAAGGCCTTGTGTATTTCAGCAGGACAATGCAAAACCACATACTGCCGCTATTACAACAGCATGGCTTCGTAGTAGAAGGGTCCGTGTGCTGAACTAGCCTGCCTGCAGTCCTGATCTTTCACCGATTCAGAACATTTGGCACATAATTCAACAAAAAGTCCCTCAAAGGAGACCCAAAACTCTCCAGCAGCTGGAAGCTTGTATTAAACTAGGCTTATGCCATCGGAGGCGACGGCTGGGGGTATATCTCCGAACGCCCCCAATCCTCCATTCCCAATCCTTGACTAGACCTTGAATAGACTTTCATTTGAACTTAACTTCAGGTCAATCAGTCAAATGGTTCTGAAGATATGGCCAAAATGGCAATTTTCCATCACAAAGCGCCACCTGGTGGCAAAATATTGAACCACATGATGTCATCATGTGACACATTGTGAGGCCATGACCTTGCAGTTGCACATAGTTTCATGTCAATTGGAGAAATAGTTCCAAAGATATAGCAAAAATGTTGAATTTTATGTGACAAAGCTCCACCTTGTGTCAAAATTTTGAACCAAACAGGTATAATGTTGTGGGACACATCCTCAGGTCATGACCTTTCATTTGCACTTGATTTGAGGTGAATCGGATAAATATTTCCAGAGATATGATAAAAACAGTGATTTTCGGTTTTTGGCCCCTGGTGGCCAATCTAGAGATTGTAAATAGTCCAAAATCGAATCAGTTCTTCCTCTTTATGATACTAACTTATATGCTAAACTTGAAATTTCTAATTGAAATATTTCTGCAGTTATCGCGTTAACACTGAAATCAGTTTTTGGCCCCTGGTGACCAATCTAGACATCATAAATTGTCCAAAATCGAATAAGTTCTTCCTCTTTATGATACTTACTTATGTGCAAAATTTGTAATTTGTAATTGAAATATTAATTATCGCGTTAACACGTAGTGCGGCGGCGGTGGCCGCCAGACCAAAAACATAATATCCCCCAAAACGCCATTCGGCGTTTGGGGATATAATTAGAGTGAGATCAAATTCCAATAGCTAAACTCAAGAAACGTCTCTCCTCAATGCCCCGATGCCTCCACTCTGTGTTAAAAAGAGGAGGGGATTCTACACCATGGTAAATAGGCCCCTGTCCCAACTTTTTTGAGACCTGCAGCAACCATCAAATTTGAAATGAGCTCATTATGTTGATAAAATTGTAAAATTTCTTGGTGTCAACATTTGCTATGTTATCTCTGTTCTATTGTGAGTAAAATACTGGCCGGTGTGATTTGAAAGTCATTGCGTTTTGATTTTATTCACAATTTACACGTTGTCCCAACTATTTCAGAATTGGGGTTGTATATTCTGCTGTGTAAATGGATGCCATGTAAGGTTACCTCCTAAAAGTGTGCCTGAAAATGGATATGATTGCCTGCCTAATGCCTGGATTATAATATTATTGTTGCTGGAGAGGCAAATAACCCAAACTCACCAAATTTTAGAGATTGGAACAGACTTGGCTTGCTGCTGGTTTAGATGGGAAAAGTCTTAACTTCCCATTGGGCAGATCTGAGAACAGGCCTTTCTTTGTAGATGGCCTCTAACCTTGCATCCAATTAAGGCAGATAGTAACTGGTCCACCTTCCCCTCAGCATGGATGGGAACTGGCCTGGGCTACCCACTCCCACTGGTGAGATATGAGCAGCTGGCTCAATTAGTATGAAAAGTGATGGATATTGTGAATTTTGCAGATCGAGAGAAAATGTGCTTAAAGCAGCTGTACTAGACATTTAGAAGCACTTGATGTCGCCCTGGAGTACAAGTATTTCACACCATAACAAATTGGCGCACTGGCCACTCCTACCCCCTCTTTTTGCATTCCTTCCTCAGTATTCAGCGTGATCCATATACAACCAAATAAGCATTTCATAGAACTAGCAATTGCTGTTGTAGGTCAGTGACAGCATTTGGAAATAAATGGGGAAAAACAAACGACCAGAGTTGTTGTCTATGGTTACTTTGCCCTTTCTTTCATTCTAACTGTGCCATGTTAGTCGCCAGCTTCGCCGAGGTACTTTTTTCACATGGCTTATTCAACTGTGCCATTTCAAAAGCTATTTACAAATGCATTACTATACAGCTTATTTAGCAGGGGGACATAATTATAACAGAACAAACGGCTGATTATGGTTGCTGGTCCACTCCAAACTCATCTTGGCCAACTGCATGTCACAGCTTACATTGTAATGCTAGTAGGGATAGAGTGCTTTAGTTGACTAAATTACTAGCATGAAATGAGCATTCAATTGCACCTGGAACATGCGGCATACTGTATTGTAACTAGAGGCTACGATGAGGTTTGCGAAATTATTATTGCAAAGTATTGCATGTTGATATACAAATCAGAAAGGTTGTGTACATGAGAGCCAACAAAAAATACAGCCACAACCATTAGCCCCCGCTAGCATTGTGAAATCCAGACAACTACCAATACCAGCAGAATTTAAACAGGCGGGTCATGTTCCTTAAATAATTTTCATGTTCATGATTATTTAACTAAACTAATTTCTCAAAAATGAATAAACTTTCCATGAATAATAACAGCATTGTGTTCATATTCTGTTAATATGGCAGTATTCCAAGACAAGAAATGAAATAACAGGAGATTGTTTCCTAGACAGTGGCTACTCAAAACACTGCAAATTAGATTTCTGAATACAGGTATTTAGGTTCTTGCAAAAAAAACAAACAAAAATAATACAAAACAGGTTAGAGTAGTTATTGCTTTGTCTTTAAATTCTTAATAATGCAGTAAGTGTTGGATGCGGTGACCATGTATCGACGATTTCACTAATCAGAAGCCAACTGATTCTTTAAATACATTTCAATTTGTAGTTGGAGCAAAAATCAAAAAATACGGTGCATGTTCTCCGAAGACTGAGTTTGAGAACCGTTGGTAAAGGCAAGATTTAAGCTTCACACAGAGCAAACAGTTCCTCTTTTTGTAATTTAAAATTTCTTGATATAATTGTTAAATCCTTTCTATGCTTGCTGGCCAGGCAATCATCATGTTAATAAGAAATTTTTGGACAGTGCTCTAGAATTGTTTTGAATTTGATCTGAATTGATAGAAGGTTTTGTAAGTTGGTCCTGCCCACTATTCAGTGTTTTCTCGGCACATCTGTCAGTGGTAAGGAATAGTCACTGTAAGAATAAATTGTATGACTGCGTTAGCTAACACTAGCTTTTAAGCCCATAACTTTTCCTTCTGTCACTTATGGTAAGGGTACTAGGCTCAGGACTGGTCACTTTAGTTAACACTAGCTTTTGATGCTCGCTTTTTCATCACTAATGGTAAAGTTATCAGTGTTGGAAGGCTCCTCAGTCATGCCTTCATTATGATCTTGTGCCATCTGATGTTCGTGTGCCTCAGCATTGACAGGTGTTGATTCTAGTGATTTCCTCTTGAGGAACTTTAGGATTTCGTCACTATTGTTTGCCATGACGTGACCTTACTCAGCATGACAAGCTGCAGTGAAGTCAAATTTCGCACGCAAGTGACACCCAAATAGCACCTTTTGGTAGGCTGCTACGCTGCAACAGACCACTCCTGTCTTTGCCACAGGTGCACCTAATCAAAGCGTCGGTCTCTTTCATTGTCTAACAACTGTCCCCAATGACTGTGAATTAATTCAGGATACCGTCAATTTTGAGCCCTGATTATTGCTAAACTCAGCTGGAATGATGTAAGTGATGTGAAAATGCTGCTCTGTTTTATACCACAGGTTTTCTGAGCTCTCTGCCTGGCTTTCGTCCAAGGAAAGCCAGCTTCGGCTCCAGAGAAACAGGGCCAGTGACCCCAGCAAGTATGGGCAGGTCAAGAGCACCATTGAGGTGAGCGGAATTCTAGCAGATTTAGCATTTACTCTGACCGCTGTGCACAGCAGCGTGATTCAAGTTCTCACGTATAAATTTTTGCTTTCTCTTGAAATATTCAGCCTCTATAGAGACCAAACATATTAAAGGGCACCATGACCACTATTTTTGCAAATGTGTGCGTAGAGTTTGTTATGAATATGATGGGAAATTGCAGACGGCCAATTTAAAGGAGAATTCCGGTGTGAAATTGACTTGGGGTGTATGGAAACATGATAACGAGTACTAACTTTTGTCGAATACCCCACCTTTATAGGCAGGCAACATTTTGAAATACATGGCTTTTTAGCTGAAGCTCCCAACAAGCTTACAATGGTAGTAAATTGGGCATTGCATTGCCATGCAAAGAAATTGCTATTTTTTCATCATTAACAAGGCTCAAAGTAGCTCTACACTTCATTGGAAGAATTTTGAGGGCCATGACATGTAAAACGAGGCACTGAGAACTTTGAAAATTTACGGGTAGTTTACTAAAAAAGACTGTTTATGCAAACAGTATCTTGATGTAGTTTCCAGTCGCCCCCATCTTGAAAGTCATGATAAGTCGATTGACGAGCACCAACGAAGAGGTAGGATAGGGGAACAGATTGCAATCTATTTGTTTGTGCTCGTCAATCAACTTATCACAACTTATCAAGATGGAGGCGACTGTAAACTACCTCAAGGTACTGTCTGCGTAAACAGCCTTTTTTATTAAACTACCTGTGCATTTTCAAAGATCTCAGTGCCTCGTTTTAAATGTCAGGGCCCTCAGAATTCTACCAATGAAGTGTGGAGCTACTTTGAGCCTTGTTATTGATGAAAAAATAGCAATTTTTTTGCATGGCTACGCTATGCCCAATTTACTATCATTGTAAGCTTGTTGGGAGCTTCAGCTAAAAAGCCATGTATTTCGAAATGTTGCGTGCCTACGGAGGTGGGGTATTCGACAAAAGTTAGTGGTCGTTATCTTGTTTCAATACACCCCAAGTCAATTCCACACCGGAATTCTCCTTTAAATTTGTTCACAAGAAAATGAGAGGTTTCAGTTTATTGCATTATCATTTGTTCTTTCTCCATTAGCAAAATTGAGAGTACACAGTCAGTTTGGAGGCCTTTAGTGGCATCGCATTACGAATTAAAAGTTCCTACAAAACGCAAATTTTTGTGGGTGTTCTGTGAGAAATTTCAGCATTTCCCAGCACTCAACAGTTTGTTTCAGGCAGTTTAAGGGGAAACTTTGCAAATGGCGGTAATCTTATGTTTATATCCATTTACTGATTTGCATTAGCATTGTACAGCTGTAATGGCTTGTGCACTATGACCCTCATTCAATCCCACCATGCACTGCGGTAAATGCTGTATGTCATCACTTCTCAAGGCTATCAAGTAGTGCTTAATCGGTAGCTGTTGATTTAAACTGAAAAGTTTGGTAAAGCAGAGGAGAGAGAGACGCAGCAAAAAAACAAGGCAGTACAGAGGAATGTTCCAGACACGCAGTGCACCCCCACCCTAAAATAGTGAAGTTGCTAAGAAGCATTGTTCATAATCACTTCAAGTAAAACGATCAGTAAACTGGCAGCATATCGACTTGGGTTTTTTCTTTGCCCCTATCATGACCTCCAGGTTGAGGCCTTAAAGAAACGATGCCCAGTGCATCAGTCTTCGATTTGAATTGCATGCATATAATACACGCGCACACATACTCTCCCTCTTTCTTCCTCTTACATGCACACACACATAAACACACACACACACACGCTTTTACACACGCCCTCATCCTCTCTTTCTCCCAGGAGCTTCGTCGTGACGCAGAGGAGCAGGAGGGTAACCTGGGCTGGCTGAAAGCCCGTTTGGCTGCTTTAATCGAGGTCTGCATTGAGAGTGAGGCCAAGAAACAGGGTGCCGCCCTCACCAAACTCTCCACGGACTTCAGGTCCCTCATCTCCTCTTTGGCTGAGGTAGGCTCTGGGTCCTACTGTGGGAGTGTGGACTCCTTGAGGAGTCTCCTCTGCAGTGATGGGTACAGTGTGGCAGAATCGGCAGAGTGTGCAGGAGTAAAATGCCTGGTCGGCGCATTTCTTATCAATTTTATTAGAACTGTGTTTTAGGCTGTGTTATTTTATGTGTCTATTCTGCATTCTCCCTTTGAAGAGGTTTCTAATAAATAAATGAATAAATAAATTTTATTTTACTGTCATAAAAGAGTTATTCTACTCGGACAAGTTTCTGAAGCCTGTGATTGGCAGTTCCCGCTAACTGTTGAAGCCCGTCCATGCAACTTACTCAGCTTATGTTTGGGGCATATAATTCAGAGTCTCAAATACTTTTGCTGTGAGTGAAATGTTTACATTTGTCAAAAGCATGGAAGTTAATTTAATCGATTCTAATATCAACTTTGGCCTGCCCTCCATAGTGCACATATGCAAGCCCTCCTATCCCATTGATTTCTCTGATACACTCATAATTGGACCTCTGGCACCACAACTGGCTGTGTTGCTGCCTTGTCGTCATTGTGTGATGTTGTCTCCCACTCCCAGTCAGAGAAGGTGGTGTCGGCGGTGGGAGATTGTGTCCAGTTCCGCGGAGAGGTGCAGAGCATGCTGGAGGAAATGCTCCAGGGGCAGCAGCAGGCCCAGGCCGAGGCTCAGAAGATCCTGGAGGCTGAGAGCGTGAGGGAGGCCCAGCAGCTCTTCCTCATCTACCAGGTCTGAGGGGCCATGTGTATATATCTGCCAACTGATTTTTTTTACATGTACTCCCACATAATTTAGCCATTTTATCGAGCTGGTAGTTAAAATGTTTTCACTAAGACTTCCAGCCAGTGTCCTTGAACTCAGTTGCTTTCAATAGCTTGTTGTGATTGTTAGTGTTGGAATTTTGAGTTCAGAAGAGTCTCAGCATATATTTGTAATCTTATGCGTTAAAGTCTAACTGAAACGGATTTTTGAGAGTATCTCCCTTCAGGATACATAGACATAGTATACATAGTGAACCTGGATAGGAAGGCGGGACGTAATGTTGGGAGGAATTTGATTTGAACGTTGAAAAGTGGGCACGTCATAACATGGAAAATCACAGCGTTTGCGAATGCTATAAAATCAGAATCAATGAATATTGCATGAAGTTTAATATGCAAACCTTATTTGTTGGTTAGATAGCGACAAACAATCGAAGTAGGTGAGGTCCTGATGGTGCACACTAATGGGATAGCGGTGCCTGTCAGGGAGAGAGAGAGAGAAAGCCTATCATATACGCCATATAGTTGTTATAGCAGTTGGATGTAAAATGGCTGGCGCTTTACCTGCAGCTGTCTCAGATACCACTCTCCTTGAAGTGAATAAATTTGAGCCTGCGTGCGCGTAACTGTGGGTCTTTGAGGATACTGAACAAATATTAATGTGGCGGACACCGGAAGACTCACCGCCGCATTATGTTGCTAACTAATTAATCATAGCTGTGTGCCTCTAAGAATTTAAGATTGAGTAATTTATGGGTGGAATTCATAATATTATTGGTTGAAATTGGTTGGTTTTGGCTTGCATAAGCACACATCAAGTTTTGTTTTATTGGAGGAATCAATGATCGATTTTTGATAGAATACAAAAAAGTCAACTTTTGAAAATTCTTTTTACATAATTTGTTAAATAGTGCACAGTATAATCATGAATGTGACCAAAAAGGGTTAAAAAAGCATTTTTCATTCATTTGAACTTAAAGACAGCGTTTCTCAAACTGTGGGCCAAGGACTAGCGCCAGCTTGTTGAGGAGTGGCTGGATGGCCAAGAGCCTATTTCCATAAAATGAATTTGCTTCAAATCGATAATCATTATTGAAGACCCTTTAAAATTTCATCTTTGTACTGGTGATTTTATTGGTCCGAATGACTGATATCCTGCAGACGGCACGAGTTGCTGTAAATATTCTGTGTTGCCATTAAAATCACTTCCTTTGACCCATCATCTTCGGCTGTTGGCTTGTGAATGTCCAAATTTAGTTCGCTTTTGCGTTAGCCATGGCATGGTTCAAGCAATAACATTTTGACATTTATTTCAATGAGACATCAGTAGTCATCAGCAATGATCCAGAGGAATCCTTTGATTAACTGTCAGGGTTTAGAGCCCGTGTACATCATTGGCGGCTGGTGAACTGGCAACTGGGGAAGCTCAAACCCATCTCCTTATAAAGAATAATTGGTCATGACCTGTTTTCAGTCATTCATTTAAATTACCATTACAGAAACTCTGAAAACTCTCAACATTACCAGGAGTGGTCAGTTTTCATTAATAAGTTTTAGTGGCATATTTACGTTCCTCTGCTGTAGTCAGCAATTATTCAGTGAACGCGTATGTGAGAGATTCTGCGCGGAATTGAAGTCCTTGTGCATGGACGTTTTCACTTGCATTAGGGCGGATTTCACCACTAGTAATTGGAAACCGATTGTGACTCCAGACTTCTCACGCTTCTGTTTACTTAGGGGTTGGAATCAATGCATGTTTCATGATTGTTTAAATTGTTTAAATGAAATAAGATCATTTCAAACGTCTTTGTGCAATTCCATTGCTGCCAATGATCTTATTTCATTTAATCGATCATAAAACACATGCATTGCTTCCAGCCCCTGAGTAAAGAAAAGCGTGAGAAGTCCGGAGTCATAATCGGTTTCCAATTACTAGTGGTGAAATCTGCCGTAACGCAGCAAGTGAAACTGATAAACCTCTATTTCAGTGTAACATACCTGAAAAAACTGGAGTAGAGACTTACGTACTTGCCATCTGAATAGTTGATTGTTCATTGGCCATATGTCATCACATAAAAATGGATATAGATAGAAAATCTTTTCAGGTTTTTAAAATATTATTTAAAAAAAATCTGACTTTCTATGTGTTTGCAAAAGTCTCGGCTTGTAAATTCTTGCAAAAGGCTTACTGTAACCACAGGGGATAGACTGATCTTTATTATAGGTCAAGCCTGCAGTCGGCCTATACTTGGGATTTCTCACATAGAAATACTGCAAACATTTTACAGACAAATTGCAGGCACAGTACTGACTCCTTACAGTCGTGTTACCAACTCATCACCGACCTGATTCTGGCACGTTGAAGTCACCTTGCAGAGAGGTCACGGACACTCTACAAATACTTCACAGACACATTAGAGTCTCAAGAGACCCACTATGCAGACGTGCCACAGACATACAAACATGTTTTACACATGGTTCACACCCAGTAGAGACATATTATAGTATGTGCAATAATAATCATAAAAAGTGATAATTACGTGTGGAATGGGGAATGCCGGTTCAGGAGCCGCGCAAACTTACGTGCTCTCCATGCTTCATGTCTCTTAGCAACAACTGAAGCACCTGCGGATGAAAAGGAAGGAGGCGGAGCTACAGATATCGCGGGGGCAGCAGCTGCAGATAGAGGGGGAGCTGAGCTCCTCCCTCCAGCCGGATCTTCAGAAACTGGAGGAGACGCTCGAGAACATGGACCGGACCGTCGAGGCACAGGAGCGCGGGCTGCAGGTGTCGCATCCCATCCTGAAAACATTTGCACAAACATTTCCACATTTTGCACAAACCCCCTCCCATACTGATACAGAGGTGGTTGGTCTATTGTACACATCCTCTAGCAACCTCCCTTCTCCTGGTTGTGGGGTGAGAAAGTCCACTCACATCACTTTTAACCTCTTTGACCTCGGAGTTACCGAATTGTCAGAGGAGTAAAATCCCATCTGATCCTTATAAAGCATGATTTCTCCAAAGCAGTTCCAATTTACTATTCCTAATTGGCAACCAAGATAACGAGAGAGGGGGAATGCTCTCCAGTGTTGAAGTGCTGACCATGGTGAAAAGATGAATGTGATGAGGGCCAGTGGTGCACTTGAAGCCACGATATGATAATAATTATTAAGGAATTCTGGACCACTCCCAAAGTAGAGGAGAGTGTTGGGTGGGATTGCGGATCGGAAATTGGGCGGATAGGAGATCGGGGCGGGTGTGGTGTTGGACTTGGTCTGTGATTGTGTGGATGTTGGGCACCCTCCGATTGGCGAGACTCGGGGTGGGGCTCGTATCTCTTTTAAGAGTCCGTGTAGCTCCCAAGCCCTCCGGGGTCCCAGGTGGTGGCTATTTCTTATTTCCTCCTTGGAGAAGGGGAAGAGTGGGAGGGACGTAGAAAGGAGACGAGCGGGGATTGTGGGAATGTAGAAGGTATATATAGGAGTGAGGACGCATACAAAGGAAGGCGCATTGGGAGTGGCTCTGTTCATGAACTTATGTTATCGGGAACTGCCTTTAAATTACCAACGTATCAAGCCTTCTTTAGGGATTGAATCAGTTATTACTGTTACCATTATCGCATCACGGCTACAAGTGTGTGACTGCTCTGCTGCATCGAATTAGCTACCAAGCATTAATTCACTTGCTGTTGAAGACTATTCAGTGAAGTAACCGGCCAATTTGTTTTTAGCTGGCATTATTGTTCATTCTATCACAAGTTATCAGGTATTTTCCTACCCTCATTCGTAATGACATAAAATGTCCTTATGTCTTTTTTAAACATCCTTAATTTATGTATCTCATAAAATAGCACATATTTGTTAATGACTCCGTTTTGCGTCAATGTTCGATTGGGGTCAGTTTGCCTCAGAAAATGTTTCCCAGTTACTCTCTGCGCCATTTTGTGAAAGGACTATGAAAGTATGCTGAAATCAGAAAAAAGCGCACCTTACCAAAAAAATCACCGAGGACTATTCCGGCAAAAAGCAAAAGCTGGCGCACACAGAGCTCAGAACACAATCTCTTTATTGAAAAGACTGACGTTTTGACGTCCACTGACGTCATCCTCAGAGTCAGATGATGTATGAGAGATGACGCTTCGGGGGGTTTTAAATACCCTTCCCTTAATTACGTCATACCAAATACAAGGTGCGCATGCGATGGTAAATAACAGGTAATGAAAACACATTACATAACATCATCAAGAAGAAAGAAAACCAACAAACTGGAGCGCGTCTGGTTTACTTCTCTTCGTATGCTGAAATCACTCTACACACACCTTTCCTTTTTTTAAACTCCCTGCAAACAGGCTCAGTTGAGGTATAGCTGTATCAGCTGCAACACTACTGTTTTCTAACTGGTTGATTGATCTGTCTTTATGTGTAAATATTTGTGTTGTTCTGTGTCTGTGCACGCGCGTGTGTGTGTGTGTGTGTGTGTGCGCGTGTGTGTGCGTGTGTGTGTCCCATGCCCTTAGGTGACCCTGGAAGCGTGGCAGGAGTTTGAAAGTGAGCGGGAGCTGCTTCAGGAGTTCATGAGCAAGGCCCGCACCGCCCTCGAGAGAGAGCAGACCTTCAGCAGTTTGGAGAGTCTCTGCGCTGAGCTGCAGCAGGCCAAGGTGAGCCTGACTGTACTCTGGAGGAACAACATATTATAATCAGCACTCTGTACCTGCGGGGAAAAATACTTAATTTATTATGATGTCTGTGTTTGTATATGTCTGTCTGCACATGTTTATGGGTGTCTTTGTCTGTTCTGTATATTGGGGTGTCTTTGTATGTTTATATCTGTGTGCGGATGTGTGTGTGTGTGTGTGTGTGTGTGCGCGCGTGTGGGTGACTGTGTCCATATGCAGGAGCTGAGCAGACTTAGTGATCAACAGGCTGTGCAGGTGGCCTCTGTCCTGAAGAGGGCAGCAGAGATCCAGCTGGGCCCGAAGAACCAGGCTTTGCTGCAGCAACAGGCCCAGAGCATAAGCGAGCAGGCCAAATGTGTGGGAGATGGCCTGAAGAAAGAGTAATATGCCCCAAAGTTTGCTTGAACCCTTGCTACAGTACATTTAAGAGGCATCTCAACTCGCACAGTCATGTAATATTCTGCACCAGGCACGCGCTGGTGTGCGCATACAAATATATGCTCGCTCTCACACGCCTGATTTACATTTCCAATTGAAGAGCTTAGTGCTAAAAGTACTTGTGTCACATTTTCACACCCTTTGGTAAGGATTGGAAAATGCCTTTTATAGTTACCCCAGTCGATTTTTTCAAACTTCTCAGAATGGATATTTTTGTGACTTAAGTACTTTTAGCACTGAGGGCTTATTTATCTATTTAGTTATTTATGTATTTCCTTACTTATTATTTAAGTGAATTTGGTTATCGACAGATTTCTGTTCACTCATTTTGCTACCTGTTAATTCGAATGTAGAACCAAGGGAGAATTTTGGTCAGATTCTAGCAGATACTACGATTGCTAATTCAACCCTCAAACTTATCTCAATTGCTTATTCACAGAGGAGCTTTCAGCTATCTAATGTCAGCTATGCCTTAATACTTAACTGGTCTGAAAACAAAGCTCTTCTATTTCCAGTGTTGAGCAGCTGGAGGCGATGAAAGTGCAGTGGGAGCAGTTTGTGAGCGACTTTGAGGAGTTTTCATCCTGGATCTCTGAGAAGGAGAAGGTTCTGGAAGCTCTGAGCACCTCCTCCACCCCCCTAGGATCCCAGATCAACACAGTGAAGGTATGGAGTAGAGTACACTGCTATGCACTGGAGTAGGGATATTTTCTGGTTAAAGTTAATTTATAGGAACACTGTGAGGATAAAAATGTAATGATGCATTTCTGTAAGACTGCAAGAAGTTTGTTCTGTATGAAGTTTGTATTGGTCAGCTAAGGATAAAATTTGGGCAGATCAAAAATATTTCCTTAATTTCTTGTCTTGTTGGACTTTTGACACACGCAAATCAACATTTGGCTCAAAAAATGTTTTTAGCTCACCTGGACCAATGGTCCACTGAGCTTATATTTTGACCAGGTTGTCCGTCATCCGTCATTCGTCCGTAAATAATGTCTGGTCTGTTTACATCTGGACTGATGAAGCTAAAGCTTTGCGCACTTCATTCAACCAATGAGGACACCAAAGTTGGTGTAAATCATTTCAATCCATTTTGAAATGCAGCCACCTTGGATGATATCTTAAAAATACCATTTTGTTGGTTATTTTGGCAGGGAGTCAGCTGAAATTTGCTATGTAGGTAATAAGCTGAATGACTTAACACATTTTTAATGAAGTTCATATAAATCATGGCAATCTCCTGTCAAATATGACTGCTTTGGTAGCCATCTTGAAAATGCCATTTCGACCCATTTGTCAATAATTATAGCAGCAATTCTGGTGGAATTTAATTTGTTGGTATGTAGCAATATGACTCAACATTTGGGTATTCTGGGTTTTTCTGTACATTGCATTTTTAACTTCATTTCACCTCTGAGATCAGACAATGCTGCTAAAAAAGCTTGAAATATATTCTTCTTCAAACGACATGACCAGTGAAGCTGAAACTTTGCGGATATCTGGCGACCACTGAGGACACCAAAATTTTTTATAAATCGTTCCAATCTGTTTTCAAATATGGCTGTCACGACAGCCATCTTCAAAGTGCCATTTTGACCTTTTTGCCGATCATTTCTGCAACGCTTCAGCTCAGCTTTGGCATGTAGGTGCCAAGCAGCATGATCCAATATATAAATTGCAGGGTGTTCTATATAGTGCATTTTGATTTTCTCCTCAGACATCAGACCGTGCCCTAAACTTTCATAGACAGCTCCAAAAATCTTCTCAAAAACTACTTTGTCCTTGGAAACTGAAAGTGTGTAGACATCTTTCTATCAATGAGGTTTTCAAAGTTGTAAACATTTGTCAACTGACAATGTATAATTATTTTGATAAGACAAAAAAATGTTTGTGAATACTGTGTTTATAAATTGTGAATGTAATGTCACCTGTAAATAATGATGTTACATTAATACACTAGAGAGCGTGTGGATACACATTGAGTCATTTCCAAAATGTTACAAAGTTTTTCTAGGGTCCTGCAAACAATTGTCTAGTTTGGTTCAACTGTGGAATGTCCAGATGAGCCCTAGTGCCTGTGGCACTAATTTTTGTGATTAAGCCTGACTGTTGCCTGGCTGGAGTAAGAATGCTGAATGACCATAGTGTGGTTGGAGTAACAACACTATCACTACAATCTAGTTAGACCCGCCAGACTCTTTTTAGACCATAATTAGGCTTTAGTAAGACTTGTTAGTCTGTAATAAGACTTACTGATGACCGTATTATAACAAGAAAAACATTGTAGTAAAAATATAATGATACAAAGGCAGAGCATAATGACACCACAGTAAGGCTGTTATAAGTTTGTTGTAAAACTTGCACAAGACCGTTGTGAAAACATTAATACCTCCGCCAAGAAGTTTATGTTTTTGCTGGTGTTGGTTTCTCAGTCTGTCTAATTGTGTACAAGGTAACTCAAAAAGTAATGAACGGATATCACTGAAATTTTGTTGGTGGGTCGCTATTACATCAATATCGATTTTGACCGCGATCGGTCAAACAATATGGCCACCCCGGCAGCCATCTTTAAATCCTATGGCACGCGATAATTTAACTTTGCTCCCAGTGATATCCTTGAATTTTGTGGCTTGGCTGGTCTCGCATCAGGGACAGAACCTTAAATTTCTTATGAGCTGTGTTCACTCAGCAAAATCTTGACTGTGCTGCCTTTGCGGAGGTTTGCACTCTTGGAGTGCCTCTAGTAATAAGACTGTAATAAGACTTTAATAAGGTACAACTATAAGGTACTACTAAGATTGTGTCAGGAGTATTGTAAGATTATCAGAGGCTTATGGCGAACTGTAGCATGTCTGCCGTAAGTCTTAATGTAAACCCCATTATTTTTTGTTGTCCAAAATAATTCAGTTAATTTTTTCTTTTATTTCATATTACTTGAATTCATTTTGCGTATGTTGTTTTCAAACAAATGAGTCTCCTGCTCTTACATAGGTCGTTGGGGCAGAACTGGAGGAGAGGGCATCTGTCTTGCCCCATCTGGAGGCGGAGTCTCAGGCCTTGGGGCAGTTTGTGTCGCAGGGAGAGGGGGCGCGGATTAGGGCGCGGCTAACGCAGATCGGGCGGTACTGGGAGGAGCTGAGAGAGAGCACAGAACAGCTGGGCGGGCAACTGCAGGAGCGCGCCTCCAACCTGCACAGGTTCAACAACAACCTGGAACAGGTTAGCACTGCCGTTCACCCGAGGGCACTGTTTTGTGCTGATCATGCGTTAGGTATTTGCCTTCTGTTATTAGCTCCCATCATATTCACGTTCTTTTGGTGTATTTCTGCTTATAACACAAATTCTTAAAATATATGTACTGTATATAGACATAGAATTTATACACTTTTTTAATGAATTTCCTAAATCAAAACCATTGATTCATATCCCATTGAACATTATGTGCTCAATATGAACTATACATATTATATTTGAAATGCAATTCTCTGTCAAAGAAAGAGTTTTCTGTACATTTGTTGTAGATATGATTGGACTAAGTAATATTAGACCAAATTAAATATTTAATGAAATATAAGATTATTTTGTCTGTCAAGATTATCCTATGTTTTTTAATCTTCTTCTTGCCCCAGTACTTGTAATCTAAAATTGTTGTAGTCAATTGGTTGAATTGTTGGGGGGATATTTTCTTATCCAGGTTAAAAAAACAATGGGAGAACTCCGAGACAAGCTGCAAAACCCTGTGAACTCCTGTACATCATCCTCAGAGACCTACAGAGCTCTGCAGAACCACACGGTAAGGAAACATGTTAGTGCTCCCTGCTATTAGCGAAGCATCAACTATTAAAATAGGTTTGGCCCTTTACCGTGTCTAACTGTATGCTTACAGAAAGACTGACTGTTTATGCATGACGGTATGCTTGCAAATGCGCACAGTGGGCTGCAAAGATCAATAACATACAATTTTCTTATATTTCTTTTGTTCCAATGTTGACACATAAATAGGAATTTATCAAACTTTTTGAGCGAAAGACTTGTTTGCACATGCAACTGAAATTTACAAGAACACGACAGCACACGTAAAGCCTCTGTAAACTGCGTCGCTCATCATCTATCTGTAGCATGAGTGTCAATTCAATATTGACCGCTTCGTTCTCAAATAGTAAAATAATTCAAAAAAATTAGGAAAGCATTTTATTAATTTATTCATTTAATGTTAGGCTTCTGAACGAAGAGAAGCATAACATTTTTAAAATGATAGAATAAAAAGTAACCGGGTGTTATAAATGCATTTTAATGTGCCTAATTAATTGTTGAGAAAGATTATTAAAACCTCTATTTGTTGTCAATGTAGCTTGAGTAACGAATGACTAGTGACTTGGTTCCAATTTCTCAGAGCTCTACTCTACTATCAGGTGCTGTGCAGCACCCAAGAGCCTGATGTTACAAGGCAAACAAGGAGATCACAAGCTATTTTACCACAGGTGCTAGTGCTGTCTGTGGTTGGATTCTTTGCCACCGACGCCTTTCAAAGGGAAATCAATGACCATTCAGGAATACCCAAACTCTTTATGAGTCATGCACTGCCGGTTGTGCTAGATTCTATTATTAAAGTAGCACCACAGAATAAGTTTCCCTGCCGTGAAAGAGCTAAATAGAAGTCAAACTGGTCTTTTTCAATCACATTTCTTCCATCTTAACAGCTACCCACTGAAGGTGGTTGATTACTTTATTTGCCAAGCCCCAGTCACCTCATGAGGTGCAATATAATGAGGCGAATTCACAGACGTGATCTGTTACAGAGCGCACCAGCGGGGTGCTGAAGGCGAGATAGATGCGTCTGGATGCAGCAGGAGGCACGCTTTTTCTTTACGAAACAGTGAAGGTTTGCAAAATAATAATGGCTTATTGTGTACTGCCCAACTGGCAGTTAACTATGGGATCCCATTCCCTGATCCAGTCTGGCACACATGCCTGACCACCCATCAAATGAACCCACAAACATTCTTGTGCTTGTGGAGCTCACCACTTGTTCATAAGGATGTCTGGTGAAAGAGACATTCAAATGTTAACAGGCTGCATGAATGAAGGCTTAAAAGAACAAAATAAAGCTATGAATACATCACATTGAAAAATGTGAAATTATCAAGCTGGTGAGATATACCTTACAAGCTTAACTGTTTATTTTTGGCAGAGGCATCAGTTTTGAAAAGGGAGGGGGGGTCATAGACTTATATTTAAAAGGGAAAAGGCACATTGACACACATTAATATTGGAATTGGATATCCATATTCTCTTGGGGAAAATTGCAAGATTGAAGATTTGTTTATACCTTTCAAACTCAGCTGCTTTTCAGCGCAGGACTGGTGAACTTCTTTTCCGCTTTGTGAGATGGGAAGTAGATCACTGCTTCTTAATAGTGCTAAACATTGCTAATTATAACCCCCACCTCTGCCTCTGAAATTTTGTTTTCTTTCTGTGGGAAGCTATTTTGCACGAGAATTGCTTAAGTGGGTGTCATACGTGGCAATATATATGGAGTTTCTGAGGTAGAGCAATTACTAAGGTTGCAGAATGTGCTTCTAATTTACAACTGTTTGAGATTAATCAACTTACAGGCAAGCATACATTTGAAAATAAGTACCCACGATCGCTTGAGAAATTTGATAGTAGGTGTCACTTCAGTGTGTATAGCAGTGTGTTTGGTTGGATGTTTATGTGCACTTAGGTTGTTTTTGCTGCTCATTTTTTTAACCACTCCACAAATTTTATGGTATCAACCAGATTCTTTTGGCAAGTTGTTTAGGACCTCTACTTTGCGCATGTAAGTACACAAGTAATTTTTCCAACTTTTGTTAACAGACAGATTATCTCACTGATAATTCACGATCTCGTAATGTCATTTGCTCAGAAGTTTACATACTTGAAGTTGTCACATCGAGCAGCTGGAGTTTGTTTAATGGAACATTCTTTGTTCTATGGTCCGGGACGATATCAGATTTCTTTTCCATCGAATTCCTGGCCTAGCTGGCAGATTGAGCTGGGGCGGAGTTTTCTGGACTATACATGGCCGGGGGTTCGCCACGCCTATCGCTAGAGTGTCTGTTTGTTTTTAGCACTTCAGCCAGAGAAAATTTCTTGTCAGACTTCCTAGTGATTTGTGATATTTTTCATGTTTTGTTAGGAATTGCTTCTTTTAGAAATTTTTTCTCATCTCTCTTGTTGTTTATTATCTCTCTCACTGCTTCCGTGTTGCGGATCTTTATTCGTCCTTGGAAGTGCAAGCTTTGTCTGGAGGTGTGAACCTCGTTTGTGTTTGTCTCTTATCTGGGCTGCTCTCAGTTCTTTCTCTCACTGGTCGTGGCACCTGGTGTCCTATCACCGCCAATTATGGTACATGCTAGCCGAACATGGAGTCGTCTGCCACGGCTACGTTAGAGAAAGTTTTTTCTGAGCAGACAGATAATTCCTGTGGATGTTTTTTGGACTCGGGGTCTGTGGGTTATATTATGGATGCGGAGTGGGCTGAGGCATTCTATTCCTATACACCCTCTGATACACTCACGCATTGTTAAAACTTTGGACGTTCGCCTGCTAGGTTCTGGAATTATAACGGAGGTCTCTGAAGCACTAACCATGTTCATTCCCTTCGGTTTTCATTTTGAGGAGGTCCGATTTTTTTAATACTTGTTCCCCTGTTTTTCCTGTTGTGCTTGGGCCCTTGTGGTTACGGAAACATAAGCCTCACATTTGTTGGGGTTGTTAGACTAGCCTTATTGTCTAGTGGAGTGCTAATTGCAGATTCCACTGTAGGGAGAGTTTGACGTGTCGTTCTGGGCATCAACCTAGGGGGAAGGTGGATGCCGTCAGTGATTCTGCTGAGTTTGTCTCATACAGCCCACCTAGTCAGGAAGAGGAGGCGGAGGAGGGGTTGGAGTGGGATCCTCAATTTGACTGGAAGCAGCCAGAGCATGGTTGTGATTTGGTCAAGGATATGGCGAGTCCCGAACAAGTGGAGAGTTTGAGGGCCGCTTTGAATTTTGATCTGCCTCCTAACATTCATAGTGATTATGCTGATCTCGCCGAGGTTTTTGGCAAACAACGATCCTCGACTTTACCACCTCATCGCCCAGACGATTGTGAGATCAATCTCCACCTAGGTACTACTCCTCCTAGGGGTTCGCTATACTCGCTGTCTGGGCCTGAGCGTAAGGCCATGCGAGAACACATCAGGAGGCTCTTGCTAATGGTTTTATTTGGCCACCCACCTCTCCTGCCGGTGCGGGGTTTTTTTTGTGGGAAAAAAAGACAGCGGTCTGAGACCCTGTATTGATTATAGGGGCATGAATAAGATCACCATAAAAAACCAATTCCTCTTCCGTTGATGAATTCCACATTTGAACGTCCGCAGGAACTGTTATTTTTTACCAAGCTACATCTCCGAAATGCTTATAAGTTAGTTTGCATTCGGGAGGGGGGCGAATGGAAAACAGCATTTAATACGCAGGACAGGTACTGGGAATATTTGGTCATGCCGTTCAGATTGGTCAACGCCCCCTTAGCGTTTCAAGCACTTGTTAATGACATCCTCTGAGAGATATTGGAGAAATTTGTCTTCGTTTATCTTGACAATATTCTGATTTTTTCTTCAACGCTCTCAGAGCATAAACAACACGTCAGACATGTGCTTGAGACCCTTTCATTGTGTCGGAGGGGTCGGTCCATATGGACCCTGTTAAGGTGGCATCGGTCAGGAATTGGCCTGCCCCTCAAAACGTTGAGGAGGTGCAACGGTCTTTGAGGCTTGCCAATTTTTAAAAAGAGGTTTATCCGTAATTGCCAAGAAGAATTCCTCCTCGCCATTTGATTGGTCCCCGCAGCTGAGGCTGCTTTTCAGTAGTTAAAGAAACATTTTAGCTCAGAGCCCATTCTTGTCTTGCCCGATCTCTCCCTCCTTTTTGTTGTGGAGGTAGATGCCTCTGAAGTCAGGCTGGGTGCCATTTTGTCCCAGCACCTCCTTCGAGACAATAAGCTACACCTGTGCGCCTACTTCTCCCGATCATTGTCGGCAGCCGAATGGAATTACAGTATTGGTGACTGAGAGTTGCTAGCCATTGAGCTGGCGTTAGAGGAATGGCGCCATTGGTTGGAAGGGGCTGAGCATCCGTTTGTGGTTCGGACGGATCATAAAAATCTCTAATACATTCAACAGACTAAGCGACGTAATTCCCAGCAGGCGCGTTGGTCATTATTTTTTAATCACTTTAACTTTAACTTACTGCCCGGGGTCTAAAAACACCAAGCCTGACGCCTTGTTGCGGATTTACGTCCCCTCTGGTCACGACCCTATGCTGGAACTGGTTATCCCGACTGATCAGATTGTGGCTCCTGTTCAGTGGGACATTGAGTCTGATGTGCAGGGGGCCTTAAGGTCCGATCCCGGTCCTGATGGCGAACCACCTGGTTGTTTGTTTGTTCCGCCTTCGGTACGCGACCAGGTTCTCCAGTGGGGGCACTCTTCCCGTCTGGCGGGTCACCCGGGGGTTCATCGGACAGTTCTTGGCCTGACGTTTTTGGAGGCTTAGCATGGTGGAAGATATCCGGGAGTTTGTGGCAGCATGCAGCATCTGTGCTAGAAATAAGACTTCCCACCTCCCTCCCTCTGGTTTGTTGCCGCCGTTACCCATCCCTATACGCCCGTGGAGCCATGTCGCTCTTGATTTTATTACAGGTTTGCCTAAGTCTGAGGGCAACACTGTCATTTTGGTCGTGGTTGACCCTTTCTCGTAGGCCATTTTATCGCCCTGCCGAAGTTACTGTCCCTGTTACTGTCAGCTTAAAACTCCCTAAGTCCTTGTGTATCCACCCCTTGTTTCATGTCTCAAAGCTAAAACCAGTTAGCACTAGCATCCTGGCTCTGATTGACAAGTCTCCGCCGCTGCATAATTGAGGGGGGCCCGGTTTATACTGTGCGTCGCATTTTGGCCGAGAGGCGTGTGGGTCGCGAAGCCAAATTTTTGGTGGACTGGGAGGGATATGGGCCTGAGAATCGGTGCTGGGTCCCTTCTCGGGATATCCTCGATCCCAGCCTCATCTCTGAGTGCCATGCACGGGGTTCTCAGGGAACTTCTGGTGCCGTCCATTGGGGGGTGGGGTGGGGGGTCCTGTCACGGTTTAGGCGTGCGTTTGTTTGTTTGTTGGACCTTTCTTTGTTGTATCGTCCGGGACGATATCGGATTTCTTTTTCATCAAATTCCTGGCCCAGCTGGCTGATTGAGCTGGGGCAGAGTTTTCCGGACTCTACATATATGGCCGGGGGTTCGTCACGCCTATCACTAGAGTGTCTGTTTGTTTCTAGCACTTCGGCCGGAGAAAATCTCTAGTCAGATTTCCGAGTGATTTCTGATATTCCATTTATTGTTAGGAATTGTTAGGAATCTTTTAGAAATTTTCTCTCTCGTTGTTTATTATCTCTCGCCCTGCTTCCTTGTTGCTGACTTTTATTCTTCCTTGGAAGTGCAAGCTTTGTCCTGAGGTGTTTGCCTGCTTTTGTGTTTGTCTCTTATCTGGGCTGCTCTCAGGTCTTTCTCTCACTGGTCGCTGCGCCTGGTGTCCTATCACCGCCAATTACAGAAGCCATAGCCTTGGAAGTTTCTGATCCACTAAATTTCATCAGTTAGGTCCATTGGAGGTGAACCTGTGGATGTATTTTTAGTTGTACTGTCAAACTCAGTGCCTCTGTACTTTTTAAACATTAAGGAGCATTTGAAAATGATAACAAATCAGCCAAAACCTCAGAAAAAATTGTGGACCTCTGCAAGTGTAGTTCATCCTTTGGAGCCTGAAGTTTCCTCATTCATCAGTACAAACAATGCTGAACAGGAATCAACACTGCGGGCCCATGCAGCTGGTTGTACTGCTCAATATAGAGACACGTTCTTTTTCCAAGAAAAGAAGTGAAAAAGTGCAAATCAATACCAGAACAAAAGCAAAGTTCCTTGTGAAGATGCTTGGGGAAACGGGTCTAAAATGTCTTGGTATCCACTGTAAAATGCATCCTGAATTGACATAACCAGAAAGACCGTGCAGCGAGGAAAATGCCCCTGCTCCAAAACTGAGTGGTGTGCTTCACAAAATAATTTTGTAGATGGCATCATGAGGAAAGAAAGTTATGTAGTAATACTGAAACAGCATCGGAAGACATCAACCAGGCAGTTTCAGCCTGGTCACAAAAGGGCCTTCCAAATCCACAGTGAGCCCGATCCATGCTTCCAGAGTTGTGGCAAAATGGCTTCAGGACATTGTCAATGAACTTGAATGGTGACATCACAAGGCCTTGACCTCAATCCACTGAAAATTCGTGGGCAGAACTCAGAAAGTATGTGTGAGCAAAAAGGCCAACGAAGCTTGGGGAAATTTTTATGAAAGGCTTCCTTTATGGTATGCTGAAACCAATGGGTGATGTCATGGTAGCTTCGTCCATCTTTTTATACAGTCTATGGTTCTGGCAGGTGTTTCTGGTCACCCTTTCATTCAGGCTGATTTCCATTCGGCCAGTTTTTGGTCGGGCCAGTCACAACCGTTTATGTAAAATGGGGTAGTAATGATGTGATGACACTGCCAATGAGTTCTGTTGAAGCATTCTCGTAAGCAGTCATGAAGCCTGGTGCTGATGTTGATCGGTGTCGTGTCTTGATTCTGCAATCAGAACAGTATTAAAAACCTGGACTGGATATTTTCTCTAAGGGAGCACAAATGATTGCAGTTATTGTCATGGTTTGGAGGTATTGAGAGCTTTCTTTGTTGCTCTTATCGGGGAAGATATTGTTTTGCTTCCTATCGGATTCCTGGGCCAGCTGGCATTAATTGGGGGCATTGCCCGCACTCTATTTAAGCTCCTATTCCGCCTCGCTCCCGTTGTGAGAGTGTCAGTGTTTCAATTGCGCTTTAGCCGGTAAGGTTTCGAGACAGAGAATTGTCTGGGACTTAAGCTACATAACTGAGGTTTAGTGATAGTGAGCAAGGGAATCTTTGCTTTATTTTCGCTTTTCTTTTAGGCGCTTCAAGCTCACTTGCTGTCTATCGCGGACGGCTTCTAGGTTCATTGGTAGCGCGAGTCTCGCATTTTTATTCTATTTGAGTCCTTCTCTCCTACTCTCCTACTCTCCTTCTCTGCTGTTTTTGCCTTTTATTTCTGGCCACTGCAATTGGCGTCCAACACTCCCTAATCACCACAGTTATAGCTTCAGCTGTTAATGTTAGGATCACAGAAGGACACCAGTAGCGAGTCTTGAATCCAGTGAGTAATTTATCACACAAAAGGACAAACAAACAGCACGGGGGCCAACAGAAAATCCAAAAACAAAACAGAACAATGCGGGGAAAAGGAGGGCACAAAGCCAACAAAAAACTGCACTTAAAAAGCTGGAATGAATAACTAAGGAATACTGAGGGCTTAAGGTGGCACAAGGCCAACTAAAAACTACACTCCTGACCTTTAGGATATAAAAAGACTAGACTACAGACTACAGGCAAGGAAATACGTGTGAAAAACTCTCAGGAAACGTAGTAAGGGACCACAAGCTCAAACAGAACCAACGGACCAACTGCCAACTGGCATTCCTCCACGGAATATAAAGGGACACGGCCTGAACAAGGAAGGATGCACACCGGGGCACACAGGAGAGAAGCAAAGCATGAAGGTAGGACATTGGACGAGAGCTTAATGACATAATGAGCTCATCAAAACAATGAGCGTGCTCAGCTAAGTACCAATAAAGTATGTAGATTGAAGGAAGAGTGAAAAAGTTATGCAGCAAAGCGAGATGTGAAATAATAACACAGCAGGAAATCATGACAATTAACGCCCTACTTCAGTTAGTAATATTAGTAAAGTGCCTGTGTAAGAAAAACACATCCCATGAATGTTAGTAGCTGGCAGTAACTAAACAGTTCATTGGCATTAAGATTAGACAGACCCGAAGCCAGAACATCGCTGAAAGAAAATGGAAATACCGCAGCAGCCAATAGCGAAGACGCAGCGCATGCACAAGGGAAAACAAGACGTGGACTGGAGCGCAGACATGAGGAGGATTGCGTTGGCAGTGCGGGAACAAAAACCTGGGACAGACAAGGCGGAACAGAACAAGAACATTACAGATAAGTAAGATGTGATTTCTGTTCCTCTGACAGAGTTTGGTAAAAATTTAAAACACCAAATGGCCCTGCTCATCGCCAGGAAGAACAAGAACATGTTAGTGAACACTAACATGGCAATATCCCCCGCTGCTTCAATTTTATGTGTTCGGAAGGACGTACGTACATACGGACAGACGGACGGAGCCCAATGCTATATCCTCGCTTCATGCTTATTTGCACCGTGGAGGATAATTAAAAGAACAATAGCCACAATGAAAACCATTTCGCTATTGTTCATGAGACTTACGAATGGCATGTGTTGGCTGCTGAATCATGTCATGCCAAACATGAGTGTATAATTTTGAACAAAAAGCCATAAAAATTGATTTTATGGAGTTTCACAGATGCGGGGGCATCTGTGTCCCATGGACACTAATTTTCTTTATTTATAAGATTATTAGTGATGAATAATTTATGAATAATTTTATTTATTTATTTCTTTATTTTGGAGAGTAGGAGCTGACTGGTATGTGAAAGCACAGCCTCATTGGGGTGAATGGTGTGGAGTACTGGTGACTTATTTTTGAAGCAGAAGTTCACTTTACACTAAGGGCTCTTCTGCAGAGGCGACGTCCATTTCTTTTGGTACCAGGTTTGTCTGGAGGGGGCTAGAAAGGTGATGAATGGAAGTGAATGGACCTAGAAGGCTAAAATAATGATTTAGTCCTGCTTAACGACAAAAAAATGTGGAAATTTTATTTTAGTTTGAGCAAATTCAGTATTGATTGTATATCTGAATTATAATGAAAAGATTCTAATGCCGTTTCATTTATATCGCAGTAATAGCCATTTTGCCCACAGAACGCCAGTATTCTGTTAAGATATCCTTTTACAGATGTGGCCGGGCACTCTGCTCTGCCTTCATGATGTCGGGAGGCTTTCATCGGTAGCTTCCTTGCCGTAGTCTAACATATTTCTGTACAACGGTTATATGCACACAACTACAATAGTAATAACAATAATTTGTTTTTATGTGTATTAGGCAGACTGCTTATGAATTTTCTTGGCAATGGCTAAACAGACTTTGAGAGTGTAATTGAATGCAAAAGAAAAAATTAAAACTTGCATGTGCTTTGTGCTCTGCTATTGATTAGCTGGGCAAGTGCCCTGGGGCTGTTGAAAGGAGAGGAAGATGACCTTGCTATTTGTGTATTCCCACTGCAATGAGTATGTGTGTGTGGGTTTAAATGTGAATTGTTGTTGTCATTTGCGCATTGTATTTTTTATGTGTGTTGTTTTGTAATGTATTTATTCTTTCTTTATTTATCATGTTGTTAACTTTTTGGAAAGTGAAATAATTAAAAACCACCAAAAAAATAATAATACAAAAAAGAAGAAATGAAGCCCTACAGGCCTATCTGATTATTGTGTGTAATTTTTTCATGTGTAATGTGTGAGTGTTTGTTTAAGGCACTGGAGTTGCCTGAGATGTTAAAAGGTGCATTTGTGTAAAGGTGTGTATAATTAGTGTGCGGGTATATGTCCTTCCTTCAGGATGTGACCCAAGCTCTTCAGCAGCTGAAGGCCTCGCTGCAGTCTCTGTCGGCCGGGCTGCGCAGGCTGGGGGACCGAGCGCAGCCGGAGAGAGAGGTGTCTGCTCTGCAGCAGGAGTATGAGGAGGCTGTCCGCTGGGGCAGGGAGAAACAAGCGCAGCTGGAGGACCTGCTGTCTCTCTGGCAGAGGTAAGATGGCTGCCTTCCTCACTCTCCTGCTGGAGTGATCCTCACTTTCACAGCAAGATCTGTACCAGGAAGTGGACCGATAACTTTCAGAGTACATTGACATCCTAGTGAGTCAACAGGGTCCTGTAAAACCAATGGGCTCATGCAAAGCCAAATACATTGCCAAAGGTTGATCATTGTATTTGTTTTGCACTAATCATTGGTTGTTCTTTTTGTTTTGATAAATTTGGCACTTTGCTTATTATGAAGAGAGCTGAATTTGCAGAGAATTGTGCAAATAATCCTGTCTTTCATGGTAGTTCTGTCATTTAGTCCGCATTCAGTTCTTACTGAGTACTTTTTAGCTTGATGTGGTACATTGGCATTTTGTTTGCATTCTAATATACTCGATTTAGCAATAAATTCTTTTTAGACTTTTGAGGTACGTGTGTGCAGGGCCATTTCTGACCATTTTGGTGCCCCAGACCAGACACCCACTGCTGTCTGCCGACTGTAAAAAGAAAAATAAAAGTGCTGAAATATATCCATGCTTGAGTGAAAAATCATCTGTCAATGAAATTCACTTGCCTCTGGTGCGTCTGACCCTGTTTTCAAAAACTCAAAAGCTATAGGGGGCAATATGTTGTCAGTATTGGCTATTTGGCACCAATGGTACATAACAAAAACGTTATTATCCCACGATTGCTTCTGTGGGTTGTAAAAATGTAACAGAGTTACCCATTTCTTATCCGTATTTGGCCGATGACATTTCAAGGTCAAAAAAGTATCAGAAACATATCCTAACCCTTCCTGTTTATAATTTTGAAGCTTCATTGAAAGTAAATTATTGGGTACTTTCACTTTAATAAACAGTGAAATTGTGCATCTTTAAATGTCATGGTATAGTTTTGTTTCTCATTGTGGCCTTGCTACACATACAACGCTAAGACACATTCATAATTGGAGGTGTGGTGCCCTAACATAAACCTGGCTATGACAGGGTAACACTGTGGCCAATCAGAAAACCATGAACTGCACTTATCCCCATTGTTCTCACTCCCTTAAATTATATCCTCTCAGCAGTTTTTAATTCTGTCTAGACTCTGATGCTCTACATTGATTGTTTGACAGTTGGAGAACTGCAGTGAGAGCAATTACAGCTGTATTTTTTCAGATAAATGAAATGGGGGCACTGGATGCCAATTAACGAATGTTACAAAGAGGGGGCTACTCTTTGTGCTGCCCACGATGGTGCCAAGGGTAAGTGCCCGATGTGCATTTAGAAGGGGCATCACAGTTCAATCACTCGCAGTTTTCATAAAGTGGTAGATTAAGTGCAGTACTGAGTGCTATGCAGAGATAGGACAAGCCTCTTTGTTCGCCTCTTCACCCCGAATATCCGCTTTGCAGCGTGGCCTGCAGACGAGCGCCTGATACGAGCGGACGAGTAACGCACTCTTCAGCTTATCCATTCACGCAGCGGCTCAGCTGCGTTTCTGGCTTAACTCTGTCTGCATCCTCTGCCTAGCGTAAAAAAAAATCTCCCTGCGTGTGCTCTCAGTGTGATAAACTCGAATCTGTCTGCTCTGCAGAGTGTGTTAAATTGGCCGCCACGTGAGTGAGGTGGCTTCGTAATAAGAATTTTATTTTATTTATTTCCATCGCATATCTGAATGTTCACTACCGTATGCGCTCCGTATGAAGGTCGGCTTCCATTTAGTGTCTGTTGATGCCATTAATGATTGGCAGGTCTTAAGCCTCCTTCAGGTGTTAGAGAGAGGATGTGAAGCCTTAATTCTGTTCTGTTTGCCTGAAAGAGCTTGTCTCCTGTGTGCCCCAGATATGAGAAAGACCGCTCCATCTTTCAGTCCTGGATAGAAAGGTGTGAATCTGTCTGCTGCTCGGATTCCCAGTACTTTTCTGCCGACAAAGCCAAGCTACAGTCTGAGTTGCAGGCTGTGAAGGTAACATAAAAATGCTTTTCAAAACTTTGTATTTGTTTCTTAATCTGAATTTTTACTTATTTTGTGAAAACATTTTTTGTTTGTGTTCTGAAACTTCAAACAGTCATACAGATGGCTGATTACGTAGCATGCAAGCTAGCTGTTGAACTAGAAACTCAAACATCTCCAGGCTTAGCAAGGATTTTCATTTTATTTACAGAGAAGTGTGACATGCAGTTACCTAAAAGTTTTACTACCGCTGGTATTCCGTCTCTAACATTGAGAATGATTCATGGCTAGCATCTGTACAGTAGCAACCATATGTCAACATTGTATTTATTGTGAATAGCTGCACTACTTCATTAAAGGCAGACTGAATTAAAAACACTTGCGCGTTTTAACTGTTCCTATCAGTGTATCTTCTTTATTGCTTTTGTCTAAACTAGCTGTGGTGTCTAAATTCATAGTCGATTTAGTAGCAGGGTAGCTAGCCAAATAAAATACATAATGATTATTGAAAGGTAATGCACGTTGCTTGGTGAGAAGTTTTTGGATGGGCACTTAGCCAGCTAACTTGGTAGCTACATTGATGGCCAAGCCACAAAACCTTAGCTAAGGTTACACCTGAATTCCGTTTAAATATTAACAGAAATTGGAAACACCTTGGTAGCAAGCAAAAGATTCTCCTTGAAAATAAATTGAAGAATCTGCTTCATGATATCTTCCGGAAAGCATAATAGTTCCCTTTTACATTTTGTCGCCAGTCCTGTGTTGTACTAACCCAGGTTACTAACCTGAGGTTAGTCGCATAAAGTAGTGTAAAGCAGTCAGGCAAAAAGTGGTTGGCAAACATCTAGGTTTTTGCTGATTGAAGCAGGGATATGGCCATTAAAAAATAGGCCATGGGTGGAGATATTCGGATGATGGCCGGACTAATTCTCGCAGGAAGGACGTAGGAAGGTTAGCCAAATTTTAATGGCGTGCCAAATTTCATGTTTAAAAAACTGGCTGGGTTGTTTTATTTCACAAGTTTTGGGTTGCTAGGCACTCTAGATACCAAAATGTATGCGCACACGTTTTATCGGCCTTTTTCTATCTGGACCTACAAGTGCAAAGCTATTCTTTGTTCTGTGAGTGTAAATTGCACAACATGTAAATTCAAGTGGGAGAAAATTGCTTCAAACTCCATTACAAGTTATAAACTACTCGCAATCTACACTTCATAATATGGTTAAGTTTCGATAATTGAATGAGTAAAGCAGGTGAATCAATGCAGTGCAGAAGTTCAGTTAGCCATGCTAATTCAGTGAGGTGTACATGGCACAAAAATTCTCAATCTGCCTTTACTGTTAAGTTTTTTGATTGGCTGCCTCATCGTGAGTATTAATGAGTGGATGTGGCCAGATACATAGTGCACAGAGTAATGCTTAGCAAGCAATAAGGAATGCAGAACACTGCAAAGCTTAACATCTGTGGATTACATGGAGTATCTGTGATTTTACCCTGCACTGTTTAGGACCTGCAGTCTGAACTGCCATCTCATGGGTCCATGTACCGTGACTTGTCCAGTCTTGGAGTTTCGCTGCACCCTACTGCATCTGAGGAGATGGTGAAGGAGCTCACAGATGACCTCCTTCATCTAGAGAGGAGGTGGAGAGCCCAGGAGGAGGCCATACCTCTCAGGTGAGCATGAGTGAAAGGAATTTCAGTCTGAGCCTTCTAGTCTAGTCCAGTCCAATGTGCCCTGTTTCTTATGTATGTACATCATGGCATCGTTTTTACTGTTGGTCATTGTCTTGGGTATGTTTTTAAGTGGTTCTACGACTCTGTGGGTGTTTTATCGGTGGTTCTAGGGCTCTGTTGGTGTTTGATTAGTGGTTGTATGGTTCTAATGGTGTTTTATTGGTGGGTGTATGGTTGTAGTGGTGATTCATTTGTGGTTGTATGGTTTCTTTGAGAAATAATTGGCAGCTGTATTGATTTGTTGATCTCTGATTGGAGGATGTATATGTTTGGCGATGTTTGATTGGTGATTGTGTATGGCTCGTGATACTTCACCAATTCTTGGATGGTTCTGGAGGCATTTCATTTGCTTCCTGTCCCTGCCACTCAGGGTAGAGAAGCTGCTGGCCCACATATCTCAGGTGGAGAAGTTCGATGAAGCGTTGTTGCAGGTGTCACAGTGGAGTCAGGACTTCCTGGATGAGCTGCAGGCTAACTCTCAAGTGGATATCACTGATCTGCAGGCGGCCCATGCCCACATTAAGGTACAGTCGCGTCTTTATTAACATCTACACTGCAGGCTAGAAGTTTGGAAGCAAGGCCAGCACTGGTCAAAAATTTGGAAGCAACTTCAAGTTTCTGTTCACAATGCCTTTCTTAAAAACCAGTACGAAATCTATGGATTTTGGGATGTATTTACTGCATTATTAGACTTTTCTTTCATTGATGTGCACCATTTTCGTCTATTTACCTTTAGGTACTGTATACATTGATGTTACCAGACCGTTGCTGAATAAATGTTAACAAAATAAAGGAGGGGCTTAGTTTTTGGGTTGAGAAGATTTGCAAGAGTCACAACTTCAGTGAAAAAGTGAAAAAAGCAAATCGCAGTTTGCATTATTCACTTTATGTCATGGCTTACAGCCCACTGGATGCCTACAGCAATCCGGCGGGCACTAGGACCATAGGACTTGTAATATGGGCCTGATAATTTGAGTAAAAATATAGTCTGATAAGTGACTCTTTGTATAATAATTATGTTTATTTTGTTGCAAAGTATGCCTAAGAAACTATGATTTTTTTGTACAAATTTGATCTTGCTTCCAAACTTTTGACCTGTAGTGTAAGTTCAAAACAGTAGCCTGAACTGGTTTATTAATGGGTGTAGCATCTGTTCAGAAATTAATTTGGACAGTGAATCTATCTTTCCTTTAATTTCAGTATATTTATACAGTATATGGAGCTCACCATGCCGAAATTACGGCCATTTAAAATTGTAGCACTGCTGAAAATTTTGTGGGCCTCTGTATATCAGATAACAATGCCATTTCCTAGAGTATGAAAATCAGCTTGTGGTTGATCAATCTGACCTTCCTCAGGAGCGGACGGCGCTGCTGCAGACCCAGTCAGGGGTGCAGGAGAGGCTGCAGAATCAGGCGGAGGCCCTGTGCTCCTCCAGCGAGCGGGGGGACCAGCAGCTGCTGCAGGGCCGGCTGGAGGACTGCCTACAGGCCTTCTCAGAGGCCCGCCGCCTGGCCGAGCTGAGGGTCGAGTGCCTGGTGCGCCTGGAGGCCTTCCTGCAGACGCACTCCGTAGCCCGCTCTGTCCTACTCGGCTTGCGCCGCACCGTGGAAGCTTCCGGAAGCTGGGACAAGACCCGGGCGGAGTCGCTGCGGAGGGAGCTGGAGGCAGTGGTCCCAGATATTGGGCGACTGGAGGCGCTGGCGGTGGGGCTTGATGGCGGTCTGAGCAAGGCGCACTATCACCTTTGCGAGGGCGTGGCTGAGGGCGGGGCTGAGAGGCGCACTTCCTGCCGGGCGCTCGCTGATGCCCTGTCCTCCTCCCTGGAGGAGGTGCAGAACCTACTGGGGACCAGGCAGAGTGAGGCTGAGGCGGTCGGGGCGCTTTGGACCTCCTTCTGTCAGCGCAAGGAGCAGCTGCTCCGCAGCGTGGAGGATATGGAGGAGAAGGCTTCCCAGCACGGCCTGAAGGAGCCCAGCCTGCTGGCACTGCAACAGAGGTACCCGGGATAACCCCAACTCTCGCCACTGAACCCTCACACGGGCGGCTTTTAATGTCTTTCATGGTGTAAGAGTTTGGGACTAGACTGATTTCAACTGATAAAAGCTAGTGCATCAATCACTGGTGATAACGAAAGAGCTCCAGAATTAGACTATGACTTTTGAAAATTGAAACCTACACTGCAAAAAATGAAAAGTTAGTCCACCTTACCAAGCAGTTTAGTCTTGTATTAAAACTTAAAACACTTATTTCTATTAAATTTTTTCTCAATAAGACAAAATTTGCCAATGAGGTGAGATGAGTTTGAAATACTTCTAGATTTGCTAATGGGATAAGAAAATTTCACTTGCCAAGCAAATGGTAACTTAAAATTAGATCATATTTTCTGTATGAGAGCAGAAAAAACTAGGGAGTTTGTCTTATATTAAGAATAAATGTTTTTTTGCAGTTTAGTATAATAAATGAAACAAGTGCAAAATGTTGCAATGAGCCCTTTTCACAAGGTTTTGAATTACATCATATTTGTATACACAGTATGAAAATATTGTTTGTATGTTTGTCAGCCATTTTCATTTTGTTTTATGGGATTGTTTGCATGGGTGATTTCCAGTTGTTTGATTTTTTTTGTTCCAAGAAATCTTCCTTATCTGTTCCTTATCTTAGTTTTTTCCTGTGTGTAGCATATGACATTATTTTACCTCTTAATAATGCTTTCCCAGTTCCTAAAAGAAGTGATGGTGCTATGTCTGGTGTATCATTTATTTCAAGGAAGGCAGCCCACTCTCTTTTAATGTGATTAGTGAAGTCTGTGTCTTCGAGTATTGATGTGTTTAATCACCATCTGTTGGACAGTTTGTGGGGGTGGTTGATTTTCCAAGTGAGTGAAACTGGAGCATGGTCACTAATGGCTATGGAGTGTATTTATTTATCCTTGATTTGTGAAATAATTGAGTTGATAGTTTAAAAAAGTCAATATGACAGGAGGAATGAAGAGTGGGTGAGAAAAATGAACATTTTTTTAGCTGCTGGATGTTGTAATCAACCTTCTCCAAGACCAATATCAGTTATGAACTGCTGAATAGTTTCAGTGGATTGGGAGTTACGTATGGTGGTTGAATTATCAGATTTGTCCAATGATGGGTTCCGTGTTGTATTAAAATCACCTTCAATTATTATTGGAGAGTCAGGTAAGTTTGATTTGGTATTGAAACAATTTTGGAAAAAGGATGGGATATCATTATTTGGGCCATAAATGCATGCAATAGTGATTTGCATATTGTGTTTTGTGGTATTAACAGTGATAAATTGTCCTTTGGGGTCTATAATGCTGTTCTTATGAATAAATTGGGTATTTTTATGTATTAGGATGGCTACCCCTCTTTGTCCAGAGTTGAAATGGGCAGAGAATATTTAATTGAGTTGTGGTGTTTTTAATTTATGATGATCAGATTCAGATATATGGGCTTCTTGGTGAAGAGAAATATCTGATTGTAGGTAGTTTATGTGCTTAGTTACTTATAGTGTTTTTTCCTGTGCACCAGAGCCACAAATATTTCATTTTATGAACTTAATCATATTCCTAAGGACACTCTATGTAAATTCTGTGTGGGACGAATTGTAATCTGTGTGCGTGCATATGTGTGTGTGTGTGTGTGTGTGTGTGTGTGTGTGCGTGTGCGCGCATTTGTGTAGATGGGTAGGCATGGACAGGAGAGAAAAGCAGCAATGATAAAGAAGAAACGCAGAGAAAAGAGAAAAAATTCCAGTGAGAAAAGTTCATAGTGAGACTGAAGTGCGTGGACTCCATATGATAACGTAATGCCATGTCTGGTTGTGCCTTTTGTTTTTAGGCTGCGTTTCTTCACCCAGCTGGAGGATGAGTTGAACTTGTTTCAGCATGAGGAGCAGTGGCTGCGGGACAGGGGGCAGCAGCTCACCCAGCGGGACAGCGAGCTGGCAGGGGAGGCGCTGCGGGAGATTGCCATGGTAACAGCTTCTTGGGAAGCCACAAAGAGGCTCATCGCAGACAGGTGAGGGAGTTGTAACGCCAGAGGACGCATAGCCATTTAAGTCCATAGGTTTTGCAGGGTAAGACCTGGGAGGGAGGGGTGCTGAAATGAAGGGAAATTATTTAGATTGACAATGGAGAATGTCAAACAAGAGGACTGTTGGATGGTTCGTCTTGTTATGTCATCAGCTGAATACATTTTTCTGAATACAGCCTTTTCTGAATACTTCTGAATTCAGCCTTTCCCCTGCTATCCCTTGAGGTTTCAACTTTTTACTTGTATTCAGAAGTATTAAGCGACTGCTCAATGTTAATTGTTACCCCTACTGGTGTCCAGAATTGACAGATTTTTTTACATATACAACCAACAAACTCAGCTCTCATGAATGTCTCTGTCGTAGTTATTGTTCCAATATACTATCCAAATGCACCAAAATAATACACTGCCCGGCCATAAAAAAGTCGCAGACTCAAATATTTAGTTGGAACCCCTGTAGCTTTGATTACAGTGCATATTCATCTTGCCATTGTTTTGACAACTATAAGTAATGCCAGAACATTTATTTTCGATCAGAAATGCCATAATTATTGGCTGAGTTCTTGTCTTCTCGACATAGTGGTTGAACCACTCGGTGGTCTTTCTTGAGCACATCCCAGTAACTTTTAATGCATTTAAGGTCAGGAATTTGTGGTGGCAAATTTGTTTGTGAAAATGATTCCTCATACTTATTTTTGTCTTTCATGGTTTGCTTTGCTAAATACAGGCCAATAACTTGCCCGTTCTGAAATTATGTAACATCTTTTCTACCATCAAAGGATGTGTCTTCCCCTATGATTTTTTAAGAAATAACTAGTGACGTGCTTTATCATTCAGGGTTAAAATGATTATTGCCAGCTGAAACATATTAATAACCGCAATAATTATCCAATTATAGAATTTTTTCAATAATTTCCAAACGGTGACTTTTTTTTTGGCCGGGCAGTGTATGTTGCTTACCTCTGTTTGAAACCTTACAATTTATCTTGTACCAGTACCTCTATGGGCACTACCTATCTCTGTAACTAGTAAAACCAGCCAACTGCCAAAGCAAAATCAGTGTTTTTGCTATGCATAGATTACGCATTTTAATTATTATTATATCCAAGAGATTTCTGTGCAGCATGTCTGGTTTTGTCAGATCTGACATATCGGTAACAGCGCCCCCCATACTGACATATTTTTGAACGTTCGTCCCGTTATATCCAGACATTGGTAAAAAGTGCCACAAAACTTCCTTTGGCTTGTTAAAATACTCTGATAGGGCTTGAGACTCAGTGAATTTCAAGGCTCCATCTTCTTGGTTAACATTTTATGGGCCTCTGAATATCACTGCAAATACTCAAACTGGAGATCTTGTAAAAATGTATGTAGCCGCTGCTCCAAGATGGAGCATAGTGCCAGAGATGTTTCTATGTGTCCTTTGTTTAGCCCAAAGGAAGGTTCAAATTAATGGCCTATCCATCCTCACAGGTGCCTGGTTATTATTAATGTTAATCCACTGTACAAACAGGAAAAAATTAGCCCGCACCCAACTTTGGGAGCAAAACTCGAAATCTCGAAAAACCAAAAAAGTGCCAGACTAAATACCTCAAAAATTTTCTCACCTTTAATGTTTGAAAAGGAAACAAGCAAGATGAGTTTGACACTGGTCTGGTTTAAAAATTAAAATAAGCCTGAATTTGTAAAAATTTTTTCCCATTGTACACAGATTTTTTGTCATTGCACTTGTAACCAACATGATCACCAGGTGGCACTTTCTCATTTTAAAAATTTGCGTATCCCAGCATCAGATACAGTCGTAACTTCTTTGGCACATTGAAGCAGTCATCCACAATATTCCTTCAAAAATGGGTATTTTTCCTCAAAAATTCTCAAATTGGTACCTGACTTTTCCACTTCTTGGTGGCACTGCAGCTATAACGATAAAAATTGTGAGCTCAAACTCCTGGATTTCCTGTTACACATGTATGGGCACCATTCTGCCTAATTTCATGCAATTCTGAGATGTCAGCTCCACTGCCAGTGCCACTCTCTCAGAATATGGCTGCAACTACTTTTATTTTTGCTTACCTTGGTTATCTTTGTCTCATGTAAAAATTAATTGGTTGATCTTAGACATTTAAATGTGATGCATTTGCAAAAATCAAATAAATTGGGAAGGGGCAAATGCCAGCACTGTTTCTCTTCAGTCAGTATCCCACTGTTTCGATGACTCCTATGGTTTCTGTATGCAGCTTGAATTTTCAGTCCTTCAGTGCACCGTATAATTACTCCAAGCATTACCGCTAACGCTGCCCACGGACTGAGCGTTTTAGCTCATCCTGGTTTGATGGGAGCAAGTCTCTTTGATGGAACATTTTAAGGTCAAAGAGACCTCCACTAAAGGTATAAAAAAACAGAATTAAATTGGATTTCAGTCTGCCAAAAAAGATGAAATGATCACTTTTGGAATATGGTCATGTTTTGTTTGGTGTGGCGCTCCCTTGGAATGCTGAGGTCCTTTGGTTTTAAACATTATTGTGAATAGGTGATATACTGAACAATGATATTTTGATAAAACACTGAAAAAAAACATAGTTAAAAGCTGCCTTGAAATACAATGCTTCAATCAATTATTAATAGGAAGTGGTTTTTTTAAGCTTTTGCATGGTCTCGTCAGGCATTCATTGAAAAATTAGTTATTTTTGCGCTTTTCCCCTGCATTGTATGGCTGTACTTGAATTGACTTTACTCGTTTTTTACGCATTTCCATTATGGATAGAGCCTGTTACCAGGTACTTTTTCTAGTACCACGTCGGCCGAGGATCCAAGTGAGCCGAGCCTATACTTAAAACCTGGGGTCCATGCGCTGCAGACCACTGACCGCAGGTCAGAGGAAATCATCATTGGCGCGACACAGGACTTGCCGACATCATACCTAACATAATCGACTTTACGGTGGAATAGGATGATTTTCACGGGCAATGCTATGTAAAGTGTAAACATTCAGGTGTGACCCAAGTTGGTAAATACGTATCAAAACCAACAAGGTATCTAGCTTTCTTGAAAGCTAATTTAACAAAAAATTAAAGTTTCAGGGTCTCTTAGTAAGATCGCACCTTTAAGGCAGACAATCATTTTATCATAAATTAACGAATAAGGGGAGTAGCAAACGTTGTCAAATGCACGGCCCAACATTAGCGCCCAAATGCAAGCGACTTAGGCACCAGCCGGAAATATAGAATATGACTGGATATGACTGAAATAATTCGGCCAAAATGGATAAATAGCCTCCTGAGATTGTTGAGAAGAACCAGGAACACAAGCCTTTCCACATCCTCCATTGTTCCTGAGTTTGTGTTTTGTGAGGTTTTGTTGTGTTTTGTGCTGCATTGAGGATGATGACAGGGCATTTTTCATGGTCAGTCCCGCCTACAATTGAGCAGAAGCTATTATCTGTGGAAAAAGAGTACTCTACCAAAACCGAGTGAAGCAGAATCGAGTAGACTGATACTACACAGTGGAAAAGCGCCATTTGACTTGTCCGTACGGCGGTACCTTTCGCTCTTTATGGACCCCTCTGTCACTGGTATGAGCTGTGGAAGGTCGCAGATTGAACAAAGAGTCCTTGAACAAGTGAGTTCCTCTATGGAATTGCAGAGGAAGTCTTGGAACCATTTTTTTCTCAGATTATATATAATTGAAATGTGTTGCCTGCAGGAAAATGAGAGCAGACTGCGGAAAAATGGATCAAAACCCCCTCTATATGTAATGAGTCTGTTGCTGCTTTGTGTCAAATTGACGTGACCGTTCTGATTGTCTGTGCGAAATTTCACGCCTTGCGCTGTGCATCGGGAGAACCCATGGCATCCCCCGCAGCTTCCTATTAAGAGATGATGGTGAAATGGGAGTACACCCCCCCCCCCACTTCTTCCCACCTTCCCTCTGCATCTCTTTTTTTAGTCATTCTGGTTCCATTCTTCCCTACATCTGGGTCTATTTTATGCCTCTCTCACCCTGGGTTTGTGGAGAATTGTAAAATCTGCTATTGAGGAAATTGTGGCATTTTTGTTGACGGTTATTTGCTGATATTTCATTCATTGATGCGTTTTCCATCATTTTCCATTAAATCATAAAGAAATATGATGAAAAATACTCTGGTAACCTAATTTATGCAGTTTAATATACTGCGGCAAGATTATGAACACAACATACTAGTTATTCTGTTGATATCTGAGGAAAGGTAGAAAAGAACATTGACCACTTCACCTTCCGAATGAAACATCACTAAACAAAATTTTTAATAACAATAAGAACGCAGACAATATACTAAAAAATGAAAAGACTGCACACGTAGGCATTTTCAATTTGGAGGGATTAGGTCGGAATAACATCAATGGTATGGGGCAGCTGTGTACAATTTTTACGCCATATGGTGGTGTGACGTGCCGGTATTTCTACTTTGGCAGTGACTTGTTGAGGTTCCTCCTAGTTCTAAGGGCCAGATGGTATACCAATGAACGGGTATTTTTCTTGATTTTGAGAGCAGTTACAAGCTGGTGTGGGGATATTGGATGGCATTATGACAAGCTGCCGGGTATGATAGTTTTTGGAGTCGAGTGGCGCTCTCTGACAAGCCAGTATTTTTTTGTCATTGGCAGTCAGGAGCAGTGTGGCATGCTAGTGGAACTGATGAGAGAGTACCAGAGCCTGAGGTCCAGCGTGCATGATGCAGTGGAGGGAGCAGAGAGCGTGGCGGAGATCAAGTCCCCCCTGAAGAGCCAGGAGGACATCCGGAGGCTTCTGTCAAGGGTGAGAGCTGGCAAATACTATCCTTGGCCCAAATACCACGGTCTCCATGCATTGTGCATATACCTGTGAATGTTAGACCACTTGCCCTCTATATCCCTATATTTTAAATGTCACTGATTCCATTCTCCATACCCTGAGGTAGAAAGTCCAGGGTCGAGAAAGTAAAAGTTGTGACTGTGACATTCTGACTGTGTTGATTTTTGTGCTGCCATTTTGTTTTTCTATGGTAAGTCTTAAACCCAGTTCAGACCTTAGATTTGCAATGAGACGGGTTGAAACTTGCTACTGCTTGCAATGAGATGGTGTATCGTTTCCATAGCAACAACTCTCTGTGCTTTCATTCTAACTGCCGGCTTTTCAGGCTTTTTTCCAGTTGATTTGTTGCCACGTTTGAAAATATGGATAGTAGTGATGATGAGTGAGGCGCAACAGTTGCATTTCTGCTATTAAGAAAACAGCGAGGACGCAAAAAAAGAAAGGGGTGAGAATTTGGAGCCGTCCATGGGTGCTTCAACGAAACACCCAGGGTGCACATGCCAATTTTTTTCGGGAGCTCACAACCAGAGATCTGCCTTTTGTAAATTTTCTCTTTTGTAATTTTCTCAGAGTTATTCCCGGCGCAGTTCTGACCAGCTGACAGTTTGTAACCGATGTGACCAGCTGAATTTGCTACGAGCTGATTGAGACGGGTTACGTGCTTTGCGGTCTAGAACCAGCCTCTTGTGATTTGACAACCTGAATCGCTGGTGATGCCATCAGCTGGCTGGAGTCGAGCTTGGACAGGCCAGTTCACACTGCTTCAACTCCTCCCTGCGGCGTTCTAAAACAGTCATCGCATTGCAAATCTTTGGTCTGAACTGGGCTTTACAGACAAAAAATCGATTTTAGCTTCTTTTGAGTTAGCAAGTGGAATTTTGATGAATAATCTGGCTACATAAAACTGCAGGAAGTGATATCCTGTGAGCGTACTTTGAATACTGCAGTCACAGCAAAATTAAAGCCGGGTTCAGACTAAAGGATTTTTAAAATCCCAATTGATTTTGAAATAGTGCATCAGTTTTACGTAGTGCTTTTCATGGCACTCAAAGATGCTTGACAATGGATACATTATTCATTCACGCTCTGATGGTGGCAAACTATGTTTTTTTAGCCACACCTGCCGTGGGGCAGGCTGACGGAATCGTGGCTGCCGGTATGCGCCCCTCCGACCACCATCAAACATCTGCAATATTGTTCCTATATTGCATGTTTTGTGGGTGGGGGAAACCGGAGTACCCGGAGGAAACCCACACGTACATAAACATGAACATGGGAGAACATACCAATTCCTCGCAGAAAGGCCCCAAGCCGGATTCGAACCAGTAGTGCTAACCACTGCGCCACCATGCTGATTGAGAGTCACAGAGGCACATACTTGCTATTATGATCACTTGCAGTGAGAAGAGAAAACAAACAATGGAACGGGTCTGGGTGAGAAAATGGTAGGGGAGACGCGGTCAGCGCGGATTGTCCGTGTGGTGTTTAGGAAGACATGTTATATACAAAACCTAAAACCAGTGAAGTTGGCACGTTTTGTAAATCGTAAAAAAGAACAGAATACAATGATTTGCAAATCATTTACAACCTATATTCAATTGAATACACTGCAAAGACAAGTTACTTAATGTTCGAACAGGTAAACTTTGTAATTTTTTGCAAATATTAGCTCATCTGGAATTTGATGCCTGCAACATGTTTCAAAAAAGAAACATGGCACAAGAGGCAAAAAAGACTGAGAGAGTTGAGGAATGCTCATCAAACACTTATTTGGAACATCCCACAGGTGAACGGGCTAATTGGGAACAGGTGGGTGCCATGATTGGGTATAAAAGCAGCTTCCCTGAAATGCTCAGTCATTCACAAACAAGGATGGGGCGAGGGTCACCACTTAGTGAACAAATGCGTGAGCTGATTGTCGAACAGTTTAAAAACAACATTCCTCAACGAGCTATTGCAAGAAATTTAGGGATTTCATCATCTACGGTCCGTAATATCGTCAAAAGGTTCAGAGAATCTGGAGAAATCACTGCACGTAAGCGACAAGGCCGAAAACCGACATTAAATGCCCGTGACCTTCGATCCCTCAGGCGGTACTGCATCAAAAACCGACATCAGTGTGTAAAGGACATCACCAAAAGGGCTCAGGAACACTTCAGAAAACTACTGTCAGTAACTACAGTTCGTCGCTACATCTGCAAGTGCAAGTTAAAACTGTACAATGCAAAGCGAAAGCCATTTATCAACAGCACCCAGAAACGCCGCCGGCTTCGCTGGGCCCTAGCTCATCTAAGATGGACTGATGCAAAGTGGAAAAGTGTTCTGTGGTCTGACGAGTCCACATTTCAAATTGTCTTTAGAAACTGTGGACGTTGTGTCCTCCGGACCAAAGAGGAAAAGAACCATCCGGACTGTTATAGGCACAAAGTTCAAAAGCCAGCATCTGTGATGGTATGGGGGTGTATTAGTGCCCAAGGCATGGGCAACTTACACATATATGAAGGCACCATTAATGCTGAAAGGTACATACAGGTTTTGGAGCTACATATGTTGCCATCCAAGCAACGTCTTTTTCATGGACGCCTCTGCTTATGATTATTTGCAAAAAAAAATAAAGTTTCTCAGTTTGAACATTAAACATCTTGTCTTTGCAGTGTATTCAATTGAATACAAGTTGAAAAGGATTTGCAAATCATTGTATTCCGTTCTTATCTCCGATTTACATAACGTGCCAACTTCACTGGTTTTGGGTTTTGTAAGTATTTGTGTTCCTGCCACATATCTAAAAGCCTTTCCTCCATCTCAGCCGTCCAACGCACCTATACAACAGGATGCTGTTGCTGTCTGTTCGCCGTCGCCATTTCAAACTATCCTCATTCAGCTCTGTTAGCTTGAGTCTTGTCTCTCATTGGCTATTGTGGTTCCGTTCAGAAAGTAATGACGTAATCATCCAGATTTTCTCTCCAAAATATAAAACATGTTTGAAAATTATCGGGGTGGCCCTGATCAGTCTGCGAACAAATCGGGAGGGTTAAGATTTGATCAGTAAACCCCGCACATTACCTGATAATCTGGGCTAAAAATCGATACCGACTGAGTTCCCTGACAAGATTTCTCTGCCGATTGTAGGGAGGGGTAAATCGGGGAATAAATCTGCGCGAAAATCATGTAGTCTGAACCCGGCCTAAGGTTCCTTTTCCTGTCATGTACGTTCTGTATTTTATTATGTCATTACCAGCATGAGGGAGCGAAGATGGAGATGGTGAGTGGCCAGGAGCTTCTGGACCAGTTCACCAGCAAGGGAAGGCACCTGTTAAACGAGCTGAAGAAGATTCCAGACTGCGAGTCTCAGATGGTGCGGAAAGAGATGGATGCCATAGTAGACCAGTGGCTTGATGTAAGTTCCACTTGCTTGACTTAAGTGGCTTTTCTGAAGCAGTGCTGCCCACTAATGCTGCAGGAGGCCTATGGCTTTGGAGGTTTTTGTGTCAACCTAATAATTAGCCACGAGATCTGTGGGTGTTGATGTGGTGTACAGGAACTGGGATGGACAGCCTTGGTCAAAAGGTTGCTCTGCAAGTGAACATTGTCATATGTTAAAGGCAGAGAGAATCATTGTAGCACATGGTTACAGTTGATGAAGATGGAACATACCAAATGAAAACATTTCTCATCCACTGCCAATTGTTTTCAAAAATTTTGACGAAAGCATAATTCTTTAAAACGTGCCGTAACAGCCAAACGGCATTGTTCTCAATTGCCATTTTGATTGCCTCAGGAAGGGCAGCTATATTGTATTTTATTTCCAGCAGCCTTGCTCTACAGTACCCTTTCCACTACACTACACAACCGACTTTAAGCAGTTTGTGAAAGATGCTGTGACACAGAAGAAAGTTGAAATATTTTGGTCAATGTTGGCCAGTTCATTTGGGTGACTCTCTTTCTCTCTCCTGCATCCTGTAGGTGTCGGAGCGGCTGGAGGAGAACATAGAGCGTCTGCGCAAGAGCGCCGCCCTGTGGGAGGATGTGAGGAAGATCGATGAGGACATTGAGGGCTGGGTCAGCAGCTCAGTGGCCGAGCTCAGCGACAGCCTCAGCAACTTCAGCAACAGCCAGAGGATGGAGGCCCGTCTCGCTCACTTCCGGGTGTGCATTTTACCCTCAGCTTCTGTCGGTGTCGGTACCTGTCCAGTTTCACCCTCAGTGCACCTCTCCAATTTCTTCATTTGAGCTTTCTGGTCTTGGGATGACCCTTTTTGAAACCTTTCCCTGTGTTTTAATGGAGGGAATCATAACTTCGTGTTTGTCTCAAATCTATTGCTACTTATTCTGATATACTATATGTCAACTTACAGCCAAATAACTGTGCTATTGTGAGCCTGAGGCAGTGTATGGTACCTATTCACTCTTGGTCCAGAGAAACAAAAACCTGTTGACATACCAGCCCTCCGAAAAAGTGCCCAGCCCTTGCTGTTGTGGAAGATCAGTGCTCATCTCCTCTGTGTCTGCTCTTCAGTTTGGGGTTTTCCTCTGTGCAGGTGGAAGTCGAGGCTAAAGAGGATCAGCTGGAGGCCCTTCAGGCGAAAATGTCAGAGCTGAAGCAGCTCGCTCGAAGCCCAGAGACGCCTACTGAACTGCAGGTAGGCCAGACTGTTCCCATTTCTCAGCTTCCAGTGCTGGAATGGCATGCCTCTCAAAGACTTTGGGATTTCAGGCAGCGAAATGCTCAGTGTTATATGAACTCTCATGGAGTACATACGGTCCTTCTTGGGGACTATATTTTTTCTGTGCTCTGTACTCCAGCACATTGGATTTGAAGAGAATGAGTAGGAGGCTTAAGTAATGTGTGAATCATAACGTGAATTGTGTATTAACTGCTTTTTTTATACTTTGTGGCTGTTCAAATTATTAAGGACTGTGCAATGTGAGTTTTCTCACATTAAGAGTTGGATTAGCACCGGTGATTTTACTGTACATTTGCATCCCCGCTTCAGCGCCCATGCCTCTCTCTCCTCTCTGTCAGGTTATGGAGGCAGATCTGAGGAAGCGGATTGGCCAGGCTCAGGAGATCTCGGAGCAGGCTCGAAACACCCTCAGGGACTTCAGCTCCCAGAAGCAGCAACTGGAGGACTTCATTTCCCAAATGACGGAGTGGCTGAGAAATGTGGAAGACTCCCTGTCGGCTGCGCCCCAGAGTTCAGACCCGGAGCACATCTGCCGGGTGAAGGTAAGTCCTTGTCACATGTAGATTATAAACCAATAACAGACAGGCTGCTGTGTTATGTCAGCGCTACTGCATTAATTGAAGCCATTTTGAGGCCTGGTTCAGTGGCATAGTCATCGGTAGTGGAATCATTCACTGGTTGGCAGTGGCTATTCTGTATTATCACATAACTGCAGTACTTCTGCCATATCCCAGCCGATAACATATTTTTGATATTACCCTAGGGTAATATCACTTTTGCAAGAATTTCATTGGCTGTGTGCATGGGGAAAAATGCTCTGTGTTACGTCCCACTGTTAATGTTTAGCCAAACTGAATACCAAGTGTAACATTGGTTAAATCGGTATGGTTAAGTGCTATTTCTGGCTCGCATGGTGCTACTCACATAACGAAGTTCGTTACTTCACTTGCTAGCTAACATGTGCGCTGTAAGTTTTCAAAATCATCATATAATATCAGTTTGTTTGCTAATGAGGAAATGTTAGCTGGCTACTCAGTTAACTGAATTTACAAACTGTTGATAGTTCAGCTGGGAATGTCTGTGGCTCAGTGACTGACTTTGTTAGCAGAGCGATGGAGTTAGCTCAGTGTTAACAAAGAATGGGCACTAACAGAAATCACACTTGGTTTCTATTAAATTTCGCAATTCAGTTAACAGGCTCTTGTACTCTTGTTCGTGACATTAGAAAGTTGTGAAACTTTTTCGAGTAAATTCTGGGTTTGTTGCTTGTTAAAGCTCGCAACAAACTAAAAATTTACTCTACTTGTTTCATAACTTTCATGTGACGTGCCCACTCATGTAAGGTCCTCTATTTGTCGTTATCGTTACGCCTCGTCGTTCTATATTCTGTGTAATGTGCGTGGATGCTCTGTGTTGTGGGGGGGTTCTCCTGTGTAATGCGGGGCTAATGAAATTATTCCAGCCTCTGCTCTCGAGTAAATCTCCGGTATTCCATCTCTAGGACATTCAGAAGGAGCTGCAACACCAGCAGAGCTCCATTGACAGCACACGGGAGAACCTGAGCTCGCTGTGCAGGAAGTACCCCTCCGAGGAGCTGGCCCGCCTCGGTGCCCGCCTAACCGACCTCATCAAGAGGAACGAGACTCTGAACCAGCAGTGTGCGCGGATCCTCAGCTCCTTACAGGACAGCCTGCAACAGCGCTTCAATGGTAAGAGACACGGTGCCACACCGGCTGTCAGCCTCGTTAGAGTATGTGCTTATCCATCTGTCTGCCTCAGTGTCTACCTAATTGATACGTATATGTGTGTTTACCTGTCTGCCTGTCTATCTGTTTCTTTCTGTCTGTTTCTGTCCATCTTCCTGCTTAATGTTGTTGAAAGGGGTTTAAGTACCTTGTGCGCTCTGCACTGCACAGAGGACCGGATGATGACTGGACTCTTCCAGTGCATCTGCACTGCACAGATGGATTTGGTATTTTTATAATGCCACGCCAGGTTCCAACTAGGCTTATGCCGTCGGAGGCGACGGCTGGTGGTATATCCTCAAAGGCCCCCAATCCTCCAATTCCCCAATCCTTGAATAGACCTTGAATAGACTTTCATTTGAACTGAATTTCAGGTCAATCAGACAAATGGTTCTGAAAATATGGCCAAAATGGTAATTGCCCATCACAAAGCGCCACCTGGTGGCAAAATATTGAACCATACAGGTATGATGTCATCATGTGACACGGTCATGACATTGCCTTTGCACATAGTTTCATGCCAATTGGACAAATAGTTCCAAAGATATGGCAAAAATTGTGAATTTTATGTTACAAAGCTCCACGTTGTGTCAAAATTTTGAACCCAACAGGTTCAATGTCATCGTGGGACACATCTTAAGGTCATGACCTTTAATTTGCACTTGATTTGAGGTCAATCGGACAAATATTTCCAGAGATATGATAAAAACAGTTATTTTTTTCAGTTTTTGGCCCCTGGTGGCCATCTAGAAATTGTAAATTCGAATCAGTTCTTCCTCTTTATGACGTACTTATATGCAAAAGATGGAATTTCTCATTGAAATATTACTGAAGTTATCGCGTTAACGCGTAAATCAGTTTTTGGCCCCTGGTGGCCAATCTAGAAATCGTAAATAGTCCAAAATTGAATCAGTTCTTCCTCTATATGATACTTACTTATATGCAAAACTTGAAATTTCTAATTGAAATATTACTGAAGTTATCTCGTTAACACGTAGAGTGGCGCGGCGCGGTCGAACCAAAAACATAATATCCCTGGAACGCCATTCGGTGTTCGGGGATATAAATATTTACAGAGGGTAATATTACTACAAAAGAAACGAAGTATAATACAAATGAAACGAATGAAATGAATACAAATTTATACCACTCAGTAGAAATAGATAACAGCTGTAGGTGATAATTGGATACTGACTGGTGTGCCATCCGGGATTAGTAGACCGGTGAAGTGCATGGCAGGAGGCGGGTCCTTACAGTTGTCTGCTTGTCTGTCTGTTTGTCTATTTTTGTGTCTGCCTCTCTGCCAGCCTTCTTTGCCTGTCTCTGTGTCTGCATGAAGGCGTGTTTCTCTCTGTCTGCTGGAATATGTGTCTACCTTTGTTTCTGCTTGTTAGTGTGTTTCTCTCTGAGTCTGCTTGTCTGCATGTTAGTCTTTGTGCCTGCTGCTTGAGTGTCCACCTTTCAGGCTGTCTTCATTGGAGTCCGCAGATTTTGTGCTTGAAAGCTGCGAAAAATGTTTGTTTCATAAGTTGCTTTGATCGATTGAATTGTTAGATTTCTGACAGTCATCTTGCCTCACCTCTTTTCCGGGGATGGGATTGGTTGCTGGTTTTCCAATTCCCAGCATTCATCTTGTACAAGAAAAATAAATGTCTGTTTACTTCCAGTGGCGTGCACAGACATTATGGGGGGCAAGTGCTCAGGGGGGAGGGGGAGGGGGAGGGCACTTTTTTGCACTCGTGGAACATGTTATTATAGTATGAGATTAAAAAAATAAAATAAACATTACATGCACATGTGCAATGCAATTCATGACTACTGTCATTCATTACAAGAAGGCACATGGTTAGCCTTTATGGGGATATTTTTCTCAGGCGATGGGGAACTGCCTGATTCTTCTTTGTGTTCATTTATGTTGCCTAACAAAACCTACAGAAAAGAAAACGTGCCACTTAACAGATAGATTTACTTGTTGTGTTGTGTTGAAATTGTCATGAAATGACTTCACAATCATGCCGAAAAAAAAAAAAAAAAAAAAAAAGATTTGCAAAGTCGACCGACATTGTTTGTGGTGGTAGTCCTCACGTTATCTATCATTGATTTGGGCTATAGCATTAAACTAGCTAATCAGGTGACCAGTCGGCTAAAAAATGCTCAGTTGTTTGGTACTGTATGAGCAGTGGCATACCGTCAGATGCCAGGAAGGCCTTCAGTAACATCACCCTTTCCCGGATAATTGCTCTTAAACTGTTTGCAATCAGGTTTGATTGATTAACAATTAAAACAGTTAATTAACAGAATAGCTACCACCAATGCGTGACACGTAATGATTAAGAAATGCTAATTACAAAGCAATTGCCTGTTGGCTATGTTGATATAATTGATGTGAATCCGCAAGGATAACAATCTGCAAAAAATCCAAAACTTTTGCGGACTTATACTTTCGCAATTATTTTTGTTTTCACTCAGCTGTGCTTCTTGCCAAATAACGCACTTTAGCTGTCACATTCAGGGTATATGGAACGGATTCTCATGACTAATTGCTCAACGTCGCGAATTAATTTACGCAAATTTAGGAATTATAAAGACGTAGGCTATTGATATTTTTTCCGTAGCCATTGGTGTGCGGAAGTTAGTTAAACGCCGTATAATTTCGTACTGCAATGTATAACAAGGCTTTCAAAAACAAGTTAGATTCTCGTCATTTCCTCCAATCAGTCTGAGCAACGGTTGCTAATCGGGGAGGTAAACTGCGAGAGGTGTCTGTCATTAAGAAGTGAAAGATGAGATTATTGCTGGCCCTGTGTTTCTGCCGACGGACCGTCACTGTGTATGAGACATACTACTGCACAACAAAATGATTACAGGTTGGGCTGTACGATTTCACTTGATTTGTGTTTTACCTGGCTGGCGGGGCACAAGACTGTGGCTTCCAGTCGCTCAGCTGATATGCTCCTGTAGCGCATCTATATGCACTGCGCGCGTGTTCACGTGACAAAGGAGGAGAGGTCGGAAGTGCGTGAGGAGGTGGCCCATTTCGGGGCATTTTTTTCAGTAGTTTTTAACTACTTTTCTAAAAGATCATTTCAAGATTGGCTCCACTAAAGAGTTAATAATAATAATAATAATAATAATAATAAAAAACGAAGTTTCAAAAGGGCACTTTCCTTGATAAAGGGCAAAGAGCACCACCTAGCGTCTATTTGTGCACGCCACTGTTTACTTCTATGTTTTTTGATGTAGTACACTATATGTATCCTAGCACTCTTTAGCTGAGGACTTCATTTTATGGTTTGGGCACGGTTCCTCAGATTCAGTGATGGCAAATCCTAAAATAGATACATAGAATCACGTTCTAGATCAGAGGTGTCTAAATGACCCGTAAAAGGGCCAAGAGGCTGCAGGTTTTCACTCCAACAATGCAGAAGCACACCTGATACAACTAATCAGTTGTGCAGGCCTAGATCAGTTGATTAAATCAGTGGTTTCAGGTGTGCTTCTGCTTGGTAGGATTGAAAACCTGCAGCCTCTTAGCCCTTTTACAGGTCAGTTTGACACCCCTGTTCTAGATCATTCAATGCTTCCCTTACAGGGGCAAGGCGTTTTCCTTTGTCAGAGTGACTATCACTGACTCTCTTCTCTCGAGCTGACAAATGTCACTCTGCCCATCCCTCTGTCAGCAGTTATATTGACATCAGGGCTCTGTTTAAACTATATTTCCTGTGTATCAACTGTTTTTCAAGAAATATGAACATTTATATACAAAACAATTTTTGAAATGAGCATGTGGAAAGAAAAAAGTAAACACCAAAAGCCAGACGTAAATTTTAGAGAATATTGGGTGCCGAAAGCAATTGCGCTGTTCTGTACATCAAACCAACATCCAAAGTTTCCATTTTCAATGAGTATAATATTATCTTATACATAGCTATTGTGAAAACTGCATATTTTCAAAGATCTGTTGGCGTCAGAGTTCAGGGGTGTTAAGGTCTTTGATCTGAATCACCTACATTTACGCTATATCTCAAAGAATAACTAGATCTATGTCGATGGTGCGCCATCGCAAATCTCCGCGATCCGCAACGAATATTATGGGAGTAGTAGTAATGTGTCAGAGGGCAATTCACTGAACTGGCATTCTGCTGTACAAATGATTTTCTGCTTTTTGCAGTGACAAAGCACTGATGCTGATCAGAGTTATAGCAATGTGAAATAGTTGGTTAGTTGGATAGAGTACTTTTTGAGTGTATGAGGAAAGGACGTACGGTACAGCGATTGGCACACCTGATGCCATTTGACCTAGAAAACGGTCAAAATTAAATCAATTCTAAAGCCCGTCTGATATGTGATGACGGGTCATCCCATGCACCTCCCATAAAAATTTGAGCATCCTAGCTCAATTTATAAGGTAGATTTAGCTGTTTTTCAGTTTTCATTAAACAGCCCCTGGTGGCCAGAAGAGGAAATGAATTTAAATTGTTGTGCACCCGTCTGGATCACTACCTTAAACACACACCAAACTTTCAAGTTGATTGGTCTAACGGCCTAGGAGGAGTTACTGTTTTGGATGGACAGACGGACAGACAGACGCTGAACTGTATTACAAGATAATGAAGATAGCGCCACTTAGTTATATTAAACACATACAAGACGTCATACATGCATTTTAAAATTACACTGCGACCTTTGATCTTGAGTGATCCTGAATGGTCAAACCAAAGGTGACAAGTTTTCTGAAGGCTTTATCTCAAAAATTACTGTACATAGCCACTTGGTTTAGTACTATATATCACATTTAGGAACTCCTATACGGCGAGTAAAATGATATCATGACCTTTGACTGTGAGTGACCTTGAAAGGTCAGACCTAAGTGCACATGTATCTGAAAAGTGGATCAACTCATTCAACAGCCAAAATATAAGGGAGGGGCAGTGTTTGCTATACTTGGCACTGCATCTTGTTCTTAAAGCTTTCTGTAGTATTTCTACCCTTTTTTTGCTACCTGGTCAATTTTTTTTATCTCCCCGGTCAATAATCGTTTACTGACGACACATAGATCAGTGTTCTCAAGGAGATGTAAGATTCAATGTTAGTTAGATAAATGATAAATTTAATTAAAATTAGACTGCTATCAGTTCCCTGGAGCTGCCTTGCATCAGCGTGGGTTGCGTAGGACGAGAAGATATCAGCTTGACGCGTCCCTCCTGGCAGCCTTGCACCTTTGGGGTGGGAGTGTGGGAGTGTGTGTGTTCGTCATTGATGAAAATCTTGTAAACCTGGGTATTGCGGCACCGAAGCGGGAAGATGGATTAGCTCAGTGCTGCTTCCAGCTGAAGCATGCCATTATGCGGCCGTCGCCGCAGAGGTGTTTTGTTCAGACTTCTATTATTCTTCCACTTGGTGGTCTCCACCCCTCAGCCTCTACCCCCCTCTGTTCTTGCTTACTGCCATTAGGGTCCTACTGCCACTCGTCAATGGCACCTGATTTCCTGCAGCAGTGGAACTTAAGCACCTGTTGCCATGGCAGTATTCCCTTGGCTCTGTGTTCACGAGCTGCGCTCTGTCACCTGTCCCCTGGGGACTGGTTCGGTCTTTAGCCGTTTCCACGCCAACCCGGCTGACATTTCACATGGGAGATATGGCCGTCACTACACTTTCACTGCTGCTGACTCTGGTTTCTCCACTCTGTCTGGTATTATTTTTGTCATCTCTCCCGGCGTCTGTTCCTCATATTCTCTCTGGTTTGCAGACTTGGTGCAACAGTTCCATGACTGGCTCTCCAAACTGAAAGAGGGGGTGAAGAGCTGTGCCGACCAATCTGGAGACACTGTCCTCATGGAGAACAAGCTTCGGAAAATCAAGGTACAAAATGATTGACTTTCAACTGTTAAAAAAGAACTGCAATTTTTTTGTGTTGTGGCTCGGCTTGGGTCTGGACGGTTCGCAGTAAAAATCACGGCAAGCGTCAAACTTAGAATAGCTGGTGCCTAAGCTGCCTTCCATATTAATATATGATGACTTGAGAAGAAAATTCAACCTTTTGGATATATGTAAACAGCAGCTCTTCTCATGTTCCCTTGATTTAAAATCCTGCTGCTGCCCAAACGCTGCCTTATGTTAGTTCAATTTTGTACGGCGTTTGTTCAAGCCTGAGTGTAGCTACAACAAGATAAGTGCAGCGGTTTGGTGTTCAAATCGCTGATAAGAGGATTGGGCTCTTTGGGTTGTCACCTGATTCCTATGAGTTAGAAGTATGAATGCTTCCCGATTCAACCATTTTTTCTGGCTTGGACTTTTTTGAATGAGATTGGGTTCTCTGTGCTTTTGGAACTTTCTCTATGAATGTTGTATAATGAACTGTATGTTGCTACAATGTTCTTTATTCAATTGTCTGCTCAGCCGCGGACTCTGGTAATGACATTGTCCATGCTATACCTCCTCCCATCCTGCAGGAGGCGTTGCAGCGTGTGGAGGAGGGGGAGACGCGCCTAATGCGGGTGTGTGAGGAGGGGGAGAAGCTCCTGCTCCACCTGCCGAAGGCCAGTGCAGGACGGGTGCAACAGCAGCTCTCCCGCAGTCAGCAGGACTGGGACAGCTTTGTTGAGCAGTGCCGACAGAACCAGCAGGACCTGGAGGAGAGCGCAGTCTTAATGACTGGGTTAGAACTTTGTTTATATCACTCGTGCACAAAAAAATAACTAACAATGTCAGTCACATATGTCACACTAGTAGCACCTAAAAACCGAGAAAGTGCACCTTTTTCCGAGAAATTTCTACAAAAACTTAGTTGAAAAAAACGCATCTGGGGCCTGGCTTAATAAAACTGCACCTTGTTGGACATGCAGTACTGATAATTTGCATAATTAATTGGTGTTTGGACTGCAGTACTGGTGGGAGGTCTTTAATGAGGCATGTGTTTTGACTGTCTTCACACCTCCCCTTTGTTCTGGTGTGAGCACAGGCCTAGCAGACAAACTTCGGTCTGCCTCTGAAATTTTCCTGAGGAATACCGATGTGGTCTCTGAGCTTCAGTGGGCCAAACGATCCTCGGTGTGTTTCAGGAAAATTTAACCGAGGTTCACTGAGGTGTTGTCCAAACTTAAGTGAACTGGACAGACTTTGGGATACCTCGGTAAAATTTTTCTGAGGTTAACCGAGGCCTCATATCTTCAGAAAACCTTGGTGTATAAGTTTTTATAGGAATTTCTTGGAAAAAGGTGTACATTTTGTCAGTTTTTGGGTGCTACTAGTGTCACATATGTTCAATGTCAATTTACGTAATACATTGTTATCCTGCGTTTCCATGTGGTTTCTGCTACATATGCCTAAAAGATTTTCAGTGTTGTGTGACAGTTCGGGGTTTGCTTGTGGGGAAAGTAAATTCCGTTTGTATGAGGCGCTGGGAAAGTGTAAAGTGTTCAATCTAACAGCATGGTCACTGACACTATTATCACGGCGTGGAGCTAGGAAAAGGATTCGTACCGGCTCCACTGCGAAATCGAAATTGGCATTCATGCATAAACGTTTTATCTGTCCTATTGTGGTACTCGCTTTCAATGTATACTTTTCAAATTATACAATAAAATGACACACTCTATGTAGGTAATACATCACGACTTCGACATTCGCATATCTTTGTTGGTGGATCTCATGACTTCGTGAACATGTTCGCAAGACCTTACTGGCGTTGGTTCGATGTGGATCCATGTGAAGTTCTCCTTTGCTCTGGTCTCCAGGTTCGAAGGCCGTCTGAAGAAGTTGAGCGGCTGGCTCCAGCAGATGGAGGCGAGCGCCAAGGAGGAGCTGGGGGCCGAGAAGAAGCAGCACATCCCCGAAAAGAAGGAGGAGCTGGAGCGGGTGGAGGAGTTCCACAAAGAGCTGCTGAAAGAGAGGTTCGGCTGGTCTTAATTCAGTGACTCTGCGGAGGGATCTCCATGTCTATAGATATAGCAGGATTTGAGCATCTAGCTGAAACTTATCCAGAGCTACTGCAAACGAGGAGGCTGCTCTGGATCACAGTTCAAATAAACTGAAAAATTTCAACCCATTTCCAATTAAGTTGGCACATCGTGGAAAATGCAAATAAAATTGAAAAGGACTGATTTAAAAAGTGCATCCTCCTTCTACTGTATTGAAGACTGAACAACAACACAGTATTGGTTTCTCTTACGTGTGAATTTAATTGCTTATTGAAGATTCAAGGGCTATGCCAATTCACGACGTGCCTGTTAGGAATGAGCCAAGCTTATCCTCTGGTGTTACTGCTTGCAGGTTTTCCGAGATCCTCTCAACCTGACAATTTCATATTAGACGCTGCATTTTCTTAGGTCCTCTGCTATGCTCCTGGAAAGTCTGAAGGCGATCAGATTGAACAGCTGTCAAGAAAATCAACGGACAGACGTAAATACACACAGATAGAGACTTCCTCCATTTTTATTTAAATACAATGTCATGACAGCAAAAGTATTTAAAACAGCATGCACTGTCCACTGTTTATCACTGTGCAACATTACTGTATCTTTATGGCATTCGCTAAGAGTTCAGACACTGAGGACCCCTGGTGGTCAAGTATACCGGGTGAAGTATTATCTCGCTCTTTTCAGCATGCATGTCCTCAGCGCACAGTTGTATGGGCCTTAGATGCTGTATACTTTGTTTCATAATGAACTATACATTCTCTTTCAGAGACAGATTAGGAAAGGCAGGCAGGTCAGTTTAGCGTCAGCAAACCCTGCTTATGCAGCCATGCACTTGTAATCTGTGCAGAATATGGTTTGCCATTGTCTTGCTGGAAAATGGCAGGGATGTCCTTGGAACAGGTGTCTACATGGCAGTTCATGTTGCTCCAAAATTTGTACAAACCTCTCACCCATGTCGTGTGCACTGACAAACCCCTAAACCATGACAGATGCTGGCTTCTTGACCTGCCACTGATACAACTTGAGGTGTCTCTGTTGTTGTTAGAAAACGCAGTGGCTGTTTTGATAAAAATAGAAAAAAACACTTAAAATGTTGTCTTGCTGTCCACAAAACACACTTGCACTATGTTTCTATCCATCTCGGATTACACCAAAGAAGTTTGAGAAGAGAAGTTTGGTGCTTTTGGACAGTGTTGATTAATTACCTCCGCTTCACATAGTTAAGATTTAAATTGAATCTGTGGATGAAGCTGCGAATGGTGTTGACTGACAAATGTTTATCAAAATATTTTTTAAGCCTTGTTGTCTCATCTATAACATTGGCATAACAGTTCTTATGACAGTGGGGTTCGAGGAATTGATGATCGCGTGCATTCAGAAATAGTTTTCGGTCTTGTTCATTATGCATGAAGATTCAATTGGATTTCTTCCACCTTCTAATATGACGCACTGTGAAAAGTGAAATGCCCAAATGTTTTTGGTGAGCCTCAGCCCATCTTTGCTCTTGTTGAACAAGGCCTTCTTTGTTTGCTCCTTTTGTGCTATAATGTGATTGGATCACTTTTTTAACATCATCTGTTTCCACATCACCTAATTATTGCTACTTGTCACATTATTAGTTCTTTATTTTCTCTGCACCACCTCTTTTGGAGTCTGTTGAAGTCATCAGATTTTAAATAAGTGTTTATTTTCTGTAACTATTTCAAACTGCAAGCTTAACCATGAAATAATGTGTTTGGAGTTTTCAGTACGTATACAGGGTGAATGGACTTTCTGGTCACTCCCATTAGATTTCATTTGCATTTTCCATATTTCTATGCCAACTTCCCTGGGTTTGGGGTTGTATTTTGGACTTTTGGAAGCCTGTCTTTTCTCAACAAGGCTGTGTATTAATTGGTAGCTGTTCAACTGAAAGAATCAAGATATGGATTCTGGAGGTTAGATATGGTTAGATATAAGATATGGAGATTTGGGGCAGGGCTGCCCGACTGTACTCTTGAAGATCCTCCATGTGTAAGATTTCTTCCATAACAGAGCACACTTGACATAACAGCTTGATGTTGTGAAATCAGATCTTGAAAATTGGGTTTGTACCAAAATCCTACAGGAGAGCAGATCTCTAGGAACACAGCTGGATAGTCCTGATGTGGAAGGATCAATATCCAGTATCAAAAATACCTCATATATTAACCCTCTCTTAACCAAACCCATTTCCAATTGTGTAAAAATCATTTCCTAGGCAAATATGTTGATTATGGGCCAATATTTGGAAAAATAGCTAAAAACAAAACTAAAATATTTTTTTAAATTTAAATTTGATTTCTTTTTTTTTATTTTGAAATTTTAACTTGACGGACCATTCAAGATATTCTCAAATGTTCTCTAAAGAAACAAAACCAGCAGGGTTGTTAAACCTTTCACTTTATGTAGCAGATATGCTACGCTGGTTAAAAGAGGGTTAAGACCTTACCTCATAGCTATACCTGCCAAAGATTAGGTGAGATATACTTTGTTGAACCCTTTGGGGCAGCTGGTACTCTGCATTTGACCCATCCTGGCTACTCCTTGAGCTGTGGGCAGCCACAGAACAGCACCAGGACATGATTTAAAGCTGATAGTACCAATGTAAATATAGCAGCTTCCCCTATCTACTTTAGGGACTCGTTTGAGCGGCTGTGCCAGGAGGCTCAGGGCCTGAGCGAGAATGGGCGTGGGGCCGGGGGCGAGGTTCGGGAAGCGTCGCGGCTGCAGGGCAGATACCAGGACCTCCTGAAGGAGGTGAAAGAGCAGCTGCGCAGCTGCCATGCCACACTGCAGGAGCACCAGGCCTTTGAGGAGACGCTACACAGTACCTGGGCCTGGCTGAAAGGGGTACAGGAACGCTTGGCATCCCTGAAGAGCACCTCCGGCAGCAAGGAGGCACTAGAGAAACGCCTGGGGCAAGTGCAGGTTGGTGTCTGTACTCACAGTAATAAAGAAATAAAGTAATAAAGTAATAAAAATATTTTTTTTTATATGGTAAATTGATGATTGGAGGCACACCCCTTCATTAGAAGGAACATAGTATCTATGCTAATGGTGATTGATGCTTTGAAACACAAAACCATGTTTCACACTTATAGTGAAGAGAAACCTCTAGTTGTGCCAATAAAGTTGCATTCTCTGCGGCACTTCACTCCTTTAATGCGTTGTTTAGAAGAACACCCTCATTTACTGAAAGAAAAGCAGCATTAATGTAATTAATGCTCTCCAGCAAAGCAGCACTCCTCTGACACAGCAATGTAAAATTTTGGCATCTGTTATCCTAGCATGCAAACTTTTGGCTGATTGTGTGGTGTTGCGGGCACCTATCCTAACATTGATGAAATGGAATCTACTATAACAAGCACTTTACACTTTCAAACATGTGCTTGAATTATCATTTTATAATGTATTAGTATCCTCGGTCAGAGTACTTTAATGAACATGTGCGAACACTTCCGTACCCTCAATCAAAGCAGCTTCACCTCTCAAGTGACAAATAAGAACAAAGCACTCTCAGTAACGATAGATTGATATGCTTTATTACACTGCTTTGTTGAACACTGCATTCTAATTGGTCAATTACAGCATTCTGCGGAACATTATTTCTGAATAGCAGGCTGTTGTTATGATAACAGACCCTTGCCATCGTGTATCGACTGCAAAGTTCCAGCAAAGAGGAAACAGAGATTAATTAGGACAGAAATAATATCAATTTTCCCGAAGGGGTCCCATTTACCCTATTTGACTTCAACATAATTGGAAATGTTCAGTTTAACATGAATTATAATGCGAAGTGGGCTAAAATGATATTAAGAATGCTCCAGAGTTTACATTGCTACGGACGCAGTTCCAGCGGAATAATCTAATGTCCCTATTTCTTTAACGGAAACAATAAAATCACTTTTACATCAATAATGCCATTTTAAATCAATATTTTTGTCAAATAAATGATTTCTTTAGTAAGGAGCCATGTTATAAGCGATATAATGTGTGACGAGTGGGTCCTTCTGGCAAAATAAACGCAAGATCCCTTTGCTTCGTGTCAGGGTCCTGCACCAGTCTGTCGGAGTTTATATGGTAATAATGACCCACTCACTGTGCATTATCCCTTACCAGTGCCCTTGGATTTGGGACCATATCTTTCATTGCGCATTTGTTGCGCTGCTGGGTTGGTTCATCATCATGAGCTTGAAAGGTTGGTTGCGCTTGGTCTGTAACTTTCCATTTTTGGGTGTGTCTGTGTTTATGTGTACATGCAGGATATCCTGCTGATGAAGGGGGAAGGCGAGGTGAAGCTGAACATGGCGGTGGGGAAGGGCGAGCAGGCGCTGAAGAGCAGCAGGGAGGAGGGTCGTGAGCTCATCCGCTCTCAGCTACAGAGCCTCAAGGACATGTGGGCCAATGTGCTCATGACCTCCATCAGCTGCCACAGGTACAGCTGCAGTCCCCAACACCCAACTAACCTCACGCATGCATCCCCCACCATGCACATTTAGGCTAATGTGCCCGAGAGCTCTTTTACCTCTCACATGTTCTGGAGTGACCCCACCCAAATATCGCCCAAAACAGCGCACGTGCCAAATGTTGCCAAAAGAACAGATGATCTTTATTAGGTCATATTAAAAAATTATTTGGTTTGGATCCTTCACATTTTAATATGCAGGGATGGGCAGGAGGGCTTTTTTAACCTAATTATAATATGAGTTTGAGATTCAAATAGCATAAGAAATCCAAATCACAAGTACATGTATTAACATAAACAATCAAATCTGCCAGACCCGTAAGTGGTGCAGTGATTGAAAGCTTAACACATCATCTGCTGCATAGACAGGGATTCTGAGAATTTTTCTCACTTGCTTTTTAGCGCAATTTTAACAGTTTTTTTTTTTAAATGAAAGGGAAAAAATCATCAGTGGGATGGTTTTTCTGAGGGGGGCGGGGCCACTATCCTGCCAATTTTTAGGTCACCTGAGACGAAGTCTCAAAGTGACCTATTCTAATCGCCTTTTGTCCGTCGTCGTTCGTCATGTGTTGTGCGTCCGTAAACAATTTACTTTTTCGACGACTTCTCAGACACGGCTGATCCGATTTCATAAAATTTTGCGGGAACCTTCCTTGGTCAAATGTGCTCCAAAATTTTGAATTATATGGTTCCCACCCCCAATGACTCTGAGGGGCGGGGGTAAAACTGGTCAATTCATTTTTGACGACTTCTCAGAATCCGCTGATCCGATTTAAATACAATTTTGCTGGAATCTTCCTTGGTCAAGTATGCACCAAAATTGTGAATTATATGGTTCCCACCCCCAGGTTCTCTGCGGGACGGGACTAAAAATGTTCAAATTCGCTGAAGTTTTAAAAATCTTCTTCTCCAGACCCAGATTTGCTGGAAAACAAACTTTTCATAGGCTCTTGAGGTGCTTTATCAAAATTGTGAACTTCTTGACCCTCAAGCTCTATGTGTGCCCCTGGGGAGGGGGTGAAATTTACTATAGTTTATATAGGAAAAATGATACTTTTGGGTATATGTTCTTAATTTCCTACTGGAAATCATTGAAACTTGAATGGCATTATAACTATGAGATGACAGTTTGATACCATGACATTTTTCACCCTGTCTCTTCCCCAGGGGCTGAGGGGTGGGGCCCAAATGGGGTCGTGTTGCCAAAAATTTCTACAATCTTCAGACCGAGATAGGCTGGAAACTGATACTCTTTATAGATGGAAGGTGGTGACTTGAGGTGCTCTATAAAAATTGTTAATTTCTTGGCCCCCAGGCTCCATGTTTGCCTCTGGGGAGGGGGTGAAATTTACTATACTTTATATAGGAAAATAATACTTTTGGGTATACTTGGTTCATTGACATCAGTATCATCTGTTTTTATACAACTCACGTGTATGTTTTTAAAATGACCATAGCTGTGGAAGGCACTGCTGTGATCCCACCCAAATACGCCGCACACATGAACCCTTCACCCAGCTCATGTAGACTTAGGTGCACATAACTTTAGGGCTGACATCATTAAGTCGGCTAGGCGATTTTTTTGATTGACGGTCTGATGGTCCACTAGTTTTTGTTTTGGTCGTGCAATCGCAAATAATTTATGTTCATAGGATAAAGGATTCTGGATGCTGCAGCGCATAGCAGTGACAGTCCTTCCTCTTTATCTTGGCCTTTGTTGTCTTTACTTGAATCATATTGGCAATTACAGTAATATTAATTTAAAGTATTTGGCAAAAGTACTAAAAGCAAAATTAAATTGTACTTGTTTTGAACCATGTAAAACAAACGTGTGTAACAACACCTTTCATGCCTGCAACTCATCTGTCTTCAATTTAAAGCCTTTGTCAAAAATTACAGTACAAACAGTGTTCAACTTGAAACTCTTTCCATGCTCAACACCCCTCCTCCCCAACTTTAGGGGTTGGAAAGTAATTGGCTTAACAGACATAATCATAAATGAAAATGTAAACATATATTACACTACAAATACACTACCCAGCCATGAGTTCTACTATCATTTTTTTCTCATTTTTTTTTTTTAACAATGAGACTTCTCCAAGTGCTTTTGTGATCTTTGATCACAATCTTACATTATTTTTTTCCAACCCATCTCCTCAGCAAAGTTATATTCTTCCAGGTTTTAATAATGCATCGGATGGTTCTCAACCAAATTCCAGGGATTTCAGCAATCTCCTTTGTTGTTTTCTTCGTTCAATGCAGGCTGATAATTTTCCCCCTTGAAACACAGTAACATCTTTTCCATGACCACGGGATACGTCTTCCAACGTGGCTGTTTTAGACATGAGAAGCTGCACACCGCATCAGTCAAGATTAATTAAATCGTTGCCAACTGAAACATGTTAATCACTGCAATAATGATTAAATAATAGGCTTGTAAGCTTTTGCTTATTTAAATCCTATGGTGACTGTTTGTGGCCAGGCAGTATATCAGTCTGTGCTGGGTTTCTTCCTTGGTGTTGTTCTGCCAGGCCTTCTGCTGTCTTCGGTTCCTGCTGGTTATTTAGGCATTTTGCCATCAGTTTTGCCTTCAGCAAGTGAAATGCATGTTCAGTGGCCATTCCCCTTTGCTTTAAAAAATCTTGGATTGCTTTTGCAGTATTCTTCACGTCATGATCCATATGCGCTGCGAAGGGCCATCCAGCTGTGGAGCACTCTGCAATAAATACAAGGACACCTGTTCCATTGGCAGCTATTCATATCTACACCATAACTGTACCTCCAGCTTGCCTCTCAGATGTGCTGGAATGCTCTGTAAACGCTGTATTTATTTTACTTGCTAGAGCCAGACCCTGAGTTTCAACAGGATCTACATACACCTGAATGGTCCACTGCAGCTTACATCAATCAGCCACAAGATTAAAACCACCTGCCTCTTATAGTCAAGGTCCCCTTTGTGCTGCCAAAAGAGCTGCATCAAACTGATGTCACTTAAATTTCCAAACCCAGGGTTACCCGGCAGAAGATTTCCCAGTGCATCAGACTCCCTCCATAAGCTTGTATTATTCCCAAAGTGCATCCTGATGCCAACTCTTCTCAGGTAAATGATGCACATGTACCCAGCTGAAGCACATGATATAAAATAAAATGGGGCGCACTGGACCAGGCGATCTTCTTCAGCCACTTCAAGGTCCAGTTCTTAAGCTCAGGTGCCATTAGGGACACTTTAAATGTGGACCGTGGTCAGAGTGCGCACTTTTACTGGTCTGTAAGTTTTAAGAGTAATATGCAGCAGGGTATGCACTGCGTGTCACGACATGTTCCTTGTGTAAATAATATTGAAATTCTCAGTGGTGTGTGCCACAGTCAACCTTTCGTTACAGTGGACAAGATGAACCTTGGGTGCCTAAAACTCTGTGGCTAGTTCATGGATTGTCTCTTCCTGTACCACAGTCAGCAGGTACTCACACCTGCGGACAGGGAGCACCCCAGCAGTCTTGCCACTTCAGAGATGCTCTAACCCAGGGGTTCCCAAACTTTTCCAAATCAGGGCCCACTTGAAAATCTAAAAAATGTCCGCGGCCCACCTTTGACCTATAAACAGTACATAGACAAAATTATGCATTCTCAGAACACTTAACAGCAACAATAATTGTTGTTGTTGTTAAGAAAATAAATTAAAAAAACAACAACAATAATTGTTGTTGTAGTTATTTATTTATTTTTATTATTATTATTATTATTATAAAGATTCAGGATTGAAATGAAAGCAGGGGGATAAAGGAAGCCCAAACTTTTAATCTGTCGTGTACCGTTTCTCAATATGCGTTCTTCTCTGTACTTCTGTTCTAGTGAACTTAAGAAACGTCATCCGTCTGAGACCAAGTACTTTCTCAATTCAAAGTTCGCATCTCGACGAGAACGGTTACCAGTCACGGAAGTGTTCTTGACACGCCCATTTTGCCGAGGATGCATCGGATGGTAACTTGTGTGAACTTGACAGCACGCACAACCCAGAATTCTTTTCGGCATCCAAGCGCGAGCGGGGCGCGATATTTTTTTCCATTACGTTAATGCGTCGCTATTCTGGAATTCTGGTCCCCCTACCGTTTGCCTTCAGTGTTACTCGCAAGCGAGCTGTTTGGCTACCTAGCTAGTAATAGTATAGCGAGCGCGTCAGTGTATTTAGCTACACAGGAAATTGGCTTGCGCACTGAAAAAGCTGCAGTTCGCTTTCAATGATCGAAATATTCTCCGACATAATTACGCCGACAAAATAAGGCTGCAGTTTGCGTACACTGTCATACTCATTAGCGAGCTAGTTGGCTTCCTAGAAATCAAGCACCTCCGCTCCGGATCTGCCCCGGCTCTGAGCCGGATCAGCTGGAGTCGGCACATAGCCGGGGCAGAACTGGAGCAGAGGTGCTTGCTATCTGGGTAGCTATTATTGAACTGTGTATCATAACAAGCACTCCAATGTAGTTACATGGCCAACTGGCTAGCGAGCTAAAAAGGCTACAGTTCGCTCACAATGGAATAGTCGGCTAGCTAGCTAGCAAGATAGAGACCTCGATATCTACAATGTTATGGCTTGCATGCCAATGTATTTAACATCCTAAAGTCGCTTTCACATCGGACGCGAAACGAATTCTTCGCCCGACAGATTACATTCAAATTCAATGCGAAAACGCGTGTGTTCGCGTCTTTTCGTTGACTTTGAATGTAACCTGTCGTGCGATAAATTCGTTTCGCATCCAGTATGAAAGCGGCTTAAGTCTTTTGTTGCAATATTCGTTTGCTATTTCTTGGCTGAATTCTCTTCTGGTGATTTTAAGGCGAGGAACCATTATCCGAGTACATTTGGAATATTGCCTGCTTAACGATGTTTTATGTCGAATATGCTCCAGTGTTTTCGGAGTCGAGAAACTCCGCAACAGCTGGCGGAATGTAGCTAAGCACCTAAAGTTGCTCACGTTCACAGACCCCTCTTCTGAGTGTTCCTAGCTTTGGAAGTGCACATTGTGTTTGCATTTCATTTTAAGTAAACCAGTGAAAATAATCAGAAGTTGAAATGCCGACACCAGCGAAAACGACAACGTTAACGTCATCAAGTACGTTCTTGCTCCAATTGCAGGAAGACCGTACTCTCGTCCTCCCACCCCCAGGGAGTTCGTTCTTTCATCTGAACTCGGCAAGTCCAGACTCATGGAGTTCACAAGTGCGAACTTTGTGTACTTGTTATTGAGAAACGGCCAGAATTAATTATCGAACACAGTACGTGCTACTCCGATTATGACCCCCGGTTATGATGACCAGAAAGCTACGTTCCAATCATAAACTATAGAAGGTTCCTAAAATATTATGAGGTCAGTAACACTCAATAGGTTATTACTTCTAAATATTTTTAAAAATCGTGCAATAAATATTTTACAATAAAAATAATAAAAAATCATATTTGCAAAAATGAATAATATTTTGCATGACCTCTCACGGCCCACCTGCAGTACCACCACTGCCCACCAGGGGGCCGCGGCCCACACTTTGGGAATCACTGCTCTCACCTATTTGACAGGCCATAACAATTTGGCCGTTGTCAAAGTCATTCGGTTTCCATTTCTCCTACATCCAACACCTTGAATACGAAAACCGACTGTTTGCTTTCTGTCTAAGTTTTGTCTGCAGACCTTGACATGTGCCGTTGTTATGAGATAATCAACATTATTCGCGGCATCCATGAGTGTTTTTAATATTTCTGCTCACCTGCGTATATTTTTAAACACAGAAGTCACAAAGGAACTGGAGGCTACTTGGTTGAATGATAGATGGTAACTGGCTAGCGCATGTCAGCCTGCGCTATCTCTTGATACAAAGGATGTTTCGCGAAACTGTCTGGAGGTGTTTATCAACTCAAGGGAAATGAGACCAGATTGTGTTTGATGGAGAATTCCTTTGATTATTGATTTTTACAAAGTTACGTCGTAGAAGTTTAATGAGATGACAAACTGTTGCTGGGGTTTTTTTTTCTCTGGGGAAGGAATCCTAGAGTCATTCATTGCTGTTGAGAGTCGTCTTCTGGGCTCTTTGGTGTTCCTGAGCTCACCAGTAAGTTCTTTGTTTTTTAGAATGTACTAAATAGTTTATTTGGCAATACATACCTTTTATTCTTTATCTCTGATGGGTTTCTTTTGATCCTTCAACTTAGTGATGGGTTACTTCACTGCCGCTGACAGCTATTTACACTTCATACTGAGAATTTGCAGAATCAGATACCAGATGTAAATGGCGCTCTTAAAATCATCTGTAGACTTTTAATCTACTTATTTGTAAATGAATATATGAGGGAATAACACACCAGTTCGTGGCAGCTCATTATCCACTTTCTTTTGGTCCTTTTGAAACAATGGGGGGTACTTATAAAATTACAGTAATTCCAACGCTGTTCACTTGATTTAAATGCAAATATGCTCACAATTAAGGCTGAGAGTCTGTTCGTAGAATTAATTATTCAATTTACAGTCAAATATCCTGTGGAGGATAGCTACGCCGGCAATTACACGGTCAATGTCCAAATATTTATGAACCAGTGTATATTAGTGTAACCGTTCCCTTGTATCACGTTGAATTGCTCATTGTTTAATATTGGTTACCGAAGCATTTTTTTTTGCAGTTGCTGCAATTTCTGTCAGGAGAATAACACTATTTTAGAGGTGACCTGCGCTGATAAAAATGCGCAAGATTCTCCAGGGATGCAAATCAGTAATGAGGATAAACAGACCCTGTTGCCTCACACGGACAGGTATATCTGTTCTGAGTCTCCCAGCTCCTGACACTGGCAGTGGACTAAGACAGTGCTCGAGAGCACTGGAGTAGGCGTGGGGGTTGGGGGGTGAGAGATGGGGATTGGTACAGGACATTGGGGAGTGGGGATTGGCTCTTGGATCTCAGCCCAGAAGTGTTGTCTCTCTGACTGCTCTATTCTTTGATCTGATCGGGCCATTTGCTCTCCCTCCTGCAGGTGACACGGCTGTACTCTCTTCATCTCTCTCTCTATCTTTCTCTCTCTTTCTCCCTTTTTCTTTCTTCCCATCACTTTCTGTTTTATCCATCTCAATCTAGTTTTCCCACTCTCTGCCATTCACACTGTAGTTTGAGCTGTTATATCTGGTACTCAAACGAGCTCAAAATTTCTAACCTTGGTCTTAACCTTTTTGCCTCCGCATACTCAAATTTCCGTATTATGCTAATTGACTCCTCCCGCCGTATACAGATTTTTCCCATTTTCGTTTGCTTTGGGGTCCTCAATCTTGTCCAGAAAGGGCCAGTGTGGGTGCAGGCTTTCATTCCAACTAAGCAGTTACACACCTGATTCTACTAATCAAGGTCCTCAGCAAAGATTCAAATTCAAACATTATCAAAACTAAACTCTGAAAATTGGCTCTCGATATGTAAAATCTGCTGCATTTTTCTGTAAATAAATGCATCCAACTTGGGCTGAAATGTATAAGCAACATTTAACTTTTCCTATTTCATACCATATTTCATATGGTTAACCTAGAATTTAATAAAAACGTTGAGCATAGCTGATATCTGGTCTTAATTAACTCAGATCAGGCATGTTTGGTTTTGTAAAAGCTGGGTGTCAAAGGCTTAAAGGCATGAATCTGTGTTAAGTGACCTATATTCCAGATGAGCTCAACCAAGTGGCTTTGTTGAGGTGAAGGGGGAGTTTTTCAGGGTGAGGGAGGGCAGGTCTTCTTTGGAGCAGAAGGGCTGCAGCCTGAGCTGAGTAATAGAATGCAGTAATTGACTCTCCAGCGGGGCGCCAGAGTACTGGCACTTTTCAATTTCGCCGCCATTGGCGAGGGGACTGGCGGGGGGCATGGGTGGGTTCGGGGGGAGGAGGTGTCGCTGCCAGCTTTCTGGGCCGGTGATAAATAGAGCCTGTCAGGAGAGAGCTGGACCTTTTCCCAGGTCTCCCTGGCCCTTTTTAATCTTCACACATGTGCGAGTGTGTGTGAGTGTTTCTGCGGTTGGATGTGTACATGGATGTCTCTGAATGTTCCTTATTTTGTTTGAATTCCTTTGTATGTTCTTGAATGCTGGGTTGTTTCTGGACCGTTTCTGTGCATCTTTGATGATTTCTGTAATGTGTAAATCTGTGATTGGATCAGCAGTGCATGAGTGTGTGTCTGGGTATGTCTACATTCTTGACTACCGATTTCTGAATCATTTGGGTGCATGTATATTTCCCTTTGTTACCTGCGTCTGATATGCGTTTATGCGTGCGTCTGCAGTGCTTGTGCCAGTTAGGGTGTGTGTTTGCGTGTGCATGTATTTTGCATATTGTGTGTGTGCATGTGTAATAGTTTCTTTGATGTGATCATGTGTGTGATTCTTTGAAAAGTGTTTGTGCGTGTTCCACTGTGCGCATGAATGTGGGTGCTTTTGTCTCTTTGAGCGTGTCTGTGTTTAACTTCCATGTGCACGCATCTTAATATAGGTGCATGTGAGATTGTCTGTATAACCATTGTGTCGGTTCATGTGTGCGCATGCGCGTGTGTGTGCACGCTTGTGACTGTCTCTATAAGTGTGTGGATGTGTTAGAGTGTTAGGGTCTCTGTAGTGTGTGTGTGTATGTGTCGCCATAACCTTTGTATGTGTTTCCTATCCAGCCGGTTGGAATGGACAGTGGCGCAGTGGAGCAGCTTCCAGGAGGGGGAGGGGCAGCTGCAACAGTGGATGGAGTCTGTGGAACAGGAAGTGGGGACCCCCCATCCCCCTCAGCCGGGGCTAAAGGAGAAGGCAGCCCAGCTAGAGCGCTTCCGGGCCGTCCTGGTGGATGTGGAAAGCCATTCCGCCACGTTGACCCGTCTGTCGGAGAAGGCCGCCGAACTGTACTCCAAAACCTCTGACCCGGCCTTCAGCGAGGAGGCCCAGACAGAGCTACACGCCCACTTCTCTGATATCACCGTTGTTGTCAAGGTAATGCTGTACAGGGAAACTAGTTGTGAACGGTGGCAAACAGGTTACATGGCACTCAGACTTATTAATTTGTTTGTCTTTGTATTTCCTGGTGAATTTTTTTTTGTTGTTTTTTTTTGTAATTTTGTAATTTTTTTTACATGTAAACTATGGAAATATTCTTATATTATTATTATATTATTATTAAATAATATTGGTATTATTTTTGGTCCGACCGTCGCCGGTCGGACCAAAAACATAATATCCCTGGAACGCCATTCAGCGTTCGGGGATATAAATATACACTGGTGAGCCGAAATATTAATTGATTTATTGATAAATTCATGGAATAACAAAAAAATCTGTAATTTTTGCTAATGCACTTGTCTGGTTGTGTGAAATAAATTCAGAGCTTGAAGTTTGTACTGACATGTTGAAAATTTAGGGTTAGGGTTAGAGTTAATTTATCTTTTCAGTTGAAAGGACTCTTATTTTTGCTTTACTTAAGATGAAGACAACTTTCACACACAACTAATGTTGAATGAAAGAATTAACTTGGATTTTTTTGCTTTTTTTGTGAATTTGTACAATGCATAAAACTACGAGTGTGCGATTTTTGTATGTTGGCATTTTTTTTTGTTTGTTTTTAACAATGTAATGTGGACCCCTTTGAAAATCAGCTGTGCTGAAAGGGCCATCCACCCCATGAGTGGAAATAAATAAATAAATAAATAAATAAATAATACTATTTTGAGAGTTAAAGTAACTCCAAGCCTTTTACTGTGGTGGTCATCAAGTTTTCTTTGAAGCCCATTGGTCAGTGCGCTTGCCTGACTAACCCAAAGTCTGACCTCCTGCTCGCACAGGGGAAGGTGAAAGCCATGGAGGAAGCAGTGGAGGAGCACGAGCGCTACCTGGAGGCAGTGAGGGACCTGACTGACTGGCTGGCCTCCGCCAAAGAGGAGCTCCAGCGATGGTCGGACACGTCAGGCGATGCCGCTACCGTCCAGAGGAAACTCTCCAAAGTGCGGGTGAGAGAACTGGATATTTCCTTCATTCAGTTACCTGGATTGTTTAGTGAATGCCTGATACTCCTGTTACTCAAATTCAGATGGCTGAAAACTACTACTTTTCCACTCTTCTGTCATCTTTGGGTTGATGTCTTTCCAATCAAGTGGAAGCTCTCCTGTTCCAACTAATCAACTTTGCAGACTGAGATCAGCTGATTAAATTAGTTGTATCAGGTGTGCTTCTGCTTGACTGGATTGAAAACCGGCTGCCCCTCGGCCATTTTACGGACCAGTTTGTCACCCCTGATTTAAAGGCTGCATTTCTTGCTCTTGGGGCTAACAACTGCAGTTGATTTTAGACTCTAGACCTGTGGTTTCAAACTCCATCCCAAGCGGTATTCAGGGCCCTATCTTACGCCTGAGTCTGTAAACCCGTTATTTGGAGATTTAGCATTGCTTAAGAGGCGTTGCCCCGCAAAAGTTGCTATCTTGCACACCTGTCTATATCCCTAAAACACCTGCGCTACCCGTTATATTATGCATAGGCGTGGTTTGGGTGTTACGCCAGTTAAACCAATCAGTGTGCCAGGTGCCATTGCCTTTCGGAGCAGGCTGCGCTATCCCAAATCCTCAAACCAAAACCTGTGATGGAGAGAGGAAGGTCACCACGTTTCTCCGAAGACGAAGTTAAATTGCTCGTGCATGAGGTCAAATCCAGACAGGGGAGGATCTGTTTTTGTTAATTTAATCATGAATTGAATTATTTTATTATTATTATTTGACATTGACATATTGTTTAATGTTTGGTATGTAATAAAAAAAAACATCTAGCCTACCCCTTTGTGATGGAAACTTCAAAAAAAATAGAAAAAGAAAAAAATACGTTTCGCCAGGCACTTCTAACTCCCTCTCCCATCTGAAATGAAGCATAGAACAAAAGCCCATTTTAGAAAATACCCATAGCCAAAAAATGCCTGCATTGACTGTAACCATTTACCCTTTTTTCTTTGCGAAGCGATTTTGTGTATTTAATAAAACGCTACATGAATTACATGTATTATTACATTATTAGCTGGTCCCTCATTGCCCCTGCTACTGCCGGCACTATATCAGCATTTGGAGTCGGCACCTGCACTTCAGCTGCCGCCTTCTATAGTCTGGTCGTAATCTATCCTCAAACTCCAGCATCATTCCATGCGACTAGCGTATTATAAAAGCAGAAAAAATGATTCATACAAAATACAAACAATATAGACTTGCCCGAAAGGCCCAGGTAGCTGGTGCGCTGGTGGTACACGCGTTCCGGGCGTCTTCTATTATTTAACTGGTTATCAAGGGGATTTAGTACTATCTCTGCCATTTTCTCAGGGGTTCAACTGAGGCTAAAGCAAGGTGGCTTTTTATAGGCCAGTTAATTCGGGAAGTGGAGCTGCATGTGCACATCCACATGTGTCCAAGTGGACGCGCAATGAAGCTGCCTGGGCGCGCTCTGGTAAAAGCCCAAATGGTTAGTGGGTGGTTTGAGGACCCGCTGTACACTTTCCCTAATGTGTGTGGTCAAGATAGCAATTGCAGGGAATGCGCTTAAACATGCCCACTGGCACACCTCCAGGCGCAAATAAAGGAGTCGGCATATTGTATAGTGGGTGGGTTGTGTGGCCGCAAGATACCGTTTAGGGACAGTGGAAGCTGCTGTAAGCGTAATTCACGGGTAGCGGGTAGTGGCAACGGGTAGAGGAGTGTGAAAGACAGAGCCCTCAGTCTCTGCTGGGTTTTGTGTTAGTTTGTTATTGGCCAACTTGACCTTGAAAATATGGTGTGCAAATTCTATAGCCAAACAGCTTCTTAAATAAAGCCAGCAGAAACCAGGAGTTAAAGTGGATTTCAAGATTCTTGGCCAGTCTCTCCAGTACATTACATTCACACTGAACTGTTGTTATACCATCTGCATTTTTGTCTGGTCTGGTGCAGATTTAACCCTTGTATGGTGTTAGGATTTTTGTTACTCAGCCAGTGTTCATGGGTCTGGGACTCGCTAAAGTTATGGGTTTTCAAAATTGTTTGATTGTGTTGTTTTATGTAAAAATGCTCAACAGATGTTTACTTCATCCCAATTACAAGTCATATGAACAGCAAACATGGTTTGATGAAAACTGATAACGGGTCCCACAGACCCAAACACCGTACAAGGGTTAATCGCAGCCATTAATGAGTAATGAAAGCACACTTATGAATCCATTTATTAAGTTCAAGAATGTAAGGAAAAGTATAGCCTTTTATTTCAGTGATTTACATACTTTTAAAGGTGCCACGTAAACAAATTTATTTCGCTCATTTGTTTGAGAAATTATGTATACTGACTGTTATTTTTTGCATTTTTCATCTGTGAAATCACCTCTTCGAAAAATAAACTGAATTTTTGTGTACTTTTAAAATTCCTGAGCCCTGCGTCCTAAAGAAGTTTGCTTACTTGAATGTGAGTTTTGTGACCGAATACGTCATCTCAAGAAGGGTAGTTCACTGGTGCAGAGTCAGTGTATCGAAAAAGTGCTTCTAGACATATAGTTCTTTCTTTTTTTTGGAATGTAAAAGGTAGCCATTTCATGCTTACATGCTTCATAGATTATGGCCTGAAACTACCATCTCAATGCTGCTTGCTGTTTTACATTGCTGGGCAGTGAGAGGCAGCTGGCGTGCATGGCAGGCTTCGTTATAGCTACGGTTGATGTAGCTTTACAAGTCAAAATATGCACCATCACATGTCAGTCAGCATGAATAAACAATGTCAAATATCAATAATATAAATCTGAATATAAAGAAGAAACTGGAGCACTCAAATCACTCAAATTTGGTGATTTGAGTGCTCCGGTTTCTTCTTTATATTCGGATTTATTGTCCTTTCTGCGAGCACCGACCTCCACTAACAGAGGGGCTGAAGCGCAAGGGGTTCCTTCATTTTATCAATAATATAACTTAAATTTAAGCAAGCTGCAGCTAGCAGTGCCACAGACACGGGCGTGATCATGAGCACTGTACACCAAAATTGGGGAAGCACGAAGCATTCCTTGAAAATAATTATTGGACTTAATTGTTTATTGTTTTAAATCGTTAATTTACTTTAACATTATCTAAACTCCAAAGACACTCAGCACAATCGGATTCGGCAAATTTTCCTCTGTAATTTAAGACAAAGAAAACATGTAATTTCGACAAAAAATTCCATTTCAATCATCGTTATCCTTTTGCGATTTTTTTGTTAATAATTTTCGCCATCTTTGTCGTAATTAACAATCATGAAGCTACGATTTGATAGAGCAGGAAGTGCTTTAAACAAACACTAAAGTTAACATCATAATTTGTCTTTTTTTTGTCAAGGTAAGATAACTTTTTCTCTGTAATTGTTGCACTCTTACATTAGAAAAGAAGCTGTGCATTTAACTCCTTTAACTGCTGATGGCTTATTTTTTATCACTGGAAAACGTGTTCATCAAGGATAATGATTGAAAACAGATTGAGGCTTATGAGTGCTTGTCTCATCTTACTGAGCAGAACTGGCTAGACCTGATAGTCCCAACTGTTTTCAGAGTTCATGTGAAGTCAAATTTAATTCAGTGATTGAAAACAGGTCAAGACTGATCATTATTTTCAAGGAATAGTTTGAGCTTCGCTAAGTTTCAGTGCACCAGGCACCATTGTAATATAAGCCCCAACTTTTGATGACTGGATAGCACCAAAAATAACTTATTTATTTATTTCACATCATATTGACATTGTATTGAACTTCTAAGACCTGCTTCCACCACAGGCTCCTAATAATATGGCCAACCTATTCTAGCTGCCTGAATTCAAACTTGAATATTAATTTTCTGACAAATGTGATATTTTCGCGGACTCCAAAAACATTTCTCTCTCTCATCCTCCCTACTGTTGTTGGAATTGTTGCACGTGATTTATATCAAATTCGGTAGTGAAAAATGAAACTTTAGTTAGTAGCTTGAGACGAATGTGTGAGGTACTGCATGCAAAATCCCCTCCCCAGAATCTGCTCTGAACATTGTCCTTCTGGAGATGACGTTACATGGATTACGTAATCTTAAAAAATTTTCAAGCGTTCCCCTGCAAGGTTTTAATATGCATTTTATACTCCTCATGAATTGATGCATGAAAAACTAGTGTCAGATTCAAATTCATGTGGTGCAAGTACTGTAGAAGGTTAAAAAGCAATTTTTTGAAATTTTGGGTGTCATGGGACCTTTAATGCATTTATTCTTTATGTGCTAACACATCGAAGAGGCAGTTGATAGGTGTATTTTATGCAGTTCTTCCGCATGTTCATTTGGCTGTCTGTATATCGATAAAGGGCAAGGGCTTGCTAATGTTACCAATTTGACTCTTTCTGTTCAAGAAAGATTTTATTTCTCTTGCGAGAAATTAAACAGCTCCTTAAGATTTTTAGATGCTCATCCCAAGAACCTGCTTTCACTATTCAAACACGGTGAAAAACTGAAGACACGAATATGCTTTTCGTTTGCAGTTTCCATGATAACGAGAGAGATTCATATGTAAGCATATTTTTATGTACTTCAGAGAGGCTTTGTAATAAGACTGTAATAACGTGGTGCCCTAATTGTCCATTAGGTGTTCCTCGACGCACTAGATGTAATCAGAATAAAGCACGGTAATGTCCAATTTTGTAGCTCTCAGTAGTGGAAGATAACACTCTCTCCATCGCTTTAATCCCCCTTACAGTCTGTCAGCCACTGTAAGTGTTTGTTTTTCACACTCTCTGATCTTCCAATAACACATTTCCCACCTGACCCTAAAGACAGAGAGAGAGAGAGAGAGAGAGAGAGAGAAAAGGAAATAGGTAAAGAGAGGGGGAGAAAGGAAGAAGGACCAAGAGAAAGGGGCAGAACGAGACAGAGAGAGCGGGAAATAGGCAGAGAGTTAGAGAGGGAGTGGAAGGAAGGGGCAGGAGGAGAGAGAGAGAGAGAGAGAGAGAGAGAGAGAGAGAGCGGGTAACAGAGGGTGTGAGAGGGAGACTGAGAGTGAGGGACAGAGGGGAGGAGAGGGGAGGGGCAGGAGTGAGGGGGAGAGACAGAGGGGAGGAGGGAAAAAAAGGAGGGAAAAAAAGAGGGACCGATGCTGCCGCCGCCGCTGCGAATAACTCTCGCCGAGTCCCCGGCGGACGGCAGTTAGTTACCGCTGCGGTGTTTTTGTGTGGCGGCAGGAGCTGATAGACTCCAGGCAGCGAGGCCGGGAGCGTCTGAGCCGGCTGCAGAGGAGCGCGGCCGAGGCGCGGGAGCACACGGCGGCCGCCGGCTGCGAGGCCATGGACCGGGAGGAAGCGGCGCTGCGTGGGGCCTGGGAGCAGTGGGAGAGCTCCGTGCTCCGGGCGCGCGACGGTCTGGAGGGGGCGCTGTCGCACATGGCCAGCTCAGAGCGGGAGTTCAGCGGCATGGTCGAGCGGCTGGACCGTGACATGCTTGAGCTGGAGGGTCGGCTGCGAGACTGGGGCAGCCAGCTCGCCCAGGCCGAGGGGCGGAACACCTGCGAGGAGGCTGTGGAAGGCTGGCAGGTCGCTAAGGTAAGGCCGTCTCGACCTCCCTTTGCTGTGAGCAGTGCTGCTCCGCTCTGCACCCTCTTTAGTGATGCTCCTCCAATCTTATGATTTACATCCTGCTGCGCGTTATTCTGTCGTAAGAGATGAGCCCGGCCTCGGGCTGCACAACTCTGTTATGATGCACACAGGCTGAAATTTGACACAGATGCAATTTCTTTGTATCCAGACTCTTCAGCACACTGAAATTAAATCAGGAACAGGAGGCAAGATTGTCAGTTCTTGTCTTGAATTTAAGGGGATTCAAGTCCATAAGTGACTTTGTAATAATGGCCATTGTTGTTTGCAGTAGCTGTCAAAATACCCATGGCCTGTGGTGTTTGTCTTCAAGAACATCTCAGCGGAAGGAGACGAGCACTGACAGTTTAATTTCATGCCACCGTCACACTTTTGTCGCTCACTGCCACAAGTCACAATTCACAGCACATCTGCTACAGGAATTTCAACACTTGTGGCAGTTTTTTTTTTTTTTTTGTCGTCGTAACTTTTTGGAGCGTAAACAAGCGGATAGCTGGTGTTGCGCAGTTCCGTTACAACGCCGCCTCCTCTTCTCTCTCTTCTGTTCACTGGCCCCGGCCTTTCTCTCTCTCTCTCTCTCTCTCTCCCGCCACTTCCTGGAATTCCCAGCTTGTTTACGTACGCGGTGCCGCTTAAGCTCGCGCGCAGCTGTCGGAGCTGCCGGGCCAAATCGACGGGAGATGCAGGGGAGGGGCGGGGGGGGTGTAAAAGCACGGCACAGCGGGGGCTCTGCCGCAGAATAGACCTTTATTAGGAAGTTATGACTTCTCTTGTATAAAATGCCAGACGTAATTTCCTGAAGCAACGGTTTCCTCGCCCTGGTGAAAGCAGGGTTGTGTTAAGCGGAGATGTCCCGGTGGGTGTTATGGCTCACTTATCTCATGAGGCGGAACTCATTTTCGCAGTATTTAGCTGTTTTTTGTGATGGTGGAGGAGTACTGAAGGACTTAGTCTCCGAGCGTTCTGATGCTGTGGAGGAATAGCTCTGTTAGCCTTCCCACTTTAGATAAATGGCCAACATTTTCTGAGCACGAGTCATGCTCTCTCCTGAAAAGAACAGTAACACGCTTATGCAATGCCAGAGGAGTTGTGTGTGTTTCCGTTTGTCTCATTGTTACTGCAGTGGAAAAGCTCATCCTCTGCTTGACTGAAGCCTGAGTGTGTGCTTATATGTGCATGTAAGTCCATGCATTGTTTATGCCTGTGTTTATATGTGCTTGTGTACAAGTGTATGTGTTTACTCGCCGGTTTCATATTGTTATGTACTATATGTGTGTTAATGCATTTGTTTGCATGTGTTTGTGCGCATGCATGACTGCATGAATGCGCGTGTATGTCTGTGTGTATACGTTTGTATGTGTGTGTGCATGTATTTTGTCTGTGTGAATGTATTTTACACGCGTTGTTGTGTCTTTATCTGAAACTCTACATCCGCTTTTGTGTGTGTGTGTGTGTGTGTGTGCGCGCATCTGCATGTTTGCATGCGTCTCTGCGCACGTGTGTTTTACGTGCTCATCCTACATTTGTGTGTTTGTGCGAATGCATGCAGGTTTACTTGTGTCCTTCTGCGTATGCGCACATAACTGCGTGCACGTGTGTGTGTGTGTGTGTGTGTGTGTTGGTGCACGTGTGCCTACAATCAACGAGCACTTAATTAGAGGCCCCTGCGCGCCAGCTTGTTCATGCAATTATCCGTTCAGCCAATCACGAGGCGGCAGCCCCGTATATGAGATCGTGCTGATGCAGGTCAGGAGCTTCATTTAATGTTCACATAAAACATCAGAATGGGGGGGAAAAATGTCCTCTTCTGACTGTGGTGGTTGTTGCTGCCAGATTGGCTGATATGAGTTTTTAGGAAAGTGCTGATTTCTTGATTTTTTTTATTATTTTTTTTATTTTTTACGCACAGCATTCTGTCGAGGTGACGCAGAATGGAGCGAGGAAAACAAAAAAAATAAAATAACATGCAGTGATTGGCAGTTCAGGGGATAGGAACAACAACGTATTGATGAAGGAGGTTGGAGGAAAATAGCCAGACCTGTTTGAGCTGTCAGGAAGGCTCTGGTAACTCAGATAAGCTCTCTTTACAACTGCGGTGCGTAGATGAGCATCTCAAAATGTACTGAATGTGTTTAGTCTTGAAGCAAGTGGCATGCATGCCGACTCTACCAGCTTTGGCGATAGACCACCGCTTTTGGTGCGTTTCATTCTGAAAAAACGGCGCAAAAGCGGTAGAGTTGGCATGTATGAAGTGGTCTACAGCAGAAGACGACAGTCGAGAGCAGACATCTGATGCTGCAGTGGTTTCAGGCTCAACAAAATTAGGCAGGTGAGGACTGGGGAAACTTAGCCTGGTCTGAGGAGTCTCAGTCTCTGCTGTGACACACAGATGTGTAGGGTCAGGATGAGTTCACGCACCCAAACTGCATAGCGTTTGGGGTCATGCTGCTCGTGCTGCAACGGTGCAGGGAATGTTTTCTTGGCACACTTTTGGTACCTAAATATCAGTCACTCTTTGTTTTATTGCACCATCTCAGTCTTTCTCTGACCACGGACATCCTTTTTTGGCTTCAATTTGCACATCCTTTAATGGCTAGTCTCCGCATGATATTATTCAATTATTGACTTCAGCTGAGGTGAATCCAACTCGGGGTGTATATCACTTGTCTAAAGTGGATAAATCATTGGATTCACAGATGGCTGTGAAAATATAATATTAGAGAAGGGCAACAACTCTGATGTAAAGCTCCTCACAGGGATGAAGCGACAAGAAATATGAACACTATCAGGAGCTCCTGTGGGGAAGCATAATCTATTTTTGCATGTGATCATCGGATTGTTATATTTACCTCTCGCGCGGTGCATATCACTTATGTACAGTGATCAGTGGAGCTTGCCTCAACCAATCAGGGGAGAGAGAATGCTTTTGTCAAATAATAATGCATCATGACACAAGGCGAATTCATCTCAAACTGGTTGCATGAATGTGACAGTTGATTCAGTTCATTGCAATGACCTTCCCAGTTGCCAGAACTGAATCCATCAGAGCATCTTCATGTCGTGATACAAAAGGAATTTTGCGGCCTGAATGTTGAGCGGACAAATCGGCAGAAATTATGATGTAATCACTATAATATGGACTTGAGGGAATGTTTCCAACATTTTATGGAATTTATACCACGAAAAAATGAGGCTGTTCTGAGTTAAGGGGAGGCAGTTTTAGTATGGTGGTCCTGATAAAGTGCTTTGGGATCATATGTTCATTTGTGCGTGCTTACACTTTTAGGACATTCTGGAAGGCCTGCAGAACGTGGAACCCCTGGCCGACAGCCTGAAGACTCAGCTGAATGATCTGTGTCGCTTTTCCCGAGACCTGGGGGTGCCGTCAGAGAGAGTCTCTGCTCTCATTAAAGAGTACAACAGGTCAGTATCGAGGAACAAAGGTCAATCCTGCCAGCCGAGCCGCAGGGTTGGGAATGCTTCTCCTGCCTGTTATATAGTATTTGCACGTTCAAGGTGTAAAAAGGAAAATGCCTCCCACTGGGAAAGTGTAGATTGATAACTCAAGTGCCACAGAATGAGAATCCTTGAACAGTAGTATATACATATCAGTGGTGTAGTCGGAGCTATTAGGTTTAGCACGTAGCTTAACAGCATTCATTGATCCAGACTTGTTCTTTATCATGTTTCTTAATTAACAACACATTCAATCCAGAAACTCTGCACACTATCAAGTGTTGCTAGTAATAAGATAAGCATTCACACAGTTTGGTTCGTTCAATCGGCATCATTCAAAATTGTGTAAAAGTGTCTCAAATCTGTCTTTGATTCAGTTTACACAATTTAGATAATCATGAAGTGATTTTTCATACTCTATAAACAACATGTGCACTGATTCGCAAAATGTCTGATATTAAGGCTGTGTTTTGTTGAAAATGGCCGCTGCAATTTCGACAAAGTTGATGGTGAGCCCCCTGAACAGATATCAGTGAAGTAAGCTTGTTTCGAGCCTTGTAACCATAAACCCGGTTTCTGTGGAATGAAGCGATTAGGAGTATTACTACTCCTCCTGGATGGGATTCCAGTCCATCACAGGTACTCCCCCCAGCTCTTTGTCAGGTTTCTCTGACTATTTGCTGGTACCCATTTATACACCTGGGTAGAGTGAGGCGTGGAGTGTGGGAGTGAAGTGTTTTGCCCAAGGGCCGTAGCCGGGGCTTGAACTCAGGACCTTACGATCTCAAGTCAAGCACATTCTTCACTATGTTCCTTAGTTACATGTCTGTGTTCACAGTTTCGCACACTTTGCATTTGACAAACGTGCTGTAACAGCACCAATTATGTGACTTACGAATCCCGACCATGAATGTCCTGCGCAACTGATCTGAATGGAGACTGACTGGGCAGATCATGTGATATATTTTGCTGCTTCATAACTGGCTAATTCAACTTGCTGGGTTTTGCCATCTTGAAAATAGAAAATTCCATGTAGAAAAACCCAATAAGCTCAACTTGTTACGTTTTTGCTTCTCAACTGATTAAATACTAATGACTTGTGAGGTTTTTCCATAGCAAAATACACAGAGCCAGGGGTTATTTTTTATTTATCTTACTATATGTGATGAGACAATGCCTAGTTAAGTCAAAAATGTTTCAACCAAAATTGGACTTACTAGGTTTATCCATAACACTCAAGATCTGCTATGGAGGCAGAGAACCTAATATTTTAGGGAACCTAGTCAAGTATGGTTGTTTTTGCATAAGACCTTCAGGCCTCAGGTAGTTATTTACAGCTTTGGCCGTAGTCTGTCAATGGTTATTCTGTTTATTTACCTTTATCTATTTAGTAAGATAGTATGAAATGATATATTGTGGCTTTACATGGATAACAAGCTGATGCTTGTGATGCAATTCATAGAACAGCCAACTCTCGAATGGTGTATGAGCCTGCTTTGACCTGGGTCCACCACGGTTTGCCATGTTCACTTCTTTATCTGACACTCTCTGATTTAAAGAAAAGAAATATCTGTAGCGTCAACTGTGAAGAAAAAAGGATTTTTTTTTTCTCGCTTTCTGTTGTCCTATCTTTTGTTTCTCTGGAAGAAAGAAACCCATGTGCCATGTTTGCTGCCAATCTCTGCTGAAATCTGTATCAGTTCACCCGGCTCACCTACCTCACTCCCCCTCCCCCCATCCCTTTGCAGCCTCAGCCTCCAGGCTTCCCGGGAATGCCAGAACAAAGAGAAGCTTCTGGAACAGAGATTCCGCACCGCCTTTCGAGACTTCCAGCAATGGTTGGTGAACGCCAAGATCAACACGGCCAAATGCTTCGACATCCCCCAGAGCATCTCAGAGGCCTCCGCCGGCTTGGTGAAGATACAGGTATACAGGACCCGCGGAATGCAATTGCTTTTTGTTATCTATGCTATTAGATAGGAATTCATTCGTATTAATGTTTGTTTGCGTTTTATTTAGTAAAAACATATTGTGCAGGATTTCATCTCAAATGCTCTTGCAATTCCTACCTCTGAAATAGCCAATCCTTACCTTGGCCAGTCTCCTTTCATTTCCTGCATTTTATTGGCTATACACACGGAATCATGCCCTGAAATAGTGAGGAGAACACTTCTGGGTAAAGTCTGAAGTAGTCACAAGTGTATGAATATTCCTGATCCTGGTTGGTTGAGCCTCAGATTTACAGGTCTCTTGCCCAGCCCGTCTGTAACCATGGTGATGTAAGGTCTTGTCAATCAAAAACAAAGGTTTTATTTTTGTACGAACTGAAGTGGGTCTTCGGTAGGAAAGGGTTACAGAGGACACTGATACTGCTTAGGTTTTGTTGTCATTGTAAAAGTACCCATTTATTGTTGATATAAATCCTAGACTCATCGGTCGTGTGAAGCTGGTCATGTGATTGAATATGGTCTTCATCAGGCTTGAGTGAAATGACCGTGGCATTGATCAGTAGGGCAAATGTGGTTCATTAATATGCTGTATTAGGGTCAGAGTAACTGAGCATTAGCCTTTTTGGCTCATGTAATCAATACTTTATCTTTGTACACTGTTTTAGCTGTTTGTATCTTAGCTGGAAAAAAGGCATGTCTGAGAGAGTCTTGTCCTCACAGACAAGGATAAAGCAAGCTCCTTATGAGAGCCAGCTGTCCTGAATGTTGGTTGTGATGCTCTTGTCGTGTTTTGACGGTTTTTTTCTCATTGGCCCAGGAGTTTCTGAGTGACAGGGAGGAAGGCCAGGCCAAGCTGAACTCTGTGATTCACAAGGGGGAGCTGCTGAGCAGCATCGTGGCCAAAGACAGGGTGGAGACCATCAGAGCAAAAGTAGGCAGCGCCAGGGACGACTGGAAGAGTCTGATGGCCAACCTGCACAAACGGGAAGCAGCTTTACAGGTGCTCGACAGACGTGCCTTTCATTTGCAGTGTGTGATGTGTGTGTGTGTTTTTGTGTGTTTGTGAATTGAAGGAGTTTGCAGGTATGGTTTGTAACCTCTGATTCATGTCTGTTGTCGCGGAATGATGACATGAAATCAATTAAATCTCACTATGAAATTATATAATTGAAACAAACCTTGACAAGCTGTGTGCGGTTACTTCCTGTTGTGCAACCCCAACTCGGAAAATGTTGGGACAGAATGAAAAATGCACTTAGTAACAGAAAGCAGTAATTTCTAAATTCTCTTTGACTTGCATTTCCTTGCAGATAGTACGAAAACAAGACGTTCAATGTTTTGTCTGGTCAACTTGATGTTGTTTGTAAATATACCTACATTTCTGCCGTTCAGGCCTGCAACGCATTCCAAAAAAGTTAGGACGGGGGTAAATTTTGAACTCGTAATGAGATAAAGAAAAACGAGCAATGATGCCATCTGAAACAGCTGATGTCTGCAGGTGATTGTAATCACGAGTTGGTTCAAAATCAGCCTCCAACCTCCAACTTGATCCGTCCCTCAGGAACATGAATAAGCCGAGCATCCCCAATTTGCCCAAAGATGCATGAGAAAATCATTGACAGGCTTAAAAACAATGTTCCTCAAAGAAAGATCGGAAGGGTTCTGGATATTTCACCCTCTACTGCGCATAATGTAATTAAGAGATTCAGCCTGAACTGAATACTCGGGATCTACCATCATTTAGATGACACTGCGTCAAGACCTGTCATTAATCTGGAAGCGATATAAGGACATGGACTCAGGAATTCATTGGAACCTTTAAGCACTAAAATATGTAGTTTTATCTAAAAATGCTGGTTACAACTTTGCTACGCAAAAAGGAAGCTTCATGTCGAGAGTGTTTAGAAGCACCGTTGACTTCTCTGGGCTCCATGGCATCTCTGATGGACCACCACAGTGTAAGTGTGCACTCTGGTCAGACAAATCAATATTTCATGCTTTTCTCGAAGAAATTAATGTAGTGTGCTCTGGACCAAAGATAAAAAGGGCAAGTCCAGCAAGCCATGCTCTTTCACTTTGTTAGTGTCCTCGGCAAAGGTAACTTGCACTTCAGTGAGGGCTTTATTAAGACTGAAAAGTACACTGAGACTTTGGAGTGACACATACTGCCTTCAAGACGACATCCAAGGGCGTAGGTTCAATGTTAGAGGTAGTATAGACACATAATGTATTGCGAGCGCGTGTAGTGAGCTCGCTGAAATTTTTTTTTTGCAATAATCTTAGTACAAATACCTCCTTTTCTGTATACAGAGATTATCCTAATTTGTGTTTCTTTGTTCTTTATGATGCTTAGCGCAGTGCCTCCATAATTGTCACAGATAGGTGCCATATTCATGAACTTGTTTTTCTATTTTCTATCCATATAATTTTGATTTGGTTTTTGAATACAAGTTTACAGCTGTTATTTATGTTATGAACCAAAAATGGAAATGACTAACAGAAACAGATCCTTTTAATACTGAGTGGATACATATCATAATATGTTGGACACCTTGAATTTGAATAGCATTATTTATATGTATTTGAGTCTGTGGCTCTTTCGATGCAAAAGTAGGGGGGGTAATAATTTTTGAACACCTCCTCTTTGTCACAGAGACATGGAATCTTGGAGATTTCTTGGCAAAATGTATCATAAACCTTGGTAACTGCATATAAAGCTCTATATTCAAATTTGTGTAAATCTTGCTTTAAGACTTGTCTGTGGGGAGAATGGGACAACATTACGCCTCATGGCCGGTACACACTGTACGATTTTAGCAATCTTATAAGACCATTGCATGACACACAACGTCAAGTTTGATGTGTGCAGACTGTACGATGGCCTTTACTGAATTGCAAGTTACGACGTACATCAATGTGCATCATCATCAGCGTACGACATCCATCTGCGCTACCATTTGTATTGGCTGATTACTAGACGTAGGTCGTAGCAGCTGTCACACTGTGAGATAGTCATCCTGAATTTCTGACACCGTCAGAATTTGATCTCAGGTTATCTTTGGTCGCAAGACGCAGACAACGGCCGTCCTTGAACCTGTCTCACAGTGCGACGCAAGACCACCCTTTTAGAGCCACGAGCAAAGATTTCTCCACATTTCTCCTACGATTGTCATCTTTTGTCTGGGACGACCCAAAATCGTACAGTGTGTACCGGCCATAAATCACTCAATTGCTTGGTGTCTTCAGTCCCTAAACGTTTATTAAGTGTTGTGAAAAGGAATGGCGAAGTTACTGTGAGGTAAATATTTTACAGTCCCAACTGTATTTTGAAATGTGTTTATTCTGAAAAATCAATAAAATTCATTTGGAGAAACATCAAATCATGTACTGTACTTTTGTGTTGCTATAACCATTCAACATAATCATGTTTTCAACGTAATACCGGTCAAGGATAATTTACAAATCACTGCCTTCAGTTTTAATTTTTATTTAAAATACCGTCCCATCATTTTTCTTATTTGGGGCTGCATGTTGCCTCCATAACCTACGCACGAGTTGCTCACCAGTTTATCAACAGTTGATAAACCTGTCCTTGTCTTCGCCGCAGAACCTGCAGACTCAGATGCGGGATTTTGAAGCCAGCGCTGAGCCCCTGCAGGAGTGGCTGAACGGGACGGAGAATCTCCTGCAGGAGAGCAGCACGCGCCTCCATGACCTCCCCGCCAAAAAACAAGAGCTGCACAAGCTCCAGGTACACCACACAGCGCACACCCCCTCATGTCACACTGCATTACCCCACCAGGTACTCCCCTCCCCTACTCTCATTATCACCCTCATGTTTCCATCCGGTGAGATGGAGCTCATTTTATCACACCTAACTCTTCCACCGTCCTCTCCTCCACCGCGACTGACTCGCCCTTATCGAGCCTCCGCGCTGGAGACTTGCATCCAAAGGAAGAAGAGCACACAGGTCTGCTTTGTGTTTATACAACCTTCATCTGTGTGTATTTCACAGAGAAGAAAATTCAGTGCGGTCCATGAGTTTTTTTAGACTGGGCTTCAATTTTCGCTTTTTGGCTCAGCACTTTCAACGTATTTCAGTTGCAGATGAATATGAAGTTATTTGCGGAGTTTGTTTCCTTTTTACATTGGAATTGTTTGAATACCTTAGGACCACAATGCAAGTTTGAGTATTAAAGAAATTGTAAGGTGGAAATGCGGTTCCAGGTTCTTCTTTGTCATTTGTGCCTCGCAAGCATTGGCTGGTTGGAACCTCATTGTGTCTTCCTTATGTTTTTATTTAAATTTTTTTTAAATAAGATGTGAATTTGAGACAATGAACGACTTTTCTATGCAGGATGAATGCTGCAATTAAATGTTGGAGATTACTGCCACTGTCAGCAGTAATTAACTGTGGATTAAATGAGTCTTAATTAGTTTTTTGTGTGTGGTAAAATCGTGTAGCCAGCGTGCGCAATGGAAGAAAGGTATACGTATATGCAAAATTACACATATTAATCCACCTGGTATTTATTTTGTTTATAAAAGGTCAGGTCAGTTAAAATCCTGCTCTCAGGCAAAGATAATGGCCTTTTCTTGTTCACAGAGGACAAATTAGGGTAAAAAATTAATGATAAAAAAAAGCTTGTGCTATTGCTGCCTGTTTTGCTTTTGTCAGTTTGTGTGTGTGTGTGTGTGTTCGCCTTTTGTCTGTGACCGTGAGCAATTACATCTCTGTTAAACGCTCAACTTCCATCCACCCTGCCTGCCTGCTCCGCTCTCATCTCTTCAGCTCGTCTCGCACTGCAATGCGCTCTCGCGAGCGGCCGGCATTAACCCTCTGCACCCATGTTTCTGCCTCAACCACCTCCCAACTCACCCCATCCTCTCTTTGTCCAATCACTGGACGTTAATAGGCTAGCTGCCAAAGGTGCAGGTTTCAGGATTCTGCCAGCACAAGCCCTGCCTTGTGTTCGCTCCACTTAAGAATTCAGGGAGCCCATAATAGTTCTACCTTCTGGCTAAAAAATTAAGCCTATCTGCAAATCATGGCAATCTAATTGGATCAAATATTCTGGGGTGCGTTTCCCAAAATCACGGATGCCAACTTACATAGTTGGACCCATTGACTGTCAATGGACGGACTATGTAAGTTGCTAACTAAATTAGCAGCTACGCCTTTGGGAAATGCGACCCTGGGGTGGACTTCTTTCGGTTTTACAGCTCTGGGTGTTTGTATGTGGTAAGCTAGAGCTGGAAAGAGCAGGTCTAGAAGGTAAAAGTGTCCAGTGTTTTGAACCAACAAAGTCAGAACATGAGTTCAAAGGTGGAAGAAAGATGACTGGACCATGGACGTCGTGACCTTTCTCCCTCAACCCTCCACCCCTGCCCCGAACGTTGCACTTAAGAGGCATGTCTGCATTATCCCTCTGCTTCACCCTATCTCCCCTTTCACCCCATCCTGCCCCCTCTGTGTTATGACTGCATGTTAATGCGCTTGTCGCTTTGTGGCCTGCCCTCTGTTTTAACCTGCTTGTGCTTCACAGTCGGTTCTGGAGGAGGTCTCCTCCCAGGAGGGTCAGCTGGCGCGGCTCAAAGAGAAGGCTCAGCAGCTGTGGGAGGGCCAGGCCGCGGGGAAGGGCTTTGTCCACCGTGTGGCGCAATTGTCCGCGCAGTATCTAGCTTTAAGCAACCTCACCAAGGTAACCTGAGGGCCAAGGGGAAGATGGGTCACTCTGTGATTGCGGTGAGGGTGTGGTTTTATTCCCCAAAATCCCAAAGTGGTGACCTCAGAGGATGGGCTGGCAGCGTGTTTTGGTGAAGTTCTGTGTCCGCACTCCCTCACACTGTGATAAGTGCATATCGCACTAGACAGACGTTAATATATGAAGCCTGTGTGCTGACGTGCCCAATTGCAATCTCTTTTTGTACAGCAGTCAAAATTGGAATATTCAGACGTGTAATCTTGTTTATCTCTTTTTTGACGAGATAATACACTATGATAAGCCCTTTTAAGTATAGATTTTCATAATGTTTTCGCGAATAAAGTCAATGCACTACCATTCTGTTACTTTCCATCACCAGTTTTGGCTGATACATCAATAGCGACATGCTCAGTGAACATGATCGCGTATTTGTGATTTTATACATTAAAGTGTTATCAATGCGCACTGTCACATCTGACAGTATGTGTCAAGATGTAGATCTCGCTAGACACGTCATCATATATATTACTTTTGTATCTCTTAATTTTAACATTTTAACCAATATTAGCATTACATTAATTTTCTCAGTATGGGATGGTCGAAAATGTTTTCTGCCTTTTTCTCTCATGGCAGTTTTTCAAAAGCTCAAATTGCTTCATGCTAGTTCAAAAAGGTGATCACACCCTCTATACAAAGCATCTGTCAGTGGATTAACGCAGAAAAAGGAAGGCACGTTAAACTTCCCTGGGCTGCCATCTCATCCGGTCTGAATGGGTTCTAAATGGGTCTCTCTTGCTCAATTCCTTTAATTTATTCTGCTGCTTTGTGACTAACAGCTACTCTTTACTGGGTGCAACACTGCCGCAAAACGCAGACGTCCCTTCAACTGCTCATTAGAGCCGACGTTCCATTTGATTAATTAGATCTCATCTGGAACAATGCGTTGCAATTAGCCTCATTGTTACCCTTCCCTTACCAAATGAAAATTAGAGAGCTCTGGAATGATACATCGGATATATATTTATTTATTTAATTGCTTGCTCCTAGCTGTCTCTTTTATGAAAAGAAGAAATTAAACTGATTCTACTGTTTTGCTTCAGGTCGTGGTGGTTGAGTTGAACATTGCAAATTCATTTTCTTGTGTAATGATTGCATGGTGGTCTTGGTTTGGTTGTACTATGATTGGTTTGGTTGTACAATGATTAGTGTGTGGTTGAGTCTAGACTATGAGGAATACCTCTGTGTTGCATTATGGTTGTATGATGGTTTTCTGATGGCTCTGTGTAAGTTTATGTGTTGCGTGAAGGTGGCTCGCTGGCCACATTGTTGTGTCTGCGAGCATATGTTTTATTTTTTAATTGATGTTACTTTTATCACAGCACATCATTGTTGGAGGGAGATGGCCCCCAACCCCTCCTTTGATTATGGCCCTGATTGTGCGATGATTATTTGATTCAGTTCAGTTCCGTTTATTCACAACATCAAATAAAATGCAGAGAGAATCATGAATTTTGTAAAAATAGACATGTGAAATGGGACACCCCAATATGTTATCCTCAGCTTGTAAGTGGGGGTCGAGATTGAATTATGGTAGTGTTGTTGTCGTGCAATGATTGTTTTATGGCTTTCTGATCATCAGGCAGTCATTGTGTAAGGGTTTTTCAATGTTTGCATAAAGTTTGGGATTTGATTGTGTACTGGTTGAGTAATGGTTGAGCATTGGCTTTGTCACAGTGATGATTGTGCGGCCAGTAAGTAATGATCGCATGATAGTCGTGTAGTGATTGCTTTATGGATGCTTATTTTGGGATGAGTGGTGATTGTGTGAGGGTTTTGTAATGGTTAAGCGGTGCTTGTGTAGTGGCGCTCGTGGTAGAGTGGCACTTGCTTGGCGATAGCGTAATGGTTGTACGGTGATGGTATTTTGGTTGTGCAGTGCAGTATGGCAATCCCATCACCAGTGTTTGGGTTGGATGTATTTTCGGTCCTGCAGGAAAAGGCCTCCCGCATTGAGAGGATTGTGAGCGAGCACCAGCTCTTCTCTCAGGGTCTAAGGGAGCTGCAGAACTGGGTGGCCGACGCTAATCACATGTTGCAGACCTACTGCGCCCCCACTGCTGACAAGAATGTTCTGGACAGCCGCATGATCAAGTTGGAGGTAGGCCTAGCCCACACTGGATTCAAAAAAACCAGATTTTCACTCAAGCAAAATACTTAATGAAAGGATAAACTCACATTTCAATCAAGCAAAGCACTTTAAACATTCAGTCAACTAAAGAATTATTGGCAGCCTTCAAGAAAATGGGCCAAAAAAATCATTGTGTAAACAATAAACATTTGAATAATAGTTTTATCTCAATCCTATGAGTTTATTTTCACACAATAATAAAAAAAAAAACCAGAAAAAAAACACTTATTGAGTATTTCACTTTGTTTCCAGATTTTGTGTTTCAGAATTATTGACAACCCTTTGATTACACTGAGAATCTTATTGTAATGTCTGACATGGTTTGTGGATGCTTTTGGGGTTGCCTTGGACCACTCCTCCACGAAGACCATTTCTAGAACCTTGAGGTTCCTTTGCTCTTTTGGACCGCCCTTTTCAATTCTGACTGAGGTTCTCAAGACTGAGATCTCACTTGAAAATGTTGATTTTGTATTCATCAACATAAATAGTGATTTTGTGTTTCTTTGTTAATTTTGGTGTATGTTTTGGATCAGTGTTGTCTTGTTGACTTGGATTTATGTTTGGGGTCATTTTCATCCTGAAATGTTCGTCTATGACCAAGTCTCAACCTCCGGGCATGGGCAACCTTCACTGAAATACTTTTACACTTCGTATCTGGAATTCTTTCCATTGAAAAAGCATTCCCTGGACTACTGTCAGCAAAGCATCAATCATCCGCCACCATATTTATATCCCCGAACGCCGAATGGCGTTCCGGGGGATATTGTGTTTTTGGTCCGGCCGCTGCCACCTTCGCACTACGTGTTAACGCGATAACTGCAGTAATATTTCAATTAGAAATTTCAGGTTTTGCACATAAGTAAGTATCATAAAGAGGAAGAACTGATTCGATTTTGGACAACTTACGATCACTAGATTGGCCACCAGGGGCCAAAAACTGATTTACATGTTAACGCGATATCTGCAGTAATATTTCAATTAGAAATTCCAAGTTTTGCATATAAGTAAGTATCATAAAGAGGAACTACTGATTCGATTTTGGACAATTTACAATTTCTAGATTGGCCACCAGGGGCCAAAAACTGAAAAAATCACTGTTTTTATCATATCTCTGGAAATAATTGTCGAATTGACCTCAAATCAAGCGCAAATGAAAGGTCATGACCTGAGGATGTGTCCCACAATTATACATTATACCTGTTTGGTTCAAAATTTTGACACAAGGTAGAGCTTTGTCACATAAAATTCACCATTTTTGCCATATCTTTGGAACTATTTCTCCAAATGACATGAAACTATGTTCAACTGCAAGGTCATGACCTCACAACGTATCACATGATGACGTCATACCTGTATGGTTCAATATTTTGCCACCAGGTGGTGATTTGTGATGGAAAATGACCATTTTGACCATATCTTCAGAATCATTTGACCGATTGACCTGAAATAAAGTTCAAATGAAAGTCTATTCAAGGTCTATTCAAGGATTGGGGAATTGGATGATTGGAGGCGTTCAGGGGTATACCCCCAGCCATCGCCTCCGACGGCATAAGCCTAATTTAATGTGAAGACCAGGTGCTTTTAGTTATAAGCACCACCTTTTTTGCCAAACATTTCATCATTGGTACATACAGGAAATATATTTTCTCCTGTCTTTTTACTATTCCCCCGGCGTGTAATGCGGGGGTATATAGCGATAGCCAAGTAATCATTTCGTTTCCAGAGTATAACTCAGAAACGTACAATATTTCTTCACGAAATTTGGTGTGTAGATCTGATATGCCATGTAGATGTGCCTTTTGGTATTTAAGGATTTCTTGAGCCGTTAATCCATGAATGTGGGGGCCGGGGGGATACGCCATTGCCAGATGGCTCTTGTTTCTTATTTCTTATCTTACTACAGCGTGAAAAAAATACTTGTTAACTGAAATAAAAATAAGAAGAGTCTGGAAATAAATGAAAATTTAACTAAAGTTACAATGCGGACTGCAAAACTAACAAAGTGAAATAAAATCATGTACAAAACTTTAATTTTTTTCATGCAATCACAGCATTTTTAGTCTCTATTAGGCCCTGGTGTGACTAACAGAGGTCGAAACTTTCGGCTGTTGTCTGTAAGGTGGCAAAAGTTGGAAGGAAATAGATGAGTTCCAATTTGGCAATATTTTGAATATGCAGCTTTGTTTCACTGATAAAAATCTGTTGTTAATGACTGAGGTAGACTTTGTGGCTTATTTTGTTTAAGAAGTTCATATAAGAATGCTAACCGGGCATTTCAGGGCAGAGTGGAAAAATGCTCAACTAACAGTTCAACAGCCAATGGGTCGCAAACATTTATGTTACCCCATCAGCAGGGATGAAAAAAACTTCAACCCATTGTTTCCAAAAACCAGACCATTGACTAGAGTACTTGCACAGCCAACCAACCTTTATCTCACTGTCTCTCACATACAATACAGGCCAGATGTTTGGAAGCAAGGCCAATACAGGTCAAAAATTTGGAAGCAACTTCAAGTTTCTGTTCACAATGCCTTTCTTAAAAGCCAGTATGAAATCTATGCATTTTGGGATGTATTTACTGCATGATTAGACTTTTCTTTCATTGATATGCACCATTTTCCTCTATTTAGGTACTGTGTACATTGATATTACCAGACCATTGCTGAACAAATGTTAACAAAGGAAAGGAGGGGCTTAGTTTTTGGGGTTTTTTGGGAGAAGATTTTCAAGAGTCGCAGTTTCAATGAAAAAGTAAAAAACAAATCACAGTTTGCATGATTCACTTTGTCATAGGTTACAGCCCACTGGATGCCAACGGCAATCCGGCGGACAATGAGACCATGAGCCTAGTAATATGGGCCTGATAATTTTAGTAAAAATGTATTCTGATAAATGACTCTTTTTATAGTAATCATGTTTATTTTGTCGCCAAGTATGCCAATGGAACTATGATCTTTTTTTGTCCAAACTTGATCTTGCTTCTAAACTTCTGGCCTGTAGTGTAGTTTCACTCTCTGTCTCCGTCAATGTAGTGCTGTTACCACCAGTTAAAAGTGTTGATACACGATTGTCAGTTTTTAAGTGTTTGTGAAAATTGTATAACCAGTTTAATTTTGGTATAGGTATACTGCATGAAAGTTGCTAATTGAAGATTACTGGACTTGATTGTCTTATTGACAACAAGGCTTGAAATACATAAATGAATACAGAAAATCACACAGTCATTGTCTATCCCTGTATAAATCTGTCTCCTACTTGAGAAATTCAATTCATACCACTGTAAAAAACTAACACTGAAACAAAATAAAACCAAACTGAAGCTAGTTACTTTCAGAAAATAAAAGCTACAACTAAAACTGTAAAGCCGCATCAAAACTGAGCTGAAACGAAACCAAAATAAATAAAAATTACTGAAAAATGTGAAACCATTATTACCCTGTTCCAATCATAGTTCTAGTAATGCTTGACAAAGTTCAGGCACTGCAATTTGGGTGTTGCTCTCAGCGACAGCTTCCCCGGTGTAACTCTCAACTTTCTTCGAGATGGCTTCTAACCATTGATTTAGAAACCTCAGAACAACCAGAGGTTACTAGACTGCGCAAATCTGCACCTGGGGTCATTGGTGTTTTTAATTTGCCATCCTAACCATCATCAGTGTACATTGGGCTGTATACGCGTGTCACTATTTGCCTTTCTTTTCAAATTTCCTAAACATTTTGTTATTCCTCTGACTGTGTTTTGTGGCTTTTTCAACCGTATTTTTTCTAAGTTCTTTTACTTGTATGAAGTTTTTTCAAGCATATATAATTGAGACCAAATGTCCTTGACCATTTGAGTCATTTTTTTCATTTGATGTAGCAATTTTTGCTCATTTTCATGAAGCTTGCCAATAATTCTTGAGTTCATTGTACTATACATAAACCTGCATTTTAGTAAGATAAAACACTTTACTGATGTAAATGCATCTATTGCTCTGTAAAGAGAAGAGTGCTTTACTTTTTCAAATAAACCCACATTTCTATAAAGGGGACCTTTTTAGGGCATGCACATAGATTTCTGGTTTGCCTCGTACTTCAGCGATGGAATTAAACTTGCGTGTCTGTTACAGAGCACACCCTCACTCAAACAACTAAACCGGTATTTCAGTAAATGGTGACTCTGATGCTGTGTTTTTAGGCCCTGCTAACAGCCCGGCAGGAGAAAGAGATCCAGCTGAAGATGCTGATCACGCGGGGGGAGTCGGTCCAGAGGAACACCTCCCCGGAGGGAGTCCCTGTCGTCCGAAAACAAATCCAGGACCTCAAGGACTCCTGGGATTCCCTGCTGTCCGCCTCTATTCAGTGCAAAAGGTGAGGAGAGCCTTCATACCGCACACCCATGAATGCTCATCCATACTGTGAGTTTCCCTCTACCATGGTCAAAGGTTAACAAAGGATACTTATGCAAATATTATGCTGGGGTGTAAGTTTTATCCAAGGTTGTCATTTTGAATCTTGCGTGTTTACTATGTAGTGCACATACTGGATGCTACATGCCACTCTCCATAGTAGTTTACAGTGTAGCAGGCAGCATGTGACCATAACCACGCTGTGTATTACTTGTGTAATGAATAAAGGAAGTTACCATTCATCGTGATGGATTGTAGAATGCAGCTCACCAAAAAGACAGCTCTGGCTGCATACTGTGAATTTGGGCCCTTGTTGTGTGTTATCCAAATATCTTTGGCAGACTTGTGAATTTCATGTTGATTACATACAGTACACTACTTCATACTTCTGATTATGATCGTTATGTAGTAAGTAGTAGAAGACTCTGCTCAAATGTTGGACAAAACTATCGATTCTTCCGTTTCCAACAGTTTTGAGGGGGCACCATTTTGGAATTCTCATTTCCTAGTGTTAGTGTGACAGTTCAGCGATGGTTGTTCTTGCCTGGTGTAATCTTAGTGTAAATCTTGGGTGAGCTTTATCTGAGGATTTTCTGAACTGCTGATCATTTAACCATTGTGTGAAAGTTATTAAATATTTTTGTAAGTGTTGTGATTGCGAGTGATGTGTAAATGTTGCCTGAACTCTGTTTTTCTGTTTGATTGTTGAATGTGGCCATTATAAGTTTTCTGTGTCATGTAAATAGCATTTTCTTTAGTTTTCTGAGTGTTGTGGGGAGCATTGTATGGACATAATTTTGTTATAAGGTGAGCGTTGTGTGATGTTTCACAGAGCATTATTGAAGTGTTGCTTGTGCATTATTTGAGTGTTCTGTTATCTCTTTGTGACCGCAGCCAGTTAGAAGGCGCCCTGTCGCAATGGACCAGCTACCAGGATGATGTGCGGCAGTTTGTGAGCTGGATGGAGAGGGTTGAGGAGAGCCTTGGCAGCACAGATAAGCAGTACTCTGAGATGAGGGACAAGACTGCCAACCTGGGCAAAGCCAAGGTACCTGTCTTACATTCTTACAGGATGCTAAATACGAGGGTCTCGGGAGTTCTGAGACCCCTTTATTGACACTTGATACCCAGTGAAAATCTTTACAGCAAAATTTTTTAAGTCCTCATTTGAAATCTTTAAAATTATTTTATGCTTGTATGGATGTACACCGATTGTTTGAAACTTAGCTTCATTAAAACCCCTTTGTGCAGAAGCCAAATTTGGCTATTTATGGGTTACCCACTTTAATGCTGAATAATTCAAGATTTAAGCTTCACAAAGAGGAAAAATGTGGCTCAATTCAGGAAAGACACTTACAGCATTTAGAATTACATTGTATTTCAGTTTATTTTCATGATTTTGGTAGAGAAAATGAGCAGCAAACATAAAAAATCTTCATGAGAATTCACCATTGAAATTGCAAAAAAAATAATTCTGACGATTGAAAAACTGCTGGGGCTTAAAACTATACATTTATGGTATCATAAACTCCTTGAGCACAAGTAGAATTCATCTTCAAAATTACATTCTAGATTACCTACATGCTATTAGCCAAATTATACAGCTACCCAAGTGTCTCCCCAAAGTCTCAAAATGATTTGCTGTCAAATCATTAAAAAAATCATGTATTTAACACAATTAAAGCTTTAAGGCATGAAATTTAATATGAACGAATGATTTTCTGGTTGAGTTTAGTATGAATTTATCAATATCAGTGCAGTTGAATACCAATGGTCACCAGTAACCTCTCCAAATATGAACGTGCCTTTTCTCCATAATAAAGTTTAGAGTTTTGGCCATTTTTCTTCAAAGCCAGCACAAACACGCATTAAATAAACTGCCAATTAAACGGTCAGAACATTCACCCTGTAATGAAAGCTACCAGTCCCCTCTTCAAAGCTCACGAACCCATTTCAACACTTATAAGGAGCAAGTACACCTCACTAACACAGTAATATCTGAATTCTGAAATATACCTTATTTTAACTGAACAGACACTCCACTTTCAGGGAATATCAAATCCATTGCGTCTCCCGATTCAAAAGAAACGTGCAATGAACGTACCGGGGGTCCACACCAAAATGCACGGGCAGTTCGCGTTTTAAACAGGAAAAAAACCTCGACATTCGACTTAGTTGAGTACATATACATTCCGAAATAGAAAAAAAAAACAAACAAAAATAGCAGCCTGACCTTTTTCGTGAATCCCTCCTCCAGAGACATTGACTGTATAAAATAGAGAGCGATGTATCCAGTAACAAGAACCCTCCGGTCCTGTTTCATTCGAAATAATTCCAATAGAGCATATCGTTCTCATTTAAATTCTGTAATGTAACTGAACACTTCAAGGCCAGTTTTGCGAACCGACTTTCTATAAATCCCGTCTATTTTAGCCGCGTAATGTGCATAACGTAGACAGGATACAACAGCGCATGCTGATACGCATTGGTTTGTATGCTCTGTGTTTGTCCAATCAATGTGTTTCACTTACTCTAAAATGTTTAAACACTCGGGAATTGGATAAGAAACGAGCCATTCAATACATTGTTATCAGGGAAACTTCACGAGGTGATGAAGTGTAACTCTACAATTACGCAGAAGAGCTTGAGTGTATGGTTGAGTGATTGGCTATCAACGCCAGTACTCGGGTGGATATAAGGAAGCGCTGGATTTGGCAATGAAGGAATCTACGCGTAAATCCACGGTAGGGAACTACAATTTTTTTTGTATGGGACAACTGTAATAGGCAATAGAATGTGAGAGAATTAATACCATGTCGATTTTTTTGCCTCAGAAAACTGATTTTTATGAACTACTAATTGGAATACTGTTAGCTCACTGTGGCTAAACTGGTTGCTACAAAGGATAACGATTTTTTCTGTGTCAAGATATCGTTTTTTCAAACAGCTGAATCGACACTATGGGCAAGGATACTGACCAGTTTGCACATCAGGCTTAGCTGAGGAGTTTAATTCATGCAGCTCTCGAAAAACAGGGAGTGGAGTGAACTTCACCGTATTCAGAACCGCGTTCGAGGTCTGCTTGCTTGTGAACATTCAATAACTGATCCGGGGGTGCTATCTAGTGATCGAGTACAGTAACAGCGTACTTCCAATTTGCAGGTCTATAGACGCGGGCATCTACATCTGCAGAAAGGGGTTAATGAAGTTGACAAGTATGAATCCGTAGTCCAAACTCTGTCCAGTGTTTTTTTTTAGATTAAGATTCCTGTGGTGGCTATATATGATTGTTTCTGACTAGTATAATCCAAGCAGTTCCATTGACTCTGGAGCATTGAAAATGGGCTGCGTTTTATATAGCGCTTTCTAGTCACATGACATGACCCCAAAAAGTGGACCTAAAGTCAAACTGTTTTGAAAAAAAGATGTAGCCATTTCCAAAATCCACAGCATACCTACGTTCAAGTAAATATTGTACTTTTATCCATATTTGTGGAATCTAGCCAGTCAAAAACAACATTTCTTGCTGAAATCTAATGGCACCAAAAATTATATTAAGGTTGAGGGAACCAAAATTACAAAAAACCCATTATGGCTGTAGCACTGTTATAGTACATAGGCTGCTAAAGTTGTTACAAAACACATCTATAGTATATAGGCATTTCTGAATCTTAAAATGGAACAAGATTTCAACAACAGCTGTGCAAAGGTGTCAAAGAACTTGCCAATTAATCTAATTAACCACTTTATTAAAATTGAGGATTATGGCTGAGGATACCCATTATACCTGCTCGCACAACCTGGGCTAAGCTAATGTACTTGTGATATCCGCTGAGAGCTTGAGTCAAGCCAAGGTTCACTTCGAACCCACTTGCACATCCAGGACCCCACTTACCAAATTATTACAGTTCTGTCATCTCATCATCTGTATAATCTACTGCTGAGCTCAGTGTTCATTTGTGTGTACTTGTAAAGCAGGGACAGGCCACCCCCTGGCCAACTTAGGGCCCTAAACAAAATTTGGTAATGGTGCCCCCCCTGCACCCCACAAAATTTACAGTTTGTTTATGGTGCCAACGCTCCAATGCACTGCAGGTACAAGCCCAGAGCATTAAAAAATGCCAGTTAGCACTAATAAAGTATATGTAAGAATAAGTTTTATAATAGAATAGTATAACTCAAAACAGTTATTTTTACCTGAAATAAATGAATCAATCTGAAATTAACAAATCTGAGTCACTAATATGTAAAAAATTTACAACTAAAAACTATTTCAACCCTTGCCGTATTGATATGAAGCATGTACAAACACCTGATATTACTAGGAAATCATATGATTGTTAGTTGTTTATTATCATGTCACTAAGGGAGGGTGTTAAAGGAGCAGTCTAGCCAAAAATGAAAAATTTTCCATTATCTAATCACCTCCTTGCCAGTTGAGACGTGGGAGAGGTTTCTTAATCTGTAAGACACAATGGAAGAATTCCGAAAAACTGTAGCAGCCCTCTTAAAAAAAAACTGAAGCCTACAGGGACTCGATTATTGGATTATTTCAGAGTCCAAAAAACTGGCAAAAATGACCATTAAATTAGTCTGCTCTGCTCCAGCAGCATAATACTACTATCCTGAAGCCGAACGATTGCACTGTGATCCGAAAAGACTTGTAATGCACCTTTATTTAGTGCAAATCTTCACATCAGCCGTTCAATTTCAAATTTCCATTGTAAATAAGGAAGTGCCTGAATTCTAGCAGAGTAGAGTTTGAATTAACCTGAAAGCTCCAGCTGTGCTTACGAGCATCATTACAACTTCCTCATGTTTGTTCAACACTGCCCAGCTGCTGCATGAAGAAGTGCTGAGTCACAGCAGCACCTTGGAAACCATCGGCATGAAGGGATCCAACATGGCCGAACACTATGTCACCCAGCTGGAGATCCAAGACCTGCAGGAGCGCTACTCTACCATTAAAGACAAGACCAAGGTACTGACTGCAAGCACTAGTGAATTAAAAGCAAAATGGGAGCGATCTGATACAATACGGCACATCACCAGGCGGATATGAAGGCAGAAAATCACGGGTCAAATGGCAAAATGTCGACGAGTTCCAAAATGTGAACTCCGGCTTTAACTCATTTGTGGCCTTTATTTGAATTTTGCGGTCTTTCATGTTCATATCAGTGTATACACGATGGCACTCGACTGCGAAGCTGCGCAATGCTCATCGCATTTCGTCATGCATGCATTGGCTTGGCGAAGCTGGTCTTATTAACAGAAGTACGTATGTTGACAAAAAATCCCCTTCATCTCATCTCCCGATTTACGACAGTTTTGCGTTATATCAGATCGCTCCTATTGTACAGACACACAAATCAGAAGTAAACACTGCTAATTGGCCCCTGATTGATCAGTTGCGAGACAGTGAGGATGAATGTGGAGTTTTACTATCTAGTTGCCAAGTAGTTCCCAAACTCAGTCCTAAGGGCCCACCGTGTCTGCTGGCTTTTGTTATAACTGCAGTTGCAAACCCAGGATTTAATGAGTTGCTAATTTTTCTTCATCGTTCTGTTCATGATTATTACCCCCCACCACGAAGCGAGACGGGGGATATTGGATTGGGTCCGTCCGTTTGTCGGTCCGGGCCACAATGGGGACAAGATTTCTACGCGTGAAACTTTTTACGCTTAATAAGCTAGTCATGATCTACTGTGAGTTTGAAAATGGATGTGGTTACAGGTGTGGTAACTAAACAATAAATTGAAAAGGTTTGCTTGATTTTAATTGGAAATTTTTTTCACATAATTGTAATATTTTTGTCTAGTTATAAAAGAAAAAAAAGAATCACCACGTGGTACTGCATAGCTGGGAGAAAATCGACCAGTGAAGCAGCTGAGACAAATTAGCAGCTCGTTGTTTTTGGGATTATGGTGATGGTTGTAACAGAGTGTGTCTTCTGGTATGAATTTAAGAACCACTGATCTAACCATTTCCCTGACTAATGCAATGGATTGATTGATTAATTGACTTTATTATCCACCAAGACGGAAATTTACCAATGATCCTACTGGTCACAGTCATTCAGGTTCCCTGAGCTTTACACTCTATTAATTTAGTTTTTTATTCCTACTTAAAGGGATGTAAAGTGACAACAGACAACGTTTTGGCATTAACTTATCATTAAGTGAGCAGTGTAATGGCTGTAGAATTATGATACCATCAGCATTTAGATTGGTTCCCTGTTCCCTGCCTCGCTTTCATGTTGCAATTTTCTATTCCACTGGGTACCATGTCCTAGGAAAATACAGGCTCAATTTACGGCACAAAGGAAGTGTGTCAACCATTGCGCTACCAAAAGAGGAAGAGTATAGAGTATATTGTATTTACCGGTAACTTCTGGTAGCTCTTTTCAGTTACCTTATATTATTGTATTACTACAGTATGTGATAAATGTGCTATACTGAGCCACTAAATCTGATTTTCCTTGCTTGAAGGATATCACCTGAATAAACTTGTCTTCTCATTTTTCAGATGGCTTTCTGCCTGTTAGCCACAGTTGCTAATGGGAAGTTAATCCTCAGTTAGCTAATTTAGCTAAGCTGCCAGTCTTACAGCCACAGGCTACTAAATCAGTATCCGGTCTGGCTGACTGTCTGGCTGATCTTCTCGTTCATTTGAAAATCAATAGACAGAAAATATGATATCACTGTCTGCATTTCGCAGTTTATTAAATTTTTTATTTGTGTTTGTCTGCATATACTATTTGCTTTCATGTCTCTATTATTGAAAAAATGAAGAAACAATCTCACGCTTCTTTCTCTGTTTTCTTCCTAACGTTTCTGCCCCTTCCACGGTTGCCAACCTTTGCTGTAGTTGCTTGTTTGTAGCAATAACGATTCACAAATTGTGCTGCCACTGTGCAGTGCACATCATTACAGTAGCTTTTTCCTGCTTCCAAATTCAAGTCCAATTTAATTTGCCTCTTCAGTGAAAATGCTCCTTATTCCCAAATCTGAGTTGATAATTTCTTCACGGAGCTGGGCACAAAGCAAAGTGGATGCTATCCTGCTGTCTTTGTGGCTACAGCAAGAACAATAATACCACTTGGAAATGCTGCAGGGGGGGGGGGCAAAAAAGTTGTCTATTGCCACTTAAACTAAGCAGGGGCTAATCTGGAGCACCGTGGGGTTAAGGGCCTTGTCCATGGGCCCTACAGCTGCACAGACCGTATAATGTTTATTATTCTACTGTTAATCAGCGGGGCTTGAACCTTGTGGGTCTGAGTCAAACTCCTTAACTGCCAGTCTACCAGCAGCCCCAATTACCGCTGCCTTGCTGACGGTACTGAAAATGCCTGGCATGTCTGTTTCTGTGTGTGTGTGTGTGTCTCAGGCTGCAGTGTGCAAGGCGGAGGAGCTGGTCCTTGCGCACCAGGAGTATCAGCGAGGGCTGCACGTGTTCGAGGACTGGCTGGAGCAGGAGCAGGAGAGGCTGGGCTGTCAGGCTCAGTTAGAGGGGGATGTGGAGGTGCTGGAGAGCACGCTGCACGAGCTGCAGGTAACCCCGCAAACACTGTCCGCGTCCGCCTGTCTGTCCGTCTTCCTGTCCGTCCGCTGCCGTCCCTATTCATCAACCTCTCCTTTTCTCCGTCTGCTCAAAATCTTTCCCCCAATCGTACTGTACACCATGTTCGTATTCAAATTTGAAATCTCAATGGGCTTCAGCAGTATTGCCAAACTGATTGTGATATAAAACTGCCATCGAAGGGCAATTACTATAAACAATAATGATGTGTAATAACTATGTGGGGCTTGGGCCCTCATTAATGGAGATGGGTTTGGGGAGTTTATTGTAAATGACGACAGTAATAATGGTGTCAGTCATAGGGCTGGGTATAATCATGTTCTTTTATTTGTTTTCTGCAGCCATATGGAATTTTTCGTTATTGGGTGTTCATTTTAAAATGAAAAGTATACAAATAAATGATAGCGGTATTCTCTCGAACACATCTTTTCTCTGGCTTGTTCCTTCTCTCTCTCTCTCTCTCTCTCTCTCTCTCTCTCTCTCTCTCTGTCTGTCTCAGAAGCCCATTTCTTTCCTGAAGACATGTACTTTACCTCATAATGAGAGAAATGAGCTAGTCAGCGGTAAAATGATAGATGGCGGGGAGGGCCCTGCAGTGCATTGAACCCCTAGAGCTGGTAGTGGGCTTTGCAGTATAAAGTCACCTTGTGTAGTTCAGTAATTGCCTCCCTCTTCCTCTCTCTCGCTCGCTCTCATTCTCTTTCTCCCTCACTCACTCCCCCGTTTATCTTTGTTCGTCTGTTTTCTCCCCTCCTCTCCATATCTTTTTATTCTCTTCTTTGCTTAATCCCCTACTTTCTCTTTGTCCATCAATTTCTCACTCCTAGCTCTCCCCCTCCCTCTCTGTGTATAAAAGTGCTTAGAGCTGCATATCCAATTTTGATATTTTTGATTAAATGCTCGCTCTGCTCGCTGTATTTCCTCTTGCTAATTGCCTCTTTATTGCAAATGGGGTCTAATGGGGAGGTTTCTCTTCCCCCGGAAAATGGCTGTGTTTATGTGCTGTGATAATGTCCTGAAACAAGTTTTCCTCTTCTTATTGCTTTCTTTATCGACAAAATGCGCCAACGAGACTGATCATTTCATGCTTACAACATTTTATCTTAACCACTGTTTTCTGTTGGTAATCATAAATAAACAATAAATTGGTTTGTTGTTTTTTATCTTAACCACTGTTTTCAGTTGATAATAATAAATAAACAATAAATCGGTTTGTTGTTTCCAGTGTAATTTTGAAGCGGCAAATCAAGAAACCAACGCCATGATTCTCGTGAACCGCAGAGTCTGTTGGTTGTTGTTGTTAATCAGTGCGTAACAGATCAATTAAATCAGTTGATTACAGTGTTTACATCACCACATCTGGTTTCTTGGTTAAAAATTGTTTCTTGATTCAAATTTAAACCAGAAATTAGCAGACATTGCACCATGACAGGATTATGTATGCTCCAGGGCTAGAAAGTGAAGATCTCTCTGTTATTCCTTCTCTCTCTGTCTGTCTCTCCATTTTTATTTGGACTTTCAAAAAAGTTAATTGGAACAGCATTTTCTTCAATTTCAAAGCAATTTTACAATGCAAATAGGGAAGTAACTGAAAAAATCAACTTTTAAATCTTTTAAATAATTATAAATGCAAAACCCTCATCATTCTATACACATAACAGTCAACCTCTGCGGTATAGAGTGGTGGTCATAGGTATGAAGCTACATTAAAGAAAATGCCTGTTTTTTTTCTGGAAACGAACTTGCCAAAATACTTCACCCCCCACAAAGCCTAACTCCTATTTACATTATATCTCACAGCTATCATGCCTACAGTCATTAGAGTACTGACAAATGGTATTTAGTTACCTGTACTTTTGTGAATTTACCAATTCTCCTAGCCCTTTACATCTTTCTTTGCAAAATGATTGCATAAACATGCTATGCTGGTTCCATTTTTTAAAGCCAGTTGGGGGACATGTGAGGAAAAGCTTGTTTATGATAATGTTTTGAAGTGTATTGAAGTGTTTGATATTGTTATTCTGGGTTGAAATTGAGTGATAATTTTTTAAATGTTTTTGCTGTTTCAGAAATATGCTGAAATGCCCTGTATTTCTTCTCCATCGACAGAATGTAGGTGGCTTATACTGGCTTGTCTCTCTCTGTCTCTCTCTCTCTCTCTCTCTTTCTGGGTCAGGAGCTGCAGATACGATGCTCAGAGGGCCAGGCCCTGTTGGCCGCAGTGTTGGCGAGCAGAGAAAAGGTCATCCCTTGGGGGGTTCCCCAAATCGAGGACCGTGCCCTGGAGACGGTGCAGCAGGAGTGGAGGGGGTACCAGGCCCGGCTAGCCGAGGGCCGAGCGCGGCTCAACAGCATCATCGCCAAACTCCGCCAGATGGAGCACAAGTTCCAACACCTTGATGAGTGGCTGAAGGCCATGGAGGTCAAAGGTCAGCTGCGCAGCCACCGGCGCTCCGACCGAGCCACCAAAGAGGCTCAGCTGGAGCTGGTTCAGGTGAGACTGAGAAGGGAAATGATAGAAATAATAATTATAATAATTATTATTATTAATTTCATTTTGACACTTTGCGCTCCAGTGAATGAATAAATCGTTTAAGGTAATGAATTAATTGCTGCAAAAAGCCTTCGCAGAGCGTTTTGTTTGATGTGCCATTTGTAAAATTAAGTGGAATCAAGAGTGTGTGTATGTGTGAAATGCATGCATCTATATGTTGGTGTGTGTCTGTGTGTGGCATGTGTGCAATTATATATATATTTTTTTGTCTGTCTGTATGGTATCGTTCTGCAGCGCTGGCAGGAGGAGGCGCTGTTGTACCAGCAGGAGGTGGATGGACTCAGCACTCTGGCTCAGCAGGTTCTGGAGGAGATCCACATCAGCAGCCGCGTCAGCGCCAGAGCCACCCAGCTCACTGCTCGCTACCACGCCCTGCTGCTGCACCTCATGGTGAGGGTCCCGCAGAGATTAGAGTGGCTCTCTATTCCAGTGCCTGGTTCCCTCAATAAGCTGGGCGGGGGTTTAGCCATCATTCTTGGATTAACCAAGTTCGGGTTTCAATCTTTATCTGATATGACCCATGAACAGAGCTATGGTTTAAACCTTCACCTGACTCCGCAATAAGGGAATTTTCTGTGCCATAGAAAGAATTCCTTTTGGAAACTTATCTACCAGATTTGTCATCTGTGGTCCACTTTTGGTTTTTTAGAGTTCACTGGTGGGTCCTTTGTGTTGAAGAATGAACCAAATATACGCTGGAGCAAAAGTTAACTACCTCCCAGTTTTTAAAACAAGTTCCACTTCTCCAGAGGAATAAATTGATTACATCAGCAAACATTGCCCAGTTCTTGGAAATACAATTTGGGCATGCCTTTCCCAGCATACAAAATCCTTTTGAAAAGAATTTGATCTTCACATTTTATTTGATTTTAGAACACGTCTATATTCAACAAGTGTGATGCTGTTAAAATTCTGGGCCTACTATCCTTTGAAGATGGCAAGGAGAGCTGTGTTTGCCAAAAAATTTTCCCTGAAGTCTGAACTTCACTTGGGAGAAACTGAATTAAAATCTGACTGAGATAAAACCTACATCCTCTGAAGTTCGATATAACTGCTAACATTCAACACGTGCAATTAAGCATGGTCCCTGACTTTTTGAACCTGAAATGCATCTGAAATATGTGCTAAAACCTTTATTCAAATGTACAGAGTTCAGGATTTGCCAATTATGGAAAATGTCATTTTGAACTTGATGATGCTTGACTTCTGCCCTGCACCAAGTGTTTATGTTATTTGTTTTATGGGTGTAGTTTATCAGCAAAGTAATGGATTCATCCTCAAATGAAAGCTGACGGTCTGCACTTTGAGCTCGATTTGATAATTTAATTACACATAGCAGTGACAGCTCTTTGGACGTCATATAGAGAGTTATCAGCCAGATTCCAAATACAAATGCCTCGCTTGAAATTAGTCTAGACCTTACATCTGCTTTTAAATGTTATTATGAGGGAATAAGACACCTGGTGATGGACTAGCTCAGCACCCAATCATCCTATCGCTTTTGGTTCTTTAAAAGGTAGGTCACACATAAACTGGTGAAACGCAGTTCAAATTAAAGTCGAAGGTCGGCACGTAGGGCTCGTATTGATTATTTAATTTCAAATCTTATGTGATGTGGTAAAATAGCAGTAATTTTGTCAAGTCCAAATATTTGTAGTCCTGATTGTAAGGCCAGATCTACTTGTAAATTGAGAATGTGGGAGCTTAAGTAATACTAGTTAAGATATGCAGTGGTGGCTACTGGGTTGGGGTTGGGGCGGAGTGTAATGCGGTTCTACAGTAAGGTTTTGGTTTGGTTTTGATTTTTCGGAGCTGCTGATTCAGAGTACTGGCGCCTTTTTTATTCCAATTCAAGCACTGATTATAAGAGATTTATTACCCGCGCCCGATTAGGCGGCGTGGGTATACAGTTTAGCACCGTCTGTGTCTGTGTGTGTGTGTGTCTGTCTGTCTGTCCGCGCGGCAGCTCGGCCACCACTGAAGCTAGGGTGACCAAACTTTGTAGATGATCCTAGGGTACCCTTTCCAAATTTGCATTTTGAGGTTGAAAGGTCAAAGGTCAAGGTCAACAAGAGGCGTGGGTTAGCATCTCTATAGAGTGCGCATCATCCAGTTATTGCAGATTTTGGGCTCCTGGTTTTCACACATTTAAACCCGGAGCACAATGAGATTAAAAACAAGGTTTTAATAGACTTTTGATTGACAATTTCATTGTTTCATTATTTCATATGTTTGTAATAGCGGAATAAAATTTCCATCAGATTGCATTTTCACGTCATATTGTTTGTCACTGAAATGTGGCAGAAAATACAGAAAAATGTGTTTGCAAGTACTGATCGTCAGATTTCCGGGTAGGCATCTCTGTAAGTGGGTGAAATTGAGATTACGCTTCAGAAAATAAGTATACTACACACAAATAGGATGTTAAAATCAGTGTCCATGTGGTTTTGAAACCTTAAATACAGTACATACTTTCTACCCTTCAAAGTGGTTAATGGTTTTTTTATTGACAGTCTCAGTTCATTTCTTCTTGTTGTTAAAAACTCCTGAGAAATATAACTGCTGGCGAGGAGCTTTTGAATGATTGGCTGGAAAGTGCTGGGTGTGTTCTTTATTTGTAGCAGCCTCCCAAGGGAAATGGGAAATGGGGGAGGGGGTGGGTTAAATCAATGTGAATCGTGATCTGGGGGCCATTCCGATAATTAAAAGCATCAGAGGGCCAGGACTGGTTCGATGGCCGAGTTTTTAGTGCAACAGAGGAGACTGATTTTTACACCTGCAGAAACACCTTGCATTTCCCTGTGCAGATACTCGCAAATATTCTGTGCGAAGTGTTAACCCAGCGTGGGTCCTCATCCTGAATCTGCTCTCCCTCTCTTTGTGGGGTAGAGGCATATTTGACATTTGCCACGAGCACTAATAGGAGTCACAGGACTGTATTTCAGGGAGCGTGTGGGGTCATGTGCGTAAACAACACTGTGAGATCAACTTCAGAGTGTCAGAAGAACTGTCATGCTGAGTCTATGCTAAGGATGCTGCTACTGTGATAGACCATCTAGAAGGGCACTTGGTGGTGTTCTTGCCTCTTTGCACCGTTGTTTTGAGCTTTCTTGCAATGCTGACATTGACCTTTGACCTCGATTTGTGAAAGTCTAATCACCGTTGTCATTCATAACCTTACCACAAAATTCAATCGAAATCAATAGAGCTTTTTCCTAAATTTTGCTCACAATGCAAAAGACGAACAAACTAGAGCGAAAACACAATCTCTGTCCAACTTAGTCAGCGGAGGTAATCAAAACATGCTTGCAATCTGCAAGCGTAGATGAAATTGATGGGGGCACCGATGCCAACTGCGAGTCTAGGAACCTGCTAAAATGGGTCCCTTTTTCCCATTTACAGCTTAATGGCAATGGAGGTACTTAACTGAGGCTCTTAGCTGAAGTAAACCAACAGAAAGTGCATTTCAAATGGTTATGAAGCTACCACCTGAGCTTGAGATAATTTTAGCTGCTTTCACATCAGTGCCATCAAGGAGATGAAAACCACTTAATAGGGCTGAGAAGCGTTAGTTATTTACCATAAATGAAACACTAATTAAAGAGTTAATGTGATTCCCATTGTGAATCTGTCAATACTCCTTCCAGCCGCTCCAATGGAGTTCTCATTCTTGAAAGGAAGTTCTCCCCCACCCCCAGAAAAACTGTTTTACAAAAGGATTTTGAGAATCAGGCCATTGATGTGTGAATAAGTGTCACTTTGGGAGTGTTATGCAAAGCATACATATGATGTGTTAGCTCGACCGTTACCCTGTGGTGTAAATATAGTAGTATTGCCTGAGCAAGATACCCTGGCCAGCAGCATGTACAATACAAATAATTGGCTAATTTAATAGCTTCTGTGTATTTTTTTCATGTGGCAGGCCATGTAATAGGGTATTGGAATTGACATTTCTATACAACCCCAAATCAGAAAAAATTGGGACAGCATCTTAATTTACAAAACACTGCTTCAGCGTTAATTTTAAATTATCTTTCCTCTATATTATGGTGTTTCACCATAAAGATTTTTTAGATTTTTGTAAAGGAACAATAGACATATTTATTTGGACTTTTCAATATTTTTTCCAAAGTCAGTAAATATAATTATTGCTTTTTTGTTTTTTAATTCATTGATTTATTCATGTAAACTAGTTGGTTTTGGCATATTAACACGAGGTGGTAATTCTACACTGACCAAAACTTCCAACGCAACACTCGGGTTTATTGCAAGACATGTCATTTTCTTACGATAAAGTTAACAATACATAACAAATATTAAAATTCAAATCAAAGACACAGTTTTAGAGTTAGGAATGAAGAACAGATTTTTCCTGGTTTCCAATTCATTGCATCAGTTGAAGGCGCAATTCTGGATCACTGTAGTCAGTATCTTGTATGGCCTCCTCTGGCGTCACACACATCCTGGATTCTGCGATGCATGGAGTCCATCAAATGCCAAATTTCAGCCTGTGTGATGCGGTCCCATTCCTCCTGGAGTGCTTGACGCAACTGTTGGACTGTGGCTGGTTCTGGATCCCACCTTCTCACCCGGCGATCCAGAATATCCCATAGATGTTCTATAGGATTTAAATCTGGGGAATACGCAAGCCAATCAAGACACTGAACATTATTCTGCCTCAGGTAGTCCTGACAGACTCTGGCGACATGTGGTCTCGCGTTATCCTGTTGCAGCGTTAGGCGATAGCGATGGACGAGTGGAACTGCGACAGGGGTAAGGATGTCGTCACGGTAACGGGCCGCACTGAGGTTTTCATCGATGAAAATGAGGTCTGTCTTGTGTCTACTGCTTATTCCAGCCCGAACCATCACACTGGGTCGACCCCAGCGGTCACGCTGCAGGATGGTAGCGTCAGTATAATGTTCCCGTCGCCTTTGCCATACACGCGGTCTTCCGTCAGACATCCTCAACTTGAACCTCAATTCATCAGAGAATAGCACCCTGTTCCACCTGAGAGCATTCCAGTCCAAATGTGCCCTTGACCATCACAGACGGACGCGGCGACGTGCTTGAGTCAACACCAAACCACGGCGGGGACGTCGGTTGTGCAAGCAGGCTTCACACAGGCGGTTGCATACGGTTTGGTCGCTAATCCAGTTCTGGTGACAACCTCTGGTCTGAGCAGCAGTGACTGTAGCTGGCAGGAAGTGATTGCGCAGGTGCTGGAGGCGAATATGGCGATCCTGCTGAGGGGTGGTGTTACGTGGTCTGGGGGCACGTGGTCGATCACCGGTGCTTCCAGTTTCATTATACCGGCTCCAGAGACGTGATATGGTCGACACATGGACGCCCAGGTTCCTTGCAACCCGTCTTTGCTATATTCCACCAGTGAGCATACCAACGGCTCCCTCTCGCTGATTATGTCTCCCCCTTCCTTGGGGGGGGGGAGACATATTGTTTTTGCCTGAATTCCCGTTGGCGTCGGCGTTGGCATCGGCGTTCCCATTTGTTTCCGGAGCATAACTCTGAAACTGTTCGACAGATTCTCACCAAATTTGATATAGTGTCTCTCCATAACATGTAGATGTGCCTTTTGAGGGTTTGAACTGCTTTTGAATTTTATTCTTTCTGTTTTCATGGCAACAATTTGGACTTAGGCATATTGAAGGGTGGGACTCGTTTCCGGACCATAACTCTAAATTGTGAAATGAAGGAAGGGGGAGACATCTGTTTTTACGTGTAAAAACCGTTCTAGTTTAGACCTAGGTGCGGCATGGTCACAAGTTGACCCAGGATAATGCAAAGGAATATTTAAATAGCCCATTGCTATGGTTATTTATTGACCAAATTCTCGAAGGATTGGTCAATGAGTCCTACTCAACCTGACGGGATAGGCAAAATTCTAAACAATGTGCAAACAAGTGGAACGAGCTGCCCACACGACAAAATCAAAACAATTTTCTGAACTTTTAAGTTGTAGTTGATGTATCATGGCTCAAAACCAATATCCCATTTTATGTACACCAAATATTTCAAAATTGTATGTGTTGCGTTGGAAGTTTTGGTTAGTATACTTTCATATGTCTTCATTCGTCTTCATGTTTGAAGACAAACCCCATAGTCAGCTACCATTTCTGCAGTGTAATTATAAAGCAATCTGTCACCTCTTCCTGAAATAATCACGCTAATGTGCTAATCTTGCAACAATGCTATTCAATTATTAAATGCAGGAGAAGCCAAACAATATGCATATTATGTTTGTTTTACTGTTTCTGGAGTATATAGTACACTGGCATGTATAAGGTTCCATTTTGGTTTAGAAATGGCTAAAATGAAACATTGAGATGTGAGTGATGAATGGTACACCATTCATGGAATTGCAAAACAAAAAATACTGATTTCTTACTCCGCTTTCTAATATGTAACACTGTCTTAGAAGAAGATGGCACCTTGGGCACTCTCTGTTGAGAAGAACAGTGGAAAGCCCTGATACATTACGGTGAAAGCAGGGAATTAAATCTGAGCCTCTTTGAGCAAGTGATGCTCAGGAGTGCCCTTCCTCAAAGCAATATTTCCACCATTGAATTGCCAATTGGGATGCTTGCCTTACTGGCCATGTTGGCTTCATCCCAGTTCAATCTTTGTGTTCTTCTGCTCTTTTAACAATAACCTCTTGTTTTCCCATTTTTGAAGCAGCCTTTTCTTCACAGCTCTGCTCATAAGACCTGTCTGTCTGTGACTCCTTCTGCTTGCAGGACACCATCAAGCAGCTGCAGGAGGAGGTGCGCTGCATTGAGGAGGCACAAGGAGTTTTCAGCACCTTCTCTGACTGGCTGAGCACCGCACAGCAGAACTTCAGAGTGGTGGCCGTAAGCATCGACGTGGTCGACCGCGTCGCGATGGACAGAAAGATGAAGAAACTTGAGGTACCGCACTAGACGAAAAAAAATAAATAAATACGAGAAAGACTATTAGTCGTCTGTTCAAACAAATAGTTTTGGGTGTGCCTGGTGGAAAAATTGGTGATTGATTTTTGGATTTATCCTCTATTAAAAAAATAAATAAATAAATAAATGGGACTTTCACACAGTGTAGTTTGAGTATTGTGAAAAAGTCACTGTACATGAACCTTCACATATTGCTGTGTCAAAATGAGTTGGCTTTGTAATCGTGGAAAGTTTATCATTTGGTATTGTTCAATACCACTGATGTAAATTAGCTATATAGCTATCTCTGGTTTTATGGTTTTGATGTGCATGGCCCCTGTTAAAACCCTGTTAACACTGGACTTGCGAGCAGGTTGCAACCGAAAAATGGAAAAAAATCGCCATCACTCTCACTGACTTTTGATGAGGTCGCAAGTAACTCTCAAGAAACTCTCAATGGTCTCAAATTCAATCTTTATGATCTCTTTCACTCTCTATCGATCTTGAAGGGGTTTGTGCGAGTGGTCAGAAATAAATGCAGATCTCAAAAACAATCGTAATGAGCTCTCATAACTCTCAAGTCACTCTTAACTCGGTCTCACAGGTCTTGATGGACTCTTGATGTACTCTCAAACAGGTTGCATAAATAATCTTCAAATATCGGAATATTTTTCATTATGCGACTATGGCGATCATTTTTGCGAGCTGAACAAGAGCCCATTGCAATGCCTTCAAGAGCAAAAAAGTCATGGCGAGTGAAATTGCGAGAGCATCAGTGTTGGATGGGATTGAAATTTGACCAATGGCGATCAGTGAGAGTGAGATTGCGACCAATGGCAAGCTTCCATGCGACTCTTTCTGAGAGTGAGTTTCCTATATAAAGCCATTGTTTTAATCGGTTCATTACTTGCTGCAAAGATCGCATCAACAACACAAGACCAAGAGAGACTAAACATGAGAAAGGAGAGTCATCGTAAATTATGTCGCATAGATCGCCTAATTTTTATTAATATATCTCAAATGTGGTCTCACTGGAAGCTTGGTGTGAACGCAAATTAGCGATTAGATTGAAGAGTATACAAGACTTGTTCGAGTTCATCAAATCCTTGTGATCTCACAAGTCGCAGCAGTCGCCATTTCAGTCGTATTTTGGTGTAAACAGGGCATTAAGTACGTAAATAATAAGGTTGTATTACTATTGGTCAGTAATTTTGATTCAGTCTTCTTCTTCTTTGCAAGCGTATCCCCTCCTTCTTCCTGATATTTGCAATAATGTTAAACCTACTAAATTTCATACAACCTTTTCTCTCAGTTAAATTCCGTGATGATTTTTTGAGCTTTTGAACCTGACCTATCAGGTGTCCATCTGTCTCTGTCAGAGATTTTTTACTTCTGGCCAGTTTTCTTTTGGTGTTGCTTTTTTTACTTGTGTTTGTGGTAACACTGTTCCCCTTGCCACCTTTGATAATTTTGCCGATTTTGTACCCAATGGACTTGCAAGACAGGCATCAACTATGTAGCGCCTCTGTAACTCTATTATCCCACTCTGGCTTTGGAGACCTAGTTAGCAACATGTTGCTGATTAGACCTGTTTTAATAAGACATACTTCTAGTTGTGAGGTATCATTCTGGAACCAAATGCGAAACCAGAAAGTTTCAGCAAAAATGAGTTTTATTGAAGCTGGGGGTTAACCCCCACAGGGTTGAAGGCAACGGTAAAGTCCACAATCCAAAATCAGAATCCCTGGGATGTAATCCAAACTGTACACAGGGCAGCAAACACAAAACTCAGTGGGGCAAAACAAGTTCGGTACATAAGCACGGGTTTTTCAGAGAGTCCAAAGCCAAAATCCAGTGGGTGTAATCCGAACCGTTAGCAGGGCAGCAAACACAAAACTCAGAGTCAGGCAAAACAGGTACAGTACACGGAAAGAAAAAGCCAAAATCAGAATCTGGGACCCTCCAGTCTGAAGTATAACACAAAGAGTACAAGGCATCGACAATCGCAGCACAGGGAAAACGTTCTGACAAGAGCTGTGAGTGAAATGACTGCTTAAATATAGGTAGGGGAAGTCACATGCTATGATAGGGAACTGGTGAGTTGGATCAGACTAATTACAAAGGAATGAACATGCAGAAGTTCCTGATTGCAAGAAATTGGCAAAAGCCAAAAACGCGGACAGGGATCACAGAGACAGCCTACTGACAAACATACGGCTCCGGTTAGGGAGTTCTACCGTGCACCGAGTGAGAGGCAGAACAGTGATTAGACAGGTGCAGAAAATCTGCTGAAACACAGCAAAGTAAATTGAGTGAAGGCAAGGGGCGGAGACTAGAGCAGAGCGAGTGCTGAGAGCTCGTTAGTCAATTAGTAATGTGCAGCTATACAATCCCTAGTGCTTGTTGGTAAGTTAGTACTATAAACAATGTTAGTCTTGGTTAGTAAGTTTAACTTAAACAAACTGTTAGTATTGTTAGTGAAATAGAAAAGCAAGGTGAAGGAAGTAAATGAGATTGAAAGGAATGGTTGAAATCCCAGAAACCATGAAATCACCCGAAAGTGTGGTACGCAATACTGGGGCAGTGAGCGATCACATGACAAAAGACAAAAGCGCAATGCATGGTATGAGACAAAACATGGACCAGAATAAAACTGCAGGAGTGGAATATAGCAGACAGACAGAGACGAGGCAAAAACAAAACACGGCATGGCATCTAAATCTCAATACAAAATACAGAGCATGGTCAGAGAAGGCAGAATTCAAAATAAACATGGCAAACAGGGCAAAATCACAACACTACTATGGCATTCAAATAAATAGGAATGAACTGTATACATTTGTAATCATGGATTAGATTATTCAACATTAAATCCATTTTGTCCACCCATTGTACTTTCTGTGGAAGACAGAATCAGTGTGCTTATTGTTGGGGGGGCAGATATGAGGGTGCACAGTGGAGCTGGTGGTGTGGTATTGATTTTGCCTTCATGAAGAAATCCATAATGACATGAGAGGAAACGGTTAGTCAGTGAATTTTGCGCAACCCCCTCCACTCCCAATAAACCCCCACATAGACAGACACTCTCATATGTAACACACTCCCCCAACCCCACTCCCCCTTCAGACAAAGACGCTTCGGTGTCTGGCAACCCACTGGTTGTCAATGTGTAAATGCCCACAGACCCTTGTGTCTCTCAATAGCCCCCTGCCTAACCGAACTCCCTGTACAATTTAATGCTGATATAATTCATGTGTATTTATTGATCGTTTCAAAGACAAACAGGATCCAGGATACAAACTCTTCCTTTAAATCAGTTCATCATTTTATCTTTTTTTCTCCTCTGAATCCTGCTTAAATGGACAGGGGATGTTTTCATGTGGCGTGCTGCAGCTAATGGCTAACTAGTTTGATATAGTGTGATGGTGTGCCTCACGCAGGCGTACTGTTTTACTCACACTGCTTCTCATTCGTTCCTCTTTCATGACACAGCAATTATGTGCCTTGTTCCATAATCTTTTAGGAAGTTTGTACCAAATTATTCCTGTCATTAATTCATTCATTTTTCATATAATGTCAAAGAAAATGTCCTTTTTTTGTTGTTCATAATTCTTGTTTATGGGCGCGCAGTTGTTAACCGGGCCCATCACGATGCAATTGGACTTTAATAATGCATACAAACAGACAAAAGCCTTGTGAAAAATGATTAGCATGTAGCCATAATGGAAGTGGTTTTATTTCAATTTACCCACATTGGAATGAATAGCGCAATAGAAAATTGTGCCTCCTGTTGTGCTGGGGATGTGGTCTAACACCTGACAGCATGTTAAAAGAATATTGTGGTGAAAATGTTCAAAAATATTGTATTTTCAATACCTTCGAGTGAGAAAGCAAGCCACCAGCACCCTGCTTTACAAGTGAGTGCTGCTGAAATACAGAAATTACTCCTAATTTATATAGATTGGAACTCTGCCTTTATTTAATATGATATAAAACTGATTTAAGCTAGAATTTATTCTGTCACTGACTCATCAGTATTTTCATGCAGCTGTTGCCTCAGGCTTCCAAAGAACATTGTAAAGTTTAGAGATCCATGCTTATTGAGTTTTGGGGAAACACTTCCCGAGAATGATATTTAATTTTTTTTATTGTAATATATGTTTAATCGAACACTTCTGCAAATTAATTGGGTCATGTGGTCTGTATGAAACGGGAGCCTCAGAATATTAACATTTGTGAGACAGAAGTCAATTTTCTGACAAATTTTCTCAAGGCCGACTCAAAAACAGGCTGGAATGAGGTTGCCCTCTGATGTCAAAAACTACAGTTGTTCACGGCAGAGGAAAAGTAGCGCTGTTGTATCATAAGAGCTTTAGCGGTTCCGTAGGAAGCCGGATTGCGGCGCACCTTTGTTGAGGCAACAGCGTGTTACTCCTGTAAGGTAGCCTGATCATATAGAGAGTATCCTGCGGCGAAGGCTGGTTGTTGCCTTGGAAACACCTCTCTAGCGCTTCTCAGGGGCTGGGGTAATTGGGCTTCTTCATCCCAGCCCTCTCAATGGATGGCGAGATCTGAACCCAAAATCCATCAGCAACCTGGCAGGGTTCAAAGACGCTGGCAGGAGGTTGGTTTTTAATACCGTCATACAGGTGGCTTATGGAGCCAGTATGTGAAAGCGGAAAAATGCACTGGATACTCGAAGGCCGAGAGAAAAATCATGCTCCTTTGTATCAGCTAGTAATGGATTTCCTCTGAAAAGACGTCTTGCTGGTTTCTTTTATCCATGTACACAAAGCATCTTCTTGGCAGTTTTGTGTACATTTTTGATCCGGATCAGGAATCGAGTGAGGAGGCAGAGTATCACCTAACGGTTGGGTTTATTGACAGTAAATCGGTAACTGTGGGACAGAGCAGGGAGGAAAATGGCGCAGTTCAGTTCAGGTGTTATGGACAAAGTAATCTTGGCCTTCTCAATCTTCGGCCAGTGGTTTTCTGGGATTGCCTCCAGATGGAGTGCACGCTTTGCCAACTGAAGGCAAGAAGGAGTAGCCGAGGAGAAGCGCGGTTCCAATCCTGATGACCGTAGAAGGATAGGTAGCTTGTTCCTAATAAACTGGACAGGTAAACAGACTAGCAGAGAATCAACAGGAACAGCGTCCAAATCCTGGAGACTGTAAGGAAACCTTGGGAGCTTGTTCCTATTAACTGAACTTGGAAGAAACCTGCAAATTACTATCATTAAAGATTACATTTTACTTTCAAAAGATGAAGAGTTTTACTAGTAAATACTGACTGGTTCTAAGACCACAGCCAATCACAATCCAGCAACTTGCAACTCAAAGGAGATATCAAAACATCACTGATTCAGTGGATGAGGTGTCTATGAAAGGAGATGCAGCCAGGGATTGAGGGAGCATGTAAGATGCAAACCAATCATGCGAGACATTACTTTTAATTGACACGCTGTTCTCTGAATGAGAGACACAGTAGGCATTCACACAAGGGTTGCGATTGTATAGTACCTGTTTAGTTGTACGCAAAAGTTTGGGCACCCCTGATCAAACTTCCTGTTACTTAGAATAGTTAAGCAAGTAGAAGATGAACTGATCTCTGAATGGCAGAAATGTAAAGATACAACACTTTTTTGGACATTTTAAGCAGTATTGGTGTATCACTTTTGTTTTGTATAATTCTAGAGCAAAAAAAAAAAAAAGGAAAAGAGCACTGTGCAAAAGTTTGGGCACCCATAAAGATTTGAGCTCTCAGGTAACTTTGACTTTAGTCTCAGATCATATTTAGCTTGTTAGGGCTATATCTTGTGCTCAATCATTGTTAGGAAAGGCCAAGTGATGCAAATTTTGAAGTTTTTAAATACTCAGACTCCTCCAACCTTGGCCTAACAATCAGAAACTAGAGGGACCTCTATGCAGCTGTCTTTCTGAAAATGAAACTAGCTAATGCCCACAAAGCAGGAGAAGGCTATAAGAACATAGCAAACGTTTTTAGGTTGCGATTTCCTCAGTTCATAATATATTTAAGAAATCGCAGTCGACAAAAACCGTCGAGGTCAACTTGAGGTCTGGAAGACCAAGGAAACTTTCTAAGAAAACTGCTCATCGGATTAGTAGAAACGTAAATCTAAACACCTGTTTGACAACAGAAGACCTTCAGCAAGATTTAACACGCCATGGAGTCATGGTGCACAGCCTTACGGTTCAGCGACACTTGCTCAAATATGACCTTCATGGAAGAGTCCTGAGAAGGAAACATTTCCTGCATCCTTATGATGAAATTCAGCATCAGAAGTTGCTAAGGAACATCTGAACGAGACTGATGCATTTATGCAACAAGTCCTGTGAACTGTTGAAGTTAAAGTAGTTGTCTTGGGCTGCAATGAGCAGAGGTATGTTTAGAGAAAAAAGGATGCAGAATTTCGTGAAAAGAACACCTCTCTAACTGTCAAGCACATGGTTGGATCAATCCTTCTTTGGGCTTGTTTTTCCGCCAGTGGCACAGGGAACATGTCAATGGTCGAAGGAAGAATAGATTCATGAAGGAAGAATGGATTCAATTAAATTTCAGAACATTCTGGAAGCAAACATCACACCATCTGTAAAAAAGCTGAAGATGAAAAGAGGGTGGCTTCCACAACAGGACCCCCTCAAACACCCCTCAAAATCCACAACTGATTACCCCAAGCGGTGCGAGTTGAAGGTTTCACCATAGCCCTCAAGGTCCTTACCTCAACATCATACTATAATTTGAGGAACGTTTGTCTGTCTGTCTGTTTGTCTGTTTGTTCCCCTACTCCTCCGAGGTCCTCTGACGGATCTTCACCAAACTTGGTGGGTCTATGTAGGTTGTCCCTGGAATTGTCCTTGAGGGGTTAGTTTTTTGAAAGGTCAAGGTCACTGGGGTCAAAGGTCAATTTTTCGCATCTCCCATCTCCCTGGACAGATTTTCATGAAAGCTGGTACGTGGACGTAGGTCGTCACAAGAAAAGACCGCGAGAGGTCTGTCCCGTCAAAGGTCAAGGTCACGAGGGTCAAAGGTCACCGTATTCATGAAAGTTGGTATGTGGATGTAGGTCGTCACAAGAAATTATTCTCGCCACGGGTAATTCACTAGTCATTGAAAATTTGTGGATGGACCTCAAAAGAGCAGTGCATGCAAGGCAGCCAAAGAATCTCACAGAACTAGAAGCCTTTGAAAAATAATAATGGGCAAAATCCCCCAAACCAGAATTCAAAAACTCAGGTAGCACCAAAAATTGTTTACAAGTTGTGATACTTGCCAAAGGGAGTGTTACTTCGCACTGACCATGCAGGGTGCCCAAATTTTTGCTTCAGACCGTTTTTCCTTTTTTGCCGTTTTGAAACTGTAAAAAGATTGAAATTAAAAAGTGTTCTTGCTTAAATTATAAAGGAAATGTGTCCACTTTAACTTTATGCCTTTTGGGCAGCAGTTATCTTTTACTTGCTTAGCTATGCACAGTAACAGAAATTTTGATCTGGGGTGCCCAAACTTTTGCATACGACTGTATGATGGGTTTAAGTAGCCAGTTCTGCAGTGTACAGGATGCTTGTTTGTGTGTGGGTGTATCGTGATAGTATGAGACCCTACAGTAACAGTGGCTAGTAGCTACAGTGCTAAGATATTGATAGGACAATCATCTGATAATCCAGGGAATAAAAGTTTTTTTCATCTTTTTGTGTGCTGTCAGATCTTTTTATAGGGAGGACTTTGAACCCAGGTTGCTGTTTAAAATGATGAAAGTCCATCTCCTAGCAGATAGAAACCGATTGATTGCAGGTTAAAGTGGACTTCCTCCTCTGTTGGTCGGTGATGGTTGTTGGAACCTCTCACTTTGTGTAACGCCTTGCCTGGGTTGCCAGATGATCAGTGTCCCCCCCCCCCCCAGGGACAAGCGCAGGACATGCGTGGCGTATGTCCTGTTTGGACAAGTTTTCAATCTGGTTAACCTGCGCCTCACCTGTTAATAGGGTCTGTTTGGGACAAACATGTTTTGTAAGTCTGGCGTTACTGCAGTGTGTATGGCCCTATTGCCAGCTTCATTTTTCTTATCAGGCCCTCCAGTGTGACATGGAGCCAGGTCACAACTTCCTAAAGGCCATGCGGGAGAAGACCGGCCGGGCCATGGCCTTCCTGGAGGAGGAGGAGGCCGAGGAGCTCCGGGGTGAAGTGGAGGCGAGGCTGTCCCAGTTGGAGGAGCTAACAGTGGCCCTGCGGGGGGAGTACAGCGGGCTGGAGAAGTGCTTGCTCCTGTCTAAGGAGTTTCTTGATAAATACAAGGCCCAGGCTCAGTGGTTGGTGGAGACGCGGGCCCTGCTCAGCTCCCCTGTCGAGCCCAAATCCGAGCTCTACCAAAAAAAGGCCCAGCTGGCCAAATATAAGGTACCAGGCTTGGGATACAATATAGAAAGTCTGTTTTCATACCCAGAGATTTATAGAGCGTATAAAATTGCCAACATGACCAATACTTTGGTGTTGTATTAGACTGATTGAATCGTTTGTTGTTTAGTTGTACTGCGGTTGCTAAAAAGTTTTTCATATGCGAAAGCTTTCCGTGAATCACACCATTGGTTCGCTATTTAGTGGTGTCTTCCACTGCAAATACATGACAGTATTACCTTGACAGTTTTTCTCTTCTCAATGTATAACACAGCAACATATTGATAAAAATTGATGGATAAAAATAAGTCTAGACAGTTTACTGTAGTATTTTTTAGAGATTTTTTTTCTACTTTATGCTCTGTCAAAAAGAGACTGCTATGCTGTCTATTATATTTGGCAGATATAATTTCAAATGTTGCCCGAGATGGCCCATTTTACTCAGCGACACCGTTCAAATACTTACAGACGGTGCTGTATCTACGGACAGTGTTTTTTGAGCGTATGGCAGTGTCTGCTGTTACCTGCATGGGCAGAGGTCCATAAGAGGAAACCTGATCTCTTTCAGACCATCCTGCAGACTGTCCAGTCCCACGAGTCAGCTGTTAGGTCTGTGACGGAGAAGGGAGAGGCTCTGCTGGAGATCGTTCGGGACCCCAGCGTTAGTGAGAACATGACCAAACTGACCTCCGACTTCCAGGATCTCTGCTCCACTGCCCAGGTACAGAGGTCCAGCAAGATTTCAGCCATATTGAGGCTACCCCAATTTACACTATCAGTCTATAGTATTAGACCTCTTGCTGGAAAACAAGATATGATTTTCCCTCAGGTAGCTAGAGAGGTTTACTAATCACCATCATATTTCTGGTATCAGTTTAAAAAATTGGCTGAATCATAACACTGTCTCAAAGTAATATCTCCATAGCAACACATGGCTTATTTTCAGCTGTGACACTTTTTTCTCTCAGTAAAATTGCCTTTATGCCTCGTATCGTATACTATACTCAGCAACAAAATTAAGCAACACCCATATTTTAAGCTTCATTGAATTAAAGAAAATGTGCTCAGTAAGGAAAGTTTAGGAACCCCTGATATAAGTGCACAATGAATGAGTGAACCACAGTGGCGTGTGAATTTGATTGTCTCAACCATTACAGGGAAGAATTAGGCATCCATGAATTCCCAACACAATTGCGATTCAAATCGGTGAGATGAGTAAACGTCACTCAGAATGCGTGGGGCTGGGTTGACATTTTCCCTCAAGACTATTCCTCTGCCTCAGAAGTGAGTGTGATGCCCACTGGCTTGTCGAACTGCATGTCATTCGGTTACATCATGATGACGTCACAATGAAGCAATCTTCACATTCCGTTGTTTTATGTGGTCTACTGCTGCTACTGCTGTCTTTGACGGTCCCAGTCTGTGCCATACATGATTGAAGGTGTGAAATGGTGCTGTGGTGGACGTTAGTCTGCTGCCCAACTTGTCACCTCCTCATTCCTGCCCTTAACATGCCAATGGCCTCATGTCTGGCATTTTCAGACATTCCTCTACAACGCCCCATAATTTTGATTTTGCGCTTTTCAGTGTTTTTCGTTCAACGAAGGGAATCCCTAACCCATCATCCAGGTTTTAAAGGGATTTGAGTGATGGGATTCACGCGGGCCAGGAATCGTACAAAATCATGTGCAGAGCACTAGTAAATGAACATGCGACCAAGATTCAGCGTAACTTGGTTTGTTGGTGCAATACGTCCTGTTTAGGAAGACTATACTGTTCGCCATTTCAATAAATTTTTTTTTTTCAACAATGCTTAAAATTTAAGTTTTGTTTAATTTTCATTGCTGAGTTTATGATCCGTGGGAGTGTAGCATAACATACACAACCAGGTGCATGCAGTTGCCAAACAAGTTGTAAATGACACTGATCATCTGCGAAAATGCTGAGTTAAGCTGTGGAATGTTGAATTCACGCACCCAAGAAACACTGACGGGAGGGCAATCTGGAGAAAAAAATACCCTCTGCCATAATTGACCAGTTTAAAATGCAACTGTCCCTGCATTTTCCAGACTGCGTTAGCCTTACTGACCATCTCCGCCTCCTGCTCACAGCTTAAGTCCCAAAAACAATGCATGCGAACGAAGATGAAGCGGGTCTTAACAATGACATTACTTATTCATAATGTTAACTAGAGGCACTCCTAGAGTGCAAACCTCAGCCAAGGCAGCACTGTCCAAATCATGCCGAGTGGGAGCAAAGTTCAGTTTTCGCGTGTCATAAGATTTCACGATGACTGCCGTGGCGGCCATCCTCCGCCTGGGCAGCACAGTCCTAATCTCGGTGAGTGGGAGCAAAGTTCAGTTTTCGCTTGTCATACCATTTGAAGATGGCTGCCGTTGCGTGCCGTGACTGATCGCGGTTAAAATCAATAGGCCCACCCACAAAATTTCAGAGATATCCGTTCATTTCTTTTTGAGTTATCTTGTTCACAAACTCACAAACAAACAGCACCAATCACATGACCTCACATAACTTTGTTTGTCGGAGGTGATAATGGATCTGTTGCTTATGCTCAGAACTAGTTAATGTGAACAACGTAATGAAATTCAAATGTAGTTGGCTAGCTGCTAGCTAATGTTCGTTATCTTGCTACAACTGTAATCCCCTCAATGGCTAACTTATGTCACGTAAATAGGAATGCATTGGATGACCTAGCATTGGTGCTCACACCCACATTTACACTTGACGCTACTTGTAAGTGAGCTATAATTTGATTTTGATTGTTTTTCGCACACACAGCTTGAAGGCTTTGATGTTATTCTCTCTATTCTCATTCATATGCCTTTTGTGGGCGGTGTGTATTTGGATTTTAAGGCTCCCTGAAACCCTAGGGACAAGCCAAGTAGAGAAATAAGGGAAAAAAGTATGTCAGAAAACTGCCTAAGAATTCAGCATTATGGCGGTTTCAGTCCTTTAGACACGTCGAGTGATTCCGTGACCAAAAAAGCTGTATAGCAGTGGTGCCCAATCATGTGCAAAGGAGGGCTCAGAGTTCGCAGGATTTCATTCCACCCAATTATTACACCTGCTGATTACACCAATCAGTTCCATTCTCTCTGCTTGAAGGTGTGCTAATGAGTGACATCAACAGGTGAAGTGATTGGTTGGGATGAAAGCTTGCAATCTCGAGCCTCTGTGACACATGATTTTGAACCACTCCTTTATAGTTTCTCGAACTACATTTGAAATTTGGTTGAAATAGAAACAGAAATTGAAAAGACTTTACTAATTCATGTCTGTAGTTTCTTAGCAAACACTTTGAATGGAGCCATCCTTCAGTGATCGTTTTTTGGTGAATCCATCTCATTCAAAAAGCAGTCTCATTTGTGGTGATGAGCAGGAGACGTGGATTAACTTCAACCAGAACAAGCCTGTTGAAAATAAAATCCATCCAGAGTGTCTTGGTTGATAGAGAAAGTACAACCTTTTGTTGCTGCTTAATTAAGTCCAGCAAGGTTTTAAGAAGGACCAGGGCAGATTGACAGAGCTGGTGGGAGTGAACTAAGCAGAGCAGGTCGGATGGTGATGTAGAAAACAGCAGGAGTTTCAAACAGCGTGTTTCACTGTTTGAAATATCTGGAGAAGTGGGCTTGAAGTGGAGTTGAATGTGAAAACAGTCCAGGTCCTCAAAGTCAACATTATCCGGGCAGCTGGCTGCACTGGAGACCACTGACATGGTGGACTGAAATGGAAAATATAAAAATCCTTTAAATTCTTCTGAGGTGTAAAATTTAAGCGTTAAGAAGCTTAAGTCTTTACAATCATGCGTTTCTCCCACCCACAAAATCAGCAAGCTACTCTCACTGATTAGTTTCACTATCCTGGCTCCTCTAATAAGGAAATCCTGATGACTGGAACAAAAACTGTGAAGGACTTTCGCTTCCTGAACCAGGGTTTTTCTGCTTTGATGCCTCTTTGTTTGGTTCTGGCACGTGTATTTATTTCTGTTGAATCTTTGCGGGACAGGCCCATGTGGAGACGCTGGAGGCCCGCGTAAAGGAGCACGAGTCCTACAACAGCGATCTGCAAGAGGTGGAGAAGTGGCTCCTGCAGATGTCCAGCCGGCTGGTCACCTCTGACTCCATCCAGAGCAGCAGCCTGGAGGTGGCAATGCAGCAGCTGGCCCGGCACAAGGTGACTGCCTGCCGTCACCCCTCGCTTCGCCTTTCCCTCTGTGGCAATTTGTGTGCAGTGCTTCGTCCTGCCAATTTGGCAGATACAGTGGACGGTGTCTCAATATTTGTAGCCTCCCTGGACAAAGTCTGGCGGCTACTATGAATTTGTGGTTGTCGTTTCTGCCACCGCGCTCGCTGAGATTTTCTCGTGGATGCTCAACAGACCACAAGTTTCAACGGATTCCTTTGATGTTTCGAATGTGCATAGGTTATGGTTAGGTTACAACACCTATCGTTTTTGTCGCCGTGGCAACGGAATTTGCCAAATAAAGCTCAATTCCATGCTGAAAATTTGCCCTTTTCAGCGTGTGGCTTGTGAGTGCATTAATGGTCAGAGTTATCAAAATTTCGCAAGCAGGCTCTCGGGGGCTACAGCCATGCAATTGTGGGCGACGAGATTGTCTGTTTTTTATTTTCTCTGTAGTCCAGCACATTTGATTTGTAAACAATGAGTATGAGTAGCTGTGCTGCTTTGAGGCTTTGAGGTGGCTAAGAAATGATAAAAGAGATGGCTCTGAAACCTTAATTGTAGAAATGCACAAATTGCTGTATCTATTATTCAACACATAATTTTACTGTTTAAATAAGGCCTTGTTGTTCTGCATACAAATGGCGTATAATGTGTTGCAGTTGTTGCCTACTAAGGCAAAACAGTTTAATCATTCACAAAAAAAAGACAGACACCAATGCACTCCAACAGACAGATAATAAATATGTCTCACCTGCACATGTGCACATATACGCGCACACACCGCAGTGGTATTGCAAAATGTTAAAGAACTAGTAATGGATTCTGTATTGAAATTTGCAATAGTTTTTGGTGTTCTTTATTGAAAGGTAATTGTTTTTTCTCTGCTTTGAATTATGATGGATTTTTTGTAATAAAAACTAACGGTTGAGGCCTTTTTACGAAAAAATGGGAGTTTGTCATGGATTCAGTAGTTTGGGGTCTCTGTATTGTACTATTCATGTTTTGTCTCTGAAGTAATAGCAATGTTCTGGAGTCTGTACTGGAGGATAATGGTTTGGCTTCTGGCATAGTTTGCATGGGGTTTCATGAGTAAATGTGTACTGTGTTAAGCCAGCTGCCCTGATATCGGAGCTTTTTCCTTTGCCCTTAGGCTATAATGGAGGAGATTGCTGGGTTCGAGGAGCGTCTAACAGGGCTGAGGGAGAAGGGAGATGACCTTGTGGACTCCTGCAGCGAGGCTCTTCAGGCCAGAATCCGCCAGCAGGTCCAGGCTCATCAGCAGGGCACGCGAGACAGCTACTCGGCCATCTGCAGCACGGCTCAGCGTGTGAGTGCCCTGCCGCTAATCCAGCGGCCCGGTCCGCCCGCCCGCCAAATGGCCCCTGCTAACAGCCCCGACGCCTTTGGCGTTGTCTAACGATTGAACTGCCAATCAACCCACCTGCCAACTGGACCCCCCTCCACTCCCCCCCCCCCCCCCCCCCCAAACCCCTTCAGCACTGTCCAACAGCAAGCTGCATATCAAGCGTACGGCCAACTGGCTCCTGCCCCTTTCCCCCTCATCCCCACCCAGCCGCATGCTCTCCAACCATGGAAGTGTCAATCACATTCGCTCTAATGAGGGACTGAGCGTGTGTGTGTGTGTGTGTGTGTGTGTGTGTGTGTACAGGTGTACCAGAGTCTGGATCGGGAGCTTCAGAAGCACGTTAGCCACCAGGACACCCTGCAGCAGTGCCAGACCTGGCTTTCCAGCGTACAGGATGAGCTACTGCTGCATGTGCAGCCGCCATACAGCCAACAGGAGGCGCTCAAACAGGTTCGTAATCCCAAGGGATACCCACCGTACACTATTTTACAGTGCGACCAATTTTTGTTCATATTTTTCGTCTTTGTGATTTTTTTTTTTTATTACCACAAATGGTACTTTAAAGGAGGTACCATCAAACAAGTTGAAACATGAATAATCCTCAATGTTATATGAACACATCGGAGAACAAGTATGTGTGCGTGTTTCAATTTGTGCATTTGACAATTTTAAATGGTATTTTTTTATTGTTTTGATATTGGTTTGTTGTTACCTTTTTCAAAGTTCAAATTCAGTGTTCTGGAACTCAGTTGCTTTCAGTGTACAGCAGTGATTTTATCGTTAGCATCACAATGTTCGGTCAACAGCGTTATTATCAGCTATTGAGCTATTTTAAGAAGAGTTTTTGAAGAATTGCTTTGTAGGGCAGCCCACTGGGCAGCACTAACCTCTCACAGCAGGAAGGTCACAGGTTCGAATCTGATTTTGATCTGATTTTGCCTGTTCTCCTTGTGTTCCCCTGGGTTTACTCTGGGTACTCCATTTTCCTCCCCCTGCCCAAAGGCACACATGTCTGGCTAATTTGAGATTCTAAATTGCCCTTAGGCCAGAGTGAGTGGTATGTGAATGGCATTTGCACCCTGCATATGTGTTGATGAGCTGTCCAGGGTAGGTCCCTACCCTTCAGCAATAGTCATCTGGGATAGGCTCCACCTCAACCAAGACCATAGTGGAGACAGCAGTTTAGACACCAGAGTCACCAGTTTATAGGGTGTCCCAAAGAAATGTACACAGAAAAATGTTAATAGCACAGATAAGGCAATCATTATTTTCAATGTTTTTGCGTGGTCGTGTAATGGATTTTCTCGGACTCCGCATTACTGACTCTCTTACAGCATCCGCATGCTCCGCAGAACGAGCGCTTCTCCTTCTACCACTGCGCCCTTTGTTCAAATTGCACACAGATCCCACAAACTTAGCAACGGTTCTGCTAATTGTTCTTCGATTTGGTGCATCAGCTGTGTCGAAATACCTGTACTGGACCTGCACGACTGACTGCTTTTGGTGCAAAAACTGAACAATTTTTGTTCTCTGAATTATAGTCAACTGTGGCATTTTTCCTGAACTCCAATGCCCTCCAAAGCAAACTTTACGATTCCTGGAATAAATAAAAAGACCATTAGCAGCATTAGTTAATGTAAAGCGCTTTGGGGTGACGTCATATGACTAGAAAGTGCAATATAAATACAGTCCATTTATCATTTACCATTAGTGCCCTGTAAAATCATTTCCTGGTATTAATATGTCAGAGTATTTTTGTGTACATTTTTTTGGACACCCTTTCGATAATGGATGGATTTTTAGGAGTCAAAATTTTTAGTATGTGAAACACAACTGTAGCCTGAGGCTTTCATAACCATGAATGATTTCGGGATTGGACGGTATCCATCTGGTGCGAATATATCAGAACTCTCACGCTGCTTTGCTGCCTGGGCAGGTAAAGCAAGATCGTGCCCTGCAGGAACAGGCTAGCACGTACCTGGACCTGGTGTGCTCTGTGTGCGACCTGTCCAATGAGACCGTACGCAGCGCTGCCTCCGAGATCCAGCAGCTCAAGCTCATGGTGAGTCGGCTAATGGCCCACACTTTCATCAAAAGTGGCTGGCAACTAATTGGACTATGCAAGGGATGATCCCCCTTGGAGCAATGTTAGCTTCACGGCCTTGCTTAAGGGCCTAACAGCTGCTTTGACTGTAATGTGGCCACAGTGGGGCTCAACCCATCAAAATTCCTGATACTTCCAGTGCCTCAACCTCTAGACCAGGGCTGCCCACTCCTGTTCCTGGAAATCTAATGTCCTTTGGTATTCAGTTCAACACTAGAAATACTGTACTCATTCAACAGGATGGGGCAGCCGCACGCTGGAATATAGTCTTAAGTTTCCATGACCCATAGGTCATGGGTGCCCTAAGGCTACTCTAGTTTCCTTCCCATGTCGAAAGAATTGGCCTGTTATATTGGGTGTACCCCTGCCATTGCCTTTGACCCTGGCCCTGGGGTTTGTTCCCAAGTGTTGCTTTGTGGCTGCCAACTGCTAGTAAGACCTTGTCCGCACGTAGCCGGGTATCTACTAAATCAAAGATATTTTCCTACGTTTTGACCTGTCATCCACATGACAACTCATCAAAAACGAATGTTTAAAAAAACTCCGGGCAAAGTGAAGATTTTTTAAAACTCCCTTTATGCATCTGCGTGTAGACAGAGATAACCGGAGTTTTGGGTTTTCAAACGTCACAACCTGTGCCAAAATGACAACAAATCTGCTCTGACGTCAAACCTGTGTTTACTGCAGAAGCCAGAGCAGAAGCATGGATCGGAGTAGTGCCTTGAAAGCTGTGATAGCGTTAATTATTGTGCAGGCGCTTTATACATGTTTAATTTTAGAAGCCCAACTACTGCTCCAAGAGCACAGGCGACGGACAACATTGCAGTGATTTACCCCATCATTACCATTGGGTAGGATTTGGGGAAATAATGCCATCTACAGATTTGGAGGCTTATTGAAAATGCAGATGTTCGGTTATGTGTGGAAGGAATTTTTCTCGGAGACAGGGTCGTGTGGATAAATTTTTTTTTATAAACGGAGGGGGGGAAATATTCATTTTTAAAAATACCCGGCTACGTGTGTACATGGCCTAAGTGATCGTGATAGACTAATTGTCAGGGGCAAATTCCTCTAGGTCATTCAATAAAGTGTATATAAGTCCTTTTTACTTGTCCTTGTTATGAACAAGCCTGTTCTCACCAATGTTTTTGGGAATGATTGTCTTCCTTACCTCTGTTTATTTCTTATATTTTTAAAGAAGAACATTTTGAGAAAATTCAAAAAAAATTCTACATGCACTGTAAATCAGTGTGACCCTGCGCAACCTTTCTTTTAAACCGATCTGATACCCTCAGATTAGGAAACGCTGGATAAGAGACTGTTTTTATGGGATGGGATTGGTATCATCAAAGCTAAGGCTATAGCACATTTGGTTGGTCCCATCAGATAGAGGATCGTATGCTGAGGTCCCAAGACCTGGCAGAGAGCTGGAAGGAGGTGCGGGAACAGAAGTCGGAGCTGGCAGGTTATTTTCAGGACATGGAGCAGCAGCTGCAGAGCCTCAACCGGAGGCCTGGGGAACTGGAGCCAAAAATCGCCCAGAACATGCTGGCCCAAGTAAAGGTGAGCTGAAAAATCTTACTTCAGAACAACTTTATCTCCTGTGTTATGGCTACAAAACACAGGCACAATGTTATTCCACCTTTAGTAGATAAATGTTTTGTTCTCATTGAATTACCAATCCTTCACTTCATATTAACCTACAGTATATTGCAGATGTTAGATATCTAACCAAAATCAAAGTATTTGGTCAGAAGATGTGGTGTGATGGGAACATAGTCACAAGGATCTAAAACTCGTCTCATTTATGGGAAGCTGTATCCTTTTGTGTGCTAGAAACCACAACAAAATGCAGATTGATTCTTTTATTATCATTATTTACTAGCTTCCATCTGACCCTGAGGTCTTGTTTTGATGGGAGTATTTTTTTCGCATTTGATTTGACTTAATGAGAAGCCCTCTGGGACATTAGTTTCAGATTTGGTCTGGGAAAATTCTTAAACTGAGCGAGCTTGTACTTCAGCTTATGACCGTAATTGCTTTCAGCAGTAGGAATTCCTATCATCGCTTTGTTAGACAATGTCTGCAAACAGTCTTCCACAGTGCTTGAACTCGAAGAGCGCTTATTAGGCTAATTAGATACTTATTTCTCCATACCTCTCCTCCCCCCTTGTAAAGAGAGCTCAAAAGCTTTCTGAAATCCAGATTTATTGATTAGCATAAACAAAACAGACTCTGCGCTTTAAAGCTAGTGGGGGTTGTTTTTTTTTTATCAAAGCATGTGTCACTTTCACACTTGGCACAGCTTCAGTCAGATGAACGAGGCAATAGAGACTGTCTCAGTGGATCGCACATTAGGCACTGTGTCCAATAATATTTATCTATCTCCTCTGCAGGAGTTCAGCCAGCAGTTACAAGCCAAGCAGGCGGTCTTAACCCAAATGACAGAGGTGGTGAGCCGTTTGGCCGAGGGCCAGGACTCCCCCGAACACAATGAAATAGCCAGACTCAGTCATACCTGGCTGGAGCTGTGCCATCAGGTCAATCGGCTGCTGAAACAGAGGGAGGAGGACCTTCAGAGAACCACCGAGTACCATAGCTGCATCAGCGCTGTGGAGGTTCTGTTCAACAATGTGTCCAAGGAGTGGGACAATCTGGCCAGGTATGAAGCTGGATATGACCACTGCTCTAATTTTACTGTTTCTACAAAGAGTTGTTTCTTTCGACTCCCTCATTCTGGAATGTACCAGTTTGCCACTATTTTTCTTTCAATTTACCATATTTTGAATTTTGTTGTGTGTATTTTTTTAAGATTCATGAACATCCTCAACTTTTTATTGCATTTTTGTTGTATTTTGTCATCTTTCTGTACATACAGGGAGCACCATAATTCATTGGAAATTGGTGCTTTTTATCCCCCCGGCATATAATGCGGGGGATATAGCGATCAGTGTGTCCGTCCGTCCGTTCGTCCGTCCGTCTGTAATAAAATCGTTTCCGGACCAGAACTCTAAAACTGTACCACTTACAAACACCAAATTTGGTATAGAGCTTCTCCTTATGGTCTAGTTGTGCCTTTTGGGGGTTTCGGTCCGTCCGTCTGTCCACACAACCTGTAGGTTACACAACCTACAGCCGGGGGCATCCGCCATTGCCAGATGGCTCTTGTTTACTTTTGTTCTGTGCTCTAGAACTCTAGATGTTTGGAAGGATACAGTGACAGTTAGGGTAACTAACAAAACTTTTAATGTTTTGTCTAGTCAACTTCATATAATTTGTAAATATGCACTCATTCTTGCCACTCAGGGATGCAGCACATTCTTAAAAAGATGGGAGGGGGGCAATTCAGGACTTGTAATGAGGCAAAATATTTTAGTATATGATTTGATTTGAAAAAAACTGATGTCAATTGGTGCTTGTAATCCTTTTGGTATAAAAGAGTGTCCAGAAAAGGCCTAGTGGTTCAGGTGCAAAGATGGATTGAGGATTGCCAATTTGCCAACAGATATGTGAGAAAATCTTTGAAAGGGTTAATAACTCTGTTCTTTGAAGAAAGATGGGAAGGAATTTAGATACTTCAGCTTCTACATTGCATAGCATAACAGATTTAGGTTGAATTTCTGCTTGTGAAGGGTAGGGGCGCTAGCCTAATGCAAATGCCTGTGATCTCAGATCACTCAGAATACTGCATCAAAGACCATAATTTATCAAAAAAATCGGCAAACCTTTGTCAAGTAGTACATTACGTATGTGGTTACATCCACCAATGCCAATGTCCAGAAGCACTGTGGGCTTAATTGGGCTTAGAGGCATCTATGGTGGACCAATACACTGTGGAAACATGCATTGTGGTCAGACCAATCAATATTCCAGGTCTGTTTTTTGGAAGAATTGAAATGTTTTTCATAAAAGAACTCAAACTCAAACCTAAGTCGGAACACTTAATCAGACTTTGTCTCTGCGAAATTATTTATCTAAATATGCACGTTACAGTTATGCCTTTCACCTTTTTTCTTTTTTTCTTTTTATTTATGCTCCTCAACACTCAAGACTTTGTTCACTTGAGAATGAGGCAAAGTTGCAGCAAAACGTTGTGTGTTTTTACAATACATTTTTTTCACCCTTTCTCCCATGACCTTTACCTTTTATCTGCAATTTTAAACTTTCTGACAAATCATCATCTTTTAATGTGGCACACTGAAACCAACTAAGTTGAGGCCAAGGAAACCAATTCGAGCGACCTTATACAATTAAGAAAATACTCGGAGGTGGCTTTTTCGCCAAAATTTCTTACACTTTTAGGACTACCACTCTTTCGGTGCGCAGTTTGCATAGTGGAACAACTCAGGTGTACTTGGAAAAACTACAAACATTATAAACGCTAAAATTAATCCAAGAAAAAGTACCGGATGCATGAAGAATAAATACGGCTTCTATGCTCGGTATCGTTCAGCCAAGTATCCATAACCATGCTTGCTAACGCAACTTTTCCTCAGCAGCTGCACGAGACCGTAATCGACTTGGCCACCAAACTACCCCCTAAAGCATCGGAAATGGGGCTTGATTGCAACATAGGGTATTTTTTTTTGTCTTGACAATCGGTCAAATTCAAGTATTAAAACTGACAAATGACCTGTACAGCACATTATATGTGACCTTTGACTTGTGACCTTTACTTCAGTTCCGTTTCTGGAGAATATTTCCCAAACTACTTGCAGTGGCCCTTCAAAATTGCTTTTTAGTGCCCAGCCACCTGATGGGTAGGTCAGGGGACCACTGATTTAGACTATGTCTGTCTGTCCATCCATCTATTCTTGGACGAGGCACTTTGGCGGTCTCTGATTAGCTTATGCCTATTATAATATGAAACACTCAATGGGCCCTACTTGCTGATCTAGTTCAGGCAGACAACTGAAGAAATGCTCTCATTCCCATACATATTCCCATGCACATCTGCCAATATTCCACCCTCAGTTAAGTGGGCTATGTCAGCTGATCTTCCGCTTCGTCTTTGCTGCAAAAACATACTTCTGCCCACAGCTATGCTGCATCACTCATTGCCGGTACTAGTATCATAGCCTGCTGTTACATGACCCTTATCCAAAGTGGGCTCTATAATTTTCCCTGGTTGGGGGGATATCCTGAAACTCCCTGCTGTTTTCACCTTAAGTGGGATAGGCTGCAAAGTGTGTCTTTGTCAGAGCCTAGACTCCAAACTCTCATTGTTTCTATTTTTAAAATGCAAATATCTATTTACATGAGTTCCCCGACAGACATAAGAATAAAAAATGATGTGGGCTAATTTACAGTCATATTAACAGATCTGATCTTTTCATATATTTGTAGAACGGACACAGAGAGCTCTTCAGAGCACCTAGAGGCTCTGAGAAAACTGGCAGCGGTGCTGGAGGAGCAGAGGGGCACCCTAGACGACCTCAGGGACCACCGTCAAAAGGTTCTGCCTCGCCTCAACCTGGATGACAAGGAGCTGGTGAAGGAGCAGGTTTTACACTTTGAGCAGCGCTGGGCTCAGCTGGAGAGCCTCATGCAAAAGAAGATCCAGGACTCAGTTCTAACTCTAGAGGACATGAGCCAGGTGGAGTCACGGCTGAGGGAGGCCCGGGAATGGGCTGAGGAGCAGCAGCCAGCCCTGTCTGAGGCCATGAAGATGAGCCCCCCTCCAGAACTAGCCCAGAGCTTCCTCTTCGACCATCTCAGTATTTGCAGTGAGCTTGAAGCTAAGCAGCTCCTATTGGCTCAGGCAGTGGCCGACGCTGACCGAGTTTTGGCTCACCTGGGGCTAAACGAGCGGCAGCGTCTCCAGCAGCTCATTTCTGACACCCAGGCTGAAGTTGAGTCCCTGGGAGCCAAGGTAGTCCAGCGCCGGAAGTACCTTAGCAAGGCCTTTACCGAAAGGACCCAGTTCCTTTTAGCAGTGGGCCAAGCTATTGCCTGGGTTCAGCAGAGTGAGAGGAAGGCGTTGGCGGAAGAACGCGTCGCCCTTCTACCTGATGACCTTGGCAAGCAGGTGAGAACGTGCCGGAACATCCAGAGCAGCCTCCGAGCCTACCAGAGCGAGCTTACGTCCCTATGGTCCCAGGGTAGGGATCTGATGAAGGATGCAACAGAGGATGAGAAGGCAGAGCTTCTGGCTAAGTTGCAGGAGCTTCAGAGCATCTTTGAGGCTGTCCTGCAGAGATGCACTCAGAGGGTGCAAGAGCTGGAGAAGGCTTTAGTCTCCCGGAAGTACTTTAAAGTAGACCTTGACAAGACCTGTCAGTGGCTGAAGCAAGCAGATATTGTCACCTTCCCTGAGATCAACCTCATGAACGGGGATGCTGAACTCAGCCTACAGTTGGCAAAGTATCAGCAGATCCTGGAGCAGGCCACTGAATACGAGAACCTCTTGCTCATCGTCCAACGAGCCGGACAGGAGATACTCCCCACTCTCAATGAGGTGGACCACTGCTACTTGGATGAGAAGCTCAATGCCCTCCCACAGCAGTACAACAATATTCTCATTTTGGCGAAGGAGAAGAGTGAGAAGATTCAGCAGGTCATCTTGGGGCGCAGGGAGTACGCCTCATTTATTGAGGTCACGCACAAGGCACTGAAGGAGCTAGAGGAGCAGTTCAACATCTTGGGGAAGCAACCAGTGGGGCTGAGGACAGAGGAGGTGGTGAACCTGCAGGAGGAGTACAAGTCCCTCCTTGCAGATTTGTCTAATCTAGGCTTGGCCGTGAGTGAGCTGAACCAGAAAAAGGAAGCCTTCCGAAGCACGGGCCAGCCCTGGAGACCTGAGGAGATGGTCCATCTGGTTAGCCTTTACAACGGGCTTAAGAGACTCATAGAACAGAAAGTAGAGCACCTTGGTGACACCTTGGAGTCATTTGAAGACCACAAGGCTATGGCCTCGCAGCTGGACTCTGAGCTCAAGGCTACTAAGGAGCAGCTGGTTAAGGTCAACGCTGAGACACAGTCAGCCGAGGAGAGGCTGAAGAACTACCACTCATTGGCCGGCACCTTGCAGAGTGCTAGTTCCCGGCTGAAAAGGCTAGTGGAGCAGATGGAGAGCTTGGCACCCCATGTGGACCAGGCTGCTCACCAGGCCTCCCGGCAGCAAGTGAACCTGTGGCAGGAGGAGCTACAGTCCCTGCAGTCCTCAGTGGGTGAACTGATTGTGGAATGCGAGAATCGCTTTGTGCAGAGCAAGGACTTTGAGACGGAGGTGCGGCGAACGCTGGACTGGCTCCAGCAGGTTCGGGATGAGCTAGGCGTAGCTGTGGTGCTGGATGTGAAGGTGGAGAAGGTTCAGGAGGAGATGAGGAAGCAACAGATTGTGCAGGAGGAGGTGCAGTCCAGGCTGAGGATAGTAGCAGCCCTGAGCAGCAGGGAGAAACAGAAGTACACTAACGCCAACGAGCTGGTCCCCGAGCACGTGGACACCAGTCTTGAGGAGATGGCTAAGCTGCAGGCTGATGTCCAGCAAGCACTTAGTGCGAAGCAGGTGAGTTTTCCTCCTCATAGAACACAGCACTGAAAAGAAGAACTTGTGCTCCAATGTTGAAAAATTGGAGTGCACCGATGCATCCAAAAATTATTTTCAGGAGCAAATACTTCCTTCTGCAAATTGTAGCCTTGCAAAGCACTGCCTCAAGCCTTTACGTAGTCGCATTTGTGTGTTAAGTTTATTCCTGTGTGCACTGTTTATCCACCTAGCTGAGCGACATTCTTTGTTTGGTTTCAAGGATGTTCTTGTGTTTAACCTGCTTTTGACACATGAAGTGTATCATGTACACCTCAGTGGACCTGTCCCTAAGCAAGTTATTTTTTTATTTATTTTTTTAACCCTTATTTAACCGTTATTTATTTATTATAGTGATAATAAGATTATAAGATTGATGACTTTAATGGTGATGATGTTTTGCAACTGTTGCCCTGTAAGTCATGTTGGAGCAGGCGTGTGATTATCCCCCGCCGCACGATTACCGCGTACGGACACATAAAATTGAGTCGGCAGGGGATATTGACATGTCAGTGGCAAATACTTTTTATTATTATGATACTGATGACGGTGATGATGACGGTAGTTATTCCTCCTCTGTTGATAACCGTAGAGTGGCTCTGGTCCTTCGATGATGATGATGATGATGATGGCAGCTACGACAATGATGATAATAATGATGAAAAAATCAGTTATTCTTTCCCTTGGATAATACTGGGGCAAGCTCAGGTCCTGCAATGATAATGATGAATGTAGTGATGACGACGATGGTGACAATGATGATGATGGTGATTATGAAAATAATGAGTTATTATTTTCTGTGTTTAGATAACATTGGAGCAGGCTCTGGTGCTGTGCCAAAATTACCACACCCGGATGCAGTCAGCGTGCGAGTGGTTAGAGGACGCTGTAGCCTTCCTCCAGCAGGCCAGCCTAGGAGTGGATGTTGAGAACTATGAGGAGCACTTGCGCCAGCAAGGAGATATCTTGTCCACTGAGGAGGACTTTCTGTGCCACCTGAGAGAGCTTGAGGCCCTCCCACCCCAGCTGGAGAGCCTAGTGAACCCCACCGCCAAAGAGCAGCTGCGTCAGAGTGTGGAGTCTGCGCACCAGAGAGGTGTGGAAGTGCGGGACCAGTTGCAATGCCATCAGGATGTCCTGAACAGGTACAGCAACCTGGGACTCCGAGAGAGGACGTGTGCTAGTACTCTTAGTGTAGTACAAGATACAGTTTTCTAGCACTTCCAAGTATGAAACAGCTGTAGGGTCTTCGGTCACTCACTGACTGTGCTTTATCCTGATTTTCCTGTCAGTGTCCTGGAGAACACAGCAAACAACCTGTCTCACTGTCCAAATTCTCATTTACTGTACTGTAAATTTTGTTTGTTTTTAAGTTTAATGAAAGAATATTCAAATAGGGCTGGCGGGTAACTTATTTGACCCAGGCATTATTCTGAGGTGCATGGATGAGTGCACAGAAGCAACATGCGGTGACAACAAAATAGTGCCATTTGCACATACTGGAATGCAATACTACACAGGTGTTGAGTTTGCTGGTGAAGTTTTCTGTTGTGTCGCTGTAGTTGTGTTGCTCAGTGGAAGGCCTACCAGGAGAACAGACAGACGGTGATTGAGCTGATGAACGAGGCCGAGAAGAAGCTAACAGAGTTCTCCACTGCTAAAGCTGCCACCGGCCAAGAGGCAGAGGACAAACTCAAGAGTCACAAGGTAGATTGGTTGATATTGGGCACACGTGCATGTACACGTGCGTGCGCACACACACACACACACACACACACACACACACACACACACACACACACACACACACACACACACACACTCTCACACTCATACACTCCCACAGTTGTATGTAAACACACACATACAGAGACTCGTTTTGGCAAATAAGTGCCAACACAGGCATTCACATGCATGCACACACACATACGCATGCACACACATAGTGTATACACATGAGCCAGCTGGCATATAAAGACATTTAATCTAAAACATGCTTAACCTCTACTTGTTAATCCTCTCTCCCTCTCACACCCCTTTCTTCTTCTTTCCTTCCCTACCACTCTCTTTTCTTCCCCTATTCCCTCTCTTACGTGCTATCGCTCTCCCTCCCTCCCCCTCTCTCCCTATGACCGCCACCCTATCCTTTCTCTCTTCCTTCACTCTCTCTTTCTTTCCTCTCCCCTCATCACTCTCTCTTCCCTTCATCACTCACACACCCCCCTACTCCGCCCTCAGTCCCTGGTGGCCCTGGTGAGTGGGTTTCATGAGAAGCTGACTGGACTGGAGGATCAAGCCACACAGCTGGAGCAGGTGGGCTGCGATGCCAGCAAGGCGACCATCAGCCGCTCCATGACCACCGTATGGCAGCGCTGGACCCGGCTGCGGAGCATAGCCCGCGGGCAGGAGAAGGTTCTAGAAGACACAGCTCAGGAGTGGAGAAGCTTCACGGAGAAGGTATCCGGTCCTATGCATTATGCTTGGCTACATTTAACCAAAAGCTACATGATCACAATAATTATTTAATGGGTGGCACGGCGGTGTTACGTCAGTGGTTGTGCCGTTGCGTCTCAGTGCGTACGTCCTGCGTCCTGTCCTGTGAGTCAGTCAGCTAATGCAAACGTTTCTATTGTGTTTATTGTTTGAAAATTGTCAACCAGCTTATGGATTTTTTTATAACTTTATCTTAGCTAGATGACAATCCAGCTGCATATAGAGCTCTGAATATGAGTTTGATTTCTCAAATGTTGAAATTAAATACACATCGCTACTGGTAGCTGTGATAATTTAGCTGGTAGCCAACATTAGATGAAGCTCAATTCCTACTTGTTCTGGAGAAAATTAGCCAACTCAGGATTTGTCAGCATCCTTTTGGTCTGTAAGCTGTCTCCATCTTTTACAAAAGTATATGTTTCTCCAATATTTACCCATTTTTTACTTTCCACCCGGGAATGTACTGTAAATATCAAAGGAGACAATACTTCTGGCTGTAGTATTGTTGTCAGAGAAGCCAGTATTTCAATTTAGCCTGTATCCTTAATATCTGATTAAGTATATTATGGCCATTTTATGATTTAGTTTAGTAAATATTTTATATATTGAAGTGGAGCCAATGTAAGGATCGAAGCATGAAGCAAGGTTTGCAGCGCTATGGGCTATGCTTCCACCTGCGTCTACGAACATTCATAAAAACCCCTTGAAACTCAATCGATGCTGTGCTGGCAAATGGTAGAGGACACTTCAGCATGGTCTTTAGAACAGACAAGAATTAATTCATGAAGTACTGTCTGCCAAAATACTGTCAGTAAATATCTCGAGTTGGGAAGCTCAGATAAGCACCATCCCATCAGACTGACTGCGTGACCAGGAATCACCATTTGGATGCTCTGGGAAAACCAACATACTCATTCTAATTTCATCCCACTATGCCTGTAATGTATGCTGTTAAAACAACAATGCCATACTTTACAACATCACCAGCGGCATGCATAGCTTTGCAATAATGCAGTTTGTCTTTTGAACCAATTTAGCCAGTTCACATGCCATGTGGTACATGGTCAGGTTTTGCGCCAGCATAGAGCTTGAAAACCATCTGGGGCGTATCGCCCTCATTCTAGTACAATAAAGACATACTTTTCAGTATTACCTAGCTGGCATATTGCATTAATCAGTTCTCCCAGCATCGCCGTTGATAAAACCTGGTAGGCATTCCAACCTGACAAGTTGTAGGCCATAGTAGTTTGCAATGAGTGGATCTCAGTTTATAATTTAAAATAAAATAAATTTACCAAATTTCCATTTCTGGAAGAGAACAAACTCTTGATATTTTATTTGCATATCTATCATAAGTAGGTCTACTTATTCATTTCAGCTTCTTTATCAATATACTTCCTGAAAGGCCGACAAAACCACCTCAAACCTCCATTGCAAGAGGGGTCATTTTACCATACCGGCTATTTGCAATAAGAAAAAACAGGTGGAAAAATGATCTGTATGTCCCCTGATGGCAACAAATCTCTTCCCTTGGGAGAAAATTGTCTTACCGTCTTAAAATGAGTATAAACACTTAAATAAATATCAGCACGGCGGTGAAGCAAGATTTATATCCTCTTCCAGACTCCAGCCAAACATAATTTTTGTTCTACAGCTGGCACCAATTAGCAAATACAAGTCACTGCTGTAGCAAGATAATGTGGAAGATTCTGAGTGAAACGTGTCTTTTGAACTGTGCCGTTTGCAAATCGTGGTATTAAGCAATCCGGCTCTCTAAAATGAGGTACCCGGCCGAGTGATCAATGAAGGAATGATTTTGTTTGGCTAACGAGCTTTTGTGGCTTACCCCTGATGGATCGCCTGCATGCTGCGGCTAAAAGGGCTCAGGGAAGAACAGCTGAATAAATGTGGATTTTCACTTTTACTTGTAGTCTCTAGCCACACTGTACATTAGCCACTAAAAATATGAATACTAGCATCGCAGATTAGACTTGCACCATGACGGAGAAAGTGAATTTGAACAGCAGTGGCCAATGTGGACTATCAACTGGCGATGAACTAGGAGCAAGCAATGTCAGCTACCCACAGGCCAGCATTATGCAGCAGCAGCAGAGAGCAGTGCAGCACAACAACAGGCAAAGGCTTGGTATGCTGCATGGATGGAGCAGGAGAGCAGCTATAGAGGGGTGGAGTAGTGTCTGATATGCAGGGTAGTGTCTATGGGAGTATGGGCACGTCCCGAGTTGTCTTCCAGAACTAGCTCTGCAAACTGCGCCTCATGTGCTGGTATTGGGACCCTGACTTAGAATAAGTTTTGTTGGATAATAACTGGAAAATTTGACAGAAATACCTTGATTTGAATAAACAAAAAAAAAATTTGCAGCAAAAAATTTTGTTTATTTACTGATGTGGCTTCCAGAGGATTGTAAGACCTCTGTCCTGAGTTTTAAACAAATACAATGCGATATCTTATGCATTGTAAAAAAAACTAGATGATGCGCACTCTATAGAGATGCTAACCCACGCTTCCTGTGGACCTTGACCTTTTGACGTTTCGACCTCAAAATGCAAATTTGGACAGGGTACCCTATGATCATCTACCCCGCAAAGTTTGGTCACCCTAGCTTCAGTGGTGCCCGACCTGTCGCGCGGACAGACACACACACACACACACACACACACAGACGGTGCTAAACTGTATACCCACGCCGCCTCGTCGGGCGTGGGTTAAAATGCAATGCACATAATACCGATATGATGGACTAAAATACAACTGCATGGAATTACTACAATACTGCAAATTACAATGCAATGCCATATGCGTCCAATGAAAAATAGTGCAGGTGGATGTTACATAGTCATTGTATGTCCTAAATTTAGTGCCCACCATATTAATGCAGTGGATAATAACCAGAAATGAACTTTGCACGAAGGTCTTTTTAGTGGCTTGTCAGGTCATTTGTAGATTTTGGCTCTCCATCGGGTGCATCTTGAAACAGCGCAAAGATTTGCCTGGAAAGACCTCATATGCTGAATGATATAATGTTGACCCTCTTGTCAGAGGCCTTGTTGTTTGTGAGACTTACAGTGGGAGGACAGGGATTGCAATCCCGACCAGAAGCCAGGTAACCGTGCAGTCTTCCTGCTGCATTGACAGGATATGACATCATTCAACTGGATAAAGAAATCTTCACGTTTGTAAACTTGGCTGCATGAAAGACTGATAAATACACTGCCCGGCCAAAAAACAAGTCGCACACTCAAATATTTAGTTGGAACCCCTGCAGCTTTGATTACAGTGCATATTCGTCTTGTCATTGTTTTGACAACTATATGACAACAATGCCAGAAAATTTCTTTTTGATCAGAAATGGCATGATTTTTGTCCAAGATCTTGTCTTCTCGACATAATGGTTGAACCACTAGGTGGTCTTGAGTACATCCCAATGACTTTTATTATGTTCAAGGTCAGGACTTTGTGGTGGAAACTTTGTTTGTGAAAATGATTCCTACTGCTTGGTTTTGTCATTCATGGTTTTTTTTGCTAAATACAGGACAATAACTTGCCCGTTCTGAAATACTGTAACATCATTTCCACCATTAGGGAATGTGTTTTCCGACATGATTTTGTAAGAAATGAATAGCGACGCACTTCATCAGTCAGGGTTAAAGTGATTATTGCCATCTGAAACATATTAATAACCGCAATAATGATCCAATTTTAGAATTTGTTCATTAACTTCCAAACGGTGACTTTTTTTTGGCCGGGCAGTGTATTTTATTGTCTTCGGAGTCCAATTATCTGTTCTGGGTATGCATTAGAAAGAGTAGATTTTTTTTCTCATATTTGAACAAGATAAAGAAAAAATGTTGTTATCCTTGGAGAGTGAAGATTATTAATTCTTCCAATGGGCATAAACAGTGGTTCATAATTAATGTTCTGCAATGCAAGAGAATCCATAAAATTGATTTTGCTTTCGTAGAGGGCTTTACTCTGGACCTGTGAGCCATAGCACTTAGAATTCTGAATGGGTCTACACGAGCAAGGATGTGTGTATAAATGTGTGTTTTTTGACATTCACGATTCTCATTAAACATATACAAAGTACTGCGTCTTATTCAAAAAGACTTTCACCAACTATATTCACCTCCTTGTAGTCCGTTTGTACCGCTGGATATTCATGGCTGCAGTTTAAGTGAACAACTTCAAATATTGGCGCTCCACATATCAAAAACACAATGGGGGAAGTATAACACAGTGGTTTATTGTAAGGGGGTAATGGGGTGCTGCTGTTGGAACTTTGATGTACTCAGCAGCAAAAGAAACGCAGCTTCTCATTCATAGATATTTTTATGGAATTTCCAGTCGTGCCCTCTGGGTATGAATAAGTCTCAATGCCTACAGTTTTGCGTAGGCATTGTTTTTCAACTTAATAGAGTATTAAAGCATGAGGCTAAAAACTGAAAGCACGAGGAGATAATGCAGTCCCCACAATGGATACATCAGTACCGTCTGGCTCCCACATGCCTCCAGTACACGGAATGGATCAGACGGTTGATGAAGACCAGTGGAATGTGAGGACGTGTCTGAACTATGCTGCAGTTGTGAGCTTCGGATGCACATGGTCAAGCCTTCCTTGGAGCTCATCCCGCAAATGTTCAACTGGGTTCAAATCAGGACTCATGGATGGACACGGCAAAACTGCAATGTTGTGCCGCTGCAAAAACTGTTTTGTAGCTCTAGCTTGGTGTGGTCTAGCATTTTCCTCCTGGAATGTGTGCTGCCGATGTTTAACAAAATATGGCACTATATGGGGTCGAAGGACTTAGCCTATGTACCGCTGAGCTGTTACGCCAGGGGTGTCAAACTGGTCCGTAAAAAGGGCCAGAGGGGCTGCAGGTTTTCAATACAACTGAGCAGAAGCACATCTGATACAACTAATCAACCTCGCCGGTTGAGATTAGCTGATTAAATTAGTTGTATCAGGTGTGATTCTGCTCAGTTGTATTGAAAACCTGCAGCCCCTCCGGCCCTTTTATGGACCAGTTTGACACCTCTGTGCTACGCCATTACCCCTGCCAGGACCAGTATTCTGAAAGACAGCTGGCCGAAGTCTTTGATTAAGACCAATCCTGGCCCATATCATTACACTCAGACCACCCCATGCATTCCTTTCCATAAAACATAGATCTACATAATTTACCCTACATCTTCACTATATTCTGACTCTTCCATCAGCATGAGTAATGCAAAATCGATGCTCGTCTGAAAAAATGACACATTTCCACTTAGTTCTGATGTAGCTTTGCCCATGGAAATGCTTCTGTCGATGACGGGGAGTCAAAATAGGATGCCGAGCAGGAGTAGGGCATTTCAGGTTGTTGGAACGGAGTTGACGTCTTAACGCTGTCACCACTAATGGGCTCGTGGTGAACCTCAATTGTGTGCTGAGCTGTTTCATTGGCACAGCGGAATGGTTCGCGCCGATGCGGTTGTTGGATGTGCCTGTCCTGCCTTTGGGTGCTCACCATTCGCCTGCCACTTCTGAGACGGTCAGCGGTGCTGTTTGTGGTGGCAGGTTTTTCCTGAAGACGATAGGTGGTGGTGATATGGTGGTGTCAGGGCTAAATTCCTAACCTGGCTTTTTCAACCTGTCACCTAATCATCTCTGATCTAATTGGTTATGCGATTCGTCCTCTCCCCCTCCACCTCCAGAGCACCCTTGCAAAAGAGACTTCAATCTCAACAGGACTTTGCTGGTTAAATAAAGGTTAAATAGATAAATGTTAAATAGAATAAATTAAAATATGCATGTTGAAGGCACGGGCAACATCATGTACCCTCTGGCCAACTTGCAGGCGCCCAATCGCTTGTGGTCTTTAAAATGCATTAAGTCTTAGCACCTTGAAAACCAGTTGAATAGTGATGAACGAGTCAAGTACGTTGGGGGCTTTGAATACCCCTAACTGTCGGAAAAAAATGTGCATTAGAATTCTTCCAAGAAAATCGTTTTTCGTAGTCCAATGGTGTGCTTGGGCAATGTGTTTTAGATCGGCAACTTTACAGGAAATGCGGACACGTGAATATTTAAATGTCAAAACAGAGTTTGCAGGCATAATCACTCTGTGGATAAAATCGCTCGATTAATCAAACGTGTCTGAATTTGGACGTCATTTCAGAAGTTGCGTTTGTTTTCGGCTTAATATACAGTATATTGTGCATGCATTTAGTATATTTTCATTATATGCCATTTCTGTTCAGAGTGTGTGCGGGTTGACAGTGAGAACAATTAATTTTTGGCCAGATGGCGAAGGTGGCGGCCGTGGCGGAAGACCTGACGAGCCGAATGCCGGATGGAGCGGTGGAGAAGGCCTCCAAGGCCACGCTGCAGACCCTGCTGGAATACCACGACTCCTTCACCCAGGAGGTGGAGCGCGAGCACTCGGCCCTGGCGCTGCTTCGCCAGTACGCCCTCAGCCTGCTTCGCGATGTGGAAGCCCCTGCCCTCGGACAGGATGAGCTGCCCGCCCTGCAGGAAATCCGCTCCGTGCAGGAGCGCTACGAGAGGTACGCAGGGGGAGGGCGCTATGTTGTAAGATGCCTCATCTCATTGTGATACCGCTCGCCATGTCGCGACATGAAGTATCATGTCACGACATCTATGGCCTCAGGCAAGAAGGGCTTAAGTGACACTTTGGTCAAAAATGACTTTTTTGGTTCTTTCGGAGTAACTGAGACCAGCCCGTCTCCTGACCAAGTCTGGAATCTCAAATCTTGTCCCAAAGGGGTTAACATGCCTTTTTAACATCGGTGCAGCTGTGAAAAAACATGCTGAATGGGCTTAAGTGCATTTGGCTAATTATCTCCCAAATTACAAAGAATTGTTATTACAATTATTAATTATCGTAGGAATCCCAATAGGTTACGAAATACTATACTTCTATCATGGAGAGTTCAGCGTTAAGTTAACAGGTGGTGCTGTGGCAGTTTTAGGCTCTCCTGTTAAATTAGTAAAATGTCACTTACGCCCTTCTTGCATGAGGCCATCGACTTGTTATAGCATGTCACTGCATGTCTCTTCTCAGCGTACGTCAGCACACCAGAGCGCACCATGTGACTTTTTGTCATTATCGTTAATTTCTCTTCAGGTCAGCCCATATCATGCTGAATGTATCCCAACATATCGAAACCCATCGCACATGTGCTCCTGTAGCCAGCTGATGGTGTCAGTTGTGAATAAGAGAGAGAAATGCTGTATAAGTATTTTATATTACTATTGCTTTCTTCCTTCAGATGGCTTTTTGTCCTTCTCCATTGACATGTATTGAACACAGAATCTTCTACAGTACAGCTGTCAAGTACCTAGCTGCGGGTTTAGCGTGCTTGAAATATTTCCCGCTTGAATCAGCCGTAACTGTTTTCCGTCTTTGTGAAATCAGGTCATTTTTATGTCAGGGAATGGATATGTTTGTGAGCGATTAAAATACTCCATGCCACCACAAGACATAATTATCTATGCGATTCTCGCTTTTGAAAAGGCCTCTATTCAGCCTTTCCGTTTGTGCTTTTGGAATTCACATCTGCAAGTGGCTCTCGAGTTTTTCCGCGGTGGCACTCGAATGGGTGCAGCTGCTGGAAGCATTTCAGCTCTGGCAGTGCTGTTGATCGAGGCATTAGCGGCAGATGCGACCCAACCATAGCTCTAATTCCAGAATGCGTCGTTGTTTGGCAAGTTAAATGAGGCCAGATGAAGCCTTTCAGTCCAGGAGCTGGTGAAGAGGGGGAGGCCGCACCTTCAGGGTATTAGGAGCAGTGCATTCTGGGATGACAGCCCGGCTCATAGTATTGACTTTTAGCTTGTGGAAGAATTTTTGAGCTGTTTTAGTTCACGTTCCCATATGGGTAAATGATTAGCCATTGTGTGGTGACAATGCAGAGGGGTGATGACATGGTGATGATCTGCAGTGATGGTGTAATTCCCTCAAAGCGCAGTCAGACGCAAGTGGTTTTCTTACTACTGCTTTATATGAAGGCTGCTCTCCAAATCCACAGTGAAAACTAAACACACAATACAGACCAAGTTAATGTTGCATAAAGAATGGCGCGGACAGCATGTGGAATAACGTTTTCTTCAGGTAAAATTCAGACAGACATATTAAATACCTTGTTGGCTGTGTGCTGCATAAAGGGAATGGTCCTTCAGTCTTCAGAGGTTTCCTTACAATCATTCAACACAAATTAAATCTTTATTGACAAA